>OV656782.1:4046319-5296319 GCA_927399505.1 Luperina testacea
AGACAGACGTATTTTTGACAAGTAGGTACTTGTATTGTTTTAGTAGGTTTTGTTTTTATTGATTATTGATAATTTTACTAATTTACTAAATTTTCAATTGAACCTGACCCTCCGACTGAACATGTAGGCAATTATAAGTAGTAGGTACCTACTTACATAAAAAGTTTTGTACATGTTTGTATTTGTATTTTTCAGACAATCATATAACAACGCTTGAAACTGCCATTCTGTTAAACGATGAAGATTTGAAAGAACTGATTCCAAAGATTGGCCCCAGAATAAAATTTAAAAATTGGCTACTACAACATCAAAAAGCGACCGGTGTCAATGTACGTACCTACTTGTTTACTTGTATTTTAGCTAATAAAAATGTTTTCTTTGTTTTTTTCTCTTGGACCGATGCCGCATACTTTTGTAATGCATTGTAATAAAGCCTTTAAATTATTTTTCTAGAACCTTGAAATTAAGAATGCTGAGCTACTAAACGACTACTCAAAACGCTGTACGGGACACTGATGTCAGTGATAATGCAAAAATCTCTACAGATTGTACTATTGCAGATAATAACACTGTGAGTTACTCATAATCATAACATTACTCAGCTTGATAACAAAACGTATTTCGTCGGCCTAATTCGTTAACCTGCTAAGTCCATTTTTGCATAGTTTACGGTAATTGTAATACAATACTGACAGGCGGCCCTACCCTTTTTTGGTACTTGTTATGGCTTTCTTATAGGTTTTCCTGTAATCTATTAGGCAAAGAACTATTTATTGTATTTTCTTGAAAAGTTTAGGCCTTGTACAGTACGATTAATTTCAACTCTATAGGTCCAGTATTTTCAGAGTAAATGTCTGTGACAGATGGACAGACAGACTGACACTCGAGTGATCCTATAAGGGGTTCCGTTTTTCCTTTTGAGGTACGGAACCCGTACCTGTGTATGTTTGTAATAATTCTAAGATTACGTTTTTTTTTGTTTCAGGTATTGAAACTATTAAATGTAATGTTATTTTCTTTAGTAGATTTTATGAGTATTTAGAAGGCACTAAAGTTAGTTAATAACACTTGTGTTGGGGTTGTCTCGCTCCTCTCTTGAATTGCTAAACAGCATTGAGACTGACAATAATTAAGCTTGTGTTTTTTTTTGTATGTCTCAATTTTACGATTGAAAATAAATAATATGAATATTTTATGTCTATTTACTTAAAATTACCCTTTACACTATTTCTTTCCTTGGCCCGTCCCATCCCCTCTGCCCCGCTCGACCGCCTGCTCAAGAACGTACTGTGGCGGACACAGTAAAGCACGGTGAGCCGTACGTGTGTACCACGGCGGATGTGACTTTCGAGTGTTTAATATTCAAAATAAGTATCTGAACACATTTGTATGTACCATGCGCCAGCATAAGGAAAGATACTCGCACCTGTATTTTCCTTATGCTGGCGCATGGTACATACAAATATGTTCAGATACTTTTGAATATTAAATACTCGAAAGTCACATCCGCCGTGGTACACACGTACGGCTCACCGTGCTTTACTGTGTCCGCCACAGTACCGTACGTATACCGCCGTGGTACACACGTACAGCTCACCGTGTTTTACTGTGTCCGCCACAGTATTGTACGTATCCCGCCGTGGTACACACATATGGCTCACCATTATTTACTGTGCCCACTACAGTGTCGTACGTATTCCGCCGTGGTACACACGTACGGCTCATCGTGATTTACTGTGTCCGCCACAGTACTGTACGTATGCCACCGGGGTGCACACATATGGCTCACCATTATTTACTGTGCCCACTACAGTGTCGTACGTATGCCGCCGTGGTACACACGTACAGCTCACCGTGTTTTACTGTGTCCCCCACAGTACTGTACGTATGCCACCGGGGTGCACACATATGGCTCACCATTATTTACTGTGCCCACTACAGTGTCGTACGTATGCCACCGTGGTACACACGTACAGCTCACCGTGTTTTACTGTGTCCGCCACAGTATTGTACGTATGCCGCCGGGGTACACACATATGGCTCACCATTATTTACTGTGCCCACTACAGTGTCGTACGTATGCCGCCGTGGTACACACGTACGGCTCATCGTGATTTACTGTGTCCGCCACAGTACTGTACGTATGCCACCGGGGTGCACACATATGGCTCACCATTATTTACTGTGCCCACTACAGTGTCGTACGTATGCCACCGTGGTACACACGTACAGCTCACCGTGTTTTACTATGCCCGCTACAGCATCGTACGTATGCCGCCGTGGTACACAGGTACGGCTCATCATTATTTACTATGCCCGCTACAGTATCGTACGTAAGCCGCCATGGTACACACGTAAGTTTCACCCCGTTCTACTGTGCCCGCAACAATAGTAAACGGGTGTTGCAGTCGTAGTTTCAGGAGTATTCAGTGCGACTTGCGCACTACGTATTACGTAGCCGGATGTCGGGCTACGTACGTACGTACAAAAATCGACCACGAGTAAATTACGTAACCCGCTCCATGATGAGCGTCAGTATGCCGACTACGTATGACTGACTACTTACGCGTAATGGACCGGGTTACACACGTCATGGTGGTCGATTTTTGTCCTTATTTTACGTAGTGCGGCAGAGGTAATTTTTCTCAGTGGGAAGACGTAGCGTTGGAAGGCCTCCCACAAGGTGGACCGACGACCTTGTGAAGGCCGCAGGAACCCGTTGCTTGGGAGAGGCCTATGTCCAGCAGTGGACGTCTTTCGGCTGAAATGATGAAGTAGCGTTTACAAATGTCCTTTACAATGCGCACAGCAAAAGTGTGGAACTCTCTACCTGCGTCTGTATTTCCGAGCGCATACAACCCGAATCTCTTCAAAGTAAGAGTGAACAGGCTTCTTCTGGGTAAGCTCACTCCATCGTAGACTTTGTCTCTGTCACCTCTGACCTAGACTAGAGTCAAGAGCAAACCCATTTCAAATAAAAAAAAAGTAGGTTTGTACAAACACTTTTACACGTCAATCATATTTTTAAAACTAGATGAGGTGGGTGTTTCCTATCCGACAACTCTGAGAAGAAGGCCGAAACAAATTCAGAGGTCATAGTCTCTTGTTATTGTAAATCCTATTTTATGCTCTTTTCTCGTGTTTGAGTTCAAAAATGCAGCGGTGTAGGCGGCGGTGGCGGTGAAACGCTTTTCCTGCGTCGCGACGGAAAATTGATCGACGGGAAATAGGTAGGAAAATTGCTCGTACAGGATTCATGTCAGGTGCTAAAACCCTTGAACGTAAGATCTAGATACTTACAACATGAGTACCTAAGTACAAAAAAACATTTGAGTTTGGAAAATACATCTTTTGATGACAGCTTTTTTCATCACCTACAGAATTTTTATTTTGTGTGCTAGTGTTACGTATCGATAGATATTTATTTTATTTATTTTACCATTTTGGTATATCAACACATAAATATACCTAAACAGACTAGAAAAGATTTTTTTTCTAGTCTGTTTATATTTATTTATTTTCTTTATACCTATTTTTCTGTTCTGTTTAGAGGAAAAAAATGTACAGACGCCAGCACATCAAGCTACCCGAAAGTGTCAAATTTTCCCTATCAACTTTGAACCTTATGCTTTAGCGATAAACTTGAAAATCTGTTAAAGGAATTTGACAGATTGTAGTAGGTTGATGTGCTGGCGTCTGTACAAAGGTGATGCTTATTTCATAAGAAATTCTTCCAGCATACCTGAGAAAGGACAAGGACAGTAGATAGAGAGATGTAGACAGCGTGTGTAAGAGTAAAGGAGACAAAAAAATATATAAAATCATAAACTTAAGGGGCTTACAGGACCTAAACACAAAAAACGCAGGTTTTAGAAACAATAAAATTATATGATCGACTACAGTAAACAAAATCAGAAAAATGTATGATATTCTACAGGATATAATATGTTAGGTATATACATAGTGTGTTTAAAACATAATTTGATACGATAGAAAAATCAAGAAGATACCTCTAAAAACTTTCTTTTTACATTAAAAACCATACTAATTTATACATAAAATTGCTTCATATTTTGCAATAAATTACCATTCTTTTCTATGCAGTCCGACAATGACCGCGCTTTAGGTCATGTAGATAAAACTAAACAAATATTATGATAATTATACTTACATACATACAAATAACTTACTTCTAAAAAATATCACTAGAATGTTAATAATGATAACGTAATTAAGATCACATAATTATTATTATGGATGACGATTTTAGTAATTATAAAAGGAAGGTGGTTACGCTGGGTTTTCCTGAACGAGCCTTTTACCAGATGCTTATCCATTTACAACTATTTATAAATTATATATGATTTTACCAGTCAGACAGTCTTCAAATATATTGTAGGTACGCTTTTAAAATCGTTTTTACTATGCAAATGTACCGTTACCCCGATTTTTTTGCTACCCACAAAACAAACAATTCGCTAATAGATATACCTTTTACTAATTTCCAAACAAAATACCACGTTATCGAAAAAAAACGAGACATTTTACAGTTGTAAGTATTGTAAAACATCAAAGGTAAGGCGACCGGCGGCGTCGGGTGGCAAACATAGTCGGTCACTTTGTGAAACAAATGACGATAATTCTGTCATTTGTTTCACAATGTGACCGAATTACCGTCATTAACTATTTACCGCTACACAAAGTTAAGATTTTGTTAGCTTTTAAGGTCTGGTAGATGAAAAAAGCAGAGGTAAAAGTCACTTTGGAACGGCCTCCTTGGTAATTTCTTAATAGGTAGGTAGGAACTGTTTTTGGGGTTACAAATCGTTTACGGTGCCTAAAAATTAAACGTAAGTATTTATTACTATGATTATTAGCAAAAATGGATCTTATAAATTTTGGATTGCGTATGCAGAAGACC
This sequence comes from Luperina testacea, assembly GCA_927399505.1. NCBI lineage: Eukaryota > Metazoa > Arthropoda > Insecta > Lepidoptera > Noctuidae > Luperina > Luperina testacea. Next base: position 4,051,241 of record OV656782.1, read on the forward strand.
TATATTGGACAATTTTATTTGACAGATTATTGGTAATTTCTTAAAACTTCATGCTTAAGTAAGTTACTTTTATCTAGGTAAATAGGTACTTATGGCAAATTGTTCTTTTTTTTTCTATGTATTTTTCAGTCAAATAATATCCGGAAAGCCTGTTACGGTATTTTTTTTTTGTCACTTAAAAACTCAGTGTATCGCAAACCTATTGAGCAAAACGATTGCTTACCTACATAGCTTTTCTTCAATTATGTAAGAGTTTACCTACTTAGAAAAGATAAACGGTACAAAACGGGTCTTTTTAGACAAAAAAAAAATCAATATGTGGACCAAATTAATTATAGGTACACTTACCTAAAAATTAAGAACCAAATTAATAGAATGCATGATTGTGAACCGTAAATCATTAAAATAATGCTGACTTCATTCGTCAATTAATATTAATGACGCAAATAATTTTGAATTTGTTCAATAGATTTTTTTAATGATTTTTTTCTTCTAAAAGGTTTTTCCTAATCAGATTCGGAACTTAGGTAGACATAAAACTACGTCATCCGTCGGAAATCCGATCCATATTTCTATCCGTCTGACCAAACGGACTTTTCGGAGATAAGTATCAAACAAAAAATTAAAGAAAATGAGGAAAAACTTACCATGAGGTCTGTCATCAACTCCATCGCTATCCACCTCACTCCGCACGCTCCCAGGACTTGCCCTCTTCAGTTCCTCCTGCTGCCCTCCCTGTTCACTCTGGAACCCTCCCATTCTTTTATCATAACTCATGAAGAACGGGAAATTTGGGACTCGATTCTGTTGGAAATAGTAACTCATTTTCCCATCCCTAACTTTTAACTCTTCGTCTTCAGAGTGTTCGTTGGTACCAGAATAGTCCTGCGAAATGCTGTTCTCGATATCGATTTCGGGTGATCGGCGCTCGTTGAGCCCGACAATCGATTCAATCGAGAAGTTCTTCGACGGCAGCTTGGTCTGCATTTTGTTTATTTCCGATTCCATCACTACACTAAACACTGGCCACTGCGCGATTTTCGATTTTTTGTATTTGGAACGTCCGAATGTCAGTTGTGTACTGATGTCAGTGCGGTGCCAGTCCACTGTTGAGGACCACGCCTCTATGTGAGGGGAGGTTATTTCATTATCCTTAGTCTTCAACCGAATTCCAACCTTATCATTCGGGTCTTAACGTTCATTTTATTTTGGCTGGTATCCAAGTCTACTCAATAGGCAAATTCAGGTAAAGTAATTTCGTCTTTATTATAAAAGCGATAAAGTGAGTTTTAGAATGACTTAACCTAAATAAATACGTATTATGATCTGGTATAATGCGACAAAAAAATGGCGACCAATAAATAATTTAAATAAATAAGCGCTCGATGATGCGCCGCGTTAACTACTGTTATAAATGTTTATTTGTTTCAGCAAATATATGGTTTGAAAATAATACGGCGTTTTATTTTATGTTTAACAAAGGGAGTTTTATTTGGTAATTTTCTTTGTCATTGCGCTTTTATGGTGAAATAGGCTGTGTGCAGACTTATCGAATATCTAACTCCTCTCAGTTCTGAAACTTCACCGTGAAACTTAGGTGAACTGTCATTCCGCCTGATTCTAGAGATTGACACTATTGACAGCTCATTTTAGCAGTGGTTGCTCAGTGGTAACGGTCGCGAATTACGGGTCGTAACGTAACGTAAAACGTAACGTACCGGAAAATACGGGTCGTATAGGTTCTGACCCAGACAGACACTTTACTTTGTGTGAATTATTTCATCACCACTACTCTCAAAACGGTGAAGGAAAACATCGTGAGGAAACCGGCATGGCCTGGAACCGAAAATCCAAAGACGTGTGACACCGAGAGGAGGCCTGTGTCCCAGCAGTGGGAAGATTATAGGCTGACCTTTCAAGCTCACTTCACCTAAGTTTTCATGGTGAGATTTTTACAGACATTTATATACCGGTTTTTGATGAGCTAAGCCCGGAGTTTGGAATCCGGCGTTGTGATAAGTACCCCCTGCCTCGGAAAACAAGTTAAGCCGTTAGTCCTGGTCAGCGGGATTGTCCGAAAGGGTTACCGCTGGCCCGAAACATAAAGGGCTAAGGAAGGAACACGGGTGGGTTTTAGTCAGTAAGAGTCTGACACTCTCTTCCGCTCCACCCAGAGCGGGAGGGGTCATTTGATGATTTCCCATCCTGAAAAAAAAAGCCGTTAGTCCTGCGCCTGATCTGTCTCCGGTCGTGTCGGAGAGCCGTCCCATCGGACTATGAGAGTGAGGGAAGAGGAAGTGCACCTGTGTCTACGCTGACACTTGTGCACTATAATATCTCCCGCGCCGAAGATTTCTCCGTTGAGATTGGCCGCCGTGGCCAAAGTCCGGTCTCTCTTTATTTTTATTTACCTACTTGCATACTGCATACTTCCATCTATTATTTTGTATTAGGATCGCCTGCATCTGTATTCGTCAGCTATCATAATTCTCTTTGTTCAGGGGTCCGACCCTTTTTTTTTTTTTTGTTTCAGGATGGGAAATCATCAAATGACTCCTCCCGCTCTGGGTGGAGCGGAAGGGAGTGTCAGACTCTTACTGACTAAAACCCACCCGTGTTCCTTCCTTCGCCCTTTATGTTCCGGGCCAGCGGTAACCCTTTCGGACAATCCCGCTGAAGGGGGGGGTCCGACCCTAGAGTGGAAACTGCGTATCGGCAAGCGTAGTGTGGGACGCCCTCCAGCTAGACGGACCAACGATCTTAAGGCTTATATCTCACTGGGACACCAAGGTGGCGCAACCATGGTCGCTCTGCCAGCAAAATATACACAGCCTTATAGTGGGTATCTCACCAGGCGTCCAATCGGATGAGCAACCAACAATATATTTTTGGTAGTGCGACCACAGTTGCGACCGCGACGCTCGACCACTGGTGTCCTAGTGAGATAGGACCCTAAGAGAGCGTTTAGGTACGCCGCGCCGTAGGTACGCCATTTCATACAAACTTTCAAGCCCGTGTTTTTCGAAATGAATGAACCGATTTTAATGAAACTTCATACGCATAAGCAGGATACAAAGGTCTAAAAAGAATTTGTATGTACATAATAATTACGTATTTCTGGAGTTGTCGATTCGCACACTTATAAATTAACTTCGTGCGAATCACCTACAGAAAAAATAATAATATTTAAGCCCACTGCAGTGGATAAGTTTACACATTATCTACCTACCTACTCATGTATCTATGTACCTACTAGTATTTATTCTTGTTTTCTTTCGAGATACTATCTATCTTTTATGTTGTACCTGCCATGTTTCCAAGTCGGCCTTTGTTACAGTATTTTTTACTTGTGAAAAATCTGTGAAAAATTGTGCGAATACCTATCAGGTATAACTTTTTACACTCTATCAAAGCCTGGCTCCATTGTGAAAAGAGATACTGGAGTTGTATATTAAACCTAACCAACAACTGCCGGCAACATGTAGGAACTCTAAAATAGTTAAGGGTCACAAAAACACCCATTTAGGTATCGTCGAGACTGCTTCCGGTCAAAAAGGCCACTCCAAAGGAGAGCCGATACGAGCGAGGGTGTGTATATATTTTTTTAACTCTCTTTGCGATTTCCAACAATTATCACGAATGAGTGATCAAAATTTTATAGTTATTGTCCCAAAAAGTTACATCGCTGCTTATCCTCTTTACAACAATTAGGTAACATTAAAATACGGAAGAATATTTTTCCCGTAAAGTTAATACTAGTGCTGTCATCTTGTATGGAGTAGTTATGACTGTCCAGCAACGCCATCTATTGTTGAATAGCTAAATATGAAAGTGAGCTTGATTGCTTAGTAGTGTTCATGAAATAATAACAGAAGTCGCTAGTTGCAATTTATAAAGAAAACAAATCTATTATGTACATCTGTGGTCATAAAACATCACGGACAGCACGCGTCAGGGTATCTGCAGGGCTGGCTGATAAAGCCGCCCATTGTATATTCTGAGGCATAGCGAAATTTCAAATATCCTCTATCATTTGACAGCCCAATTCATTAAGTTATCAACAAAAAAATCAGCTGTTCTGTTTCATAGAAACGTGCAATATGTACGTACAGTGCGTGCCACGTAAGAAGAGACTTGACACCGCCTCCCCCGCCTCTTTCCGCCGCCCCTATGACGTCCGGTCCCGTCCCGCACTCAGACCTCATACCGCTAAAGACACCTAAAATCGTGTTCTGCGCATGTCAGACCACGTGGTGTGTCAAGTCTCTTCTTACGTGGCACGCACTGTACGCGGTTAAGGGCAGATTACTAAAAAAAATTCCATTCATGTATGGAACAATTTTTTTTTAATAACCGAACCGGTCAAGAATTGCAACTCAGGGTCCTCAGAATTATATGCTTGATGTCCCTGCCACCCTGGTTATTAGTTTACATGCTAATTGCATGAGTTACATACATACCATAAATACTAAATCCGTTTATAGACAAAACGTATATTATAATTATCTTAAATAACCACTAACCGCAATCGCCAACCCGCCTGCCAAGCGTGGCGATTATGGCACCCCCCCCCCCCCTCCCCCCTTGGGGGACCGCCACAGTCAAAAAATCAAAACGTGCCCTAGGCATGGTCATGGCATGGTCTGTCCACAGAGCATGTAATGTCTGTCATGTAGTTAAAACGTGGCGTGCTGGGCACATTTTGGTTTGTCATTTATACAGGACAGTGGCGGTTAAAGGGTTAAAAAAGCATCTTCATACATCTTATATCATCTTATTTTTTTTTTCTATTAAGAATTATGCAGGTATGTACATAATAATTTCTGTCAGATTCAGTCAAATTTCATTAATATTCCGTCTTTTAACACTGATTGATCTATTGATTGCCAAATTTATGTATGTATATCGTGGTCTTAAGTAATAAATAAATTAACGTGACTGCTGAGCGTGGGGTGTTGCGGGGTAATTGCGTAACACACTAACAATAGCAATTGGTTTTTATTTTGACAGTTCAACAACATTCATTGCGTTATTGTTGAGCAGACAAATTTTGCGGACATATGAAGCAATGGATTAACAATATCCTTCAAAATGATTTAAATTGAGATTTACAGTATGTTACGCAATCAGGGCACCCCTCAGTACAATGCGTGCCACGAAACATGAAACTTGACACACCACGTGGTTTGACATGCGCAGAACACGATTTTAGGTATCTTTAGCGGTATGAGGTCTGAGTGCGGGACGGGACCGGACGTCATAGGGGCGGCGGAAAGAGCGGGGAGGCGGGGTCAAGTCTCATCTTTCGTGGCACGCATTGTAAGAGACCTTAGTTATTACCGTGCCTTAGTTAATAATAGATTAACATAAGACGCATTAACACTAAAATTACCAATTAGGTTTCATAGTCATACTCTAATTATTACTGTAATTAAAACTAATGACAATGAGTTTTCCGCGTCCATTGCTTACCTTACTTCTTTGTATTTTCTATTAATAATTCTCCGGGTAAGCTATGTATTTACCTAGATACCTATACCTTCCGTCACGAGAAGCTATAAATTTTGTAAATAATGCACTTCTACTAAGTAACGTTACGACAGTTCAATCAACAACAAATAATCCAAAATTCGATCAACTCAAAGTAACATACGTGTGATACGAAAGTAACGAGCAATTTCACTTGTTCGGGTTATATTACTTATATTTTAGCGATATAAAGCGCTGTCGTCTAATGTTTTGTGGTACTGGAACGTGTCTGACTCATGGAACGCAAACCATTTGGGCCGCCACGCCATTTTGAAGTAAATTCACGTTGACGCTGTCAATGCTGCAGAATACTCGGAATCGTCTGACTATAGTAATTAGATGTGTGTGTTAACATAATTATAACCATAAGTAAAAATAAAAATCATTAGAAAACAGTTTTTTTTTTATGTGATCCATAGGTTGTAAACCCCTGAATGTGTGTTTACAAAATTTATAGCTTTTCGTGACGGGGACTTTAGTTATTTTTTTTCTTACATAATCAATTCATCATCATTTGCCTGCTTGTTAACATAATTATGTTAAGATCGGCCTTGAGTCTAACTGGATGCTGCTGATTACCAGTATATTTACATGGAGTGACTGCCTAACGGACCTCCACAACCACAACCCAGTTACTGGGTAATACGATACCCCTTTTTTCTTAAGTAATTTCCTTAGGTAAATTAGCGTGACGGTTGATAGGGGAGAATGGAAGAAGGAAACATGTTGTGCCGACTTCGAGTAACATGGGACAAGTACCTACAGAAAGATGGTGATGATGAAGAATTACTAACATCGTCATGTTTAAAAAAAATGCTTTGGTCGCGACAAAAACGCAAGGATTGTATTTATAGACTAGCTTCTGCCCGCGACTTCGTCCGCGTGAAATTTCTTGTTACTCCGACCCACCCCGTCACATCGCATCGCCTGCCCGCGCTATTAGGTACTTCGTTTTTGCTTAGCGTTCTTTCTGACTTTTTTTCTTTTTACTCGGCTCCTAAAGGTCATAGCGTGATGTTAAATAACCTAAAGCCTGCCTCAAGAATTGGACTATCAATAGCAAAAAGAATTTTTCAAATCCGACTGGTAGTTCCAGAGATTAGCGCGTTCAACCAAACAAACAAACTAGCAAACTCTTCAGCTTTATAATATTAAGTATAGAAAAGACTAGCTGCGGCCCGCGGTTTCACCCGCATAAGTGTTCATCCCGTGGAAATATCGGGATATGAAGTATCCTATGTGTTAATCCAAAGTGTCAGCTACATCCATGCCAAATTTTATCAAAATGGGCTGGCCCGCGCCGTTTGTGCGTGAAAAAGTAACAAACATACAAACACACACACTCACAAACTTTCGCCTTTAATATTAGTGTGATAGTGTGAAATATACCCTTTTGTGTCCTACATATAATACCTACATAATAAAAATTGATTCAAGCCTGCAAAGTACCTAGCCTGCTGAAGTGGCAGTGGGATGGCCATGTTTGTCGAAGGACCGATGGCCGATGGAGCAGAGCAGACGAGTCAGAGTGGAGACCGCGTATCGATAAGCATAGTGTGGGACGCCCCCCAGCTAGATGGACGGGCGACCTAAAGAAGGTAGCTGGGACAGACTGGATGCGGAAGGCGGAGGACAGTGTGTTGTGGCGCAGTCTGGGAGAGGCCTGCAAAGACGAGTGAAAACAGACAAATTGGCTCTAACTAAACCTTTGTTTTTTTGCCAGTTTCCCAAGCCTAAAACCTTCAAAACGGAACACATTAAAGCTGATAAGCGTTAACAGCCTATAGTTTCCATGGCTGGGACACAGGCCTCCTCTTTGTCAGAGGAAACGGGCCGTAAACCACCACGCGAACCATATATATAAGAAGTTTTGTTTTTTACATTTCCATGACGCGAACGACGCGAATCCATTCTTCTTATGTTCGAAAAATTTATCTGCTCAACAATGCAAATAACGCAATGAATTTTGTTGAATGTTGAACTTTCAACCTACTGTTAGTGTGTTACGCAATCATCCTGCTAGTCGATGGCAATAAATGGTGGTACGAATTACTTTCCAGTCCTTCTACAAAGAGCTCTAATAGGATATACCTACTTTCTAGTTAAATTGCATGACGGAAAAGCGACAAATCGACTCAGTTTAAATACGCTCTTGAAGTTGAAAACACACCAAATTACCTCAGCTCAATGACGTAGCAATCTGCATTTAAACAAGACAATATCAATTCTTAACTTGTTTACCGACAGACCGACAGCCAACACGCGATTCACTCGCTCCATATAAAAGAGGTTCCTATGAAAACACTCATTTCATTTGGCATTACGGACTTTTTGACGAGTGCTGTGCGAAACGTTTAAAAAAACAAATGTCATTTAAATCTGTCAGTGAAAAAATCAAACAAAATAAATAAAATGGATTTATTCAATTGGGGGCGGACGTGATGAATTTATACATTTACTTAATTTCTCTATTAATCTGTCTTATGGCATTAGAACTTTTGAGATTAGCAAACAAACCAGTAGAAAATTAACAAAATGATGACTACATAAAAAAATTGCTGTCAGTTGTCGATCTTCCCGCCAAAACCCAAAAATACAGATAATAATTCCTTAAAATCCCGTAAAGACAGGCGAAAGCAATAAGAATGGATTCCAATTGGACCATGTATCCGCGCATGGGGCTGCGGTCCCCAAACCTGACGAATACCACGGTAAACCTTCAGGAGAGCTTCGAAATAGACCTGGAAGACACCAACTGGATTCTGACGTCATCGTTCATCATTTTTACCATGCAGACAGGTATTTACATCAAAATATTTTTCTGCCTCAACTACCTACCTTGTTGGTTTAGCGTGCTGTTGAGCATGAGGTTTTGGGTTAAATTCCTAGGTCAAGCAAAGTGTTACAGGCTATAAGGCCACCCCTAAGAAGACCCCTGACCAAGGAATTTTTTCAATAGCATGTAACAGCCCCGACGCTGGGGTTTGTACCCAGCTGATGGCTAAAGATTCACCTTCGTCGCTCTACTTATTAACAGTCACTGTCCACAAAGTACCTAGACACAATAATTAAACAATCAACCCGAACCATATGCGGTTCATGGGACAGAAAATGGGTTAAATAAGAGATGTACCTACTCGGTTTTAATGTTTTTTTCGTACCACTTGCTCAAAAAAGTGACATTCTATGCCACAAAAAGCGAACATAACAATAGTCATTTTTAATCTGTTAAAAAACAGGGAAAGAAAATTGTACTGAATTTCCTTCATCCTCTAGGGGGAGAATGTGATTTAAATTTGGAATACTTACTTACCGAAATTTATACTGAACTACATATCTGTGTTTACACCATTGAGTTTGTATATAAAGCATTATACATCTTGTTGAAAAAGGAATACGCATTTATTATGCAGTTATGATTATTAAATAAAATTACGAAAACCGATGAGGCCGTATGAGCTTGATGCCTTTGCTTTTCCGACAAAAAAATATTAGTCTAGGAATTTGCCGTGTTTTTGTTTTCTTCAAATACATAAACGTTAAGTTTATGTATATTAATTTATTTTTATAAATAAGTTAATGTTCTAAAATGCTTATCTCATATTATTATTGTGTTAATTTTTTCGCAAATGGTACGAAAAGTAGAGTATTTTCCTCGGTGATAAAGCTGTCTTAGTCTTGGGTGAACTTAAATCCCTCGCTACACTCAGGACTCATCTTAAATCCCTCGCTTCGCTCGTGATTTAAGTTTTGAACACCCTCGCTACGCTCGGGAGTAAACCTCGAGTCCTTCGTTACGTTCGCGATTTAAATCGTCACCCGCGACAGAAGACACTGCTTTATCCCCTTGGTTAATAATCTACTATTTTTTCAATAGGTAAATATTTAACATCTCAAACTCCATTTGTAACAACTTTTTTAAGTAACAAGGGGGGGGGTAGGGTAATTGCGTAACACGCTATCAGCAGGAATAGTTTTCATATTGACAGTTCGTTCGAAAAATTTGACTGCTCAACACGTAAATAACGCCATGAATGTTGTTGAACTGGCAAAATTAAACCAATTCCGATTGATGTTTTACGCATTGCCCCGCAGTATAATTAAACTAGCCTCTTTTTCTGTGTAGTAGTTTAGAGGTATGAGGAACAGGGTGTAAAGTTCAGTCATACTCTATAGAAAAGGGAGGATCCTCCGACCAGACGGGTGTTGTGTCTGGCGGGCAACTGCCCGATGATTCATCTCGGGCCGTTGTATCTATGCTAGTTGCGCGGTAAACTCTGCTTGCGCGATGCAGGATTTTGCGTGATGTCAGTAGGACGCGTTGTTTGCATGTGGCGTTGTAGATACTGCTACAGTAGGCTTGCCCAAGATAAAAGTGTTACCATCAACATGCGGTCATCATTATAAGCCTAAAGCAGTCCACTGCTGGAAATAAGCCTCACTAGTGCACGCCATTCATCTCGATTCTTGGCAACTCTTATCCAGCCGCTATAAGCCAGCCTGCGAAGATCGTCGCTGTACCGAGCCTGAGGTCGCTCTACCTTAAGTTTCCACGTCGGTTAGCTCTACAAAATATCATCCCCACTGCCAAGTAGGTTGGCACTTTGCTCCTAACACGTATGCCATGACTTGGCAACCTGGCTCCCTGCCAGAGCAGAGGCCAACCCAGCCGTTTTACAATATTTATGACACAAACAAACTGAATTTTAATCGAATAATTATTGTAAGATTACGTTCTTAATCGGTGAGCTTTGCCAACGAGAGATATTTCTATTCTTTGTCTTCATCGATCTGACAGAGAAAATTAAGAAGGTTTCGACTTATAGATAGCCTACCTAAGTCAGCTCACATTTTGTCTTGTGGCTTTTTGGGAACCGGTACCATTAGCCATGGTGTGTTCCCTGTATCAGTGTAGTATTTGTATACCTACCAGACGTAGTACTTACCTGACCTTTTGATATTTCTAATCAGTATCGGTACCAAACAAATATTTCCGTAATATAGAGTGAGAAAACCAGATGTAATAAATAAAATGGATAGTTAATTGGCATTAGAAGAATAACTTGAAGGTTGCCAACCGTACTAGGTTCCTCGTACAAGTTCGAGATTTTTGGTCCGCGCCGCCGCGCCGGGTACCTGAATTGGTACCGGTACAAATTTTTGCTTACATCTGTGATCTTACGTAAGAACAGTGTAGACCCCTCCCACCCCCACGTAAGAAAAAATAAAGGCTCCTACAAACAGGCGCGACAGCCGATATACTTAAGGTCTGTATAAACTCTTATATAAGTTCACCGAGCATCTTGGCGCTTTATATTGACATTTAAAAACCATTATGATGCTTTACACTGTATAATGGTTGGATAGTGGCATATCAAAATGCTTTTGTAAAGCCTTTAGTTTTATTGCAGTAAACCACAACGCAGCTGTACAGCTTCCAGCTGTTTTTAGTGCATTTAGATCTATTTTTCCCCTTTCAAATCGTCTTATAATCTCAATTTAACCTTCCTGCTAGCTGCTAATCTGACGAGGCCAAGGATCTTCTTATAAAGGAAAGACCACATTATATTATTATAACTATTTTCCTTCTATTAAGTAGAATACATACATATTGAAGGCGATGACAGTAAACATTATGATTGTATGTAATCTGTAGCTGACTGCGAAGTCAAGATAATTGACATGAAGAGGTTGCAGAGGCATTCATTTTCTACTATCCTTGGCGCCACTATAACTTTATTATTTATTTACTAGCTGACCCGGCGAACTGCGTACCACCTCAGATTTAATAAAAACGAATGTATGAGAAAATGAAATCTTCCTTCCCTATTATTTTTTTCATTAATTTTTCTCATGTTTTAATAGTTATTCTGCTATTCGGGGCGGAGATAATCCACCAAAGCAAAAATCATCAAAATCGGTCCAGCCATTGTTGAGTTAAAAATGGTGTAACTAACCCGACTTTGTTTTATTTATATCACACTAATATTCTAAAGGCGAAAGTTGTGACTGTGTGTGGAATGTTCTTTACTAACTTTTTAGACCTTTGTATCCTGCTTATGCGTATGAAGTTTGACCCACCGGGTCGTGAGTTTGGCCCATTGTGCATTGGTCGTCTGACATGCGGCAGATATGTACAGTCCAATTCCATTTTAGCGTGGCAGCTTCAGTTATCTTTGTGATGGAACGGATGGTCGTATTCCTAACCCTTTATGCTTTAATAATAATAATAATCTGACTGCTACCTTGGTGTAGTCGTCGCAAGCACCGACTATTTAGCAAGTTGTCCTGGGTTTCGTCCCCGGGTCGTTAATGGGTTTTATCTTTACGAAATTCTTCGAAGTTATTCCGAAGTCTGCTTAGATTGATGTCCAACTTTTAGAGGCAATACGCTTTTTCCCAAAGGGTATATTACATGGGACATCTGCCTAGCCTTTTCCCAACTATGTTGGGGTCAGCTTCCAGTCTAACCGGATGCAGCTGAATGCCAGTAATTTATATGGAGCGACTGCCTATCTGACCTCCACAACCCAGTTACTGGCCAATACGATACCCCTTAGTAAGACTGGTTGTCAGATTTTCGGACTTCTGACTACCCGTAACGACTGTCAAAGATACACGAATGACAGCAGCGGGATTGTCCAAAAGGGTTACCGCTGGCCCGGAACATAAAGGGCTAAGGAAGGAACACGGGTGGGTTTTAGTCAGTAAGAGTCTGATACTCCCTTCCGCTCCACCCAGAGCGGGAGGAGTCATTTGATGATTTCCCATCCAGAAAAAAAAGGGTCTTGGTATGTAAAGATGGTCACCTATCCACAGACCAACCGCAGTAAGCGTAGCTTAACCTGATCGATCGACCTGTGCGGCTGTTATTACTTACCCACAAGCCCCTCCATGTATTCAATTACCTAGTTGTTATTGTTTGTTATTTGTTGTTATGTCAAATTTATATTACTCAAAATTTGTTTCTAGGTTTTGGCATGCTGGAGTCAGGATGCGTCTCCATAAAGAATGAAGCGAATATTATGATGAAAAACTTAGCTGACATTTCGCTGGGCGGTAAGTTTATAAAAGCATTTTATTTATAGATTACTCGGTGGTAAACAAAAACTCGGCTCACTGTTTTGCCCAGAGACCAAGCTAAAGGCTTGTTGCGCCTGAGGCGTATTAAGGCTCCTTCAAACAGGCGCGACACGCGATAAAATCGCGCGCGACACAAAGGCACCGCAAGTTGCGCAACGAGCGGGCTTTTGTGTCGCGTGCGACTCGCGTCGCGCGTCGCGCCTGTTTGCTGGAGCCTTTAAATGTGTGTTACGCAATTACAGTGCTGGTCATCGTTTCACCTTGCAATGACCTCTGCTTCTTCAACAATGAAAAAACCTTTACCTTCCCAGGGCTAACCTACTGGATCTTTGGCTACGGTATGTCATTCGGTGAGGGAGCCTACTCCAACCCCTTCATAGGCGTGGGAGACTTCCTGCTGGACCCTCCTGTAGGGGACGCTCTGATGGGGCCCGTGTTCGCTTCGTTCTTGTTTCAACTGTCCTTCGCCACCACGGCCACGACGATTGTGAGTGGGGCGATGGCTGAGAGGTAAGATTTTAATAATGTAGGTAGATTCATGATCATCATCATTTCCCCTCCTCCCTCTCTACATCCCATCCTCCCATTTCTTCTGCCATAGTTCTCGGTTCCGTGCATCTCTCATCCAGGTGTTTTCCGCAACTTTGACTAGGTATATCGTCAATTCAGCGTGCTTTTAGACGGTTCTGGTTTCTTTCGCCTAACCTTGGCCACCGGTGACTCGGTCACACAATTTTAATGAGACGAACTAAAAGATTTATTTAAATACCGGTTCTAAGAGAATTATCACAAGACAAAGTCAAATAGAAAACCTCATCTATTTTTGAAAAAGTAAGGTCTATTTAATGCGAGAAACCGTGTAGGAAAACATCTTGAGAAAACGACTTCGTCCGCGTCAAATTTCTCGTTCCACCGACCCCGACGCGTCGCATCGCCTGCCCTCGCTGTACAGTACCCGGCGATAAATATATTGCTCATCGACCTTTACCTTTTTGTATTTTAAAAAAATAAAAATATTTATCAAAAGAAGCAAATCATAATTGTTTTAACAGCTCCTAATAGATACCGGGCTGTTTGTATTTCGTGCGACAGAGATAACGCTCTACAAAGCGGAAATTAGCCGATTGTCTCTTTCCAAAGGTCGATGTGCAATATTTATCGCCGGGTACTGTAACTTGTTTTCGCTTGGCGTTCTTCCTTACTTTTTTTTCTTTTTCCTCAGCTCCTAAGAGTTCTAACGTGATGTTAAATAGTATGTAGCCTTCCTCAATGGTCGTATCTTCTCTGTATGGACCTTTGTCCTGCAGTGGGGGTCAATAATGGCGTGGTATTATTATTTTAAAAGTCAACGACACCATCCTCTTCTCTCCTCAGGTGCAACTTCAAAGCATACTGCCTGTTCTCACTCCTCAATACGATAGTGTACTGCGTGCCTGCTGGCTGGGTGTGGGGCTCCCACGGGTTCCTCAACAAACTGGGGGCTGTCGACATCGCAGGGTCGGGGCCTGTACATCTTATAGGTAAGATACCTTGCTGTAGAAATAGTGTTTTATGACTGTTACATAAACCTTTAATAACTACCATTTTATCGCACCTACTAGCAAGATATCATAATAAGGAAACTGTCACTGTCGAGGAACCTCCTCAAGACAGACTCTACAATGAACATTCGAAAGAGAAATAGTTCTTAACCGATTAGTAAGACGTTTTGCTGGTCATCCTCTTGACGAGATACGTACCCTCTTACTAATAAACATTGTATAGCGTCTGTATAGTAATAGTAACACAACGCTTTGTCTTCTTCATTCGAAAGTCAATTTACTGACGACTGAAAGAGAGAAATTGGTGTGTAAATATTCATCTGATATTTGACGACTATGTGTGGACAGAAGTGGTACATTTCTTTGCAGGAAAGCATAGGGAACCTTGCTTGGCCTTAATAACAGAACAGACCTAAAACAATTTTGGAATTAAAACCCATTAAACTTAATGGAAAACTTGAAAAAAAAACGTAATGAACGTCCCACAAGCCTTAACGTAATTTTCCTCCAACCAGGTGGAGCTTCAGCCTTCGCCTCAGCTCTAATGCTAGGCCCGCGTCTCGGCCGCTACGCGAACGGCATAGCGCCACTCCCCATGGGGAACCCTGTCAATGCGGTGATGGGAACTTTCGTGCTGTGGTGGGGGTGGCTGGCTTTCAACTCGGGGAGTACTTATGGGGTAAGATAGAATATACATTATTGTACAACAAAATTTTGACACAGCTCATTTATAATAGGTATTGCTAATGCTATGCGTGTTCTATGGGTACAGACGCCACCACATCAAGCTATTACTGCAATCTGTCAAATTTATTTAATAGATTTTCAACCTTATATCGCTAAAGCTCAAAGTTGATAGGGAAAGGACTAGGTTCAAAGTTGATTGGGAAAATTTTACAGTTTCGGGTAGCTTGATGTACTAGCGTCTGTACCTACGTGTGTATAAACATAACATCACGCCTGTAATTCCCGAAAGGGTAGGCAGACAGGGTTATACTTTTAGTTACACACCGGTGATCACTCATATTTCGCCACTCATGCAACAGGGGGCGATTGTCATCAATGGAAGAAGCCTCCTCGTGTAGCACAGTTTGTTCCGCCAGTTACTCAACTGAACCGAGCGCTCGGCGCATCCTGGACAGTAACACCCAACACCTTATTTGACTGGCCAATTCTTCCCTTGCGGTGGTAGGGCTAACGCCCGCCTGGTTTGCCTGCTGTGTTTCGACGATGCGTGGGAGTTCCAGTGCCTTAGGCATCTTCTGGACACGCTCGTTCTATCATAGACCTCATTCATCGCTTTCCATCAGGCGTGATAGAGGTCAATAGCAGGCCCATTAATAAAAAAAAGATTTACAGAATCAGGTAATAAATATAGATACTTATTTAACACATCGCAATTCATTGAACTCCTTTAAATATAATTATATTAGGTACCTAAGTGAAGCTCAAGGTCGAAAGGAAAAACAATCATTATTAGTCTAAGTGACAGCTTGAATAAGTAATGTTAGTGTGGGGTACACGAGGCAGGCATGTACCTACGCCTTTTTAACCGACATCAAAAAAGGAGGTTCTGTATTCGACCCGTATGTATGTATGTTTGTATGTCCGCGATTTTCGCAAAAACTAATTACTTTTGTGTTTTATTGAGCTCAATAGGAAATGTTATTAACTCCTGTCTCGCCTAATTATGAGTGAAATCGTTTTAACTGCGGCTTTACACGGAGTAAAAAGAATTTGCATAAATATATTTATCATAATAGTCATAGATACTAGAATAGACACAAATAGAAACCTGTCTAAATGGCACTACTTAGTGACAACTAGTGAGAATGCTATGCTTCCCTATTCTGCCTTCTATGAGTAATGACGTAAATTGTTTTGGTTCTAAAACATGCCGTTTCCTCATAATGTTTTCGTTCACGGTTTTGGGAGTAGTGGTATTTAATATATGTATACGTATATTTACAAGTACCTAACCTACATTACTCAGATGACATCAGATGCAAATTTCCTTTAGAAAAAGTAAAAAATTAGATGTTGTGCACGGTTCGTGCCTGTCTAGGTCAGGTCGACTCGTCTACCACCCCACTAACTCCATTTAAACCTATTATCTGTACCTACATACATGCGAATCACGTTTCCCCGTCATTGTCCAAGATTGTCGGTAAACGTCGCTTTTCAACAAATTAGACAAATCACCAGTCATTTGAGTTGCATGTCCACTTGTCCAGCTAATTGATTGGATGAATACTTTGAATACGTTATTATCCTCATTGTGTATGCGGTGCGATACTTAGAAACGTTTTTAAACCTGTAAATGCCATTAGATCATCATCATCATAATCATCCTATAATGTTCAGATAAAATTGGTAAAATGGTTAGGTACTAGTTTTGACTACATTTGACTAATTTGCAATTTACTGAAAGCGGCAATATCCCATCGGCCATAGACGCCGGAAGCGGGGTACTGTGAAGCCAGGGAGATGCAAGAACAGAGTGCACTTACACCTCCCTGGCTTCAATAGTTATTTGTGCAACAAGAGAGCAAAGTAATTTTTTGCTGCGAGTGCTGATTTTGAATCCCGAGCAAGCGAAGGATTCAACGATTGAATCACGAGCGTAGCGAGTGATTCTAAAGTTGAATCCTGAGTGTGGCGAGGGATTCAAAGGCACGAGATGCAAAAAAATTTGCTCTCGTGTAACACACATAATTTTTCACTTCAGCAGCGAGAACACTTTAGGAGATAAAATAATAAACAGGAATAGATTGAAATAACTATTTATTGTGAATCAAAATAATTAACATTGTAGGTAGATACCAATTCTATAAAATCTAAAAAATAAGATAGCATCACCGTCTCCGAAAAATTGCTTGCGCCCTTTGTAAGTCTCCATTCATTGAAGACATGGTATGCTTTCAGATATTTCTCGCGAGACTTCTCAGGTAGGAAACTTAATTCTGCATTAATAACTTGTTGTTTTAACTCTTCCGGTGTTAAAATACTGTTCTCGTCGCTAGTTTCACTCATATTTTACGATTATTTTAATATTTTTTAACTTATTCAATTCTGTACGCCAGTCACGAAATTTTATTCTCGCTCTTTTATTTAAATTAAGGCGTGTTCGGAAATAGCACCCAGGATATTTTATTATTCAAAATATATTACGTACCTAACATTTATTGAAACTAGAAATAAATATTTACAAGTTAAATATCAGTTTTATTTGCAGTAAATACTTATTTTCGTTTAAATACAACAATAAGTTAAAAATTCAATAAATTACATTAAAAGACATAATTTTCTTTTTGCAAAATTTCTTTAGTTAGTACGAAATTCCGAACGTGTTTGTCTTTGAGGTCGAATTCAAAATCCGAACTTCGAAAGGGCTGGTCTTTGTCTCTCTCTCTTTCTAATGGCGGGAAAGAGATAGAGTGTGAATGTTTCGAATTGTATGATTAACCCAAGGCAGAATAATATATTCGCGGCTTTCTGAAAAAAAAATTAAAAAGTTACTTTGTCTCACTCAGTGAGCAAAATCGCATTTTGCTCACTGATTTCACGCAGCAAAACCTTCATGTTTGAGCTACTGAAGTGAAAAATAAAATACCTATACTTAGGTGTGAAAACATTCAAAACTAAAAATATTATGTCCAAAAACGCCAAAAATGATAGAGAACTTTGGGTCCGAGACTAACCTATTCGAGGCAAGATCCAAAAATTTTCGAGCTCGCCTCGCTCGCTCTTGCTTTCTACAATCCCTCAATTCTAAAGATTTTGTGCATTAGTCAATAAAGTACGGAATTATGCTAACATTATCGCGCTTGCTTCGCTCGTTCTTCGACTACCTTACCTTAGCTTCTTTATAAATATAAATCGAAACAGGTAAGTTCTCTTTCTGTATCCATGGACAAAATAATTCGAGGCGATATGCAAAAGTTATCGTGCGCGCTTTACTCACTCTTGCATCCTTTTCTGCATGTCAACAAAGTTAATCCCTGTATGAATGGACAAACGATAACCTACCTAACACATCCGAGGTGAAGTGCAGGAATGATCGAGCTCGCTTCGTGGAGCTGAAAATGCACCTCCCTGAAAATAAACTTGCGGCGCCCATGGAGGATAAAGGCAAGGGTGGACGAAGAAACGTAAGCTCGGGTACGGAGAGACGTAAGCGCGGGGACGACGACCCGTAAGCGCGGGGACGACGAACCGTAACGCACCGCACCGCGGTTCGTGAGCTTGTCCCGAGTGGAGGCGATTACTTTACGATTCCGATTAGTGTGCATTGCAGTAGGGAGTTTCATACAAAGAATATTGAACGGCTCGATTTGATACGGTGCCGATCCATTTTCGTAAGTCTTAGCAATATAATTTTTATATAAGCAAAACTGTAATAATTTTCATGCCGTATAATTTTTGAATAAATATTTTATTATTATTATTATTTCCGGTTGATACGTGTGAAAACTTCTTTAGGCGCGTTGAGCATTTTTTGAGATGGGAATAAACCATTGAACTCGCGCCACTGTTACCATAACCGCGCGACATTAAGGCCAGGACTCTCGGAAATCTCGGAATCGACCTATTTTTGATTCAACATTAAACAATCAAATATTCTTTGTTTTAATCTGAAAAAAATATATGGCATAGTTTAACTAACATTCTTGATTATTCTATGGTTCAAAACACGATATTTACAACTTCACTCGATCATAAAAAATCGCAAACAAATCGAAAACAGCGAAGTTTTTAATCGTTTTTCAAGTCGCATTTGAAGTAGACTTAACTTTTACTCGCAAAAAATATATGAAAAAATAGGCAATGATGTATAGTAGAACATTCTACGGTTAATTTTTCTCAAAACTGATGTTTATTGTCTTAACAAGATATAATCTAAAAAGGCGGCCTGCGCGCTTCACTTCAGTAGCCCGCCGGGCGTTACCGAGGTAGGACCTGTGTCGCTTTTGCTGGCTCGCCGCGTTCCCGCTAATCGATCGAAATATACGTTATAATATTGTTAGTTAATTTCCGTGTTTGTGTATTAGTTTCAAAATTCAGTCTGTAAATATTGTTTAGGTTCTAGTATTAATAATTATTAAACTAAATATTAGTTTGTTATAATATAGTTGTAATATAGTGATAATTAAGATTAAATTATGGGGAATAAAAACAGAAGAAAGAAAAAAAAACGTTCAGCATTTAACTGCAAAGCTTAAAAAAAAATAAGGTAATTTTGATTATTATTTTTCTACGTATTTATAACTACCCACTTATAAGACGACGCGACAGAATAATATTGTAGTTGTATAGGTTCTCTTGCTTTCGTCACAGTACTAGCAGTAGCAGGTCGGTACCATAAATTTACAATTATCGTAATATCTGTAATAGATTTTCAACTTTACTACAACGGAATAAGGTTTATATTCAATTGCAAAATTTGAGTTTTTGAGTTTGTGTTTCTAGTTTTGTGATTGTATAGGTAAAATATTATATTTTTTCGAAGTGAAAACTTCTTTAGCATTATTGTGATTTGAAAATTTTATGAAACGAAAAAGCTACAGTAGAAAAAGCTACAGTAAAAAGAGACATAAGATTTAACGTGGGAGAAAATGAGATAGGAAGCATTATACAGTGTTTTTGTTTTTTATTATTACAAATGACATCACATAAATGTATTCTTTCTGTATTAATCCTATGCTACTAATTTGTGATGATGATGGTGATGGTGTTGGCGATGGCGATGACGATGGTGATGGCGATGGTGATGGTGATGATGATGGCGATGGTGATGGCGATGGTGATGGCGATGGTGATGGTGATGGCGATGGTGGTGGCGATGGTGATGGTGATAGCGATGGTGATGGCGATGATGATGATGGTGATGGCGATGGCGATGGTTATGGCGATGGTGATTGCGATGGTGATGGCGATGGCGATGATGATGATGGTGATGGCGATGGTGATGGCGATGGCGATGGTTATGGCGATGGTGATGGCGATGGCGATGATGATGATGGTGATGGAGATGGTGATGGTGATGGCGATGGCGATGGTGATAGCGATGGCGATGGCGATGGCGATGGTGATGGTGATGGATGGATGGATGGATGGATGGATGTTCTTTAGCATCGTTGTGATTTGAAAGTTTATGAAACGAAAAAGCGACAGTAAAAAGAGACATGTAAATTCATAAGATTTAACGTGGGAGAAAATGAGATAGGAAGCATTATACAGTGTTTTTGAAGGTTTCACTTCTACCACGTGTGAATTGCACACTTGCTGTTTTTTTATTTAAAAATATGAAATTCGTTGTGAATGAAATAGGAAGAGTTCAATAAAAATACGTATTGTGGTGTTTTTGATTAGTAGATTTAATTAAAAAAACTTATTGACGAATTCAAGCAACCAAAAAAAGTGTTTTACAAAAAAAACAACCGACTCAAAAAAAAAACACTACAACGTGAAGAATGTATTTTCATTTATTGACACCGACTTTCGAAACTAAAGTTATTTATCACTTTGTAGTGTTTTTTTTTTTTTTGGAAGTCGGTTTTTTTTTTGTAAAAAAGTTTTTATTTTTCACTTTTTAGTTGTACTTACCTACCCCAAACAAATTCATATGTCACTACTTGCTATGTGAATATCAGTAACAAAGCTATTGAACACATCTGCTTTACCCTTTGAAGGGTACAGGCGTGATGTTATGTCGTGTGATTGCGATTACATATGCTATAGCAGCAATCGCGGTTGATTTGCTGGCATTTATTGAAGAGTTCCGTTGTTTGTCTCTGAAAGTCATCATCAGATCTTTACAAAAATAAAAAAAACAGCATGTGTGCAATTCACACGTGGTAGAAATGAAACCTTCAAAAACACTGTATAATGCTTCCTATCTCATTTTCTCCCACGTTAAATCTTATGAATTCATGTCTCTTTATACTGTCGCTTTTTCGTTTCATAAACTTTCAAATCACAACGATGCTAAAGAACATCCATCCATCCATCCATCCATCCATCCATCCATCCATCCATCCATCCATCCATCCATCCATCCATCCTTCACCATCACCATCACCATCGCCATCACCATCACCATCGCCATCACCATAGCCATCACCATCGCCATCACCATCGCCATCGCCATCACCATCGCCATCACCATCATCAACATCGCCATCATCATCGCCATCACCATCGCCATCACCATCGCCATCAACATCGCATCACCATCATCATCATCGCCATCACCATCGCCACCACCATTGCCATCACCATCGCCATCGCCATCACCATCATCAACATCACCATCGCCATCACCATCACCATCACCATCGCATCACCATCATCATCATCGCCATCACCATCGCCATCACCATCACCACCACCATCGCCATCATCATCATCGCCATCATCATCATCGCCATCACCATCACCATCGCCATCACCATCGCCATCACCATCATCCTCATCATCATCATCACCACAAATTAGTAGCATAGGATTAAATGTGATGTCATTTGTAATAATAAAAAACAAAACACTGTATAATGCTTCCTATCTCATTTTCTCCCACGTTAAATCTCATGTCTCTTTTTACTGTTGCTTTTTCGTTTCATAAAATTTTCAAATCACATCACAACGATGCTAAAGAAGTTTTCACTTCAAAAAAAAATTGCAGATCTGTCTATTTACGATGGAGTTATGCCCCCCCTAACATACATAAAAAAAAAATAGAAATATCCGAATTGAGAACCTCCGCCTTTTTTGAAGTCGGTTAAAAATATAATATTTACAATTACAAAACTAGAAAGAAACTAAAGTAGGATGATGAAATTAAAATACTGTAGACGAGCAGCCCTATATTTCAAGAATAGGGCCGATTCACAATACTATTACTTATAAAAATAACCGTGACAGGGGTCAGCGAGTTCATTCGAACTGCGCTTTCGCGGCATTTGCCACGCGAGGACGGAGGTAACGCTAAATGCCTACTACGCTCGAAGATCCTGGCCTTAAGCGTGTTTTGTTTATAAGACAAAGATGTATTCGGTTTAATGGATATCTGATGGCAAAGTATTCCGTTTGTGTTTTGTTTTCACTTCTGTTGGCACTCCCGCGGCGGAGTGCCAGTTTTTTTTTAGTTTACGACCTCACGACCGCAGCTAGTACCTATAGTTATACTTCAAGTATGAGTTTAGTAAATCTGTCTTTTTTTGTTTAATCGTGTTTAAACGAAACGACTCGAAAACGCGAAGCGACGCGGAGCTAACTAATTTAATTGGACCCTGTCATTTTTGGCAGGAATATTTTCTTATTTGATGGTTTTCAGAGATTTAATTTTAATGTGTTTCGTTTGTTTGTAGGTTAGCGGTGCTAAATGGCAGTATGCAGCAAGAGCAGCTGTCATGACAATGATGGGCTCTTTCGGAGGCGGCTGCTTCGGTTTGCTGTAAGTCTAATAATTTATTTCTGTGAGGTTGGGTTCGAGTCCGTGGTTTTTGGAGACTATTATTGAAAGGTTGGGTTTCTTCCGTTCCAAGAGAACGCTTAGAACGATACAAATTCCGGAGGCCACGGCACTAATCCGGCTTCCGCATTCACCATCAGTCCACTCGTTTATTGATTGAGATTTACTTTTATACTAGATGGCGCAAAAGTCGTCATTCGGAAGATGATATAATTTTTGCAAATGGCGGCAAATGTCGATATGCTTTGACATTTGTGAAGTAAACAGATACAAAATACACGTCAACAAGACACAGCTTTCTAAATTAAGACATCAAATGAACCTAATCCAATGGCAGAACCACAGAACCACAAGAACATCGGGTGACAAAATTGCGCCACCTTGTACAGATGCCAGCACATGAAGCTACTACAATCTGTCAAATTTCGTTAATAGATTTTCAACTTTATCACTAAGCATTAGGTTCAAAGTTGATTGGGAAAATTTGACAGTTTTGGGTTGCTCGCTGTGCTGGCGTCTGTACTTAGATTTTTGTTGATTTCGTTGTAAGTAGAGATGACATTTTAATTTCAGCTTCACACTAGTTAAGAACAAGGGCAAGGCAGAAGTAATGGAACTCATCAACGGCGTCCTTGGTTCACTCGTGTCAATTACTGGTAATTATTTTACTTTTATTACATTACTAGCTGTGCTCCGCGGTTTCACCCGCATAAGCATCGATCCCGTGGGAATATCGGGATAAAAAGTAGCCTATATGTTAATCCATGGTGTCAGCTTCCTCCATACAAAATTTCATCAAAATTGGTCCAACCGTTTAAGCGTGAAGAAGTAACAAACATATACATACACAGTTAGACACACACACACAAACTTTCGCCTTTATAATTCAGTGTGATTCCGTCTGTGTAATTTTTGTTAGTCTATTTGCGTGTATTTTGTCTTCAATATGTTTTACTATTTTAATTTGCAAAAAATTGGCAACATTTTTTTAAATGGGGATGTTTCCAGCCAGTGTTGCTGTGTAGGAAAAATTACCCAAAAATATGGCTGGTTTAAGTTTTTGATTTCATCATAGTTTTCTGACCGCTGTCTAAAGCATGGTCCAGACTAGATTATCGTAGGCATTTGAAAAATATCCTTATATTCCTACTTGCGACAACTCCCACTCTGCAACTTTCCCATACCATACTTAAATGTTATTGCGGACTTTGCTTAGCGATGATTATTATCACAATCAGTGACAATCACTCCAGATTTTATTTGTCCCCAGCCGGCTGCTTCCTCTACCGCGCATGGGAGTCCCTGCTCATCGGATTCATTGGCGCCGCTATAGCGACAGGAACGTCACCGCTATTTGATATGATGGGCGTCGACGACCCTGTTTGCGCGTCCGCTGTGCATGGAGCATGTGGACTTTGGGGTAACATTCATACATTTTGCCTCAATATTCACCGGTGGTCGCCTTGCAGGAGGTCCCGTGCTGGTGCCGGCCCGTGGTAATAACGCCCAATGGTACAACCCGCGAGAATTAACCTCTCTCGCCATCGACGCATCAGCCATCAGTAACGGGTACTTTCGTCATCCGTGCGAAGTCTCAAGTTACCTCTTGCGTGTTGTATCTAACAGTGTTATTTTTGAAGTGAAAGAAAACTTCTTTAGGCACTTTGGGCATAATTTTGAGATGAGAATAAACTATTGAATTCGCACCACTGTTACCGTACTTAATCGACACCGCTTCGGATGTGTTCGGCTGCCCTCGGGATGTACTAGGTTTTAATGTATATCCGATATGTCAGTGAGTGATGGCAAAGTATTCTGTGTGTTTTGTTTTCACTTCTGTCGGCACTCCTGGAGTGCCACTTTGTTTTTTTGCAGGTGTATTAGCAGTGGGACTATTCGCTGATAATCCAATTCCTATGGAAACTACTAACGGCAGATCCGGATTATTCAAAGGTAATTAATTTACTTATAATATAACCCAGACGTTAAGTTTCAGATATGCACCGTTGGCTATTTTTGAGATATCCAGGACCAACAGTAGACATGGGCGTATTCATTTCGTGTTCATCACCTGTCTAGCCTTTTCCCAACCATGTTGGGTTCGGCTCTAGCCTAACTGGATGCAGCTAAATACCAGTATTTTACTTAGAGGCACTGCCTATCTGACCTTTACAACCCAGCTATACCAATACAATACCAAGGGGTATTATATTACCCATTAGCTGGGTTGAGTGGTTGTCGCACTTTCTGGCTTTTGGCGACCCGTAACGACTGTCAAAAATCCACGAAAGACAGCCGGGACCAACGGCTTAAAGTGCTTTCCGAGGCACGGAGGGATCTCGATATTTAGGTAAAAATGGTCACCCATTCACGGACCAACCGCGGCAAGCATAAAGTTACTCTAATCGATCGACCCGTGGGGCTGTTGCGTGGCGAGCCCCCTCTTAGAAAGATCTCTAAAGTCTTAGGCGCTAAAATTACGTTCCTTACCGTTCATATTCCTATAGGTGGCGGCTGGTACCTCCTCGGCGTACAATCCCTGACCGGTGTCTGTCTCATGACATGGGGCATCCTGGTGACCATAACGTTACTTTGGTTCATCGACAAGATCATGCCGATACGAATGGATCCCTACACCGAGCTGCTCGGCGCTGATATCACTGAGCATAGAATTCGCCATGCACAGGTAAGAAATAATTTTGTTTATCCAGACATGTGGTAACAGCCGCTGGTCTACAATATATGTGAAACGCTGAGACCTATCAAATCAAATCATTTTCTTAGAAAGAGCCGACACGTTAACTTTGAAGAGGTCTGTTAAAAGATTCTCCTTAATTAGGTACTTCAAGTTGGTTTTGGGGCACTCTAAGCAGTGAGTCGTTATCACCCTTGGTAGCAGGCAAACCGTTTGACTACGGTATGAACTTTTCTCACTAAGCTCAGAAAACTGCGAAAGTCAATGTCATTGATTTTACACCACAATAGGTTAACTGTTACTAAACAAGAAAGCGATCTTATAATGATCCCGTTTTTCCTTTTAATGTCCGAGCCCTAATAAATCGTTCACATTATGTACAAAATTTAAAATTTCTAAGTAATTGTGCCTGGTTATGGACCTATAACATACTTAAATCATATTTATAATATCAGAATTCTATGACACAGATTGGAAGAATCCTGAAGAAGTACTGCTGTCGTCAAATTATGATATTCCTCGCAACATTTATTACAGAGAATTCACGGTAACGTTTTGCCTTCACAGGTCGGAATATCCCGCGCCGTCTCAGCCCTCCGTCCGTTCCACCGCTCCTCCAGCATTGAGCAGATGGCCACCGTCGGTATGAACACGGGCCATGGCTTCATCGTCGACAAGCTGCACGAGGCTAGTACTTATTTATGATGTGTAGGTATCATTAGAAGCTGCTTTTTGCTACAGTCCATCCGGCCCTTGAGATAATGCGTTCTTGACAGCTGTCAGTGCGACAATTCTAGTACAGATATTCTATTTCACGAAGTTTGTTCGGCTTTGATTGTAGTAGTAACGTATCCCGACAAGCGCGCTTGTGTGTGATAAAGTGGGTAACGTTAACAAAGAAATCTGATATATATTCAAGTCGAGATTTAATAATCGAAATAAAATTTGCATTTGCATTTACAATGTGCATAAATGCACGCTTGACAACATTCATAGCCAAACGGACTTCGTGATATAGAACATCTGTAGCTAATAAAGATCAAATTCGCAAAACACGTATTCGTTTGTATGAAACTGACAGTGTCAAGAACGCATCTTCTCGTTGGCCGCACCGTAATTTATCAATCAATCTTCAATTTTACAACATAGGTACAATTGTAGATTCTCAGAAATCGGGGGTTATACAGCCATGTACCTATGCAATGCTAAAGTCTAGTACCAATTTTACTATATTAAGTGGATTTCTTTTACTTTAAACATAACACAATCGACGACTGACAGACGCGCTGAAAAGAACCTACTAAATGCAATACTGCTACGTATTTGAAACAAGACGCCCCCTTAGTACCTAGTTATCAAACGAAATAAATCACCATATTGTTGTGTTTTTATTTTATATTGTATATTAGAGTATAAATGTCCCTAATATAACTCTTTTGTATTGTTTATTAGAGTAGGTATACCTAATTATTTAAGAAGCTAGGTTTTATACCCACGTGTACTAAACTAATACATATTGTAAATATTCGTAAGCCGCTATTAGCGGATGTGTCCTGGAACTTATCCATATATACCAACCAACTTTTTACCTACCATATCCAACGAATAAATGCCATTGTCTTTTGCACATCAGCTTTATAGACCTATTCATATCCAACTCTAATAGAAGAGACAAGGACGTATTTAAAATAGGTTAATTTTGATGCTAATGAATATTTTTACAGACAAAGAAAAGGAAAGGAGTCTTCCAAATGTTTAACAACAAAGCATTTGTGAGCGACCACGAACCATCCGCAACATCATTTACAAACCAGGGATTTTTGCACAGGCGACCTGGCAACTCCGAGAATAACCCCCACAAAACTCTAGACTCTATGGTCCACGAAATTAATGATGCCACACTAATAAATAAAGAAATAAGTAATGTTGTTAATGTTATTCCGGAAGAAATTAAAGGGAAAAGGTATAAAGATTTGACTCCGAAAGAATTGGAGGAATTAGGACGAATTAGTGCCAGTCAAGATCGATTTAGATATCGGTTTCATGAAGATGATTATAAAAATGATATTGAAAGGAGCGCTATTAGGTGGTTAGACTAATAATTTACTTTTTTGACGATCTACCACAGAGAAAGGATAGGAATTAATTTATGTGTAAAAATAAATAAACCCGTTGAAAAATTAAAGGGAAGCTTTCGAAGTTTTTTAAATTTTCTGTGCTTGTCACACTAAACAGATTTTTGTATAATGGGGTTTCCAGCAATACTGTTTTCGGTGCTGTCCGCTTCTGCAGGCTGTGTAGTGGATGGGTTTTGCTTAATTTTAGTATGGCGGGTGTCACTAAAAATATTAGGTAGATACTTCGAAATAGTATGTAGATTAGACACCAATTTACTTTGGTTACCAATGTAGAATTCTGTAAATATAGTTTATAGCACTGTGTGACCTAAACTCACGCTTTCTGGTCACAGAAAAGCGTGACTTACGACGTGCGAGTTTAGGTCACACGAGTTATGAAATAGTATACGATACGTGTGACTTAAGTAGTATAAAAATGCACGGTGTTTTGCACCCTCGCTAATGGATGAAGTCACACGTTATATCGTAATGTACAATTTTGACTTATTTATGTAGTTGTTTTGTATTTATTTGTATAGTTAGTTAATCATTTAATTTAGTACCTACTAGCGGCCCGCCCCAGCTTCGCACGGGTGCAATTTTTTTTTTTCGAATTTCCGAAATTTTCTTTCATACAAACCTTGTCCTGGCAACACCGAACACAACAAAATGAAGAATTATCCAATTTGGTGCAGGCATTCGGAAGTTATGCGCGTACAGACATTTTGGCGACTTTGGTTTACACTATGTATAAGGATTGTAAATAGTTGTTGTGTTAAATATTGTAAAAGTTATGTACCTATATACTTACTAATAAAAAACACGCTTTTACACATTTTTGTTTTACAAAGTAATTAGATTACTTAGTATTAGCATTTACTACAAACTTATTCCTATTATTTTTATATTCTTTTATTCAGGGTTAAATTAAATTAGCTATAGGCTGACCGCTTAAGGGGCTTACATGACCTAAAGCGCGGTCACTGTCGGACTGCATAGAAAAGAAAGAGACGCGCGATGACACAACGTTGGTAATTTATTGCAAAATATAAAGCAATTATTTAATTACAAAAAATTGATTGTTTGGACTAAAAAATTAAAACACTAGTATTTTAGTATGTTGCTTGTAGAATATTCTGACAGAAAATCAGAATGATTTTATGTAAATTAGTATGATTTTTATTGTAAAAAGAAAGTTTTTAGAGGTATCTTCATGATTTTTTTATATCATATCAAATTACATAGTTGTATTATGTTTTCAACACACTATCTACCTAGCATATATCCTGAAGAATATCATATATTTTTCTGATTTTGTATACCGTAGTCGATCATAAATACTTTTATTGTTTCTAAAACTTGCGTTTTTTGCGTTTAGGTCCTGTAAGCCCTTTAACTGAGACGTTGCCTGAGGTAGCTGCGCGGTGCGGGAGGGGTGATAGTTGTCACTAGTTGACGAATCACTGAGCTCTCGTATCACGCCACCACACCCCTCCCGCACCGCGCTGCTACATCAGGCAACGTCTCAGTTAACCGGTCGGCCTATAGCGAAACTCTGCAACCGTGACGGGTATCCATATCTTAACATGATAAAATAAAAATATTTGCTGTTTTTTTTTGGGGGTTAATGACCACTGGCTGTGTGGTTACTTGAAGAATGAGTTGAGAAAATCTGTTTTCTTTTGTTTTATAGTATTGAGATAAACGTACCAATCACCTCTGTGAAGTTTACACACAATTTTTTTAAACTGTTACTTCAAGTTACTACACCTTCAACAATTTTTTTGACGTGACAACTTCTAATAAATCGATGAAGCTGGCTGCACACACGAAAAAACATGACTCATGTAGCGTTACCTCGCGGCCTTGCTCTGTAGCGTTGTAGCGTTCCATGGCGGCTTGAAGTGCAAGCGAGAGCGCGGAACGAGCGATGAGAGACAGATGATGTCGAACGCTGCCGAATCGGCCTCCGCGTACGGCAATTTCATTAATGTTTTGTTATGACGTTCTCACGTTAAACTATCGTCCGTAAACCGACTTTACAGACAACCGATTTTTTATCACGTCTGCGGAGTTTCTCTAGTTAATTTTATTTGAGCCTGCATAGTTAAATTAATTTTGAAAATTCGCGAAACTCGTAACTAACAGGTATTATTATTATTGATTTATTTAGCTTACGTAATATTAAGTAGTCTAGTATTTTTGAAACATCTAGTTATTGCACTAAACAGTTACAATCTTAGTTAATTAGACATAACCACATAACAGTATAGAGTATTAAAAATAAAAGTACAAATATTACATTAGTTTGTATTGATTTTATTCTACACTAGCGACCCGCCCCGGCTTCGCACGGGTGCAATGCTGATACTAAATACACTACAGAAAAACTGTGAACGTTGTATATAAAAACATATAATCTATATTCTATTCTATTATTTCTTAATAGAAAATTGCAATCCATAAATTATGGTTTTATTTAATCTAATCTTATCTCACCTTATGTAGGTACCTACTTATAATTACTATAAGTGCGATTTAAAAATTAACCTTAGAATAGAATATAATTTATATTTTAAAACTACTATCATACAATTATTTATCGTAACTTATAATTACTGATACGTTGTCGCGCTGAAAAGCACGTTTTATAATAAACGCGTCCGATCGCTGCTAAATTCAAAGTGCTATAGGGAAAACCGCGGCCTCAGACGCGCTATTTATAGGCACGCTCTTGCCGCACCGGGCGGCCGGCCAGTACCGCCGCAAACGCTACGTCCCGCAATTTTTAAATCTGTAATATCTTCGAAAATATTCACTTAAATCATACGGTGTAAAGGGCCATATAGATCTATATTAAATGAACAATGTATTCAAGGTATTTAATTGGTTAAAGATTAATGCTGTATTGGTTAAAATCGCTTCGAAAATTAGCCATTATTTGTCGTAAAAAGTAAATGACAAAAAAAAAGTTATTGTGGGTTATCCATAAGAGATAGACATATACCATCATGGACTTTTCTGTAGACCTTTTCAATGTGTACAATACTTAGTACATTATTTTGATAAAACTCGTAGGGTTCAGCCTGCGTTTGCAATGTAAGCGGAAAAAATGTAATTATTTACGACATCACATTAGAAACCTCAAAAATAACAGTACTTCTCCAGTATTTAATGGATGTTATTATACATATAAACCTTCCTCTTGAATCACTCTATCTATTAAAAAAAAAAAACCGCATCAAAATCCGTTGCGTAGTTTCAAAGATTTAAGGGGCTTACAAGACCTAAACGCAAGTTTTCGAAACAATAAAAGTATATGATAGACTACAGTAAAAAAAATCAGAAAAATATATGATATTCTTCAGGATATATGCTAGATAGATAGTGTGGTGAAAACATAATACAACTAATTTGATACGATAGAAAAAAATCATGAAGATACCTCTAAAAATTTTCTTTAAACAATAAAATCCATACTAAAATACATACAATCATTGTGATTTTTTGTCAGATTATTCTACAAGCAACATACTAAAATACTAGTGTTTTAATTTTTTTGTCCAAACAATAGATTCTTTGTAAATCGCATATTCATATTTTCGAACAAAATACGTGCGCATGTGTGCGTAAACGCTGTGTAGCGACACTGCCGGCCGAGGCCTGATGCTATACGGACGTGTCGCTCTTTTCGCCGCAATATTTCCGCCAAGATTATTATGTTTTTGTAAAGTTTTATTTGTAAATTCATTGTTTATTATTATTTGCATAATCTTCTTTGCGTAAATATTTTTATTTCGTGTAAATATAAAATACTTTGAAGTTAAAATAGCGTAACCTTGTTATCAATTATCATTTATTGTAAATATGAAGTGAAAAATTCCGTTCGGACTACAAAACGTTCATATAAAACGCTGAACATATTATATATATATATACGAAATTAAAAAATAAGATCATTTTATTATTATTGAATATTTATTTTTTAACAATAAAACTATGAATTTAGAAACGTCTAAGATAGTGCTGTCATGACGCATATACGCATAAGCTCAACTTTTTCGACTGCCTTCGCAACTGTTACGTTAGCGTATGAGGCCGATGTGTAGATTTGTATTCAACAGTCCCCGGGTTCGATTCCCAGGGATTCTCTAACCGAAGTTTTCTTTTTAAATGTATTTTGAATTTATATATATTATGTATTTATTATTTTTTTATAAATAATAATTAAAACGTCTACAATGTAATTATCTTTCACAGGCGAAAGACAGTCGTAAATATCAACACGGAAGTTATTTCTAATGCGAAACTACAATTAAAAAAAACTAAAAGCACCTAATGTTTTTCGCGACTTATTGATATTGGGCATAACGAAATAACAAATTCATCTAAAAATTGCGATGAAAATTATCACAAGCAAGATTTTGGTTTTTATTATTACCTATTGATTTCGTTTATTATAATAAATAGATTCATAATATTATGTATGAATGTTAGGTACCTATCTTTGAGGCTGTTTACACATTATGCCGCAGCTGCAGCGGCACCGCCACTGCCGCGGCGCCGCCGCTGCATCAGTCACCCTTGGATTTGTATGAACACACGGCGCCGCGGCGGCGGCGACGAGTTTTGATAAAACCGTAGCAATACTCGCCGCCGAATCATGCTGCCGCCGCCGCGGCGCCGCCGCGCCGTGTGCAAGGGTTCATGCAAATCCAAGGGCAACCAATACGGCGGCACCACGGCGGCGGCGGCGCCGCCGTATTATATAATTTTTTTTTATAATGTACTACAGTCGCGCATTACGTAAACACGCGATAACCCCTCCCGCCTACAGTATTTTAATTTCATCAACCTACTTGAGTTTCTTTCTAGTTTTGTGACTGTACCTATAGGTAAATATTTTTTTTTAACCAACTTCTAAAAATGAGGAGGTTGTCAATTCGGATGTTTCTATTTTTTTTTTATGTATGTTCGGACATAACTCCGTCATAAAAATATGTAGGTAGATGGACTTGCAAAATTCTTTTTTTGTTCAAAAGAGGTTTATTCCGAAATGGTCCCATTTAAATTTCGTAAAGATCTGATGATGAGTTTCGGAGACAGACAACGGAACTCTTCAATAAATGCCAGTTTACGCAATCACACAACATAACATCACGCCTATACCCTTTAAAGGGGTAGGCAGATGTGTTCAATAGCTTCCTGTCACTGATATTAACATAGCAATTAGTGTTATATGAATTTAGGCGGGGTAGGTAGGTACAACTAAAAAGTGAAAAATAAAAACTTTTTTAAAAAAAAAAAAACAACCGACTTCCAAAAAAAACACTACAAAGTGAAAAATAACTTTTATTTCGGAAGTCGGTGTCAAAAAACGAAAATGCAGATCCAACGACACCGACTTCCAAAATTAAAGTTAATTACTTTGTGTTGTTTTTTTTTTGAAGTCCGTAGTTTTTTTTTTTTTTAAAAAGACTTTTTATTTATAAAATAGAAACACGTTGTGAATGGAATAGAAAGAGTTCAATAAAAATACATGGTCTTTTTGATCAATAGATTTAATAAAAAAAACATATTGACGAATTCAAACAACCAAAAACAGCACAATATAGTCTCTTTGCCATATTAAGTAAGTACTTGTACTTATTTCAATTAATATTTGTCACAAATTGCACGCTTACTGCTTACGAAACCGTCACACCGTCCGGCGTCCAGTCGTCACTGCGGAGTGCGGAGCATTCGAGACTGTTTGTTAACCGAGTGTAAACCGAAATCGAGGCGCGTAGGTATGATTCGCGTTCCGACCGTTTTTATGAAGATAGAATACTGTATAGATAAAAATACCGTGGCGGGCGGTGCGCGGCGGCGCTGCCGCAGACACGGCATAATGTGTAAAAGGCCTTACTTACTTGACAAAGGAGAATGGGTAGACCGTACCCAGACACAAAGTTAATTGCAGCATTATGAACTATGTTGATCTTTATTGCCCTCATGGAGTAGTTTGCTTAATTAATCCTAAGACAGCATGTCTGAATTCACTTGGAGAAAAAAGTTATGTGAGGAAATTGAATTGATTTATTAAAAGTAAATATTTAACCTATCCTTTCAAAACTTATTGACCTGCTAATGATGGACACTTTTTGAAATTAATGAGCCTCTAAAAACTTTTTGCGCTTCTAATGATGCACTTTTTTAAATTATTGAGCCTCCTTTTAACTTAATTTAAAATAATTAAAAACGTAATTTAAAATCTTCTATTTTTTTCATTTTATTATTGCTGAATGGGCGGCCCGCTTTTGACCTCGATCACGCCTGATGGAAAGCGATAGATGATAAGCAGTGATCGGAGTAGGTAGATTGAACTGGGGTCATTGATCCGAAACGTACATATTACTATGGACATTCCTCCGGAATTGGTGGTAGTCAGAATTTCATTAGTTAGCCGAAATGTATATCTATCTATAAAAGATCTAGCCATAAAACGCTAAAAATAAAAAATAAATATTAAAGCTTCGATCGGAATTCGATTGTTTTTATTATTCAACAGATAAATAATGAATTAATTTAGTTTTGATACCTTCCTTTAAATTTTGAATTGAGTAGTAATAATATCACTACCAACATTAACAATATTTAATTGAAACCGGAAATACCGGAATTACTTTCCGGAAAAATGGCTTATCCATGTTATTCTTTCTGTGTGCATTTGTGATACAAGTACCAAAAATCAATCTACCTAGTCCGATCACTGATGATAAGTGATGATATGTGATGGTATTTTTTTAATAGATTGGAAACAGTGGTACCACAGGAAGATCACGATTGTGAAGTTATTGATAAAAGTACATATTCATCTAAACGTGTACTAGAAGAAATCTTTAGTATACAGGTAATATTCATAATATCAGCCGCACGTTGCAGTCGTTGCAGGGCAAGATCACCTTGCCACAAACACGTTGAATTTTAAAAAAGAATTGGTTTTAAAATTGAATAATGGATTAATGGGATTTTAGGTGGATAGTGCTCCTGTAAGTCAATATGATATCCAGACTGAAAACCAAGAAACAGAAGGGTTAAATTACAATATAGAAGTAAGTTTTTCCTCAAACATATCGTTACTTACGATTAAATCTGGAGGAAAATGATATTCCAAATGATTTTATGTTAAGTTCTCTGTGGCAGAGAATCTGTATTATGATTCAAGGTATTGCCGGCCATGCTCGAAGTTTACTTCATGACGTAGACAGCAACGTGGTGGAACGAAGCATCATTACGAAATACGTAGGAGGGAAGAGAGTTAACTTTTCCTTGAAAAATTCATATCAGACGCGATGCATTGCTTCAGCAGTGTCGTTCAATGAAGAAAATGCAATGTCAAAGCTATATAAGAAAATGGCCAATAAAAGCCCAAGAGGTAAACAGAAGACGTGGAAAGAAAGAAAACATAAACAAAAAATCCTCAGTAAAAGGTACACAAAAAAGAGAGACGGCTAATTTTCAGTAAAAAAACAGTGATAAGGACTATGGCCAGTCATGTGAAAAGCCTTGTGCTTGGTAATAAATACCAAGCATGTTTTTTGTTGTTGACTAGTTCACCTGTTTTTGTTTTTTGCCAGAAGTTTACCTTTTTCTTTTCAATTGCTGCTGCAAGGCCCATTTTATTGGCTGTCAAAGGACACTTCACTTCAACCACAGTATCTTCTCCAGTTAATCTATCAGGCGATGCACCCAAGAAACATAGTTCTTGGTCTATAAATAAACCACAGGTTCTAATGATTATGACTGTGTTCTAGTACAGCCAATTGTGCGAGGCCGGTTTTTTCATTTTGTTGGCCATGGCTTATGGATTCGACGTGATCAATTTTTTTTCGGTAAAGTATATATTTTACTAAATTAGCACAAGGTGTATTAGCGCTTTTTTATAACCCTACCGAAATTGGATGCAGTCAATAAAGATCTTTTCATCTCAAGCCATTCTCCATTAGCACTTTGTAAAATAGTTTTTCTTTCAATCATTGCTCGCTCTTCATCAATATTTTTTTAATTTTTTCATGAAATCATCTTTCATTTTATCTAGTACTTCTAGGCATATCAGGCTTTCAATATGACTGGCCATAGTCCTTATCACTTTGATTTTTACTGAAAATTAGTCGGCTCTTTTTTTGCTTGAGTCACAGTCAGATATCCAAATATAGTGGGTAGGCAAATATTGTTTAAAACCTTCCATTATAATTTTCTTTCACTCTCCATTCCTGTAGACGGACCGGAATAGTTTTTTAAACGAAAATGAAGATAAAAACGAAAATAAAGAGAAAAGCGATGGCAAAAATGAAGATAACGACAAAGAAGAACGTAAAAATTATGAAGAAAATTATTCACAACAAATGTTTGGCATTTGTTGTTACGTCTACACGTTTCTTAGATTTTAGTAAATTTTAGGAACAAAAATAATTTTATAACATGATCATGATGCATGGTGTAATACAGTATGTTAACTAACAGAGGGCGTTCCCGTTAACCCGCAATAGTATAGCATCCATACATGCTAAAAAAAATATTACCATTCGAAAATAAAATGTTTTTATTTTTTTTTATATTAAAATATTCACTAAAAATCGTAAATTGATACGTTAAAGAAACACTCTGTACACGCGTACTTGAAGGACAGCAATGTCGGAATTTATTTATGAATGACGGGCGCGGGTGCGGGCGGGGCGGGGCGGCCGTCTCACTCGGCTTCGTGAACTCTCGGAAACGCTCGGCCAGCATCGTGCGCATTGCGTTTGGGCATTACTACTACGAATACTATTCCGCGCTACTATTTTGATTTTAAACAGGAGGTTTCGAATTTATTGACAATTAATTATTTTTTTTAATTCGGATTATTTTATGCTTATTTTTCTATGCTGATATTTTTATTTTAATCTATTAATGATATAGATTAACGAGTTTAAGGGAACGCCCTCTGTTATTTAACATACTGTATAAACGTGTAATCGTAAACCTGAAAAAAAAGCATTTAAAACTAAATGTGGTAGGTATAATGTTAACCAGAAAAATAGCTTAAAAGTAGGTACATGTGGTATAATGTAAATGTAAAAAAATTCGTAAGTAACTACCACTTCCATATTTTTTAAATAAAAATGTTTTAAATTTGATTGAATCAGTTTTATTTCAAAATCATCCACATCCTTAATTTTTTCAAGTCACACTAAAAACAAATTAAATAATTTTTTATAAAAAAAAACAGCCGACTTCCAAAAAAAAAAACACTACAAAGCTACAACCAACGATACCGACTTCCGAAATTAAAGTTATTTTTCACTTTGTAGTGGTTTTTTTTGGAAGTCGGTTGTTTTTTTTTGTAAAAACAGTTTTTATTTTTCAATTTTCAGTTGTCCCTACCTACCCCACACAAATTCATATAACACTACTTGCTATGTGAATATCAGCGACAGGAAGCTATTAAACACATCTGCCTACCACTTTTAAGGGTACAGGCGTGATGTTATGATGTGTGATTGCGTAAATAATGCATACAAATGCGATAGCAGCGATCGCGGTTGATTTGCTGGCATTTATTGAAGAGTTCCGTTGTCTGTCTCCGAAACTCATCATCAGATCTTTACGAAATTTAAATGTGACCCTTTCGAAACAAACCTCTTTCGAACAAAAAAAGAATTTTGCAAATCCGTCTATTTATGATGGAGGTCGTCTATCGGACCCGAACATAAATAAAAAAATAATAATAAACAAACCCGAATTGAGAACCTCTTCCTTTTTAGAAATCTGTTAATAATTTTGTTGTCATAACTACTTGTTTCCGCGTCATCTATTGGAATACTCGGGCGTAATCGTAAATCGTATGCTGTATGTCATAATTGTGATGGGCGTCGTCGTTAGATGGCGTACGCGTCGATTGTGTATATGTGTGCATGCGTTTCTCAAGGACACTTTGCTCTACTAGTCCTCTTAAGCATACAAAGGGACATAGGGACAGAGAAAGCGACTTTGTTTTATACTATGTAGTGATGATAATGTAAGTTTACATATTATTCGGTATGTTAAGAAAAAATGTCCCACGCTGATTTCAAAACCATTTCGATCTTTAAGACTTTTCAACCTTATTTTTATATTTTTATTTTTTTATATAAGAGAATTATTTTAACATAAACACATGAAACCACTTGACTTTCATTTCACCTCCAAATGACGTCAAAAAGTAGGCAGATTGGGAATGGTTTCGGTGCCTCCGACGATAAAAAAAAACGATAAAAAATCTTATCTTAATAGTTGATTTTAATACTTCAATGCTACTAACAAAACATTCACACAACAAAATAAATAAATAAACAACTTATTAGAAAAGACATTAAGTGTGACCTACATAATCAGACTTACAGTGTGACCAGCACACATGACATTTCACTTACACAATTAAATAACGTCTTTGAAAGTGTTGCCAACAAAATTAACAGTATTGCCATGAAAAAAAAAACATCAAACAACAGAATTATTGAACCAATGATTAATTTCAGTTGGCAAAGCCTTGAAATTCTTCACAGCATCACTAATATCTTCATTTGGTACAGCTAAAGTGTATAATTTATATTCTTTTTGAACTCTACTGGCTGTTGTGTCAGCGCTATTGTATATTGAGTCTGTGGTTCGTACCGGCATTATGATTTCTAGCTCTTGAAGATGTTCGAAGGCTTTCAAGATGACTGGTCGAGGGACTGTTTGCGTTGAAGAGTTTGAGTTGGCGAATTTTGTGTATCTGTGGACAAGGGTTTAATTGCTTTAGTTAGGGTTGTGGATTGCATTTTTGACCCCTTGCTGGAACCTGACCTCGATCTGCAAGGTCATATCCCAATGCCTCAATGTAAAATTGAACTCTTGGCTTGTTTTTTTTTTCAGGATGGGAAATCATCAAATGACCCCTCCCGCTCTGGGTGGACCGGAAGGGAGTGTCAGACTCTTACTGACTAAAACCCACCCGTGTTCCTTCCTTAGCCCTTTAGGTTCCGGGCCAGCGGTAACCCTTTCGTACAATCCCGCTAACACCCACTCCTGGCTCAAGGAACATAATCAGCCTATAAAGTTTCCCACTGCTGGGACACAGGCCTCCGCGCAGTGATGAGTGGGCTGTAATCCACCACGCGAGCCCAGTGCGGTGTCGGTAGATGTAACATGTCTTCGAACTTTTGGATCTAAGACACCGTTTTTAGAGCAGTGGTGATGACTTAATGAGGGTTTTCGTGAAAATTTACGACACCAGTTGGCACCACTGTGACAAGAGGTCTTCCAATATAAAATATATGACGTTCATCATTCGATTTATTCATTCGTTCATCATTCTGTCATGACTAAAGAAAATATAGGCTCTTTGAGAGATGCCTGGACCTGACGTGTCAGTGCTGCCACCTAGCGAACGTCATTTCAGAAAACCCTCATTTACACAAAGTAAAGCACCTGCCTGGGTTTGAACCTACAACCTGCAACTCGTAAGTAGTTATCTTACCCACAGCTGAGCCCGTATTTCTCTATACCAAGTATAAAGTTGGGATTAAAAACTCAAAAGTACCTAAATATTATACTTTATCTGCACTTACCTATGTAAAACCATTTCAAAATTCATGGGCTGTCCATCAAATATCTCCATGCCATGTTTCATTGCGATGACCAGAGACAATTCGAGTATAGACAAAGATTGTAGAAGCTTTACTCTATGCTCCGGCGCAACGGTCTTATTTATGATTGATGATAGATCTGACACATCTATGAAAGGATTGTCGGTAGATAGTCTTGAGATTAACTCGAACTGTAAAGAAGAAATTATAATTGCAATTATAAGTCAAAGTTTAGTGCAAAAAAAAAAAAAAAAAAACAGTGGCACTCCGGGAGTGCCGACAGAAGTGAAAACAAAACACAAACAGAATACTTTGCCATCACTCACTGACATAATGGTATATACATTAAAACCGAGTACATCCCGAGGACATCCGAACACATCCGAAGCGGGTATTATTTTAATCGTCTTCAAATCAAATCATTTTATTCCTTTACAAACATGGGTAAAGACATAGATGTTTCATATTTAACCAAGTTCTCCACATTTTACCGTCCAATGGGAATGCAAATAGTGTACATACAGTTTCAGTTTAACATACTTAATTGAAAACATAATACAAACTCTTACACACACAACAGTCTTATAAACAAAACACGCGCGGTGTCGCTTACGGTAACAGTGGCGCGAGTTCAATAGTATTTTCCCATCTCAAAAAATGCCCAACGCGCCTAAAGAAGTTTTCACTTCAAAAATGTACGGACGCCAGCACATCAACCTACCACAATCTGTCAGATTTCTTTAATAGATTTTCAACTTTATCGCTAAAGCATAAGGTTCAAAGTTGATTGGGAAAATCTGACAGATTGTGGTAGGTTGATATGCTGGCGTCTGTACATTATATGTACATTTTTTGCATTATATTCTTTCTTTTATATTAAATTTCATACAACAAAATTAATGTTGATGTAATATTAATAGTTTCTATGTCAATTAATGTATTAAATTCAGTAGGGCTTTAACCAATATATGTATATATACAATATATTATACACTAGATTTATTTTAGGCATAGCTTTAATATTTTCTTCATAATAGTAATTTGTAACTTTGTAATGATGTAACTTCTGTATAATTTATATGTGAACTTATGAATAAAAAAAAAATTATTATTATATTATGGATTGGTATAGTACTGTTTTAATTAACTATAAATAAATAAATTATATACTAGCTTCTGCCCGCGACTTCGTCGTCCGCGCGGCTTTTACATAGCAGTGGAACAGTACAGACAGACAGACAGTACTAAACAAAAGTGCAGGGATCCAGCAGAATATCAGGTGCATTTGCCTGACACATGCTGAGCTGGACTCCCATTTGGTGCAACCTTGAGACGCACACCGCACTGTGTATGTTTCGTTATTAATTTTATTTTAAGTTTTCGCCATAGTGTCACTTTTATTTCGATAGGCGTTTTCGTTTTGTTTTTAAATCGGCACCTTGTTTTCATATTATAATCATGTGGGTAATTTGGTTATCATCTAATATTGTACAGACGCCAGCACATCAAGCTACCCGAAACTGT
The DNA here is from genome assembly GCA_927399505.1 of Luperina testacea. NCBI lineage: Eukaryota > Metazoa > Arthropoda > Insecta > Lepidoptera > Noctuidae > Luperina > Luperina testacea. Next base: position 4,091,836 of record OV656782.1, read on the forward strand.
CAAATTCTCCCAATCAACTTTGAACCTTATGCTTAAGCGATAAAGTTGAAAATCTATTAAAGAAATTTGACAGATTGTAGTACCTTGATGTGCTGGCGTCTGTACTTTGCTGTGTTGTGCTGTCTTTTTGTGTGCGCCAAATAAATGGTCTATCTATCTAAAAGTAAAAGTAGTGTAAACTCACCAGCACATTCCTAAAAATCTGCTCGTTAACAGTATAATAGCAGAACTTTTCTAGGCAGTCCGTCACTTTGGAATCCTGTTTCAAGCTCGCAATGTGCTCATTCCAATCTACGACGAAGTCTGGTTCTAAAGCTTGTAGATCGATGCGGGATAGTAAGTGTGAGGGAAGAGAGTGGTGCGTGGTACTGGTGTCTGTTTCCATGTCGTCTGTTGTCACTGCAAATTATAAAAAGGGATGGTCAACACTCCAGCCGGAGTATTTTGTGAAAATCTCACTGTGAAAACTTAGGTGAAGTGAGCTTGAAGTAAGCTGTTAAGGCGAATTACGCATGCTAATGCGTAGTTCATACAAACGTAATACCAAAATAATTTGTACAGTACCCGGCGATAAATATTGCACATCGACCTTTACCTTTTTTGTATTTTATACAAGGAATAAAAATAATTATCAAAAGAAGCCAATTATAACATAATTGTTTTAACAGCTCCTAATAGATACCGGACTGTTTGTATTTCGTGCGACAGAGATAACGCTCTACGAAGCCGAAATTAGCCGATTGTCTCTTTCCAAAGGTCGATGTGCAATATTTATCGCCGGGTACTGTAAATCAAACATATTCTTAAGGTAGTGTGTATTTATTCTGATTGGATTACAGAATATCTAGGTTCCCAAATAAATATTTTGAATGGACTCTTATCTAAAGACGAGATTATAAGGAATTTCAAATTTCTATAGAAAACTTGTTTTTCTCATAACTCTTCTTTAAATCAGTTTTTCAATCCGCGTAAATATTGCACTAGAATTTGATCAAGGTTTTGAGATGTTTTCCCTTTGACCTACACCCGTAGCTCATATCAATAAGCCAGGCCGTCACACTTACACATATTAGTCCGTCTCCATCATTTATCTCCCTATTTATTGTCCTATCGCAGGTATGCTGGAAGAGATTTCTTATGAAATAGGCATCACCTTTGTACCTATTTTTCTGTTCTGTTTTTTTTTTTCTGGTCTGTTTATATGTGTGTACAGATGCCAGTACATCAAGCTACTGCATCTGTCAAATTTCTTTAATAGATTTGCAACTTTATCGCTACAGGATAAGGTTTAAGGTTGATTGGGAAATTTTGACAGTTTCGGGTAGGTTAATGTGCTGGCGTCTGTACATAAATGGTAAAATAAAATAAATGGTTGTCTTTACCTGTATTCCTTCTACTCCGTCCCTTCTTCTTCGGCGTAGCAACAGTCTTATCTCTCCTGGGCATACTGAGCAACTGTCCCAGCATATCTGTGTACTTGTGATGTGGCGCCCTCTGTGATTCGTCTTCATTGGGGAAGATGAAGAGATGTCGGTGGGAGAAGCGGGATTTGACGCGTTTCTCTAGGAGCTCCATTACGTCTATACGGTTTGTTATACCTGCAAATAACAACAATACTTTGAAATGTTGAGTTGTGATAAATGATAAAATAATGATTTTATTTTTGTAAGTAGGTTTGCACAAACACTTTTACACGTCAATCATATATTTTTTAAACTAGATGAGGTCGGCGTTTCCTATCTGACTACTCTGAGAAGAAAGGCCGAAACAAACTCAGAGGTCATAGTCTCTTTTAAAGTCCAGACATAATCTTGGTCAGGTTAATTATGAAGACCATGTAGGTCGATGTCTGAGATGGTCTTTTGAGGAAAGAACCACACAGATTGAGAGGACCTGTCCAGTCAGTGCACGCATTTGTCAGAAATCGTGCAGCTCAACTCAAGACTTAAGGAGCTCAATGATAAGACGTGGAAGGCTTACATCACTTATTGATGGACTATGTTCGATATGAGTCATATAGAAGTGATCTGTTTCGGGTCTTGAGGTTGAACGAACTTGATATGGGCACATCACATAAAATTCTGTCTCAACCATGATGCGAAGAGTCTTGTCAGGTTCATGGCCCGAATGTAATCCGTAGCAGTATTTATTTAGGATACACATATTGTGGTCCTAAAAGTCCCTTTAAAAAAAACCTGCCAAGTGCGATTCGGACGCGTACATACCCCTTTAAATTTTAAATACATCATCTGTAACAATTTCAATTGTCTAGCTATCACGGTTCATGAGATACAGCCTGGTGACAGACAGACAGACGGGCAGTGGAGTCTTAGTAATGGGAACCCTAAAAACAATGCTTAATTTCAAAATGTGAATACATACAACTTAATACTGACCAGCACATTGCAAAAAACTTAAAAAAACTTATTTTCGCGGGCTACCCTGGCGCTTTCGCCTTAAGACTTAACATATTTGCTAGAAGACTAGCCAACAAACAACTTACCCAACACACACATGGGAGCCTGCTTGCTGTGCGTGATGTCGAACAAGTTGTAGAGCAACGTCTGAGTGCGTCCACTGTGACAGAACATGTCAAACTCTTCTAGTATAAACAGCATGCTTTTACAGCGCCGGTCCGCACCGCTTTGTAAGCAGCTGAGGAGGAAGGCTAGGTTCTCCGCAAATGTACCAAACACTCGGTCGCCTACTGCATTTTCTAGTTGCATCTGGAAAAGATTTAATTGATGTTGCAATAATTTATTGCATAAAAAATACATAATATAATCTATATAATATAATTCAAAGTCCTGACTGACTGATATATCAACGCACAGCGTAAACCGCTGGTCCTAGAGACATGAGATTTGGAGGGTGTGTTCTTTGTGAAGAGTAGGTATCCACTAGGAATGGGTTTTTCGAAATTCAATGATGCAGTACAATAATGTTAGTAGATGGTTGGTAGATGTCACTCTACCAACCTGCAGAGGGCCCGCCTGATAGATTATGAGCCCACTTCTTCTCGAAAAGAGAAGGCCTATGTTCCAGGAGTGGAAACATTATAGGTTGATTATGTATTGGTAATTGCTGCTTCCAGGCCTCTGTGCAGCTGTAGATGTCTTTTATCTGTGATGATGATAATGGAGTGCATTCCTCTGAAGCTGTTAACTACTAATACTAACTCGCTTACCTGTGCAGTAATAGACTTGAGAGCAATTTTGTCATCATGATGTATCAGGCCGTTGAGTCTCACGATGATAGCATCATTAGACAGATCCACCTCCTTGCTGACCTGATGCAGCACCGAGTTTATGAGCTGGAACAAATAATAATAATATTTTTTTTTATATTTTTAAATGTTTTTTATAATTATTTTTATATTTTAAGAAATATTTAAAAATGTAATAAAATAAGATAACTAAATAAATAAATGAATAATAATAATGTTTATATCCAGAAAAAAAATAAATAAATAAATAAAGAAAGAAGAAAAGAAATAAGAAATAGAAAAAAGAAAAGAAATAAGAAATTGATTTTGTTTTAATTATTGATAGAGAGGGGTTTGTGCCTAAATAGTAACAGCCGCACTGGTCAAATGAAGGTGAAGTTACACTTGGCGCGGTCTGTTCGTGGATGGGTCATCCATTACACATTGAGATCCCTCCGTGCCTCAGAAAGCATGTTAGGCCGTTAGTCCCGGCTGTCATTCGCAGTTCTTTGACAGTCAGTATGGGTAGTCAAAAGCCCAAAAGTCTGACAACCATTATTACCAACGGGTATTGTGATACCTAGTAACTGCGTTGTGGACGTCAAAGAGGCAGTCGCTCTGTGTAAAATGCTGACACTCAGCCGCATCCGGTTAGACTGGAGCCGACCCCAACATAGTTGGGAAAAGGCAGCTAGGTTGATTTTTAATTATTGATAAAATATAAATAAAACAAAGTCGGGATAAATTTTTATGACAATTGATTTGTTGGATTCGTCTCTGCCCCGAATAGCAGAATAATTATTAATACATGAGTAAAATTCACGAAAAAAAAAATTTAGAAAATCTGAAGCAGTATGAAGTTTGCGAAGGACAGTCAGTTATTTATAAAATAAAGAACAAAATTTGTTCGTTGTTACAAAGATGACTTTACAACTATTACATGATTATTTTATCTGTAACTATCTTGACAATCAGTTTGTTTGGACGATGGTTCCAAAACTATATAGTCACCTGAATCTTATGGAAATTCTCGGTCAGTGGGTCGTCTTTGGGGCTATAAAGTAATTTTTTGCTCCGTTGGTGTAATTGCTGTATGGCGTACCAGTAGGAAAATAAATAAATAATAAATAAGTAAATATTTATTGGCCTAAGAAGAAAAAAATATTGTGAACTGATATTGCTGTAAGCCTGTACATACATAAAACTCACGCCTTTATACCATGGAGGTAGGCAGAGACTACAGATCGCCACCTGCTACGATCCTACTTCTTTTGCCTTGTTTACGTTTATACAATTGTACATTTGGTCATACACGCACGCCAATTGCGAGAGTACTTTAAAATATAATGCTTACAGTAGTCTTGCCGCTCCCTCGAGGCCCAATCATCAGGGCAGAATGAGATTCACCGTGCGCGACTGTACGTTTGAACAAATCATAAACGTGATTCCTTTCCTGACTGTGGCCCCGAAAAGAAACATTGTCAGCCATTATTTTCAGCTTTAAATACTTCCTTATTAGCTTTATTTGCACCGCAAATGGGTTTTCCGATTGCAGGCCGCACATTTTAGAGAAAATGAATAACGTAAACAATAGAAGTCGTGCCGGCACGCGACAAAAAACTAATAAATACGTCAGGCAGGCGGGACCGTGGGAAACTGGGAATAATAATGACATTGACAGCGCCGTTGATAGTGTTGCCAGATGGCTGGCTCGTGTTTCCTCCAAATATTATCCAAAATCCCCTCAAAAGTAAGGTTTAGCGAAACTGTTATGGGTTCTTCTTTACTTGATTAAATTGTTTATTTCGTCGCATGAAAAAGGAATAGACATAATACAAACTAATACTACTATTATCCTAGCTTATTTTTACAGAATTTTAGAATAAATGCTATATATTCTAAAATTCTGCAAATATAAGATTAGAACTGAAAGAGTGAAAGCATTATACAAGTTAAACCGTTGTAAATATCAAATTGTTACCAACGTGCGTTTTTTGTACTGTATAATTATCTTTCCGATTAAAACAATTTTTCCCCATTATAATGTAAACATCTAATTTTGGGGGAATTTACTCTAATCTGGCCACCCTACACCAAATTTTCAAAATGACAGTGACGTATTTGAGTAGACACTGACAGCAAATCGAATGATTGAATTAGTCGGTTAGTGTTGTTCCACACAAAAATTTGGAATGAAGAAAATGAATTAAGATCACGGTTTGTTTATCAATACTTTTTAAATCTGTTAGCTACATAATTTAAAATATGAAAAAATACATTTAAATCCGGAACAAAATTTTAATATCTAACCACATTATGTCAGTGTCACCATGTCTTGGTAAGACATGACAGATGTTTTTATATCACGGGCCCTCATCGTTCCGCGCATGTGCTACTATTAGGTCTGACCGCGCAACACGGGCGAGCGATCGATAAACGAAGTAGTATGTACACAAGAGATTTGGATCTTGAGATATTTCTTTATGCCAAAAAATATGTAGTTGTCCAATTCTTATCAGTCATATTACATTGCTGGTTAATTGGGCTCACCTATTAGCATTAATAGGTGAGCCCACTTTATATGTATTTTAATAAAAATTGCAGAACCCCTTCTTTTAAAATTATAATTTGAACTAATTTAATAATTTTGTATTTAATTAATCAAATGATCAGGAAATATTATATTTTTTACGAACTTATTTTGGATTAAATGACATGACTATTTTCGCAAAAAAATATACTTATCCGAAGATTTCTAGCCCATTTATATTACCTTGATCTTCGCCATACCTCTCTTTCTATCATTTCCTAAAATAGGTTTCCTATCCCTTTCCTGACCTTAAACCTTGCAGATTTCATTGTGTCCCACATGAGACACATTTTATAAGTGGTTCGGAATATATAATTTTTAGATCTCATAAATCATCTTTTTGCACTAAGTACCAGTAATAATTCGGTGGAATCTTTGAATATAGACGCGAAGTGAACAAGTGTGTCGTTCTGTAAATTCTATTTCGTGTTCCCTCTTTCTTAACGTGTGACACAGTTCTCATGTCACCTTAAAATACAGTGTGGCTGAAAAATTGTGAAAATGTTTAATATGAACCACAAATTATATTTTTATTCATATTTATAGTGTTTAACATTAGTGATTGTTCAAAAAACTATAACAATGAGTGCTAAACAGTGTATCAGGTTTTGAAATAGTTCAATTATTTATTGCAAATTTTGCACACGACACCAGCCATAATAATCACAATGTAATTTGTATTATATATTTCATACAATTAGCGAACAGCAGTGTGGCACCGCTTTCAGTGTTAATTAACAGTGAAAAGTAATAAGACGCAAAATTGCTTAATGCTTCAAAATTGTAAGTGGTATCGCGTTTCTGTGATTGATTTGCATTTTATTCTAAAAGTAGCCCTAGATTTAGAAAACAAATAGTAATTCTACGTTCTAGCAAAAATACAAAATGCATGGGATATCAATAACCATCCCAACATTTTCAGGTTGACCAAAATATGTATATCGTACGGTCATGTTATTTCTCATACTCCTTTATCAATCCGTTAATGGGGTGATTTAACCATCCCGCCAAATCAATACTTTGACTGGTTCGCGCATTTTCTAGTTCAAGGTTCGAACCATAAAACTATCCCATAGCTACTTTTAACCTTTCACCATAAGTTGAGTGATTTTGAAAATATAGGTACTAGTTAATTAATTACCGAGCTAAATACGTTATTAGAAGGCTTTAATGTTACTCTAAAACCTTTATTTGTTTGATTGCTATAATTCACATGAAAGTAATTACCGACTGAGTCAAGGTTTTTCACGTCTAAATATTAAGTTTTGCGCTGTCCTTTGCATGTTTGAAAAACATTAGAAGCTTGAGTGATATTTTGCTAACTATGTGGAAATTGTAACGTTTAATTTCCGATTAAAGGCTTTTCTTTTATTGGTTCGCTTCTTTACTTGTTAAGCAATAACTTATTAATCTTCTTCACAGATATTTGAGAATATTTTTAAAAAACTTATAATTAATTTCTGTTTATTGTTTTATGTCTTCTTTAATATTTTTTATATTATACTACAATTAAGTTTCTCGTCCTTTAAAATAGCCATCACATTTTTGTTGTAATCGATTTACGTGATTACATCAATACATCACTAGTAACAATAAAATCAGTTCATTCAAGCATTATAAATCATTCATTCTTTGAGACAACTGACAAACCTACTAAATTATATTGTCAGAAAATTGTTAGAGCAGGTTTATTTCTTTCTCTATAATCTGAAAGATCTGTTTTGGTAATAAGACAAGGACAGAATGATCATCAGTTCAAATTACTTACGGTGATTGAATTTAATCGTGTTACCTAATATAAAATAAAATTGTATAAGTTCTTCGCTGTGGGTGTTTATATTTTTTATTTTGGATTTTTAATGTTATAAAACTCGCGAATTGAAATGTTTATTTCCTGAAATGCTTAATTAAAATATATTTTAGTGATTGATAACTCTGAAAACGTAAGTTTCTTCTGTTTATTTATTTGTCTAGTTAAAATTTATCTAAATCGCAGCAATATTTTTTGTAAGAGTAAAATATATGTATTCGAAAACCATTCATAAATAGAGCGCTTGTAATTATAATAATAAAGTTTGGTTTATCTACAAGTTATCGGAAGTGGTTAATGTTCATAATTTAAGCGTTGGTAGTAATCATTTGTGTTAATTTGGTCTTCCTGTATTTTATAGATGTGATTCTATCGCGTAAGTATGTTCTTTGTGTTCACAGATGTTTCTGTGAATTATCACAAAAACATCTGTGCTTCTGCCTGCGACTTCGTACTTCGAAGTCGTTAGATACACAACAAACTAAAATAACAGCCACATTTTTATAAAACTCCCTCGGCCCCACCGCGTCGCATCGCATCGCCCGCACGCGCTGTTATCATTCTATTGTTCGACTCCTAAAGGGTCGTAGCGTGACGTAAGCCTGTAAGCTTCCTCGAAAAATGGGCTATGAAATTCAAAAAGAACTTTTCAAAACCAACTGGCCGCCTTTGTACAGACGCCAGCACATCAAGCTACTACATTCTGTCAAATTTCTTTAATAGATTTTCAACTTTATCGCTAAAGCCTAAGGTTCAATGTTGATTGGGAAAATTTGACAGTTTCGGGTAGCTTGATGTGCTGGCGTCTGTACATTTATGTGCTTGAAGTATTAAATAAATAAATAACTGGTAGTTCCAGAGATAAGGCTATTCAAACAAAAATGCAAACTCTTGAGCTTTATTATATTAGTTTAAATGTGTACACAGAAGAATTGTTCACATAACTATACCATTTTACTATTGTATTGTAAAATATGGCTATTAAAAATCAATGCTATGGGCTGTCTACTGTTGTAATTTGAATGTAAATATCTATTCTGTTTATGTAAATAAATATCTAGGTGTTTACTTTTGATATCATTTTGCTTTTGATACAAAATGGCACTTGTGATTTGAGGTACTTATTTCTCTATTCAATTTATTTTTGTTTGATAAAATAAACTACAGTCAAAACCGTTTATGGCGACATCGTTTAGAACCACATACCGGTTATATTTACCAAAATCAAAGGTCCTGGCTGAATGTTATATGACCGCCCTATCTAAAACATTGGTTTTTACGACATTGTTTACTACGACATACCGCATTAAGCGACCACATTTGGTTAATGTTTTCGGAGAATTATATCTGTAGAACGACCGGCTCAGCTGTATTGTAAACAATTTGAATAGGTAACTGTATCCACATCTGGCACAGTATAATAGTCAATGGCTATTATCGTAAAAGTAAACTGAGTTTAGGGTCTTTTGTAATTCTTAGAAACAAAGCACATGCATGCCGTAGCCTCAAGGCCCGCTTCGTCATATCTCTTAAGTCAGTTTGTTACTTATCTTTACACAAGACGCACCAAAACATTATTGTTGAGTTAACTGTGAAAATTGTTTGTATTGAAGTAAACAAAATGCGGTTTCATTTCCTACATGAATATACATATTATCTTTCCTATTAATACCTGTCACCGGTTGTTACAACTATCGGTTTTTACGACTCAATATGAGTAGTCCCTTCGATGTCGTTATAACAGATTTTGACTGTATATACAATCCTCCATGACCTCTGACCAAAATTCACCATAATTTAATGACCTGAAAGTTATTAGAAAGTATCTCTGTTAAATCTGCAAACTCTATGTTACTATCTATGTCCGAAAGACCCCATAAAATATTGATCTAAAAACAATCCATACTAATATTATAAATGCGAAATTGTGTCTCTGTCTGTCTGCAAAACCGCTGAATCGATTTAGATGAAATTTGGTACAGAGATAGTTTGAGTCCCGTGAAAGGACATAGGATAGTTTTTATCCTGATATCCCCACAGGATAGACTATATTATGCGGGTGAAACCGCGGGGCGCTGCTAGTAAAGAAATAATTCATCTTCATAGAACTTATCATCCTTAAAAATTCATCTCTTCTCGTACCTATATCTTGGACTTTTTTAAACAAAAATGTTCTTTAATATATCTGAGTACCCCCAAAGCTCTGATTTTTAATTTGCTAGAACAGCCATGACTAGCTAAATTACACAAAATAATGTCATATTGCCAAAAAAAGATTGATCGCAGCTGTTAATTTAGTCTAGCAAATTATAAATCAAAGTTTAAGTCAGCATAAGTTTGATCTAAAAGAAACAATTGACTGTATATCTGACATTTAATGGTTTCAAATTACTAACAGGCAAATTAATCAAATCAAAATTTTTAACTTCACACACACCTACAGGGCACTTATGAAATGTCAGAAGCTAGGCGCACAATTCCAATTGGTTGTTTCAAGAGTTATTTGCCCTATAATAGGAAAATTACCAACTGATACAATATGAATACAATTAATATTTGCCAATCATAATGTTTCCATAGTTACAATTAACAATAGAAGTAAATTCAACCAGGCTATATTTAGCTAGAATGTGGCAATACACTGATAACAAGCTGCCACCTTTCTGTTAATTACAAATATTTTACACAACGCACTGATAATTATTATATCTATAATAAACACTGTTCGTTAATACTTATTAGTAAGGTTGTAACAGTGTAAAAAAAAATGACAATCGAATCTCTAATAGTTTGATTAATTTCAAACTGCATACATAAAGACAAGCATAACCACTCCGTAGTCCGGAAAATGACATGACTATAAAATATGGTGTCAGAAAAGAGCATGCATTGTACCTCTGTGCTTTAACAATTTTTTTCGCTTTAATCTAATTTTATTTACTCACAATCTCACTGTTGAACATAAGCCCACAAAGAGCCTTAGGTACCACTGGTATACCCTCTTGACTTTTTGTACCATCTGGACAAAAACATTGTATAAAAAGTGAATGGAGTAGAAGCACAGAAATTAATGATTTTTTTTTCGCAAAAAATATATCAATTTTTTTTTTTACCTTTAATTCTTTGATTGAGGCCAATGGCTTCAATCAAAGAACTGAATGTCGCTACCAATTCATTGATAATTTCCGCGCGTAAAGAACGGTGTGCCTTTAAGTTGAATGTTTATATTATTTGTTGAATTACATTTTTTTTATTTTTTGTAAAAAAAAATGGAAGTTTCTGTGCCATAGGGTTCTCCTCTGTTCACCTTTTATACCCTGTTTTAGCCCAGACGGCAAAAAATCTCAGCCGGTATAGACAATGATAAATAATACAAAGCACTTGTTTTTATTGCCCAAAGCTTCCACCACTACAATAACAATGTAAAGAGCCATCATTAACCAAAGAAGTTTCACACTTGAATCATACTTGCAGCAGAGCTTTTATCACTTTAATTATTCAAACTATTGCCAAGAGTCAGGGCCTGGTATCAGCTTATTAACACATTTGATGAGATCTGCAGCTACCCCTTGATTTCCTAGTTAACTCCATGGACGTAGTCTCCTACAAAGAGGCACTTGAAAATGAGGTGTAAAGAAAAACACTTAAACCTTGTCTTTTTTTCGGGGGGAAATCCTCTCTGGAGTCTGGGAAAAACGGAGGGTTATGTCGAACTCCTACCGGCTAAAACCCCACGGTTCCATCCAGTACCATAAGTCGGGGGCCTGGGAGATACTAGTACATTCGCCGCACCCCCGACTGGTATCAGGCCGCCATGCCTAGCGGGCCCCATCACCATCAACCATCACAAGCTTCATATTTATAAACGACTCTCATCTTAAAATTGTCACTGAAATTGAAGACTTGGGGTACACCCATCTCCATTGCCCCACCAACATCGGTCTCTCTCTAACTCATCGCATCTTGCAGATGCCTCTCGCTCGCTCTAGCGGACTTGTGACGTGCCTCGCGCACAATGGCGGAGGAGCATGCGTGCCTGGTGCGCGCGCGCTCCGATTCTGAGGGCTCCTCCAAACATAGCTTTGGCACTATGACGTACACTGAAGATAGACTTAGCGGTAAGTAACTGAAGCGTTAATAGCACTCAATTTCCTTTGTATTGTATAACTGCATAGCACAGATGTGAATTCTATGTACAGACGCTAGACGCCAGCACATCAAGCTACTACAATCTGTCAAATCTCTTTAATAGATTTCCAACTTTCTCGCTAAAGCATAAGGTTCAAGGTTGATTGGGAAAATTTAACAGACAGACAGATAGACTGAGTCTCACCATAAGGCTTCCGTTTTACTATTTTGGTACGGAACTCTAATAAAGTCGGCTCAGAATTCGACTTTGAATAATGGGCCATCCAGTAGCAACTTTTTTTATATCAAAGTCATAAAAGCCAGCCTCCAAAACGGCCAAATTTTATACTTACAGGGTTCATGTGCTAAAGTTAGCCACCACGTACTTTCAGCTGAAAGGACCGAGATTATTTTTCCAGGTGGAGGGAATAATGATTTTTAAATACAACTCTTATTTTCTTTATAACATCATATTCTTTTTTCTCATTAATCCACAATTATTGTATGTTCGCAGGCACGGAGAGTGGCGGTGGAGAGCCAGGCAACACAAGCCACATGGCAGCTATCCCACCAGACCACACCGCAGACGTGAACGAGAGTGGCGAGCTCCTAGACTATAATGACTCCAGTGTATTGGAGCAGTTCCACGAGGATGCGCTGCGACAGGTAGGCTCTTAATCTATAATATACACGGTCAAGTTAAAATAGCTAGCGACACTCCATAAACGTAATGACGATAATAATTTTTTTAATATTCTAAACGCGGCCGTTAACCCCGCAATCAGCTGTAATGAGGGTTTTCTGAAATGACGTTCGCTAGGTGGCAGCACTGACACGTCAGGTCCAGGCATCTGTCAAGGACCTATATTTTCTTTATTCATGACTGAATGATGAACGAATGAATGAATCGAATGATGAACGTCATCATATATTTTATATTGGAAGACCAACCAAAAATTTTATAATGCCAACTGGTGTCGTAAATTTTCACGAAAACCCTCATCTGAGCCTGATCTTATGTTATATAATTCTTTTCGCAGGCTGGTTGTGGTTTGTCCCAAGCGAGGGTGACGCTGGCCGTATTCCTGGCGATCTCGGGTGCTTCGCTCGAGCTGTCTGCGATACCGTTCATACTGCCTTCAGCTGAGATTGAGTTGTGCATACTGCCACATGAGAAAAATTGGCTTGGTAAGTCTACAATATACATAGTGCACTGACTATAGTGCGGCCGAGGAGAGAATGCGTTCTTTACACCTGTCAATTTCAAACAAACGAGTACGTGATTTGCGAATTTGATCTTTATAATTAGCTACTACAGTGGAGTCATTTTAATAGGTAACATTTGACGTCTGTCAGTTTTATCCTCATAGTGAGGTGACCTGCTTATAAACATCGATTAAAGTGAATGAATCGATACGGACTTGAAACATATGCGAATTTTAAAAATCATCAGGCGAATCCCTGTCCCATTATTATTATTTTTTTCGTAAATTTAAGGAGCAAAATAAGACAAGTACACAATTTAACAAAAAAATTGCATTTATTCAGTTGAACTATCAGAACTGTTAAAAGTATTGTCATCTTCATCACTGCTGTCAGCACTCAGAGATATTATTAATTCATTTTCAATAATATTGTCTATTCTCACATCTCGTTCAAAATCTTGTAAAATTATTTTCTTTGTTTTCTCTACGACTTTTTTCCAGTCTTCTGTAGTGACTTCTGCACACGCAGTTTTTAGCAGAGACATCATTTTAGCAGTACTGAAGGGTGGTTCAGTATTGTTCCGCGCTGCATAACCCTTTATTTGTGCCCAAATAAGCTCGATGGCGTTATACTGGCAATGGTAGGGAGGCAATCGAATAACTTCGTGTCCATGCTCTAGGGCTAGTTCATCGATTACATAGCGGAGCTTGGACGGCTTAGTTGCTTTTACTAGATTTAACAACTCAACTTTTAATAAAGTTGGACTTGCATCCACACCATTTCTTACCAGCCACGAGACAATTTCTTGCTTTTTATTTGCTTGAGTTGGTGGTTTATCAACTTGTACAGAATGATACGGTGCATTGTCCATTATAATTTTCGATGGGTTTTCTAAGCTGACTAGCAGCTTCTCAAACCACTCTTTAAAAACCTCAAAGTTCATTTCCTCATGGTAATCACTTGTAGTTTTAGAGGCGAATGCGAGGAGGCAGTCTGGAATAAAACCTTGAGAAGCTGATCCCGCGTGACATATAATAAGTCGGGCTCCTTTTCCCGGTGGAACTTTTGAGGTGGACGCCGCTGTATCATCGGTCCATGTCCGCGAAACCGTATGGTTCACATTCAACCATGTTTCGTCAATAAACACGACATTGTCCCAATCTGTAATTTTATTTACTTGACGTAAGAATGTTACTCTCTTCAAAATAATATCGTAGCGTTCTAGCAGGATTTTCCGCTTGTCAGATTTTTTAAAACTAAAGCCAATCGATTTCAAAACCTTTGATAGAGACGATTTACCGCCAAAAAATAAGCCTGCGTCTTTTAACGAACTTATTAGCTTTTCCCGTGTAGGATATTCTTTTCTCGAGTAATATCCATAAATGTGGTTGCGAATTGCAGCAGCATCAAAATTATCAATGCCAACAATTTTCTTGTCCCTCTTTCTTTTTTTCGGTATACGTAAAGTATTATCTTCTGAGCCTGATGGTCCGTATTTCTCTTTCAGAATTTGAGTTACTGTCCTCTTCCCTATTCCCAATGCTTCGGCAACGCGTTCTCTCGGTTGTGTCAATGGTAAAAGAGGCCCATCGTTAATTGATTCCCGTTCAAAATAATTGTACAATTTCACCACTAGTTCGCGAGATTGACTGTTTAGCGTTTTCCCCCGTTTCGACATGGTAAGACTGTAATGTTGTTCTTGTTTACTAATCGTTAAGCAATCGGAGTCCAATTTATAGCCAGGTAAACGTAGTCAGTAAGATCAGTCCAATAAAAAAGCCGGGTCAGAAGAAAATAACAGAGAGCACACCAAAAACGCACAGTCACTTCGCACAACGACAAAAGACTGCGTCATGTAATGGCGACATGACATGGCGTCATCGACAGGCACTGGTGTTGCCAGCTACATACCACCTAAATTGTACCTAACATCAATGATTTTTCTATTTCATTATTTTTTGTATTTTTATACCTAGTTAGTTAAAAGAATAATAAATAAATGTTTTATTATAATCACAACGTGGTTATTAATTTATGGTGATATTTCTTCACAAGTCATCATTGCATTCGATTCTACTTATCAGCTTTCGATTTTTAGAGTAACATCCCTAGTGTTTAAAAAGAAAAATGGTTAACTGACGTAACCTTGTAACGACGTTCAGTTCTTTAGATCAGAAATTGTTTATTATGTTTAGAATGGTTTATTAATGAAAGCAAATCGTAAAATTACTCGTATCGGTCATTATTACAATAAATATGTAATCGTAATTGAAAAAAGGTAAGCAATTGTGCAGTTCTAACAAAACGAAAAAATATGTTATTTTATGCCCGCCGTTACAAGGTTACGTTGTTGAATATTTGATGAATTGTCAAATGTTACCTATTACAATGACTCCACATTAGAATTGTCGCACTGTCTGGTGTAAAAGGAACGCATTCCTTCAACGGCCGGACTGTAAACGATAAATCTTAAATAACCTTAAAAATAAGTTTCAATTAAAATCCTATAGTTAATTGATTGTTTTCCGATCCAATATCAACGTTTGAATTATATTTTAAAACGATACCAGGAACCGTAAAGATTTTTATCAGGAGAGCACCATTGGAGAAGCACCAAAAAAATTAGAGCAGAATGTATTGTCATGGAAACAGGACGAAGTTGCGAAGTTTCATCTTGATAGGCCCAGATGACGTTGTCCGAAATTAGCTTGAAAGAATTCATCCTAAAACACTATCAAATGAAGTTGAATAAAAGTCGGCTTACAAGTGTAACTCATACACTGTTTACAGGCCTAAGGCCCGTACCATTATCATTTTCAGGGCAGTGTAAATATTAGATTGATACATGATTCAAAATCGCTTGACACTACGCTTTTTGTTAATAATTGACCTGCTTTTAATTTTCGACTTCATTTCACCGCGAGCAATGTTGATATTTGAATGTAGCAGAATTTTGAATCTGTCCTCAAGTGTAATCTTCTATTGCTAATCAATGTCATACAAGCGCTAAAAGATCCATGTAGCACTCTATAGACCGACCGCTTAACTGTGACGTTGCCTGAGGTAGCTGCGCTGTGCGGGAGGGGTGATAGTTGTCACAAGTTGACGAATCACTGAGCTCTCGCGTCACGTCACCACACCCCGCACCGCGCTGCTACCTCAGGCAACGTCTTAGTTAAGCGGTCGGGTCGACCTATAGAAGTTTTTTCAGATGTCATTACCACACCTCACCCGAGTTACGCATACGTTTGCCCGGAGGCTCTGATAACCCTTTCCTTTTTTCCACAGTAATGATAAGCCTGGTAGGCGGGTCCCTAGGCGCGGTAGGCTGGGGCGCATTGTCCGAGCGACTCGGTCGAAGACGATGTCTCGTGTCTTGTCTCGCCGTCAACGCCGTGTTTGCAGCCATAGCAGCTTTTATGCCGACTTATGGGACTTTTATGATGGCCAGGTAAATCTTCTTTATTTTTGACGTGATGAATACGTCTTTAAAATTGGTCCCATAGTGCGAGGCGACTCAAAAAAAAAAACAGTGACAACAAAATCGGGGGATACAGTTTAGTGTTGCAGCTTCATATCTATCATCTCCATCCTAAATTCAATTACACCATTGGATAGCTAATGGACCAAAGAATTCATTACGCCAAGTAAGGACTGTGATGCATCGCGCGCGGTGGAGGGGAAGCGCGTCCATTTTGAGGTAATTTTGCTGCGTATCGAGCACTTGCTCACTTAGTATAACTTTTGACTCGGAAAAGCTACGACATTCGTTTAAGTATCAATCGTCAGCTCTCGTCAAAATCTATCGACTGTATACAAAACATTAGTGTAAAATAGTGACAGTGAATATAATGTGTTAAAATAAAAATAAAAATAATATCAAAAATATATAATGTCGGCCTATACGCGTGAAAAAGCCAAATCCAAATACAGAGATCTTATACGGTTGGAAAGGGCTTCTCAATAGCAATCGAATGGTACCAATAAAACACCATATGATCGATTCAAGCAGTGCCGGGAACGTAAAAGAATGAATGCGGCCAAGCGGATCAACCCCGTTACGTAAACGTATTCACGTACAATACACCCCTATTTTTTTCTATTTTGTCGTGTTTAGATATCGATATCCATCACGTCTACAGAGTTTCGCTAGCTAATTTTAATTTGACCCTTTATACATGGTGTGTTTTTTAAAAGGGATTTGATTCTATGAGAGAGATGCCAACTGGTCAATGAAGG
The DNA here is from genome assembly GCA_927399505.1 of Luperina testacea. Classification (NCBI taxonomy): domain Eukaryota; kingdom Metazoa; phylum Arthropoda; class Insecta; order Lepidoptera; family Noctuidae; genus Luperina; species Luperina testacea. The sequence continues at coordinate 4,109,014 of OV656782.1, forward strand.
TTTTCTGAAATGACGTTCACTAGGTGGCAGCACTGAGACGTCAGGTCCGGGCACCTATCAAGTGTCAAAGCGACTTCCGGAGTTCTTCATAAAATCCCTTGCGGAACTGTTTTATACATGCCTTGAAGTTTGACGATCCGTAACGAGTCTAAAATTAGTGGGACCAACCTAAAAGAAACATGTAAAATTCAAGCTCCCATCTTTTCTCCCTAGATTCTGCTCGTCAATCGGCTCAGGCGGCATAGTCCCCACGTCGTACACGTACGCGGGCGAGATGTGGTGGCGCGGCCGCCGTGCGCACGGCCTGGCCCTGCTGCCGGCCGCCGCGGCCGCCGGCTCGCTGCTGGCCGGCGGCCTGTCCGCCACCATGCTGCCGCAGACCGGCGCCACCACGCTCATCGAGAACAAGGAGCACTTCAGTGCCTGGCACAGGTATGTACTCACGGCCTGGCCCTGCGGCCCGGCCTGGCCCTGCTGCCGGCCGCCGCGGCCGCCGGCTCGCTGCTGGCCGGCGGCCTGTCCGCCACCATGCTGCCGCAGACCGGCGCCACCACGCTCATCGAGAACAAGGAGCACTTCAGTGCCTGGCACAGGTATGTACTCACGGCCTGGCCCTGCGGCCCGGCCTGGCCCTGCTGCCGGCCGCCGCGGCCGCCGGCTCGCTGCTGGCCGGCGGCCTGTCCGCCACCATGCTGCCGCAGACCGGCGCCACCACGCTCATCGAGAACAAGGAGCACTTCAGTGCCTGGCACAGGTATGTACTCACGGCCTGGCCCTGCGGCCCGGCCTGGCCCTGCTGCCGGCCGCCGCGGCCGCCGGCTCGCTGCTGGCCGGCGGCCTGTCCGCCACCATGCTGCCGCAGACCGGCGCCACCACGCTCATCGAGAACAAGGAGCACTTCAGTGCCTGGCACAGGTATGTACTCACGGCCTGGCCCTGCGGCCCGGCCTGGCCCTGCTGCCGGCCGCCGCGGCCGCCGGCTCGCTGCTGGCCGGCGGCCTGTCCGCCACCATGCTGCCGCAGACCGGCGCCACCACGCTCATCGAGAACAAGGAGCACTTCAGTGCCTGGCACAGGTATGTACTCACGGCCTGGCCCTGCGGCCCGGCCTGGCCCTGCTGCCGGCCGCCGCGGCCGCCGGCTCGCTGCTGGCCGGCGGCCTGTCCGCCACCATGCTGCCGCAGACCGGCGCCACCACGCTCATCGAGAACAAGGAGCACTTCAGTGCCTGGCACAGGTATGTACTCACGGCCTGGCCCTGCGGCCCGGCCTGGCCCTGCTGCCGGCCGCCGCGGCCGCCGGCTCGCTGCTGGCCGGCGGCCTGTCCGCCACCATGCTGCCGCAGACCGGCGCCACCACGCTCATCGAGAACAAGGAGCACTTCAGTGCCTGGCACAGGTATGTACTCACGGCCTGGCCCTGCGGCCCGGCCTGGCCCTGCTGCCGGCCGCCGCGGCCGCCGGCTCGCTGCTGGCCGGCGGCCTGTCCGCCACCATGCTGCCGCAGACCGGCGCCACCACGCTCATCGAGAACAAGGAGCACTTCAGTGCCTGGCACAGGTATGTACTCACGGCCTGGCCCTGCGGCCCGGCCTGGCCCTGCTGCCGGCCGCCGCGGCCGCCGGCTCGCTGCTGGCCGGCGGCCTGTCCGCCACCATGCTGCCGCAGACCGGCGCCACCACGCTCATCGAGAACAAGGAGCACTTCAGTGCCTGGCACAGGTATGTACTCACGGCCTGGCCCTGCGGCCCGGCCTGGCCCTGCTGCCGGCCGCCGCGGCCGCCGGCTCGCTGCTGGCCGGCGGCCTGTCCGCCACCATGCTGCCGCAGACCGGCGCCACCACGCTCATCGAGAACAAGGAGCACTTCAGTGCCTGGCACAGGTATGTACTCACGGCCTGGCCCTGCGGCCCGGCCTGGCCCTGCTGCCGGCCGCCGCGGCCGCCGGCTCGCTGCTGGCCGGCGGCCTGTCCGCCACCATGCTGCCGCAGACCGGCGCCACCACGCTCATCGAGAACAAGGAGCACTTCAGTGCCTGGCACAGGTATGTACTCACGGCCTGGCCCTGCGGCCCGGCCTGGCCCTGCTGCCGGCCGCCGCGGCCGCCGGCTCGCTGCTGGCCGGCGGCCTGTCCGCCACCATGCTGCCGCAGACCGGCGCCACCACGCTCATCGAGAACAAGGAGCACTTCAGTGCCTGGCACAGGTATGTACTCACGGCCTGGCCCTGCGGCCCGGCCTGGCCCTGCTGCCGGCCGCCGCGGCCGCCGGCTCGCTGCTGGCCGGCGGCCTGTCCGCCACCATGCTGCCGCAGACCGGCGCCACCACGCTCATCGAGAACAAGGAGCACTTCAGTGCCTGGCACAGGTATGTACTCACGGCCTGGCCCTGCGGCCCGGCCTGGCCCTGCTGCCGGCCGCCGCGGCCGCCGGCTCGCTGCTGGCCGGCGGCCTGTCCGCCACCATGCTGCCGCAGACCGGCGCCACCACGCTCATCGAGAACAAGGAGCACTTCAGTGCCTGGCACAGGTATGTACTCACGGCCTGGCCCTGCGGCCCGGCCTGGCCCTGCTGCCGGCCGCCGCGGCCGCCGGCTCGCTGCTGGCCGGCGGCCTGTCCGCCACCATGCTGCCGCAGACCGGCGCCACCACGCTCATCGAGAACAAGGAGCACTTCAGTGCCTGGCACAGGTATGTACTCACGGCCTGGCCCTGCGGCCCGGCCTGGCCCTGCTGCCGGCCGCCGCGGCCGCCGGCTCGCTGCTGGCCGGCGGCCTGTCCGCCACCATGCTGCCGCAGACCGGCGCCACCACGCTCATCGAGAACAAGGAGCACTTCAGTGCCTGGCACAGGTATGTACTCACGGCCTGGCCCTGCGGCCCGGCCTGGCCCTGCTGCCGGCCGCCGCGGCCGCCGGCTCGCTGCTGGCCGGCGGCCTGTCCGCCACCATGCTGCCGCAGACCGGCGCCACCACGCTCATCGAGAACAAGGAGCACTTCAGTGCCTGGCACAGGTATGTACTCACGGCCTGGCCCTGCGGCCCGGCCTGGCCCTGCTGCCGGCCGCCGCGGCCGCCGGCTCGCTGCTGGCCGGCGGCCTGTCCGCCACCATGCTGCCGCAGACCGGCGCCACCACGCTCATCGAGAACAAGGAGCACTTCAGTGCCTGGCACAGGTATGTACTCACGGCCTGGCCCTGCGGCCCGGCCTGGCCCTGCTGCCGGCCGCCGCGGCCGCCGGCTCGCTGCTGGCCGGCGGCCTGTCCGCCACCATGCTGCCGCAGACCGGCGCCACCACGCTCATCGAGAACAAGGAGCACTTCAGTGCCTGGCACAGGTATGTACTCACGGCCTGGCCCTGCGGCCTTTCAGACTCATCGTAAGATTACATCCATATACACACACATAGTCAAACAATGCCACAAGGCATTCATCCCCCCGCCCCTTGATCATTTGTAAAAACGCTCGTTTTGACGGACTGTTTGGCAGCTTTACTGTCACTGTTACTATGTATTACACTCTGTATACAGTCCGCTTCTAACTTTATGGCGGCTCGGAACGTGAGGCGAGACGCTGTGCAGTAACAAATTCACGTGTCAGCGGGGGTGGGGGGTGAGGTACTGCGCAGCTAGGAACGCAATGAGGGTTTTCTGAAATGACGTTCGCTAGGTGGCAGCACTGACACGTCAGGTCCAGGCATCTGTCAAAGAGCCTATATTTTCTTTAGTCGTGACGGAGTGATGAACGAACGAATGAATGAATCGAATGATGAACGTCATCATATATTTTATATTCATTGTCGAAATGGAAGACCTCTTGTCAAAGTGGTGCCAACTGCCGGTCGATTCTGTAAAAATCTCGCCGTGAAAACTTAGGTGAAGTGGGTTTGTTTTTGCTAGGAATTGGACACTATTGACAGCTCACTCCACGCTCACTTCACCTAAGTTTTCACGGTGAGATTTTTACAGAATAGCACCGCAGGTGTCGTAAATTTTCACGAAAACCTCCATTCAGAACTGCCATAAACTTTGACGCGAACTATAAACTGACAGTTTTGCTGAGTGTTACCGTTATTTCTTACAGGTACCTTCTTCTCTGCACCATACCGATCCTAGCATCCTTGGTGAGTCTGATCTGGACTCAGGAGTCACCTCGGTACCTACTGGACGTGGGCAGAGAGGTCGATGCTATGGTGGTGTATCAGGTAAAGCAACATCTATACTAAGCATTGTCTTTATCGACGCCAGCACATCAAGCTACCCGAAACTGTCAAATTTTCCCAATTAATTTAAAAGTATTATTTTAATATTGAATTGGTTGTTTTCTTACCATTTGCTGTACTCTGGACACTTTTAACGCGTACGTCTTTTTTACATCGTTCTCACATATAATTATAAATTCACATTATTGATGTAACTAATTTTTTGTAAAACTATAATTTAAAAGAGTGTCCATGGAGTTTCTTGCCCGTTCTTCTCCATAGGTACCTACGCTTTGGAATGGGCAACTAGCTTCATATTTTCTGACTGACCGACTTTTTGACAATTCAAAAGTGCCTGTAAATGGTTTAATTGAAATAAATGCTTTGAGTTTGAGTAAATAGCTGTTCTATATATTTCGACCGCGTAGGTGTTGCACTTTTCTTTGAAACAGCTGATTTTCTTTTGATAACCGACGATAAATTTCTACGCTAGAGGTTTAGAATCATGTGCTATATTCACAGTTTCAGTTTGCGCGTCGATGCCACTCTGAATGTAATGAGTATAACACACACACAGACAGACACACAGACTACAAGACTCCTTTTTTGTTTTTTTTTTTCTGGTTGTAAAACTTTGTTTTTTTCATATCTGAGACTTCCTGCGATTTACTTATTTTTAGGGTTCCACACCTCAAAAGGAAAAACGGAACCCTTATAAGATCACTTCTTTGTCCTTCTGTATGTATGTCAGTCTATACCCTTTTTCTCAAGAACACGTGGAGTTATCAAGTTGAAATTAATAACAAATACTCAGGGTTACAATCCCTTCAAGCTTTAAAAAAAATCAAACTTCTAAGTCAACGCAATAAAAACATACAAGCGTTTCTGGGGGCTTACTCTCCAAACTAATTTTAATTCCAATGAGATGCCAATGTGATTCCAATGTTAATTTTACAGTCACGTGATTCGGTACTCTTGAAAACAATATTTTCAACAATTACCCCATGCCAAGCCCGAACCCAATTCCACTTAGTTCTCCAAAATGGACACCCAATCTAAAAATCATTTGGCGCTAGCATCGAACTCAAGAGTACGAAACGTCACAATTCCAATGTCGATCTATCGGAATTAAATTGAAGAGTAAGCACCCTGTTCCGAAATCAAAACCTATAGGATACTTCCCGTTGACCTAGAATCATGAAATTTGGCAAGAAGCAATGTCATGTAGCATAAGTAAAGGAAAATATCCGAAAACCGTAAATTTCTAGTTACTTACATTACAAAAAAAAAAAAACTATTTACATAACTACAAATTTGTACGGAACCCTCGGTGCGCGAGTCAGACTCGCACTTGACTGGTTTTTTTTTTTACGAAATATTTATTATTCGTCCACAGAACATACACAGCAGTAACAAGTTCCGTCTATGCGGCAATGCGCACGTAAGCGCAGCCAACGCCGAATACCGGCTCGGAGAGCTCGCATTACCGGGCAAAAGACGCCCGCCTGCCCTGCACCACGTCAGACATAGCGTGAAGATGGTAAGTTTATAAGGCCACCACACCCTATTATGAAAAAAGAAACTATAACAAAAAGGGACTTCGTTAAAAAAGCCATTTAAATTTTTCCCTCATGTCTAGGCCAAGATCGAAGTAAAGCAAGCAGACTGTTAGATGGTTCACAATTGGAGGGGGCCGTGGCTAAATTATAACAGCCGCACAGGTCGATCGAGCAGGTTAAGCTACGCTTGCCGCGGTTGGTCTGTGGATGGGTAACCATCTTTACATACCGAGAACCATCCGTGCCTCGGAAAGCACGTTAAGCCGTTGGTCCCGGCTGTCATTCGTAAATCTTTGACAGTCGTTACGGGTCGCCAGACAGAAGCCCGAAAGTCTGACAACCAGTCTTACCAAGGGGTATCGTATTACCCAGTAACTAGGTTATGGAGGTCAGATAGGTAGTCGCTTCATATAAAATACTGATATTCAGCTGCATCCGGTTAGACTGGAAGCCGACCCCAACATAGTTGGGAAAAGGCTAGGCAGATGATGAGCTGATTCACAATTATAGCAACCTAAGTACTTAAATTAAAAATCAAAAGGTATGTCCGAGCGCGGTCGTGTCGCACGACGTACAGTACCCGGCGATAAATATTGCACATCGACCTTTGGAAAGAGACAATCGGCTAAATTCGGCTTCGTAGAGCGTTATCTCTGTCGCACGAAATACAAACAGTCCGGTATCTATTAGGAGCTGTTAAAACAATTATGATTTGCTTCTTTTGATAATTATTTATATTCTTTGTTTAAAATCGATAGGATCGAATAGGTCGATGTGCAATATTTATCGCCGGGTACTGTAACGAGAAAATGATGGGTTTAAATCCTGGGCCCCAATTCTGTATTGTAAATTATTATACCCCGCGTAACCATACCACTTGCAAACCACGTCAATATCGTGTCTTGTAGTAACGGCAATGAATCGAAATGTCAACCGTACGGTTGACATTTCGATTCATTGCCGTTTCATTTCGTTTCATTGCAGACATGTATTTTGACAGTTCAAACCACGCCAACTAAAATCGTGTTCTGCGCATGTCAGACCACGTGGTGTGTCAAGTCTCTTCTTACGTGGCACGCACTGTATGTGGTATAATTGATGGTATATAATTATGTGGTTTCCATACTGTATAACATCTTTATTGTTTTGTCCTCAGTTTTGGCAGTCATTTTTCCAGTTGTTCTCGAGCGCGTACAGGAGTACTACTCTCTCGCTCGGAGGGACACTGCTCTTCACAATGGCGATACAGGTAAATCAATTAAACCCGGCGATAAATATTGCACATCGACCCTTGTTACACAAAACAAATCAATCAATAGCATCAGGATTGTGCCGGAATATAGCAGTTCTTCGTGAACGTGGTACGTCAGCGCCTTCCCCTGACATAATCTGTCATCAGAAGGCAGCCATAACGTAAATATCGATGCGACGCTCTGCTAGAGTGACTGTAACCAGCCAGTGTCACGTTTTTCCGATCTTTTCTGTAGTTCCTAGTAACTTCGGAACTAGATGGCGCCACTTGCTGCTAGAAATAGAATTAGTATTTTGATGAGAATACGTTACTTTACAATACTTATAACAATCGCACCGTCGAGTAATCACCGAAAAATCGGGCTGGGCCTGTCCCGCGCGGGATTCGTTGTTCGGTGAAAAATCGGGACACCCGTCCTGCCAAAATCAGTACAGTACCCGGCGATAAATATTGCACATCGACCCTTTTTACACAAAACCATTTTATACAAAGAATAAAAATAATTATCAAAAGAAGCAAATCATAATTGTTTTAACAGCTCCTAATAGATACCGGACTGTTTGTATTTCGTGCGACAGAGATAACGCTCTACGAAGCCGAAATTAGCCGATTGTCTCTTTCCAAAGGTCGATGTGCAATATTTATCGCCGGGTACTGTAATGTCAGTATAGTTTACTAAGAAGTTAGTTTTAGCAAAAAACCTGTAAGATCTTTATCTTTAAAAAATCCTATAGCTTTAAATATATGTAATTTATTTCAATCAATTAACTTAGCAATGATGTTCTTATATATTTAGTTATAGACATTCAGACACAATGTAAAAATTGTTATTGAATAAATGAATTGAATTGAATTGAATTAGCCTATTGCATTTCAATTAATTCGTGAAGAATAAATTAATTATCACATCGAATAAAATTAAAAGCTTACCGATTATATTCTTTTACAAAATAATAGCTATAAAAGTAGTGAATTTATTGTTTATTCCAGGGTCTTGAATTGAAACGTTACTCAAAATAACGTTACGCGTAGTTCCCGTAACGATAATTTGTACCGTTCCACCAGGATCGTAACAAAATTAATTCCTTGGCTATAACGATACTGACAAACGGGACGAAATCTTAAACTGTTCACTAACAATATTATCAATATTTCGTTATTAGTATAACGATATAATAACGTTATTCATTTCGATACTCAACTTTGCCAGCTTCATGACATAAAAGATGACGAAAAATTATGAAGAATAACGTTACAAATGAAGCTATAACGTTACTTATAATATTGCTTTACGAAAATAATATTCTATAACGTTTTTTTTTTGTAACGTTATTGATATTTTCAGGTTTTAGTATCGTTACAAATTTTGTAACGTTATATGATAACATTAGTGGTAACGGAACAAAATTCATTTCGTTTTCAAGTCTCTGGTTTAGTCAACTCTCTCACAAAAGCTAGAAAGTTCTAACTTCTAAGTATTTATTATTAGTAAGTATTTTCTATTGTAAAGGCATTAATAATTCCAATATAATATCTCTCCCCGCAGTATTACCTCGCCTCCTACATACCAGCAACTGTCGTAAAAATGGAAAGCGACCTCTACGGAGCGTCCAAACGAACCATCGACAACGAGACATACTCAGACGTGCAATACAATACGACTATGGAAAATGTCGAGTACTTCAACGTAACGTTCAACAAGTGCACCATTCGAGATATGTTGATGTCGCACGTCGCGTTCAAGAACTGCTCCTTCACCAACGTGGCGCTGTCCAATATTAAGACGTCGTTCACTACCTTTGAGGGATGCCTGTTTGTTAATAGCACGTGAGTAGTACATTATAATATAATAAATAAAAATATGAAACCATTACACAATATTTTATGACACCATATCTCCTCTATCTACAAAATATGACAATATAACAGCGACACTACGACAAAATGACATAACCGCGATGGCAATTTAAAAAATTACAATATGACAGTGACACTACGTCTATGACAATATGTCTTACTTTTCCATGCCATGCTATAATACTATTAGAAACAGTGGCTCTTTTACAGAACAACAATTATAAAATGACACCCATGACCATAACTTTCAATGACACTATGACGATGACACTCATCATCTGTCTAGCCTTTTCCCAGCTATTTTGGGGTCAGCTTCCAGGCTCACCGGATGCACTACCTATCGCAATTAAATTTAAATTTCAACATACAAACATTCACATTTTCATTTGGACTTTTCTATCACGATAACAGAAAATTCAGTGATAAAATGACAATTCATTCTAACAATGACGCTGAGATGGCTATGACACTGGCAATGGTTCTGACAATGACTATGGCAATAATAATAATAAATTTATTTTCAGAAAAATAAACACACTCAAGGTTCACAAAAACAATTTTCCAACTAAAAATTGACATTACAGAAAAAAAGTGTATCGTTGGTGCCTGTATTAATGAATCAAAATCATTGTATCACAGACACCAGCGCCTTCCAAGATAGGTTACATGATAAATTAAAAATTCGAACAGGTTGCAATGATATTTTGACAATGTTGCAATGATATTATGACAATGTTGCAATGATATTGTGACACATTACGATAAAAAACACTATGCTCCAGAATGACGAACGCCACGATGTTTTAAACCCTACGTATTTATATTCTATCTCTTGTCCACAGAATAATTGACACCGACATGGAAATAGGCAGGGAACTAGACGAATGGTGCATATTCAACAGCACAATAATACGAGGCATGCGCGGCGGCTGCGCAAGACATGCCGACCTGACGTCAAAACTAGGAGGGATGACGTCAGAGCAGAGCTATGTGTCGCACGCGATGTTCCTCGTCACGTTCATAGCGCTGATGCCGCACACCATGAGACCCACCGGTATTTAATATTTTAGCAATAAAAAAAAATATAGCTAAAACCTGTAATACAGTTAAACCAGAAAGGGTTTGCGCTCCGGTACAGTACCCGGCGATAAATATTGCACATCGACCTTTGGAAAGAGACAATCGGCTAACTTCGGCTTCGTAGAGCGTTATCTCTGTCGCACGAAATACAAACAGTCCGGTATCTATTAGGAGCTGTTAAAACCATTATGATTTGCTTCTTTTGATAATTATTTTTATTCATTGTATAAAATGGTTTTGTGTAAAAAGGTCGATGTGCAATATTTATCGCCGGGTACTGTAATCTTCGTGTTTCCCAATAAGGATGCTAATTTTTTTTTTATAAAATAAAGTTTCGTTTGCAAATAGTGCAAACAATACTACAAAAAGTAAAAAAAACTTAAAAAATTGCAAAGTTATAAACGTTTTAAAGTAACTGCTAGACAAAGACGGCAATTCCATAGAAGTGACGTCACGACTATGTAACTTCATACAGGCGTCATACATTATCAGTACCGCGCGACAAGGACGGGAGTAATCCCCACCAAAAACTTTTAAAGCTTCTCCAAATTCCATCGATTTTATTAATTTTGTTTTTTTTTTTTTTCATTTTACTATATCTTCCGTGAAATTACGTCATTATCTGTTCGAACATTTATAATATTAGCCATCATCCATTATTCTTATATTAGCACGAACGTTGCGTCACAAAGTAACCCCCACAGAAAGCTGAAGAAGCTTGGCCAGCTTCTAAGGTTTGTTATTGACGCTTCATACAAACGCTCATTGATAGGTAGGCATATATGAAGGGGAAGGGGGCATATATGGGGCGGGGGGGAAGGGAATATACCCCTAGTATATGAAGTTTTCTTTCTTGCCTTTGCTAACGATAAAAAGTTTCATTTGGATACGACAATTAGAAGTAGATTAATATTGACTTCTAAGATTTTGTTACATTGTTAGTTAGTTACAAGTGAAACTTTTTTTTTTGTGAAACTTTGCCCCACACTAGGAATTTCTCCTGTATTGTGGGTGCGTTTACAAACATTTAAACTCACATAGACAAACAGCCAGACCCGGAACAACTACTTGTAGGTCATAGCGTGCGGGAATCGAACCCCGGACACGCAGCCCAGCAGTCAATCGCTTAACCACTGCGCCAACCGTGCCGTCAGAAGCATCATCAAGAAGCCAATAAAAGCGTGTACAAAAAACGCCAAATTTGTTATCTGTTTTTTTTTAAAGTCGGTATAAAAAGAAGTTTTCTTTTCTCTTTACAGTGGCAATGTGTGGAGCGTGCGTATTGCTGTCTCCCTTAATCTACATAGCGCAGAGCGAGACGGCGCTATACGTAGTGGAAGCGGTGTACCGGGTGTTCATCACACTGGTATTCTTCTCTGTGGGATTGAACGTTGTGGATACTTATCCGCATAATTTGAGGTACCTAACAATTTTATTATTTCTAATTTACCTTATTATAACGTTTATTGAGTTTGTAAGTTTTTCTTCTTTGACGTTCAGAAAATGCCTTCAATCTAAAATAAAAAAATTATGTTTAGCCCATCTCTGATAAATTATTTTTGATCAATTGATTGAGTAACATTATTAAATCATAATTATCCGGTAAGACTGGGAGCCGACCCTAACATAGTTGGAAAATGGCTAGTCAGATTGATTAACTGTGACTCCACCAACCTGATGATGATTGATTAACATTAAAACGAAGATGACCCGAGTCTTTAGTTAAGGTATCAGTAGTTTTTCAGCAGTTAAATTATTGACATATTTTATGTCTATTTCGATTTGACGTCATTCAACGGCGTGGGGTCAGATGAGCGTAATCAGGTGTGCTTTACACCGCTCACAGCGACTAACCCAAAAATGCATTTGGTTAACTGGTATTGCAAATTTGCGATATACGCAACACTTTCGAAAAATTAATTTTCGTTCATACAAAGTCTTATAATAACCCCCTCTTCAGCGGGATTGTCGAAAGGGTTACCGCTGGCCCGGAACATAAAAGGGCTAAGGAAGGAACACGGGTGGGTTTTAGTCAGTAAGAGTCTGACACTCCCTTCCGCTCCACCTAGAGCGGGAGGGGGTCATTTGATGATTTCCCATCCTCAAAAAAAAAAACCCTCTTGGGTGCGTTAGTTTATCGTTGAAGTTTTGTCCCACTGCAGATCAAATCAGCTGGATGGAGAATAGGGAGACCTCCCACTCTCCTTCCAGCCAGCGGTGCTATTCTGTAAAAATCTCACAGTGAAAACTTAGGTGAAGTGAGCGTGGAGTGAGCTGTCAATAGAGTCAATTCCTAGCAAAAACAAACTCACTTCACCTATGTTTTCACGGTGAGATTTTTACAGAATCGACCGGCAGATACTTAATTATGAAACCATTATTCTACAGATGCACAGCGCACGGTCTCATCCTATCCGTCACATACATGGGCGGAGCGATAGTGCGTGGCGCGGGCGACGGCGGAGCCATCGTCAGCGCCATACTATGCGCTGTACTGGGAGCTGCGGCCACCGGCTCTGCCTTCGCAGCTAATATACATTAGATACAAGGTATGTACAGATCTCCTAGGAAAAGTATGCGCTTCGGCAATCATCGTATGTCTTCGGAAGTACGAACGCGCGATGATGAGATCTAATATAGAGCTGTTACTACACATGGAAGTATTACCATAGTTGGAAAATTAAAGATTAACAACTCTATGCAAATCCAAAAAAACTTTTGAGTGACAGATGGTGAGATGCAACCGGAGTAGGTAACTCAACAGAGGGGAAACTTTATACAAATACATTTTGCGTATTTGTATAAAGTTCATAGGTGTGAAATGCGAGGACAAAACTTAGAAGCTATGCCTTTGTGGTGCGATGTTCCTACTAATTCGACAATACGAAGATTACCGAAGCGCAAACTTTTTCTGGTTTAACTGTAACTTGTGCTGCTGACGCGCCTAGACGTTTGACGTTTATAGACGAATATAGGTTAATAATCTTCTAAAGGCGTCAACCGCAAAGGAAGAAAGTCAACCGCGGCCAATCGACCGTCGCGCAGTCGCCTCAAAACATGTCTCCTCATACAGTTTATGTCACAAAATATGTCAGATATCATCGATCAACCAACGGTCTAGACCCTATTTAATAAGACCGACAGGCGACAATCCGAAAAAATAACATTTTCAACAGCACTTGTCGTGAAATGTTGACATTTTTTTTACCAATATATCGCATCGTCAGTTATACAACGTGCCGCTACAATGGCGACATTAATTTAACACACAAGTAGTAGTAACCATAAAAATTATAACAACGTAAAATAGTTCGTAATTTGAAAAAACTACTGCCTGCGTCCCTTGCCGACATAGTGCTCTCTCTCTTTCCTTCAATTCGCCTACTCTTTGCATGTTATTCGTTTAAATTGTATTCAAGCGATGGATCCGTGACCCCGGCAAATGACCCTTGCGCTACAATTCTTTAAGTACAGGATGCTATGCGTGTGTTAAATGAATGCCGCCATTAAAGTAGCACGCTGTATTAAATATGCCCCAGGTTGCATACTAACGTCCAGAAGCGGCTTTATAATAATTTTTATTTCCATCTTTTCAGGTATTACGAGTCCTATGGACTTTAAAATGGGTATTCCGAGGAATCAAAAACGACGACACTTTAATTTTTAACATACTACCAATTAAGTTGTGATAAAAATTAAGCAAATAACTTTAAATGTCACTAAAGTTGGGTTTTACATATTTGATTTTACTTATACTTATTATTACATTTAATTATGGCTCAGAGCTCTATTGAAAATCAAAATTTACAAACTTACAAAATTTAGGCGCTCGGGTCGGTGACGCTAAATCGGATATACTCGGCTCCAGTCGGTTGGTGACGCTGAATGGAGTATACTCGGCTCCAGCCGGTCGGTGACGCTAGAGGATATACTCGGCTCCAGTCCGTCGGTGACGCTAAAGCGGATATACTCGGCTCTAGTCGGTCGATGACGCTGAATGGAATATACTCGGCTCCAGTCGGTCGGTGACACTAAAGAGGATATACTCGGCTCCAGTCCGTCGGTGACGCTAAAGCGGATATACTCGGCTCTAGTCGGTCGGTGACGCTGAATGGAGTATACTCGGCTCCAGTCGGTCGATGACGCTAAAGAGGATATACTCTGCTCCAGTCCGTCGGTGACGCTAAAGCGGATATACTCAGCTCTAGTCGGTCGGTGACGCTGAATGGAGTATACTCGGCTCCAGTCGGTCGATGACGATGAATGGAGTATACTCGGCTCCAGTCGGTCGGTGACGCTGAATGGAGTATACTCGGCTCCAGTCGGTCGGTGATGCTAAATCGGATATACTCGGCTTCAGTCGGTCGGTGACGCTAAAGAGGATATACTCTGCTTCAGTCGGTCGGTGAGGCTGAATGACGTATAATCGGCCCCAGTCGGTCGGTGACGCTGAATGGAGTATACTCGGCTCCAGTCGGTCGGTGACGCTGAATGGAGTATACTCGGCTCCAGTCGGTCGGTGACGCTGAATGGAGTATACTCGGCTCCAGTCGGTCGGTGATGCTAAATCGGATATACTCGGCTTCAGTCGGTCGGTGACGCTAAAGAGGATATACTCTGCTTCAGTCGGTCGGTGACGCTGAATGACGTATACTCGGCCCCAGTCGGTCGGTGACGCTTAATGGAGTATACTCGGCTCCAGTCGGTCGGTGACGCTGAATGGAGTATACTCGGCTCCAGTCGGTCGGTGACGCTGAATGGAGTATACTCGGCTCCAGTCGGTCGGTGATGCTAAATCGGATATACTCGGCTTCAGTCGGTCGGTGACGCTAAAGAGGATATACTCTGCTTCAGTCGGTCGGTGACGCTAAAAAGGATATACTCTGCTCTAGTCGGTCCGTGACGCTGAATGGAGTATACTCGGCTCCAGTCGGTCGTTGACGCTGAATAGAATGTACTCGGCTCACGTCGTAAGTTTTCGCTTCTATCGTGTAGTCATAACCGCTTTTTATTTTATTTTACCGACTTCAACAAAGATTTTCTGGAGATTATTAAGTATTATAAAAAATTCTAATTGTAAAACCTAACTTTTAATAAATGCGAGAAGCAAATCTTGCCATTTCGAAAATAATTACCAAAGTATTGTCGACTGAATTCACTATGTTTTAATATTAACAACTAATTTCGAGTGTATTTTGTAACTTTGTGATTGTTATTGCGACTTGTTACTTTCTTATTAGTGTTATGGGGCCATTCAAGTATTAAGTAAGCAGATTTCCTGCAATTATTAATCCCCCCCCCCTCCCTCCCCCTCGTCAGCAAAAGTAAGCAAAGCGCTTAAGCCCCCATGCTTACGTAAACATTGGTACATACATTTTTCAATGTGTTCTGGTTTTTTTATTGATTCATAAGCAGCAGTTATATGCGTTTCGTTTTCAAGCATAGACGAGAAGGGTTGCCATATGTGTTCAAACCAAAATCGACAAAATTTTGTAGAAAAAGTAAAAAAATAAATACTGCTGACGTAATCACCATCCAGACTCCCCTATAACCCATGTCATCAAAAATAAACAAAACAAAGACGGGGGTCTTTGCTGCCCCCCTTTAGTGCTTACGCAATACTTGAATGGCCCTTATGACAATGTTAGCCCACGACGCGTTTTTTCCGCGGTCATTTTTTTTACGCGCACTGGATTTACAACCTTAGCTTAGGCTTAGCTCGGCTTAGTGCCGAGAGTTGAAAATTCAACAATGTGTTTTTGTGACGCGCTGGGATGCGCTCTATTAGATTCTCAATTCGAAGACGACACGGTTGGCGCAGTGGCTGAACGATCGACTGCTGCGCTGCGTGTCGCGGGTTCGATTCCCGCACGGAACAAATATTTGTATTGCCTACAGGTAGTTGTTCCGGGTCTGGCTGTTTGTGTATGTGAATTTAAATGTTTGTAAACGCACCCACGATACAGGAGTAATTCCTAGTGTGGGGCAAAGTTTAAAAAAAAAAAAATTCCCAGCTCAACACAGGGTTTGGAAATCCAGTGCGCAATATTTTACGCCCTTACGAACGTGGGCTTATACGGTGCAACCAAATTCAATCAGTTTGATTAAAAAATATGGCCAATATTAAATGATCCACTTTTATGTTTCAACTATTCAATTTGGTTCGGAGAGGCATGATTGAACCGTGTAATGTTGTCATTAGTTGCGAGTTGGCAGTTGCGAATTGCAATAGCAGTTGCAAAGTTACCTTATCAGCCCTGATTCAGAATTATTCGATAATGAACCGATTCGATAACAATTGATTATTGTATCATGACAAATTATAAACTCAAACTCAAACTCAAACTCAAAACATTTATTTCAATTAAACCATTTACAGGCACTTTTGAATTGTCAAAAAGTCGGTCAGTCAGAAAATATGAAGCTAGTTGCCCATTCCAAAGCGTAGGTACCTATGGAGAAGAACGGGCAAGAAACTCCATGGACACTCTTTTAAATTATAGTTGTACAAATATATTAGTTACATCAATAATGTGAATTTATAATTATATGTGAGAACGATGTACAAAAGATGTACGCGTTAAAAGTGTCCAGAGTTCAACAAATGGCAAGAAAACAACAATTCAATATTAAAATAATTAAAAATATGCCGAGGCAGCTAAGTGATATGACCAGCCCCAACTGACGGCGACCGTTCACGAACATGACGCATAGATCGGCACCATTCAGCTCAACCATTTTGAAGGGAGCTAAATGATCCAACACACACGCCACCGTCAGCGAGACATTTGTGTGAGCATGACATACTATCAGCCGCCAGGGCACATTCAAGTCAATGAAAGACACATTACCCGGTAAATGGTACATAGTGTATAGTATATACATAGAACTCACATCTGTGCTATGCAATTATACAATACAAAGGAAATTGAGTTTATACAATGCAAAGATAGTCTTACAATCTTCAGCAGCTCCAACAGAATCTTCAAGTGTTAATCAATTAGTTGTGGTTGTGGAGCAGGACCAGCCTTGAGCCAGGCATTTTTATCAGCGATGTAATCCCCTAACTTATAATATACCTGACTGCATAGTGTGCGTTTTATACAAGACTTGAATTTCGTCTCATTCATTTCAAGAATGTGGGGAGGTATTTTATTATAACATTTTAAACAGTACCCCATAAAAGATGAGTCTACTTTAGCCAGTCTGAAACCTGGTTGAACTAATAGGTCCCTATTTCTAGTACTATAATTATGTCTTTCACCTCTTTTACCAAAAAGATGTAAGTTTTTTCTTACATACATGATATATACCATGGCGAAGACTTAAAATTGCTACAGTACAAACCATTTATAGTTCAGCTTTTAATGTCAGAGAATTTGCGTCCGTTGCCACTTACTCAACTACTATCTACCTCAGAATTGTGTATTCTAAAGTTGATTTTAGAATGACTATTTTTATTAACAAACTTATAACACCCCTCTTTTTTGTCCGGTGTTAAAAAGATCCTAAATAAATTTTGGTTGCAATAGAATTTGAACTTTGTTTTGTTTCACATAGAGTTTATTGTTCCAAAACTTAATAATTATCTGAGATTCTGAATTCAAATATAGACAATCTATCGTAGATTATAAAATAAATCGAACGTCGAGTGAGTTATCGTAAGATTCTGAATCGGGGGGCTGCACAGTACCCTTCTGAGGAATAACTAACATAGAGAAATGTTAAAAGAAACATAAACAGTGCAATATATTCATCTCTTTCTACGTTGCGAAACTTCTTATGAGTTGGAAAGAGTACGCTATAGGTTTTGTTTACTTGCTCTTTTCAGTCGTAGACCGTCGTCATCAGGCAGACGAGGAAAGTGTCTTATTTTTAGATGGTCTTAGTACTGTTAGCTGCAGACGAATGTGGCTACGATTGAAATTAGTGTAAACGGTACAGTGCTACATGGATATTTTGACGCTTGTATGACATTGACAGCCTCCTGTCAATGTCATACAAGCGTCGCGTCAAGCATCGTTGCGTCGCGTTGTTGGTATCGATATTTAAACACGATAAAACAAAAGAAAACATAGCTTTTTTTTTTTCAAGTAACAACACTACCAGTGACAAAAAAAAAACATTTTTTTTTATTGTGTTTAGATACCCACCACGTCTGCAGACTTAGTTAATTTAATTTGTTTGACCTTTATGTCTATGTTAGTTATTCTGGGGGAAAGTAATCGATTTACTGTATACCAACATTGACATAATTAACATCAGCAATAACAACGTATAGCAATGAAAAGACAATTTAATTTGTATTTAAATTTAAAAAAATATAAACTCTCGTCTGAGTTTATTCTAATTCATGTGTAAATTAGTGTAAATAAATGCTTTGTGCGCGCATTGAGAATCGATTGTTGAATCGTTTGATAGTGTTGTGCCATTGTCGATTTTAGTCCAGGACTTTTGGAAAATTAGTGATGTTAAGCATTTTTTTTTTATTTGTGTGTGGGATAGATTGTTGTTTTTTTTTTATTCAGTGTTGGACAACATTAAAATCCATCTTGTTAGTGGAAAATACCTTATAACTAATGTTAGTAATACAAAACATAACACACAATCAACACCGGCTACACATATGAATTACGTGTCCAAGGCAGGTTGCTCTAAGAACGATCAAGCCAGAGGTCAGCTACCTAGCTGACCATCCTCTCCACAAAATGGCTCAAAACAGGGGAGTGAGGACTCTCCGCCACTACTTTCAGGATATTATTGTTACCGACCCGCATTCGATGCATCAGTGACGCGGCTTTTTTGCGTATGACTGCGTGGAAACCGTCAGTTCAATCACAGTATAAATATGGTTTTGCGAAAACATATCTGATGCACTACAGAAACGGGGCAGTCCCAATAGTATCCTAAAACATTATTATATTGAACGCGATTTAGTTATGGCTCTAAACGTTACTGTCGAATTGTGGGTGTATTATAGATCGTACGGTTTATACGTCAACCTAACTCTTCAAGGAATATGCTTGAGGTTATATTTATTAATATTATTATTCGGCCTCGTTGGTCTAGTGGTCAAAAGCGCTACTGCTGAGCATGAAGTCCTGGGTTCCTAAAAGGCAGCATTAACACGTTGGATCGCAATGCTGATTCTTTGGACTAAAAATTGGCCAGCCCTCTGGTCACGTGAAGAGTCAAAATCAAGAGTGACCCTATATATATTAAATCATGTTTTCAATTTATTTTCTTTTTAATAGTTTCAAAATAAGCTGACTGCTATGTTTAAGCATTTTCTTTACAGTTTAATTTAAGCATTTCTTCTTTATTTTTAAATTCAGGTATTAAATTTTTCATAGTCCTGGACTAAATATGAGTGTCATACGATTTCATATCCGCGTCACTCTCATGCCATAGCTATTACTGCACATGTGACTATTACATACTGATAAATGGATTGCACTGGAATATACTGACTTATCGAAAATCCTATAACGTAAAAGTGAAGATCTTGCAAAATGTGAAAGCTGAAGGATAACTTTGGGTTGGTTATGGTAGTTTATGGTGAGGTTCCAATGAAATAATAGTTTGTATGAGGGCAAAGATGGACTAATAATACGTCTCTAAGCTGTACGTTAAAAGTGTGAGTCTGGACGCGTTCAGAGCAAAACTTTTGCTTCTATACGAAGTGTAATTTCTTTTTCCAAAAGGCTAATTGTCTAACTTTCTGGTTTTTTACGTGTTATATTTTTATTTATTTAATACTTTAAGCACAGAAATATACAGAAGCGGACTTAATGCCATAGGTATTTTCTACCAGTCGACCTTTGCAGGATGCAGAGACAAAGAAACAAATAGTGGTAGGTGCAGATTGTGAAAATTGAGGAAGACGTACGTAAAAAACCTGAAATCGTATCAGTTCATTGCCATCCCAAAAAATATTTTTGCCATACCAAAAATATTTCAGTGCAATTCAAATTTTTTATAAAGTAAAATAGAGTTCATAATACCTATATAAAAAACTAACATTATCCCACTATGTAAAATAGATTTTTATACATATACCTTTTATAGTAACTTCTTCATCACTGCTTGTAGAAGACACTACGAGTTTTTATAAACGACTTTGTGATTGTAGCAGCTAATAATAATAATAGAATGACAATTTCATACTTCTCGTTAAAATGTTACTTACTTATATTTTTTAAGGTACAGACGCCAGGACATCAAGCTACCCGAAACTGTCAAATTTTCCCAATCAACTTTGAACGATAAAGCGATAAAGTTGAAAATCTATTAAAGAAATTTGACAGATTGTAGTAACTTGATGTGCTGGCGTTTGTACAAAAATGAAGGGCTTCCCCCTTCCTCCAGGGTAGCCCGCGAAATTAAATGTTTCTTACGATTTTTGCAATTTGCAGGTCAGTCAGTGTCAGGTTATATGTTGAACAAAATATGATTCCGACGGTAACAATTGAATGACTTTTTAAAATAGTCTTTCAATAGTGTGGTTCGAACTTAGATGGTTGTATTGATGAGTTTATTGATTATAATTCTATAAATACATACTTCTTACGGTCGCGAAACATATTTTGTTTTTGTGATTTGTATAAATACAGAAGCAACATTTTCTTCTATAATAAGTTTTTATTTTCTGTACATACATTAAAAATTACACAAAATCGTTTATAAAAACTTTTTAAAAGTCACATGTGCAGTGAACTTGTTTGTATAGCCAATAGAAAAACATTAAAATCTGCCATTTTCTGACTATAATTTTCTACAATAGTCCTAATTATATCCATTGCAATTTTATTCAGCATTTTCTTTGGATAACTAGATTTATTTACATTGATTTTGTAATTAATTCTAACGGCTATACAACAAGTGTTGCCATATAAAAATATTCGAAAACGAAATGGTAGAAAATTTTCCCCTAATGTAAAACTATTGGTAGCTTTAAATTTAGTATTTTTCAATTATTATTGTTATAATATAAAACGTATGTAGTGTACATACAAGGCTGAACATATCGACGATGACTATAGAAAGAGGTTGTATGTTTATTTTATTTAACCCTACATGGAAAAAATTGGCTGGCTATACAAAAAAAGAGGTTTTATAGCTGTTTTACAAGAACGAAAAAGAAAAATATTGCCTTTATGATACGAAAACTTAATTTTATCAATTATGATAATATACTTTTTTATTATATCAAGAATTCTCTTGAACCTCCTATATTAACACTAGTCTAAAAAGGCAGCTTCATCACGACACATTTTTTGTGTAGCCACCCAAAATTGAGGATTTTATTTTAATCAATAATCAACTATTGTTTACTGAAGATTGAGGTGACGGAATAGTCGACGAATCAAAATACCTACCCTTAACAATATAATGTTTTGTTGGTACCTTTGTGCAGTACCTACTCAGTTGTTAATTTGGCACATGGATTTAAGGAAAAGTTCGGCTTTATTAAGCCACGGTTTCCTACAAAAAAGCGTTGACCGCCACAATAACGTAAATAATGGCAGCCGGGTTTGTGTTTCACCTTCCTCGTCGTTCCCTCAATGCTGAAGACCGCGACCACATACGACGCATCTCCAAGTCATGCGGTCTTCTGCAGTGTAGACCGCTCGGTAGATGCTGCCTCGAACAGCCTTCTTGATCGCGTCTGGCTATATTGCCGGTGCTCTGCTTTGAGCGCGTTTTGCTTCCACTAGGCCCGGTGTCAAAAATGCTCTCTAGGAAAACACACAAAGTTTCATAAATAACGTTTTAGTGACGTCATTCGCCCGTAAATTGCGGACGCTATTAAGCGGCCTCCGCTCATCTAGATAATGTAACCTAAGGTATCAAAAATTTGCCTAGAAAAGTCACTATTTGACGTGAAAAAATATTTTTGCAAATAACGTTTCAGTGACGTCACGTAGCGGCCATCGCTCTTATAGGAACCGTAGCTTTACTCATAGCTGTGTAACAAACAGTTTCTGAAGATCGATTTGCCAGTAACTCCCGGGTACTGAGTAGAAAACAAAAGAAAGAAAATAGTGTTGCCCCCATATCACAATGAAATTATGGCTTCTTGGGATTTGTATTTATCACGCTTTAATTTTTATTATTATTATCAGCACAATATCATGACGTGCCATGATGCTCAGTTATTTTAAAAAGTGATTTTTTATTGAGGACATGGTTAAACTGGATATATGTATTTGCATGAAGCAGATTTATACGCCACATTTGTTCAAAACAAAGTATAGAAACAGTTGCACAACATTGTTTCTCGCAACACCAAATGACTTACAATACGACCGATGCCGATAAACGGGCCGAACTTTGCGCAGAAGGCTGCGTAATAACAATTTCAGAACCAAATGGTGACATGAGGTGAGTGAGAGAATATTCGCGAAACTTCGGAGAGCTTTTGTTCAGACCGGCCATAATACATCGGCCTTATTGTATTAAGCTAAACACTTTTGTTGACCATAAAGAAACATTTACAACATTCCATGTTGCCAGCGACATGTATGTTACACGAAAATATGTTGCTGAAACAATTTTGTACAACTTTGTTTCATGGAATGAAATTGTTTTACATATCAGCATCCTCTTGATCACATAGTTCAGTCCGATTCAAACTTTTTGGTGGCTCTGAAGTGTGGTATTCGCCTCGCAGCGCAGTACGTCACCCCTCACTCCCGCTGACAGGTGGATTTATTTTCTGCGCAGCGACTCGCCTTATGTTCCGTGCCGCCATAAAGTTTGAATCGGACTGTGAAATTGACTTTTTCAAATAACCGAGTTATTCTATGAGCGACTATACTTTCACCTTGCCATTAATATAAAGTTAGTGTTGCCATATCTTGATTTAAGTGATATTATCATAGACTGCTTATTTCCTAGATTAAATTAAAAAGACATGTTTCATATACCCTCATAAGTTAGTTTTTAAATTATGTAATTTAAATATCGATTGTATTTGCTTTAAAGAGTGACTGAGTTTAGTTTTCTTTATCAAAAACAAACTACTATTTTTTTGTGATGGTAGAATTTAAATATGTACATTGGCAATAGTAAATGTGTTTTTGGGAGATTTCTAATCGTCGTTCGGTAGATTTATGAAATTGAATTGTATGTTGTGAAGGTAATTAATAAATAAATAAATTATTATAAGAACAATGTTTAAGAACTGTTTTTGGATACTGAAATTTCCCCGAAAAGATGTAAACATAATATGTGTTTTATGTTTATTTCCTTTTTGTAAGCAATTAATCTTACTCAAATCAATAAGAAGAAAACTGGAGTGGCATGGTTTACAGTTATTGATATTTTTTATCTGACAGGCACCTGGCTCTTGGAAAACAAAACCAAGAATAGCCGATCGTAATTTAGCCTTTCGGCTATCCTTGGTTTCGCACTATCCCATTCTTGCCACAAGCATAATCTTGCAGCAGATTGACATCGAACTCACGATCTCTCGTCAGTCTGCGCGCCTTAACCGTTGGGCTACTGGTGCTTCATTCGAATGTAACTGTAATTATTCATATCTATCTGCAGTTTTAAAATATAATAGTATTTTTGTTAGAAGTCACTTGCCCAAGTCAGCTGCTTATAGTAGCGACTGTATATTTTTTGTAATCACTATTTTTAACACATTTAGCACAGTACAGTATTTTTTTCTTTTTTTTTTACAAAGCGACGCGCGCTTTTCTTGTGTTTAACAAGTGTGCAAACTCGCTGTGAATGTGTGTGCGCAAGAGCTCTCGGTACCGTCCGTGACAGTGGCGAAGTCGGAAGTGTATGTGTGTTATGACTAGATTAGATTTATTTATTTCCGAGTATATGGTACATTAAGATCTTAATATAGTAGTAGAAATATTAAAATGGGATATTATAAGTCAAGCCACAAATTTATTTATTGGCCACGTGATTAAACTTCTAATTTTATAACTAAGCAACGGGAAAATGACATAGCCTCTAATAAACTAATTCGTCTTTTTTACAACGCCAACTAAATATTCTATAGAAAGCGTCAAGTAACGAGCATCAATTATTGTGACTTGTCCTTCTTATTTAAACATTGCCACCTATTTGCTAATTCGGCCACGGATTTTACATCTCGTCACCATTTTACGTTGTACAGCTTCAACACAATGTCCTCAAAAATATATAATTCAAGCTTGTACAGACAGCATCATTTATTATAACTTATCGTGTAAAATAATACATCATAATTCTTTTATCGTGAAAATAGCCACTGCATGATTTGGCGCGAGTACGCGAGACGACAGCGACCGGCCATTTGCACCAATCAGAGAGCGCCATTTGATTCATGTAACGACGAGTTTACTAGTAAGTAAAATGATGGTAATTCAATAAACAAATTGATTTTTCAAAAATAAAGTCTTTTATTTTGTCTCTCCTCAATAGCTTCTGGTAATATTAATGGGTGCGTCTCGTAACGTATAAACTCATTTGGTCTAATTTCATTTTATTATCGTTCACAAGATATAATCAACGTGAGATATACCAACTGTTGATATAATTTCTTTACATATAAAATTTATTTATTCTAAAACTTAATTAGTATAATGTTGTTTGATATAACGTTTATGTAATCGAAAATCATTAGGTCTAACGTTTAATATATATAAAAAACGTCATTATGGTTAACACCCCGACTCGGAGTACCCAGACTCGGATAGGTTAAGTTATTTTTTTTAAACGACCCAGAAATAGGAGCCCCGCAAAGCGGGGCTCCGTCGACCTATCTTAGCGCAGGTGGTAATCAGTTGCTAGTTATGTTTAATTTAATATCTTCTTAGGTTACTATTACCTATAACTACGATAGAACTTACAAAGAATAAAACAAAGTTTTTTTTTAAGTTTTAAAGTAGGCGTTTTCATCATATTACACCAAATAAGTTTTATATCTTTTGAGTGGTATGTCAAACGATTTTGTATGTATGTCAAACGATGTTATATTTAATGAATGTTATGCTTATAAAAATTAGTTATTTTAAAATTATATCAATCGTTCATTATATTAACTAATCGCTATATTAAATAAAATTATAGGTTCCGTTGTTATATGTTAATATTAGAGATTTTGTTGTTATATCATCTATTACTTACCCAATAAATGGCCAATATGATGACATTTTTAGCAAAATTTTGACGATCAATAAATGTGGGATGAGTTATATTTTAAACGTACCGAGTTAAAAAAATAGAAGCTGAATAATATATTTTGTGATGTCATATATTAATATTTTAGAAGTTTACTGTTAGAATGCATGTTACAAATTTAGATGCTAAAAAATAACCATCATACTGTGTTGAATTTAGATTGGTTTACATAGAAGATAACTAGTGGCTAAGATAGTATTATTTAGATGCTCGTTAATTGTGGCCGACTTAGTAATTTAGAAGGCAACATAAATTTTTAGAGGCGAATAATGCTATTAAAAAGAAGCCTGTTTAAATAGCACCCTATTAAAATTTGCTAACGCTACTCGTCACGCACACATTAACAGCGTGTTTGTACACTTGGTTACCACAAGTAAAGCGCGCGTCGCTTCGTGAGATGAAAATACTATACCCGGTCGTAAAAGTGAGTTCCAATTTAAAAAAAATTGGATTTGTAGAGCGTCGTCTCTTTCACTCATACCTATGTGACAGGCTCTCTGACGCTGTATATGTCATATTTACTTCAAACTCCTTCATTTGTTTTTCATTGATTTCGACTGATCCCTACGTTGAGCCATAATCCCTAGTCATTTTCTTTTTATTACAGAAAAAAATATTGTCTCTTCATAGTAAACGTCAAAAAATTTGTGAACACTTTTCATATATGAGCGTGAACGAAACAAAAAAATATGTAAAGATCGTAGCACGTGTCGTTCTGTAGTTTCTACCTACCCCTACCGGCAAACGGCGTGTATAAAAAAAATAAATAAATAAAGGCGTGTGTAAATATTTTTTCAACACATTTGCTCGAAAAATGCATTTACAAAGCCTGTATACATTGTTCGAAAGTTAAAAATTACGCACCATACAACGGAACGTGCGGTAAAATAGGTACTCTCACCTAAGTACCTATTTTACCGCACGTTCCGTTGTATAGCACCGTGCGTTTTCTTTACGGTTTTTTTTTTTAATTTCCATAATAAATAATATAAGAATTCCACCAAAGAGTTTTACATTATGAGAAAAAACCACCTGACTGATCGAACCTCCTTGGAAGCGCTTTTGCTCAATACGTTGTCTCACTTTAATACTAAAGAGTAAATGAGACGAAAGATGTAGTTCTAATTTTCACCACGTGCATGTGGCGCCATTTGCAAATTCGCGCCATTTTCATATTAGAAACTTCAAAAATTGTTGCGACTTTCCCACTGTTAAATAAACAAAATAATGAGTTCAACATACTAAGTGTGAAATTAATAATGTCAGTCAGTCAGTTAAGCTTCCAAAGCAGCAATTTTCACTGAATTTCAATAATTGTTCAAATTTTACTATTAGTTTCCAAGAGTAGTGACCTATCTGTTTATTTTCTTATTTGCTATTAAAAATAGTCACATGAAAAAGTTTGTTTAATTACATACTGTACTGTTTTCTCGCAAATGTGTTGAAAAACATTGTATGACACACGTGCAGAAATTGGTATTTACAAACTCGTGACTATGGTAAGCCCTCGACTTCGTCTCGGGCTTACATTCGTCTACTCGTTTGTAAAAACCAACTTACCGCACTAGTATCATAAATAACTATTTTTAACATAATTTTCTCAGCATACATCACATAACTAGTCTACAAAAGACATTTATTACGAATTTATAGTTCACAGAGTGCTAACATATTTATGACGCTGACTATTCATCCATAACACAATTCTGTTGTATACAACTCAGCAGAAATATAACATGGACCTATTCCCTCCCATTTTCATTCAACCCAATCACTAGTCCATACATATTTCAGCTATCACACACACATAATGCTTTTGTTGCGCAGGTACTGTACCAAATATAGCACATTTTTTATGACTCTCCCATCTTGCATTTCAAAAGGAGACTTAAAAATGTGACATATACGGTACATGAACAATCTGTTTACTGAAAGAATAAATTTAGAAATGTCTACACGCATCCAGTGAATAAGTGTGAGCGAGAAGCAAACAACAATAATCTTTATCTTTTTGTAAGCAAGTGCATACTAGAACTACAAATTATAAAATAATTATACATCTATACATACCCGATTATATTTTTATATACACACACGTGTCAAGTTTTGTAATACTTTAAATATAATTAATTAAAAATACGCAATATAAAGTTCGCTATGAACGATTTTAGTTAAAATTTATTGTTAGCTAGAATATATCTTGTACCTACTGTAAAAGGTTTGTTGCGATATAAATGATGATAATTTGAGTTGTACCGTCCGTCTTGCATATTATTGATTCTTGCATATTATGTTATGGATTTTTGCATATTATTATCCGCGCATATTATTGTAGGTTCTTGCATTTATTGTATATTGTGTCTTGCATTTGCAAAAATCGTACCTATAATTAATTTGATATTTATTTTATTTTTGTTTTATTAAAAGCTCAACATATAATAATTTATATCGTTTTAAAGTATAACAATACGTTGCGCCATAATTGAGGCTAATCCTTTGTGAGACAATGCAAGAAATTTTACATTTGACAGCTGTCAACAACTTCACATTTATACTCAATCTTGCATTCTTGCATATCTTAGTTAGGTTTATTGACAAAACCGCCATCTGGCGGCCACGTTCGGCAAGTATTGTTACGGTGCCTTTACACAGCGGTCTGTACTGGTTCATTTTCTATAAAATGAATTAATGGAATACATATTTTTATCCTGGAAGTTATAACGGTGCGTGATACCTAACTATTCAGGGCATTTTGCCCATAGGCCAAAATGGGCCATTATGTAAAGGCATCTTTATCTTACGTGTGGCTAGTAGACGATATAGACTGAAAATTGTATTTGTCATCTAATGTGTAAGTTACGTGCAAGTTACATGTGCATTATCAACGCGACGTTAAACGTGCAAGTTACCTGTACATATATTACAAATGTAACGTTACCATGACAATCTGAATGGAAGTTACGTGCAAGTAACATGTGCATTATTAACACGATATTGCATTTGTAGGTTTCCGGTAAGTTTCAATTAAAATGGCGTTGTAACGTTTATACTTAAACTTTCAGATAACTTCCGAATGTGACGTTACTGTAACATAAATTTACGAAATTTCGGAAAATTTTCAAATGAATAGTTGCTGTAATGTATCTAAATTAGCTTGCAGAAACATACAATAAAACCTTTCTAGTATGTTACCACTGTTATGTCCACGTAACGTTACAAATTAAAGTTGTTGAAAGTTTTATCTGATCTGTATGAGCAACATTGCATCTAATGTTTCTGGCGTTGCCGTTAGGGCTATTTAATCTACGTTCTTGTAACCTTGCTACAAGATTGCACCTTTGCATTTGTAACTTACACCCACCCAATTTATAGTTTCAGCAATGTTTATGCAACATATTCGTGCTCAGTGGGTTGTTACTAACAAAATATGGACCTGATCTGAATTAAATGTTTTTTATTTTTATTTTATTTATTTACTAGTCCAAGAATTTGACAGCTATCTGTCACTCACTATCTAGTATCCATCTTCTTTTGCGCATAATGAGGTCTTTTCAATAGCATGATTAAAAAAAAAAAGTTTTCAAAAGCTCCCATAGATGGCTCTAGTAATTTGTACAGTATTGTACACAGCACGGGCTAGCCATGTCAGATCAACGTAGTAGATGTAGGCAGTTAAAAAAAATATATTTAAGGCGAAAGCGCCATCAACACAACTCTCTAAGACCACGTAAGTCCCAAGAATAACTGTTTCATGAAATCATCATTCTTTGGACTTACGTGGTCTTAGAGAGTTGTGTTGATGACTTTAATGATTATAATTCTGTAAACACATATTTCTTACGGCCGCGATTCATATATTAATCAATGTACAACTTGATGCTGACCAGCAAATTGCAAAAAACGTAAGAAAATTTGAATTTCGCGGGCTACCTTAGCGCTTCCCCCTTGTTGCTTGAACTTTTTTCACGGCTGATTGAATTGAAACTCAGATTTGAAAACAACTTTGACATTTTTAGTTTTAAGCTATGCCTTCTATCGGGGGTATAGAAAACTTATTTTTTTTTTCATATGTCAATTTGAAAAGAGCTCTTTCGCATATTGGATATACAAACTTTCTGTATATGTGTTTATGGTGTAAATTTGAATTTAAAAAGTAGTACGTTCTAATTAAGATTCGTGTGTCAACTATGATTTTTCTTTGATAGGTACTTTTCGTGTGTGCTTTCTTATAAAATAATCTCCTATATAATATATTTACAACAAGTTATTCCTTTTTCATTTCTTTTATCCTACATTGGTTATGGGCCCAGACATTCAGTCACCCAAAGCTACGAGATCGAAAAAGGGATAAGAATAACGACCCAGATAGCATTTAAATTTGCTGCAAGTTTGTTTTTTATTTGATATTTAGTTGTTACGGCAAACTTGTTGTGGCAAATTTATTTCAAATTAGCTGTAAACTTGTGAATGTTAAAATGATATGGCAAGTTTGTTTCGATACTGTTGCAATCTTGTTAGGTAAGCACAAGGTAAGCATGATCTGTCAAGTTTGATCCAATAATACTGTAAACTTGACACGTTAACGGTTAACGATCTCGAATCATCAGTAACAAGCATTCTAAAAGATCTCACGGAAGTGACGTATGTGTTAAAATATTTATTATTAAAACAATATTAACAAAGATAACAATAGTCGTAATACTGTACTCAGTACCTACTGTAAATAAAATAATGTCACTTAGATTAGCGACGTTACAATAAGTCCATGGCTAGCATGGCTAGCACCCGGTCGTTAAACGTCCAATGTCAGTATGAAATATGAAGAAACTAAACGTAGATGTCAAAAAGTGGCGCCATTTGTTTAACTTCATTCTGTTTCTTTCCTTGATTTTAGGATTTTGTGAATGTGCTTCTCCGTGTTGTTTGTGAGATTGCGATTTATCGACGACCCTGTCTGTGTTTTTGGATTTCTCTTACGTTTGACTTTGGCTGTGTTACTGGACTCGATTGGATTGCACTCTTATTGGACTAATTAAATCGTCTTGATAAAATATCCCTACTGACTGACGGTAAGTTTGGTTTGGTTCTCTATTCTCTAGCCGGGTCCGCTGCGCCTGCGGCATGTTTTCGTATATTGCTAACACGGAACACCGTGTTATTATCGAAGTTCGTGTTTTTTTTTTCTGTTCGCCGCTTTGTTTGCCGAGTCGAATGGATAACACGCTGTGTTAGCAAAACACGAAAACATACCGCAGTGGACCCGGGTTTAAAGTGTGGTGATCATTTTAATCAATTAGAGCGAATGCAGATCCCCTATAACATTCTATAAAGTCACATAACCTCGAAACATTCCCAATTTAACATAATGTAATTATTTCACCAGTGGTTGCTAACTATCTCGTAATGTGGTACGATTCCCTAATTATAATAGCAGCCTATTTATGTACATCCCAATGAAGGGCACGGGCCTCTAAGAGAGAGGGAAATTACTGTGTGCCTACTGCCACCGCTTTGAGATTTCAAGCACTGAGACATACATTGTATAATTTTGTTTGGTGGGTCAGGTTGGGACTTTT
The DNA here is from genome assembly GCA_927399505.1 of Luperina testacea. NCBI lineage: Eukaryota > Metazoa > Arthropoda > Insecta > Lepidoptera > Noctuidae > Luperina > Luperina testacea. The sequence goes on from OV656782.1 coordinate 4,139,718, forward strand.
TTACAATAAAGAATATTCTATTCTATAAACACCTCAGGTACTCGGGAAATCTGACAGATTGTAGTAGGTTGATGTGCTGGCGTCTGTACCTACTTTTTAGCCACGAAGCACAGACTTACATTAACTTAGTAGTTGCACAACTATCAATTGACTATGTTTTCTTTGAACTTATTTAAGAAAAAATTTAATCAAATTAAGATGCACCCAACATGTATTTATGTATTAATTATGCCATTACCTACATTATACATATACAGTATTTCTTTTTTCAGATACAATTCTTGGCAGGTATTGGCGGTAAAAACCTCCGTTGTTTCGCCACAAACATGCTTAGAAGAATACTGCTGGATGAAGTAGCTGAGCAATATTCTTTGACAGGGAAAAAAATGAAAAACTCAAGCAAGAAATCATTTCTTGACACAGAAACTTGCAAATTAATATTTCGTAAGTACCTACTATTGTAATTCAGGTTTTTTTTATTATTGTTTTAATTCCTACATAACCAACAGTTACATTACGGAACATGCCGCCTAAGGTCAATTATAGTACATTACTATAGCTGTTTTATTTATATTTTCAGAAATGTGTAAAAAAGTGCATGGAACTGCCACCGACGATAAGCTGAAAGAGATAATCAGTGACTGGCTAAACCAAGCCAAAGTAAGATTGTCAAGAAGGTAAAATTACTCTCTTTTAATAATAGCCTGTAGAGCGGTTGTAGATATTATTATAGTCTAGTGGGGCCTACTGGTACTGGGTTCGAACCCCGGCACTGATACCAATGACTTAAAAGTTGTAGCATACATTTATTTATTCCATAACAAGATGGCTTGTTCAGGGGTAACTAATTTATTATATTTCAATGGTACCATTAATTTGAAAGTTAGTTTTGCAGGTGTTTATTGACTAACAGCCATTTTATTTCGTTGTTTCAGGGCCGAGAGACAAAACAAAATCGACCATGAAGCGAGTAATCTAGAATGAACAGGCATCTTCTGGGAACGCTAGTTCCATCATAGACTATAAGGTCTAAAGCGATGGATAACCATCGCTTTCCATCAGGCACACCTGACAACCAAGACACAATCAGGACCAAGAGCAGGCTCAGTCACAATAAAAAAGTCCCGTTCTGTACTACTTTTTTTTCGACTTCTATTTATGATTGTGTTTCTATAACGGTTTATCCAGGCTGTATAAATAAATACCTCTAAGTGCAATGGTGAAATAAACCCATTCAATTTTAATTTCAATTGATTTCATTTCATACTTTAAATGCTGTCAAGTTTTTTGTTTATGAGGCCTACTCGCAAACGACGACACAATTTTTTTATTTTTGTCGTAGTGGTTCGCGTTCGCGAGTAAGCCTCCTGAAAAACACCAAAACTTATCGCTTTGTGGCATATTATTATCTGTCGTAGCAATAAACCATTGATTAATGTATGCAACAAACAAGCAAGTACTTACACTACCACTCAAAAGTATTTGGCCACCTAGTAAAATACATTTTGTAAAAGTCTAATTGAGTGAAACTACTACATAACTATTTTAACATGTTTATTAGCCATAGCGAGCATATGTCTAAAAATGGCTAATAAACATGTTAAAATAGTTATGTAGTAGTTTCACTCAATTAGACTTTTACAAAATGTATTTTACTAGGTGGCCAAATACTTTTGAGCGGTAGTGTATGTGACAACATTGTAGGTAATTTGTCATGACAAAGCATTGGCACACATTATACAAGTTTGATGGGCGGAAACTAGACATTTGATATAAGTTTGATATAAACTTGCCACAAGTTTGCCCTTTGCCTCGTCAAACTTTATGCAAGTTTTCACATTTGATATTTCAAACTTACTGCAAGCCTGAAACAAGTTTAAATTGCTATCTGGGGAAGATCCTGTGAAAAGTCTTAAGAGTTACGTAAGGAGAGTAAATTTTATTTTTCATCTAGTAAAGTAATTATTTGTGTAAAAAGGAGCGACGATGAGTAGTCTATTTAGGATCGAGCCTCTGAACAAAGAAAATTATGACAGCTGGAGAATCCAGGTCCAGGCGATCCTAATTAAAAATGATGGATGGAAATTTACTAGTGGTAAAGTACCGAAACCGTCAGAAATAGGAGAAGCTAAGAATTGGGAAGGAGAGGATGAAAAGGCCAAAGCGGATCTAATTTTGTCGATGTGTGGTTCTGAACTTCGACATATTAGAGGCTGTAACACTTCCAGAGAAGTTGGCTGAAATTCTCTGCCCGCGTGCATCCATCACCGATTCGCCTCAAATAATATTTGCAAGTATTTAATAATTTTATATGGTATTTTATCGGCTTCCTTCTGGCCGAACTGTATAGATACCAAGAATAACTTACAAAAATACACTGCGTGCGATTAAGATACGAACCTGCTTCACCAGGCGCCAGCTGATCAACTAGACCGTGCCTTATACTTAAAATGCAGAAGCGTAGCGTGCCTTGGCGTGGCCCCGTATAAAAAATTGTTTGGGGGCCCTTAGGAAGGGTAAAGATTTCTCACAAAAGAAAAAAAAATGTTTGCATATATTAAAAGAAATGTTTATTCATCATAATTATCTACCTGTCACTTTTTCCAAAAATTTTACAAACAATTCAAGTTAAATACGGGGCCCCCGTGGCCCGGGGGCCCCGTATAATTGATACGGCAGATACGGCGGTAGCTACGCCCCTGTTAAAATGTGATAAAAGAGAAAGATGTATGTATATTGCTATATAGTTAGGGAATCCAATCCCGCATCAAAATCGCGATCCCGCAAGCATGCGGGATCAAGGTCATCAATCCCGCGGGATTTGCGGCATTGCTTTTATTTACTATTATTTTTGTTTTGTGTAGTGAAATGAAAGACAAAGACAAGTATTTTTTTATTATTATTATCAATATGAAGCTAAGTTATTACTCATATTATAAATTGAATATAATGATGTTTAAGAAGCATAAATAATCAACTTCTTTTAAGAAACGATATAACATATAATACAATATTTAACTTTTCATTCATATTTAAATTTGTATTGAAAATAAAAAAAATATTCCTTTGTTTTAGAGACATAAAGATTGTGAATTAAGTAAATGCCGGGTAAAAAGTGAGCTTATTTTTTCTGAAAATGCTTTCGAAGAAACAATAAAGGTATCTAACGTTTCATCTTTTAAATTTGATCTTATATCTTGTTGCATAAATAGCCAGCTGTTCCCGCAAGCGCCTACAGAAATTCACATACCAACGTCTTATGTTGAGGCTACGTAGATTATAGCTAATCGTTTTTTATTTTTTAACGTTTTCGACCGGCTACCTACATCTGTGATTTTTATCAGAATAAAATTGCACGTTCACATCAAGCAACGCATTTTTGCTTTATTCCCGTAATTATACCTGGATCAACCCCGCACACCAGCTTTCTATGACACTTGACCGCGCGCGAAGGTAAATCCCCGTGCACCGTAGGGAAATCCCTAGTCGAGTATTTGAGCTGAACTGACATTGATTACGTTCCGTTCCGACTTCCGATCATGCGACACAAAATAGAAATTCAAAACTTATTTAGCTGTAAGTTAAGAACTGAATCAAAATTATTTTCCATACAAATTCTGCATAAAAGTCACGAGTTCTATAGGAAAGTTGTTAAATCACTTATTAATAAGCTGTGCTGAGGTGTCTTATAAATAAATAATAAGATAGTCGCCTGAGCCCATTTTTCTTAAATATATATTTTTTTCAATCCCGCAAATCTGCGGGATCCCGCGGGTGTAATCCCGCATTTCTGAACGTATCGATTACAGAAAAAACATCAAATTCTCACATGATTATAAAGCGCTTGTCTCAAGTCTCAACGAGTTCAATCTCCTTAAATGCACTGTTGTTTCCAATGTGAGTAAGTAATACCTTCCTATGAAGCCGTTTCTTTGCAAAAACCTCATAATAATTTACTTTCTCCATAGTTTGAGAATGTAGACATGAGGTTCAAGAAGCTTGAAGAGCCACGTCTCTGTGGCTGGGTGGAGGAGGAACCTGTCCTCAACAGGTTTGCCTTCCAGCCAGGCACAGAGGCGTGGCTGGACGAGAAGACAAGAAAAAAAGTTGTGCGACCTGTGAATGTGAAGAAAGCTGCCAAGCCTACTGGGGGAGCTAGACGGCTGAGGGAGATGATTGCTGGTGAGCATTATGTGTTTAATTGTTTCTAGGGACAGGTAAGATGATAAATCACGTTCTTATTTGCTCTTATAAACGGTTAACGGCGCTCATTTGACCCATTACCATTTGATAATTAGTGTTCTGTGAGTTCTATATATATTAGTCTATGTTCAATACGACGCTTAACGCACATCACTATCTAGTGATGACTTTGAGTTTGTTAACAGTTATTTATTTAAAACTAGCTTCTGCCCGCGACTTTGTCCGCGTGAAATTTCTTGTTTCCGACCCACGCCGTTGCATCGCATCGCATCGCCTGCCCGCGCTGTCACTTCGTTTTCGCTTAGCGATCTTTCTGACTTTTATTCTTTTTGCTCAGCTCCTAAGGGTTATAGTGTGATGTTCCATAGCCTTCCTCAAGAATTAGGCTAGCAAATCTAAAAATATTTTTTTAAATCGACTCCGAGAAAAATCCGACCGATTAGCGCGTTCAGACAAACAAACTCTTCTGCTTTATTATTAGTATTTACAAATTCATCTTAAGATACGAAAATATGAAATATTATTTATTATCTTCGTCGTGTGTGATAGTCCATTGAATTGTATGGCGAGCGATATTGTATCTTAAGATAAAATATTATAGTATCTTAGCCGTGTGCAGCGCCCCTTAGTGAACTCCACTGCGGGTGACGTAACCTACGACAAACTTATTATTTGCGGTTGGTACAGTAATCGGGTCTAGGGATCGAACCGCAAAATTAAGTTTGTTTTTTGTTGTATATACTTTTCCGGGATAAAAAGTACCCAGTGTGGTGCCCAGGATATTAAAGAATAATTATACCAAGTTTCATCGTAATCTAACCGGTAGTTTTTGCGTGATGCCTGAACAAACAGACAGACAGACAGACAGACAAAAATTTTTATAATCACATTTTTGGGTTCGGTGTCGGTATAGTAACACCCCCTGCCATTTATTTTTTTGATATTTTCAATGTACAGAATTTTCACTTACAGATTTATTATAAGTATAGATTATTTTTTCTTTATAATTTCAGATAAATACGGGTAAGATCCTTTTAAAATATTATGTTTTCAATGTAATTACTATTAATTGTTTAAGTAAATGTCTAACTTCCTGAATAAACAAACAATAGTTGTAATACGTAAAATTATTACTGGGTATTGAAACTGATTGATTTGAATTGGTGTTTGTTGTATACGTACCTATATGAGCGTTAAATATTACTTACAAATTGCAGAGAAAAGCTTCGACTTCGAGAAGCTGCTGAAGAATCACCCGAAGAAGCACAAGAGCAAGCCCGTACAGTTCGGCAGCGTAGCTGGCGGGGTGTGTTTCTAGTATTTTAGTAATAAATCATAAAGTTAGTTTCTCATCATCATGCATGAGGTAGAACCCTCCCGTATTGTAGGTATATCAGGGTGCATTCATATCGCTGCACTTTGTAATGTTGAATGTAATAGGAAATACGCTTCTGTTCCACTTAAGCATGTTTTGTTTGATCACTTTAAGTTGCATGTAGAGGTGCCATAAATAACCCAACTCTTGAAACTTTCACGTAGAGCACAAGAGACAGCAACTCAAAAAGTGGAAGGAGGAAAAAGAGAAGAAGAAAAAAGAAGCTGCTTCAAAGAAGAAAAAGCCTTTTATAGTGGGAGTGCCACATGCACCACTCAAGTTTGTGCCCCCACCTCCACCTCCAAAGCCAATACCAAGCACTTCTGGGAGGGTGACACGGTCCCAGTCTGCTAAGACTACAACTGGCATCAATCCTAAGAAGACTAAGGCAGCATCACGGTCATTTGCACCCAAAAATGCATCATTTAAACCACCAGAATTAAAAACAATGACGAAACTGCCAAAACTGTCACCTCCAAAGACTAAGAAACATAATATAACATTTGACCCCGTGTTACCCACCACTCAGAAGGAAACCGGCAAGCAGACAAGATCCAAGTCTGTCAAACAGGCTGTGACAGAAACAAAAGCTGTGCGTAAGCAAACGGAGAGACCAACCAAAGGCAAAGTGACCATGGTTTGGTCACTTTGCCTTTGGTTGGTCTCTCTGTTTGTTTGTTTTTCTTCCAAAAACCAATAAAGGTAATAATAATAATAATAATAATATTTATTTGCATAAAAACACGGTATAAAAAGATGGTAAAAGTACAGTGGAGAACAAAACATGTTTTGCCAATATAATAATAGGCATGCAAATTTTTAGTATGTAACTGACATTAAGATTGTTTCTCAATGAAATCCTTAACACTATAAAAACTATTAACCGATAACCATTCGTATATTTTATAATTTTTGAGATCATTTGGTAACTTATTATATAAACGTACGCACATTGCAAGGCAGCTTTTATTATATTTAGTTAGCCTTGGAATCTCACTTAGTACGAGCCTGTTGGGATCTCGTCGGTTTCGGACATTAATATCATCTGCTTTCACAAATAAATTTTGATGCTTTCTGACAAATATACATATCTCATAGATATAAAGAGACGGTAACGGTAACAAACCAAGTTTTTTGGTTGGAGCCCATAAATTGCTCTAATACATTTTTTCTGAGCAACGAATGCTCTATTATGATCGGTGCTGTTACCCCACATTATTAAACCATATCGTAACAACGACTCGACATATGCGTGATACGATGTTATCGCCGTTTTAATATTAGTTACGCTTCTAACCGCCTTGAGTGCATATACAAACTTATTTACTCTTTTAGAGACATTATCAACATGTGTTTTCCAGTTGAGATCTTGGTCTATAGATACACCTAGAAACTTTATTTGTGGTGCTTCTTCAATTCTGTGTATATTTAGATTTATATTGTATTTAGGATTATTTGATTTATTAAACTGTATATAGACGGATTTATTTAGATTTATTGATAAATTATTTTTGTTTAGCCATTCAATTAGTTTTTCAATTGTGTTGTTTATGTCAGTCTCATGATCATTAACTGTGTTATTCTTTCTATCGGATGTAATAATAATAGAGATGTCATCGGCAAATAGTATACATTTATGATGGGTTATGTCAGTAATGGAATTTATATAGAGTAGAAATAGGAGTTATTATAGTAACTTTATTGATCTCTGGAAGTAGTTTGGACCACTACAGAGTAGTTCTTCGGGCGAAATAGAGCAGGTCAAGAATTTTCGCCAATTTTGACAAGTAAGAACTTGAGGAAGTATTTACCACCTCAAAATTCACCGAGAATAACTACTAAGACACCGAAAAATTTATAGATTTTTCTCGGTTGTTTAGTAGTTATTCTATACAGAATATCACTCCTAACAGACCTGTGCCTAGAAGTGAGTCCAGCTCTGAGGAACGTCTGCGGTCTCCCAAGAATGTGGAAGATTTCGCTTTGACTCCTGAACAGATAGTGGAGGAGGCTAAGAACAAGCAGAAAGTTGATGAGGGTATGTCTTCGCGTGTGATAATTTATATCCAATAAGTTTTAGCTCTTTCGATTGCTATGGCAGAATTATTTGAAACTTATTCTGCTACTAGCTGTGCCCGCCACTTCGTTTGCGTGCATGTTGGAAAAAAAATTGGATTTCATTGTTTTCTTTTTTTTGCGCGGAACCCTAATACTTTTTCTAAAATAAAAGTAGCCTAAGTTACTCCTTAAAACATCAGCTATCTACCAGTAAACATTATTTCTGTAAAAGGGGGCAAAAGTATGTTCATTGTGAGTTAATAACAGCCCTAGAGAACATAATTTTTTTTTTCTGTAGCCACATTACTTTGCTCACTCTCCCATAATTTCAAAGAACATTCACGTTACAATATTGTCTATGGAACAGGTCTACTGGATGAGGATACCAGCAACATTGACAGCGTGGACCACTTCAGAAGACTGGCCTCAGAGATCAAGCGGATGACAGAGATGTGTGACACCTGGGACAAGATTCTGGAGCAGACTGTGCTGCCAGTCTGTGCAGGTAAAATGATAAAATAAAAAAAATAAAAAATTGATTTTAAACACATTGCAAAAATTGCACTACATTAAATAAAATTATTATTATTCCTTTATTTATTTTTCTTACAAACTAATTACATTTTTAAATATTCTTTACAAAAAAACAATAAAAAAAAATATTTAAAAATATAAAAAATTGTAGCCCACCGGTATCGGGAACAGGGTCCAAGCTACCGGCGGTCAGGGCTCCTTATTATTATTATTATTAAAAAAAACACGTTTTTATGCCTTTGATCTTCAAGTTATTTATTACTGTTTATTTATTTGGGACAAAAAACAGTTACATGATACAAAATACAGAAAAATACTAAAATAAGAATAACAAACATGTAACCCACTCCATTGTCCACGTTTTAACTAAAGGTTAGGAGTGCTAAAGACATAAAAAAGAAAGAGAAAAGTCGCTGCCACAGCTGTTCTTTGCTCTCATCATAAAAGTAACTTATTAATTTAAGTAGGTATATCAGAAAGAAATACAATCTAATTCTTTACTATGGTTGACTTACTATCTGTTACATAGTGTTTCTGAAATGAAATGATGTTCATTTCTGTAAGTAGATCTTTAAGACACTTTTACAAATTAACTTTTTAGTCACTATTTTAAAAACTAGATAGCACCTGCATTTCCTAGCTGACTGATCCTGAGAAGAAATGCCGAAACAAACTTAGACATAACTATGTATGGGAAAAATTTGTTCTGCAGTAGTAGAACCTGTAGGACTACAGTCACTGCCATTTCGTTTTCCAGGAAGCAGTGCTGTCAGCAGTGGGCCAAGCTCGGCTGCTGATATCACAGAAGCTGCAGCAGTTCGCGTCGCTGGTGGAGGGATGCGCGCGGCCTGAGCCAGGCTCTGCACTCATCACGCGCGCCGACCTGCACGGCTTCATGGACATGGTGTTCATGCAGGTAACTACTGTGCCTGACAGTAAATATGTTTTAGATGAAAGTTTTGTAGAATTTGTCACTCATACCTGTAGGATCATCTCTAGAGTAGTAGTGGTCAGGGAGTGCTGTGTGCCGATGTCACAAGCAGTAGTAAAGTGCAGGAGCGATAGCTGGAGTGTGCTAACTGCTAATGTCAAATAAACTAGGCATAAAAGACCTGAACTTGGATTTCTATAATCTCACCATGTGAAGTTATTGGCTAAAGTTGGGTCCGAAGTTGGTCATAAATATGCATAATATCTAGGTCTTCTATTTGCCTCAGTAAATTAAAATCATTCTATTAGCTCTTTTCTGGTTGTGTTGCATTGCATATTAAAATTCATTACAGTTAAATGCACTGTTGTTTCCAATGTGAGTAAGTAATACCTTCCTATGAAGCCGTTTCTTTGCAAAAACCTCATAATAATTTACTTTCTCCATAGTTTGAGAATGTAGACATGAGGTTCAAGAAGCTTGAAGAGTCACGTCTCTGTGGCTGGGTGGAGGAGGAACCTGTCCTCAACAGGTTTGCTCTCCAGCCAGGCACAGAGGCGTGGCTGGACGAGAAGACAAGAAAAAAGTTAAGTTGTGCGACCTGTGAATGTGAAGAAAGCTGCCAAGCCTACTGGGGGAGCTAGACGGCTGAGGGAGATGATTGCTGGTGAGCATTATGTGTTTAATTGTTTCTAGGGACAGGTAAGATAATAAATCACGTTCTTATTTGCTCTTATAAACGGTTAACGGCGCTCATTTGACCCATTACCATTTGATAATTACATAACGCTCAAATTCTTGTCTCTCATACTGGTAGTATCTGGTAGCGAATGTGTACTTACTTACCCTTACTCCTCACCACTGAAAATTCGGCGCCAAATACCCGGCATCACAAAGGCATTTACTTGGATTTCAGTTTAAGTTTCCCAACAAAGATTCCATAGGAACATTTACTTAGCTGATACTTTAGATAATAGATAAAACGATTTATTTAGGGCATAAGAAATAACACAAACACAAAAGCAATAAGAATTTATGTAATTCTATAATTTAATGTAATTTCTAGCTGCAATGCTTTCATTGCAGCTGCAACCATAGGCTGCATGCTGGCTGGGGTCTCTTTTTTTTCCTTCATGAAAATCCAAGAAGGAACAAGAAGAGACTCCAGCCAGCGACTGCAGCCTCCCTCGGGCGACAGCAAGACGTTCGAGGCGGGCTTCTTCAGCGTCAGCTCGCCCGCTTGCTCGCCCGCTTGCTCGCCCGCTTGCTCGCCCGCTTGCTCGCCCGCTCGCTCGCCCGCCAGCGCGCTGGACTCGCCCGCGCGCTCGCCCGGCAGTACCAGCAGTCTGCTGAAGGCTGTCCTGTCCAGCGAGGCGAGGAAAGCGTCCTCTAACAGGGTAGGCACTATAATAAAAACTTTGCTAAGGTTTCGATGGCCCATAGCGCGTTATATAAAATTACTTAAATTAGTAGAACAGGCAAGCACATTTAAAAACATTACAAAAACACAACAATAACAGAGAAGTCAATGTCTGCCATGTGTGTAAGATACAGTTGTTTAAGGGTTGTTTTGGCCCATCTATGGGCTGAATAATGGAATTGGTATAACAGTTCATGAATTGCCTGATCTGAGAGGTATGATGGAAAATAAACTTAGAATGTATTTTTGGGGAAGGAAATCAACCCATAAAGTTCCTGAATATTGTAAATCTATAATTTTACTAACTCTATTTCAGAATTCAACATCGTTTGCGATGCTACGTGCATCGGTAATGGGCAAGAATGTGGAGTGTGACGGATTCTCTCCTGCCGGTAGGTGTAAAAAAAACTATGTCCGTGTATCTACATGCCTGTAGATTTTTTTTTTGTAGTGTTAAATTCATTAAAACAGAAGATTACTTCAATTTAAACTTTTCCGCAGCAAACCCCAATGCCGATGACCCTAATCAACCTATACGCGCCTCCGGGACGTAACATACTCTAGAACATCTGTCGGTGTTCCGGAGTATGTTACGTCCCGGAGTCGCGTAAAAGAAATCCTCAAGAAAATCTATCAAAATGGTCCTATTCAACCGATCAGTCGCCGACATACAAGATGTATCTTCTCTCTTTTATCTTAATAAAATGTGTGGAGGTGTTCATGGGGTAAAACTAGACTTATCGTAAACACGATAAGTCTAGTTTCACCCCATGAACACCGTCGCCGCCGCCGCCGCCGCCGCCGCCGCAACCGCCACCGCCACCGCCGTTTCCTGTATAATTTTATTTATTAATTATGGCAAACGCCATAATTAATAAATAAAATTAAAATACCACTTAGTCTTGACAGCAAGGTGGTGATTATGCTCATATAGAGGCCAAAACTTATTTTATGTAATTCTTGTTATACTTTGTTACTGTTGAGAATATTAAACCACTGTTTGTATCTTAATTTGTTTTTATTTCTGTTACCTACAAGTTTTTACGTGGTAATTTTATTTTTGGGTGTCACAGACACACACTATTTTTATCATAGAGTAAGTGACCACAGATAAAATCTAATTACTCATTATTTGGCAATGGTACTATGGCACTGTTAAATTATTATCGTAGTTATTTGCAACACACCCCCTTAATTTAACAACCATAGTACTTTTACAATAATACATTTTTAATTTATGTATTTAAAATTAAATTTTGAAACTTAACATTATAATTTTATGCAGACAAGTATACATTTCAAGTTTTAATATAAGACAACATTCAAAAATTTATAGAATTTTTCTGAACATAGGCTTTTCGTCATTACATCTGCTTTATTATCGTTAGTGCTAACATGTTCAATAGAGATAATCTTTTTGTCAATCAAATCTTTAAGAAAATGAAATTTTATATCAATATGTTTTGTTCTCTTCGAGTTTTCAAAACTTTTTGACATGGCAATGGCACTTCTGTTATCAACCAGTAGAGTATTTCTTTGTCCTAGGCAGCCCAAGTGTTTAGCAACTCCTTTAATGTTTAATAGTTCTTGTGCAGTAATTGCAGCAGCAACATATTCTGCCTCAGCTGTTGATAGGGCCACACATGGTTGTTTTTTAGATAACCATGCTATGGGGTTCTTGCCATGAAAAATCATTGTTCCACTAACACTTTTTCTATCAGTATCATTACTTGCCCAGTCGGCATCTGAATAGGCATATATATTGTTATCTTCGGATTTTCTAAATATCAGTCCTTTGTCTTTTGTACCTTTTAAGTATCTTAGTATTCTCTTTCCAGCCTTCCATGTAGATTCATTTACTTTGTCAAGGTATCTACTTAAATACGATACTGAGTATGTTAAATCTGGCCTTGATATCATTGTCAGATAAAGTAAACTTCCTATCATTTCTCGGTATAGATCTTCTTTTTCTGCTTTCTTTTCTTCTTGTGAGTTGGTTTTAAAATTTACTTCCATTGGTGTTTTTATTTCGTTACTTTCTTGCATGTTAAATTTTGTGAGTATCTTTTCTATTAGCTTAGTTTGCTTCATTATTATAGTATCTTTGGTCCTCTCAATTTCTGTACCTAGAAATAACTTTGCTTCTCCTAGATCTTTAGCATTGTATTCTCTTTTTAAATCATTTATAAACTCTTCACAGTTTTTGCCTATCATCAAGATATCATCAACATAGATTATCATCCAACAGTCTTCTTTGTAGTACAAGCATGAATCATATTCTGATCTTTTAAAGCCTTTCTCAATTGCAAAATTATTTATTGTTTCATTCCAGCATCGGGGTGATTCTGTTAATCCGTATAATGCTCTTTTCAGTTTTAATACCTTATTTTTGCTTACAGGTTGGTACCCTTCTGGTGGTTTAATGTATATTTCTGATTTAACTATTCCATTTAGGAATGCAGTCGGAATGTCCAGTTGTCTAATTGGTAAGTCTTCATTTATTGCCTTTGATATTATTAGTCTAATGCTAGGCATTCTGGCTACAGGGGAGTACATATTCTCAGGTTGGTCTTTCTTTTTTAATTGGAAGCCTCTTGCGCCTAATCTAGCCTTCTTTGTTCCATCTTCTTTTTCTTTAAATATCCATTTTGTATCAATAGCTTTTCTGTTTGGAGGTAAATCTTCCTCAGTCCATGTTTCCAATTTTATTAATGCTTTAAGTTCTTTATCTATTGCTTCTTTCCAATTTTCTTCTTTTACTGCTTCATTGTATGTATTTGGTATTTCAGATATTTCATTTGCTATATTGGTTTCATAATCTTTTAAGTAGTGTGGTTTACTTATTGTTCGCCCTGATCTTGTTGTTACTATGGGTAATGCTGTGTTTTCTGTTTCATTTTCAGATTGGATGTTCTCTTCTACTTCATTTTCTGTTTCTTCCATCAAATTTGAATTAGAAATTGTATCTTCTTCTATAGTGTTTCTCAATATTTGTAGATCATAGTCCTCTTCTATTTTATTATTTATATTTTCTTCTTTATTGTCTTGATGATTATTCTCGCTTGTATTTTCTGTTTTGTCTTTATTTTCTTCCTTGTAATTATTTCTTTTGAATACAACATCTCTTCTAATTGTGATTTTTCTTTTTTCAGGTATCCAGAGCCGGTATCCAGATGTAGCATATCCCACCATTATTAGTTTTTGACACCTTTCATCAAGTTTTTTCATTTGAGTGAGATTTTTTGTATATACTTCGGAGCCAAATGTTTGTATATTTTGAACATTTGGTTTTTTTTCTGTCCACTTCTCTATAGGTGTTTCAGTTTGTCCTTGTTTAGGTGTTCTATTCAGCAGATATGTAGCTGATAACACTGCTTCACCCCACATTTCTTTTTCTAGGTTTGACTGAAACAACATGGCTCGAACCTTCTCCATCAAAGTGCGGTTAAAGCGTTCAGCCTTGCCATTTTGTTGAGGTGTATAAGCGACAGTGTAGTTCAACCGAATTCCACGGCTTCTGCACCAGTCTTTGACTTGTGTACTCGTATATTCGCCTCCATTATCACAGCGGACTATGCTGACCTTCTGGTTAGTGTGACGTTCAGCCTCTTGTATATATTCTATTAAGCAGGTAAATACTTCACTTTTATTTGCAATAAGGTATGTCTGGGTATAGTCGGTGAAGTCATCAATGAATGTTAATACATACTTTTTTCCATTCCATGTCGATGGTGTGACTGGACCACAAACATCAGTGTGTATAGTATGTAGTTTTCTTTCAGCTCTATGGCGTGTGTAGAACGGCAACCTGGTTTGTTTGGCTTTCATGCAGACATCACAAGTGGAGGTAAGTGAGTCAATTTCTTCTTTTGATATATTAATGCCATCAACAGATTTTATTATATTTTTTAATGTTTCTTTTCCAGGGTGACCATATTTTATGTGCCAATTTTCAGCTGTTTCAACTTTAGACGAGATCAAAGCATCTTCAATGTTTGTATTTAGGTTCACACTGTAGAGTCCAGTTTCATCTTTTGTTCCTTTTAGTATTATATCATCGTTTTTCTTTATTAACACTTCTTTTTTGGTGAAAATAACTTCTCCATCTTTTTCTGTAATGGCTTTCACAGACAGGAGGTTTTTCTTTAGGTTTGGTACAAATAGTACGTTTTCAAAGTTCACATACTCAGTTTGTATTGAGCCCATTTTATTTGAGTCGAGAGTATGATCCTTTTTTGCTGTTTGAATACTTACAGAGCAGTTTTTCTGTTGTTTTAGGATATCTTCATTTTTAGTCATATGGGATGAGCACCCAGAGTCAACAATGAAATTTTCTGTTTGTGTGAAAAAGGATACTGCCTTCCCATCCTTTTTGTTTTTATTTTTATTCCAAAAACAGTCTTTTTCTTTATGATTGTACTTTTTACATATTGGACACTGTTGCTTTCCTTTAAAATAACAATCCTTTTCTTCGTGGTTATTCCTTTTACATACTGAGCAGTATTTCTTCTTATTGAATTTTTTGTGTGATGCTTTAAATGCCACTGTATCTTCTGTTTCTTGTTGTGTATTATTTCTTTGATTCTCAATCAATAATCGAGCTGTAAGATTTGTTAAAGTTTGTTCTGAGGTAGGCGTTGATTCCCAAGCCGTTAAGAAATTTCTGAAGTTGTCTGGCAACATAGAGAGTATTTTTGATATAAGCATTTTGTCATTTATCTTCTCTCCTAAGCTGTTTAGCTGGTGTGCAAGGTTCTCTAACACACTTATGTTGCATGTAATATCTTTATTATTATCAAATTTGTATTGAAAAAATTGTTGTAACAGTTGACATTTCTTCTGTTCTGATTGCCTTTCAAATATAGAACTTAGCTTAGTGTACATACTTTTGGCATCAGGACAAGACAACAACGTTGAGAGTAGTTTTTTATCAATGGTGCATGTAATGATACGTTGTGCTTGTGCATCTTGTTGTTGAAGTTTTGAATCGCTTTTCTCGTCATCCGGGATTCCATTGACAATTATATCGTGTAAGCCTTCACTTTTGAACAGTATATTCACTTGAAACTTCCATATGGGGAACGTTTTTTCGTCAATTAGACGCTCGATTTGTTGTAGGTTATGGTATGAGTTGTTCGACGACATTTTTACGGAATGTATTATTTTCTGTGTATACGACAACCACGGACTGCTACCATGTTATACTTTGTTATTGTTGAGAATATTAAACCACTGTTTTTATCTTAATTTGTTTTTATTTCTGTTACAAGTTTTTACGTGGTAATTTTATTTTTGGGTGTCACAGACACACACTATTTTTATCATAGAGTAAGTGACCACAGATAAAATCTAATTACTCATTATTTGGCAATGGTACTATGGCACTGTTAAATTATTATCCTAGTTATTTGCAACAATTCTTAGTTTAAGTTTTTCAAGATTCTAATATTAGATATTTCAACTACACCTTCCATTCCATTATGAAATATAATTGGTGCCTTATCTCCTGTAAATGTGCCCCCACAAAAAAATGTGTGCCCCCTGTCGTTTTGGAAAAAAACGGAAAAAACGATTCCTGCTGGGGTAACGTTTTTCTAGCAGGAAAATTCTAAACGAATGATCGGAGAGAGAAAAATTGTTCATGGCCAGAGAGGTTATAGCTCTCTGGCCATGAACAATTTTTCAACATACAACCTAGCACTGGCGTGCAAATTGCAAAAAACGTAAGAAAATTTGAATTTCGCGGGTTGGTTGGAGCATTCACGTTAAATTAATTATTTCACCAAATTAATTTTGGTACCTACAGTTTCGAGAGTTGTATTTAGTGTATACCTATAGTCAACCGCACAATGATCTGTGTTGCAACAACGTGTTTCCATTTTGTATCTCGTATTACGTATCTATGAGGGATTTATAATTATTAACCAACGTTTATATTAAAGCTGATTATGTAGTGTCACATAATTTTGATTTGATGGCGTTTTTGATATATAAGTGTCATTCCACAGTCAGGTGATAATGTTGTTACGTATATAGGATAAATAATATGCTTATTTATAGCCAAATACCATCAGATAATTTGTGCACATTCGATGTTTACAGTTATATCTTTATGCGGTTTACGTTATACTAACACAATTTATCTGAATCTATGTATAAGCAAATTACTCTTAATAAAATTATTCATCTGTGATTTAAAATTTAATATTTTTTTTTACACAATTTTATACATACTTAATACTGATCTGTGATTTTTTGTGATGCGAATTTACTAATTATATGTTAGACTTAGATGAAAAACTGATCTGTGATTTAAATAATAATGACTACACAACGTGCAAATAATTTGTAATACCTATTTATAGGTAGGAACTTTGATCTGTGATTTGATGCAATAATTACTTTATGAATTAAAATTAAGGAAATAAAAATAATAATTTCCACATCAACAAGCTGTTTCATTTATAGTCACAAGGTGCATTTAATATATTTTTTAATTAGCCCCCAAAACTTTTGAACGCGACTGTACGGACAGCTTAGGTATAATACGTCCAATAAAGAAGGTCATCAATATGTATGAATCAGTCCAGTGGCGGACTAACAGGGGGGGCGGAAGGGGCGGCCCGCCCAGGGCCTCCGGTCTTGGGGGGCCCCCAAATGCCTCCGCGTTCCCCTGATGAAATCCTAAACAAGACTTTAAAAATGTGCCTAAGCATGTGCTTAGGCAAATTTTTAAAGATGGCTAAACTAAGCCTCATTATAGATTTGACGATATACATAGATATACAACAAGACTAAAAAATGTTTTTTAGTCTTGTTGTATATCTATAATTATCGTCAAATCAATAATGAGGCTTAGTTTAGCTATCTTTTATAAAAGTTTCTTATTTATCTCATTATTTTTATTGAAAAGGATTCAACCATCTGGTTCTCAGAAAAGGAACCTAAAAAAACGGAGACTGAAGATGCAAAATCGCTTACTGAATCTTTATCCAATTACTTTTCGAATTCTGAAGAGAAGAATAGTGGAGTTGCCGACGAAATTAACGAATTAAACATAAACATTTATTTATACATACAAATGTGAACTGAATAAAAAGCTTGTAAAACTACATTTTTTTTAAAGCTGGGAGGCCCCCCAGCTTTAAAAAAAATGTAGTTTTTTTCATTCAGCTTTGCCGCCCCGGATCTCTGACGGGCTTAGTCCGCCACTGAATCAGTCGCTTTTTAGTAGTCATTTTGGTCGGATAACCAGCCGTTGTTTACATATTTTGGTTTTTTGTTTATATTTACTTAATGCGGAACACTCCAAGCTGAATATTTTCACCATATATTTTTGACTAAAGGCACATGATTTTGGTTTACACCTACACATCTGGGATTGAGCCGGTTCCTTGTATTTTGCCGTCAAAGTTATGACACCATCGTTTTGACTTTTAGCAAGATTATTCAAAAACGCATGCATGAACAGGTTTGAAATTTTGTATGGTTATTATTAGCGTCAAGAAGGACCGAATACAGTTTTCAGCGAACTTGTGACTTGTCTAATTTAGGCGCTGCGATGTTTTTTCGGGTTTTCATAAAACCGCGATAACTTGAAAACTATAAATATTTTCTAAAGTCTAATTGGGGCACTAAGGGGCACACATTAAGAGCTACTCGTGTATGTTTATTCTACAGGGGCACATGCAATGGTTGTAGAGATATACGATTCATCAAAACGTTACTCCAGCAGGGATGGAAATGCAATATCTCGAAAACCTGAAGGGGCACAGATTTTAAGCACAAGCTCTCTGGCAATGAACAATTTTTCTCTCTCCGATCATTCGTTTAGAATTTTCCTGCTAGAAAACCGTTACCCCAGCAGGAATCGTTTTTTCCGTTTTTTTCCAAAACGACAGGGGGCACACATTTTTTATGTGGGGGCACATTTACAGCAGATAAGGCACCAATCTACTCCTATAACTCTAAGAGACACTTTCTTGCTGGGGTAACGTACACGGCAGTCTTGGGGAAAGTGCCTTTTAATTAAAGATCAAATATGTTCATATTCAAGAGTTCTTGTTTTATTTCGACGATCTCCATATATTTCAACTGTGTTGGAGTCGGCTTCCAGTCTAACCGGACGCAGCTGAATACCAGTATTTTACATGGCGCGACTGCCTATCTGACCTCCACAAACTAGTTACTGGGTAACACGATACCCCTTGGTAAGACTAGTTGTCAGACTATTAGACTTCTGAGTACACGTAACAACTGTCAAAGATCTGCAAATGACAGCTGGGAGCCCGGGACGAACGGCTAAAGGTATACGCACACGTACAAAATCGGAAAAGGATCGGCACCGCATCGCCATCAAACAGGTGTCAACCTAACTTAAGCACATAACCAAAGCGGATCGAAGCTCCGATACGTCGACTCGGCTACGGCTAGGCGAGACGCCACGCTTACGGCTCGCCGATTTTTCTTTATTTCTTTTCTTTTTTTATTTTTTTAAAACGTTGCCCCACACTAGTGTATCGTGGGTGCGTTTACAAACATTTAAATTCACATACACAAACAGCCAGACCCGGAACAACTACCTGTAGGCAATACAAATATTTGTTCCGTGCGGGAATCGAACCCGCGACACGCAGCGCAGCAGTCGATCGCTCAGCCACTGCGCCAACCGTGTCGTCGATTACTGGTTAATGGTGCAGCAGGCAGGCCGGAGGGGTGAGAGGGGCAAGGGTAGACGAAGAGACACGTAAGCTCGGGTACGAAGAGACGTAGCCGCGGGGACGACGAGCCGTAACGCGAGGCGATTAGTTACGATTCCGATTAGTGTGCGTTGTAGTAGGGAGTTTCATACAAAGAATACTCAACAGCTCGAGTTGATACAGTGCCGATCACTTTCCGGTTTGATACGTGTGCTACAGAAGCGTAGCGTGCCCTGGCGGGGCCCCGTATAAAAATTTGTTTGGGGGCCCTTAGGAGGGTAAAGATTTCTTACAAAAGAAAAAAAAATGTTTGCATAAATTAAAAGAAATATTTATTCATCATAATTTAAATCTATGTTACTTTTCCAAAAATTTTACAAACAATTCAAATTAAATACGGGGCCCCCGTGGCTCGGGGGCCCCGTATAATTGATACGGCAGATACGGCGGTAGCTACGCCCCTGGTGTGCTATGACCTAAGCCC
This sequence comes from Luperina testacea, assembly GCA_927399505.1. Lineage (NCBI taxonomy): Eukaryota > Metazoa > Arthropoda > Insecta > Lepidoptera > Noctuidae > Luperina > Luperina testacea. The sequence continues at coordinate 4,159,419 of OV656782.1, forward strand.
GTGCCTAAGAACAGAGGGTTTTCGATATGTAACTCATCATTCACAATATACAAAATCAAAATATGTTAGCGAAACTCCACAGACGTGATAGGTATCTAATTTTACAATACCGATTTTCCAAACTTATACTTCAAGTAACTACACTACGATCGTTGACCCCCAAAAAATCATCAAAACATTTTGTTATGCTTTGTCGTATTTAGATATCGATATCACCTCACGCCTGCGGGCGGATTGCTAGGTAATTTAATTTGACGCAGTATTTATGATACTTAACATCACGACGGCAGGCCAAGACGAAGACGATGGCGGGACCAGCTTGCCTGCTACAGAAAGGATTGGCCGGACTGGCAGACAGAATTGTGTGGAAGGAGAGGAAGGTATTTACCCTACAGTGGGATTGCGAGGCCGTGGCTTCTCAACGTGCAGAAATCGTCGGAACAATGAGGTCGCTCCGCGAAGCCTGTGAAGAAGCAGGAAGCGTCTGTGCTTTTGGGCGGAGCTAGGCTGGCTCTGTTAGCCAGAATCCCCACGCACAACGGACCGAATGGGAGTAAGTGGGGAAAAGGGAGTCCCCTAATCATCATCATCACCCTAAAGTGGGACATTACAGGCTAGTTAGATTTATGATACTGGATAGCAGAGAAGCAGGCGACCATCCTGATGGTAAGAGTAGCCACCGCAGCCTTTGGGCGTCTGCAACACCAGAGGCAAAACGGAAATGTCTCATATGCCTGTAATTACACCGGAAACTATGAACCAGACGGCTTATTCCCGAAGTCCACCACATGTTTGGCCACCACTGGGGGATAGCGAAATAACTTTTAAATAAAAATTATTCTCGTCGTCCACCACTGGGGGACACTTCATGGTCGAATCTGTTACAAAACCGAATCGGGGCACCCCCGACTTCACGTAGTCTTTTGGCTGCCAAAAGACTAGAAAGAAAGTACACCTAGTGTATATAAAAACGCAAAGGCGCGGAGGCGCAAAGGGAGAGCAACCCCCGCCCGCTGTAGCAAAGGATAGGCAAGCCGAAGCTGCGGAGGTGAGCATGGTTGCCTATGCTTTGTTACGTAACGGCGGAGGGGTTGCACTTTTCTCAGTGCCGGAGATGATGCAGAAGCAACTTTAAAGTGTTTTGAGTTAAGGTTACAATAATTTGTCCCCTAGTGGTGGATATCGGGAATAATCGAACCAGACCCTTTATACCAAAACACAGCATCGCTGCTTGGCAACAGAAATAATATGAACAGATGCCAGCACATCACACAATTGAATCCTGAAGACAGCACGGTATTCTTGGGCATAACTTTGGATGCTAAGCTTCAGTGGGGTCCGCATATAGATAAACTGTCAAAAAAGCTAAGTTCCGCAGCATACGCCGTTAGAAAAATTCGTAATTTAACTGATATAGAGACTGCCCGTTTAGTGTACTTTAGTTATTTTCATAGTGTAATGTCGTACGGTATTCTATTGTGGGGAAATGCCGCCGATATTCAGACTATCTTTGTTTTGCAGAAGCGTGCTGTTCGATCAATTTATAAATTAAGTCCGAGACACTCTCTCAGAGACAAATTTAAAGAGATTAATGTAATGACTGTGCCTTCTCAGTATATTTATGAAAATCTTTTATATGCCCATAAAAACATAACATTGTTCAAAAAATACAGTGATATCCATAATATAAATACTAGAAACAAACACAAATATGTTGTACCTACAACAAGGCTCAAGAAAATAGGTGGCTCGTTCAGATGCCAATGTATACACTTTTATAATAAACTACCAAGCCACGTTCAAGATCTAAGCCTTAATAAATTTAAATCGTTCATTAAACGTAAGTTGTGCCAGAAAGCCTTTTATACCGTTAAAGATTATATTGAGGATACAAAGGCTTGGGATTGAGTTGCTTCCAATTTCTGCATTTTGAGTGTTTTTGATGTTTTTTTTTTATATACACATTGACATTAATGATTTTTTTTTTAACTGACATTTGCTTACTTTTTAAAGTATTATATTATTTTAATTATTGTGAATGTGAAGACGATGTGGGTCATTTAATTTAGGCATTTTATATTATTATTATTCTCTCTATGGTCTGGCAGTTTGAGTAATTTATGTGGCCTACCCAAATGTCCTTTCTTTGGTATTGTTCGTCGAATCGTTGAGCTCCTTAAGTCTTGAGTTGAGCTGCATGATTTCTGACAAATGCGTGCACTGACTGGACAGGTCCTCTCAATCTGTGTGGTTCTTTCCTCAAAAGACCATCTCAGACATCGACCTACATGGTCTTCATATAACTTGACCAAGATTATGTCTGGACTTTAAAAGAGACTATGACCTCTGAGTTTGTTTCGGCCTTTCTTCTCAGAGTAGTCAGATAGGAAACGCCGACCTCATCTAGTTTAAAAAATTTATGATTGACGTGTAAAAGTGTTTGTGCAAACCTACTTACAGAAATAAAATCATTTATCATTTATCATTTATTTATCATCAACGTACCCGAAACTGTCAAATTTTCCCAATCAGCATTGAACCTTATGTTTTAGCGATAAGAATGAAATTCTATTAAAGATGTTTGACAGCTTGTAGTAGCTTGATGTGCTGGCGTCTGTACATGCATTCCTTTCACACTTATTTTTAGAGACTAGTATATTCCTTGCTTTACCTACTGTCAAAATCACAGTGATCTATATTCTTATTACGATCATAAGGCCGCTATCCCACTGGCGTTTTACGAACGTTGACGGCGCGTCATCGCGTTAGGCTATGGTCTCCTATTTTATGCCAAACGTGGGTGTACGTTACCCCAGCAAGAAAGTGTCTCCTAGAGTTATAGGAGTAGAACGTATAATATGTGCCCTATCTGCTGTAAATGTGCCCCCAAATAAAAAATGTGTGCCCCCTGTCGTTTTGGAAAAAAAACGGAAAAAACGATTCCTGCTGGGGTAACGTTTTTCTAGCAGGAAAATTCTAAACGAATGATCGGAGAGAGAAAAATTGTGCATGGCCAGAGAGCTTATATATGTGTGCCCTAATGTGCCCCCAAAAAAAAAATCTGTGCCCCTTCAGGTTTTCGAGATATTGCATTTCCTGCTGGAGTAACGTTTTGATGAATCGTATATCTCTACAACCATTGCATGTGCCCCTGTAGAGTAAACATACACGAGTAGCTCTTAATGTGTGCCCCTTAGTGCCCCAATTAGTTTTAAGAAAATATTTATAGTTTTCAAGTTATAGCGGTTTTATGAAAACCCGAAAAAACATCGCAGCGCCTAAATTAGACAAGAAACAAGTTCGCTGAAAACTGTATTCGGTCCTTCTTGACGCTAATAATAACCATACAAAGTTTCAAAACTATTCATGCATGCGTTTTTGCTAAAAGTCAAAACGATGGTGTCCTAACTTTGACGGCAAAATACAAGGAACCGGCTCAATCCGAAATGTGTAGGTGTAAACCAAAATCATGTGCCTTTACAAATGGTGAAAATATTCAGCTTGGAATGTTTCGCATTAAGTAAATATTAACAAATAACCAAAATATGTAAGCAACGGCTGGTTATCCGACCAAATTTGAATGACTACTAAAAAGCGACGGATTCATACATATCGATGACCTTCTTTACTTTACTCACTAACCGGTTCACACGTGTTGTGCCTGAGTACACTGACTTACAAAAGTAATAAGTAATTAAATAAAGTTGTTATTGGATTATATTCTACTAGCTGTTTCTATGACGTTACACATGATTAAGTACATTATAAATAGTAGCCTAAGTGCTATTCCAAGGTAAGCTATCTTCTCGATTCTAAATTTCATTAAAATACATCCAGTACTACTAAAAAGAGGTAGCTCTTTTTTGTATATAAATAAAAAGCCCGTATTTGTCTTTTTATATTAGGTACATATTATATTTATTGAAAGAGATTAGATATCGCTAAAGATACCTAAAATCGTGTACTGCGCATGTCAAACCACGTGGTGTGTCAAGTCTCATCTTTCGTGGCACGCATTGTAAGTTTTTCATCATTAAGGGGAATGCTCCAACTAGCCCGCGGAATTCAAAATTTCTTGCGTTTTTGCAATTTGCAGGCCAGTGCTAGGTTGTATGTTGATTAAAATATTATTCGCGGTTGTAAGACGTATGTAGTTACAGAATTATAATCATCAATACAACCTTCCAAGTTCATAAAGGTGTAGGAACCAAAAAAAAGAGAAAAATTCAGCCCTACTACACCTTTATGAACTTGGAGGGTTGTATTGATGATTTTGATGATTATACTTCTTAATAATATTTTAATCCACATACTACCTAGCACTGGCGTGCAAATTGCAAAAAACGTAAGAAAATTTGAATTTCGCGGGTTGGTTGGAGCATTCACCTTAACCAAATAAATTTTGGTACCTACAGTTTTGAGAGTTTTATTTAGTGTATATGTCGCAGGTTTTTCATAAAATTGGGTTTTTGATGAAAAACCGGAAGACGACACATATCTATGAGGAATTTATAATTATTAACGATTATATTAAAGCTGATTATGAAGTGTCACATAATTTTGATTTGATGGCGTTTTAGATATATAAGTGTCATTCCACAGTCAGGTGATAATGTTGTTACGTAGGTATATGGGATAAATATGTTTATTTATAGCCAAATACCATCAGATAATTTGTGCATATTCGATGTTTACAGTTATATCTTTATGCGGTTTACTATACTAACACACTTTATCTGAATCTATGTATAAGCAAATTACTCGTAAGAAAATTATTTATCTGTGATTTAAAATTTAATATTTTTTTACACAATATTATACTTAATACTGATCTGTGATTTTTTGTGATGCGAATTTACTAATTATATGTTAGACTTAGATGAATAACTGATCTGTGATTTAAATAATAATGACTACACAACGTGCAAATAATTTCTTTGATCTGTGATTTGAAGCAATAATTACTTTAAGAATTAAAATTAAGGGAATAAAAATAATAATTTCCACATCAACAAGCGGTTTCATTTATTATAGTCACAAGGTGCATTTAATATATTTTTTAATGGATAATATTTTTGTGTTCACCAAAAATCTAAAGGTACATCTATGTATGCATTTCTAAAATATTGATCTTAAACCCGTTTAATTGTTTTACTATAATTAAACTACTCGGCCAACAAAATATGTTACATCAAACAAATTCCAAATTAACACCAAGATATAACACTTTTTTATTGTAGTGCGCTGCAAATATTCTATTGTAACAATAACTATTTTATTCTTCCCCGAAAAATACTGATCGTGCACCAAATATTCCTTGAATGTTACACAAAATATTTAACTAGTATGCATCCTAGTACCGTATACCCATTTAAAACGGTTTTGTACAAGGTGTATGTTACTGAAATAATTATAATTGAAGAACAAATAATGCATTTCGTAAAACATTACTTCTAAGACTTATATTTATTTTACTGAAAATGGTTTTGGCGCGCTTGCGACGCGCATATGCCTGCCTATTTGCTCTCTGTTGTGCGACGGAGACGGCGCGCGGCGGCGGCGGCGCGGCGATGGGGGTGCGTCTCATAACGTATAAACTCATTTGGTCTAATTTCATTTTATTATCGTTCATAAGATATAATCAACGTGAGATATACCAACTGTTGATATAATTTCTTTACATATAACATTTATTTATTCTAAAACTTAATTAGTATAACGTTGCTTGATATAACGTTTATGTATTCGAAAATCATTTGGTCTAACGTTTAATATAATTATATAAAAAACATCATTATGGTTAAGGCGGGTGGGAGCTCCGCTCCGCTTCGCTCCCGCCTTAACCTTCGTGGTTATTATTTTTTAAACCACCCAGAAATAGGAGCAAGGAAGGAAGGAAGGATAGGAGGTCAACATAGGATGCAAGAGCGAGCGAAGGGCACCCCGAGGTTCGGTTTTGTTAGGTTACTTTAAACCCTTTATGTAGAAATAGGAGCCCCGCGGAGCGGGGCTTCGTCGACATATAATGCAAGAGCGAGCGTATGAGAATACAAAAATACCTTTACCAAGGTATATATTAATTGATTAGAGACTCATAATGTGGGCGTCCTACAAAGACAAAGTGCGCTTTATTGGTGCAATAATTTAAAGAAGTACTGCAGAGATTGAGTGGACTGATAATGTGAACATTGTATGAGTAAAGACTTTGTTTAACATTTTGAATTATTATGGTTCGTACTGATTAGTATTAAAAAAACATTTTTAGTAAGCATTACATTTTATAATGTGTTCATTTTTTATTAATAAAGCTACATTGGACATTAATTGGTGTTTGATTCAAATACATTTTGCAGTGCATTATCTGAAGTAAAACTAAAAAAATAAATGCTTGTTTTTAAAATTAGGTGTAATACTATTTTTACAAATTTGCAACAGTTGTTAAATAGATGCTCGTTATGACGTATTTTAATGAACATATTTTGGTGCACATTCAGTATATTTGGTGGAACACAGGCAAAATTAGGTAAATGAAATGGGAATAAATTGAAGTACTTTTAAATACCATCCTTTTTTAATTAGCCCCCAAAACTTTTGAACGCGACTGTACGGACAACAGCTTAGGTATAATACGTCCAATAAAGAAGGTCATCGATATGTATGAATCCGTCGCTTTTTAGTAGTCATTCAAATTTGGTCGGATAACCAGCCGTTGCTTACATATTTTGGTTATTTGTTAATATTTACTTAATGCGAAACATTCCAAGCGGAATATTTTCACCATATATTTTTGACTAAAGGCACATGATTTTGGTTTACACCTACACATTTCGGATTGAGCCGGTTCCTTGTATTTTGCCGTCAAAGTTAGGACACCATCGTTTTGACTTTTAGCAAAAACGCATGCATGAATAGTTTTGAAACTTTGTATGGTTATTATTAGCGTCAAGAAGGACCGAATACAGTTTTCAGCGAACTTGTTTCTTGTCTAATTTAGGCGCTGCGATGTTTTTTCGGGTTTTCATAAAACCGCTATAACTTGAAAACTATAAATATTTTCTTAAAACTAATTGGGGCACTAAGGGGCACACATTAAGAGCTACTCGTGTATGCTTACTCTACAGGGGCACATGCAATGGTTGTAGAGATATACGATTCATCAAAACGTTACTCCAGCAGGAAATGCAATATCTCGAAAACCTGAAGGGGCACAGATTTTTTTTTTTTGGGGCACATTAGGGCACACATATAAGCTCTCTGGCCATGCACAATTTTACTCTCTCCGATCATTCGTTTAGAATTTTCCTGCTAGAAAAACGTTACCCCAGCAGGAATCGTTTTTTCCGTTTTTTTTCCAAAACGACAGGGGGCACACATTTTTTATTTGGGGGCACATTTACAGCAGATAGGGCACATATTATACGTTCTACTCCTATAACTCTAGGAGACACTTTCTTGCTGGGGTAACGTACACCAAACGTGGCGTCTGATGTTAGCGTCAACGTTCAGGCTATGGTCTCCTATTTCACGCTGTACGCTGCGTCACGTTAGGTCGTACGCTGCGTCACAATGTTTACTATAGAAATGTACTATTGTGGTCTCTTTCACACGTCGACGTTGGCGTCTTGACGCCGTACGCGGCATCTAAACGCTGTGCGTCGCGTCTCTAGTCATTTCGAACCATTGCAGCGTAAAGGTCGTCTCTCGCGTCATGCAAAATGATGAGGTTTAATAAAGAAAAAGACTAATTGTTGATAGAAGCAGTTAAATCTTTTAATGCAGTGTATGATAAAAGTGACAAAAATCATAAAAACAATATTTATAAGTATCAATGTTGGGAAAAAATTAGTGATGCAGTCGGATCGACCGCTCGCGAGCAGCGACTAAAACGCCATTCTCTGCTGCGGATGTATTGACCGCCGACGCTGTGCGTTGCATTCAGACGTCGATCGGAACGGAATTAAACGTTGACGCTAACGTCAGACGCCACGTTTGGCATAAAATAGGAGACCATAGCCTTAATTCCGTTCCGATCGACGTCTGAATGCAACGCACAGCGTCGGCGGTCAATACATCCGCAGCGGAGAATGGCGTTTTAGTCGCTGCTCACGAGCGGTAGATCCGACTGCATCACTAATTTTTTTCCCAACATTGATACTTATAAATATTGTTCTTATGATTTTTGTCACTTTTATCATACACTGCATTAAAAGATTTAACTGCTTCTATCAACAATTCGTCTTTTTCTTTATTAAACCTCATCATTTTGTATGACGCGAGAGACGACCTTCACGCTGCAATGGTTCGAAATGACTAGAGACGCGACGCACAGCGTTTAGAAGCCGCATACGGCGTCAAGACGCCAACGTCGACGTGTGAAAGAGACCACAATAGTACATTTCTATAGTAAACATTGTGACGCAGCGTATGACCTAACGGGACGCAGCGTACAGCATGAAATAGGAGACCATAGCCTAACAAGCATAAAACGTCCGCTGAACGCGACGTTAACGTCGCGCAGATGATACTATTGCCAACAAACGCGACGTTAACGTTAAGCAGACGCGACGTTGACGTCGCGTTCAGCGGACGTTTTATGCTTGTTACGCGATGACGCGACGTCAACGTCGCATCTGCGCAGCGTCGACGCCGCGCAGACGCGACGTTGACGTCAACGCTCGTAAAACGCCAGTGGGATAGCGGCCTAAGGTTCCTGCCACTGACAAGTCTTTCAAAATCACAGTTATCTTTATTCACATTATGATAAAGTTGCCAAGTCTCAAAATCAAGTGAACTTTATTCTCATTAAGATAAAGTTACTATTGGGTTGTAGGCAGCCACTGACAAGTCTGTCAAATTTTTTTTTTTTTTAAAACGTTTGCCCCACACTAGGAATTTCTCCTGTATTGTGGGTGCGTTTACAAACATTTAAACTCACATAAACAAACAGCCAGTCCCGGAACAACTTCATGTAGGTCATACAAATATTTGTTCCGTGCGGGAATCGAACCCGCGACACGCAGCGCAGCAGTCAATCGCTTAACAACTGTGCCAACCGTGTCGTCTCAAATCTAAAATCGAAATCGAAATCGTCGTCTAAAATCCTTCGATCAATAATTGTACTAGATGCCCGATAAGCGCTTCAAAAACGGCCCGAAAAATAAGAGCACAAATACTTTTGTGCTCTTATTTCAAATTAGTATGGTCCAATCATAGCCAACGTTAAGACGTCAAAATGCCTCAGTGCGCGTTCAAAAATTGCGTAAATAACCACCGTAACACCAAGATTTTGGAAGGAATATCTTTTTTTCGGTAAGTTTCTATCATTTAATGTTTTTCATAAAATAATAACACAATTAAATAGTAAATATAAATAAATTAGCAAATATTATGATTGCTTGGCCAATGTTTGCGACAACGCGCCAACTATTTTAGCAAACATCGACTATTGTGGAACAGGGGCATGGAGTGGTGTTATTTTAAATGTTATTTTTGTTTGTAGATTTCCTAGCGACCCATTTCGATGTGCAGAATGGGTATCTATTGTCGCGAAAGAAAAGGGAGAACAAATATACAAACCTTTTTAAAAATTCGACAATGTGTTCGATTCATTTTGACAGATTGGACATAACAGGAAACACGCAAAGGCGTAGATTACTAAAAACAGCGGTTCCCAAATTGCAGGTAATTATCATAAAGTATTAAAATAGTTTGAGTAAAATAACGTTTTGAAAAAGAAACCGCTCAAATAAAAATTGATTCCAAAAGACAACTTTATAACAAACTGAATCTGTTTAAAGGAAATTAAACATACATTACGTTTAAATACACCGATTAACACAATGGTACTATGTATGTGTGTACAATGGTAAATCGGTTAAAAATATTTGCCACCATACAAAACGAACCTTCGCCTAAAAATATTATATTCTGCAACTCCAATACTTACTGTGTTCTAAGCATTGAAATGCAATACCAAGAACTACGTCTAGTTCCAAAATACAGTAAGCACGAAATTGTCAACAAAATGTTTTTAACCTTATTGCTTAGAAATTAAGTTTCATTTTAGAATAAATATTTTTGTAGTTATTATAAAAATGACTTTTTATTTTCAAGTGACATTTTAAATTTATTACTTTTAACCTATCTCCGATGACAGAAGGACTTAAATATTTATCATTTGCATTCGTAATACAACTTTATGTTAGAGTGTTAAGGTTTATAATAATTTGAAGTTGTTAATATTATTAAACGTTTTTCTACAGTTCGTAGTATGGAATATAAATGTTTATGTGTGTGCAAACGTGGCCACTTTAGTGACTTACTTTTGTTCCTGATCATTCATCTAGTACTATTATTGATTATATATTGATCGAAGCTAAAATCACAGTGATCTTTATTCTCATTATTATGATAAGGTTGCTGCCACTGAAGTCTGTGAAAATCAGTGATCTCTACTCTCGTTACGTTGCTGCTTTCAGAGGTAAAATAACTGCCACAGCAGTGTGCGATTCTGTAACCATCTCACCGTGAAAACTTAGGTGAAGTGAGCGTGGAGTGAGCTGTCAATAGTGTAAATTCCTAACAAAAACAAACTCGCTTCACCTAAGTTTTTACGGTGAGATTTTTACAGAATCGACCGGCAGGATTGTGCGGTGGGCTCAGACCAGGAGGTGGGTAGTATGTAAGTACAGGAAATAAAAATTCAAATGAAACGCAAATTATATTGACAATATAGTGTATATTTCTTAAATAATAAATTAATTACAGTTATTTACATACAAGGCCAGTCCTCAGAGTTTAATGGATGTGAACTAATTTATACTTCACTGAATAAGGGCCGGCGCAAACATGGTGAAGCGCGGTTTTCACTGCCAAACAAATATCAACCTTGTGGTTCGTGGAAAAAATAAACAATCATTAGCTTTAGAGCGCATCAAAGCGAATAGAGGTGCGCGTCTCTGGTTCTCTGGTCTGGTTATTCCTTTAGACTTTATTTTGAAGCGAAATTTAGATTAGCAAAAAAACTTAAAGAAGTTGACTTTCGGTAGCAATTCTTACCGTTTAAACAATCACGGTCGGTAAGCTCACTTCCGCAAGTTTCCTAAGTAAAAATTGCTTGCGGAAGTCAACTTTGTTTATATACACAATAGCAATCGAGAATCCCAAGGCGTTGCTGTAGGTACAGTACAATTTACAACCTAAAATGTGACACACATACGAGTATGTACCTACGTATGTAGGTTAAGTAAAATACACAGAAGTTTTAAGGCTCCCGCAGACGGGCGCCACGCGATTCTGGTAAAACAATTTCCATGAAGTTTTCAAAGACATATATTGTTCTACTAGAGTCGCGTCACGTCATGCCTGCTTGTCTGCTAATCTAAACTTCGCAAAAGGAAAGCAGTGTGTGTGTGTGTGTGTGTGCAGTGTGTGTGTGTGTGTGTGTATATTTTGTTTGGCAGTGACAACATCACTTCGCAAGGACTGTGCCGGCCACAACGGAGACCGTCTAAGCAAGCGGCTTCCAGGCTTTTCACTTTAACACAAATTACTGCAAGTAATATGATCAAACTTAATGCCCGATCCGGGAAATCGGTATTATAGTCCGCGCGGAACTAGTTGGCCGAGCCTTAGGTGGCGACAGGGGTGAGGCGGCGGGTTGCCTAGTGTTCGCAACGCACATGAGATTAATAACAGCAAGCGCCCCCGCCCCTCCGTCCCACCGCTCACATACCTAAGGAGCGGCCAACTAGTTCCGCGCAGACTATAGTGCCATATTATAACGTTTTAATGCCAACACGATTCCAGTGCGAGAGAGATGGAGCTGGACATGACCGATAACACCATCCCTTTTGGACTGGAATCAAGATGGTATTTACTTCATAATACGGACTGTATATTGATTTGTGGTTGTTATCGAGTTTTAACTTTCAAGAATAACCGCAACCGCGAAGTATCACAGTGAGGCATCTTCGACATGTTATAATTATCCTAAAGCGTTAATATTTTCTTAGCCCTGCACTTATTCGCTCAAATGGACAAGCAGCTTTTGAGCAACGAATAGTATGCTTCTAAAACCTAATAGGCAAACAGGAGCCATATTTCCTACGTTAAAAGCCATTATTGATCAATCCTTAGAAATAGCTGGAGTTATACAAAGTGAGTAACGCGCTCTCTATAGTACAGTACCCGGCGATAAATATTGCACATCGACCTTTGGAAAGAGACAATCGGCTAATTTCGGCTTCGTAGAGCGTTATCTCTGTCGCACGAAATACAAACAGTCCGGTATCTATTAGGAGCTGTTAAAACAATTATGATTTGCTTCTTTTGACAATTATTTATATTCTTTGTTTAAAATCGATAGGATCGAATAGGTCGATGTGCAATATTTATCGCCGGGTACTGTAACGAGAAAATGATGGGTTTAAGTCCTGGGCCCCAATTCTGTATTGTAAATTATTATACCCCGCGTAACCATACCACTTGCAAACCACGTCAATATCGTGTCTTGTAGTAACGGCAATGAATCGAAATGTCAACCGTACGGTTGACATTTCGATTCATTGCCGTTTCATTTCGTTTCATTGCAGACATGTATTTTGACAGTTCAAACCACGCCAACTTCACGTTAATTTCGCGGGGTTTCGTTCATTGTGTCATAGAGAACACGTTAATAGCAGATGTCGTGTTCAGCTAAAGAATTGACGTGGTTTCGAAGTAAGAAATCAGTGGCCATAGTGAATTTGAGCCCTGGAGCTTTTGATAACGACTCAAGGTAAAATCATTTGATCGACAATAGACACAAGAGACAACGTTTGTATTTTACACAACATTTTTACTTGTTAGACCGACTTTCATTCACAAAACTCGATTGAAATAAGATTCGAGACAGTTTCAAACGTTTCTCAATTCTCAAATACAGACATTGCAGCTGTCGAGAATCTTATCCCATTGAATTTCAAAATTATGCCAAAACCAACAACACCAATGGTATAAATTAGACATAAAATCTTAATAAGATCGCCCATTACCTATGGACTGGCCTTAACTTATAAAATAGGCGTAGCCGGGTTGCAAATATCTATCAACTGTAATAGGTACTATCTGCTAGTATACAGGCCTCACGCAAACCAGAAGAATATATGTTAACATTGAATAATAAACTTTATAATTAGTACAATAAAGTGCAAAATTGTACCTACATCATCAAGTTGACACAGCCATCAAAACGGCTCCTCAGCTGTGGTCGCGAGAGCTTATATACTTTGAGACACTTATAATAAGGTCTATTATTCAATGCTATCCGAAAATCCTCTGCTCTGCGTTTCTTGAGCCATAGGTGACCGATACTCTATACACAGTGTCTTTTTGAATTATTTAGCGAAACTGCACGTGATAGGTATCGGTAAGTATATATGTAATAGCAACAAAAAAAAACTGTTTTCTAAAATCATTATTTTAAGTAAACAGCTGATGACAGGATCAACGCCTTCGAACCGGTGTATTTGCTTGAAATTATGATTTAGAAAAATATACAATTACTCCACCACTCACCATAACTTTAGTGAAGATTCGCCAATTAATTCAAAAAGACCCTGAATATAGAAATGTAAACAATCAGTCGTTAAATACAATTTTCGCACCACATATTAATATTCCGAACGAATTATATAACTACCACAGTAACACCATTTACTATACTGCCATCTCGTTTCTTTTGAGAACGAATGACAGGGATAGGAGAACACCTGGATTTCTGAAATTCTGATCGATACGAACGAGCTCTAAACTGATTTATACTGTGAGATTTAGGGCTGATTTTCCCAAAGAAACTGAACGCGATCAGCCGGTCGATTCTGTAAAAGTCTCACCGTGAAAACCTAGGTGAAGTGAGTTTGTTTTTGCTAGGAATTGACACTGTTGACAGCTCACTCCACGCTCACTTCACCTTAGTTTTCACGGTGAGATGGTTACAGAATCGCACTGCTGTGGCTGCATAAACTGCATTCATTTAAAAGCTGTCAGTGTCAACCCATCAATGGTGACACTGACAGCCCTTGAACGCGGTTTAGATGTGCTAATCGCGTTCAATTTAATTGGTGAATGCATTATGCAAAGAGGAATTGGTGCCGATTCTGTTGTTGGAAAGAAAAAGATGCACTGATCTTAAATTTAGTTTAGTTTGTGTCTAAACTAAATTTAAGGTCAGTGCATCTTTTTCTTTCCATTTCATTAAGAAAAGGAGAGAAGATAAATTTTAGTTTAGACCTGTCAAATTAATCAGCGCCTGACGTAAATTGACGTAATTTTAGTGAGCAAGTTTTCAATCACGTCTAAACTTGTATGGAGTAGTGTCAAGCGCTGATTAATTTGACAGGACTAAACTAAAAATTATTTTCTGTCCTTTTCTTAATGGAATAGAAAGAAAAAGATGCATTGAGCTCAAATTTAGGATAGTTTGTGAACAAGGGAATCGGCACCACTATGTACGCCTCATTTAGCTGGTTACAGTGTCATATTGTTACTTAATTACAATCATTATTTGCCTTAAAACTTCCTAAGTTTTGAAGCGTTAGCAGATTTTAGCCGATATTAGAGCAAAAATCAATCATAATTCTGGCTAAATAAGGACTAAATGACCTGATTTACCGAAATTAATGAGCTTTTAATTTGTTAGCATTATAACTTTTTTTTTTGTTTTAAGTACATCCAAATATGTATTCCAATATTTACGGCGAACGAACATCAACAAAGACTAGTCTATATTTACATTTACTCCCTTAAACCCGAAGTAAAGTTATTCCAAACCTCGAAAAACTCGTTAAATCGTTACACTCAAAACTTAAACTCAAACTTCGTTACTCTGACGTTTAATCTTCCTTAACGTTAAACAATATTTTTATTAATAAGGAGGCTACTGTTCATAAAGTTTAAGACACAATGTGTCTGAAGGCTCTTTCAAATTAAGCGTTTGATGCAGCCGGTCGATTCTGTAAAATCTCACCGTGAAAACTTAGGTGAAGTGAGTTTGTTTTTGCTAGGAATTGACACTATTGACTGCTTACTGTACGCTCACTTCACCTAAGTTTTCACGGTGAGATTTTTACAGAATAGCACCGCTGAACTGCGGAGGTGCCGTGAATGGTGCGGCGGGGGTCGTACTGCGCATGGACGGTTATTTTTATTCCATATAATTTACACGTTGCGCAGTACCGCGCGCGTACGATGGCAGGACGGCATCGTACTGCGTTCGCAACGATCACTCTCTGGCTCAGATACGACTCCCGCACCGCGCACGGCACCGCCCCAGTCCTGCATCAAACATCTGAATGAGGGTTTTCTGAAATGACGTTCGCTAGGTGACAGCACTGACACGTCAGGTCCAGGCATCTGTCAAAGAGCCTATATTTTCTTTAGTCATGATTGAATGATGAACGAATGAATGAATCGAATGATGAACGTCATCATATATTTTATATTCGAAGACCTCTTGTCACAGTGGTGCCAACTGGTGTCGTAAATTTTCACGAAAACCCTCATTGATCTTTCAATGAGGGTTTTCGCCCTAAAATAGAATCATTTCAATAGAGCTATACATAATATGACAAATTAAATAGCATTGAGTTCTTACTACACTATTTGCGCTGTAGCATGGTGCGGGTGACAGTTGCCCGTATGACGTTGACATTTGTCAGTACCACGTAGGGATGTGAGGTTATGCAATTCATTTTTATCGCTAACGATACTCGCAGCGTGAATCTAGTTCTCTTTAATATTGTTATGAAAATTAGTGTATTATTCAGTTGTGCAGTGTAACTACGTGTGTGCTACGTGTATAAACTTGTCAATATAAATGTTTTATGGCTACATAATTATCTTTGTACTTATATAAAATAATCAAAATCGGGTTTATGTTTTTTTTTTCGTGACAACATTTTTGCTCTATGGTGCATCGGCGCGGCGGCCATGTTGTTTACCCGTGCGATGCTGTGAGTGCGAGTACGAGTGCAAGCGCGTTATATTGTGACTTAATGTGACACGTATTACGATTTCATTGTTTGTTTTCATTTTTGTTAAATTGTTATTTGTTATAAGTTTGTTGAGTTTGTTGTTATTACCATGCCTAAGCATACAAAAAAAACTGTTTTGGGTAGTCAGGCCAGGGAGCTTGTTGTTCGCCTCCGAGACTACTTTGAAAGAGAACAACAAAATAATGGACCGTTGTTACCATTGAATCATATTGTAGAACGAGTAGCCGAAGCTCTTGATATTGGCCGCAATACTGTTTCGCGTATAACACGTGAGAAAATTGGCCAAGATGGGATGTTTGAAAATAAATTATCGACACCCAACAAAAAGCGGACCAAGGTGAAGCCAATCACAGATTTGGATGATTTTGCTAAGGTTGCTATTAGAAATCATATTTATGATTATTATAGAAGAATGGAGCTACCCACATTGCTCAAGCTTCTAAAATCATTAAAAGAAGCTGACTTGTTCAAAGGAGGTATTACTTCGCTACGGCAAGTTATAAAAGATATTGGCTTTGTTTACAAAAAAGTTAACAAAAGAAAGATTATTATGGATAGGACTGACATTGCCCTAGCAAGATGTAGATTTTTAAGGAAGGCCAAAAACATAAGTGATTGGAGCAAAGTTGTCTTTTTGGATGAAACGTGGCTAAACGCCAACCACACAGTGGGTAAAAGTTGGACCGACGATACGGCACAATCGTGTACCAAAGTGCCGGAAGGCAAAGGCGAACGCCTTATTATTTGTCACGCAGGTACAGCAAGTGGATTCGTCCCTGATTGTTTGCTGGCTTTTAAGTCAAAAAAAACTACGGAGTATCATGAGGAGATGAATTACGAAAAATTTAAAGATTGGTTCATAGGTCTATTAAACAATTTAAAAGAGCCTATGACCATAATAATGGACAACGCACCCTACCATTCGGTGCAAGTTAATAAACCCCCAAACCAATCCAACCGCAAAAGCGAGTTGGTGAAGTGGCTGAGTGAAAACGGAGTTACAGCAGATATAAAAATGTTAAAGACGGAGCTTATTGCCTTAGTCCGACGCCATAAGCCACCAACTCCTACCTATGCTCTGGACGAGATGGCAAAAGAAAAAGGCCACCAGGTCCTTCGACTACCACCCTACCATTGCCAGTATAACGCTATTGAGCTGATTTGGGCCCAAATAAAAGGTATGCTTTTAATTTCAATTCCCATTTTGAAGCTTTATAAAAAAATCAGCTTTCCGATCGTAGCATGTACCTAGTTTAAAAACATTACCAGATACTAGATTAGGCTGATTGATGATTATTTGAATACTTTTTTTTATAAGTTCGTTTATTTTTAGGTTACGCCGCAAGAAATAATACTTCGCCGCCATTTACGGCAAATAAGATGTTGGCCCTATTACAAGAGGCCATCAACAATGTTCAACCTGAAGACTGGTCGAAGGTCGTGAATAAAACAAAAAGGGACATTATGTCTGATTGGGATCGTGACATACATATTGACAACATAATTGAGTCATCGTTAATAATATCCGTCACAGATTCAGATGATGAATTGAGTGACAATTCAGATGTTCCTGACTCTGATATGAGTTTAGACGAATAACATGTATTTTTTTTTAGCAACCTTTTAAGCAACCTTACCCTATAAATGTTCTGTTGTATAATTAGACCTTTTAAAAATAAAAATTGACCTACGCACAATATACGTTTTTTATTATAAAAAATATCGACTATCCATCGTAGCAGTACATCCCATCACTAAATACGTCTATGGCGTTACGTTATACGCATAACACTTTGCTTAATTTTTCATTCAATTTGATTTTATTTCTTGATTAGAACATTCTGGTTGGGTTTAATTTAATTTACTACAGTTATTAATTATTTAATATATTACGAATGTGGTACAACTGAAATATTAAGTCATAAATTGTAAATCGCGGCAACTTTCAAGAGTGAAACGAAATGTTACTGAAACTGTCACCCGCACCATGCTACAGCGCAAATAGTGTAAGTCACAGATTAGATAACAAATGAAGTGTTCATAAAAGAGAAACATCAATTTAGAGAAGTGAAAAACTCCAATCGTATGATAATTTACGTTTTTTGCAATTTTCAGGTCAGTTTCAGGTTGTATATTGATCAAAATATGATTCGCGACTATAACAGGTACGTATTTACAGAATTATAATCATAGAAATAGAATAGAATAGAATACTCTTTATTACAATCAATACAATCATTAATACATCTTTCTAAGTTAGATTTGTACCATTAGAACGAATCTCTTATAGAAAAGTGCTTATGGTACAAATCTAACTTAAAGAGATATTTCAATGACTATAATTCTGTAAATACTATTTATAGTCGCGAATCATATTTTGATCAAGATACAACCTGACACTGACCTGCAAATTGCAAAAAACGTAAGAAATTTCGCGGTCTACCAATAACTTACATCCCAAGAATAAATATGACAGTTTGACATCGTTTCTATACAGAAGCTGTCAAACCGCAATACTTATTCCTCAGATAAAAATTATCTGACTATTTAAAAATCAGACCTAAGATCGGTAGACAAAATACTCTTTACTGTATAAGTTAGAACTAGAACTTCATTCGTTATGTATTCCACATCCCAGATACTGGTGCCGATTCTCTTTTTCACAATCTAAACTTAATTTAAGTACAGTGCATCTTTTTCTTTCTATTTCATTAAGAAAAGGACAGAAGAAGAAATTTTAGTTGAGTCCTGTCATACAATTTAGACGTGTTTAAAAACTTGCCTACCAAAATACGTCAATTTACTTCAGGCGCAGGATTGACAGGACAGGACTAAACTAAAATTTACTGATTAATTTGACAGGACTAAAATAAAATGTATCTTCTGTCCTTTTCTTAATGAAATAGAATGAAAAAGATGCACTGAATTAAATTTTGTTTAAGTTTGTGAATAACAGAATCGGCACCATTATAACGTTACACGTAAAACTCACATAGCGCATACTTATACATATTAAATACAGATAAATTGGAGCCAACTCCATGTTTTTGTAATCCACATAAAATCTATACAATTTCTTATACCGGCTACACCCATAGAGATTAAATTAATTTAATTTAAATATAAATAATTATCTATAATTAATAAATAAATAGAATAGACCCTTTCCTTACGACTTCTGAATATTTTTTGTAGAGATAATACACACAGTGGGCACAATACATTGAATATTAAACTTTATTATCAGAGTGATAAGTGCAAAGTTGTTCTGACAGCGGCGCAGATTAAGCGCCCCCTTTTGCACTTTACGACACTAATAATAAAACTTACATACAATGCATTGTAATTAAGTTTTTATACATTTATTTAAGGACCAGCTTTTCTAGCGCAAGGGTCTCGTCGAGGCCAATATGACCCGCACCCATATGACCCACACCCGTTATGGATTACTTTATATCTTTACAAGGTCAAATTAAACTAACTGGCGAAACTTCACAGATGGGTTTCTATTAGGGATGCATCCGATACCGATACCGATATATCGGTATCGGCGATATTTTTATGGCCGATTCAACGATACTTTTCAAATTTCGCGCTTAAAAAATGTAATGTAAACGCGCGTGTTGTCCCGTCTATTTCGTTGCAAACGAGGCACGAACTAACTATGCTCGGGGAAACCTCGCGCTTTATTCAGTGTTTTGTTTCGCCCGCCCGCTTTGGCCTCGCACTCGCACATCTATCCCATTTCGTTAGGTTGAATGTTGTTGCGCGTAGTATTTTTCCACGCAAATAAGATTAAGAATTACATATCGTAATTGTTTGTGTATTGTATGTCATTTATAACTAGTCGTTTGAGTCAAATAAAATAAATAGTAGTCATATCAACTTCAAAACACAAAAGTGCTACTTATATGGAATCACTTTGAAATTTCGACAATTGATAATTCCATAAAAATCTTATTTTTTATTACTAAAACTATTAATTAATTGTGTTTTATTTAATCTACCTTCCTTTTTGAATTCAGTAAGCGTATCGGAATCGGTATCGCCGATATTTTTATAAGGGTATCGGTATCGGTATCGTATCGGCAAAAAGGCGTATCGAGGCATCCCTAGTTTCTATATTTTATCATGATTGACTGTCGACGCGAGCACTGGTGGCCCAGTGGTAACGGCCGCGACTTACGAGTTTTAGGTTATAGATTCGAACCCGGAAAGGCGTTTTACTTTGTGTAAATTATTTCATCACCACTTTCTTTTTAACTTTGGAATAGTTTTAGATGACGTTTGCCCAACTATTTTGCAAATAAGAAAGAAATAAAAATATATGTATATTTATATTTTTTGCAACAGGGACTGAAAGGGGGTCTGAAAAATTTGAAGTGGGGCTACTAGGGTATGTGGGTTATCATATGAAAGAGCGCAGTTTGCACATTCTCAAACATTTCTTCTTTTTTTTTAGACTGCATAATTTTTGACTTTTGATGAAAAATGTAAAAAAATACCGTTTCCCGCCCCCTTATATCCGAAGTTTGCAAAGAGGAAAAATCTGAAATTATTCTATGTGATAGAAGTTTATGTAAAGATTACAGGAAAAATACATTTATTTACATTACAGAAACGAAGTCTCTAAATAGCACACTTTTTCAGAAATCATCAACAAAAGTTACATTAGTTCCACTATAGGTCAAGAGATGGCGCTGACATAAAATTGTAATATTCTACACCACAGTGCAGTGTTAAAATTCTCTGACGAATATAGGCCTCGCCGAAGAAAAATTAAAAACATGATGGTACGGAACCCTCGGCGCGCGAATCTGACTCGCTCTTAACCGGTTTTTTTTATTTACTGGGCTTTTGGGCTTAAACTTTTGTGTATTATCTCTATTTATATTTACACCTTAGATCTAAAATCGTCTATTCAAAGACGTGTTTGCCTCATTAGGCTAGCTCTAGCACGGAGCTTAATATTGTCATCGGCGAATTACGTTTAAAATTCAATGATGACTGTACATGTTAACATGTTTGTACAGACGCCAGCACATCAACCTACCCGAAACTGTCAAATTTTCTCAATCAACTTTGAACCTAATGCTTTAGCGATAAAGTTGAAAATCTATTAAAGAAATTTGACAGATTGTAGTAGGTTGATGTGCTGGCGTCTGTACAGTACCCGACGATAAATATTGCACATCGACCTTTGGAAAGAGACAATCGGCTAATTTCGGTTTCGTAGAGCGTTATCTCTGTCGCACGAAATACAAACAGTCCGGTATCTATTAGGAGCTGTTAAAACAATTATGATTTGCTTCTTTTGATAATTATTTTTATTCTTTGTATAAAAAGGTTTTGTGTAAAAAGGTCGATGTGCAATATTTATCGCCGGGTACTGGATTCTAAGTGTAAGTTTGGCGTTGCTTTACTGAGAGTTAGTTGATAAGGCGGCTTTAGTCACTGTCTCATTAGGGGCCAGTTTCTTGAACGAAAATTATCGCAAAATGAATGTGACAAATGGTCAAGCGCGTGTAAACTGCTGTTAAACGTGATTAGCTGTTGATTATTTATTATTTATTTATTTAAACTTAAATTTTCACACACAAAAAGGAGTACAAAGGCAGACTTAATGCCTTAGGCATTCGCTACCAGTCAACCAAGGACCACCCTTGGTCCTTATTGACGACACGATTGGCGCCGTGGCTAAGCGATCGACTGCTGCGCTGCGTGTCGCGGGTTCGATTCCCGCACGGAACAAATATTTGAATTGCCTACAGGTAGTTGTTCCGGGTCTG
Organism: Luperina testacea; assembly: GCA_927399505.1. Taxonomy (NCBI): domain Eukaryota; kingdom Metazoa; phylum Arthropoda; class Insecta; order Lepidoptera; family Noctuidae; genus Luperina; species Luperina testacea. The sequence continues at coordinate 4,181,242 of OV656782.1, forward strand.
GCTGTTTGTGTAGGTATGTGAAATTAAAAGTTTGTAAAGTGTGGGGCAACGTTTAAAAATATATATATATAATTACATACAAAACTTACACTCACAATACCATTTACCCCCTAGAGAAGATGGGACCTTTACAAATTATTTCGCATGTTATGAAATATATGAGAGGAGTTGGGGCAGTCAGAAAGTCTCACTTTTGATCCCACATTTTGTCTCCGTTCATTAATTTATTATTCTCGTTTACATTCTAAGATTCCAAATTGATTTGACTAAAACTGCTTAAAATTCCGATAGATTAAAATCTTCTACTATAAACTTGCTAATAAATAAATAATCATAAGAATAAACGAATTTCAAGTACTCACGACGACAAATCAAGCTATACATTTCCAGTTTTAACTGACCTGGAATTGTATACGCTTTTTGTACAATGAGAAGTTAGCTTATACTGGAAATGTATACATGACATATTGTCGTGCGTACCTCTCCATTTATTATAACATTAGAAAAATAACGACAATATCGATAGAAACGTATAAGTACTAAATTCCGTTATTTAACGTTAAATATAACGCAATGTAATCTATTCACCATTCATATTTAAAAAATAACTCTAAAATGCAGTCATTTCAACAATATTACACAATTACCGTTGTTATTTGGCCATTCTTTTTCGAATATTATAATAAATGGAGAGACGGGTCTAACTTTCAGTTACTGAAAACCTATTTAATTAAATTTGTTGTCAAATTTTATGTAAGTAACCTTATAATGATTGAAAGTTGTTTTTTTGATGAAACAATTATATGAGTTACTATACAATTTCACAACAGATGAACTAATTAGGCGGATCAACTACAACGCGCCACGCGGGAAACGGAGCCAATTTTTTATTGAAATCGTAATCGTCGCCCCGTCGCGTGACGCGTCATAGTATGTGATCCGCCTTAAATTACAGAGACTTGATTAGACTTCCAGAAAACTATGAAAAAACTGGTATCACCAAACTATACAAAATAAAAATCAGTATAGAATCTACATATTTGAAACAATTATCCAATTAATTTGATTTGAGGAAGCATATTTTTTCTTCCAAGCATTCTTATATTTAAAACATGTGAAGCAAACATCAAATTATTATTTCTGCATACAATTTTCTCATAAATCTTTGTCGGAATCAGATTTGTAACACTCGACGCGATTGCAATGGCAAGCGATCTGTAATTATGTAAATATTTTCTGAAGCTTGAAAAAAGCTTACGTACCTTAAGGCCAGGACTCTCGGAAATCTCGGAATCGACCTATTTTTGATTCAACATTAAACAATCAAATATTCTTTGTTTTAATCTGAAAAAAATGTATGGCATAGTTTAACTAACATTCTTGATTATTCTATGGTTCAAAACACGATATTTACAACTTCACTCGATCATAAAAAATCGCAAACAAATCGAAAACAGCGAAGTTTTTAATCGTTTTTCAAGTCGTATTTGAAGTAGACTTAACTTTTACTCGCAAAAAATATATCAAAAAATAGGCAATGATGTATAGTAGAACATTCTACGGTTAATTTTTTTCAAAACTGATTTTTATTGTCTTAACAAGATATAATCTAAAAAGGCGGCCTGCGCGCTTCACTTCAGTAGCCCGCCGGGCGTTACCGAGGTAGGACCTGTGTCGCTTTTGCTGGCTCGCCGCGTTCCCGCTAATCGATCGAAATATACGTTGTGTTATTGTTAATTTCCGTGTTTGTGTATTAGTTTCAAAAATCAGTCTGTAAATATTGTTTAGGTTCTAGTATGAATAATTAAACTAAATATTAGTTTGTTATAATATAGTTGTAATATATAGTGATAATTAAGATTAAATTATGGGGAATAAAAACAGACACTGTGACAACAAATATTTAATTTAATCAGTTATTAAATCTCATACGAAACTATGCGCATCAGATTGGCTGTGCTGTTTTATTTAACCACTACGTCGCATTATCCTAGAACACTCACTGTCCGGTTTCCTCCTAACCAAAGTGACAAATCGCGCGAATATGCGATCATTAGCACGAAGACACGTTCGCGGATTCACCGAACAAAATAAACGCAGCACCGCGTGTTCGCGTGACCATCGCTTTGGTTAGGCTAACCTAACACTTCTCAAATCGCGCCGAACGTTACAATTCTGTTCTCGCCTTATACTATACGCCGTAAGGAAAGAGTGCACACGATATTTGAGGAAGATACGCCCTGTATGTTCCTTCTTTGTCTATACAAATAAAAACGCGTCTTGTGTTGGCTACACACGCGCGATTGACTCTATTACACAATGACTTATGATTGTTAATACTTTGTAAAGTCAGGCAAATTAATTGTCTATCAAATTGACTACCAACACAATTTGCTCGTAAATAAGCTGTCATTATTTGACAGTTAAGTATGAAATGGCTCTAACACGGCGCATACACTTTTTTTTTTTTCAGGATGGGAAATCATCAAATGACTCCTCCCGCTCTGGGTGGAGCGGAAGGGAGTGTCAGACTCTTACTGACCAAAACCCACCCATGTTCCTTCCTTAGCCCTTTATGTTCCGGGCCAGCGGTAACCCTTTCGGACGATCCCGCTGACGCGCATAGACGTTGCGTATTAATTTGATAAACAATTAATTTCCCTGACTGTACATTACTTCGTTTATATTCAAGATAGTGTTTAATGTTTACTTTATTTTGGTAAAATAAATTGTATACTATGTATTGTACCTGTAAGGTGGATACAATGTTATGGAAATGATTCCTTGTCCGTGTATACATCTTTTTGGGGCTGATTGTACAATGTGCAGACGACAATACGAGAATAAATGCAAAAACTGGCAATGCAAATTTATTGGAATATTTTGAAATTGTCAAATAAATCCTAACATAGAGATTTAAAAAAAAAAACAGTGGCACTCCGGGAGTGCCGACAGAAGTGAAAACTTGAACAATTACGTGTGTATTTTGTGAATCGTCTTATAAACAAAACACGCGCGGTACCGGCTACGGCCATCCGTCTTACGAATTTTCGATAGGTCACGTGTCCTGACGTGTTTAACATTTTTTACCCATTACAAAAAAGTGTACAACGCCGCTAAAGAAGTTTCCACTTCAAAAAACTTTTTCAAACAAACTAAATAGTAGTGATGTGCCGACTATGTGTTTTGCCAATCTTTGACTAGCTATAGACTAAACTATTGGAAATATATGGTTGAATTTTCGTATGCAGACTGCGAACATCATCATTTTTTCATCATTATCATTCATTCATCACATACGAAGTTTAATTTATTGTCGTTTTGTCGTCTCCACCTTGTATATTCAGAAACTGGAGATGGTTTTTCAGAGCACTTTTTAATCGAAATTGACAATTTAGTAGGTAAAGTTATTAGGAAGCACGTGGTTAGCTTTATTTGTAAACGGTCGTGTATTCGATTCGTAGACGAAGCTAATGTATAATTATGACCGAAACATTTGGTATGCCTTGTATATTACATTACATCACACCTTGTTTGCCCGAAGGGTTAAGCAAAGATGTACAGACGCCAGCACATCAAGCTACTACAATCTGTTAAGTTTCTTTAATAGATTTTCAACTTTATCGCTAAAGCATAAGGTTCAAAGTTGATTGGGAAAATTTGACAGTTTCGGGTAGCTTGATGTGCTGGCGTCTGTACCTGTAGTACAGACGCGAGCACATCAAGCTAGCACAATCTGTTAAATTTCTTTAATGGATTTTCAACATTATAGCTAAAGCATAAGGTTGAAAGTTGATTGAGAAAATTTGACAGTTTCGGGTAGCTTGATGTGCTAGCGTCTGTACACTCACATTTCGCCAGTTTATTTCTAAATTTCAGATGGAAATCCCCATTAATAAACAATACTGCATATTTCATTAGTAATTTACAGCATATTACCATCTTGAATACAAACGCAGCAAAGACACGAAATATTAAACAGCATAGACAATTGTGTACCTACTGGAGTCGTTACATAATTTATTTTTTACATAATTTAATTTATTTTAAAATGTTATTAAAACTTTTTACCGCCACGTGACGTCAAGACGTCAGGCACCAAAATATAAGATTAAAAAATACAAAAAAAAACATTCCGATTTATGAATATTATTGTCTTTTCTAAAGAAAATCTTGAAATAAAAATATTTATTTCATGATTTTATTCACCACTGGGATGAGGTGTGATTTTACCTGTTTTAGTGTGTATGCACACGGGCGACGCAGGTAACTACAACCGCCCGCGTCGGCAGCAGCCATCAACGCGTGTCGGCGGCCGTCGTCGACAATGTGTCGCTCGTGCATTTGAGTACGGTACAATGCGTGCCACGTAAGAAGAGACTTGACACACCACGTGGTTTGACATCCGCAGAACACGATTTTAGGTATCTTTAGCGGTATGAGGTCTGAGTGCGGGACGGGACCGGACGTCATAGGGGCGGCGGAAAGAGCGGGGGAGGCGGGGTCAAGTCTCTTCTTACGTGGCACGCATTGTAAATACATGAACGGCATGTTGTCGACGACTGTCGCCAACACGCGTCGACGGTTGTAGTTACACTTAAAGAACAGCTTTCACTATGAATACATATCCAAATATCAAGAAAAAACGACGGTGGATTATTAGCAGTGTTAATAATCTGAGATAATTTACATTCCATCGCCATTTGATCAGTTAATCTACTTTAGTGCAATGTATTCAAAGTTGATTTTTGAGTGACCATTTGAAACAAAAAGTACCTAAATAAGTTTTTGCAATAGAATTTGAACTTTGTTGAGTATAACATTCAGTTTGTTGTTCCATAACTTGAAAATTATCTCCAATTTTATTCAAATATAGGTGACTAAATCACCATCCTTTATGTTTGGTCGCAACAGCAGTGATGGCCCAGGCAGTGGTAACTGCCCCGACTTACGAGTTTTAGGTCGTGGGTTCGAACCCAGCCAGGCTTCACTTTGCGTAAATAATTCCACCGCCACTGCTCTCAAAACGGTAAAGGAAAACATCGTGAGGAAACCGGCATGTCGTAGAACCAAAAATTCGAAGACATGTGACATTTACCAAACCGCACCGGGCCCGCGTGGTATAGATTACAGCTCTCTCCCTCTCACAGAGAGCAGATTCTCACAGAGAAAATGAAAACTGTGAAAATACAGAGATTATCAGCGTATAATTCTCACAGAGATTATCAGCGTATAATTTCCCCACTGCTGGGACACAGGCCCAGCAGTGGGGAAATTATACGCTGATAATGCTATGTGTGATCGATAATGAACAAATGAACCATCCAAATGTATGCTATGTAACAACAATTACTAGGAAAAGTTTCAACGTGTGTTACATTTCTTGCTACGCTTTACCGATGTGTACCGTCACCAAAGGATATAGTTGATGTTTAGCAAAAAACTGATAGATGATATATTTATTAAATTAAATTCGAAAACGTCCATCGTTTTTTTATACACCCTTTATTATCTTAGCTTAGATAAATAAAATTTATATATGCAAGGGCTGATTTTCCCATCGCCAGATAACTTTTATTCGAGGAATAAAATTGACGTTTGACAGTTTTTGTATGAAATAACGGTCAAAATTTCAAAATTATTCCTCGAATAAAGTTATCAGATGATTGAAAAACTGCCCTAAATTAAAAAATCGGTTTCTTACTAAACTTTAATCATATCTGACGACCCTGGTTACTTATCTCTTGTGGTGATTGTACCCGGCATTATGAGGCTCTTTTTTAACCATAACTTATCAAATATTTCTATTGTTAGAGACCTTCCTATAGTAAACTGGCGCAAAAGTCAACACAGCAGTCCTTTTCTTAACTACATTGGGTTAAAGTCTATTTAGAATTTCACAATTACACTCCAACCGTCGAGAGAATGTGTTCCTGACACCTGTCAGTGCGACAGTGGCAAATAAAGATCAAATTCGTAAAACACGTATTCGTTCGAATGAAACTGACAGGTGTCAGAACTCAGAAACGCATTCACTCGATAGCCGGACTGTAGACAACTGTCTAATATAAGATATCAGTTATTCAGATTATCTATAATAAGTAAATTGACCCTAATTTAGTTAGAAAAAGACTCCGAAAACAAAATAAAAACATTTTCTGTGACGTTACAACACGTAATTTTTAACTGACATTAAAGCGCTGACGTCTATAAACGTCCGTGGCTGTAAAAAGGTTAAAACACGGGGTTATTACCCGTGAACCTATTACTAAAACCCATAGATGGGCAATGAGAATTACCCGTAAACCCACCACACTACCGCTAGAATTAGGGAGGTGAAAATATCGATAAGAAAAGTAGTCTTAGTTAGGCAGCTTTCGCAACTAAGCGTTTATAGAACGTAGACGCTGCGCCAGGCGTGACTGTAGTTTGGATACAATAACTTCGACGCCACGTTAACCTCTCGAATGTCTTATGTTACACAGTGCGACTTAAGAACAATTAACTTCTATTGTGTCTGCTCATTAGTCAATCAAAGGGTTAACTCAGCGTCTACGCAACGTGCGTCCCGTTTTTCCCGCGGCGATTTTTTGACGTGCACTTGATATTCAACACACCACTAAAGCCACAGACACATTACTGTGTCGTGTTGTGTCGTGACTTGGGATACACCAATCAAACGAATCTGTTCAGAACTACGTCAAAATACAACGGGTTTTGATTGGCTAACACTGCGTCAGGGGGCGTCACGACACGACACGACACAGTAGTATGAATCCAGCTTTAGCGTCGACAGTTGAAAATTCAGTGCGCGATAAAATCCCGCCGCGATATTTTTACGTCCTTGCGAACGTAGGTTACGTAAGGCAGACCGTTAACGCGAGGCAGCAGTTTTACACAAGCTATAATATAATAGAAACAAGATAAACAGCTGAACCAGAAAAAAAATATATTTGCATCTCATTTGCACGGCGAAAGTTATTGTCTGTTCATTGCAATTATTTTGCGCGTTTATAATTTCTAACGTGACAATATTATCGTGGACCTCCACGTCACGGCATCGCGGTAAGACAGGCAAATAAAATATGTATATGGAAATATATGAAGAATCTTTAAAAGGGAATTGAAAATTTTTATATGGACCTTGGTCTTTGGTATAGCTACTGTCCGCCATTTTGATTTTTTTTTTCAAAATGGCGGCCGCCCGTGAATCCTAATCGATAACTGGCATCAATGCAAACGGAAAACATTGTAAGACCAAACTCCGTAAAGCGTCACGTTTCCGAGATATTAACGTTAAGGTGAATGGATAGTGGTAGACCGCGAAATCCAAATTTTCTAACGTTTTTTGCAAATTGCAGGTCAGTGTCAGATTTTATCTTGATCAAAATATGATTCGCAACAATAACAGGTAGGTACATATTTAAGGAATTATAATCATTAGAATCATTAATATATCTTTCTAAGTTAGATTTCTACCACCAACCACCAATCTCTTATGGAAAAGTGTTAGTGGTAGAAATCTAACTTAGAAAGATGTATTATTGATTCTAATGATTATACTTGTCTAAATATGTACCTGCTATTGTCGCGAATCATATTTTGATCAAGATACAACCTGACACTGACCTGCAAATTGCAAAAAACGTAAGAAAATTTGAATTTCGCGATCTCAAAGAACTACCCATTCACCTTAAAAGTTAATAACATGACATCTATATTTTTTTGAACTTGCGACACCTTGTTGCATAGATGTTTGAAATAATCACTGAATATTTAAAGTTATCATTTTAATAATTATATTAAGCTAAAAAACATATCACTGTCACCCCTTTCATCCACGATAACACTATCATCTGCCTAGCCTTTTCCCAGCTATGTTGGGGTCAGCTTCCAGTCTAACCGGATGCAGCTGAATACCAGTATTTTACATGGAGCGACTGCCTATCTGACCTCCACAACCCAGTTATTGGGTAATACGATACCCCTTGGTAACACTGGTTGTCGGACTTCCGGGCTTCTGACTACCCGTAACGACTGTCAAAGATCCACGAATGACAGACCAACCGTGGCAAGTGTAGCTTAACCTGATCGACCGACCTGGATGCTTACTCTTCAATTTAATTCCGATAGATCGACATTGGAATTGTGACGTTTCGTATTCTTGAGTTCGATGCTAGCGCCAAATGATTTTTAGATTGGGTGTCCATTTTGGAGAACTAAGTGGAATTGGATTCGGGCTTGGCGTGGGGTAATTGTTGACAATATTGTTTTCAAGAGTACCGAATCACGGGACTGTAAAATTAACATTGGAATCATATTGGCATCTCATTGGAATCAAAATTAGTTTGGAGAGTAAGTTATTATTCAGCCAGGAGCCTCTCCACGATAACACCATAATGTGCACTTATTTCCATACATATTATGGACGATAATATCGTCACGGTAGAAATGATATAACCGCACGTTAATGTAATCTTTGGTTTTTTACGTTGCAGGTTTTAAAACACTAATCTTATCGATAAATCCAGACTCTAATTCAAACTGTAGGGTAGTCAAAACGGTGGATATACAATCACAAATCAAAACTATCTAATTAAGACTCGCGCCGACTTCAGAGAAAGTCTATTACAGGCATAGTATGTGTATATCACTACATATTATAAAACAAAGTCCCCTCACCGTCTGTCTGTCTGTCTGAACGCGCTAATCTCTGAAACAACCTGTCAGATTAAAACTAATTTTTGAACACCAGAAATACCGGGTTAAATTAAATTCGTTAGCTAAACTTCACAGACGCAACGCGTAACATGATTAAACATGAAAAAGTATGATTTTCTTAGCTTATTTTTGATGTGAAACATCTATAGCCGCACGTAAAACAAATTTCTGGCGTGGCGACGCATGCCGTGGCGACGCGTCGCCACGCTATATGATGGTGTATATATACAGTCACAGTTTTGTGTACTGTGTGGCGACGCGTCGCCATGCGCAATGTTTCACATCTGCCAGGCGTCCCGTGACGGCTCACTTTTTTTTATAGTACTTATTATAGGTACTTAAAATTAAGTTATAATAAGTTTTAGAAAATCATACTTTTTATTTTAGGCATGTTTTGGAATGTTATATACAGTATGTTAACTAACAGAGGGCGTTCCCGTTAACCCGCAATAGTATAGCATCCATACAATATGCTAAAAAAAATATTACCATTCGAAAATAAAATGTTTTTATTTTTTTTTTATATATTAAAATATTCACTAAAAATCGTAAATTGATACTCTATTTATTTAATTAAATAAATTCCGACAATTACTCTCCTTCAAGTACGCGTGTACAGAGTGTTTCTTTAACGTATCAATTTACGATTTTTAGTGAATACATATTTTAATATAAAAAAAAATAAAAACATTTTATTTTCGAATGGTAATATTTTTTTTAGCATGTATGGATGCTATACTATTGCGGGTTAACGGGAACGCCCTCTGTTAGTTAACATACTGATATTAACATCGACACCAGTAATTTCTGTGTGAAGTCTCGCTAAATAATTTAATTTGCTCCTAAATAATTTACATAACCCTTTCACCTAGCGAACACCTGAACAAAAGTTGTCAGTCAACGCTAATTTTGATCATTTCCCTTTTACAACTCAGACCAGCAGAAGGAAATAAAAATATTTTTCAAATATAACACAAACTCTTGCTAACTGTCGGCGCGGGTCTACACAAGCTTAAACTTTCCGCAATAAACAAAATAACTTAAGATAACATATCGTTACAACTAATTCTTACGATGCTTCCCGTCCACCGGTCTCTTGTATATCCTGAAAGCAGAGAAAATATTTGATTATAAAAATACGTATGGATGGGAGCTATAGGCAGACCGCTTAACTGAGACGTTGCCTGAGGTAGCAGCGCGGTGTGGGAGGGGTGTGGCGACGTGATGCGAGAGCTCAGTGATTCGTCAACTTGTGACAACTATCACCCCTCCCGCACAGCGCAGCTACCTCAGGCAACGTTTCAATCAAGCGGTAGACCTATAGTAAAAATCTAAATAATAATAAATAGCTTGTGTTGTCCCTCTGCAACGCCTCCTATTCATTTTTCCACTCAACTCGATCTTGAGCCGACGCGACGTGTTCAAACTATAAGAAGTTAGCGGGCCTAACAGAAGTTGTCCTGTCCGAACAGCGCCACCTACCGGGTCTAATTGTCAATCTAAACCATCCACTCAAACACAGGCAAAAAAATTCATCAAAATCCGTCCAACCGTTTAGGAATTCGATGCGATAGAGGCGTACAGAAGAATTACAAAAAAATATAGAAAAAGATTACAGAAAAATACAAAAAATACAAATTACAGAAAAATATTTAAATAAAGATTAAAGATTTGTGTGACTAGTCTATGGTAATCGATGGGTTGATATTTTATCGTCCAAAAATTAAAAAAAGTAAAAATACTCACACTGTATTCCCAGTACAATCTTCGTTGATCTCAAACGCGACCTTTTTGAAAACGCACGCGAACCGACAATGTTCCTGGCTGACATACTTGACAGCTTGCTCAATGAACTCATTGATAGCAACCAGTTCTTCTTCAACGAACGGCCCCAAGAACTTGAACTGGGAATACTTCGAACTTTCTGCGAACTCAGTGAAAAAATTCACAATCTTCGTCATAATTTCCGACATTTCCGGCAAAACTTCTGGCGCTTCTGCCACTTCCGGGACTTCTTCCTCTTCTTGGCATGCGAAATCGGACTTCTTTAGATTCCTCGTTATGCTTATCAAGAAGGGGTTCGTTTCTTCCTCTGGTTCCAATTCTTCTAGAACTTTAGGATCTTCTAGGATTGGTGGCTCTTGTTCTACTTCTACTTCTAGGATCTCTTCTCCGTTCTGCTCTAAGAAGCGTTGTTTGAATTCGTCGGAGAAGAGTGAGTCTTTGTGGTCTTTCAGTTTGTCTGGTACGATGAGGTACACATGTGGTGGGGCTATCTTGAACAGACTCAGTTGACTGGAAGAAGAGAGAAGAATTATCGGACCTCTCTTTACACGTAATTGATAAGTATACAAATAACATAATACTAGCGATAAATGGTAATTTTGGCGGCTGATTTGAACTACTACCGTTTAGCTGATAGAGGTATGAAGAACCGGGTGTAAAGTTCACTCATCCTCGGGAGCCGCGCGACGACTCCCGGCCACCGTAGGCACGGGCCTGCGGGCGGAGAGTAATGGGTAACTCACCGTCCGATCAGGACCAGGCCCGTGCCGGACGGCGCGTACGTGTTCCACGCGCGCCTCAAAGAGATGTCAGCATCAAGGGAAGGGGCTCGTCAGGGCCGAAGCCTGCCGGGTCAGCGGGATTGTCCGAAAGGGTTACCGCTGGCCCGGAACATAAAGGGCTAAGGAAGGAACACGGGTGGGTTTTAGTCAGTAAGAGTCTGACACTTCCTTCCGCTCCACCCAGAGCGGGAGGGATCATTAGATGATTTCCAATCCAGAAAAAAAAAAAAGTTCACTCATCCTCCATAGAAAAGGGAGGATCCTCCGACCAGACGGGTGTTGTGTCTGGCGGGCAACTGCCCGATGATTCATGTCGGGCCGTTGTATAAATGCTAGTCGCGCGGTAGTTTACCGCGCGACTAGCATTTATACAACGGTTTTGTTCAATTGTTTGCGCGATGCAGGATTTTGCGTGACGTCAGTGTGAACCGTAACCGTAGTTCGCATGTGGCAATGGAGATGTCGCCACAAGCTTGAGAGGAGAGAGTTTACTGGATGTTTAAAATGCAAATTAGCTTTTACATCAACTTAGAGCCAACGCAAAACTTTGTGCGACTTTTCGTACATTGAAAAGATTTCAAAAATAAATATGCCAAACTATCAGACTATGTCCGCGCAAAGTTTAATAGTGCAAGCACGCGGTAAATTTTATATTAATTGTCGACTTTATGTTAATGTTCCTAGGGTTCATATTATGTTGGCAGATTAAAACTTGCTGTTTTGGGCTGTTAGCCAAAAATAATAGGTGAGTCTACCCTTTACAATTATATTAATCAACAACAAAGGTACAGTATCTATGTGACGCAATGCGCGTACGCAACGAGTGACCCTAGCAGACTGTATGCGGTTAGCGGGCGGGTATGAGAAACGGCGCGGCCCTCTTCTTTTGCGTCCCGCGGGGTTTTCACAGCTGCACAGTGCTGTGCACAGTGGGCGACGCACAGTGTGCGCTTTAATAAGGCTTTGCCAAGAACTATAGATAGTACAATCGGACCCATCTAACTATTCGCGTATTAACGCAAGGGCATTGATGTTGATGAGCAACGCTCTCTAAAAGCATTATAAAGTACTTACCGTACAGGATAAGCCCCGAAGCTCTGCGTGTGCAAAATATAACAGTTCTTATCGCTAATCTGCAGTACCAAGTCCATTTGAGCAGGATTGTCAAAATCAACCGACGCCAAGTCTTCAGCGGTCAGCTTGAACTGGACCAAATGATGAATCTTCTTCCGTTCGTCCTTCTTCAAATTTTTGTCAAAGAGTAATTCCACTTCGGAGTTATTTTTGACGAATTCGTAAATGTTTAGGAGAACGTTCATTTCGTAGAATTGTTTGGAGTCAGCCTTTTTGCTGTGTTTTGGTGATCGCACGCTGCGTTGGATGTGGTTTTGGCCGAAGCCTATTTTTGTTTTGGCCTGTATTAGAGAAAGTTCAATGGTTAATTAATAATTCCAATAAGCTCGCTCCTTTATGTGGAACATAATGGATATTTTTTGCTATACGATATTCGTAGACATCCAAATAAGGTTTTCAGGAAAAGGAAAATTCAAAAAAGTTACCCAGGAAATAGGAAAATTCTGAACAAAACGACTTTTCTATAATTATGTGATTTTTATATTGAAATTCACATATTTTCGGACAAGGTCTGTCGGGTCAGCTAATTTGGAATAATAAAACGTCCTTTAAATTTAAAATCTCGCTAGGCAAACTTCGGTAGGTTTAATAACAAAAAATAATAGTATCTAATCTGTGTTCGCGATTTATTTGCCAAAAATGTAAACAAATATGAATTAATGGAAAAATAACTTTAATTCCTACACAATAAAGTTCAGTTTACGCTAAAACTTCAAACATTTTTGTACCTTTTTCAATAGTGCTAGTCAATCTGAAATCAACTTAATTATCACACTTAAATAAGGTTGATATTTGTTTAACTTGAAATAGGGTAGGGATGAGCAGCACTGCGCACTTTTATTACTACAACTAGCTTCTGCCCGCGACTTCGTCCGCGTGAAATTTCTTGTTACTCCGACCCACCCCGTCGCATCGCATCGCCTGCCTGCGCTATTACTTCGTTTTTGCTTAGCGTTCTTTCTGATTTTTTTTCTTTTTGCTCGGCTTTTAAAGGTCATAGCGTGATGTTAAATAGCCTATAGCCTTCCTCAAGAATTGGGCTATCAAATGCAAAAAGAATTTTTCAAATCCGACTGGTAGTTCCAGAGATTAGCGCGTTCAACCAAACAAACAAACTCTTCAGCTTTATAATATTAGTATAGATATAATGAATACTTACATTGTTACCAACATAAACAGCGTTGGGTGCGATTGGTTCCACGATGCCGTCTCCACTCCTGCCGAGCGCTCCGCCCTGCCAGCCCATCTTCTGCATCATGCTGCAAAAGATAAACAATTATAAATAATGAACACAACATACAGTACAGTGCGTGCCACGTAAGAAGAGACTTGACACACCACGTGGTTTGACATGCGCAGTACACGATTTTAGGTATCTTTAGCGGTATGAGGTCTGAGTGCGGGACGGGACCGGACGTCATAGGGGCGGCGGAAAAAGGCGGGGGAGGCGGGGTCAAGTCTCTTCTTACGTGGCACGCACTGTAATAATATGTTATGTAATGAATGACTACTGGCATGTTGCGCCGACCCCAGGATTGGGATAAGAGCTGGAGAATGATGGTACAGAATCGGATATAGAAGCTCACCTCTCAGCCTTGGTCATCTTCACAGGTTTAGCGAGCATCTTATCAAGTTTCTTCTGGATATTGTTGGAGCCCAGCACTAGCCGCTTCCGGCCCCTGCTGGGGCCCTGGCCGCCATCTGGGCACGCTTCCGAAGCCTTGTGCCAGTACAAGTGGGTCCAGTCGAGATTGGGGCTTTTGCTGGTGGGACTGTCTTCGCTGAGGATGGAAGTGGGTGGTGGAGTCTCATCTTGAGGGATGTCGATTGGTCTATGGAAAAGAAAAAAAACTTTTTATATAGTGTTTTTATCTCACGACGCGACACGCGCTTTACTTCTGTTTCCCAAGTGTGGAAACACGCTGTGAATGAGTGCGGGAAGACGAGTGGAGTCAGCACATAACGCACACACACACACACACGCTTCCGACTTTGCAATGGCAAGGACAATGGTCTCAGACGGTACCGAGTGTTGCTGCTGCTCTTATACACACACACTAGCTGCGCCCCGCGGTTTCACCCGCATAAGTTTAGATCCCATGTGAATACCAAATTTTATCAAAATTGGTCCAGCCGTTCGTGCGTGAAGAAGTAACAAACATACAAACACATTCACAAACTTTCACCTTTAGAATACTAGTGTGAAGTGTGTCATTTTTGTACACTTGGTAACCACAAGTAAAGCGCGCGTCGCTTCGTGAGATAAAAATACTGTACTACACAAATTATCGCTTCAGCGTGGCAATAGCGGTCATTGACCCACCTTCATTTTCTAGCATTCTTTATATCAATAACTGAAATAAATTCCGTTACCGTCCTGAATCAATATCTATCGAGATCTTCAACATGATCCAATAACGAAAAACCACACCTAGTTTATTGTTTGGGTTCCTACGGAGAGATATAAGGCTACCTTTCCACCAGAGTTGAGCGAGGATGCGTAGCGGGGGATGTGTGTAAAACCAACCAATAACATGGGTTCCGTAGTCAACTAGGAACCCTTATAGTTTCGCCATGTCTGTCTGTCCGTCTGTCCGTCCTCGCTTAATCTCTGTGACCGTTAGCACTAGAAAGCTGAAATTTGGTACCAATATGTATATCAATCACGCCGACAAAGTGCTAAAATAAAAATTGGAAAAAAATGTTTTATTAGGGTAGCCCCCCTATATGTAAAGTGGAAAGTAATTTTTTTTTTAATTTCAAACCTAACGTGTGATACATTGTTGGAAAGGTATTTAAAAATGAATAGGGGTTTACTAAAATCATTTTTTGATAATGTCAATAATTTCGGAAATAATCGCTCCAAAAGTAAAAAACAATGTGTCCCCCCCCCTCCAACTTTTGAACCATAAGTTTAAAAAATATGAAAAAAATCTGCAAAGTAGAACTTTATAAGGACTTTCTAGGAAAATTATTTTGAACTTGATGGAAACAACAGTTTTTGTACAAAAAAGACAAAAAGTTGTACAAAATAATTTCTGGACTAAGTTTGTAGTATAATCGTATATGCAAGCATTTTTTTAACTTCGTTTACATATTTTATTATCCTGAACGTATCCCTTTGTGTTCGCGCTAAAAACCGTCACGAGTCGGAGCGCCTGCCGCGGAGCGTGCAATGATGCACGCTCCGTGTTCGCGCACGTACCCACTACCGGGAGCAGTTGCAGGAGCGCGGAGCGCTGCTGGAGCGCGAACATAATGGACACCTACTTTTAAACTTATAAGTGGGAACACTTATTGTGACGGACGGGAAACTACGGAACCCTACACTGAGCGTGGCCCGACACGCTCTTGGCCGGTTTTTATAGCTTCAACTAAGTTAGTGTTGGTATTGGTTAGTTTTACACACATCCCAACTATAATTACAATAATAATTATGTCTAATAATATATACGTATATCCCTATTACTGTGTGTACAGACGCCAGCACATCAAGCTACCCGAAACTGTCAAATTTTCCCAATCAACTTTGAACCTTATGCCTTATAATATAAAACTTGATAAAATTGTGTTGCATATTTTAAAGATTTCCGGTCGCCCATCATTGCAAGCCAAAACATATCATTTATTGCACGTCACACGACACAAATACAAACAAAAACAATAACAAACTTACGGGGGTTCCTTGTTGAACATTTCAGGGTCTTCGTACAAGGAGTCTCGATCTACGGTCCTCCGGTTGAGCCTGTCTGGCGGCTCCGGGGCTTGCGCCACCTCAGCCGGGACAGAAGCCCATCGGGAAGCCTTGAACTCCTGGCTAATCTCACTGCCAATCGTGCCATTGCGATTCGCAAAATTTTGTGGAGACAGGTTCTTTATATCATAATACTTCGAATTCCCCCACAAACTATACGTATTCGCGTAAATATTATCGTGAATAACCTGCTCGTCGCACAAATCACTCATTATTTACTAAGAACAACACAATATCATAACATTTGTTTATACTTTGTTAGCGAACGCGAAGCGCGTGTTTTCACATTATTTCAAGTTAGTTTTCACTGTTTACTCAAATATTATGCTAAAGAATCCTGCCAAAGCCAACGGATGCAATGTTTGTCACGTAATTTAGTTGTTTTTAGGATTTATTTAGAACAATATTTATTGATTCAATCGATCATGTACATGCAATGACACTCATGCGTTTCAAGACTTCCAAGGTTTGTAAAAAGTTCATTCATTTCGAAATCAACAAACAGACTTGAAAATCATATGTTAGAGGAAGATAGCTATATAAATAGCTATTATGTAAGAAAAGATAGGAACGCAAATAATAAACTTAACATCCAATTAGCTGTTAACCTGAAGCGCTGTACATGCCCTACGCGTAAATGTCAAGAATGTCAATTTTGACATCTTGTAATAACGTTCCAATGTACGTTACATGATCAATCGGTTTATGATCGAAAAGCATTGTATCACAGGATTACATAGACACCATTATTTTACAATATTTTGATAAATTAAATAGAATAAGCGTCACTGACTTTGATCGGCATACGTGACTCGTTTTTATGGGTATAAAAACGAGTCACGTCGGTCTATAAATAAATTCCACCAGAGTGCCCACTCAGGCGGAATTTATTATAGACCTCTACAATTCTACATGGATAGAAAAATAAATCTTCCCGATCGAATTTTGGCCACAGTGGCCAATCTCAACGGAGATTAGCCAAGTATACAGGAGTTGTTATAGTGCATACGCGTGTGCGCAAACACAGATGCTCTCTCAGTTTCTTTACTCTCATAATCTAATGGGACGGCAATTCGACAAAACCTGGGAGTAATCGGGCGCCTCAGGCGGTTGACCAACGACTTTAAGTGCTTTCTGAGACATGTGTGGGCACTCCCTGTCACAGAGGGGAGACCTGCTGTTTCTCAGCCAGCAGTGGGAATATTATAAGTTGATTATGCGTCAGATGCAATTTTTCCATTTTAGTGCAGATGGCCCAAAAGGCCAAGTCATCGCACTATGTTGGACAGCGGACAACGCCACATAGTCAACTCTCCAACTTCGCCATTGTGTCGGATCGTACAGAGCTCCTGCGCTTACACACACATTCAAAGCGTGTTTTCACACTTGGTGACCACAAGTAAAAAAGCGCTTCGCTTCTTGAGATAAAAAATACTGTACAGCTTTTGGAGACTACTAGCGCAAAAAGGGCTTGTTATGAAACATTTTCATTTTGTAAGTCCAAGAAATAATGAAACAAATGGTAAATTTCAACATTTATTACTTCTACATATTGATAATAGCTATTTCATTGACAAAGTAAAACATTAGACAAGTTGCTGTATAACATGATTTGTTGATCTGTAACACTGTTAACTTATAAATAAAATAATTACAATTATTAAAAGATGATAAAAAACTGATCCAATGCCTTACTTTTGGAGACTGCAGTTGTGTGTGCAAAAGATGCGGAATGGAACGCAAACCAACCCATAGAGCATTTTACGTATTTTTTTAGAATCGTAAACAGTTTTTCTCTTTTTGCGTATTGAAATTTTCTCCATATGCAGCATATTTCGTTTACTTATTTACATAACATCACACGCAGAACATAAAAATACATCAAAATAAATCCCGCCAATTTATTGAACAGACCTCGTCCCATCTCTTTCCCACACACATAACCGCTGTCTATGTGTCTTGCTCACACGGCTGTTGCCGTTTACTCGGTCATCCAGTAGAATCGAGAGCCGAATCTTGCTGGTTTCTTCTCTGTACCCTCTGGTAACGCTGGTGTTGCATCCGGGTAGACTGCCTTGGGTTCTTCCAAAGGCTTTGGCCTGGAAAAATAATAACAATATTGGTTAAAAAACTTTCTTTGATCTCTTTGGTGGAGAGGGCAGTAGGGATGTAATTACAAATAGAAACCCAGTCTAGTGTTGTGACTGAAAATTCAATCTTATGCTTTCACCCTATTGGCAAGATTCACAAATCCCACTTTGACTTTACTTTGCAAAATGAAGTTAACGTTTCAAACAAATATAAACCTTATATTAAGCGAATAATGTTCATATTCGTATAAGCGAATGTGAGCAAGCCTTCATAAAATAATTCATTTTCGTTCGAAACCCACCTAACAAAGTAATGGCAAAGTGTGATCTGTGGATATTGTCCTAAGTGCGAGAATCGAATATCGTCTGACGGGACTCGTCTCGGGACTAATAGGAAGGAAATTGCTTCAGGTGCGATTCCATATCGTAATCA
This sequence comes from Luperina testacea, assembly GCA_927399505.1. Classification (NCBI taxonomy): domain Eukaryota; kingdom Metazoa; phylum Arthropoda; class Insecta; order Lepidoptera; family Noctuidae; genus Luperina; species Luperina testacea. Next base: position 4,199,941 of record OV656782.1, read on the forward strand.
ATACACGCGTGCCAGTTGCGAATATTGAGTATGACCAAAATACCAAACCAACCATGTACCTATTAAGGCTCCCCTACACAGGCGCGACGCACAATAAGCCCACGTACGCACGAACGCGAAAAAATATCGCGGCGGGAATTTATCGCGCACTGGATTTTCAACCCTCGGTGGTAAGCCAAGCGTTGAGAATCCAAAGAGTGCAGCACAGCGCGTTGAAAAATCGCCGCCGAGCAAAATCGCCCCTGCGAACCTGGGCTTAGCAACTCCCGTTGTAGTCTCGAGACTGTTATCAGTCTCGACTCAAGCAAGAGTCGAGGTTATACTCGATTCTTGCTTGAGTCGTCCGCCAAAAGTCACGCCTGTGTATTGGGTCGAACGCAACTACTAACTAAACTAACAACAGTTATTCTCATCCTCCGTAGAAAAGGGAGGATCCTCCGACCAGACGGGTGTTGCGTCTGGCGGACAATAACTATATTCTATGTTATGGGTTTGGTTTCCGCACTTAATCCTTCAATGGACCATTGTGCGTTCATTGCCCAATGATTCACGTCGGGCCATTGTAATGCTAGTTGCGCGGTAAACTCTGCTTGCGAGATGCAGAATTTTGCGTGACGTCAGTATGACGTGTAGTTCACATGTGGCGTTGTAGATACCGCTACAGACTGACATTGTCACACTATGTGTGTGACTTTAAACATCTTGAAACCATCGAATCGCGTGGTTAGGTTACAACGTACCTCTTAGTATCATGCACGCGAGCCTCGCAGAAGTAGCCGAATGGCGGACGTTCGATGTTCAACTTCTCAAACACGCACTTGTCAAACACACCTTGAGTCTTGCGGCATCTGAAACACACGGTAAAGAATCATTACGTGCACCAAAAGTTAGTTACATAATTATAGTGCCTGCTCATATGTTTTTCCACCCACAAATAATGCACCTGACATCTAATCTCTCCACCATCCTTGGTTGACTGGTAGAGAATGCCCAAGCCATTAAGTCCGCTTTTGCAACTTTTATGTTGCATAAAATAACATTTAATAACTAAATAAATAATGTGTCTAACACAACTTTCAGTCACCTGTGCTACTTTTAGCATATTGTTAAAAGTAGCACAGGCGACTGAAAAGTTGTGTGGAAATCGGTTGTCATGGTATGGGCATGCTGCTCTCAAAACGGTGAAGGAAAACATCGTAAGGAAACAGACCATTATAGGCTGATTATTCTGGTATGGCCGTGATGCGGAGGAATGAGGACAATCTCACAAGGAAAGTTTTGAGAATGAATGTGGATGGCTAGAGGAAAAGAACACCTAAGAAATGATGGATGGACTGTGTGAAAGATAATATGGCCAGAAAGGGGATGACTACCGAGATGATGACTAAAATGTATTTTCTTTCTTTCTTTTTCTTTAATAGAGAAGTCATCCTCTGTCTAGCCTTTTCCCATTATGTCTTATGGGTTCTGGGTTCTTATGGATTATGTCTTATGGGTTCTGGGTTCTTATGGATTATGTCTTATGGGTTCTGGGTTCTTATGGATTATGTCTTATGGGTTCTTATGGATTATGTATTAAGGGTTCAGCAGCTGAATAGCAGTATTTCACATGGATCAACTGCCTATCTGACCTCCACAACCCAGTTACTGGTGGTGGGTTAGGATACACCTTGGTAAGACTGGTTGACAGACTTTCAGGCTTCTGAGAACCCTTAGCGACTGCCAAAGATCCACAAATGACAGCAGGGTACAACAGTTTAACATGCTTTCCAAGGCACGGAGGAGCCTTGGTATGTAAAGGTGGTCACCCATCCACAGACCAAATGCGGCTAGCGTAGCTGAACCTAATTGATCGACCCATGTGGCTGTTATTACTTAACCACAGACCCCTCATATGACTATCTAGCTGCTGCAGATCCAGGTCATGACCTGGACCTGGATTTGGACAAAATCCATTCAACCGGTTTTAGCGTGAAAGCGTAACAAACAAACACAAAAAATCTAATATTTTCTCTTTTTAATATTATATTATACTAGCAGCGCCCCACGGTTTCACCCACATAAGTGTCGATCCCATGGGAATATCGGGATAAAAACTGGGACTCAAACTATCTCAAAAATTCCATCTAAATCGGTTCAGCGGTTTAAGCTTGAAGAGGTAACAGGCAGACACACTTTTGTATTCATAATATTAGTATGGATAGATAAGTATGGAAGAAAAAGACAATGTTGTGCCAACCCCGAAGTTATTGGGATTTAAGAACAGGAGAATGGTCATACTAAGCTGAAGAGAGAGTAACAAAATCTCACTGTTTCAAGGAAAATTCCCCTGAACTCTTTTCAACGCAGTGGCTGTATTGGTTGAACTCGTCCAGGCAAGACTTCTTTACTTTGCGGAAGAAGTCCATCGTGCATGCGGTGACTGCTTTGCCTTCATTGAGGCATTTCCGCGGGTCCTTCTCCTCCAAGCGACAGAGCATGAACTCCTGGAAAATGGACAGTAAGGATATTTTAATAAATACATTGAAATTAAAAGATATTTCGTTCATAAAATGAAGACATTCTGATTTCTGATTCTCATGATACTTGAAGAAAACAAAGTTGTTAAATGGGCAGAATTAAAAACTAATAAAATATAAAATGTACACAGTTATTGCAAGATCCTCCTTGTAATGCAGGCATGGCTTATCTAAAATAGTTTAACTTTTAGCGATACATTACAGATTTACAGGTCTTGAATTAGTATTGTATGCGTTTCTAAATGACTGACTAAAACACAAATAACACATGGAATAGAGTTCATATTGTCATTCTATTGGCTAGTTCCATAATAAATCTATAGTGTATTATCCCTTGGCTGACTATATGAACACTTTTCAAGAATAGTTTTTGTTTTATTGAATTACTTTATCAAGTGACAAGGGCTGACAAATCAATCATAGACTTTAAACTAAATTCTACGTTACTGATTACTGTAATTAATCGCTTCGTATATGAGAATTTATCCTAAACGCTAATCATAACATAACCTCAATAAAACTTTGATTATGCAATCAATTTAACTCTAACATACAACAAATGAAGATCTATAACATAAAAGTCATAATAATCAACGTTTAATAAATAACATAACGGTTTTACTCACATTATTAGCCTGTTCACAATATTTTCCTATATGAAAAGAACCAGCGAACAGAGTTGCTGACGATAAATTGAGCTCATCCACCGTCAAATCGGAATCTTCCGGCAGATGAACATCCGAGGACACCACCATTTTATCTTATTTTAAAACACGAGCAATTTAGATGTTATTTTACAAAATAAATAGTGAAATTTCTCCCACAAAAATTCGTGGAAGAAATTGGAGAGTAATTCGAGAATTTTTAGATGATCGATCCGTTAAGGATGAAAAGAGATAAACTGTTCTACTTTACACAAGCGCGAAAGAGATAGATAAAAAGAAATGATTTTTTTAATTTCGTAGGGTAATATCCCTTGACATTGACAGAAAATTGAAGATTACGTTTCAGTCCACGTTCAATAATAACTGAAAGAGTTCTAATAATTAAAATAAAACAAAAAGATTGCATGCATGCGTATTATTCATTTATTAACTAAAATTAAGACTAGAATCAACAAAAATCGTTTGGGATCACAAAATGTTTCATATTATCAGAGGCCCGGTTTATCGTTTCATGTTTTCATAGTGTTTCGAGTAGTAAGCTTCAATCGGCATATTATATTCTTGTTGTTCACCTATAAATTAAATCCATAATTCAGTTACACGTTTAAATATTTACAAACCAGAGTATAATAATGAATTCCTCTTTATACCTTCATAAATATCAAAGTTTTCTGAAGGCAGCTGATAGAACTTGGGGATGTCAAAGCGGTTTTGCTGTAAAGTAAGTGAAAGTTATGATTAGAGTATTTTTCTCTCAGATTCTGATCTTTGGTCTCAGGGCGGCAAATTTCAACGGAGCCTAGCAAACTACGCAGTTGGAGATGTAACTCCCTCCCTCACTCTCATATCCCGTTAGTATGGCAATCTCGTCTCACACGACGGAACTGTTTAGGCCGACTTCTAAATCGGTTTAAATAAATAATTCAGGCAGACCATGCCCATGCTTTCTGACGCACGAGGGTGTCACACCATCAGCTTCCTAAACTTTGAGCTGCTTGTGGGAATTTTCGATTGAAAGACCCTATCCTTTTTTTATTTGACCCGGGATCTCATTGCACTATCCGCAGCCGTATTAAGGTCATAGCACATATATCAAACCGGAAAGGCGGAAAAGGGATCGGCACCGTATCAACTGGAGCTGTTCAGTATTCCTTGTAAGAAACTCCCTACTGCAACGCACACTAATCGAAATCGTAACGTAATCACGTAATGTAGGTTACGTAACGAACGTAATGCGGTGCGTTACGGCTCGTCGTCCCCGCGCTTACCTCTCTCCGTACCCGAGCTTACGTCTCTTCGTCCACCCTTGCCTCTCTGGCCCCTCCGGCCTGCTTGCTGCACCATCAACCAGCGGTCGGCGAGCCGTAAGCGCGGCGTCGCGCGTCGCCTAGCCGTAACCGAGTCGACGTATCGGAGTTTCTGATCCACTTTGGTTACGTGCTTACATTAGGTTGAGGTTGACGCCTGTTTGACGACTAGGCGAAAGTTGATACGGTGTCGATCCCGTTCCGATTGATACGTGTGCTATGACATTGAGCAAGTCAATGATGCAGTCAACGTACAGGAATAAGACATCATGAACAGGCCCTTTCCATAATTAAAAAAATGGACTTACCGAGTCATAATTCCTTCTGCCCATGCGTGGTATATTTTTATTCGTTTTAATAACATAGCCCATGCTTCCTTGATCGAATGGAATTTCTTCATTACTCCTCCCAACCCTTGGCACATTGTTAGGCTTTATAAAAGAGCCTTCAGCCCCACTGAAAAAGTGGATGAGGCAATATGCCATCAATACCGTTGCTAACTTAGAGTTCATTTTAAAAGTTTACAAAATGGCGGGACTCTGAAGAATCGTAGAGACCCGAAAATTGAATGATGTGGAGTTGAACCAATCAGGTTATTTTATACTAAAAGGTTTCGATTGCTCCCGTATGATGTTAAGATCTGATCAAAACTCATTTAGGTACGCTTTTAGAATAATTAATACTTAGGTGCTAAATTTTATCAGTGAATTCATCATGCGGGTATGAAGATTGTTATCTATGGTAGGTAAAAACTGTGAACTCTCCTTTACACAGTGCTCCATACTGGACAAACTTTGGTCCCCTGAACAACCCCTGCACCTGTTCCAACCCACCACAGAAAAAGCCAATAATAACGCACCTGCGATAAAATAGGGTTACAACTCGAAAAATTAATTTACAGGAATTTTCAGGAAAATTTGCAAGGCTTTGGAAGCATTTTATTCAGGGTGTTGATGGGGTTGCCCTGGTACTGCAGTGCATCAGGGATGTTTGCTGAAGCTCACGTGGACTGTTTTTATGCCGTGGTGCGGAAGCGGTGCGCATCCTTGGTCCGTAGGGTGAGGGGCAGCGCCAACAGCATCCTGTCTGTGATAGCGAGCAGGCTTGATTGTGCGTTTGTGAACCACTGCTGCAAGGTTTCGGCTGGGCCTGTCACCGTGCATCAGTGATGTCACAATATGTTTTTCTGTTTTTGGTTTTGTTTTTAAGTGTATTACTAACATAGTTTGTAAGTATATTGTTACTAACACTATGAGTCTTGCGCTACTTGAAATAAAATTATTATTATTATTTTAGAGCTGTTCTTGCTTGGAAGAGATCGCAGAAAGCGGTAAAGCCGCCCATTGTAAGTTTTGTAGTGTTGAATGTATTTTCTTGTTATGACGTATATTCTGGTGTACAATAAAGTATATAATTTTATTATACCTACTTGCTGTGCAGCTTGTTCTAAATATGCATTTTGAATTTTCGAGGTTAAAAAAAACAATTAAATAAAATGAAAAACAATTCATTTTATTTTCGAGGTTTTTACTGGACGATGACGCTATGCACTAAAGCAGTAAGTAAGTATCTAAAGCTACGGTTTCTTAGAGGGCGTTTCCGTCATGTTATATGTATATAACGGACATCAAGAAAATCTGTAATTTTCACCAGTAAAAATGCTCTGAATTTGGACTACGGAGTTAGGGACGCATGTCTCAGCCACCGCTCTTAATCAAATCAATTAAAAATCGTTTCGATCTACTAGGACACTGTAGCTTAATCAGCTAAAAATATAGTAGGAAAAAAACAACACACGTTTTTAGTAAAAAAAACTCCGTAAACTTTATTTTTATTACTCTTATTTTAAAACATTGTAGAAATAATTTAATGTCTATTATTGTGCGCCAGTGTTTCCGGTATAAACACTTGGTACTTCGGTGTGGTACCGCCTTTCTCTATGATGGCGCGAACCAGAGAGAATGGGTCCAGCTTCTTTTTCACGACAAGGAATCTGAAATGAACGAGAAATCTATATAAATAAAAATGAAATGCTGTTTGCTGTTGAGCGCTTGGCTTGAGAATGGCTGGATCGACTTGTTTTTTTTTTTTCGAAATTTTGAACCCGAATAAGGTTTTTATAGAAAGAAAAATTTAAAAAAAGTAACGTCCTTTTTCTATATTTATGTCAATGATTTTGTACGAATGATTAAAATTTAAATAGGATGCCTGTCGGTTGAGTTAGTATTAGAAAGTTTTTGGTGTAAACAAATTGTACGACGAACTACGAAAATCGCCTTTAAAACAACGATTTAAAAGCGTTGTCAATATCAATTTGCTAGCACAAACGTGTGACTACGACCAGAACGAACATCTAGCAAAATTAGGGTAAATATCAATGTTGAAAACGTCGGCCGCGATGTACCGCTGCATTGGACTCATTGTAGATTAGGACTTAAAAAAAAGCAGTGGTTGGAAATAGAGTAACATCCTTTTCCCAAATGTAAATCAACCTCTCATCTCATCTCCTTCACCTTAACTCTACGAAGCAAGTCCAATTTTCTGCGAAACTTGATGTAATACCGCAGCGTTCTTCTTGTGAACACAAGGTCAAGGCCAAAAGTGTCGGAGGCGATGTAGCGCTGCATTGGACTTATTGTAGATTCTGACTTACTTCCAGGAGTAGCAGTAGTAGGAAACCGTAGCGGGATTGTCCATCAAAATCCTCAAGGTCAACTAACCTGTCAAAGTGTCAACCCCTTGAAGTTGAAGGTCGCTGCATTAGAGTCATTGTAGATTCTGTCTTCAAGACTCGAAATAGGTGAGTATAATGATAAGATAAGATAAGATAAGATCTATTTATTTGCTCAAACATGTGTACACATACAAGAATATAAATGCATGCTGGATAACATAAAAAAGAAAGGATCAGTCATGTTTGCCACCTAGTATGGCGTGCAAATATTATGAATTATTAGTTTGAAGTCAAAAACATTAATTTTATGTGAATTAGTAAACAACAAAATAAATTATAAACATCAATATTAGAAAAATAGAAAAAAGAAAAATAGATAATAATGCATTAAAATTTATGTCAATATAAATTCTTCTGTCAGAAATTCGTTAATATTATAGTAAGCTTTGTCAATGAGATATGATTTTAGTTGCTTTCTCAAATGTAAATTATTTAGCTCCCTCCAACTTTTAGGTAACTTATTATAAATAATGGGAGCCATGCAAAAAAACACTTTTGCGCATAAGTGCCGTCCTACTCCTATGCAGACAAAGCTGACTTTGATCACGCCTGTTTCTTGGAAACTTATTTGCCATTTGCGAAAATAAATTAAAATTACCTCTAACAAACATTACTGTTTCCAGAATATAAAGTGATGCCAATGTCAAAATTTTATAACGAATAAAATAGGGCTTACAACTATCAGTGGTTTTCAACTTAAACATGGATCTGAGACATCTCTTTTGTGCTTTAAATGCAGCTTCTTTATTAGTTGAGTTACCCCAAAAGATAACACCGTATCTGAGAACAGATTCAGCTAGCCCGTAGTACGCAGTTAATAACGCATCTATGTTAACAGTGCGTGACAGAATATACAAGGCGTACGCACTACTGCTTATATTTTTAGTCAGAGCCTCTACATGCACCTTCCAATTTAAATTTCGATCTATTGTAAGTCCTAGAAACTTAGTTGTATTAACTGTGTCAATTTTAATGTCATTGTATGTTATGTCAAGATTAGAAAACGTCAATGCGCGCTGGCTAAAATGCATTATAACAGTTTTATTTAAATTAATTTTTAAATTATTATTGTCTAACCATTCTATAGTTTCTTTTAAAGTATTACTTATGTCATCTTTATAAAAATCTCTTTGATTACACGGTATCGTTATTGTACTGTCATCCGCGAACAGTGTCATCGGATGTTTGATTGCCCATGGAAAGTCATTAATATAAAGTGTAAAAAGCGGTGGTCCTAGTATACTTCCTTGTGGAACTCCGTACACAACGTTACGTTCATTTGATCGAAAGATTTCTTCTCTTTTGGTGCGTATATTAATTTTACTTATTTCGGTTAATTGTTTTCTGTCATGAAGGTAAGATTTTAAGAGCTCAAGGACATTTCCTCTTACCCCGTAAGCGTCAAGCTTTTTTAGTAAAATATTATGTTGCACATAATCAAACGCCTGAGTCATGTCACAAAATATCGCACACACTGGAGTGTTTTTATCCATATTTGTCATAACATTATATAAAAAGTCATAAATAGCCATGTTAATCGTCTTGTATTTCCTAAATCCTTTTTGTTCGTTGCAAAGAATATTATTTGCTTCTAAATATAAATTGAGTTCTTTATAAATATAGTTTTCAATTATTTTTGAGAATATTGGTATCAATGAAATCGGCCTGTAGTATTCCATTAACTCCTTGTCTTGTTTTTTGAACAATGGCTTTATTACTGATTTTTTCAGGGCATCCGGAAAAATGCCTTCGCTTATACATAAATTTATTATGTGACTTAAAGGGCAACAAATTTCTTCGGCTACTGCTTTAACTATTTTTGTACAAATGCCGTCATAACCTACACTGTTTGTGTTCTTAAGAGCTAAAGTAATATTAAGAACATGGTTTGGCAAACTTGGAGCCATGAACATAGAATTCTTCCGGTTTAAAATATGTTTTGTGACTCTGTCTCCCGAATTAATAATGGGCTGGATTTTATCAATAAAATAATTATTAAATATATTAGAAATACATTTTGGATCCGAGATAACTTCATCATTATTAATTCTAAGTTTATTAATATTATTCTTTGGCATATTTAACTTTGTTTGATTTATAATTTGCCATGTGGTTTTGGATTTATTTTTCGATGTCTTTATTTTATGGATATTTTGCGCTCGCTGTGTTAAATTAATAATCTTTTTAAATATTTTTGTGTAATTTTTAAATTGCCTTTTGTTCTGCTGAGAAGGTTTCAATCGGAACTGCCACAGCAATTTTCGTTTTTTCTCGCTGCATTTTTTAATTCCACGTGATACCCATTTTTGTTTTTTCTGGACATTTACCGATACTACAGTTTCGGGAAAGCACTGTCTGTAAAGTAACAAAAAAATATCAGAAAATGCGTTAAATGCTACATTAGGGTCATTTGTTTCATATATTTCTGAAAATGTCAGACTCCGCAGATAGGCCTTAAATTTATTAATATTATCGTCATGATAGTCACGTTTTATCCTACTCCACCGATTAAAACTACATACTGTACTAATTGGGCATTTTAGTAACTGTGCTGTGTGATCAGACAACGCCAACTCTAAAACTGAAGCCTTACAGGACCTACTAAAGTTATGCGCAAAATTGTCAATGCATGTTTTGCTCTCAAGACGAGTCGGTTGATAAAGCGCCAGTTTCAAGTTAAAGCTTAATAACATATTTTCGAATTCTATTGATTGATAAGTTCTTTTTAGTACATCTATATTAAAATCACCAGCCAAAACAATATTTTTACGATTCTTTTTCAACAAAATATGTAATATCTTTTCCAATTTACAAATACATTCATTGAAATTATTGGCATTTGGTACTCTATAAATGCAAACACATACGATTTTGTGGGTAATTAGTTCAATGGCGCAACATTCAAAGACACCACTTGTGGATATTTTTGCTATTTGCGGCAGCTCTCTCCATTGATGACCGGACCTCACTACTATGCATGCCCCTCCTCTTTTGGTTTCTTTACGACTGAAACAGGCGGCTAAACAGTAATTGTTCAAATTCAGGTGTTTTTCATACGTTTCCATCATAAAGTGCTCCGTAATACACAAGACATCCACGCTTATGTTTTTATCAATTAATTCATTGAGGCAGACTGCAAGAGAATCGCATTTAGCTAGCAAACCTGCGATGTTTTGGTGTATAATATATAGATATTTAGTCAAGAAAAAAGTGGTCATCTGTTTTATTTATGTCATTTACATCGTCTATGTCAATATTTTGCATAATGTCAGTAACTAAGTCCAGTAAATCCTTAAATATAGTACGTAGTCCAAGGTTCTTTATTTTGCCTGAGTATTTATTAAACATGCTGCAGTCATATTCCAGATTCAGGTTACTGTCCAAAAGGAATGCGTGTCCATGCGTCAGTATATCTAAGTATAAAAGATTATTAAATGTCTCTACACGACAGTTGAATAAACTAGTGTCAAATGGATACTTATATGTTGGCAAACAAATAATAATGTTAGTGTGCTGCACTGCTTGAAGTAGCTCTCGTATATGGAAAATCGTTTCATAATAATCATTAGTCCTCTTGAAGTCTTCTTCCCCAAGGAAAATAATGCAGAAGTCATTCATGGTGTAATTTACTAACTTAGTCTCCAGACCGCTTAGAAGCTGTTTTGTATTTCCATGTGGTTTTAAATAATGACATAGATTGCAGTTTTGGAATTTGCTATCAGCTATTGACAGTATATCGTTTTTATTATTGCTACTGAGTAAACATATCTTACGTTTAGATTTTGGTTTTTTCTTTTTGATGGCACATTTTAAGATAGGGTAGGGTTCTCTTTGTTTTAAACTTTCTTGCGATGTTGCATATACCGGTTCCTCCAGTGGATGATCACTGTTCACCGGGAGTGGTATTGGTGGTGTATTGCATGGCTTCGAAGTTCCTGGAACACCTTTCTTTTTGACAGATTTTTGTTTTGGTGTTCGAATAGGTTTTTCGGTTGTACAGACTTTTTTATAGTTATCTATTACTTGTTTACATTTTTCCAATTCTCGCTTTAAGGTAGTGTTTTCTAAGTTCAAATTAGTTACTTCTTGATTTGCAATTAGTAATTCTTCTTGTAATTGATTAATTTTATCGTTAAGGTCTTTATAATTTTGAGATTCGTTGATTGATGTATTTGGTAAGCTTAATATTGTTGTGTCAAAGAGGGATTGGTTTGATGACAAGTCACAAAGCGAACTTGAACGTTGTGGTTTTCTGAATGTGATGTTATCACTTTGCTCTTTCTCCATTGTAATTTACTTCGGCGTGAGTCAAAGTCGTAGTTAAGAGAAATTAAATTTAAACAATTTTTAAATTCCAAAAACAATCTCTCAATCCTGGGTGCGAACTCATAACCTCCTGATTGCGAGATACACGTTAGAGCCCCTCGACCATATGAAGCGTAAGTCATATATTGAAATTAGCCAGCTGTTTCTACTTACAAAATAAACGAAGTCGTTAGTTATTGACTTGTTTGAAATAATATTTCTCTTCTTTCTTTTTTGCACAAGTTTTTTAGGTCACTTTTTTATATCACTATTACTATGCACTTTATTTAGTTTAACTGCACTTTAACACAATATCCACGATTTTATTGTTAATTTTGTTGACACATCACTGTTTGAGTTTTGGTTTTGTTTTCTTTTATGATTCTTTCATTTGTTTTTAATGAACACACTCATACTTCGTTATTAGACTAAAATTTGTCGGTCTACATTAAAATTTGGATAAATACACCACATTTATAGAAAAAAATACATAAAATTATAGCAGAGCTGTATACTTTAGTTTTTGAGATATACCCTCAACTGTGACTGGTTAGTAAAAAAAAATCTCAAGGTAAACCAACCTCTCATCTCCTTCACCATAACTCCTCGATGCGAGTCCAGACTTCTGCGAAACTTGATGTAATACCGCGCGTTCTTCTTTAGAGAAGTCGTTTGTAAACACAAGGTCAAGGTCAAAAGTGTCGGATGCTATGTAGCGCTGCATTAGACCATGGGCCGCTCGGCGAAGCATACGGACGTTTTGAGCGCTGCCGAGGCCGGCTCGATTTACCTGTGTATAAATAGACAAATATAAAATACCAATTGTGTGCCAAATCTTACACTTTTACTATAAATTAGAGGATTATATCCAAGATAGGAACGCTTGGAAACATGCTGGTTCCGCTCCATAGCACAATCTAGCGAGGCTCAGGGAAGGCCCCTTTACAGTCTCCCCTGTGTCTAAAAGGCGTTGCACAGGAGCTTCCGGAATTGGTCTTTTAAGAGGAACCGGGACTACCCCTATGTGCTGATGGTGATCACCGGGGCGGTTTTAGTGAGGTAAAAAGTAAAAATCCCACACTGGGCACCTTCCCTCCCCGGAGGTCGAGTGCCTATGAAGGTTTCACCAGGGAAGAAAAAAAAGGGGATTCGCATCCTAATTGCGTAACACTTTCAATCACATCCTATATCATTTTGAAGGCTATTGCTTCATATTTTCTTGTCAGAACAAGTTAGTTATGTTCCTAACCCAACATTGTGGTAGAGTCTAGACGCTGACCTGGCACCTCTTGCGATTAGGCGTACGTGGCAGGATGTGTCGCGACGGCGGGTGCGCCGACCACCAGGCATGAATATGTGGTGCGATTATTAGAATTAAGATAAGTTAGTAGTCTTACATGAACTTCTGTAAGCTCGGGTCGTAATAAACTCTTACTTCCCTACAAACTCCGTTTCATTTGCGCTCTCGAAATCTAACTAGTTTAACAACGTAAATAACGCAATGAATGTTGTTGAACTGTCAAAACTCAAAATGAACGCCATTGCTACTGTTACAACGTCATGCAATTACCCCACCGTTTATCTGGTTAAAAACAGACTATTATTGCACCATCCGATAGTGTCGCCAATATGGGGAAAATCTGGGAAGTAATGAATGACAAAAGTCCGCCGTTCTCACTCTTAAGGTCTGCGCAGACGACGGACTTTTCTCCGCGGCGGAGAAAAAAGTACGCTCCGCGAATAAAAATTCCGCCACGAATTTACCGCAAACTCAACGCACACGGTGTGCGATCATTTGTTGCCCGGAAATGTAGAGAAGTGCACGCTATGGAACACGCACAACGCGGACTAAAGTCCGCCATGATAGACCGATCCAAACTCACCATTTGTAAATTAGGCTTGATGGGTTCGGAGATACCTTGCGCGTCGACGCCCAGACCACCGCCTTGCCATCCCATCATCTTCATCATTCTGGAAAATGATTAAAAAAAACTTATAATGGTCAACCCCCAAAACGCCCACCCTTTATCTATACACACAGGGTTGTTTTAAATTAGTTACAACCCCACAGACTCGATGGGAATTTTCTGTCCACAATACTAACTTCATAGCCACGGTGTTCTCCACCGGAGTGCCGAACACGTCCTCTTTCTTCTTTCCGGATACATCGCTGACGCTGATCCTGGCGTCTCCTTGCGCTATAAACTGTTCTTTTATTAACACGCTGACTACTTCGCGACGTAACCTCTGTAAACAAAGATAGCATTATATTTAAAAAAAAAAACTGCTTCGTTAGTCTAGTGTCAAGCGTTACTGGGGGCCATTCATTTATTACGTAAGACGATTTAGTGGGGAGGGGGTCGACCATGTCTTATTTTTTCTTACAAGGGGGTGGGAGGGAATCTTGATAGTTCTTAGATCACAAAAATGTGCAAAGTTAAAATAATACTTTGAAAAAGCGCGGGCAACCACGCGAGTGCCTAAGTGCGCGCGGATGTGTTTAGCTAAACGATTTCCATGACAACAGACCCGTGCCACCGCACTGCACGTCCCGGGAACTCCCCGCTTGTGAACTAGTTGTCACTTGTTTGCGTAAACAGTACTCGTTATTGCGTTGATGATTTTAATATTGTAGTTAAAAATTGTTACTTTGAAAAATAAACATTATAATAAACCAAACGTGTATTCATTTTTTCCTTTAGATTCTTACGTAATAAATATTATACATATTTATTATATATAATATAATAAATATTATATTATACAGTATGTTAACTAACAGAGGGCGTTCCCGTTAACCCGCAATAGTATAGCATCCATACATGCTAAAAAAATATTACCATTCGAAAATAAAATGTTTTTATTTTTTTTTATATTAAAATATTCACTAAAAATCGTAAATTGATACGTTAAAGAAACACTCTGTACACGCGTACTTGAAGGACAGCAATGTCGGAATTTATTTAATTAAATAAAATAGAATTAATTAAATAAATAAGAGTATCAATTTACGATTTTTAGTGAATATTTTAATATTAAAAAAATATTTTTTTTTTTATTTTCGAATGGTAATATTTTTTTTAGCATGTATGGATGCTATACTATTGCGGGTTAACGGGAACGCCCTCTGTTAGTTAACATACTGTATATACCCCCCCCGGGTAAGCCTATTCTTATTTCTTCTTATATAGGGGGGGAGGGAGTCAAAAACTAGCAAAAATAGTCTTATGTAATAAATGAATGGCCCCCTGTTGAGAATGAAGGTTCGATTCTCAGGCCGGGCAGGATTCCATCAGGAATTTCTCATTGGTCTGGATCTGTGCCCGGTTGATAGCAATATGCTCGCCCCCTATTACATGGGACTTAAACATAACTGGCGAAATTTGGATACACCTCTGCCTAACCGTTCAGGGATTACAAGCATGATGTTATATTCTCATATAAAGTTGTGTTGAGACACTTGAGACCGCTGCTCTCAATATTGTCGCGCGCTGGCGGCAGTGAACGAGGAGTGGCGGGACTGCGGCTGGACGACCGAGCGATGGGCCCCACACCACACCAGTCAGCAGCAAGTCTCCACGCACGGCTGCGCTTGCGCTTTTATTAACTTTCATATTTTCTTGTTTACCTTTTCATTGACACCATTGTAATTTCATCTTTTTCTACACTATACATGTTATTCCCGCCTTTGCGCATGTTGTAACTCGCCTTTCACTTTTTTACTACGAACTATCGTCGCAGAATTTGGTCCATCGAGCCAAATTTATACGATAACTACGATCTATAGTCGCAGACATGGTCCTTCGAGCTGGATTTACACAGTAGAGCTGTGATTTAATGTATATAAAAGTTACATTATGAAATATAACAAACCTCCCAAGCTATAATTTCGGTCGCACTCCTCGCTTCCGCTTTACTCTCACCAGAAGCTTGCGCCAGGAGCTGCTGGTTGACGCACAGAGAGTAAACTTTGTTCTCATACCCATTTGTTAAGTTTACACCACAGACTTGACAGCTGGCTGGAAAATATGGAGTAGGATTATCTTGAAAGAGGGTAATGTTGTGAAAAAGTTTTTATTGCTAAATAAATGCTGAACAAACTTTTACTACTGCCAATTCTATACTGTATACTAATTATAAAGAGGTAAGATTTGTGAGTTTGTATGTAGGGGCAGGTAGTAATCTTCGGAACTGCTGATTCGATTCCGAAAATTCTTTCAATAATGGCAAGCTACAGTATTGAAGAGTGTCATAATTTCACCGTGGCCGAAGACGCAGGTAGAAGCTAGTAGATAAAGAAATAAATCACAACTAAAATAGAGTTCAAAATAGTGTGCATGAAGTGATTCCCTGAGGTATGTGTTAGCACATATTTGCACTCAAAATTAGGCTATAGAAGCATTCAAGCAACACTTTGTTTCTGCTTGTGATGAGTTTTGTTTTGTTTTAGGACTAGCCCGCGACTTCGAAAATACTTTCTGCTCTATTACTTTGTTTTTGCGTAGCATTCTTTCTGACTTTTTCCATTTTGTTCGGCTTCCAAGGGTCGTAATGTGATGTTAAATAACCTATAATCTTCCTCAAGAATTGGGCTACCAAATGCTCAAAGAATTTTTCAAATTCGACTCGTAGTTCCAGAGATTACCACATTAAAACAAACGAAACTACTACAAACATCAGTTTTATTCTTAGTATATAGATTGATAGATGATGCAAGATATATCAAGTCGGAAATTCTGACTAAAGTACTTTGTAGATTCTTGGTATGACAGAAAGTCCTCAAGATTATAGGCAACTTTATTTTTAATTGGTGTCAGTATGGTTTATTTTTAATTTCCATAATATGCAAAAGCTAGGTAATCTAAAATACAGATAATTCAGACTCACTTTGTATATTCCACAGTTTCCTCGCCCACGGTCGAATCAACAGCACAATACGGCCAAACGGAGAGTGAAACATATTCTCTCTAAACAATCTCACATCCAAACATTTTACATTGGACATTTCTTTTATATAATCATCTGCATGCATCTGATCCGTGATTCTCTTTTCATTCGTAGACATATCCTGGTCTACAGTCTTTGCATTGCTTTCCATTTCAATGTCTTCGTCCGATGCCTCATTTTTGTTATGTTCTGTGTCAGAAATGTTCGTTTCTTCTGTTTCCTGGTCTGCTGTTTGACCTTGGGGTACAAATGCAATACGGGCAGACTTTGGGTTGTCATCAGTAACAATTTCCCCTCCAACGCGTTTGATGCCTCGTGCTCTGTCCTCGGCAGCTGTTGATGCGGAGACGAATGTTCTTTGCAGTTTGGTTTTTTTTTTGTCTTTATATTTTTTGCCAACCTGGAATATTAGAGGGTAGTGTAACTATTGTAGCACATAACTGGTGAGGATGGACAAATAGTATATCCAAATTTCGACAGTTATGTTTAATACGGACCAGCCTGTTGCCATCAACTGGAGACCAATACAGACTCCAGGCTGCTACAAATCATATTGTACAAATTCATTGTTGTTAATGTTGTACAATCTGCAAGTTAATTTAAGTAAGAGTAAAAATAAGAGTGAACAGGCTTCTACTGGGTAAGCTCACTCCATCGTAGACTTTGTCTCTGTCATCTCTGACCTAGACTAGAGCCAAGAGCAAACCCATTTTAAATTAAAAAAAAAATGTCTGCGCTTGGCTGACAGCACATGGCACTGAGGCGTTGATAGCGAGAGCAGTAAGTGCGGGGATTGGGAGGTTGTGATCTGGCTAGCCCTTTCCCATTTATGTTGGGGTTGGCTTCCAGTCTAACCGGATGCAGCTGAACACCAGTATTTTATAAGGAGCGACTGCCTATCTGACCTCCACAACCCAGTTACTGGGTAATACGATACCACTTGGTAAGAATGTTTGACTGACTTTCGGGCTTCTGACGACCCGGAACGACTGTCAAAGATTCACCAATAATAGCCGGCACGAACAGCATAACGTGCTTTCTGGGGCACAGAGGTCTTGGTATGTAAAGATGGTCACCGATCCACAGATCAACCGCGGCAGGCGTACTTAACTTGATCGATCGACCCGTGCGGCTTTTATAACTTAGTAAATTTTAGAATCAATCACGAGCGAAATGCTACGGAAGTGCAAGAAAATATAATAAACAATAATTTGAGGTTATGTTGTTGTTCTAATAGTTATTATTATTATTTGTGGGTTATGTTTACCTCGAAAGATAGTTGAGCTATCTGTTGCATAACCGGCGCAGGATATCTACACCCCATAAACTCAATATTTGTGTAAACACGGGCCAAGCAAATTAATCTTTCTTCGGGGAAATTACTCTTCCATTTTTCCATGAAAGCTTTGCGTAGCTGCCAATGTTCTTCGCATTCGTGTTCATCTCTGTATTTTTCCACATCCCAGTTCACGTCAAAGTCACCTGTTACGTTATTTTCCGCGAAATTACCTACTGTTTTGCGAGTGTTAGACATTTTCGTTTCGGAAATTCACCATCAAAACATTGATTAGTGTTACAAACTTAAAGGACAAGTTTTCTACTATGTAATAAGAAAAGTGAATCCACAACTTCCACAAGTAAAATTTTCAAAATAGTTACTCCAAGCAAAGCAAAAATTAACTTGCCATTGCCAACGACTAACATATTATTAAACAACGTCCCTCCAGTGGGTCTGTCTGTCCGAACGCGATAAACTGAAATTGAAAACGATCGATTTTTATACGGTTTTCACCAATGAATAGAGTGGTGATTGATGAGGAAGATTTAGGTGTATATTTCAGGTTTTTTTTGTTAATGGAGATAAATCTGCTATTTCCTCTGTTCAAATATCGCTGCTGTCCATCGTCCAAGATTTTGACAGCTAAGGGTCACTATCCTTAATTTTTTGTAAACAAGTGACTTCTTATAATTAATTTTAATGTGCCCCGTTGCGCAGCTGTTGACTGCAAAAATACCGGGACCCATGTATTTGCCAAAGATGCTAAAATACGAAAACCATGGGAGAAAATTCTACGAAAAAAAAATTGGAAACTCGATATTTCTATTTTTTTTTATTGCCTACAGGGGCTACAGGCGCTTGTGTGGTGTGATTATGTCAATTATGTAAAGGTGTGTGTGTGTTTTTATTATCAATTTATCATATTAGATCAGTGCTAGAATAAATATCTCTGAAGTTTTTCAGTCAGGAAGATCATCCTCAAGTTGGTTTTCAACTCTGATCAAGTTATTCCTGTCGTACGCCTCCAGTCTTTACCAAAAAGTGAACTGCAAGTTAACAAACACAAAATAACCTTATGGATGAGGCGATGAATTATAAAACGTTCATTTATACTTTCTTTTCTACTAAAGCTGTTTTTTTACCAGTGATAGACGCTTCCCTAGCCTGTCTTTTAGTAGTGCGGGTAGTGCCACACTCCAAGTCTCATAGTTTTCGTTTAATTTGTGATCGACATTTAAGTAAACATAAATAAAACAATGGTAACTTGTAGACGTTGATAAGTGCTGCCACCGAGCTTTCAGTTTATAACCCTATTGGCTAAATGACAATAATAATTGTTGTATAATGGATAAAATCTTGCCGACTAAGAGATTTACGCATGCGCCGTGTAAACCAATAACCAGTAAAATTACATGAAAATAATGTATTGCAGAATTAAGATTTGCGAAAACGATGTTACAGCGCGGGTGGGTGATGCGATACGACGCGGTGGGTCGGCGGCTGAAAGAGTTTTATTTAAAAAAATACAGTTGTGATTTTAGTATATCGTGTGTCTCAGAAGCTAGTTTTAATGATTTTTCTTTTAAAGCCTTCTGAATTCCAATATTGTCATCAGCGACGATGTAATGTATGGCCTGTTATAAAGGCGCCTCCCCACTAGAGCTGCGTGGCCTCAAAACCTCACTAGGCTTTTGCTGTGCTTTGCAACGCGTCCCCAATATAAGAACTCGTGAGGCTCGGGCGCGCGGCCCTAATAGGGGAAACGGACCGGATTTGTTTGGGTCCCATATTGTTGGCTCGCTCTGAAAGCGATAAAAGCTGAAATCCAACAAGTTGTTGTTACTCCAATCCATTTTTTAGTTAAACATACACTTTTAGTTTCAAGCCAAAAACAGAACGTGCGTAACTTTTGCATTCGTGTCTGACTCGTGATGAGCGGACTACTCGAACGTTCGAGTTTCACGCGTTTTGCTATGCGTCAAAAAACTGGCAGAGCTTGGAAAACTGCAAATGTAGAAAATACTTAGCTTTATTTTGCATACTGATTTACGAATGTCGTCCAACATTTGCTATTCTTGCGACTGAGTGACCGGTAGTGATCATAAATATAAATATTTTTACTGAAATAGTAGTATTATGATAGGTTATACCTGGCAATAAATTTCGTTTATGTCAAAATTTGCGTTCCGTTGAAGGAAATATTTATATATCAGACATGCCACGATTTTGTTTTTTTCTTACTACGGATTAAAATATATTATGGTCTTGCTTTCTTGGAAATGCAATAAATATAATTTAGCCAAATTGCTTATTGATTTTGACAGTTTGACTGATTTTGATTAATTTCAAAAGCGGGTGGAACTGCCGATGTAAACAAAATCTTGGTCCTTGAATTTCATTCAATTCAATTCATCTTCATTTCGGATTTCGGTCGGTTGACGGGTTGACCGTTGAAGGAGGTAAGTTCTTAAGAAATGTTGGAATTAAATACTTAGTTATAGATATCTCCGCATTCCGTAAGTTTATTTGTGTTAAAAGTTTCAGAATATTTATTTATTTAATGTTTGGATACCTGAAGATTTTAACGTGTCTTGGTAAAAATTTTTTCTTGCCATGGATAATTCTAATCATAAATTAGAAATAACCGAACGCTGTAAAGTAATTGCTAACGCCGGCAAAATATCTTTCGAAACTACCGAAGTTACACCGAATAACAATGAAGGGAATTCCGAGATTTTTGATGATCCCGTGGTGTGTGATGATGCTAGCTGCATTGATAGGGATGTTGATATGAGGAAGGATGAGAATAACCAGTCTATTACTGTCGAAGTACCTGTGGCGGCAACTGAGGAAATCCCGCCAAAATATGACATATGCTCAGATGAAGTTCGAAGTATTTTTGCATCTCCGAAGAGGAAAAAACGAAAGCTTTCAAATACAACATTCGACGAACTACTAGAAAAGTTGCATGCGAACGTATTGGTTATGAATTTCACAAAATTACTGCTTTTTTTGGAAAGTAACAACAAGGAATTGACTTTTTCTTTTGTTTTGAAAGATTATGAAAAGTTCTTTCAAATGATAGTGCAGGACATTAACATTTTGAAATCAAAAAGTTTGGATGCCGATTACAGAGCTATATGTGATAAAATAATAGTAGCTGCGAATGGTTACTTGCTTACATGTGTCTATGAATATAAACAAGAATTCCAAAAGTGAGTTACTAAGATAATGATCAAAATTTTAACATAGAGTACAATATGTATGTTAGATTAAATTCTATGTCTAAAAATTCTTGTCTACTGTTAAATTCAGATATATTTGCATGCAGATGTAAGTGGACTCCATTGTTCACACTTAGTTGCTTATAATCATTCTGCCTAATCTTTTCCCAACTCTGATGGGACTGGTTTCCAGTCTAACCTCATTCATCTGAATACCAGTATTTTACATGAAGCAACTGCCTATCTGACCACCACAAGTCCACAACCAAGTTTTGAGACACCTTGGTAAGACTGCTTGTCAGACTGTTTGGGCTTCTGACTACCTGTAACGACTGTCAAAGATCTCCGAATGAAATCCGTGACCAACGGCTTAACATGCTTTCCAAGGCACGGAGGGGTATTGATATGTAATAGATATTCACCTATCCACAAACCGACCCTGGCAAGCTTAGCTTAACCTTTGATCGACCCATGGAGCTGTTATCAATTAGTCGTAAGTCCCTTAGCGCAAGCACTTAGTTGCAAGCAGATTTTGAAATTACAAATTTGTAAAAGGTTAAGAACTAATAAATGTTATATTTCTGCCTACTTAACTTTTGTTTTCTTTATTTACAGAATAGTCATGGTAATTAAAAAAGAACGCAATAATATGATGGATCAGTCTGAAAATGGAATATCTTCATTTTCTTGGTGAGTTATATTAGCTATTTATTTGAAATGGATAGTCTTTTTCTAACCTGGAGTATCCATTTGAAATAAGATTAGACATTTAAGTAAACCTTTTTTACAGCTCGTTCAAGCGATTTTGACTTCTATACTGTAGGCATAAGGTGGTATTAAAAGCAAAAAGTGACAATAGCAACTGTTTACTGCAGCTGCCATATATGTCATGCCACCAACGCAATAGAATTCAAAATCGGTTGAACTGACTGTAAAAAAGGTTTATATAAATGTCTAATCTCATTTCATCAAAAACCCCGTTCCATACAAAATGTGTGTGAAAAAAATGTTCGTTATATGTTTTTTCGTGAATTTTTCCCATGTAATAGTTATTCTGCTATTCGGGGCGGAGACAAATCCAACAAACCAAAGATCATAAAAATTGAAGCAGCCAGTTCTTTGTGTTATAAACTTATAAGTTACAAGTAATGTAACTAACCCATCTTTGTTTTATTTATATAGATTTGTATGGTATACATAATAAAGAGTATTCTATTCTTCCAGGTCCATGGAGAGTGTAATGCCGTCATCTCAGACATCAAGCAAAGTAGATAGCAATGAAGTACCGAACAGGTCACCGCCTCCTGGCCCTATATCTAACGGTTTCAAATTACACTGCCTCCGCACAACGCTAGCCTTCATAAAGAATGACATTACAAATACAGAAGAATTTCCTGAATTGAATTCGGAACAAGCACACTTCATGCAATTGTTACTTGAAAGTGTTATAGCTTTCACGGGATTTGATAGTGATTTGGAAATTAAAGACTTGTACAGAGCTTTGTGGGAGGCTGTCCGAATTTACAGATTGAAATACGAATTTAGGATTAAGTGTGAAGAAAGTTCTGGCGGAAAAAAGTAAGTATACTTAATAGTACTACTCGATTTTTACGAACAATTTTAAACCGAACTGGCTTTTGCCCGCGGCTTTGTTGATGTTAAAAATAATTATACCAGCTGCTCATTAAAAATCATCATTTAAAAGAGATGTCAGACTAATGCCGACTGTACCTACTAGCATTAATGATCTGAGGAGTGAGAGACATTTTAACTGCTGTTCACGCGTCAAGCGCGTGATCATGTGGACTGACGTCATCGGCGGCTCAGGCGCGGGCGCGGGACGCGGCGCCGCGGGACGGCGGCGGCGGGGGCGGGGCGGCGGCTCACTTCACGATTGCACGGCTAGGACGACACTCGCGCCCCCTTTGACAACATCACTGTACCGCTACCTATTTATCGCCTTTTCCGTAATATATAATTTAAATAGTATACAGTCCACGGTTTTATTTATTAATCTCCCTGAGCTTCTGAACAACTGCTTTAATTATAATTGGTCGCAAAAGCCTTGGTGTCAATTTCGGAATTGTTTATGGTAATTAGCTGATTGACAGTTGTCAGGTACCTAGTAATGTTATTTTCCTGTAAGATAAAATTACAAAATTATTGAAGGTAAACTTAAAAATTTCTTACTTGCTTCCGAATAACGTGACAGACGCATTTATCACTGTTATTACAAGTGTTAGAGCGAAGGTGTTTCGTTTTACACTTATTTCTAGATTATAATAATATTATTTTATAGAGAAAAGGTTTGATCTTTGTATGTTTTTGTCTCTATCTTTGGACTCCCACACTACTGGAGTAGCTGTCGCACAGTTATCCTATGCTATGATATGATTTTTAGACCATATAAAATTACTTTTCGAAAATAACGCCAAATACCTTTTAAAAAAAAATTTATTATTTTTTTTTAATATAAGTAAATCGGATAACTGATTGCCTCGTTGGTCTAGTAGTTGCAAGCAGTGGCGTGCCTAGGGGTCAAAATTAGGGCAAGCCCACAGATTTTCAACGTATAATAAAAACGCCCAACTGAGGGATTGGCTGATTTTCAGTTATTAATGATTGTGTTTGAGTTCATTGATTGGTTTTTTTTTATATATTTAATTATTGATAGGTTTAAGTAAGTTTGTTGTTGTGAATTATGATTTTATTAGGGCAAGCCGGGCTTTTCGGCTTCTATGAAGGAGGTACCGCCCCTGCTGCTGAGCATGAGGTCCTGAGTTCAATTCCTGGGTCAGACAAAAGGTTATTGGGTTTTTCCATCTGGAATTTCTCAGTAGCAGCCCAGAGTCTGGAATTGTGTCTGGTTGATGGAAATGGGCTCGCTACCTATTACTTGCGACTTTAACATAACTGTCGAAATGTCCTATTGGTACCTCCTACCGAACCTTTTAGCGAATACAGGTGTGATATTGTGTTATGTTTTATAATATAAAACGAAAAAATAACTTAGTGTTGTTTAATTACAGGAATTTGTTGTTTGAAAAAGTATTGAAAAATAAACTGACTGGCGGCAATTCAAACCAGATAATGTAAGTATTATTACTTCGTTTCATCCATTTTGTTGTTCTGATAAACTAATCCACTTTTTTTGTCATCAGGAATCCAGAGACAGATGTCACAAAGGCAGCGGCCTTAAAACCAGAGGCCTCAAAACCAGAGCCATCAAAACCAGAGGCCCCAAAGCCAGTGCCCTCAAAACCAGAGCCCTCAAACTCAAAACCTTGGTTTCCAATGCCAGTGATTCCTAAATTACCAAACGTCAATCAAAACCCCACTCGCGTTACAAAACGCATGTTAAACAGCAAACTAAAGATGGAGAATGAGAATCTCTTCATCAAAAGACTTCCCTCTAAGTTCATTTTGGACGCTCTAAATACCATCCGTGATTTTTTGGTAGACGAGGACAGACATAAATTAATATTGGTGCCAAAAACTCATACTGAATTAGATTTTTATAGGAATTGCCTCACCTGGTGTCGGACCACTTTTGTGTCAAAGTTTGGCAACGAATTTCAAAAGATGCATTCTCAAATCTCTTGTCTATTAGTTCGTGTGAATTGTACAGTAAATAAGGGTAGTTCTAACAAGATAAATGAAACAACTGGAATTAAGTAAGTTAACGTTTTGTATTTCTATTTATGGTTCCATACCGAAAGGCAGTGGCGTGCCTAGGGGTCAAAATTAGGGCAAGCCCACAGATTTTCAACGTATAAAAAAACGCCCAACTGAGGGATTGGCTGATTTTCAGTTATTAATGTTTGTGTTCGAGTTCATTGATTGGTATTTTTTTAATATATTTATTTATTGATAGGTTTAAGTAAGTTTGTTGTTGTGAATTATGATTTTATTAGGGCAAGCCGGGCTTTTCGGCTTCTATGAAGGTGCCAACGGGACCCTATTACCAAGGCCCCACTACTTGTTCGTCATCATCCCTATTATCCATACTGGGAACCTGCGGGGTAATTGCGTAACCCATTAACAGTATCAATGGCTTTCATTTTGATTGTTCAACAACATTCATTGCGTTATGTTGTTGCGCAGAATTTTTTTTCGAACATGAAGCAATAGATTAGCAATATCCTTCAAAATTTTTTTTTTTTTTTAAGTATTTATTTAATCATCTGTCATCCCCTAATAAATATATTGTGTCGTGTGCGTGTGTGTTTATATGTTTACTTCACGCTCAAACGGCTGGGTCAATTTTGATAACATCTTGTATGGAGGTAGCCGACACCCTGGATTAACATATAGGCTACTTTTTATCCCGATATTCCCACGGAGTCGACATTTACGCGGGTGAAACCACGGGGCGCAGCTAGTGACGTAATAAAATGGCGCCCAAATAGGACAAATAAAAGGAATACTTCTAGCTTTTCATACAGGGTGTAAAACCACCCATTACAGCCGCCCACTACGCATTCTGTATATCAAACTAAGTAACATTGTACAAATATAATTGCTGGGAAGCGACTTTTATTTTTGGTTTGGATATTTGCTGTTTTGCAGTTAACTGCGCAATGTAACACACGCAACACATTGTGCTTATGGGTGCATGCAACTATATAGGTACCGATCCCTGGGTCGTGGGGTATTTAAAGTTGTGTTATAACATTAAACACTTGTTTTCGTAAAAACGCGTCCCTAAAAGTTGGCATTTTGACCTTCAATATGTCCATAACTAGAATGTTCCCAGGTATGGTCCAATAACATAAAATACAATTAGAACGACGGGGGGGAGTACAAGTGACTCGACTTCGTTAGCTTTTCTCACACCTTTTTTAAGCTGAATTTATAAAAAAAAATTCAGGCTAGGTATCTTTGTCCACATATTATTAAAAGTAATATAATATTTATACTTTATAGGCGATCAATTTTGAATTTATTGCTATTATGAATATGCGAATTAGTTAATTTTGATAGCGAATATATTAAAATCTGTGTACGGTTCTTTCAGTAACAACACTATTAAATTCTTATTTCAAGCGAATTTATCCGGTAGTCGACAAAATGGCTGACTTGGCTAAGATTATTTTTAAATTGTTACAGGGAAGTAAGTTACATAAAAGAGCGGAAAAATGTACCTATCGTGGCCATACCTGAACCAGCACAGAGGTAAGTTTATAAACCCTATTACTCTACACTATAATAAATATTATTTAGAGCCCAATATATATGTAGATGATGTGTTATTTTAATAGTTAAAATAACATAGGAAAGGGAGGATTATAATAGACTAATAGTTATTTATAATCCTCCCTTTCTCTAGTTATTATACCATCCAGATTTAGGAAAAGGGTCCCTGAATATCCCTGAGTGCAGTGTTAGTCTAGTGGTAACGGCCGCGTCTTACGAATTGTAGGCCGTAGGTTCAAACCCAGCCAGGCGCTTTATTGTGTAAATTATTTCAACACCACTGCTATCAAAACGGTGAAGGAAAACATCGTGAGGAAACCGGCATGTCCTAGAACCAAAAAAAAATCGAGAAAATGTGACCTTTACCAACCCGCACTGGGCTCGCGTGGTGGATTACGGCCCACTCCTTCTCACAGAGAGGAGGCCTGTGTCCCAGCAATGGGACCATCACAGACTGATCATGTACCAAAGTATCGCGTAATGTTCTAATTAATGCTTTAAGTACCTAACCTTTAAATCACGCATATTTTCGCAAAGTATCAGGCCGCGTCCCAATTAAAAGCGAGCGTCGTGCGAATACGCGATCGTCACTATCAGGCGGGTATCACATCTCCGCCGCGAAACCGCAGTAGTTTCGCCATGATTTATCCGTTGTAACAAATGCGAAACTGCCTGTTCTAACGCACAGATTTGATTATGATGCTATCTCTTTCCCGCGTGATTTCGCCGATCTGCTCGGAAGCCAGTTACACCTCCGCGCTCAGCCTGCTATTTTGTTTCGGTGCCGCGTTCACACGTATCTGTATCAGTCGACAAGTTTATAAAGTAAAACTATGTTTTGTTTTTGTAAAATGGAAGTGTATTTACTGAAAAATTAATGTAAGAGGTCCGAAGTAGACCTATACTGTCTTAACTAAGTCGAAAACGACGACAATTTGCTCCGATTGCTACAATTTAATTGACCCTCGTGATTATCCGCTACTGTAATCGCGACACAATGTAGTAATGTTTCTTAGCGACTTCGTTAAGCGGTTTCCTATCATCATTTTCGCCGCGAAGGTGTGCGAAGGTCCTAATATGTTATTTTGACCACTTTTGGTTAAGACGCGGGTTATGCCTTAAAACATGCTTTTTCTTCACTGTTTTTTTTTATAAACGTTTTTATGGTTCCGTAGTCAATAAGAAACCCTTATAATTTCACCATGTCTGTCAGCGGCTTACCGCTCGATAGATACTCTTAGTACTAGAAAGCTGTGATTTTGCATGAAGTATATTATAATTATTAATCACGTCGGCAAAAGTGTATAGGTACCGAGAGAGACTTAACACATTAATGTTTTTTGTTATAATGAAGTTTTTTATTTTTTTTATAGTGCACCCAAGAAAAAGAAAGTTAATATACAAAATGCTATACAGTTAGCGGAGACAGATAACATTAAGTTAGAGACAGTTATTAACTTAAATCAAAGGTATGGGAACACTGCCGTCAAATAATTAATGCTTTGAAACAAATTACGCAGTTCAAAAAACACATTTTTATTTTTTTCTTCTACATTACTTATGATAAAGATATTTTAAATAGGTTTATTTTTGTTTATTTATTTATTTTTGTTTTTTTTTTATTTAGCTTAAGAAATAAAAAGAAAAATAAAAAGCAGAAGAAAGCCAAATTGAAAGCACCAAGGTATGTACAACTATACAACACAACAACAACTTTTACAACTTTCAATTGCCCAGAAAATCATTTACGGACTGTTCAAACTGAGGCGGATCCCGCGCGGGACGCGGGAGACGATGTCATGCACCCAAATTTTGACACATTCAATCACAACCTGAAACATTTTGAAGAATATCCAGCACATCCTCGGAGTTCGCTAGCTAATTTAATTTGACCTTGTATACTTTGCTTAAGGGGGAAGCGCTAAGGTAGCCCGCGAAATTCAAATTTTCTTACGTTTTTTGCAATTTGCTGGTCAGCATTAAGTTTTACGTTGATTAATATATGAATCGCGGCCGTAAGAAATATGTGTTTACAGAATTATAATCATTAAAGTCATCAACACAACTCTCTAAGACCACGTAAGTCCAAAGAATGATGATTTCATGAAACAGTTATTCTTGGGACTTACGTGGTCTTAGAGAGTTGTGTTGATGACTTTAATGATTATAATTCTGTAAACACATATTTCTTACGGCCGCGATTCATATATTAATCAACGTAACACTTTATACTGACCAGCAAATTCCAAAAAACCTAAAAAAAATTGAATTTCGCGTGCTACCCTGGCGCTTTCGCCTTAACACCACACTTTTCTCAGTGTCTTGTCTCATTAAAACACCCATAAAAAGATCTGATTTAATAAAAATCCCCAATTTCATTAAAAATAAACCGTACGTTTTGCCTGGATGTGACGCTTATTTTGCACCAACTTGTTATTTTTTGTGTTCTTTCTTTCCGTCATGTTTACCGCAAATAAACGTATTTATTCTTTCTATAAATCGCTCTCCATTTGCCCCCCTCAGTATGGAAGCAGCGGTCAAACCGGCGAATCAAGCCAAGACCTGGACTGACGGCTCCTGTAGTAATTGTAGTAGTCGTGGGAGCAGCAGAGATAGATCCAAAAAGGTCGCCCAAGCTCAAAATGTTGGCAAGTAAGTTATAATGACATTTATACTCCGAGATACAGGAGAGGGGCGGAGGTGACTCTGACTGACCAAGTACTCAAGGGGAAATTCCAGTATTTTTAAGAACGTGCTAAGTCTCAATCTGTCAAAAAACCGTGTTTTCAGTGCTCATACGTCACGAGCGGTCAACGGCAGAGGCAACTGTAGCGGACGACGTGTGTCGACGGCAGCCGTAAACGTGTCGGCGACAGACGACCTGCACCGTAATTGCACACACTAGCAATCGGAATCTGAATAATTATTGAAGCAGATTGCTTAATCCATTGCTTCATAAGTTCGAAAAATTTGTCTGCTCAACACATAAATAACGCAATGAATGTTGTTGAACTGTCAAAATGAAACCGATTCCGATTTATAATGTGTCACGCAATGAGGGTTTTCGTGATTTACGACACCAGTTGGCACCACTGTGACAAGAGGTCTTCCAATATAAAATATATGATGACGTTCATCATTCGATTCATTCATTCATTCGTCCATCATTCAGTCATGACTAAAGAAAATATAGGCTCTTTGACAGATGCCTGGACCTGACGTGTCAGTGCTGCCACCTAGCGAACGTCATTTCAGAAAACCCTCATTGCGTCGCTGGGTTCGACGGCTGCAGTTGCCTTTGCCGCGTGCTGCTCGTGTGTATGAACACTTGCTTACTTAGCATTATGCTGAGCGATGGCCGTTTTGCGTGGATGTGACGCAAATTGTAATATTGTTTTTTTTTATGCGTCATGTTTGCCGCAAGTAAACGTATTTTCTTTCTTTGTTCCTTACTCAAATTTCTGGCAAGTTATTGTTTTTATTGTAGCTGAGATTAGATTGAGACTTGAATTTGTAAGACCTAATTTCCATAGAAGTATGCGCATCGGCAGTCTTCGGAAATACGAACGCGCGATGATGAAATGTAATATAGAGCTTTTCTAACTTTTTTTAAACTATAATATGAACTAAGCCATCTTGGAAATGACTTGACATGTAATTATTCAATATCCCTATTACAAATATACAACTAACGAAGCCTTTCGACAGTTAAAACATCAGCAGTACAGTATTTTTATCTCACGACGCGACGCGCGCTTTACTTGTGGTAGCCAAGTGTACAAACACGCTATGAATGTGTGCGCAAAGACGAGTAGCGTCAGCACATAACACACACACTTCCGACTTCTCCTTTGTCTTGGACGGTACCGATACCTCCTGCGCTTATACACATATTCACAGCGTATTTGTACACGTCTTGGTAAACACAAGTAAAGCGTGCGTCGCTTCTTGAGATAAAAAAAATGTGAAATGAAATGATGAATGTGTGGGTACTTTAGGTACAACTCTGGGAAACAGGCGTGATGTTATGGAATACTTTTAATAAATAAACTACCTTTTCAGGAGACCTTTGAACGAGGTCAACCAAAACGCCAAGAACACTTTCCAGGGGACGCCGCGTAGTCGGCGCGGTGAGGAGACGATCAGAAAGGAACAACTGAAAGAGGCCCTATCTGTACCTGTTCAGAGCGATAAGGCTATGAGGTTAGTAACCCATACAGGGTCTTTTATGACTGACTAGCAGCGCCCCGCGGTTTCACTCGCATAAGTGTCGATCCCATGGGAATATCGGGATAAAAACTATCATATGTCCATCCCCGGAATGCAATCTATCCCTCTGCCAAATTTTATCCGAAATCCGTTCAGTGATTTAGGCGTGAAAAGGTAACATACAGACGAATTTATAATATTAGTATGAATTGGAGAAACTTCACAGGTCTGATGGGTATATCTTTGTAATTATAGTAACCGGGAACCTGTTCACCCCTTAAAAAAACCGTAAACGTGATAGAAAACAAACTTCTTAAAAAATTAAGAATAAAAGAGATTTAGTGTGAGAGACAGAGAGTTTAGTACATCTTCCTTCTCTCTCATGTAACGAAATGTGCCTAAACGTGACGCGTCCTTGAAATTTCACTCTCAATTCTCGTCCAATTATCGAATAGCCGCCTTAGAAGTTTCATTTCATAAAACGATTCCCTAAAATCATAATAATAGGTGCCTCATTTCATTGAAAACGTCTAACGGGCCTCTGCGAGTTGGCTTCGGCCCCTCGTGCGCCTTCCAAAGTTCCGGGACCACAGGGTCCCAAGATATATCAAAGACTCTTTCAATGATTTTAAATGATCTCGTGGTCAACACACATGTCGCGCGTAGTTTCGTGAAATTATGATTCATTTCAATAAATTAAATTTAATATTTTTGTTTATTTGTTTTTTTGCCAATTGATTGTTGTAGTGATCTTTCTATCTACACATATTTTTGTATTCAGTTGTAGTCTGTCTTTCATGAACACTTTAAATTCACCAAGGAAGCATTTACTTTGACGACACGGTTGGCGCAGTGGCTGAGCGATCGACTGCTGCGCTGCGTGTCGCGGGTTCGATTCCCGCACGGAACAAATATTTGTATTGCCTACAGGTAGTTGTCCCGGGTCTGGCTGTTTGTGTATGTGAATTTTATAGGTTTGTAAACGCACCCACGAGGCCACGATACAGGAGTAATTCCTAGAGTGGGGCAAAGTTTTTCCTAAAAAAAAAAATTTACTAAAAATTAATGTGTTTTAATATAAAATGTAATTTCAGAATGATGCGTGGCATGGGCTGGAGTGGCGGTGCGCTAGGAGCAAGGGGTAACGGCATAACAGAGCCTTTGAAGCCAACACTTGATCTAGTAAGTATAAGTATAGACTATCATTCACCTGGCAAGGCACAGTGGTGACAGGTGGGGTAAGGCTGTGACCGAGTGGCGTCCACGGTCTGGAAAATGCACAGGGCCTGGGATTGGTACATGAAAAGAGAGGCCTGTGGCAGGCCTCCGTCACTTCATGTACTTGCGCGTGTTAGCGGAATAAAGTATAATCTATCTTTAAGTATATATATATTACCCCAATAGTTATTTAATATATGTAATACCCATGAATATGGTATTTAGGGAAAGGATTCTATAAATAAAGCACAGAAAGACAAGACCAAACATTTATTCAATTAAGGCTTGTCAGTAAATAATCAGAAAGCTAGTCGTCCGTTCCAAATCTAGGTCCTCGTGGAGAAGAAGGACAAGAAACTCCACGGAAACAATATTAAAGTATTCTATCAACAATTCCTTATATTGCCACACATTTCTAATATTAGCAATATTGGCCATATTATAACATATACAGAACACCATAGTTATCAGCAATAATCTATATAATAATATCAATTAACTTACGTGACATCTGGTCGATCTATTCCACATAATAACGTCACTAATACTAATCAACTGAACATCTATAGAACGGAGCTCTGTCCTGATCAACGTCTCGAACAAGAATCATCCCTGCCACTCAGAGCTCCCCCTTATATAGTCGTGAACAAATAACTTTGACGTTTCCATCTACCGTCATTTAAAATATCAACGACATTGAAGGTGGATATCCGTTGGGAATACTTATGATAATAATAACAATATCTATAATTAGTATAATCTATCACGGCCATACTGACAAGTACTTCGCTCTCGAAGCACATTAGGTACCCTTTTTCTAGAATTGTAATTCACTTTTGTTTTGCCAATTGCCTAGACATGTCAAGTCCCCTCCACCCGCTGCTAGTGGGATAGACTTACACCAAGCAAATGACCGACCAGCGGAAACAAATACAATATCTAGTCAAATTAGGTACCTACGCACCTCTACATTGAAACCAAGCTTCGTAATTGTGACAGCTATTAGCCAACAAATAAATTGCTTATCGGTATAATTTACAGTTACCAATATAAAATTGGGATAGCAATGATTTGGTAAACCATTCATATTCAACAGCTTTTGAATCTAAGCATTAACCAACGAACATGAAAATAATTCAATTATCTCATCGCTCGGTCATTCTGACAATATTACTGAAAACTATAAATATATATAACTGGAGATGTCAACTAGATATTCACAATAAGTTATAATCACCAAGTTTCATCTTTGTGCATTATACTACTCTTTGCTATTATTGTATTCTTAAATATTATTTTAAAGCATTTGGTTCAATGATTATCAAGTAGTTAACATCGTCAAAATATCCTAATTATCGTCGTTTATAAGCCAAGTGTAAACTAAATGTTACATAATAATATCTAGAAGTATTTTTCAACACGTAGCCTATCAATTTAATCATCGTATCTAATGGCACTTCGTTTTGATCTAAAAGAGCCTCTAAGGGACTTACCGACTCCAGCAACTTCTTATTGCCTGGAAAGCTTCTTGAAGTTCTTACATCTGGTTATGGTTCCGTAGTTTCAAAGCTCATACAGTAATTAGCAGTTCCGCAGCTCCGATTTCAGAGGCGGCGGAGCGATATTATGATTATGGTGACAGTGAATTGCGACCCGTCGACCAACGGCTTCCAGAAGATCGTCAAAAGCTCCAATATCAATCATGAAAATAGAAAAATAAAATGTATCAGTAAGCTGTTTTAAAAGGCTAGAGAACAATCCCACTTCTGATGTTAGCGGAATAAAGTATAATCTATCTTTAAGTATATATATATTACCCCAATAGTTATTTAATATACAGTATGTTAACTAACAGAGGGCGTTCCCGTTAACCCGCAATAGTATAGCATCCATACATGCTAAAAAAAATAATACCATTCGAAAATAAAATGTTTTTATATTTTTTTATATTAAAATATTTACTAAAAATCGTAAATTGATACGTTAAAGAAACACTCTGTACACGCGTACTTGAAGGACAGCAATGTCGAAATTAATTTAATTAAATAAATTAGAATTAATTAAATAAATAGAGTATCAATTTACGATTTTTAGTGAATATTTTAATATAAAAAAATATAAAAACATTTTATTTTCGAATGGTAATATTTTTTTTAGCATGTATGGATGCTATACTATTGCGGGTTAACGGGAACGCCCTCTGTTAGTTAACATACTGTATGTAATACCCATGAATATGGTATTTAGGGAAAGGATTCTATAAATAAAGCACAGAAAGACAAGACCAAACATTTATTCAATTAAGGCTTGTCAGTAAATAATCAGAAAGCTAGTCGTCCGTTCCAAATCTAGGTCCTCGTGGAGAAGAAGGACAAGAAACTCCACGGAAACAATATTAAAGTATTCTATCAACAATTCCTTATATTGCCACACATTTCTAATATTAGCAATATTGGCCATATTATAACATATACAGAACACCATAGTTATCAGCAATAATCTATATAATAATATCAATTAACTTACGTGACATCTGGTCGATCTATTCCACATAATAACGTCACTAATACTAATCAACTGAACATCTATAGAACGGAGCTCTGTCCTGATCAACGTCTCGAACAAGAATCATCCCTGCCACTCAGAGCTCCCCCTTATATAGTCGTGAACAAATAACTTTGACGTTTCCATCTACCGTCATTTAAAATATCAACGACATTGAAGGTGGATATCCGTTGGGAATACTTATGATAATAATAACAATATCTATAATTAGTATAATCTATCACGCGCTATAATTACCTACCGCCCGGCCGAGCGGTCTCGGGCCGTTTGCGGACCATATTCAGTGCGGTTTTCGCAAGCGAAGCGCACGCACGTTATTCAATTTTAATCATTCCATTCGTTTGTACGGGTACCTACAATGCCGTCTGGTGCCTTATGTGCAGTAGATGGGTACAAATCAAGTAAAAGAAGGGATAAACACCTAATATTTTTCCATTTACCTGTCAATGAAGAAAGTTAAGTGATAAACTATTACCATTTTTTGTCGTTTCAAAATTATTACAGTCAGCACCAATTTATTAAAAACATATTTTACCTTTATACGATACAATTTTAAACTACCGAACATATTCACAGTTCTCAATAAAATAGACACAAATAGTTATGTTAATTTAATTTTATCGAAGAGGCGGCCCTGCGATTGCTGTGGGATCGCGCGGTGCGAAGCAATCACAACTGTACGCTTGAGCATTTAGGCACATTTTAGCATGCAGCGGTTGCTGACGCGACGGAGTAGGCTATTATAGCAATAGGTATTGGAAATTTTCTACTGAGTGAAGTATCTGTTACGTAGTAACTATTTAGTAATCTGTGCCTGTGGTCAGCAGTAGGTGAACTAGGGCTAGGATGGATTTTTAGGATTTTTTTTACTGTAAACTGTAAAACTACACACATTTGTATGTCTTACCATAGACAAAACATAGCGCACTGTATTTAGCTATAAGATCTGTATATTTTTTGTTACCTATGTTTTACAAATAATAAATGATTTGATTTGATTTGATGTTATACTCTCTACACACTAAACTCAATGACATACACGCCAAAGTTCAAATTCCAATGCAACCTAATTTAGGACCTGCTTTTATTATTACTCTGAGCTTGAACCTACAATCCAATCAATTTCAACCTTTATTTACAGGCTAGAGGAGCTGGCTTAGGTCACAGTAGGAACGGACAATCTGAAACAATAGCGAAGAAACCAAGAGAATCAAAAACAGCCCCTGCCTTTGTATCTGAAAAGTCTAGCGCATCATCGGAAACGGATAAAATGGAAACTGATATCATAGTACAAAAGACGAAGCAGTTGCTACGCGGAAACCCTACACTTGATACAATAATTTCCAATGTTGAGCTCCTAAAATCATCAAAAACTACCGTTGATCTTGAAAAAGCGAATATTGAGCCCCGAAAACCAACAACATCGAACGCTAAGCAACTACTACAACCGCTAATAAAGCCAACTGAATCTAGTAATGGGCTCCTAAAACCCGGAAATTCGAATTCGGGATACCATCTACCCTTCCGCCGAGAAATACTGCATAGCATTTTAGAATTATTAAATTCTGATGCTACATCCAAAATATTGACTTATAAAAATATAATATCTAAGAAACAAAGGATATTCGTGAGAAACACTGTAAAGGCGATAAAGGGTAAAGATAACTATGACATATTCCCGAAGGACATTTATAGAGAAATTCAGGATAAATACAAGAAAATGCCCGAAGTTATCTTTGAGACATTATATTCTTGTGATTTCAAGTAAGTTTGTTCAATCAACGCAGTCTATCGCAGTCCACGGCTGGAAATTGGCCTCTCCCAGACTTCACAACAACACCCTGTCCTCCGTCTTCCGCATTCAGTCTATCCCAGCCATCTTTATTAGGTTGTCGGTCCATCTAACTTTGGGGGCGTCCCACACTACGCTTGCCGATTTTTGTAACATATTTAAATATATTTGAGTCATTGTACGTTACATATTGTATGTTGTCCTAATAACTGAGTTGTGGAGGTTGGTCCACTGTTCCATGTTAGTTTTAAATTATATTATTGTGAACGTAATTATTGTCTCTATGTTAATTAATGTAATTGGTGTTTTACCGTTTTAATTAACTATAAATAAATAAATAGGCTCACTCCATGTAAAATGCTAGTATTCAGCTGCATCCGGTTAGACTGGAAACCGTCTCCAACAGTTGGGAAAAGGTAGATGATGATGATTTTAAGCACTAGCAAAAATTTGGTAAATGTCTCGTTGTTCTCGTGGTCGCAACTGCTGCGCGTGAGGTCTTTTTTACTAGCCTACGCTGTCCCACTCCTGTGCAAAGGCCACTCCTTCCAAATTTTGCGAGCCCGCGCGTCCTCCTTCCAGTTTTGACGGAATCTATCCAGTTCGTCTTGCCATCTCCTACGTGGTCTGCAGCCCCGTGGTCCCCGCCTCACTGTCTCAGGGCACCAGTTCTGTGCTATTTTGGCCCACAGTTCGTCCGGCATGTGGCAGACATGTCCAGCCCAGTCCTATTTAAGTTGGGTAGCCTTTTGAGCCACATCAGCTATAAGCTTATAGTATTTTAACCAAAACGCTTATATGTACTACACAACTCTACTTATACCTTTGATAATACAGGCGTTATGTTATCTAATAATCTTAACCTCATCATTTCAGGACAGTACAAATTAAAAAAAAGCTGCAAACTGAAATTGAGATACCAAAACAGCAGGAATTACCAAGCATTGCTGAATTATCACTCAAAGCAAGCACTGAAAAAATTTCAGAAGAAAACATATACTCCTACATAATGTCATCCGGAACTAGTTATGAGACAGAAAGAGCATATGAAGTACTGAAATTCAAAGTATTATTTCTTTTAAACATACTCAGTTTCGTCAAGTCATTCAATGAAGAAGTTGAGGTTACTTTTAATAAGATTTTAAATCTAAAGCAGCAGACGTACATTGAAAATGTGGTTGATGAAGTAAATATGAGGATAAGATTTGGGTCGTCGCCCGCTGAAACCAAGTTGTGTGCAGAAATTAAGAAACATGTCAAAGATGCGTTCTTGGGTTCCATGTTTAATCATCAGTATACGTAAGTTTTTCTATTTTATAATATCTTTTAGTCCTCCCGTCCAGTTGATCCATGGTGGCCCAGTAAAAAAGGCCGCGACTTTGTCTATGGCATGGTAACGCATTTGAGATCTGCGGTAGCGCAGTGGCTGAATGATTGGCTTCAGCGATACGAGTCGCCGGTTAAACGAATCAAAATTGCATCTTCACCCGTTGCATTAATGACTAGAAATCTTTTTTAAAAGAGTAACCATGGAGCGTCTTGCCGGCTCTTCTCCGTAACCGGAACCGTGTTGGTTCCAATGAGTATTTTCCTATGGAGACGCCGAGCTGCTCACCCAGCTTCTGAAACTAATTATTTGTACGAATGACTAAAAACTAGACCTTTCTTTCTACTTTCAGAGTTGTAACTCTCAGTAAATATTTTCGATTCAAGCGTCTCAACAGACCAGACAACGCAGTTAAACGCACATGTGAAACTACTGTTAATCTCGACGCTTTCTGCAGCGAGACCTTCAGTAAACCTAAGTTAAACACAAATGAACCAATTGCTAAAGAAAATAATAACAAAGATGTTGAAAATAATATTAAAGTTCCTGAAATTAATAAGAAAGCAGGATATGATACCAAAGTTGCTGAAAATAATATTGCTTATGTCCCTGTTGAAAAGAATGCAATAGGTTTAGCAGAAGAACCTAAAGTCAATGAATTTGAACATTATGACATTGACAGCAGTAGTGACGAAGAAAAGACAGATACAGCTGGTATTGAGAACAATATAAGTAATATTAATAACGATTCCGCATCTAAAAATGTGACTGATAATAGAAATAAGAATAATATTGGTAACGGGAACGTAGTTATTGACAATAATGACAATCAAATTATTGATATGAAAAGAGACTGTGGTAATACAAAAAATATTGAAGAAGAAAACAACATAGTTGATACAGAAATGGCAGAATATGTCGTGTGCGTTGATTATACCGAAGAAGTAGTCGATAGTCTAGAAATGACAGTTGATATTAATAAAGAAAAAATTACAGACATTAAAAAAGATGACGAGGAAATTGATCAAACAATGAAACATTCCGATGTAGTCGTAGCCAATGATATTGTTGATACGGTGAATCAACACAAAGAAATTGGTATTTATGACATTGACAAAATTATTGATGAGGGTCTTTCAAAGACTGAGGACACAATGGATCAAAACGTACTAGTTATAGGAGATTCCGATTCGAATTATTGCACTGACACTATAGTAAAGGACGAAATACAAGATGATGACAATCCACCTACGAATGAAAAGGATATCAACGAAGATACAGATGTAATAATGAAAGAAATAGATGATGAACCAGGACTAATCAACCAAGGTGAACAAATGGAAGGAATTAACAAAGTCGAATCTTTAAAAGATGTTGAAGTTGCAAAAATGGAAGAAGTAAGTAGTAAACCAAGTGATTACCAAATTGTGAAAGGAGATCTAGAAATTAAGACTGATAGTGATATTATTTCAAAAGAAAAGTTAGTTTTAAGCGAAGACCTTTGTGATACTCATTCAATAGGACTAAGTCTTGTAAAAACTATGGATACAGAAACAAATGTACACAATATCCATATCAGTAAAGATACAGAAATAAAAACTGTGCGTATAGTACATACTAATCATCCAATTGAAG
Source organism: Luperina testacea (assembly GCA_927399505.1). Lineage (NCBI taxonomy): Eukaryota > Metazoa > Arthropoda > Insecta > Lepidoptera > Noctuidae > Luperina > Luperina testacea. Next base: position 4,238,863 of record OV656782.1, read on the forward strand.
AATTAACTAATGAAAATATTAAGGAAATTCAAAGACATATTTCTAATAGCATATTCTTGGCTACACAGTTACCTTTACTCGAGTGTCATGGCGTCCAAAATAGCGCACTAATTTACAGTTGCCATAACAAAAATACTTACGATTGGCTCCAAAATACAATCAGTGTTGCCAGTTATGTAAAAGTGTTGAACACTAAAGAAGTAACGAAAATGGCTATAAAATTTTACTGTTTTTTCAATTTTGATACTAAGGATTTGTTTAGGATGATTGAATGGTATAACCAGGAATTATCTACCAAAGATTGGGTTATTGAAAAGACAGAAAAAGATGTTGATTCTGTTATTTTTATTGTTAGTATGGATAAGTTTTCAATTAAGTTTATACAAGAGTCGGACCTCGCGTTATTTGCAGGTATTGATAAAATTCGGTTCATTCCCGTTTGGGAATGAATAAACGAACTTGAATCTCAGACTTTGTGTTTTATTTTTCCTTGCCGTCAAACAGGACAGTCTTTACAGGATCAAATTAAATTAGCTAACTACAGTAGGTTCCCGGCAATAAATATTGCACATCGACCTTTACCTTTTTTTGTATTTTATACAAAGAATAAAAATAATTATCAAAACAAGCATAATTATCATAATTGTTTTAACAGCTAATAGATACCGGACTGTTTGTATTTCGTGCGACAGAGATAACGCTCTACGAAGCCGAAATTAGCCGATTGTCTCTTTCCAAAGGTCGATGTGCAATATTTATCGCCGGGTACTGTAACATCAACAGACATCTCGGCAGGCCCGGACGGAGATTGCGGGGTGAGCTGAACTCTAACAAGAACTGGTTCTTAGCAGCTTTAAACAGAGTGGAAAGAGAGTAGGGAAGCCTTTTCCCAGCAATGGGACATTACATGTGAGTCTATCTGGCAGGCCCAACGAGATTTATCAACAGGTGATAGCTTTTCTCAAAGACATTACGTACCTACCTAAAGAAAATAAATAAGATATTATATTTTTTACCTCGACAGTTTTTGATTGAATGACGTTTTTATGAAGTGTCTAGCTAGCGGGCCTCTTATGATTATTTTTTTTGTTCTTATTTTTTCAGATCGCCCAATAGTGTTCGAGTTAAAAACTATTATGTACCTTACAAGTCCAACATTTCTCGTCTTTCTGTGAGCTATTACTTCAAAGATATTCGTTAACAAACGTCCAGCCAGCGGGCCCTTTTTTAAATAGTACTCTTTTATATCATACAATAGTGTTAGGAGCTTGATACTATTATGTACCTTACAAATCCAAAATTACTACTTTCTGTGAGCTATATATACTTCAGACGATATTTGTTAATTAAATAAGTAGTCAACCAACGGACCTAATTAAATTTGCGTTTACACATTATCTATTGTCTCTGTGTGTGTATGTTTGTCTATATGTCTCTGTGTATGTTTGTTCTCTATGTCTATGCCGATCCAGCATTGCCGTTCTTTTTGAACAGTCAGAAAGATCGCAGAGTGCGCTTAAAGTTTTTACTTCAAAAATGCTAGGGCTAGGTTTTCCTAAATAAAAAAAACATTTACAGTACAACAATCATTTATTTATTTAAAGTTATAATATAAGGAATACTTTCAGATCAGTACTAAAGTGAGTGCTTAGGCAGCGGCGTCGGGTGCGGGTCGCAGCCCCCTAATACTGAGATCGTACACCACTTCCTCGATCTTCTTCACGTCGTATTTGAGAACGTCGAAGCGCTTGCGCAGGTGATCGTTCTTGAGGTTCAGTAATCTGAAGATAAGAAACATACAATTAGCTGGAAAAATATACGATTAAGAAAAATATTAGCTGGAAAAAATATACGATTAAGAAAAATATAAAATATACAATGTCCTAGAACCAAAAATTCGAAGACATGTGACATCCAATCCACCAACCCGCACTGGGCCCGTGTGGTGGTGGTTCCCAGCAGTGGGAAAATTATAAGCTGATTATTATGCTATACAATTAGCAAAACACTAATTTCTATAACCGTTTACAAAGGGTGGCAGGATCATCGACGCACAACTTGTTTCCATTGATTCAGTACAAGATTCCTGAACCCCTGATTTAAATCTTACAACAGGTTATTTAAAAAAAAATATGGTGTTCCATACATTATGACCGCGTACGTATTGTACTTTACTATGAAAAGCCGATTGATAACGATGGTCACCCATCTATGGTTCTTAAAACTCAATCTCATTTACCTGAACCCCGCATTTAACTCCATGACGAATTTGGATATCTGCAGAGGTTTATCATAGTCGCCCCGCGTCACTGAGTTCACTGCCAGACGTGCCTGAAAACGATGAAATAACAGGTAAAAGATGCTGAAAAGCAGGATGATATAAAGTTCATTGGCTCTGTCGGACACTGATACAGTATTCTCATTAGTATCATCTCACGAAGCGACGCGCGACTTTACTTGTGGTAACCAAGTGTACAACACGCTGTGAATGTGCGCGTGAAGACAAGTAGCGTCTGCACATAACACACACACTTCCGACTTCGCCATTGTGTCGGACGGTACCGAGAGATCCTGCACTTACACGCGTGTTTGTATGTACACTTGTCAAAAACGTTAAATTTACTGGCTACAGGTCTAGACCCAGCCAGTTTTAAGATTTTTATCAATTAGATTATATGGCAGAAAAAAGTTTACTTACCAACTCTGAGCACAGCTGCAGCAGTCCATTGAGGTAGTCCTCTACATCCAGGTGAAAACCAGCGTTTTCAACCACGCTAACTGGAATTCAAACAAATGTTGTTAGATAAAACAATACAAACAATTTCAAAGTAATACTTACCTACCGAAAATATAACAGCATTTAGACAGTAAGTACTGCAATAATGACTGGCTAAACATTCGAATATTCCCGATCAGTAACACCCCGGCGGCGTCCACATTGTTGACGATCGGGAAAAAAAGTTTCGTTCGTGAACACTGGACGAACGGATTTTTTTTCCCGATTGTCAACAGTGTTAACGTTGATTACTAATCGGGAAGTCAAAAATCGGTTGTCTGTAAAGTCGGTTTACTGACGATAGTTGAACGTGACAACGTCATAAGAAAATACTGATGGAATAGTTGCATTGCATTTGTTAATATTCGCTTGCACTTCAAACCGCCATGAAACGCTACAGAGCAAGGCCGCGTGGTAACGCTACATGAATCATGTTTTTTCGTGAGTACCGCCAGCTTCATCGATTTATTAGACGTTGTCACGTCAAAAGAATTCCCGTTCATCCACTGAACGAACAAAACTTTTTTTTATCGTAAATATATTAAAGTTATTCAAATCCTTATTTCCATTTAAAGAAATATCAACTCTATGCTAGTGTAACTTAATTTGAATTCAGAATGATTAGCAGTACTAGAACTGCTGAAAATCTCATAAAAATGTTTGAAGTAGTACCTAGCTCAAACCAAAAACACAAAAGGGGCTAGGGCTTACATGACCTAAAGCGCGGTCTTTGTCGGACTGCATAGAAAAGAAAGAGAAGCGCGATGACACAACGCTGGAATTTATTGCAAAATATGAAGCAATTATTTAATTACAAAAAATTCTATTGTTTGGACTAAAAAATTAAAACAGTAGGTGTTATATCATGTTGCTTGTAGAATAAAAAATTGACAATAAATCAGAATGCTTGTATGTATATTAGTATGATTTTTATTGTAAAAAGAAAGTTTTTAGAGGTATCTTCATGATTTTTTTCTATTGTACCAATTTGTTGTATTATGTTTTCAATACACTATCAACCTAGCATATATCCTGAAGAAATCATGTATTTTTCTGATTTTGTTTACTGCAGTCGATCATATACTTTTATTGTTTCTAAAACTTGCGTTTTTTGCGTTTAGGTCCTGGTAAGCCCCTTAATTTGTCATGTTTGGAAATTAAACGTAAACACAGTATAGGTCACAAACTGGCAAGTTTGATAAGTTGATAACCATTGGTTGCACTATTGATGTGCATCATCCTCTTATCATAGCATAGCTTAGTTTTTGGAGGAGTAAACAGGAATACTAGTAAAGTAGGTATATGAGAGTACTGGGAGTAGTGAATGTTGAGAAGAATTGGTATGATTGCCAAAATGGGACATTTTGGCAATCATACCAATACGAAAGGTACTTAGCACATGACATTAGTTAGGATAGTGCATGTGGCACAAATTGCCCATCACAGACAAAACTTTCTCACACAAGAGCCAAAGAGCAATTAACAAGAAGTTTTCTTTAAGTTTCCAGGATAATTTTTAATGCTTTGTACTACAAATACCTCATAAAACACAGTAATCATGATCGAAATTGTATGTATACAAACCAAAAGCACACACCACCACCACCACCACCAGGCACCATGGCCTTAGTGTGAAATAAAAGTTTTTTTAATCACTCAATCAGCACCATTATCGGCAAAGTAATATCTTTTGCACAAGGAATTAATTAATATTTGTAACATATTCAAACTTAAAGCATTTATTTAACTTTTGACTTGATAAGGTCGGTCAGTGAGAAAGACGACGCTGCGAATGCCAACGCATTCCAAAGCATATTAGGTACATATGGAGAAGAATGTGCAAGAAAATCCATGGACACGCTTTTAAATTAAAATAATATGACGTGACCAGAGGGCTGGCCTATTTCTTGGCCAAAGAATCGGCATCGCCATACAACGTGGCAATGCTGCTAGCCTTTTGGGCACTATTTTTGTTGACAGTGATGCAGTCTAATTTTTTGATGCACTATAATTCTTTTGTTTCTTTTTTTTTATATACATACTTACAAATTATTATTTTAAGTATGTTACCTTATATTATGTAAATACATAAATATGTGAAATAAAATATAAATCATTTACCTTAAAAAATAATAATAATATGGTAACTTACTGCCTAACACCTCAGCAACAGTTTCATGAGTAGCGAGAATGCCAGTTTCCAGCCATACAGTGAGTGCAATCAGAAAACAGTACCTCTGCGTCATGTTACGCCAGTGTTCCTGATATCTGGAGAAATCAAAATAAAGATTAGATATAGGTAAGTATGTATGTATGGTACACACAAGAATAAAAATATTCATGCAGGATAACATACAAATAATATAGGTTTATACATCAATTGTAAAAACCGTTTAATACAAATTAGACTGCAATTAAGAACTTATTTAACATAATAATACCTAAATAATTCATAAGACATCCCCTAAAATGCATTTTAAGATAAATGGGCCCTAATTCTCTGTGCCCACTCAATGATTTGTTACTTCGAAACCACGTCTATTCCTTACTACCTTAAGGCGAAAGCGCCAGGGTAGCCCGCGAAATTCATTTTTTTTTAGGTTTTTTGGAATTTGCTGGTCAGTATTAAGTTGTACGTTGATTAATATATGAATCGCGGCCGTAAGAAATATGTGTTTACAGAATTATAATCATTAAAGTCATCAACACAACTCTCTAAGACCACGTAAGTCCAAAGATTGATGATTTCATGAAACAGTTATTCTTGGGACTTACGTGGTCTTAGAGAGTTGTGTTGATGACTTTAATGATTATAATTCTGTAAACACATATTTCTTACGGCCGCGATTCATATATTAATCAACGTACAACTTAATACTGACCAGCAAATTGCAAAAAACGTAAGAAAATTTGAATTTCGCGGGCTACCTTAGCGCTTCCCCCTTAAGATAATCACGCTAACCTCGCGGTCATTTCGCGCGGTTTCGTTCAATGTATCATAGGGAATATGGCCCATGATGATCTTCCGCCCGCGAGGTATGCCAATAAAAACTATCCTATGTCCTTCCCCGGGATGCAATCTATCTCTCTGCCAAATTTTATCGAAATCTGTTCAGTTGTTTAGGAGTGAAAAGGTAACATACAGACAGACAAGAGTTACTTTTGAATTTATAATATTAGTATGGATAGATCAGTACATTAATTATGTATGTATGTTTGTATGTATTTATATGTAAATGGTACATCACATACTACCTGTCATATTGTCTCTCCTTCTCCCTAAATCCATCCAAAGGTATAAGAGCAGTGGTGAGCTATAAAATTCCCCCATTGCGTCATCCCTTGTAAAATTTCAATATTTATACTGCAATTAATATAGTATACCAAATAAAGAGTATTCTATATGTATGTCTCCTGAATTCTAATTGAAAAATCATCGACGAAAATTGAGGTCACAAATTGTTAAATAAAAAACAGAGGTATTTAAGGCAATTTAAAATAAGAATTTTGGATTTAAATAATCTAATTGAAGCACTCAATTATTAAATGGCACAACAATCCATTTGTTTACAATTTCGTCACATACTTTTGAAACAGAGCATAGAATGTGTAATGGAGTAAGTAAATAAAACAATATTCATACGAACTTGTAGTAGTCATTGGGGGGCAGAGTCTCCTTCAGTTTCGCGTAACCTTCCCGTGCTTTATCGAACAAAGCCCTGGCTTTGCTACAGGCTGGTATCACTGTAATAACATGTAACATTCTAAGTAAAATGCAATACTTGTAGCCTTGGTTTTAGTTTAATTATCTTCAATGCTTACTGGCAGCTTCATTGTGATGAATAACTTGGAGGACTGTGGTCGCTTCGCGCGATATTTGGCCAACATCTTTGCAGATGTTCCGAATAACCTAAGAGCGTGTTAAAATTAATTAATTCCTGTAGTTATTTCGCTGGCAATAGCGACAAAAACACTATAAATACACAAGAAACATTTTGATAACCAAAGTTGCTGTTTATTTTGATGGGTTTCACAACAAAATGGAACAAAAAATACAAATAAGTGCGAGGCAGACAAAAAAGTTCTATGCATGTAAAATTTAAAACCTAACCTCTCGGATTTCTTGATCCAGATCGATATTTCGTTGGAATTCCGAGAAAATGGTGCTTATTACGTGATTTTCACACATTTTTATTGTAGTATTATTGGAAAAACAGCGGTAAAAACAATCTCCTTGACAGAAAGTACATTGAAAGAATAAAGTAATCCATTGTTTTTTTTTCGTCTACTTTTTTTTTGAACTTGGACGCTCGTCTTTTAAGGCCTAAAATAGCAACTCTATGATCTTGATATAGAGCGCATACAGTGTCCAGTATATTTTTGCATTGGCAAACAACTTTGGGAAAATAATAAGTGAGTTATGAAAGTAATTGAAAATTATCATAGATCTTTTGCAATCATTCCAATGTAACAGAGCCTAAAATACATTTGTTAACTGTTTAGAAAAATTCAACTTGGAATACACAAACCCCACCCAAGACCCCACGCTCAGCATTCGCTCTTGGAACCACGAGACCAACGGGGCAGCCTTTTAATTAAAAACGTGATGAAAACAATGATTTGAATATGCTTTCGAAGAGATATCGTTAATATTTGATTATTAGCCCAAAAATAAAAGCCTAGCCTTCTTCATGTCGCCCAGGTTTGCACTCCCGTGCTTACTTGAGTCAAGCTTACGTATGTGGGTCCAACCTGGGTGACAAAAACGGAAAGTAGAGCATTTAAACAAATTGTTACTATTTATTAGATTCACCATTTCATCAGTGGCGTAGATAGCGTAGTGTTATTATCTATGGCTAGTGCTTAAAGGACAAAATTATTTGACTTTGACTTGAAACCATTGTAAGCCCTACGAAAAATCCTAAGGCGAATGAGTGGTCGCAGTGTTATTGGGTTTTCCATTAGAATTTTCTTAGTAACAGTCCGGAGTTTAGAAGTTGGCGGTTTAATATCGCCGTGCCTCGGAAAGCACGCAAAGCCGTTGGTCCTGCAACTCTTGCACGATCTCTCCCTGGTCGTGTCGGATTGCCGTCCCATTGGACTATGAGTGTAAAGGAACAGAGAGTGCACCCGTGTTTACGCACACACTTGTGCACTATATAGTTACTTTACTCTTTTGACTATAATATCTCCTGCGCAAGTGCGTACCTACCTGGCTAATCTCTGTTGAGATTGGCCACTGTGACCGAAATCGGTCGGGAGGCTATTATTATTATAAAAGGCATCATTTGGTTCAATGCATCAAAAAAACAAACTAAAGAAAAAAAAAATTTATTCATAGACAATATAAATAATGCTGGTTCCACACTTAGCCAGGAGGCCAGTGCATCTGGCGGCCTCCTAGAATGTGAATATGAAGGTGGTAGACACTCTGTGCTCCATTTTTGCCATCGTTGATGACCAGCCTGAAGCCAGCCTTGTCCAGACCCTCTGAGTGGGCAACTTTGCGGGCAGCAATCAGCAAGTGCCCTGGAATTTAAAGAATAATAAGGAAGCCTGATACAGCAGAGGCCTGAGCAGTGATTTCCATATGATGTTTATTTAACAGCCGCAATGAAATATGAATAAGATTAAACAACAATAACTGACATAAGAACCAAGGTTTTACTTGTTAATTTTGTATTAAGAACTTTATGTTACCACTGAAACTATTTGTTCCAGGAAAGCCAGGAAAAGGGCCTTTTAAAAGGCCCATTGTAACATAGGGGTTGTATTCATGCCGTAAAAGGCCCATCGCAGTATCTGGGTTGAGTTTGTTTGAGTTGAGCGAGTTTTTTAAATGTTGCCCCACACTAGGAATTACTCCTGTATCGTGGGTGCGTTTACAAACATTTAACTTCACATACACAAACAGCCAGACTGGGAACAACTACCTGTAGGCAATACAAATATTTGTTCCATGCGGGAATCGAACCCGCGATACGCAGCGCAGCAGTCGATCGCTCAGCCACTGCACCAACCGTGTCGTCATAATAATATAGTAACAACTAGTTTTGAAATGATATAGAAACTGCACTTCACATCTACTAGTAAATCATATTTTTGTCTGAGAGAAAGATAGTTTCTACACTGACTAAACTGTGGAGGGACACTATACGCCCCTCAGACATATTAACAATAAGACTTCTATTGTGTCTTGCTAAGTTTCCTTCAACTTTATAAATGAATACAATATTTTATGACATAGTTGTAAAAGCTTAATTTGTTTACAGTAACATAAAGTAAAAATTTATTAGAAGCTGGGTTAGATAAGAGGTTCTTGTTACCAAGGAGTTGTTCATCATTATCTTCAGCCTTCGACAGCTGGGAGATCGGCTTCCTCGGTATCACCAAAATATGGGTCGGGGCTTGTGGGTTCACGTCGTGGAACGCCACACACTGGACAGAAAAAGAATATTTTGAATCATGGTGTAGGTACCTAACCTAACAAGACTTTTTTTATAAAGTTAATCACGAGTATTTTTATAATCTATCAGTTAATGTATAGTTTCCAATGAAAAATAGTGAAACCTCGCAATAAATATGCGAATATTTTCAACAGCTGACGTTGAAAATGTCGGCCGGCTATATAAAATCATTGAGTTTACTATGAATAACTTACCTGTTCGTCTTCGTAGACGAACTTGGCAGGTATTTCCTTCCTCAATATTTTTCCAAATATTGTATCGGCGGCCGGAGCGGCCGTTTGCGCTTTTTCAACCTCACCGCCAGCCATATTTGTGAAAATTATCAATAAATTATCACACACAGAGCTTAGAATTGAGACAATTTTCTCTGCAAACAAACGTCAACTTCAAAACGTCATTCTGTTTTGACGTTTAACTGTGGTTTATCGGTTTGATCGGTTCTTTTTAAGCAAATTGAAATAATAAAACAAAATGAAAATTAACATGCCTTTTATTTAATTGTATTACAGTAAAATATATTTTTTTTACTTAATTATAAACTATTTTAAAACTACACTTACACTTTCAGGTGTATTCTGAGTAAGAGCATCATTTCCGAAACTGTCTTTTAAAGGTCTTTAGTCCGACCTGCCTACAGTCTACATCCTGGCCCAACAGGCCACAACATATGATTCAGCGCCCTTCCAAAGACATGAAAAGATCTGAGACTCTTTGTATGATGGTCTTCATCAACCATCACATGATAACCAGTTCTGTCAAGACCCCTTTTCATGGCTATCTGTTTCGCAACAAATAGCATGTGGCCTGAAACAAATAAAATATGTTTCTGACAACTATAGTTATACAAGTGTTATACTTAATAGCACCATTTTCTACTTTCAAATCTTTGTTTCTCTGCAGCGGAACTGTTGCCGAAAATAAACCCAAAAAAGTCTCATCTAAGGATTTCCTGACAGAAATTGCCATGACGTGCCATGGAGAGCCAAGGCCTCCCTATCTATAGTCACCTTTGTAGCTCACACTTAGCGTGACGATTGGCGCTGCACTAATGGCCTATTCAAGGCTTTCAGCTTGCAAAAATGAAACACCAAATGATAATTAAACTTTATTAACTACGAAAATGGCCACCACATCTGCCTTCCGCCAAGAATTTGAATATAAAATTGGTTTACATCCTGACAAGAATGAGGGCCTTCATTCATTACCACTCTGAATCCTGTTTTGTCTAAGCCTTTGTCTTTGGCGATTCGGCGCGCGACGATCAGCAGATGACCTGCGTTATAATTGTTTAATTAATCAATATTTTTAGCAATGCTAATCTGGGAACATGCAGTCTGGTTAATTAGAAAGTGTTAAAATTCTTGGCGTTGGTCAGATAAGCGAAGGATGATGGAAAGAAATACTTAAATCTAAAATGAGTCGTTATTTCGCAGACTTAAAATTAAGTGAGATAAGGATAGCAGCTTGATCATGATGATGTGGCAGAAAAACTACTTACAAGTAATAATTAAATGATTCAGATTAGCAGCTGTTATTCACAAGAATAATATGCGTTTGCAATATTCTGATAACTGTCAGACATGACGTCATCCGCGTTTAAGCGCTACAAAGTTCTTTTGACGCGTGGCCAAATTCGGAACTAAAGTCACTATCTTGTTTTATTTAAATTTTATGAAATATTAGCATTTTTTTTAAATATTTAAATGTTTACCAACAGCGCTTCCCTGCCAACTTCATTCGAGCACCAAAAGACCCTTGTATGTAGCGGAGTACAAAGCCACAGCAAATCGGTCGTATTTCACCAAATTCACCTACCTAACTACTTTTAGAAAAAGTTCTGAATCTGCCGCCTTTGCACCTTTTTGTGCGAGAAGTTTAAATAAATAAATCTGAATAAGATAAAAATTCTACGATAGTCATTATTTCTAAGTACCTACTTTAAAAAAATCTTCGCTGTAAAATTCTTTAGTGACGTCAACTGAAACGTCATGACGACGCGTCACAGATTACAAATATGTAGCAAGCCGACGTGTCGATTGAAATGGAATACCGCGCAACATTGATACACAAGGCTATGACCGTGTTCAAGACCTCGCACAAGGCCAAGGTTAGAACCATGAGGACGACCTCGACCTTGTGCGAGTACAAAATGATTCACCTCGACTTTGCACTCATACGAGGCCACCCGCGTTACCTTGTGAATTCGCGCGTCCTTTGATAACGGAAATTAATTTTAATATTTTTATATTTTGAACAAAATACCTAGTAGTCATTATGATTAGTATTTTTTTAAACTCATATTTATTATGATTTCGTAGAGCTTATCTTCGCTTAAAATAACGTTATTGCAGCGAATTTATGACTCAACATTTTTATTTGGTTATCTGCAGAACCAACTGTGAATACTCGCGGATGGGACAACTCAAACTAGAGAGACCATTTCAATGGAATGAGCAGCATCACGTCCGTCCATACGTAACTATTTTTCACCAATTCGTCCGAAAATGTGATGATTCCGGCAGACTTTCGGTTAGCGCATCCCGCAGCCCCCAGCGTAAGGTAGTCGTAGATTTACCGAAGGGTTTTAGTCTAGAGTCTACCTAAGAGATATGGTACCTGCTAGCGGAAGTTAATACCGCTGTCATCAGCTGATGACGTAACGACGGGCACTTGTCTAAAGAACTTCGTCCAGCCGACTAAGTGCTCATACACACTAGAGACACGCGTCAACGGCATGGCAGTCGGCAAAGGCAACTGCAGTTATCGACAACATGCCGCTCGTGTGTATGCACACTTAGTTATTAAAAGCCTTAATACACTAAGCGATATTCAGGGACCGTAAAATGAGGCTACTTTGCCCCGTTTTTTGCTCCAAATTTTGAAAAGTGTGACTGAAGTAAAATCCCTTTTTTGTTATGGCATTTGTCAATATTTCCACAGCTTATATAACATTCTGGCTCTAATATTTCAATGACAAAAATAGTTGTTTACTTTGATTTTAATAATTTTTTAAAAATTTAATAATGGAGCAATGTTATCCACCCTTTCGGAAACATTGCTCCTACATTTAACTTGTACTAAAAAAGGCAAATTTTTGAGAAAGTAGCAATGTTAACAGCCCCAGCTGTTAATATGCTCCAAACATAATAGTAAGACAGCAAATTTTGTGTTTCTCGTCTTATTTATATGGTTTGAACAAAATAAAACTCTAAATTTATAATGAAGGAACTTGTTTAATTGTACATACTATCAGTTAAATCAGTCTCAGAATCATTTTCTCTTAATAATCTAATAAACTATTAAAACAACCAAAAGCAACATCTATCAAGAATCATATAAACTTTTAGAAAACAAAAATATTTAGTTTGTTAAAACTAAACAATTACAGCCTTGACAAATCACATTAAAAAAAACTAAAAATACCTTGTAAAAACTTAAAATAGGTAGGTAGGCAATCGTATACATTTTTCTTTAAGTTACTAATAAATAGCGATATTTCTAATTATTTTTGAGATCTTAGATCCCCCAAATTTGATCGAGCTCAGGAACAGTATAAAACTCACGACGACCAATTTTCTTTGGTGCAGATATACATCCCAGAACTTCTTTCCAATTATATTGGATCTCATCCTTTGGTTTTGGCCATTTCCAATATTTGAGAGACCTTTTCATTGAGGATATGTAAGGTCCTTTATCATTCATTTTCGTTATGACACCTGGGAAAATCTCCCCTTCGTACGTGAAAGCTACATATTCTCCTTCGGTCTTAATGAGTGGTTTTAGATTTTTCGTTTTAGAACTTTCGGTGACATTATCCAAATTTGTTACCACCTCTGCCAAATTTTGGACATAATCTGTGAGGGTGTCCCGATCAATGCCAGCTCTACTGCGCTTTATATTAGCAGCAAGCCGCTGTGACAATTCGGCATTCCTTTTCAAAAAACTCAACACTCATTCCGATCCTGGGCAATTATTTTTGAACTTGGAAACTCTCCTCCCAATTCTGTCCAGATAAGATTTTATGACCATGCGCAAATCGAAACTTGTAAGAGGAAAACCATGCTCGCTTAATTTTTGTATGCATGATACGAATATTTTTTTTTCTTCTTCAACTGTAAATGTAGTAGGTGCTCCTGATGAAATTCTCAGTTATCATCAAAGTTCGGTGGACAACTGAAGCCTGTTAGTCACTGACCATGAAAAAGATAGCCAATAGCCCTGCTGGTGGCCTTGGTGTTTCATTGAGTCTTAAAAGTCTTAGTTGATTTATTATAGTTCTTCTTGGAATCCCATATATTTCACTGGCCTTTCTTTGACTAAATTCGTTCTTTTCTATTGCTGCTAGACAATCTCGAAGAGTCTCTTCTGAATAATTTTTATAATTTCTTGTAGGTACTTTCTTAACATATTTACGTGGCATATTTCCTATAAAAAAACTATTTGAATTCACTTTGCGCTATGTAGCAATTAAAATATTAAAAATTCAAAAACATAATTTGTAACTTTGCTCCAGGAGCAAAATATCCCCAAACGTGGTGCAAAGTAGGAACGTGAAAGTAAAAGAGGTTAGAATCTCAAATAAATCTACACATCAACTAAATATTACCTGATAACGTTAGCTAATTACATACCCGATTACATTAAACCCTCCTCACCTCAAATATCCAAGTAGATTCGTCGATGGAGGTGACTTTTGCAGACTATTATTTTTTTAACAAAACACTAACTACAAAACAATGGCTGCTATCAAAAAAAAGAAATGGCGGAAACCGGAAGTTCATATTTAGTGTTGCCAGTCTTATAAAACATTTATCGGATACGTTCAAAAATATTTCAATTTCCTTGGAGTTTTAGAGATTTGATCGAAATAATCTTTTTTTAAATTTGGCGCATATTTACCTTCACAGAGCAAAGTAGCCTCATTTTACGGGACCCTTTCCCTAAATCGGGATGGTGTAAGAGCAAGGGAGGAAGGGTCCCTATTAAAAATACATTACCTCGGGCCCTAAATAGGGATTTTAGACAAGTGCTCGTCATATGATGGTATGGTGAGCTACATGACGACGACGATGATGATAAATTGTACTGACCTAATAATAATTCGTTATCCACTGACGTTTCTATTAGCGAAGGAATAGTTGTTTTGGGTACCACCAGGAAATGTACTGGTGCCTGTTTATTTCTGGTTTCATCGAAAACAACGCACTGGAACATAACAAAGGAAAAAAACTGTGTTAAAATTATTAGAAGGAAGGCGGGTCACGTGAGTGGTTAAAACAAAATTTAATTAAAGATATAGCAAGCAAATTAGAAAACCAGTTCGGAATTGGGAAAACATGCAGGTTACAATAAAACATAGGTATTTAAAGGAAGTGTCACTGAATTTATCACGGTATATCCTGTTGCTAAAAGAAAAAACTTTTCTACAAAAAAAAAAACAACCGACTTCCAAGTTTTTATTTTTCACTTTTTAGTTCTAATTGCTATGTGAAATATCAGTGACAGAAAGCTATTGAACACATCAGCCTACCCCTTTAAAGGGTACAAGCGTGATTTCATGTTGTGTGTTTGCGTAAACAATGCATACATATGTTATAGCAGCAATCGCGGTTGATTTGCTGGCATTTATTGAAGAGTTCCGTTGTCTGTCTCCAAAACTCATCATCAGATCTTTACGTTTAAATGGGACCATTTCGGAACAAAACCTCTTTCGAACAAAAAAAAATTACAAATCTATAAGAGGGAGGGAGTTTTACCCGAATATACATTAAAAATATATATAGGTATGTATGTATATAAACATCCGAAGTTGGTAAAAAAAAAGGTAAAAACGGTTTTGAATGTTTACAAATTACCTCCTTTTTTATAAACATCAAAAATGTGTGGTTAAACAGTCGTTTATCAGCAACTTTTATAAATAAATCCCTGATTAAGGCGAAAGCGCCAGGGTAGCCCGCGAAATTCAATTTTTTTACGTTTTTTGCAATTTGCTGGTCAGTATTAAGTTGTACGTTGATTAAAATATGATTCGCGGCCGTAACAAATGTGTTTACAGAATTATAAACATTAAAATCATCAACACAACTCTCAAAGACCAAGTAACCCCAAAGAATGACTACCTACCTATTTCATGAAATCTTGACATTTTGGGATTATACTAACCGGAGCCTAACAAGTTGTATTACTGATCCTAATGATTATGATATGGCCGCGAATCATATTTGATCGACGTACAACTTAATACTGACCAGCAAATTGCAAAAAACGTAAGAAAATTTGAATTTCGCGGGCTACCTTAGCGCTTCCCCTTAAAAGTAAGAAAATTGTAATTTCGCGGACTAACTTGGGGCTAACCCACGCTTCCGCCTTATCACAGCAACGCGGCAACGTTAGGTATAGCAACAGTTAATTTATACATTATTATAAGAGCCAAATTTTCTTTACAATTATACAATAAATAAATTATAATAACATACCTGCTCATCTTCGAAAATAAACTGTTCTGGTTCCTTTCCGTCGTTAAAATTAGCAAAACTTGGTCTCTTTTGTGCCGTCACGGTAGCCATTTTGATTTAATTTATAAACAAATAATATTTATTACTTTGTTTTATTGGTTTATATCAATTAGTAATATCAGACAAGTGTACTGTGTGTGACCTTGTTTGTATAAAGGTACGTCGAAAAAATAAAATGGATTAAGTATAACCTGTATCAAAATTATTTGCTCTCTTTCTGGCTCATACAGAATTAGCTATAATTCTAAAAAAGAAAGAGATGGAAATATCAAGGACAATCATTGGGCGAGGAAAACAAATTTGATGACGAAATTAATTGAAATTAGAAAATGACAAATTAATGTCAAATTCGTGAGATGGAACGTAAACGTGTTCATTTACGTTCCATTTCACGAAAACAGGTGGAGATTCACAGATGACTCCGCCTAGGAGTGCAAAATAAACCTGTCCCATAAACAATGGAGTACTTACATAACATCGTGTCCTGTTGCTGCCTGTACGCTACAGGAGTTGATGGACGCTTCTGCAGGTGTCAAGCTCTGAGCTGACTGTATAAAGATTACCATCGACATGCTAGGAATAAGAAAAAGATTATTCAACTGTTTTTATTAGATAGGTACTTAAGTATGTTATGGGACAGGTAAACAAAAAAGAAAACGCAAAATAAACAAAACCATTTAATATATTAAGTTATAAATACATAACTTGGGCTATATACATGCACAATAATATAATACAATGCAGATCACAGTCTTATATGGTATTCAGTATCTTTACATTTATGTATGTGTATGTCGGTTGATGAAAAACACATGGCGAACTGGATAAAAATCAATTAAAATTATGTCAAAATTAATAATTAGGTCCCGTTCACACTGCGCTATTCTGTACGATATTTTACGGTCAAAAGTTGGGATCAAACGTCAATACCCCACTATTCATTTGGTTAAAAGAAAATTCAACATAAAACTGTCATTCTGCTTAGCATATAGAGGTATGAGGAATAGGGTCTAAAGTTCACTCATCCTCCATAGAAAAGGGAGGATCCTCCGACCAGACGGGTGTTGTGTCTGGCGGGCATCTGTCCGATGATTAATGTCGAGCCGATGTATATAATATGCTGGTTGCGCGGTAAACTCTGCTTGCGAGATGCAGGATTTCGTATGACGTCAGTATGACGCGTAGTTCGCATGTGGCGTTTGTAGATATCGCTACAAGCCTTTTCCCAACTATGTTATAATCGTCTTCTAGTATAACCGGATACCAGTATTTTACTTGGAGCGACTGCCCATCAGACCTCCACATACCCAGACCCAGTGGTAAGACTGGTTGTCAGACTTTTGGACTTCTGACTACATACCCGTAACGACTGTCAAAGATCTACGAATGAAATTCGAAACCAACGGCTTAATGTGCTTTTCGAGGCACGGAGGGGTCACAATATATAATGGACCGCTGCTACAACGATCTAACAGTGTCGCTGTTTGCCATTTGATTCCAAAATTATACAGTAAAATATCGTTCTGAAAATCGGCAATAAACGGGGCCTTTACATACAATCATTCAATAATATTACATGTAATGGAATTATTATAATATGGTGAAGATTTATTGCTGATTTTTTTTTACCTAAAACCAAATTAATATTTTTATTGTAAATATCTGATCATATTAGATATAATAAAGTCAGAAAGTCTACATAGCTGTTAATAAATAAATAGTATACACTGTTTTTTTGATGTGACACATACTCATCATCTGCCCAGCCTTTTCTTAACTATGTTGGGGTCGGCTTCCAGTCCATATAATGCAGCTGATTACCAGTATTTTACATGGAGCGACTGCCTATCTGACCTCCACAATTTAGTAATGCCACAGCTGTTATAAAAGCTTTAAGAATGTGTCATATAAGTCATTATAAATATATAATAGTTTGTATAGTCAACTGCACGTCGCAGTCGGTGACTTGAGCTGGTTTAGCATAGTACAGGTCAGATTCCATGTACAGACGCCAGCATATCAAGCTACCCGAAACTGTAAAATTTTCCCAATAAACCTTGAACCTTATGATTTAACGATAAAGTTGAAAATCTATTTAAGAAATTTGACACATTGTAGTAGCTTGATGTGCTGGCGCCTGTACAGGCGAATTGCTCTGACCAGACAATTACTTTTTAAGATAAAAAAAAAGTTATATAAATATTTATATTGCACAACGGCGAGTCAGAAAATAAAAGATGAGCGAAAACTTCTTTCGTACTAGAAATAATAGATAAAACTAATTGTGACCTAAGATACAATAATAATAAAGAAATAGTAATAGTTTAATGTTAAACAAATGTGATCATAACATAACGCCTGTAATTTCCCGATGGGTTAGACCCTTTTACTCTTTAGTACGACTGGTTGTCCGACTTTTGGGCTTCTGACTACCCGTAATGACTGTCAAAGATCTACAAATGACAGCCGGGACCAACTGATTAACGTGTTTTCCGAGGTACTGAGAGTCTCGGATATGTAATGGATGGTCACCGATCCACGAAGAAACCGCGGCAAGCGTAGCTTAACCTTAGATTGACTCGTGTAGCTGTTATTATTGTGTGTTAATGGAAAATTCTAAATATACAAATGAATGATCACATTCCTTTAACAGGAGTACTTAAAAACATAAAGAATATTAAATTAATGGAAGATCGTTCGTTCAATTGAAAAGTAACTTAGCATATGTTTGTGACGTCATATGTCAGTAAATATTAACCCCGTTACTGATAAACGTTGTATAGCGTCTGTATAGTTACACAAAGATTTGTCTTCTTCTTTCGAAAGTTAAATTACTGACGACTGAAAGAGAAATCGGTGAGTAACTATTCATCAGATATAATACGTTTATTAGTAAGGGGGGTGAATATACTTTCTTTGGTAATGCACTATATTAATATTAGACAGCGTAGCAAAATGCTCGAATAGCTCTTCGTTGATAAGTGGATATTGAATCAAAAATGAGAATTATGAAGATATCTCATGCAACGATGAAAAAAGAAAATAGCCAGAGTTATATAGTCCGCGCGGAACTATTTGGCCGCGCCTTAGGTGGGGGCAGGGGTGAGGGCGGCGGGTTGTCTAGTGTTCGCAACGCACACGAGATTAATGACAGCAAGCGCCCCCGCCCCTCCGTCCCGCTCACATACCTAAGGCGCGGCCAACTAGTTCCGCGCGGACTATAGTGGAGGCATTTTTTATAGGAAAGTTCTAAGTTAAACATTACTGGGGATATAAGGCCGGGATATAGGAATATCCCTGCCTAACGCTTCGGAAAATACAGTCGCGATGTTATGTTATGTGAGTCCTAAATTTTGTCATGTTAAAATAAAAAAATATATATAAAAATTATATATAAACATAAATAGAGAACCGCCTTTTTTTTTGAGGTCGGTTGAAAATATAGTGCATCACCAAAGCATCTTAAAACTAAATTACATAATATTTACAAAATTACCTAGAATCACTTGAATTAGTAACTGTCATAGTTTAGTTACTAAAATAACTTACTAAATAACTTAGTTTAGTCGACACGACTTATATTAATGTTGGCATTATCATATTGTTTTTATAACATTCGCTGAAGCCGCCTATTTGGTAGAATACTTTCAAAGTTACTACAAAAAAAAAAACAAAAAAAAAATGAAAAATAAACAGGTAAATTTCTAAGATGAATTTTTGTGAGCACCTTTAGTTCGATGATATTTTTTTTTGTGGGTAAAGGGGAGCGAAATCGTGTTGCGTAAAAAATATATTCAATTTGACTCCAAATGACTGACAGAAATTTAAATATGAGTTAACATAGCCCCAATATCACATAGCTTTATTGCCAGCGGGGTAATGGGGGTTTTCGTGAAAATTTACGACACCAGTTGGCACCACTGTGACAAGAGGTCTTCCATTTCGACAATGAATATAAAACATATGATGACGGTCATCATTCGATTCATTCATTTGTTCATCATTCAGTCATGATTAAAGAAAATAATATAGGCTCTTTGACAGATGCCTGGACCTGACGTGTCAGTGCTGCCACCTAGCGAACGTCATTTCATCATTTTTCATTTCATTACGTAACACACTATCAGAGCATTTTGACAGTTCAACAACATTCATTGCGTTATTTACGTTGTTAAGCAGACAATTTTTTCCAACGTACGAAACAATGGATTAGCAATATCATTGAAATTGATAGTGTTACGCAATGAGGGTTTTCTAAAATGATGTCCGCTAGGTGGCAGCACTGACACGTCAGGTCCAGGCATCTGTCAAAGAGCCTATAATTATTTTCTTTAGTCATGACGGAATGATGAACGAATGAATGAATCGAATGATGAACGTCATCATATATTTTATATTGGAAGACCTCTTGTCACAGTGGTGCCAACTGGTGTCGTAAATTTTCACGAAAACCCTCATTAGGTAGCTGATCGGTATACCCATCAGAAATTACGTTATTTTATTTAAATTAATAAATTGAAATGCCGTTCGTTAGTAAACGCATCACTTGATAACGGCTGGACCGATTCGGCTATTTTTTGTTTTAATATTTTCCTAATGTTCCGAATTAGGTTTTTAGGGAAACACAAATTTTCAAGTTACCCGGAAAATGTTGAATGTCTTCTTTTCTACAGGAATTTTGTATTAACTCGAGACCATAACTCAGATGGATATCGTAATGCTTTTTTTTGTTTTGTTTTATGGTCATGGAAAAGTTTTCAGGAAAAATATCGGGAGAATAGGGATTACTTGGACAGAATAACGTCTGTCGGGTCGGCTAGTTAAAACTAAAAATGTGGCTTCAGTGTTATGCTATTTATAATGAGCAAAAAGCTTAATTTCATTCTACGAGCTAGATTTTTGAAATCCATTCAGTTACATTCTAACATTTATAAGTACTTGGGCCATTACAAACGTAAAGTTAGTCACAAATCATTTATTTCGGACCTCTTGCTCGCACTTACGAGTTTTATGGAGCAGTACTAGATATAGTGTTGCGTGTATTCTGCTTTTGCACCTTTCCAATAATGTAAACAAATATGTGTATTTGGAAAAACAACTTTAAGAACTAAACATAAGGTTCCGTTTCCGCTGCAACTTCAACAAAATATATGACTTTTCAATAGTACTAATTATTCTAAAGTCAACTTAATTTACACCCCAATACAGTTGAAATTTGCTTAAGTAAGTGTAGACATCAATTGGAAACAAAATTTTAATATACTTTAAATGTGTTATTGACATAACGATTTATGACCTTGACTTTACTTTTGTAATGGCCCGAGTAAAGTCAATTTTGCTATAAGAAACCGCTCGTACAACGAAAGTAAACCTTTTCGAACTGAACTAACTTCTAGTAAAGTCCGCCCGTCATTTAAAATTAGTATAGTGTAAATATTCGAAAAGACTCGAGATAAACTCGAATTTATTTACAATAATTATTTAATCTAGCACTATAGTGACAAGACAGCCATTCAGCCCATGTCTTAATGTAAATAATTTCGACACTCGGTTTCTAAAAATCCAATTCTTCTTCTATCGTATTGCTAAGATAAAAAAAATCGAGCCGTGGTCAAAATTTATAATAGCCAGTCTCCAAAGTAGAGTAGAGCAGTGGTGGCCCCGAGTATTACGAGTTTGTAGGTCGTGTTTTTCGAATGTGTGATTCGAATCCAGGCACTTAACTTTGTATAAATAATTTGATGAAGTTATTTATATAAAGCAAAATGCCTGCCCGTTTTCCATGTAGTTCATGTGAAGGAAAACATCGTGAGGAAACCGGCTTGTTCTAGAACCAAGAATTCGAGGACATGTGACATCTAGCAACCCGCAATGGGCCCGCGTGGATTATTAACCTCCTCGCGAAGACAGGAGGCCTGTCTTAGCAGTGGGAACATTATAGGCTACCGGTCGATTCAGTAAAAATCTCACCGTGAAAATTTAGGTGATGTGAGTTTGTTTTTGCTAGGAATTGACACTATTGACAGCTCACTCCACGTTCACTTCACCTAAGTTTTCAAGGTGAGATGGTTACAGAATCGCACTGCTGTTTATTTATGTATGTTATATAAAGTGGAGATGATTGATATTCGAGGAGGCTATTACAATGTTAATCAACTCTTAAAATTGTCTGTTGTCTTTACGTTCAATCAATCATATGCGATTTAAAAGCAGATTCATTGATTGACTGGATCAGGCTTTCAGAAACCGAGATTTTTCATTAATTCGTTACCGAGATAAAGTTTTAGATAATTTTTTGTGTTTTTTGTCATCTTGAAAATGTTCAGGGTCAAAATAGCTGACTTTATAAGTCGGTTTATTCAGTTGTCATCTGTGGGTGGGTCTTATAAAGTGACTAAATTCTAAATTTGTCTAGCTTGGGGTCCTGCGAGACCCCATGCAGAGTAATACTCGGAGTTGACTTTGAGTCGTGAGCTAAATGCAGTTATTTTCTTGACTGTATATTTGAACTCGAATATAAAATGCTCATACTTGTACTGTGGGGTACTACAACACCCCGAACGGTACTTCCCCACCTGGGGTACCGTAATACTTTACGGTACCCCAGGTGGGGAAACTTTGAGTCACTATAATTATTCTTTTATCTACAAATCTGGACTTCAATATAAAATGCTAGTACTTGTACTGTGGAGTACTGTATTACCCCAGATGGGGGTCTGAAAGTTCCCCAAGTGTCACTATAGTTACTCAGTTGGCTTTCAATCTGGTCTTCAATATAAAATGCTAGTACCTACACATACTGTGGGGTCCTGTGTCACCCCAGATGGATTCCGACAGTACCCCAAGTGTCACTATAATGCCTCTGTAGACTATAAATCTGGACTTCAATATAAAATGCTAGTTCTCATACTCTGGGGTTCTGTTTCACCCCAGATGGGAACTGACAGTAACCTACAATGTGTCCAACAGTACCCCAAATTGGGTTCGACAGAACCCCAGATTGGGTCCGACAGTACCCCTAGATAGGGTGCTACCGTACCCCAAGTGTCACTACAGTTAGTCTGTTGGCTACATATTTGGACTGGTGTACAAAAGGCGGGTACTTCGCTAGCCCCACGTGGGATAGTACTTGGTCCACTTGAAGTCGGGCGCGAGGTACACTCGGCGGCCGTGCACGAAGCATGTTACTATGCCGCGGTACGCCGTGCGAGGTACGCCGCTCTGGGGAAGGAGAAAAAATAAAATGAGAATAAATTATGGAAGACTGAAGCCAATGTGGGCATGGCTACAATGAATGAGGGTTTTCTGAAATGACGTTCGCTAGGTGGCAGCACTGACACGTCAGGTCCAGGCATCTGTCAAAGAGCCTATATTTTCTTTAGTCATGACTGAATGATGAACGAATTAATGAATCGAATGATGAACGTCATCATATATTTTATATTGGAAGACCTCTTGTCACAGTGGTGCCAACTGGTGTCGTAAATTTTCACGAAAACCCTCATTGTTCGGAGAGTAAACATTGCTTCGGACACGAATGAATGCACACGTTTAGAGGGAGGGGGAGCAAGCCAATATTCACTCACTATTTTATTAAAATAAACAAAAAGAAACACCACATAGTGTAAAATTACTATAATTATTACAACTGTTATGTAAACATTAGGGAAAAAATAAAAAAAAACTAACGGGCAGTAATAAATTTTTTCGGCGGTTGGTAAATTAGAGTGACGGTAATAAAAAGAAAATTGGTAGGTTATTCAGGACGCGGACGGCTGTCTTGCTGTCAACACTAGTTAGGGTAATCACCCGACACTTACCCTAAAGTCGTCCATGAGTCCTAGTTTCTTGGCAGCGCGCTGGTAACTCTTGGCGTTGCTGTAGATGACGCGGACGGCTGTCTTGCTGTCAACACTAGTTAGGGTAATCACCCGACACTTACCCTAAAGTCGTCCATGTGTCCTAGTTTCTTGGCAGCGCGCTGGTAACTCTTGGCGTTTCTGTACATGACGCGGCCGGCTATCTTGCTGTCAACACTACTTAGTGTAATCACCCGACACTTACCCTAAAGTCGTCCATGAGTCCTAGTTTCTTGGCAGCGCGCTGGTAACTCTTGACGTTGCTGTACATGACGCGGATGGCTATCTTGCTGTCAACACTACTTAGGGTAATCATCCGACACTTACCCTAGTCGTCCATGAGTCTGTGGCATCCACATAAACATTCGCCGCATCAACGCGCTTAGCGTCTGCTCCACAGCCAACTGGTCACTATACTGCGAGCCCGCGCAGCAACCGTAGATCTTTATAGTGTGCGAGCAGGCCGCGCTACTATGAGCGCGCGCCTGCGTGAGAGCGAGACGGGTAGATTACCCGCACGCATTCCTCGCCAGAGAACGCGACCGATCACGAGTCTTCGACACAATTTTGGTTTTGGTTTTGAATGAATCCTATTGGCTGATTTGATAATATTATACTAGCTTGTACTCCACAACTTGTGCTAATGGCAAAAACTATGTAAGCAGGCCTATTTTGGAAATAAAAGTAAGAAAGCTATCATCAGTCGTTTTATTAACTCGCAAACCTAACATTGGTGACCCCGACGTGATGTCGCTAGAGAACACAAGCGAAGACAGCAAAACAATGAAGTCGGAATCCGAACTTTCTGCAATTTCAATCCAATCAAGATTATTACCATTGTTCGGGCGCCTCCGGCAACCTTCGGCTGCTGTCGTGTGACAGCGGAAGGCGGCGGGCGACGACGACGAGAGGTGCGGCGGTCGCGCCACTTCACTACCGATCTCGGGCGACGGCACGCGCGCGCACTCCATACGTTTTACCATCGTCAATTATTGTACCTATTTTGCATTATATTATTTAAATTACAGTCCACTGCATTTTGAGTTCAAGTCCTTAGTTTAGGTCCCTAACAACCATTCTGGAGAGAGATTCCACGAGCCTGGTTCATTCAGTTCGAAGCCGTCGTGGATCCTCTAAAGACTTCTGATGACCAGAAATTTCGGTACGTCCTGCAACAGCTACAAGCCGCCGATCTGCAGCACATCACGGATATTTTATATAATCCGCCGCCAACGGACAAGTACGGTGCTGTGAAGAACCGTCTACTCACCGCGTATGACAAGTCTGACGTGAAAAACTTCCAGAAGTTAATCAGTGGTCTGGAGTTAGGTGACCAAAAACCCACACAGCTACTGCGAAAAATGCGAGAACTGGGAAGCGGCATGATAACAGACGAAGGATTGAAGATAGAATGGCTCAATCACCTACCCACACAAGTACGTGTCGTGCTTTCGGTAAACACGGAGTCATCACTAGATACCCTCGCCGCGATGGCCGACAAGATGGTGGAGTATACAGAACCGGCAACAGTTGCTACAGTGTCCACAACCGCGCAAGACCCAGTGATGTCCGCACATTTAGAAGTGTTATCAAAACAAATGGAGAAATTATGCCTAGAAGTGGCTGAGCTACGCGGACGTTCGACGCAGCGCCGCAGACCCCCGTTCCGGTCACATTCGCGGTCACAATCTCGGCGAAGGCAGAATAACAAGACTTCAGTAAAACCCGGAGATCCGACATGGGAATGCAGATATCACTTTCGTTTCGGTGACAAGGCGAAACGCTGCGAGTCACCGTGTTGCAGAAGAAAGAATCAAACGTCGTTAAACTAGCTTCGACATCGACAGCGGCGGACGTCGATGTCCCTTGCACTACCAACCGCCTTTGTATCTTCGATCGAGACACTAGAGAGCGTTTCCTCGTGGATACGGGCGCCGACATTTCAGTTTTGGCCGCCACAAACAAAAGAAAAACAACGACTGCAAGCGCCTACCGACTATATGCCGCAAACAACACACCAATCAATACTTACGGTGAAAAAACCATAAGGCTAAATCTTGGTTTACGTCGCAGTTTTCTATGGAAATTCGTCGTGGCTGATGTGAAGACCTCTATCTTGGGAGCGGATTTCATACGGCATTTCAAACTGCTCGTTGACCTCCACAAAAGGAAGCTTGTCGATAATGTTACCGACTTAGAAATTGACGCCTTCGAAGTTGCCACAAGTGAAGGAACAGTACATGTCATAAGTTCCGACCAAGTATATTATGACATCTTACAGCGATACCCTGAAGTGCTTCGCCCTATGACGCTCAAGGAACCACCGAAACACGATATCATGCACCGGATAGACACAGCTAGTACCCCTCCGCTCTTCGCCCGAGCCCGTCCCTTACCGCCGGATAAATACAAGGTTGCAAGGGAAGAATTCGAGCACATGATGGAACTGGGCATATGCAGACCGTCAGAGAGTCCGTGGGCTAGTCCGCTACACATTGTCAAAAAGAAAGACGGAGGACTTCGAGTATGTGGTGACTATCGAAGATTGAACGCAGTTACTCAGCCAGATCGTTACCCCATACCTCGCATACAAGATTTCACATACCAGCTACACAATATGACAATATTCTCGAAGTTAGACCTCAAAATGGCATATTACTGGATCCCAATCACAGAAGAGGACGCCAAAAAAACAGCCATTATTACACCGTTCGGGCTATTTGAATTTAAATGTATGACGTTTGGTTTGCGCAACGCTAGCCAAACGTTTCAACGGTTCATGCATCAAGTACTGCGAGGAATAGACCACTGCTTCTGCTACGTGGATGACATATTATTGTTCTCAGAAGATGAAGAGACACACAAACAACTTCTATGTCAAGTATTGGAGCGCCTTAAAGAATACGGTGTCATGCTGAAGTTAGAAAAATGTGAGTTTGGAAAGAACGAAATCAATTTCCTTGGTTATGAAGTATCTAGAAACGGCATCAAACCCACGGAAGAACGAACGAAAGCGATATCCAACTACCCGAAACCCAAGACGATCGCGGAGTTGCGTCGTTTTCTCGGCATGCTTAATTTTTATCGCAGCTGCCTACCCCACCAAGCCGACTTACAAAACGACCTTAACAAATATCTGCATAACCAGAAACGTAATGATAAAACGCCCATCGAATGGACACCGGAGGCCGAATTAGCTTTTGAGAAATGCCGACAAAGCATTCTATCAGCGACTGACCTCGTGCATCCACTTCCTGGAAGCCCCCTCGCCCTGATGACGGATATTTTCGTGGCTGCGCGCTGGTAACTCTTGGCGTTGCTGTACATGACGCGGACGGCTGTCTTGCTGTCAACACTAGTTAGGGTAATCACCCGACACTTACCCTAAAGTCGTCCATGAGTCCTAGTTTCTTGGCAGCGCGCTGGTAACTCTTGGCGTTGCTGTACATGACGCGGACCGCTGTCTTGTCTTCGCTACTGAAGACCTGTTCCGCTGTCATCACTGGAAGGCTTTCTACTGTTTCAATTAGGTTTTCGTCGTAATGATCCTAGAAGGGAGAAAATTGGTAATGTTAGAGTATGAATTTACATTTTTATTGAGACAATCATTCGAGTAACGGAACATCATGAGAGTCAGTTGAATTGTAGCAATCGGGACAAAATGTCGTCGCTTTCGACTTAGTAAATACAGTATAGGTCTACTTCTGTCTACCATTTAGATTAGTTTTCCCGCAAAATTAACATCATTAAAAAAATATACATGTTTCGCTTTATAAACTTGTCAACTGCCACAGATATGCGTGTGCGAAACAAACGCCCCACCACAACAAAATAGCGGGCTGAGCGCGGAGGTGTGAACTGGCTTCCGAGCGAAGAGGCAGTATCATAATCAAATCTGTGCGTTAGAACAGTTTCGTTCGCTTGTCGTACAACGGACAAGTCATGGCGGAATCACTGCGGTATTGCTGCAATGGTTTCGCGGCGGAGATGTGATACCCGCCTTAATAGCAGACTCTTTAAATAAAAGTTTTTACGCTGAGGTGAGCTGAATTAATGGTTTAATTTTGCGCGTCGATGTTTATACCGTGTGTATAGAAGGCTTACCTTGAGTAAATACGTGTGGTTCAACTTGGTAAATTCCACATACTCCATATTGAGCTGTATGTTGCGCAGATGCATGTCGAAGAACAGTCCTTTACTGACGCCTACCTATTAAGGAAAATTATAATAATATTACATTGAGTCTAATTGTTAACTCTGGAATAAATAGTAAACATGAAATGTTATTGTTGTTTGTATTGTTACATTATATGCGTGACTTATTTATGAAACCAACAGCTTCTATGTAAAATAAAAGTGCTCACCCCTACCTTATTTCAAGTTAAACAAATATCAACTTTATTTCAATAAGAATAAAGTTGATTTCAGAGTGACTAGCACTATTGACAAAGTTCGTAAAAATGTTTGAAGTTGTAGCGTAAACTGTACTTTATTGTGTAGGAATTAAAGTTAGTTTTCCATTAATTCATATTTCTTTACATTTTTGGGAAATAAATCGCGAATGCACGGTATATCTTAAGTACTATTGATCACAACAGTCTCGGTCTTACACAGTCGGCAATTGTAGGTTTATCAACAATCTCAGGTTTAAGTGATCACACATAATGATAACAAATCTAAATTTTTAGAACTTGAAAATTATGGCAAAATACTTGATTAATAACAAAAAGTAAAAAAAAAAACAAATTATAATAAAAAGGTGAAGGATTTCCAAAGTATACTAAAATAATAACAAATTATCAGATTGTGTTTTTCGGAACTTCAGTGTTTTGACTTTAAAGACTTTTATGGAATTTGTGATGTACACACAACGCATCCACACCCACACACACACGCACGCGCACGCACACGCATACTCACACGCACACGCATACTCACACGCACACGCATGTAGGCGTGGTGTGGTCCAACCACAGCGTTAAGAGATTTTTCACTATGAAATTCACAGTAGCACCCTGTAGTTTGGATTCAGTGATAGCAAAACATTCCTTTAAATTCTCAGAATGATGGTGTATAACGCATAAAGAATACACAGAGCTATCTAATCTTTGTTTGCATCAGTTACAGAAAAGATCATGTACAATTACCTTTCCAAACGAGTATGTCCTAGATATTTCAGGTCGTATGCACGCCCTGCCGTCAATGTTGACTGGGTTCCGTAGCCAGTCGTCGAAGAAACTGTAACAGAAAATAACATTAATAATTAGTACTGTAGTATCTGTTTTTTACCTGTCGGTAAAAAAACCGGTCTAGTGCAAGTCGGAGTCCGTACAAATTTCTAGGTGTGTTTCAGTTTCAGATTTTTTCTTTTACTTGTGCTACATGACATTGCTTCTTGCCAAATTTCATGTTTCTAAGTCAATGGGAAGTACCCTATAGGTTTTGATTCCAAACGGAACATAAACGCCCGTATCTTTTGAATACGTTGACTTAGAAGTTTGTTTTTTTTTTATCCTGCTTCAAGGGATTGCAGCTTTGGAGCATTTGATATTAATTTCAACTTGATCTCTCCACGTGTTCCTGAGAAAAAGGGTCTTGACAGACGGACAACGAAGTGATCTGATAAGGGTTCCGTCTTTCCTTTTGAGGTACGGATCCCTAAAAAGCAGAAACTACGGTACCAGTATTACTATTACAGAAAACAACACTGGTATGGAACTCTCTGCTCGCCCGTGCTCCAGATTCGTTACCACTCGTAATCAAGAAGACGCATGTGCCATGTGCTCTCGTGACGACTTGCTACGACGTACTGAAGCGCGTAACAAAGGACACGTCAAAAAACGAGCAACGAGCCGCTCGAGTTGCTTGTTGCGAGCGCCTTGTTTCCCCGTACTGACTGCACGAACGTTCGCTGTGTAACACGTTACAATACGCCCAGTAACGCCGGTCAGGGGGCTTACTCTCCAAACTAATTCCAATGAGATGCCAATATGATTCCAATGTTAATTTTACAGTCACGTGATTCGGTACTCTTGAAAACAATATTGTCAACAATTACCCCACGCCAAGCCCGAACCCAATTCCAATTAGTTCTCCAAAATGGACACCCAATCTAAAAATCATTTGGCGCTAGCATCGAACTCAAGAGTACGAAACGTCACAATTCCAATGTCGATCTATCGGAATTAAGAGTAAGCACCCAGTACCCGCCTTAACGGGGTAAAAGCTAGAATCAAAATAAAGATTGGTAGACTGATTGTAGTCACGTGAAGTCGTCGGTCCCGGCTGTCATTCGTACATCTTTGGAGTTGTTACAGGTAGTCACTAGTCAGAAAACCGAAAGTCTGATAACCAGTCTCAGTCAGTCAGTTATCAGACTTTAAGTTTTCTGTTTTTCTTACTTAGTAACGGGGTTGTGGAGGTCAGATAGTTACTTGATGTAAAATACTGGTATACAGCTTTATCCGAATAGGCTGGAAGGCGACCCCAACATAGTTTATAAAAGGCTAGGCAGATGAAGGTTGGTACTCACGCGACTGGCCACTTGGGCGCCAGTTTGGTCCAGGTCTCCTTCCTCAAAACCCAGCCTAGCCCTGGGAAGAAGTCAGTGCGATGTAGCAACTCTGGTCGGGACATGTCTATGACTCCCATCTTGCCGTTGTCATTCCATGCTGATATGCACCTGGAAAGGTTGAACAAAAGAAGTATTTAGTTTTGAAAGTTCTTCGTTCTTCATGTCAGGGATCTAAAATCATAAATTTTGCACAAGAGTTCCTATACCAGCGATGATGAGCACTAAGGAAGGATTTTGGAAAATTAATCCGCAGACGGGGCTGATAAATGATTTTATTTCTGTAAGGTATGTACAGACGCCAGCACATCAAGCTACTACAATCAGTCTAATTTTTTTATTCGATTTTCAACTTTATCGCTAAAGCATAGAAGGTGCAAAGTTGATTGGTAAAAATTTGACAGTTTCGGGTAGCTTGATGTGCTGGCGTCTGTACAAACTCTTACATAGTTCGCGTCAAACAATATGGCGGCTCTGAAGTGCGCTACTCACGGCGCAGCACCCCAACCCTCACCCCCGCTGACATAAAAAAATAAAATAAAAAAAAAAAATTTTACTGCTCAGCGACTCGCCTCATGTTCCGAGCCGTCATAAAGTTTGTACGCGTCAATCATATTTCAAAAACTAGATGATCTGACTGTTCTGAGAAGAGAGGCCGAAACAAACGCAGAGGTCAGTCTCTTTTAAAGGTTAAACATGAAAGTTGACATGGTTGTTCATCAGTTGCCAATGGAAAATTCCAAGGGGCACACGGCTTGTTACAGTACCCGGCAATAAATATTGCACATCGACCTTTGGAAAGAGACAATCGGCTAATTTCGGCTTCGTAGAGCGTTATCTCTGTCGCACGAAATACAAACAGTCCGGTATCTATTAGGAGCTGTTAAAACAATATGATTTGCTTCTTTTGATAATTATTTTTATTCTTTGTATAAAATGGTTTTGTGTAAAAAGGTCGATGTGCAATATTTATCGCCGGGTACTGTAGATATACAGGGTGACAGCGACATCGACGCGCAGCTCATGACCATAGATTCAACATCTGTTTCACGCAATTTAATAGTCTGATGACATTATAAAAAAAGTTTTGAATGTGAAAGGCTGTTTGGCAGGACGGGGCTATTTTTAATAAACCGGACAAGTGACAATTCAACAATTTTGCATAATTATATTTTCTGGTTTATTAACAGCACCTGTCGGTCGATTCTGTAAAAATCTCACCGTGGAAACTTAGGTGAAGTGAGTTTGTTTTTGCTAGGAATTGACACTATTGACAGCTCACTCCACGCTCACTTCACCTAAGTTTTCACGGTGAGATTTTTACAGAATAGCACCGCTGTTGTCTCACACACACAAACTTTCGCCTTTATAATATTATAAGTGTGATAAGGTAATTCTAACAGATTATAAAAAAAAATATAACTCACCACAGCGTTCTATCTTTGAGTAGCAAAGGATATGTGCCGAGGAAGTACTCGAAGAAGTCAGGGGATATGTCTAGGTCATCTGGAAATAAATTAAATATTTATAATACAAATTTAATTTAAACAAGAGTTGCAAAATAAAACAATGTAGACTGCCTTCGCCTTAGTCGCAACTCACAAGTATGACTGCGTAGCGTTAAGGCTCCTACAAACAGGAGCGACACGCGATATAATCGCACGCGACACAAAGGCACCGCTCGTTGCGCGACTTGCGGTGCCTTGTGTCGCGCGCGATTTTATCGCGTGTCGCGCCTGTTTGAAGGAGCCTTTAGGGTCCTGGGTTTGATCCCCGGTTAAGCAAATTATTATCAGGTCTGCTGACTAAGGAATTCTCAGAAGCAGCCCCTAAACCGGGTAATTTGCCCACCCAGTTAATGCCGTAATTTCCCAGAAATTAAGGCCTTGCCTCTTATGCGCTAGATTGATCACGTGATCTGCCTAGCCTTTTCCCAACTATGTTGAGGTCGCCTTCCAGTCTTACCGGATGCAGCTGAATACCAGTATTTTACATGGAGCGACTACCTATCTGACCTTCACAACCCAGCTACTGGGTAATACGAAACACCTTTGGTTACACAGGCCGACAAATTTTTTTACCCAGAAACCAAACTATACTTTTCCGAAGGATTTTGACGCGCTGAATTCAAATCCTCAAAATTGCTCTATCACGTCAGGATTTCGAGATATCCTAACCTAAAAGTGCAAAAAATACAGTTTTATCTCATTTTTTAGGTTATGTAGCACGACCGATTCTATTTTCATTCAAAAATTATTAATAGAATCTCAAAGGACTAGTCTTCCTCTTTAAAATGACGTTGAGTTTACTCAAATATCTTTTTTTTTCGCTGAGATATCGCATTTTGAAATTTTCGTTGGATTGTTCTACGTTTGAGAATTCATACACATACAGTCTATTGGAAAATTTCAAAATGCAATTTTGTTATTATGTATTTAGCCACAAGCCCCTCCCACTCCCCGTGGTTTCTGCCTACCTCTTTGGAAAATTAAGGAGTGATGTTAAAAAACTGTAGAATTCTAGGTTATCGTGCATAATCAGTGTTAGCTCTCAAGTTGAACTGTACTATAGATGTGATGCTCTTTTCAAGCGTTGCTGATAACATAATATGTATTATGTTCAGTTTGACTGCTCCAGTGGACTGTGGTAATATTGCTTTTGATTCAGTAATTCAACATCAATGTACTAATGTACCAACAACAATGTACAGACGCTAGCACATCAAGCTACTACAATCTGTCAAATTTCTTTTATAGATTTTGAACTTTAGTGCTAGAGCATAAGGTTCAAAGTTGATTGGGAATATTTGACAGTTTCGGGTAGGTTGATGTGCTGGCGTCTGTACTAATGTACTGCGTTTTCGGCACAACGGACAATAATGAAATAATATGCGAAAATGTTTAATATCAACTCACACCGAATGAAACGAAGCAAAATCGGAACAAAGAGGAGCTTTTTGTATTGTGGACAGGGAACGTACAGAGGTATGAGGAAAAGAGTGTAAAGTTCACTGATCCTCTATAGAAAAGAGAGAACCCTCCGACCATTCCAGGTGTTGTGTCTGGTAGTCTACAGTCGATTTATGATTATTATTTTGATTGATGTCGGGACGTTGTATATTATACGCTAGTTGCGCGGTAAATTCTGCTTGCGCGATGCAGAAGTTTGCGTGACGTCACGTTAGTGTGCTGCGTAATTCGCATGTGGCGATGTAGATGCCGCCACAAACCTTTTAATATTTGCTTGTACCTACCTAATTATTTTTTCGACAACGAATACATAGTCGAAAAAATAATAGGTGCAAAAGGTGTGGGGGGGGGGGGGTAAAGTGCATTAATGAAAATGACAGTTCGAAAAGGTGACATGCGCCCGTCATGCAAAGTAAAGGAAAAGTTTCTCAGAGACTAGCATAAAATTTTCGCTCCTTGGCCGTGCAAATTGGTTTTACCCTGCAAAACTAGTATTATTTTCCTTGAACGAGTATCAACTATGGGCCGTCGAGTAGGTATGCATGTAGCCGATAAAGAATTTACATTGAACAAGCCAGCTATTTTCCCCTTATCGTTTTACTGTTACTTCAATAAATGGGCAATGTTTTAACATGATACTCTAACCGAACTCTAAAGTAAACAATTGCTTACAATGCGCGCCACGAAATATGAGACTTGACCCCGCCTCCCCCGCTCTTTCCGCCGCCCCTATGACGTGCGGTCCCGTCCCGCACTCAGACCTCATACCGCTAAAGATACCTAAAATCGTGTACTGCGCAATTCAAACCACGTGGTGTGTTAAGTCTCATCTTTCGTGGCACGCATTGTACATATTTTTTATTTCGGTTATACAAGAAGTCAAGAACTGACTGCCTGGCGCGTTACCGCCGAGCTTGAGGTCCTGTTCCCAGCGGGGTCTAAAAGAGCGCAACAAACTAAAAGTAAGCAATGGCTTCCATTTTAACAGTTCAAGAATAGAATATTCTTTATTATATTTGGTCTGTGGATGGGTGACCATCTTTACATACCGTGACCCCTCCGTGCCTCGGAAAGCACGTTAGGCCGTTGGTATCGGCTGTCATTCGTGAATCTTTGACAGTCATTACGGGTAGTCAGAAGCCTGAAAGTCTGACAACCAGTCTTACCAAGGGGTATCGTATTACCCAATGACTGGATTGTGGAGGTCAGATAGGCAGTCGCTCCATGTAAAATATTGGTATTCAGCTGCATCCGGTTAGACTGGAAGCCGACCTCAACATAGTTGGGAAAAGGCTAGGCAGATGATGATGATGACTCTTTATTATGTACACCATATAAACCCCCTCACCTCCTTTTTACGATAAAAACCATACGGTTTTTATTGTAAAAAGAAAGTTTTTAGAGGTATCTTCATGATTTTTACCTATCATATCAAAATATCAAATTAGTTGTATTATGTTTTCAACATATTATCTACCTAGCATATATTCTGAAGAATATCATATATTTTTCTGATTTTGTTTACTGTAGGCGATCATATACTTTTATTGTTTCTAAAACTTGCGTTTTTTGTGTTTAGGTCTTGTATGCCGCTTAAAGTAAATGATTGGTTAATTTAAAGAAACGATTGTGAGTACAAGGATTTTGACTTTTTTTAAACGTATTTTGGTTATACTTCTGTCCATTCTGTTATGTGTGCTAACACTAACAATACTTCACGATTGGTCAACGAGGTAGTCAGGATTGGGAGCGCCTTAAAGGGCTTTTTTAAAAATAAAAATAATTACTTAGTTAATTCTATTTAATTGAGACGTGTTACATATTTGGATGCAAATCACGAACTGAACTATTAGCTAAGACTTAAACTAAACAAACATTATTTAATTGAGACGTGTTACATATTTGGATGCAAATCACGAACTGAACTACTAGCTAAGACTTACTTAATTAATTCTATTTAATTGAGACGTGTTACATAGTTGGATGCAAATCACGAACTAAACTACTAGCTAAGACTTAAACTAAAAAAACATTATTTTTAAAGTGTCAAGCTCAGCGACCTCACAGGTCGTGGGACAAGTGCTTATACACTCAATATAATTATAAGTGCTGGGGTTCCATAACTCCTCCCTCATCAAGTGCGAAATTATCGGTAATATTTGGATTCCGATGATTCCGCATACAAGACAATTTTCTCCAAAGTACTATACTAAGACATACTATCGCTAAAATAACATAGAGTAATATAGTTGCTAAACTAACACTATTTGTTTTCACTGCACTACCACTTTCCACTATTTCACTTTTTAATGTGTATGATAGATGTTTTTAAATCGTCAAAGTCAATTTGTTTAGATTCACTGTCATCATCGATACATGTTTCCTCTAATTTGGGTAGAACCGCGACTGGAGTTACTCGATATGGTATTTTTCCTGAATGATGTTGCCTTTTGTGTAATTTAATGTCTTTCTGATAGACACTGCAGTTTCCATCAATTTCCAATAAATATGTGCCCTTAATCGGTTTCCTGATAACATCATCGGCACATGTTTCGGTAAGCATTATTTAATTTCTTGTGTAAATTTTCCAGTTGAGGAAGTTAATAGGCTGTACTTTTAGACTTTCCAGGTTATCTGCAAGAGGTTTGCACAAACTAAAGTTTGAGGCAAAATTCATTGATTGTTCTATACACGAATTTTCAGGATACAATATCACATTGTTTTCCTTGCACAGGAACTGGTGGGCTCCCATCTCTTCACATGGGCTGGCTAGCGGTATGTACGAGTATGTAAGACCTTTCACCATAAGGTATGGATGTTTAGCGATAATGGTGGTAGTTTTGTTTTCCTTGAAAATTGGTAATGAATAGATTTTTAAATAATTAAATGTTTTTTTTTTATTAAAATGATTTCCATAATGAATGTTATGTGGTTTTCTTTTACATAAGCTTTAACAGATATTGTTCTTTCTAGCATTAATAACGATTTTTCAGTCACAGGGTAAATTAGACTTTCAGTTTCAGAAATATTGCTTAACAGTGCTAAGAGTTCAGATGGCTCAACAATGGTCGAATGTACAACAGACACTTTTGTAAAGGATAATGCAGTTTCGATTCCATTTAAAATAGTATAAATTGACTTAAAATTACTTATAAACATATCAAACATACTTAAAACATATGTAGAGTAAATAGGTTATCTTCTTTAGTACCTACGTGTATTTTTTATTATTCTTTCTCTATCACAGCGTGTCCTTATTTAATAGGTAATATGCCTGGGTTATTTTTTTATTGTTGCATCATTGGCATCGGTCTGAAACCTGGTGGTAGTGGGGATAAACCAAATTTTAATGTTGATTGTAGTGGAATTGTGCCGCCCGCCTGCGGTTTAGTATTATGGTTTGGATTTAACATTTTGCTACGCATCTGATACTGATCATAGAAATAGTAGTCTTACTTACTCGCAATTTTTAATCACTTATTTGGTTAACCTTTGATAACAAAACTGATTTTACTGTTTGAATTCTTGCACAAAAATCACTGTAACTCTCATTACTTTTAACCTTTAAAGTTTCTAACTCGATAGACAAAGTGTAACTCAAGCAATTCCTTGAATTCCGCCCACGATTGAATGTCTCCGCGCTCACTGATAAGCGCGGCTGCGTCACCCGTTAAGTGGCTGGACACAACATGCATTAAGTATTCCTGTTGTAATTCTGATAATTTAAACTTATCGATAATATACTCACATTTGCGTAAGAATAAATTCAAATGTCGTTTATTACCATCAAAACTGGGTAGAATTTTGTACAATTCATTTGGAATAAGATTTACTTCTGACATTCTGGTACTTAATCAAAAATTCTATGTAATAATTATTAACTCTATGAATTCTACCAATTTTACTTATTACAATAATTACTACTAGTATAATTATTTATTAAGTGTTTCTGAACTCAATATGAATTATAGCTAAATCTAATTAGTGTTTTAAAATTAGTTATACAAAACAATTGTATGTTCCGTATTCTTACAGCACACACATAACTTAATTATTTAAGAAAACCATCAAACAGTCAAAATGGAAAACTTCCAATTCCAAGTTTAACGAAAGGATGTGGACACGGATATTAAGGAGGTGAAAAGTCGTACTCACCAGCCTGCCACGCCCATCATCAGCTCTCAGGACTCCTCGTCGCCGACGATATTTATTTGGTTCGTTGGATCACCTTGCCGTACACCACGCGTACCGTTTTGAAAATCGAGAAAAGTCTTATCGCGATGAACAATGTAACGCGTGATAGCTTCCTCAGTGATCCTACCGGCTGCGCCAGTCAGGATTGGGAGCGCCTTAAAGGGCTTTTTTAAAAATAAAAATAATTACTTAGTTAATTCTATTTAATTGAGACGTGTTACATATTTGGATGCAAATCACGAACTGAACTATTAGCTAAGACTTAAACTAAACAAACATTATTTAATTGAGACGTGTTACATATTTGGATGCAAATCACGAACTGAACTACTAGCTAAGACTTACTTAATTAATTCTATTTAATTGAGACGTGTTACATAGTTGGATGCAAATCACGAACTAAACTACTAGCTAAGACTTAAACTAAAAAAACATTATTTTTAAAGTGTCAAGCTCAGCGACCTCACAGGTCGTGGGACAAGTGCTTATACACTCAATATAATTATAAGTGCTGGGGTTCCATAACTAGGTCGTTTCGGACGACACAGGCGAGTTCACTATTGTATGTTGACATTCAAACGAAGCCATTGAAATGGACTAAATTCTATTTGGTACACTTATGACGACAGTGTGATTTTGTCAGCTAGTAATAGGATTATTACAGTAGTATGTTGGTGTTACCACGAGACCAACTGCGTGACTGCTGAGCGCGTAGGTGGGGTTTTGGGTTCGACTCTCAGTTTGGGCAAAGTTTTATTGGTTTTTTTCCATTCGGAATTTCTTATGCGTGCCACGAAAGATGAGACTTGACACACCACGTGGTTTGACATGCGCAGTACACGATTTTAGGTATCTTTAGCGGTATGAGGTCTGAGTGCGTAAGTATGTATGTATTAATTTGCCTAAAGGCTCCTTCAAACAGGCGCGACACGACACGCGACAGAAAGTCACCGCAAGTCGCGCAACGAGAGGTACCTTTGTGTCGCGCGCGATTATATCGCATGTCGCGCCTGTTTGTAGGAGCCTTAACTCGACTACTTCTATGAAGATAAGAAGAGTCACACGTGGCTTCTAATAAACCTAAATGCAAGTTACAGTAAGATGTCAGCGGGATTGTCCGAAAGGGTTACCGCTGGCCCGGAACATAAAGGGCTAAGGAAGGAACACGGGTGGATTTTAGTCAGTAAGAGCCTGACACTCCCTTCCGCTCCACCCAGAGCGGGAGGGGTCATTTGATGATTTCCCAACCTCAAAAAAAAAAGTTACAGTAAGATTGTTAAGTAAATACGTTTGCTCCGCTATTCGTTTCGGTCTACTTGTTTATGATAGTAGCAATCTATACGTTTTTTTTCTTTTATGCGTTAAAATTATAGCTAAGCTATGTGGTGTACTGTGTTCGAGGCCAGAGTAAGTTTAGATGGAATGAAATAATAAGTGTGGAATTGTGGATGCAAATTATTACTTTACCCCAAACAGAGCTGTTTTTAACCCCCGACGCAAAAACGACGGGGTGTTAGACACTTTAGGATACTGGCGAATCTAGGATGCAAGAGCGAGCGAAGTGAACTCAAAATTTTTAGCACCCTGCCTCTGATAGCCACTAGCAACGACGCTGGCTGGAAAACGGGGGTCCATGAATTTCGGAGCCCTGGGCACTTGCTCAGAGTGGCCAATGGAAAAGACGGCCCTGCAAATAGTGCTGAAGTATGTCTTGACAAAGTAGCTGCGTTCGATTCAATACAAAGACGATATCTATCTAGCCTGATATTGTCGTTGTTCCAATGTGCAGGGTAAAGGCCCCTATTCTACACACTTCGCATTAGCAGAGAACGAAGACGATGATAAATCTGTAAATGAACTGTCAACATCTTTGCAGCAGAAGATTCTGCCACTTCATTGGCCTGTTGCTGACGGTTCTGAGACAGACCGATGTCTACCTACACTTAGGCCCAACGACGTACCTCAGTCAAAGAATTTGTAGAGGCCATAGCCTTGAAAATTATACTGACCTTCAACAATAATGACGGCTTTATGTCTCAGAGTCTCGAGCACATGTATGAGTGCGAATTTGTAGTCTGGCGTTCTTGTGGTACTCTCTTAACTTGACACAATATTATAATGACCTTGACCTTGAAATTAAACTGACCTTCAACGATAATGACGGCTTCATGTCCCAGCGTCTCGAACACATGGTTCAGCGCAAACTTGTAGTGCCTGGCGATCTTGTAGTACCCTCTGAACTTGACCTTGACCCTGGGCAGCACTATTTCAGTCAGGTCTGGCTGTCTGACCACGGATATGGTCGGGTCCGAGACCGTGTACGATCTAATGACTTCATATGTGGCGTTGTGGCCGCAATCCTGGGAAAAAATTTTAAACTATTAGAAATAAATATTTTCACATAGACATTTTTCCCCTTTTAAAAGTTATGGTTTCCTAGAAGAGAGCGGTGGGCACATAACGGCCTCGTATAAATAACGTTTCATTGACGTCATTCGCCGGTAAATTGCACGCGAAGTTGCGGCCACCGTTCTGTTAAAAAACCTAGTAGTTTAGGTTGAATTAAAAGAGTCCTCAAAGAGTTATGAAACTTGTGGATAAGTCTGGTGCATGGTTGGACACTAGGCTGCTGCCTGACAATCCACCTAATTGCAGCGTTGCGTTGGTAGGTTACAGCCTTACTTACTGGCTTGTATTTATGAGATTGAGTAAGAATACAGTCCGACTGTTGAAAGAATGAATCCTGACACCTGCCAGTGCGACAATTCTAGTACAGAAGCCAGCACATCAAGCTACTACAATCTGTCAAATTTCTTTTCAACTTTATCGCCAAAGCGTGAGGTTCAAAGTTGATTGGGAAAATTTGACAGTTTCGGGTAGCTTGATGCACTGGCGTCTGTACCTAATAATGATCAAATTCGCGAAACACGTAGGTATGAAACTGACTGAGGTGTCAAGAACGCATTCTCTCGTCGGCCGCGCTGGAATAAGTTATTACTAGGGAAGGAGTAGTACCAAATGGTAGACATTTTGACATTCTTTTTTTAGCTACAAGTTGTGGAATTTTGATTTCAAAACACGGAGTCGGTTTCGGATTTGACATTTAACTCAACTGTTTTACGTTGAAGGAAAACATTGTAACAAGATCTAAATGGGCTTAAATTCTTACCAACACGTGGTAATGACCAAACATTGGTTTGATGCTCGTTCAATCTTTAGATATACTTTTAAGCAGAACTGTATGACATTGTAGCGGTATCTACAACTACACATGCGAACAACGCGTTATAGTGACGTCATGCAAAATACTGCATCTCGCAAGCAGAGTTTACCGCGCAACTAGCATAGATACAACGGCCCGACATGAATCATCGGGCAGTTGCCCGCCAGACACAACATCGGTCTGGTCGGAGGATCCTCCCTTTTCTATAGAGCATGAGTGAACTTTACATCCTGTTCCTCACACCTCTATACTGGTGACCCCGAACATGAACGTCAGCGCAGCCTTCGTGCACCAACCCAGCCAGCCAGCACCCATGGCTTCAACGGGTATCCTGACCACCAGCATGCAACGACCGCGCATACCTGGTCATCACCCTCAGCCTCATCAGAATTTTTCTGACTGACCGACTTCTAGACAATTCAAAAGTGCCTGTAAATGGTTTAATTGAAATAAATGGTTTGAGTTTGAGCAACCTTGGCACAGCACACTACACTTTCGGCCGGTCAACAAGAAGAGCTCTGTCTGGTGATAGTTGTCACAAGTTGACGAATCACTGAGCTCTCGCATCACGTCACCACACCCCTCCCGCACCGCGCTGCTACCTTAGGCAACGTCTCAGTTAAGAGGTCGGCCTATAAACGCTTTCACACGGTGTCGTTGTAGTCAACAGTATCGTCGCTGACATTGATTGTCGTGCCGATATCGTCGGACGACACTGTGTAAAGTTCGCCGGGTCAGCAAGTTGATAATACAACACAGTTAGCTGTATCACGCAAACTATTTCAATGACATCAATAATGCAGGCACTTGTGAATTATTAAGTATCTTTCATGGCGACCATGATCGATTCGTCGAAATAAAACATACAACTTTCTTTGAAACCAGCCCGGCGGGGTTATAGCGCGCAACACACTATCAGTACAATGCGTGCCACGAAAGATGAGACTTGACCCTGCCTCCCCCGCTCTTTCCGCCGCCCCTATGACGTCCGGTCCCGTCCCGCACTCAGACCTCATACCGCTAAAGATACCTAAAATAGTGTACTGCGCATGTCAAACCACGTGGTGTGTCAAGTCTCATCTTTCGTGGCACGCATTGTAGCAATGGCTTTCATTTTGACAGTTCAACAACATTCATTGCGTTATTTACGTTGATGAGCAGGCACATTTTTCGAATATATAAAACAATGTGTTAGCAATTTGCTTCAAAATTATTCAGATTTATTTATTTAAACTTTTCGCACAAAAGGTACAAAGGCGGACTTAATGCCTTAGGCATTCTCTACCAGTCAACCAAGGGTGATGAAGAGATTGGATGGCAAGTGCTTTGGTTGAGAGGAACAATGATAAAAAATATGTATAATATTAAAACTAGGTACACAAATACATAATAGGTTATATACACATATATACAATGCGTGCCACGAAAGATGAGACTTGACACACCACGTGGTTTGACTTGCGCAGAACACAATTTTAGGTATCTTTAGCGGTATGAGGTCTGAGTGCGGGACGGGACCGGACGTCATAGGGGCAGCGGAAAGAGCGGGGGAGGCGGGGTCAAGTCTCATCTTTCGTGGCACGCATTGTAAGTTCACCGCTATCTCGCCGCAGGTCCGCCTGACCAATAGCATTTGTTGAATAGATTCATTTCTGTTCACGTTTTCATCTGCATTTCCTTGCAAGTGTGATTATAATGTAGTTATTATCAGATAAAACTTTCAGTTTATTACTTGGCGCAATGATAAGGAGTGATGAAGTTTTTTATGAAGTCCTTTTTATTGCTATCCGACAGGTATTTGAAGAGTCGATTTTATATATAACTAGCAGCGCCCCGCGATTTCACCCGCATAAGTGTCGATCCCGTGGAAATATCGGGATAAAAACTATCCTATGTCCTTCCCCGGGATGCAATCTATCTCTCTGCCAAATTTAATCGAAATCCGTTCAGTGGTTTAGGCGTGAAAAGTAACATACAGACAGACAGACAGACAGTTACTTTCGAATTTTATAATATTGAAAATCCTCACTAATAAGATTTTACTAAGAAAAATTAATACTCGTAATAATTGTAAATACTAAAGTGATTGTGCCTGCAGAAGTGTTTTCAGGACAACTGCTGAAGCCATTTCGGCGAGAGGAAATTAAATTCACAGCGTGTTTGTAAAAATACTGTAGCAAGACTGTCTATAGTGCGCCGAACGTACACATAAGTATCACCACTCATGAAAGCCATGATGATGATCATTGGGGATGGACACACCTAGTGATAATCCCACAAAAAATACAAAGCGAAAGGCGGAGGAGGACGAGGAGGTTCTATGTTCGTCTGTATGTATGTTCATTCATGTTTTTATCAGTTGTAGACCGACTTTTTGCATAGAGACAGTTTATGGGTCAGAGAGCGACAAAGGCTACTTTTATATCACGGAAATTCCCCGGTTCCTGTGAGGAACTCCATGCGGATGACACCGAACCGACGGACGTACAAATATAAAAAGCACAGTCCTGACTTTTTGACTGACTCATCAACGCCCAACCGTAACCCTTGGACCGAGAATGCTGAAATTATGCTCAGGCTTTCCCTTAATGGTGTAGACAAGGAATCAGGCCGGATTTTGCAACATATCCACGGGTTAGAATGTATAGGGTGGCCGAAGTCCCTAACAAAGTGCTAGTAAGCAAGGTGTCAGGGACATCGCCGCGCAAACTGAAACCTTGAATTCAACACATGATTCTAGAACCCCTAGCGAATAAATTTTAGGTTGGTTATCAAAAAACAAAACAGCTGTTTTATAGGAAAGTGCAATGCCTACGCTACGTAGTCCAAATGTATGGCAGAGCAAATTTTTTCAGAACAGTATCGCGATATCGTACTGAGTAGTAACAGGTTATGCGTCGATGCGACACCCTGTGTATATAGCGGTAGAAGTCGCTGGCAAAGTGCTAGTATACTACCATAGAAGAAAGACACTTACCTGACTAACTATAATTGGGAAGATCTCCTTGCTAGGTCTAAACTTGACTAAGTTGTCCAGACATCGCTTGACGGTGACCCTGTCGCATGCTATCACTAATACAGGCAGGATCGTTTGAGCGGCGTCTGCAATAACAAGAGAATGGTACATTAATAATATTTTATGTTTTAGCAACCTGTACTTTAAGGTGATTTCTTTGATGTACTCAATTATAGAGGTATGAGGAACAGGCTGTAAAGTTCAGGCAGAAAAGGGAGGATCCTCTGACCAGACGGGTGTCGTGTCTGGCGGGCAACTGCCGGTTGATTCATATCGTGGCGTTGTACCTATATAGTATGCTAGTTGCGCGGTAAACTCTGCTTGCGAGATGCAGGATATTGCGTGACGTCAGTATGACGCGTAGTAGATACCACTACACAATAAAGTCCTCCAGACTGAATTTCGGCGATGGCGACCATTCTCAGCGGAAACAGACACAGGTGCACTCTCTCTTCCCAGTGAGGGAAGAGAGTGCATAGTAGAGCTCATAGTCCGATGGGACGGCATTCCGACACGATCGGGGAGAGATCAGGCGCAATGTATAGACGCCAGCACATCAAGCTACACGAAACTGTCAAACTTTCCCAATCAACTTTGAACCTTATGCTTTAGCGTTAAAGTTGAAAATCGATTAAAGAAGTTTGACAGATTGTAGTAGCTTGATGTGCTGGCGTCTGTACCTACTCAATATACAGGGGTAGCAGGGACATCGACGCACAACTTGTTACCACGAATTCAGTACAAGACATGATTCTGAGACCGTCTGCGTTGAAATTATTAGTCGGTAATTTTTTTTTAAA
The DNA here is from genome assembly GCA_927399505.1 of Luperina testacea. Classification (NCBI taxonomy): domain Eukaryota; kingdom Metazoa; phylum Arthropoda; class Insecta; order Lepidoptera; family Noctuidae; genus Luperina; species Luperina testacea. The sequence continues at coordinate 4,283,253 of OV656782.1, forward strand.
ACAGTTGTTTTCTACAAAAGTGCAATACCTACGCGGTCAAAATGTATGGAACAACTAACTTTTTAAATAAATCTATCTATACATACAAATAAATAAAATGAATTGTCTGTTTGTTATGTCAAAATAACAAGTTTTTTACCACATGTAACGAAAGTATATACGATACTTACTTATAACAAAAAAACAACTTTAAAATGTTTGTCTGTCTGTCCGTCCATTTGTTCCGGCTAATCTCCGAAACGACTGGATCGAGAGTACTTTAGGCTACTTTTATTTTAGAAAAATATTAGGGTTCCCACACACGCATAACTTCACGCCTGTATTTCCCAAAGGGTTATGCAGAGGTGTACCTATAGTACACGCACATTTCGCGCCATACACGCCAGATATGTTTGAGTACCATGTAATAAGGGCAAGTCTATTGCCACTAATCGAGGATATGTCCAGACTCTGGGCTGCTAATGAGCAATTCCAGATGAGAAAACCGAAAAGCATTTTGCCCAACCCGGAAAACAAATTTAGAAGTTTATGCTCAGCAGTAGCGCTTGCGAGCACTACACCAAAGAGGTAGGTAGGCAAAACAATTTAAATTATTTGATGATATAATAATAATATACGGTGCTATTCTGTAAAAATCTCACCGTTAAAAGTTAGGTGAAGTGAGCGTGGAGTGAGCTGTCAATAGTGTCAATACCTAGAAAAACAAACTCACTTCACCTAAGTTTTCATGGAGAGATTTTTACAGAATCGACCGGCTGTATATTCAAGCTGAATTCAATTGAGACTTAAAAATAACAAAAGAGTATTACAAAATTATGATACCAGATAATAAACATCACCTAATTGTCATAATTAAAAACTCTATTTAACAAAAATAAACTCTACTCCATCCACATAAGGTTGAAACGCCCCTTATCCAACGATTACACTGTAGACGAACAAAAGGCAGGTCACTCTAGACTAATGATAAAACAGTGATATTGAGATAAAAACTTCATCTGTCCGCATCTGGCGGGCATGTGGGAGATAAACATGTGAATTGGTGTTAATAGTTTTAATGATAAGATTGTTGGAAGTGTAATTATTAGGGTTTCGTACCCAAAGGGTGCCAACGGGATCCTGTCAATATGGGATGGTACGGAACCCTTCGTGTGCGAGTCCGACTCGCACTTGGCCGGTTTTTTTTATCTGAGTTGTAATGAAATCTTTAGAAAGTTTTCTTTATTTTACTCATAAGTCATTCATAATTCATACATAACACGAAGTGATGCGCACTTTGCTTGTGGCAACAAAGTATACAAACAAGCTGTGAATGTGTGCGTGAAGAGAGCGGCAGCAGACACACACACACAAGCACACACGGGGTATGCATTGGTGTAGTAAGGGATTTTGTGCCCTAGACAAAATCCCTTACTACACCAATGCATGTGAGGTCTATAATTATGACAATGACTGTGGGGTTAACACTCTGAATGTATTTACATAGTTGGCAAGCCTTTATACAATTAAAATAAATCTTTAAGCTACGCTGTCAGCACTGTATTAAATACTAGCTGTTGCCCGCAACTTCGTCTACGATTCAGGATGAAAAAATAGCCTATGTCCTTCGCCAGGTCATGATCTACGCATGTACCAAATTTCATACAAATCCGTTCAGCCGTTTTAGCGTAAAAGCCTAACATACAAACAAAATAAAAAATCAAATCTTTCTCTTATTTAAAGTTTAGATACAACCAGAAACGAAAAATATTAACCTAATTAATGCTCAATATTTTAATTAATAGATCCCTTTTCTCCCTAGTAAAATAGAAACATCACAATCCCATTCAAACAGAAGTTATGTCTATAATTTCACAGTGTATAACAGTCACAATGGCATAATACAAACATGATCATAACAATTGTATCAGCAAAGGTACATTGACATTATGTTTCCCTTTATACTATCCATTTTCCATGCTTTATTTTTATTTCAGAGTTCAATGTTCAAGGATGGAAACGTTTTAGAGATAACCCTTTTGGACAGGCAAGGAACAGGGAGAAATGGAAGGGGTTGGAGGAGGACTTTGCCAAAGGGCAACAAACCATATTCAAATTTATACAAACATTTATTTAAAAGAAATGCCCAATTCTGTCCAGCAATTCATAAGTGATGTGCTTACCAACATTTCTAAACTATTATAAAAACAAAAGATTTAATTTTTTGTATGTTTGTTTGTTATGCTCACTCAAGATTCTAGCTTTACTTAAACCTAGTTTTATAGCTTCAAATGGCCTATTTTTCTACATAAATAACTAGCCGTGCCCCACAGTTTCACCCAGATTAAGGCTCAGTCCGTGTGGATATCGGGATAAAATGAATCATATGTTCTAATCTAGGTCGTGGTCTGCCCATGTGCCTGCATTCCATCCAAATCCGTTCAGATGTTTTTAGTTTATAAGTACCATAACACCTTCATTATGGTAAGTCTTATGACCTATATTACAGCCCTAACCTCCTTAGGTTAGGGCTTAAAAATGCCTATTGTATTCTTTCACAAAGGAGTTCTTATTTGTGTTCCAATTTTAAACAAATGTGAAGACATTTGTTTAAAAACTTTCGGTCAGAGGGATGTCTTTTGATAATTTTCTTTCATTTGCTATATTTAAAAAAAAATATGGAACTTACTCTGCAAGACCTCTAAGTCCTTAGCACTTTCTTCGTCTTCTCTTTCATGATTCAGTGCAGTCTTCTTCATTTGCTTCTTAACTTTTTCTAGAAGTTTAATGCTATCAGCAATCTGTTCATCCATCTGTTTTTGGAGTCTCGTTATCTTATTTTCTATTTCTTCGGCGGCATTTCTCTTGCTAGCAGACCTTGGCACTTCTATTACGGACCCGTAAGTTATCATAAGCCATAACAAAAACACGAAACCGACGACAATAGTTATTTTTTTAACATTGAAACGCATCTTGGATCACTATATTTTACGAACGTTTAAGTAAGAGATTGAGTGTCATGAACAATTCATTGCGTCCATAGTCCCGTAAGGTATGCTCCCGATATCCGGTGGACGCAAAAGTAAACAAGAAACATCACTAATAAATAATAATGATCGGATCATATATATTCGAGTTTAAAATAGTTGCACTCCGTTCACTCAGCTAGTCCCGTCTCAAACATCGTTATAACGAAAGAAACTTTATTATACCCGTTAATTAACAATTCTACTGTAGATAAAGCGCATGAATTGCAATTTGATAATTGAAAAATTACGACTTTTTCCTTCTAAATACCACAACAAACACCACTGAACTCGATCGTGTGTACACGTCAAAAAACAAATGACGGATTGACCGGCTGACAGCGCGGTGTGACCAGTGCACGACTGATTTTCGTACCACAACAAAAATTTAATTTACGGTAGAAATAAATAAATTTCGTAATCAGTCGTTCGGTCTCACACAGCGACCTCTATCATACAAGTACCTTGTAAAATACAGGTCAGTGGTCTCACACCTTTAAAAACTGAAAGCTCGTCATGGGACTCATAGGTGACAGTACTGTTGTCCATCCACAGACCGCCATTGTTGTACAGACGCCAGCACATCGAGCTACTACAATCTGTCAAATCTTTAATAGATATTCAACTTTATCGCTAAAGCATAAATTTCAAAGTTGATTGGGAAAATTTGACAGTTTCGAGTAGCTTGATGTGCTGGCGTCTGTATACACACCTATGTGTTTATCGTTGTGTCGAACGCAAATCAAGTGCAAATCTACCTATCTATTAAATATTTAGAATTTCAACTTACGAGTCCTCATAATATTTCTCGCAGCATTTGAAGTCATTTCAAAGGTAAGCACATCAATATCATTAAAATCATTTTTACTCTTTCTATCATTAAAATCTGTTAGCAGTAAGTACAATGAAAATACACAGAACAGCACACATGTTACTCGAAGTGAACAAAAGCCACCAGTCCATCTTCTGCAAGTACTATACCACCTCATTTTATTCATTGCTTTTTATTGAAATGGAAAACTTCTTTTGGCACACTTTGCGCTATTTCTGAACAGTGAACGAAACAGATCAGTATCACACTCGAGTCGGTGACGCTGAATCAGGTATACTCGGCTCCAGTCGGTAAGATTTCACGTATATCGTGTGCGGTACATACCCTCCTTTTGTCACGAGGATTGAGAATGAAATTTAGAGGACACGTCACGTCTAGGCATATTTCGTTACATGAGAGAAAAGAAATACATATATGACTCTCTCTCCCTGTGTCTCTCAGACTAAATCTCTCTTATTCTTTATTTTTTAAGAAGTTTCACTTCTATTACGTACATACAATACGGTACTGCACGCGCAATTTTTTTAAAGATACAAGTTTTATTCAAGCACTAAGTACTTGAGGTTGTTTTTCACTCACTGTAGGTAGGTACACTGGACTGTTTCATAAATACGTCTTTATGTAGTATTAGGTACATACTTACTCGAATTCGATTTAAAAAACACGTAAAAATTGAATAACAGTAAAATAAGAGTTTATAACATTTTTCTTTGCTTTGGAACGAAACTTCGAAAATTTAAAAAATAATCTGTTTAACACTTTGTGGGACACTATACTGGGGAGGTTCCCCAGACTTAAATAATAATAAGTACCTAACAATATACTATTGTGTCTCTTTTAGGGTCCTTCAACCGATTATTTTCAATAATGCACTAATACGTTCAACGTAAAATGAACCAACTCGTTTTATTTTCTTCTATACCTACAGTGTTTCGAGTTATACACTTGAACGTCCATACTATAGTACTGAATTACGTATGTAATGTAGTACCTATCTGTGGTATACGAGCAGGGCCGTATTTAACCTATTGGAGGCCCTGGGCACATAAGGACCACGGGGCCCATAAGAGAAACATACCTACTAATATTTCATAACTGGTTGGCTAGAAACTTATTGTAAATCGCACTGCAAAGCACTTATTTTGTCATTGAATCGGGTATTAACAATGCGTAGAATGGAACGGCGGCTGCAAAGAATGTTTTTTTAATGAGAGCAGGCCTAGGCCCCCGAATATCGCAGAGCCCTGGGCACTTGCCCAGAGTGCTCAATGGGGCCCATAAGAGACAATATGAGAAACATACAAAATAGTTCATAACTGGTTGGCTAGAAACTTATTGTAAATCGCACTGCAAAGCACTTATTTTGTCATTGAATCGGGAATGCGTAGAATGGAACGGCGGCTGCAAAGAATGTTTTTTAATGAGAGCACGCGGGGCCCAGGGCATTTGCCCAGAGTGCCTAATGGAAAATAGGGGCCTGTTACGTACGACCAGTGGCGGTTGTTATCACGGTAATCAATAAACAAAGCAATCGAAGTAGTAAACTTCGTAACATTCTTATCGTGAAGGTTTTGAAGCATTTACCTACTAGGTATACATTCAACAAGAAATCTTGTGCATTACACCCAAAGACGTGGTTATATGCTCCTTGATTACACCTTAAGCCTTGTGTTCACCAACATTTAAATCAACTGATTAAATATTCAATCTGTTCTTTATTTAAAATTTCCCTGACATAGGTAGTCAACTGTTTAAATACCTAACCGGTGGTTTGAATGTTGGTGAACTCAGGTCTAAGTGGGTAACATACTTATATCTGAATCATTTTGAAATATATTGCTAATCCAGTGCTTCATATGTTCGAAATATTTGTCTGTTCAGCAACGTAAATAGCGCAATGGGTCATGTATGAAAATATTAAATTGTCTCGATTTTTTTCTGCGCTTATGAATAAGCTAATACTATCTACAAAAAAAGTATCAGATTTATCTGATATATTTATTTTATTTTATTAGTATTATAACGGCTGTGACGAAAATCTGTCATTTTCTCCAATATTTAAAATTAAGATGTCAAAAAACGCTTTGTATTTTATCATTTCAGCCGAAAGACTACCACTGCTGGACACAGGCCTCCCCCAAGCAGCTCCACTTCGACCGGTTCTGTGCTTCCTGCGGTTTTCACAAGGTCGGTCGGCCTTCCAACGCTCTGTATTTGGATAGCCGTTATTGTGTGACCGTGGTGCGCTTTTTTAGGAAACGCTTACATACACTGCTTTAGAAGGCTTAACGTACACTGGCAGTCGTCGGCACACCAGTGTTTGTCAGACTCAATATTCTTATTCATATCTGACCATCTTTACATACCAAGACCGAGACCCCTCCGTCCCTCGGAAAGCACGTTAAGCCGTTGGTCCCGACTGTCATCCATGGATCTTTGACAGTCGTTACGGATAGTCAGAAGCCCGAAAGTCTGACAACCAGTTTTACCAAGGGGTAACTGGGGTGCGGAAGTCAGATAGGCAGTCGCTTCACGTAAAATACTGGTATCAGCTGCATCCGGTTAGACTGGAAGCCGACACCAACATAGTTGGGAAAGGCTAGGCAGATGATCTTAATCATACCGCCGATCTTGGCTTGTTACTGCCTCATCGCTCTAGTGGTCGCAAGCGACCACTGCCACTGCTGCGCTGCCTGCTGCTGTGCTGATCATGAGGTTTTGGTTCCGATTCCCAGGTCGTTCAAAGTGATATTGGGCTTTTGGAATTTCTCAGTAGCAGCCTGGCCTGGAGTCGATTTATGCCTGGTTGATGACACGCTTGCCACCTTAGACTACATAACTGGCGAAATGTGGGTGTACTAAGCAGGGCCGTCTTAAACATATTGGGCGCCGGGGTGCGAAAAACAGTCTGGGGGCGTAGGCCATTTGTTTTTTTGCAAAAAAAAAGACTTGATTTTGGAGTCCAATTTTTAGGGAGAAGCACCAATTTAGCCCGCGAAATTCCATTTTACGTGTTATTTCTTACGTTTTTTGCAATTTACAGGTCTTTGTCAGGTTGTATATTTTGTCTTGCAATTGACTTAGAGGGTTGTATTGATATACATATAACCCTCTGAGTTCTTATATCCCTATTGATTGATATTTCATGAAATAGTAATTTTCAATTTCACGAGCTACCCTGGCGCGTTCTAAGACCCTGCGCCCGGGTGCCACGCACCCCTTACACCCTCGGGTAAAGACGGCCCTGGTACTAAGATACAGCTCTGCTTCTTTCGGTATAACAGGCGTGATTTTATGATGTTACCTACTTGGGACTCCTTTCGAAAGGATTTACAAATAGGTATCAGAGTGAGTGGTCAGCTATCTTCTTACACCGGCCATCGGCACAGCAGTATCTGCCAGAATCAATCAGCATCTGTCTATTACTGCTGGTCAAAATGAACTTTTCTGGCGCAGCCGTGAGGCACACATTAGAGCAGTTATTTTAACATTTTTTTATTTGTATTACCTATGTGTTTTACGTTCTGTGTCAAAATAAAAGTTATTCTTTCTTTCTAAATTTTATTGAATAATTCGATCAAAAATCATTTTATAATTCACTAAGGCCCATTGTCCACGTAACCGCACGTCATACGCACGCTTTCGTCAATTGACGATTGCAAGACGAATGCTTGCATCTTGTGTAGAAACAATGAAATCTGTGTCCACGAAGCGGCAACGTCGCGTCAGCCGCTCGTGTTGCGTTCGTCATGCGGTGTGCGCGCGCGTTGACGAAAGCGTGCGTATGACGTGCGGTTACGTGGACAATGGGCCTAACTGACCCGACAGACGTTGTCCTGTTTTTGATTCGAAAGACACGTGGAGTAGGGTGTCCCGTTCATGTATTGGGGAAAAAAAAAATTGAGATATATTACGATTATTATAAAATTTAATTAGATATCCGGCATCTTGAGGCCTCTACCAGTCCTTGAAGTTTTTCAAATTTGCTATTTTTAGGGGTTCCTAATATAAACTATAAATCATACAATAATAACATTTAAATGGTTTTTATTAAATTTAAGGGTACAACAATGAGTTTAAACTTACAAACATACAATGCAAGGTTTAAAATAGTTGAAAGACAAAATAATCTATGGCAACTTTAAAAACGGAACTGGTTTTTGTGACCAAAATTAGGCATTTCTGAGCGAGATTTTAATCTGTTCCTAATAAAACCATCCCGAGCTGTAGCGTCCGTGACGCTTTGAGAAGCCTCCGTCACTAGTTTTACACATCTTTCCACTGACTGACTGATGCCCGGTTTCTGAGGTACTTTTGTCAGTGGTTTATCTATCCATTAGCGCTATTGGTTCGACAACTTGTGGAAGTGCGTTTCCGAACACCGCAATGTAAGATAAACTCCGTTTAAACTCAAGTTAACTTAACTGACCAATGTTCGCCGTTTATCGGTTCCATAACTATATTTGACGTTGCATTTCATAGAAAACTACATCAAAAACGTGTGTTATGCCCGGTATCTGAGGTACGAATTTTATGTACGAAGGTATGAAATTACCTAAATTGCGTGTGAAAGATAAAATATTAAAATATTTATTATATATTATAATTATACAGTAAAGAATACAATGAGTGTTAGCATCATGAATACAGAAGTCTCGTCCGTTCTTTTATTGTCGATCATATATATAGTCAAATTCATTAGCCACTTCGATAGGAAGCATCATTATTCTTTCAGTAAAATTTTGATTCCATGCTATTTTGCAAAATAATGAATAAAACACTAACCATTGGAAAGACAAACAGACTTTTAACTTAAAATGAAACGGCAAAGCAAAAATAATACTACACAAAAACAATGAACTGCTGAGTTAAGGTTTCTTTAAAAAAAAAATGACAATGATGTCGTTCAAACATCTGCCGTAAACTGCTCATAAATAACATTTTTTTACGCGAACCCGTAACAGACCCCTAGTTATCGGTTTCATAGTTATTGAATGGTTTGTTGCGTGTCCAGAAACGCAGTGACAGTTAACCGACGTTTATCTTATGCATAACTTTATTGAATCCATAGAGAGTTTATCTGGGGACTTCAGAAACCGGGCATGACTGTGTCAGTCCGCGTTTTTCTTTTTTTCATTGCACTACGTAGGTATAATCAAAGAGATTGGCATTGGATTTGGATTGGATTGATTGGTATTTTACACAGACAAAAAAAAAAACAGCATGTGCACACATTCACACGTGGTAGAAGTGAAACCTTCAAAAACACTGTATAATGCTTTCTATCTCATTTTCTCCCATGTTAAATCTTATGAATTTACATGTCTCTAAAAAAACAACAAAACAACATGTAAAAACTGTCGCTTTTTCGTGTCTTAAACTTTCAAATCACAACGATGCTAAAGAACATCCTGATGATTCTGATCCAGATTCTGATCCAGATTCTGATTCTGATCCAGATTCTGATCCAGATCCAGATTCAGATCCAGATCCAGATTCAGATTCAGGTTCTGATTCAGATTCAGATTCAGATCCTGATTCAGATCCTGATTCCGATCCTGATTCTGATCCTGATTCAGATCCTGATTCAGATCCTGATTCAGATTCTGATTCAGCAGTGCGATTCTGTAACCATCTCACCGTGAAAACTTGGGTGAAGTGAGCGTGGAGTGAGCTGTCAATAGTGTCAATTCCTAGCAAAAACAAACTCACATCACCTAAGTTTTCACGGTGAGATTTTTACAGAATCGACCGGTCCTGATTCTGATCCTGATTCTGATCCTGATTCTGATCCTGATTCAGATCCAGATTCTGGTCCTGTTTCTGATCCTGATTCAGATCCTGATTCAGACCCTGATTCAGATCCTGATTCAGATCAAACTCAAACTCAAAGCATTTATTTCAATTAAACCATTTACAGGAACTTTTGAATTGTCAAGAAGTCGGTCAGTCAGAAAATTTGAAGCTAGTTGCCCATTCCAAAGCGTAGGTACCTATGGAGAAGAACGGGCAAGAAATGGACACTCTTTTTAAATGATATTTTACAAAAATATTAGTTACATCATTACTTTTGATTTTAAAATTATATAATGTGAGAACGATGTAAAAAAATTAATAAAAACGTAAGTGTTAAAAGCGTCCAGAGTACAAGAAATAGTACTTAACAAACTACAATCCAAAAATAAATTAATTAAAAATAAGCCGAGGCAGCTAAGTGATGACCAGCCCCAACTGACGGCGCCCGTTCACGAGCATGACGCATAAATCAGCACCATTTAGCTCAACCATTTTGAAGGGAGCTAAATGATCTAACACACACGCCACCGTCAGCGAGACATTTGAGTGAACATGACATATACTATCAGTTGCCAGGGCACATTCGAGTCAATGAAAGACATATTATTACCCGGTAAATGGTAGCTATAGGGTACATATAGGGATCTTGATTCAGATCCTGATTCTGATCCTGATACTGATCCTGATTCAGATCCTGATTCTGATCCTGATTCTGATCCAGATTCAGATCCAGATTCAGATCCAGATTCAGATCCTGATTCAGATCCTGATTCAGATCCTGATTCAGATCCTGATTCAGATCCTGATTCAGATCCTGATTCAGATCCTGATTCAGATCCAAATTCAGATCCCGATTCAGATCCAGATTCAGATCCAGATTCAGATCCAGATTCAGATCCAGATTGAGATCCAGATTGAGATTCAGATTTTGATCCTGATTCTGATCCTGATTCTGATCCTGATTCCGATCCTGATTCAGATCCTGATTCGGAATCCTGATTCTGATCCTGATTCAGATTCAGATTCTGATTCAGATTCAGATCCACATTCAGATCCTGATTCTGATCCTGATTCTGATCCTGATTCTGATCCTGATTCAGATCCTTATTCAGATCCTGATTCAGATCCTGATTCAGATCCAGATTCAGATCCAGATTCAGATCCTGATTCAGATCTTGATTCAGATCCAGATTCAGATCCAGATTCTGATCCTGTTTCTGATCCTGATTCAGATCCTGATTCAGATCCAAATTCAGATCCTGATTCTGATCCAGATTCAGATCCAGATTCAGATCCTGATTCAGATCCTGATTCAGATCCAGATTCAGATCCAAATTCAGATCCCGATTCAGATCCAGATTCAGATCCAGATTCAGATCCAGATTGAGATTTTTTTTTTTTTTATTTGAAATGGGTTTGCTCTTGACTCTAGTCTAGGTCAGAGATGACAGAGACAAAGTCTACGATGGAGTGAGCTCAGATCCAGATCCAGATTGAGATCCAGATTGAGATCCAGATTCTGATCCTGATTCTGATCCTGATTATGATCCTGATTCTGATCCTGATTCCGATCCTGATTCAGATCCTGATTCGGAATCCTGATTCTGATCCTGATTCAGATTCAGATTCTGATTCAGATTCAGATCCACATTCAGATCCTGATTCTGATCCAGATTCTGATCCTGATTCTGATCCTGATTCAGATCCTGATTCAGATCCTGATTCAGATCCTGATTCAGATCTTGATTCAGGTCCTGATTCAGATCCAGATTCAGATCCAGATTCAGATCCTGATTCAGATCTTGATTCAGATCCAGATTCAGATCCAGATTCTGATCCTGTTTCTGATTCTGATTCAGATCCTGATTCAGATCCAAATTCAGATCCTGATTCAGATCCTGATTCAGATCCTGATTCAGATCCTGATTCAGATCTTGATTCAGATCCTGATTCAGATCCTGATTCAGATCCAGATTCAGATCCTGATTCAGATCTTGATTCAGATCCAGATTCTGATCCTGTTTCTGATCCTGATTCAGATCCTGATTCAGATCCAAATTCAGATCCTGATTCAGATCCTGATTCAGATCCTGATTCTGATCCTGATTCTGATTCTGATCCTGATTCAGATCCAGATTCAGATCCAGATTCAGATCCTGATTCAGATCTTGATACAGATCCAGATTCTGATCCTGTTTCTGATCCTGATTCAGATCCTGATTCAGATCCAAATTCAGATCCTGATTCAGATCCTGATTCAGATCCTGATTCAGATCCTGATTCAGATCCTGATTCAGATCCTGATTCTGATCCTGATTCTGACTCTGATTCAGATCCTGATTCAGATCCAGGATCCTGATTCTGATCCTGATACAGATCCAGATTCTGATCCTGATTCCGATCCTGATTCTGATCCTGATCCAGATTCTGATCCTGTTTCTGATCCTGATTCAGATTCAGATCCTGATTCAGATCCTTGAATCCAAAAAAATTAAAAAAAATGCCGGTAGAACCCTCAAGATATTTTTTTATGTTTTTTTTTATTATTTTTACGGTAATCTAAAACTAATAATGCAACTTTTGAGGGGGCTTGAGTAGCGAAAAGCGAAAAAAAAATTTTTCGGGACACCCTAACGTGGAGCCATCTATTATCATAATAACGTTATTGTTGTTTTCCTCGGGAACAGCACTTTTTTGGGGATGAATGGGCCATGTATGAAAATATTAAATTGTCTCGATTTTTTTTCTGCACTGAAGAATCTTGATAGCCAAACATGCAAAAAAACAATTGAAAAATATTTGAAAGCACTATATAGACTACAACAGCACTGAAAATCTAATATAAAACGATGCTATAAACAAGGCGCAAATAAATAATAAATTAATAAAGCACACATAACTGTACACATATATAAACATACATAAAAACATAAAAACATAATATACACATATACATAAATACATTAACATAAAACATCCAAACACAGACAATTCCCATCATTTGTAACTTAATATAACTATCTGTACTATGATTTACTACCTATACAGTATGTAATCAAACCACTGCTATGTGACTTGTAACTGGAACCTTGTGAAAATCTGTTGTTCTAGGGTTGAGGAAGACTATCCGCTCGTAATACAGTTTTATACTAGTACGAGGGGATAGGGCGAATCAGACTATAGACAACCAAACCATCTTTTCATTGTACCATTTCACATCCAACGATCTGACTATTTGTGTTTATTATTGAGTTACTCTGTATGGTTGTCTCAAATTTGTGAATAAATATTATTATTATTATTATTATTACTTATGAATAAGCTAATACTATCTACAAAAAAACTATCAGATTTATCTGATTAGTATTTCCAGAGAAATAAATTAAATTCTGTTAGAGGCGGCCATCGACAGTAACCCACGGATTTTTATTCAATTTCCTTAGCCTACTCAATTAAAAAGTCATCCATCATAACTTGTCAATTTGTCATAACATAACCTCACTTTTCACCTCTTGCTTTGTGTTTGTTTGCGATTTTATGGATATATCTTTACGATTACGATACGATTTATCTTTATTTTATTCAAAGCGTGAGGGTCGTCGTAAAGATATATCCATAAAATCGCAAACAAACACAAAGCAAGAGGTGAAAAGTGAGGTTATGTTATGACAAATTGACAAGTTATGATGGATGACTTTTTAATTGAGTAGGCTAAGGAAATTGAATAAAAATCCGTGGGTTACTGTCGATGGCCGCCTCTAACAGAATTTAATTTATTTCTCTGGAAATACTAATCAGATAAATCTGATACTTTTTTTGTAGATAGTATTAGCTTATTCATAAGTGCAGAAAAAAAATCGAGACAATTTAATATTTTCATACATGGCCCATTGTACCCTATCTATTTACGTTTCTGTACACCTGACAACGAATATGCAAAATTTCAGGATGATCGGTTCAGTGGGTTAGGCATGAAATGGTAACAAACAAACTTACTTTCGCATTTATAATATTAGTTAGGGTTCAGAATCATCAGACATTTGCTACAGGTATTTTACGAAAGCATGCATTCCATAGTGTGAAGTCGTTTGTCTTTTTGTGTTAAATATTTTGTGTGCCGTTAAGAGATTCCATAAATTCTTCGTTTCGTACAAAAACTGTCTTTATAGGTTCCGCACAGTTCCGCGTCATAAATATTTGACAGTTAGGTTTTTTTCTGGAGGAAGTTAATTGCTGTTGCCATAAACAAAAATTCGGATGATTTAAGTAGAAGCGCTTTTTATCGTCACAGGATGTAAGCAGCTCAATTTCAAGAAGTATCGATCTAATAATCTTAGAACTTGAGTAGTAGCGGTGTAATTATTCAAATAACGTCACCTAACTTCCAGACAAAAAACATACCTTACTTAGAATCACGCCTTGTTTCCCTTTGGGGTACCTATGCACACCCATATTTCGCCAATTATGTTGCAAGTCCCACGTAATAGGTGGTAAGCCTTTTGACATCAACCGAGCACAAATCCAGATTCCTGGTTACTACTGAGAAATTCCAGAAAGAAAAAACCCAATAACTACGCCCAATAATACAATTTGTAAATAAAATACGCTAAGATACGATTCGATTATTTAAGACGTCTATTCGGCCTATTGACACTTTGACAGATGTGAGATTGATGACGTTGTGTTGACAGATTTAAATTTTAATGATGTACTAGTGAGGCAACGGCACTTAATCTTTTATGCCACTGATGACGTCACCTACCTTAAAAACTTATAATTTTTTTTTTAAATATAGAAAGAAAGAAAGAAAGAAAATTGCGTTTATTTGGCAAAACAAAAAACCCTTAAAAATAAACAAAACAAATTCATAATAATAATGCCAAAAGGGCCTCAGCTCAGCATAATGCCAGATGGCAACACAAAGTGCACCACCTGACGCTGATTTTCAGCTGCTGCCCAATATATATCTAGATATCTACATATTTAGCCAAGTTTCTCAAAAAACTCTAAATTTTCCAAAAATAAAATAAAATCTAATGGTTAGTTGGACAATCCCCATTCCACTCAGGAGCTCATGCGAACACTAGACCAACGAAATTTCCATGCCATGTATAATTTTCTTCTAAACACCGTTAAACCGTAACCAAATCCAGATCAATTAAAAACAATACCCCTACCTTATTACTGTAAACATTTTAGAAATAAACTAATTAAGCGGTAACCACGCTCATCCGTACACGTGTTTATTGATGGACGACGTCGGCTCCCGCGCATCGTAGGAATAAAAGGTTCAGAAGTCACACTCCTACGGAAGTCGCGTTCTCGCAGATTAAAGTCGAACAAACGAACATAGAAGAAGTGATAGGTATCGACATCTAAATACGATTTTTTTTTCTAAGGTTAATATTCAAGCCATACACTATCGCGGTTGTTGACCCCAAAAATATCATAAAGTATGTTTTTTGTCGTATTTAGAAATTGATAACCATCATAACTGTGGAGTTTCACTAGCTAATTTAGTTCGACCCTGCATATCAATATACCTTTGATCCCCACTGCACGGTTGTCAGTCATTTTGAAGATTTCAATAAAATAATGAAGCGGGCTGGGACACTGCTTTTCAAACAATTATTTACGTTACCTACAGAAACAGGGAGCTTGCCTATATTTGACCACATTAACGACGAATGAAACTTCTGTCACTTTTTTTATTGTATGTTAGCTATCCTGCGTGAACACATACTGTAGCAATTTAGATCACTTAAATGTAGGGATCGCATACCGCAGTCAAATATGCGGAAACGTAACAGTCTGGAGTTGTTGAAAATTAATTCACGGTTTAGAGTGCTGTGGAAAATAAGAAAACCGACCCCGCATGTTATTAGAAAAGATTGAAACTTAAAAAGCTAAGCGGTCAGCAGTCATTCCTTAACCAAATTATAGACAAACACTTTTCTACCACATTACGGACGAACGGGAAAAGAACACCTATTATAATAAAATAATATGAAAAAGAATGGCGTGTTTACTTTTTTTATGAAAATAAAACAATAAAAAATTAACAACAGTAGCAGTTTAACAGAGTAAAATAACCTTTTTTTTTTTTTTTTTTTTTTTATCGTGGAGAAATGCTCATGCATACTGCACTACCACGGGGAGATAGTGCAGTTATGTGGGACTCTAACCCACTAAAACTCCACGGTGTCCTCCTCTGCCGCTTACGGCGGGAACACGGGCACGCGTTAGCACTCATCCGCGAACCCGCCGCGGCTGTCCGTTGCCGGACCCTCCTCTGGGGAGTACTCCCCATCACCGGCGCACCAGAACACACAGCACGCCGTGACCACCCCAGGGACCAAACCAGCACATGGGCGCCAGACGACCCCGTGTCTGGGCACCCTTGGTCCCCCTGCGACGGGTCAGGACATTGGCCCCGCCGCCTGCCAATTTTCGGCTGCAGAGGATAGGGAGAGCGGCCAACGCAATACCGACACTCCTCTTCCCCTGCAGCCCCACCGCGTCCGCCATCTTACGGTGGCGACCCCGTCAAGGCCGCGGAAGGTAGGGAGAGCGGCGCACCGTAATACCGGCACTCCTCTCCCGCCGCGGCCTCCAACCCTCAACCGCGATGCCTCCGGTACGTACGACATCGCGGCCCGCCTCAGTTGCGATGTCGCCCAAGCGACACCGCAACCTACCTTTGGCCGCTACGTCGTCGGCTTGTCGGCAGAAGCCCTGACGAGCGGCCCCTCCTCGGGTTCCTCTTAGCTTCACCGTGGGTGTCCAAGCCACGGCTACTGAGCCCCCCCGCCTCGACAATGCGGGAACCCACCGGGGGGGAGAGTAAAATAACCTAACATAACCTACGGAACCCTCCTGCAGCAAGATATAATTTTTAAGCGGGAACACCATCATTCATCATTTGGTAGAAAAAATTAAGAAAAAAATGCGAAGCGCCACCGAGCTCCCTATTCAGCCTAATTATGACAATATACGTCGGTGGTTTGAAAAGGCGACAGGACCAATTTTTTTTTCTTATTTATTGCTTTTATTATGGTTTGCATTTGTTTGACGAGTTGTTTTTTTTTACTATGGAGCTTTTGAAAAACAATTTACTGTCTTTTCTGACCGAACTTTGTCAAGTCTCTACTACGAGTAGATTTTATTATTGTCCGACTTTTACGTACTTAAATACCTACATGGAATAAAGAAAACATTTGACAGTTTTTATTTTAGAATTAATGCATGTACCTAATTAGTAATTAATTACATAATTAGTATTATGCTCTTTGAAAAAATGTCTAAAACCATATTTAGATAAATTAGATAAGTATTATTCCCATTGAAGCCCATTGTGTCACCCTTTGTACAGTTTCTACATTTATGTCTGTAATTTATACGGTGTACATAATAAAGAGTATTCTATTCTATTCTATTCTATTATTCATACATGAAAGTTACCTATCTAAAGATTGAAAAAAACCGGCCAAGTGCGTGTCGGGTCGGGTCACGCACAGTGTAGGGTTCCGTAGTAGCCCCTAGTACTAACCGTCTCTTAGCAAAACCTCGGACAGACAGATAGACGGACATGACGAAACTATAAGGGTTCCTTGTCAGAGAACCCTAAAGATCGGCCCTAACGCCCAGTTTCTGGAACGAAAATCACACAAAAAATAACTTTCAAAATGTCAAGCGCGCGTAAACTTCTGTGATTGGTTGAAAGTATTATCAATACAATATTTCAATGGCAGCACATTACTTGCTTATAATTTTGACGTGTCGATAATGGTTCCAAAAACCTGGTGCAAGTGTACATAAGTCTCCTCATTAATAAATTAAAAACAAGTCTGAAATCTTTACACGCCCTTTTTGGACAGGAAACACCAGAACTCTTAATATCTGATCGAGGATTCGAACCTGGGACGGAGACCTTATAATCCGCAGCCTTGTGTAAAAGCCATGCAATTAGCCAGACCTACAAGGTAATTATGGCAATTAGCTATCCAAGTGTAGAATAATGCTGATCCCCTAGTTATGCTGATTTTATATTACAATGCGTGCCACGAAAGATGAGACTTGACCCCGCCTCCCCCGCTCTTTCCGCCGCCCCTATGACGTCAGGTCCCGTCCCGCACTCAGACCTCATACCGCTAAAGATACCTAAAA
This sequence comes from Luperina testacea, assembly GCA_927399505.1. Taxonomy (NCBI): domain Eukaryota; kingdom Metazoa; phylum Arthropoda; class Insecta; order Lepidoptera; family Noctuidae; genus Luperina; species Luperina testacea. Next base: position 4,301,052 of record OV656782.1, read on the forward strand.
TCGTGTTCTGCGCAGGTCAAACCACATGGTGTGTCAACAAGTCTCATCTTTCGTGGCACGCATTGTATGTATGTACTTTACTGGCTCATCATCACCATACCAAGCAACTCGAGCAGGCACGCTTTTTCAGTGTTTCCCGCCATTCGTGATGAACTGACAGTTGACATTAGTGACAGTGACAGCTACCTCACTACTGTTGTGCATGAGATAGTGTTTACATAATCTATTAAATAGATACACTACAGAAGGGTTCAATATTTCTATTCGAATGGTGTTTCATCGACGGTTGTTACCTGATTTTTTTTTTTACATCGAAGGTATTTTCAATCTATGACTTCGTGAAACGGTAACTAACCCTAAGGTGGTCAGCGGGATTGTCCGAAAGGGTTACCGCTGTCCCGGAACATAAAGGGCTAAGGAAGGAACACGGGTGGGTTTTAGTCAGTAAGAGTCTGACACTCCCTTCCGCTCCACCCAGAGCGGGAGGGGTCATTTGATGATTACCCATCCTGAAAAAACAAAAAAAACCCTAAGGTACCTGTCCCACCGTTAGCGATTAACGAAAAGCGAGTAGAGCTAGCAACTAAAACTAGTAGGCGAGTAGAGAGCGAGTGCGTGACGACGATTAATCGCTGGTGTGCGTATAAAGACATGCATACCAAGCGTGAGTCTCTCAACAATTAGTGTTCTGCCTGCCAAGCAAGCGTCGCTGAGCGAGTACTCTCTTTGATAGGTCTTGTCGCTCCGACAAATGGTCTGCAATCGACAAGTCGCAATGAGCAAACTTCAAGCGATTCCTTTTCTACATAAGGAGAATATTTTGCCGAATTTCCTAAGCTAAGATTACCTACCTACTTAGTTACCTACATTAACAACAGAGCTCCCACCCCAAACAATAATCAAATTCATATTTAAAGGCAAATTACCCAAAACATTAATTTACCAATTCCAAAACTCAAAAGCAATTAACGAAAAAATTAAGAAGTTATAATCAAAACCGAGTCGACAGCCATAACGGAGGCAAAGACAATAAATCAATAGAGTCGCCACTCCGTTCTATAAGCGACCATCTGACTACTCCAATTAAATGAACTAACTAAATAATTATCAGAATTAATGACTCCACACATATATCAGCAGACTCCTTAAATAAATCTCCCGTTTGATGTACAAGGAGTGCGCGAGCGCACGCTTGAGACGATGGCCACGCCTCTTCACAGTGATTGGTCCAACTCTAATTATAACTTTGTGGATCTTCATGAGCTATTTGCATCGTTTAAGTATCTGCAACTAATTATATACCCTGTTTGGATAATTTAGAGTTGAGATTTGAATGTGGTTTGGTAAGGAATACTGTCATCCAGAAAGACGCCCATTAGTAAAGACTCTCAATCTTCATTCGGATCAGTCGCACCACTGCCAGATATAACTAATTTGATAATTAAACAATTTTCGACCTTATCGCTCTAAAAATAAGGGAGAGAGAAGCCAAAATATGTTGAGATACGATTATGTTTTTCAAAAGAGGTAGTTAACATTCCGTCCCCAGACGTTTCAGCGAACGAATTGACAAAAACGCATCGTGGAACTTTCTTATTAGTTTAAATTATGGCCCTGTGTGAGATACTACACTTTGAATAGTTCAGTGCTTAAATTGTGATTCAAAATGTCTCTCAAGCTGCTACAGTGAACACGTTGATTAAATAATTTAATAAATAATTAAGAAAATACAAAATGAATCCCTCAGAATCAACAATGGACGTTGAAGAAATAAAAACAGAAAAAAACGAAACAAAACTTCCGTTTTCTATAGAGAATTTACTGGCTGATAAATTCCAAAAACAAAGTTGTAATGATTTTATAAATGATGCGAACGCGTCTACTAGTGGTGTGACCTGTGATTTAATAAAAAGTAATTTCGTTAGTGATGTGACTGATACTATCGATTCGGACGATGACGATAGAGCCAGTAGCAACAGTTCGGAAAATGTCGACGTCGAAAGTTCCACCGTCGGCGATGCGCCAGAGTTCCTTGATTTGAAATCTACTGATTATGGACAATCAGGTAATGTTATATTTTATTTTGTATCAGACACAATTATAATCTACCGGGATGACAAAGTTACAGAACCAAGCTGACGGAGAAAAGAAAAAAATCCCATTATGTGATATAATCTCACCAACTGACCATTAAATAAACTCTCTTCATTCTTTAATTATTTTTGCAATCAGCCCACGGATATCGATATCTATGGATAAGCCCGACAAAGTATTAAATTAATTGTTTTTTTTTTTCATAGACAGCTAATTCGATGTAAATTAGATACTTACTGATAAATCTTAGCAAACTATGACGGGTAATTAATCATAAGCACCACAATTTATAATAGCTACCTTCTGAACACGGAAGAGAGTAGGTAGGTACCTACTACATTGTCTCGTCCGTGGTAATAAATACCTAATTAGATACGCATTTGGAATCAAAATGAAGCCATGTCGAAGAAAGAGAGGCAGGTGTAAACAGACATTTCATTTTTCTTAAAAATAATTTAAGAAAAATGAAGAAACTACAGAAACTGCAAATGATAGAAAACTAGGTACGGCTGATTTTCATCTCTTTTCATATTTTTTTGACACTTCTATCCGACTACAACCTCCCAAAATCTCCAAAACCAAAACCCAAAACCTTCTATCTTGCAAAAGGGCCATGCCTAATTTAGTAGGAACTGTGCTAAATCTGTCAACTTCACTAACATCCTGAATCCTGCTGACTGCAGCTTACCACAACATGAGCTTTTTCCAATTTACTAAATAGCTCACGGTGACACGAGAAGAAGAAAGATAAAAAGCTTGTGAACTGTGATTGTGACCCCACTCAAAGGGAGCTGCCTGGATGCAATCAATGCAAGTCACCGTGAAAACTTAGGTGAAGTGAGCTTGACGTGAGCTGTCATTTCACCAGCTGGTCCATTCTGTAAAAATCTCACCGCGAAATTTAAGGGACCGGCGGAGCATGCGTAGTTCATACAAACTTAATACCTACCAAAATAATTTGTAAATCAAACGTGTATGTATTTATTCCGATTGGATTACAGAATATTATCTAGGTTTCCAAATATGTATATGTTTTGAATGGATGGACACTGATTTAAAGACGAGTTATGAGAAATTTAAGTTTTCTATAGTGAAATTCCTCATATCTCGTCTTTATTTCAGTGTCAAGCCCGTGTTTTTAGAAATGAATGAACCGATTTTAATGAAACTTCATACGCATAAGCTAGATACAAAGGTCTATAAAATTAGGTACTTAAGAACATTTTCGAAAAATAGTGTTACAGCCAAACTAGACCGATTTTAAATTTTCCATAGAAACAGAAATTTCCAGTTATCTTTTTTTAAATAAGACATTTCATAAATATTCTGAAAAAATATTATAATGTGCCTAAGCATTTGGACATAGCCCCGGCGGCGGCGCGGCGGCGCGGCGCTATAAAGGTATAATATTGAATGTGAGGCTTCTACACGCAATGCCTTATTGTTGTCAAAGGTGTCCATCCAATGCCAGCAGTATTTACTTTAAAACCCATAGCAGTACCGTCGACGTCATTGTTTGGTAAAAGATATCAAGTGTGTTACCAATTATTAGGTACATTAGTTGCAAATCATGGGCTGCAGTGGCAATCGGTGCCGTCGCGTTACCCACGATTTTCTTGCATGAAGTAAGAACGGACAACATTATATTCATATCTTACAAAAGCTAGAATTTTTCGTAAAAATGGTAGTAAAGAAGTTTGGTAGAAGAAGGAAAAAACTGGCAAAGTGCGAGTCGAACTCGCACACGAAAGGTTTCGTACCACAAGGCAAAAACGCCGAAAAAAACACGTTTGTTGTATGGGAACCCCCCTGAAATATTTATTTTATTATGTTTTTAGCATTTGTTGTTATAGCGGCAACAGAAATACATCATCTGTGATAATTTTAACTGTCTAGCTATCACGGTTCATGAGATACAGCCTGGTGACAAACAGACAGACAGACAAACAGTGGAGTCTTAGTAATAGGGTCCCGTTTTTACCCTTTGGGTACGGAATCCTTAAAGGGAGGCGTTCGCCCAGCAGTGGGCCACAATTGGCCACTAACACAATATAGGCTAACAAATAAAAAATTACAGTACAGTACCCGGCGATAAATATTGCACATCGACCTTTTTACACAAAACCTTTTTATACAAAGAATAAAAATAATTACCAAAAGAAGCAAATCATAATTGTTTTAACAGCTCCTAATAGATCCGGACTGTTTGTATTTCGTGCGACACAGATAACGCTCTACGAAGCCGAAATTAGCCGATTGTCTAAAGAGACAATCGGCTAATTTCGGCTTCGTAGAAAAAAAAATAAAAAAAAAGGAAAGTAGTAGTTTTTACTTCGTATAAATATTGCACATCGACCTTTGGAAAGCCAAAGGTCGATGTGCAATATTTATCGCCGGGTACTGTAAGTTGTTGCGCCAATCTTCTTGATAGAGCAACGGTCTCAGTGGGTCCCAGCCCGGCGCGACGTGGGTATCAGCTTAGCTTATAATAGTCGTGGTGGCTAGCCGACAAGAGAGCACTGAGCACCATCTACGATTAGTAACTGGAGGTCAAGTCTCCAGCACATGTGATGGACTTCGAAAACGGCGACTTTCTTTAGCCTATCATCTAGGGCCTAGGCCTACCGTTACTTAGAGCGTTTACGCACTGAATCCGTTCTAAAATGCCGGTCCGCAGTACCCGTAGTATTATTTGTATGGGGGGTTAGATCCGTCATTCCTTCCGTCCGAACTCTGCAAAGATCGGATCTTGCAATTCTGATTCGGATAGGACGCACTCACGCACTACCACAGATTATAGTAATCTGTGGCACTGCTCCTCATCATGAATTATCATTATGCCATTGGAGTTAGAGTGTTTGATTTCCACACAAGACTTAGTCGTTCAGGTGACCACAACCAGACCAGCCCACCTCCTTCAGAAGTTGATTAAATCTCCTGCATTATAGCTACAAGTGCTACAATCATTCGATACGCTTCAGTATCGCAGCGAACATCAATCAATGTTATCGTACGGGTCCTCTAAATGCTCTTCACAAGTCCAAAATCCGAAACTTTTTACAGTTTCAGGGCAGATTTTTCCAACGCCACATAATTTTATCGGAGCCGCTAGTCCATAATAAATTCGGAAGTAACTCTGTCTGTATGTTACCTTTTCACGCCTAAACCACTGAACGGATTTCAATAAAATTTGGCAGAGAGATAGATTCCATCCCGGGGAAGGACATAGAATAGTTTATATCAACATACCTCGCGGGCGAAGCCGCGGGCGGAAGCTAGTAATATATAAGCCAATGATCGGAGGAATAACAATTTTGAATATTTGACAGTTCTTCCATATAAAAACTGTCAGACGTCAATTTTATTCCACGAATAAAAATTATCTGTCGAAAAATCAATCCTGATTCAGCAGTGCGATTCTGTAACCATCTCAACGTGAAAACTTAGGTGAAGTGAGCGTGGAGTGAGCTGTCAATAGTGTCAATTCCTAGCAAAAACAAACTCACTTCACCTAAGTTTTCACGATGAGATTTTTACAGAATCGACCGGCTGTTGTCGGGGGCATGGCAAATCAGGTTATCGAAATGTGTCATTTTCGATAGCCTATCGGTTGGTTATGAATAATATGCTGGCCTGTTAAGATCATCTGTGTAAGTTAAGGCAGGCTGTGCATTTGATTTTGTTGACCCATAACTGCACCACTTCCACGTCATCGTCGGGGGCAGCGCAGAGGTCACTATGGTTGCATTTTTTGGGGCACAGAATCAGGGCCGTCTTAACCATATTGGGTGCCGCGGTGCGAAAATCAGCTTGCGCCCCCCTCGCCAACAAAAAGAAACTAAACGTAATTTTTGTGTTCCATTTTTAAGATGATTTCCACCAATTTTTTCCAAAGGATTTTTTCGAGGCGGTGACGTGCGGTTACAGCGCTGGAGCGTTGCGGTTATAATGAGTGATTAGTAATGACCTGATCGGCTTGCGCCCCCTAAGACCTTGCGCCTGGGAGCCGCGCACCCCTTGCATCCCCGGGTAAAGACGGCCCTGCACAGAATGCAGGGTAAGAGGTGCAGGGACATAGTTTGCGCCACAGCTCCACATTCACACCCTGATGCCGAATCTTTCTTACCTTAAAAACGTGTCTAAGTCATCATTGCATCGGGCAACCATTTGGTTACATTAGAATTTGTATTTTGTTTTTATAAAGGCTCACTATGCCGGCGGCACAGCCGGCGGGTTTTTGCCGCGTGGGTAATGCCGTCGGAATAATCAAGCGGCCGCAGAGCATCATTTCAATTGTGCAGCTCGTTTGCAGCACGGACTGCTCCAGCAGTAAGCCAGTGATCAACATACACGGACTGCTCGTGCAGTCAAATTGAACCGCTTGAAGCTGCCATTGATACCTACCTGCTTGCTGCTGCAGCAGTCAGTATCAACTGCTCTGCGGTTTTTATTGCCGGCCTTAACACACGTGTCGTGGAATGAAGAGCGCGGGTGGAGGTAACTGCGCGAGAGCAGTTGCTGGTGACTGCTTGACCGCACGATGAAATTTCACCGCGCTGCCGACCGCCCGAAGCAGTCGCGACTGCTCGAGCGGCTCCGTGTATGTGTGTACGTAGAAGACTATAGCTTGCTATGCAGTCGCAACTTGATTATTCCTTGCGCACTTGATTTTCAACGCACTGCTTAGCGCCGAGAAAAAAAAAAGTTGGATTTTCACAAAAGAGACGCTTGTGACTAAATAATAACGGCCACACGGCTCGATCGATCAGGTTAAGCTACGCTTGCCGCGATTGATCCGTGGATGGGTGACGATCTTTATGTACCAAGACTCCTCCGTGCCTCGGAAAGCACGTTAAGCTGTTGGTACCGGCTGTCATTCGTAGATCTTTAACAGTCGTTACGGGTACGGGTAGCCAGAAGCCCGAAAGTCTGACAACCAGTCTTACCAAGGGGTATCTTACCAAATAACTGGGTTGAAATGGATCAAATTTAATTTGGAGCAATTTAATAATAGCTAAGGTTATGGTCACAATATAATAAAGTAATCAGTATTACGTCTCGACAGTGTCCACGAAATAATGACCTACGGCCGCTCGGTAGGTAAACACGCACTAAGGTTGCCTACTGACTGGACTGTCTCTTGAGTTGTACAACTATTATTTATAAGTGTTGTAACTATTATTTATAAGTGAGACAAAGGACAAAGGGGTAGGTACTATATTATAGCTAAGTACATAATAATAATGACACGTACCAAAAAAAAAATACTGTCATTATGAACTACGTTTGTGTGTGTTTTATGCCCTCAGGGGGAAGTTTTCAGATGATAAGTTAAATATTTCCCTTTTTTAAATCAATCTAACTTCCTCACATACCTATCCCTTTTGTCCAAGTGAATTTAGACATGCTTTCTTAGTCCTAGAGGGCAACTAATATCGAGATAGTTCATAATAATAATAAATCGTTTATTTATAAAAAGGGATACATTAGGTACCTACTACAATTAACTTTGTGACTGGCTACGCTCTTATATACGTACATTCTCCTTTAATGATTCTTTTATCTATGCTTGAGATTCGTTAAATGTTTATTATGTAGATATAGGTAATCATAAAAACAACCATCTCTGTCCATTACTTAATCATGAATGTTATTTCAAAAATCTATAGGTACCGTTTAGGCAAAACTTACAAAAAATGTCTCAACTTCAAAACTTCAACACAAATAATTACTTCTTCCGGCGACAAAATAAATAAAAAGTATACGATTTCAAAATGGATACCTATTTGAAACAAACAAATAAATCACAGAAACGCGAGCTTGTAATTTGAAACAACATAATTAATGAAAAAAAGATAAAAAGTAAAGCAATTGACGCCTTCCCGCGCCATTTGACTTCACGCAACGCTCCCGCGCTTCGTGTATTTTTGGCGCCAATTAATCTGTTGGTTCGTTCGGATATCTTGACTTTTTTAATGACACCACTGAAATTGAAAGGACACGAAATTAATCATTCTAGAATAATTAATTGATTGGGCAAACGTAAAACGGTACTTATGTAGGCACGGAAAGTTTCCGAAATGTAAAGTCATTTTAAATGACATCGGAATCGACTGCGAAAACCATTTTTATGATATTTTTTAAATTTAAAACTGTCTAAAATGTGGCTCTTATTCCATCTACTTAAGTTTCACAATGCAGTGTATGAACACGCGTTCTTTTTACGTTGCTTACTATTTATTAATACTATATAAATGTGAGATTTTTTTAAGTCTCAGCAAAGAACCTACCAAGTCATGAAAATGTATTATTCTTTATCTCAACATTTCAATGCAGTAAATGAATAAAACACTCTAAGAAAAATTGTAAATCCAGTATTTAACAGGATTCCAGTCAATAAATTACAGCAGAACATGTCGTTTCTTTCATTAAACTGTTACAAACGCGAGAGGACAGCTGACACCGCCCGTTTTTCATCGATTCTGAACTCACTCAAAATATTTTGATTAATGATTTTCTTGTTTACAGAATACATTCGTTAGTATCTTCACGTGTGGTCCAATCCATGGCAACAATTTTAACGGCAATTTCGGCTAATTGAACATCAGTGTTCCTCATTCAATTCCTCAGAGAACTGAGGATTAGAAGCCCTCAAAGTCAGCAAAAATCTAACTCTCTTTCATTTGATAAATATTAATCTGTCATTTCAACATGTCAAAATTTATTTTCTCTATTTTTATTTTTATCTTTGAATTTACACATGATGGCAAGGATATCGACGCACAAACTCATGTTACCATCATTGGTTACCATGGGTTCAGTAGGTATCATACCTACATGATTCTAAATGCCCCTGCGTTAAATTTTTTTGTTGGTTTTTTTTTAATCTGCTGATTCATAGAAAATTGCAATACCTACGCGGTGGAAAGTATAGAAAGGCTATTTTTAAATTATTTTTAAATATATTTTTTAGTTTAGATTTTTGTCTACAATCATGTGCTGGATCAGTTTGCGCCTCGATGTCCCTGCCACACTGTATGTGCATGCTGTGGTCTCCGTAATTGAAGGAACCCACGTAAAATAACCCCTACTGTATCTGTGTATTGTTTTTTGGAGATCGCGAAGCACAAATAAATTTGACCGAATCGTTTCAAATCGTATGTCTGTGCTTATATGTGTATTCATCCATAGGTCTGCTTGGGAAAGACCTTCTTCTATCGAGCTCACCGCGAGCCATACTTATCTACGAGTAGTTGCCCGCTGTCAGTTCTTATTACTCATCTTCTTAACTTCTGTAGATTTGTTCTTCCCCTTTCTCGTGCACCGTATCTAGGGTAAGTTTCTTACGATCTAACACCATAATATTGGTTCATTGTGAGAGGACGTAATAAGTACTTAAATTAAATGGTCATGTCGAATAGTTTGAGACACAAATTCTATATTGCGTTGTCCGTGCATCGGGTCGCTTTCTGTGCAGGAGTTAGGGCAATTTTAGGTCTATACAGCCGGGCCATCCCAGATGCAACAGGTTTTAAGGCCGATGGTCATATTCCCGTTTTGCCGTTTCATTCCTTAGGTACAGACGCCAGTACATCAAACTACCCGAAACTGTCAAATTTTCCCAAACAACTTTGAACCTTATGCTATAGTGATAAAGTTGAAAATCTAATAAATAAATTTGACAGATTGTAGTAGGTTGATGTGCTGGCGTCTGTACATACTTATAAGTATGTACAGATGCCAGCCAGATTGACTATAGTCAATCTGCCTAGCCTTTCCCAACTATGTTGAGGTCGGCTTCCATTCCAATTTGGATATGTAATTGCTGGTTCTGTACCTGCAGCTCCACGTTCAAAACAAGTAACATCTTTATTTTGTCAAACCTGTGATGATTCTTTAAATGATACTCTTTGCAAATTTTGGGAGACGGAAAGTATTCCTGAAGTCTATTACGTGGAGGTTTACATAGAGCAACTGCATATGTGACCTCCAAAACCTAGTTGCTGGGTTACTACCCAGCAACTGGGTATTGGAGGTGAGATACCCCTTAGTAAGACTGGTTGTCAGACTTTTGGGCTTCTGTTTCTGACTACCTGTCACGACTGTCCATCACCTACGGGTGACGGATACATAGGCCTACCTAAATCCTGTTCTGTATCTATAGGGAGGACACTCCAGTCTAGAATAATTATCTGGCTGATGTTATAAATTTGTGCTATGCCACACTGAGGTGCTTTTCCTTGCATAGCTTCAAATTAGATAGTGTTACTGGTATTATCCATGTAGTTTGCTCATGTTTTAGATTATGAGCTTGTGGTAGCATAATTATGTTTTTTTGTTGTAGGTGTCATTTATTAACAAAGAAGTTTAGTGTGTTCTTTAATAGTTGAATTATTATTTTCTTAAAATATTTTCCTTTCTTCTACTCTAGTTTTATTTCATAAAAAAATTATCCATATCACACATTATATCGGGCAATAAAATACAAAAACATAAATCGTACTTTATAGTAAAAACATAATAAAAAAATATATCACAAGGTTTTTTTTTCAGTGACAATTAACAATAACTCGTTGTTACGAGTTTTACTCAAAAAAAACATCATAAAACGCTAATTTATTTACGATCTGCCAACTATAAAGCGCCTCTGAACATTTTTGTTCGAGCAATTGCGGCTCGAATTAGCCGTTTGAATTGGTTTCCCGCGTTCCACTCACACACGCAAATGGAACCATTTAAATTTACTCACATACGCTCCAACAGGGACGACACTCTCATTTGCCGGATAAAATATAAATATTCGCGCATTTCGCAAAATTTCATTAATAAATTAGGTGCCATGTCGTCGGCTCTTCTACATAAATTGATGACAATATCATTGCCTCTTCAATAGAGGATTTCAAATTTTCAAAAATCATCTTATCTATCTTCTTTTTTTATTTTTAAAATGTTAACAAACCATTTTACACAATCCCAATTTGAAATACTTAACATTCTTTCAAGCTTCAGATAGGTGTAGAGTTTTTGAATGATATATCACAAAACAAATCAACTTCAAGCCGGCAATTTATCAGAGTTCATAAAATGTCAAATATTTTCATAAAACTGACAGCCCTACACCTATACACCCGTTAACCGTGCAGTGATGTCTCATTTTCTAAATTTGTTACGAAAAGATAAATCTCCGCGCATCCCGACTCTCGTTAGCTAAATCTTTCTCCCCCGTAATTATTCACCCGTTAGAAAAAAAAGGAAATAAACTTGAAAAGAAACGTCCCACAACTGAAATTTAGTAAGTGGCCTGAGCTCATTAAAAAGCTGTAAAATTCTATTACCAGACAACGGATGGGTGTGTATCCGAACGAGTCAAACGTCATACGGGACCAACCACTTTATTTTTATCGTTTGACAGCTAAACGTCATTTGAAAACAGTCTCTATGTCGACGGTTTAGGAGTGTCAATTATATGATTTGTCCGAAAATAAAATAGTGTGGGGTTTACAATGGCGGGAAACAAAGACGTGAAGCGCTGACAAGCGAGGATAAATTGACATTAATTGCCTTACCACTGTCAGAGTGGTTTGCAAGCGTGTTACGTGGTCGTTTTTGACGGCAATAGGATTATTTTAGGCGCTAATTAATTTACTTTCTACAATATTGCGGGCGATTTGATGTATTGCGTCTGGAAGCCTGTTTGGTGTTAGACATGTTTGATGTTGGACGTTTAGATACGTTCGGATACATTTATTAGTAAACAAAGGATCAAGCTTGAATGTACTAGAGATTCTTCGTACTAGGCCATCGTTACAATATTAGCGTTTATTTTAGGCTAGTAGTATACTGTCTGACCGTCTCATTAGTCGTTGGTCTGTGAGCATGAGGTCCTGGGTTCAATTCCCAGGTAGGGCAAAGTGTAAATGAGACTAAAACATAACTGGCAAAATGTGAGTGTACTAGCTATAGGTACAGGTCACGAGCACTAATATGTTAACACTCGGCAACTTCAATTGCGATTTTTTGAAATGACGAATGCAACGTTTAAATACGATACTACATAAACCTATGGGTTCGAAAATACTATGTTCGTAATAGCATAAAATTTCATTAAAAAATAAAGGAGAAAATTGCCTTTGAATAAAGCCAAGTGTATTGTACCTATATATACTTATGCTCGTGAGTGTACACCTCTGCCTAACCCTTCGGGGAATATCAGCGGTGCTATTCTGTAAAAATCTCACCGTGAAAACATAGGGCACAGGGCACATAGGGCATAGGGCATTTAGCTTGAACTGTTCGTATGTATGTAAGTTGTCCGTTAAAAATTTGCAAACCATTTTTCGACCATTTGTTGTTATCCGATTAAGGTGAATGGGTAGTGGTAGACCGCGAAATTCAAATTTTCTTACGTTTTTTGCAATTTGCAGGTCAGTGTCAGATTGTATCTTGATCAAAATATGATTCGCGACAATAACAGGTACATATTTAAGGAATTATAATCATTAGAATCATTAATATAACTTTCTAAGTTAGATTTCTACCACCAACCACCAATCTCTTATGGAAAAGTGTTAGTGGTAGAAATCTAACTTAGAAAGATGTATTATTGATTCTAATGATTATACTTGTCTAAATATGTACCTGCTATTGTCGCGAATCATATGTGGTCGTCCAAATCAAAAGGGACCTTATGGCGGAAATGAGTTATCTACAGGGCTGAAAACTACATAAATGTACCGAACTATAGACCCAAGAACCAACCTTCTAACCACTACCGTTATTTTTTTACGAATTTTTGAAGTTCACTGATCGAAATTATAAGTTTCGAGAAAATCGCAATTTAAGTATGCCGTACAAAAAAGTTATGTTTTAGTGTGAAGTTATGTAACTGATGGTATACTTTGATTGACTATGATTATTACTAATGGAAATTCTTACAATCCTTGCATAAACTTGTTTGTTGTGGGAACTAGACCCGCCAACATAATGCATTATCAATGAGATGCAAAGTATCGATAATAGTATTAAAAATAAGTAAACCGCCTGTTTCTCACTAAACTTTTATTGTTTTTATATTGCTACTAATTACATAGATTTGCGAAAGGCCTTAGATGTAAATAAAAACAACACATAATTTAAAAAAAAATAGTTTTTATTTACTAGCAAGAATTCTTATTTTTTATAAACTTTGAGATCTGACAGTAACAAAATCAACACTTAATCACTAAATAGGTTATACATAATTGGTTTAGATGCTAATAAAGCTAAGAGATCAATGATAACTATTAGTTATGATCTTGTAAAGTTACATAGAGAACTGAACAATTTCTTCAAACAAATTAAAAAAGGGCCCTAATGGTAGGCACTAAACAATTTTTTTTATTTTTAGCATGCATAATCAATATTTTAGTGCAACATTTAAGATAACTTAAATTTTCTTTTTTTATTATCACAAGGTATGAAAATGTTACTTATTTAACAATTTTTTTTTTATTATCACAAGGTATGAAAATGTTACTTATTTAACAAAATGTTCGTAACAAGTATATACGTAAAAAAGGGCCCTTAAGGCGGTCCGTTGCAGTCTGCTGACACTTATCTCTTAGTATAGTTAATTAGTTTAAGTATTTAAATAAAGGTAAACAATCTTGATACGTTTTTGTCGAAAAATACATTTATGAAATAATTTATAGCCATTACAAGATAAAAAAACAAAATGAAATAACAGATGTTATAATGAATTACTTTTGCTATTAGCCTTAGCCTATTTTAAAAATATATTTTATGATAAAAAACATAACAAGATTGTTTACCTCTATTAAAAGTACCTAAACAAAATATGGACTACAATAGTGGGACCTTAGACCTAAGACGCATATACAAAGAATGCCGCATGCGGCGGCGTGCGACACTATCTAATGGCGGCTATACGCTACGCTGACGACACGCTAGTCCTGGCGCAGCGGAGGTCGCATCAGGCGGCGGCCGATGCGATGGCACGCGGGGTTGCGATAGTCGTGGAGGGGATCCGGCAGTTGGGTCTCTAGGTGGCATTGCACAAGTCCGAGGCCATGTCGTTTCATGGGCCCCGGAATACGCCACCATCGGGATCCCAACTAACGGTAGGAGGGGTTCACATCGGCGTCGAGACGACGATGAAATACCTGGTCTCGTCCTCGACAGCCGGTGGAACTTCGTCGAGCATTTCCGACGTTTGGCTCCCAAACTGGAACGGGCCGGGGCCGCCTTCAAGCGGCTCCTGCCCAACCTGAGGGGGCCAAACGCCTCCTGCCGGAGGCTTTACGCGGGGTCGTGCGGTCCATGGCCCTATACGGGGTCCCGGTGTGGGCGCGTTCACTGCGGCGGCGAGCCGCCCATTATTTGAACGCGCCCCAGAAGGTGGTAGCCGTTAGGCTGATCCGGGGGTACCGCACGATCTCGGGCGAGGCGGCAAGCCTCCTTGCCTGCCGCCATGGGATCTGGAGGCGATAGTCCTCGCGCGCCTGTATGAGTGGCGCGCGGAGGCACTACGCCGGGGGGAAACTCCGCTTCCGCAGCAAATTGCGGCGGAGCGGACGGACCTCCGGCGCGATCTCATGGCGGCATGGAAAGAGCGACTGTCACAACCCAGCGCAGGGCACGCCACGATAGCGGCGGTAAGACCCCTCTTTGAGGAGTGGCTAGAGAGGCGTCATGGCGCCCTCACCTACCGCCTGACGCAGGTCCTCACCGGACACGGAAGTTTCGGGAGGTTCCTGCACATAATCAGGCGGGAGGAAACGCCCGGGTGTCACCATTGCCAGGATCGCCCTGAGGACACGGTGGAGCACACGGTGGAGGTCTGCCTCGCTTGGGCGGAGCACCGCCGTGTCCTCGTAGAGGCGATCGGCAGCGGCGGCGACCTCTCGCGTCCGGGCCTGGTTCAAGCCATGGTCCGGGGCGAGAGGGAGTGGGGGGCAGTCGCCTCCTTCTGCGAAGCAGTCATGCTAGCGAAGGAGGCGGCGGGACGGCTGAGGGAGAGAGCTTCCCGTCCCAGCCGCCGCGGGAGACGCTCCGGGCGTCGGGAGCCGCGCGACGACTCCCGGCCACCGTAGGCGCGGGCCTGCGGGCGGAGAGTAATGGGTAGCTCACCGTCCGATCAGGACCAGGCCCGTGCCTGACGGCGCGTGCGTGTTCCACGCGCGCCTCAAAGAGATGTCAGCACTAAACGAAGGGGCCCGTAAGGGCCGAAGCCTGCCGGGTCAGCGGGATTGTCCGAAAGGGTTACCGCTGGCCCGGAACATAAAGGGCGAAGGAAGGAACACGGGTGGGTTTTAGTCAGTAAGAGTCTGACACTCCCTTCCGCTCCACCCAGAGCGGGAGGAGTCATTTGATGATTTCCCATCCTGAACAAAAAAAAAAAAATGGCGGCTATACGTTATTATATATTATATACCTTGCAATATTAAAATGTCGATATAATATATGGTTTGAATTACAAGAAAAACGATTTGTTAGGTCTTGCCGCGATAAGGTTCCTTTTTTACTAAACTTTAGATGAATACAAAACTTTTTTAAATTGACTTTTCGAAAAGTTGAACACACACACATGTAGTAAATACAATCATCTTTTTAAAAATACAGTTAATAAAAAAACGATTTTTTTGAGGTATTTTACGAATTTATTAATATCTCGGAAACTAGTTACCGCCATAAGGTCCCTTTTGATTTGGACGACCACATATTTTGATCAAGATACAACCTGACACTGACCTGCAAATTGCAAAAAACGTAAGAAAATTTGAATTTCGCGGTCGCAACTAGCTGAAATTTTGCATACACAGTTCTGGTAACAATACAATGTGCAATACTCAAAATTTTAATAATTTAATTTTTTTTCTGGCTTCACACGGTTTGTGCAAGAACCCCCTTATTATGGGTATCAAATGAACGGGCTTGAAGAGTAAAAAGTCGGTGTCAAAAAACGAAAATACAGAACCAACGACACCGACTTCCGAAATTAAAGTTATTTTTCACTTTGTAGTGTTTAATTTGGAAGTCGGTTGTTTTTTTGTAAAAAAGTTATTGAAGTTTATTTATAAAACTTTTTTATTTATTCATTTTATTTTTCTCTTTTTAGTTGTACCTACCTACCCCAAACAAATTCATATAACACTACTTGGTATGTGAATATCAGTGACAGGAAGCTATTGAACACATCTGCCTACCCCTTTAAAGGGTACAGGCGTGATGTTATGTTGTGTGATTGCGTAAACAATGCATACATATCATCATCATCATCAGCCTATAATGTTCCCACTGCTGGGACACAGGCCTCCTCTCAGTGAGAGGGAGTGGGCCGTAATCCACCACGCGGGCCCAGTGCGGGTTGGTGGATGTCACATGTCTTCGAATTTTTGGTTCTAGGACATGCCGGTTTCCTCACGATGTTTTCCTTCACCGTTTTGAGAGCAGTGGTGATGAAATAATTTACACAAAGTAAAGCGCCTGTCTGGGTTTGAACTTACGACCTACAACTCGTAAGTCGTGTCCATGACCACTGGGCCACCACTGCTCAATACATATGCTATATAGCAATCGCGGTTGATTTGCTGGCATTTATTGAAGAGTTCCGTTGTCTGTCTGCGCAACTCATCATCAGATCTTTACGAAATTTAAATGGATATCGAAATAAACCTCTTTTGAACAAAAATAAATTACAAATCCGTCTATATATATGAGGGAGTTATGCCCAAACATACAAAAAAATATATATACATATGTATAAACATCCGAATTGAGAACCTCCTCTTTTTTTGAAGTCGGTTAAAAAGAAAGAATAACGGGATCTAAAAAGAAAAAATAAATTTAAGTGACATTTTAAAATATACGTAGGTATGTATAAATTTTAAAAACTTGAGGCACTAATGCACGGTATCCGTTATAGGTACAGGTATACCCCCAAGTAGCACAAAATAGCTTTATAATCGATGGATAACAGAATTAGCATATTATTATAGCTTTATAAGAAGTCTACATATAGGCATTATAAACCACTATACAGCTCTTGTAATGCTAATTTGGGCCCCAAATTATACAGCCTTAAGTGTAAGAATGGCATTTTAGCAGCATTATATTGGTTGTCTACCGGAATGATAAACGCATTATAATGGGCTGTGAAAACAGGTTAAAGCAGTGCGCATATGTTAAATGCGGCTCTTATACAGCTTGTACCATTACAAAGGCAAAATAAAAACATTTTCAAATATTATTTTTAATTTCTGTTATTATTAATAAATCTTGTGTAAAAAGAACATGGATACTTTCAACAAAAAAATATAAGTGCTACAAGGCAAGTAATTAAACTCTTGTTTTTGTTCTCTATGAGTGAATTAAGGTTGCGAGTATCAGTTTACTGTGAAAGTATGTATATATTTGAATCAAATATTTCATGCGCCTTCAAATTAAAGAGCTATTTATTACAAAAATATTATAAAAATATGTGGAATTGTAAAAAAAATTATGCTCTTACGAAGAAATCTTTAGTTTTAGTCATTATGATACCTGTATTGTACCGGCCGGTCAATACCATAGGTTGAAGTCCTTTCTAAAGGACTATTTACCATAAAATTAAATTTTAAATATTATCGATACAAAAAGCAAAATGGCGTAAGCATAATTAAAAACTTTAGGCATGCGGATTATGCCGTATACGACTTATTGCTTGTTAAAATTCTTGTCATTATACGTTTGTATAGATAAAGGCTATATAATATTATGATGAAATGCTTTTAAAAAGCTGGCATTAAAACAGCACCAATGTACACCGTTAAACAGTGTGACCCATGCGAAAGGTCGTTATAAAACATAGAGCAGTTTTAAAGAATTTTAAAATGCTTTTTAATAGCCTAAGCCGTAATTAATGCTTACATACGGCCTACACTTTTGTATAATGCTTACAGCTGTATTAGAAGCTGTATAGAGACATAAATTATGTCTAAAATAAAACCTTTAGCTGCACAAAAGATTGAAAAAGAGGATTATATAGCTTTAGGAACTACAAAGTTAATAAAATGCTGTTATACAGAAGCAAGACATTGCTAAAACCCTTCAAATTCTATAACGAAGCTAGAAGAAATTTTCTGGTCATCACTTTTTCCATTATATCGATTTTGTGTTACTTGGGCCATACCTACACAATATCAGTGCCTCAAGCGTTTAAAATTTATATATGTATTTTTTTTTCTTTTTAGTTCGCGTTATTGTTTCTTTTAGGTTACGTTTTTATTTAAGCTTGTTTTTAAAAACTTTTTTATTTTCATTTTATTATTCGAAACGAACAAAAGAATTTATCCAGATACCCGAGCAGCCTAAACTCAGCTGAGCCTAGACAACAATAGTTAATTTGGGATTTCCTTAAGAATTCTCCAGATTTTTTATAAGGACAAGGCACATTTATTTATAAAATAACCATTTAATTAAACCACAAAAATAACCACAGTTTATAAAGTCACAACTCCCGAATAAAAAAAATAAAATGACATTTATTTTGGCGCGCTAATTACCGCGTTCGGATAGTCAGTGTGGCGCTCAGGAGTCAGTTCCAACTTCCAAGATGGCGGCCCGACTGGCTTGACATGTTGATATATTACCACTAATTACTCAAAGCGGGGAGGTGTTTATTGAAAATAGCTGTAAGGTGACGACGAGTCGTGTCTGCTACGATTTCTATGTCCGTTCAGAACGACTTCCGTAATAAATTAAGTGTAGCTACCATCATCGTTTTACTAAACTAATTATAAAATTAATGAAGAGACGGATAATTGTCGACATTATAGGCGATGGCCGCTAGATTTTAAATGGCGAAATTAATCTACTGAGCTCAGAGAAGTCGTAAAACATTTGTGTCTTGCCAAAAGAGCGAATATTTGGCTTGTAACAGCAATCGTAATCGATCAACGCTTAGAGATAACTATTCGCAACTGTCAGTCTTCTTTCGTTAGGTACGACTATCTACGTATTTAGATCGTTACTAGTCTGGTGAGTGACAAGTCTTTCACGAAAGAGTTAGTCCATTGAAGAGCTGCAAAACTGTTGATTTCTTTGATCAACTTTTGCCAACCTCGTAGTCGTTGTCATCTTGTTTTCGTTGGAGTGGTAGGAGCTAACTCCTACATGGAAATGCTTGAGAAAATGGTGTGTCTAAACACACCATTTTCTCAAGCATTTCCATGTAACGTAACGTTCTTACGAATGGTACAATACAGGCAAAACCTCAGTTTCTGCGAATGCGCAATGCGGTAACATTTCTTTCTACATAGATTCTGTATTCTTGCGCTAGTGCCTTTGCTCGATAAAATATTACACCAATACGCTCGTAGGTTTTTAAAATCAGGTTGTAGGTAACAAAACATCAAGCTTCGCGTTCGAAGTGCGGTTCGATAAAATTTTAAAACGGCGAATGCTTGATGTTCTGTTACAAGTGAATGCTCTAGTCTATACTCACCTGTATAGGTTGATTTAAAAATCAATCAAATCAAAATATATATGGTAGGTACAAAAGATGTTACCTACACAAAAATTTCAGTGCAAAGACACATCCGCCATGTAATTATGCCATGCAAATATTTAATAGATAAAGTAGCTACTCTACTTACAGACAAATTCGTGCACTGACTGGTCAGGTCCTCTTAAAACTATGAAGTTCCTTAAAATACCATTTGCTAACTACCTAATCTACATGATCGGACCAAGATTATGTTTGGACTTTAAAAGAGCCTGTGACCCCTGAATTTGTTTCGGCCTTTCTTCTCAGAGTAGTCGGTTAAGAAACACAGAACTCGTCTAGTTTTAAAACTTAATTTATTTATGACGTGTCAAAAATAAATAAATTTTTGTCAGTCAGTTATTAACACGTCAAAACTAAATTAATATCAAAATTCAAAAACAAACCTATTTACATAAGTAAAAGTATTTATCATTTAAATTACTTGTACAGACGCCAGCACATCAAGCTACTACAATCTGTCAAACTTTAATAGATTATCAACTTTATCGCTAAGCTATTAAAGGTTCAAGGTTGATTGGGAAAATTTGAGAGTTTCGGGTAGCTTGATGTGCTGGCGTCTGTACCTGTCCTATGCAAAGCTGCCTTGGCTGTAGTTGTGACCACACGGACCGTTTATTTAAAAAAACACTCCAAATAGCGATCCTCGCAAGACCATCATTCCTACTTCTAACAATAGGGATATAGATATATCTAGGGATGTTGCTATGGATACTGAAGAATCCATGCAAACCATATTCTTATACCTACTAAATCAACAAAACTTTCTTCACAGGATCATGCTCATCTCGAGGCAAGCGAGCTCGCACCGCGTTCAGCGCGCAACAGATCAAGAGCTTGGAGGCAGAATTTGAGAAGAACCGCTACCTATCCGTGGCGGCACGAGGCAGACTCGCCAGGCAGCTTAGACTTACTGAGACACAGGTTAGTTGATAACTTGATAATAAATTAGACTTAGGTACACATTAGTTAGTCGTAATGAAGGGCGCTAAGTATAAAGAAAACGCCTCCGCTAGCAAATTAGAGTTCGTTCAATGCATCCAAGAACAACTACTACTATAACTGATTTTGCTAATTCACCGAAGAAACTTTAATTAGGTAGACAGACAGATAACACCGATAACACCAACACCGCCCATTGTGTCACTGGTATCACCCACAGAGCATGTAACCTTTTGTGTCACCTAATGTAAACTTTCTACATTTTTATTTGTAATTTTTATGGCGTGCACTATAAAGAGTAGGTATTCTATATAGCTAACTATAAAAATCACACTTTTGCAACCAGCCAGTCCCTAAATTAATTTTTTTTCTTCCAGATAAAGATATGGTTCCAGAACCGACGAACGAAATGGAAACGAAAATACACAAATGACATAGAACTTCTGGCACAGCAGTATTACAGCAGCCTTGGAATCGTCAGTCCTCGACCAATGTTCGTCGGCGACCGCCTATGGATCTTCAACTACCCCAACAGAGTCCCACCCACACAACAACAGCAATGGATGAAGTCTCTAAACACAATGAACGCACAAAACCAAATTATAGATAGAACAAACATGTTTCGAAATCTACCAAAACCTGACGTTCCATTCTTGAATCCTACTGTGTATCCGAACGAAAGAGTTTTCATGGACCGTGGTTTAAATATGGCGGGAAATGTCAATGTCAAAATTCCCGCCCAAACGCGCATTTTGCCCAGAGAAGTTTACAATAATATGGCGCAAAGAAGTATGGACGTGTATAAAAATAATATTTTAAGCCACAGTAGCCCACCGCAAGAGTCTAGCGTTGATCATTTGAGAAGATTGGAGGAGAATTTCAGTATTTAAGACAGGACTTCGTTTGTATTTAGGTTTATATTATTTGTAAATAAAGTTTTGGTCGTGATATTTTTGTGTTTTAGTATAATTTCTCCCCTTTCAGTCATAGTCGCCGAGACGGATCTTCGAAGCGTGAATTTTGAAGTTTTTAAGGGAATCAATCCTTCCGAAAGCCTGCTTGTACTACGGTGGGTATTTTTAAACAAGCATACCTACGTACCTCTACCTATTTGCGCCAAAGTGAGTTCAACTTACCTTAAAAGTCCGAGATTACTTTTTAGGATTTAATTAGCAATTCGAAGTTTGGAACTGTGCTCGTCAAAATTCATGCGAAATGTTTCGCTTCAACACTAAAGAGTCCTCGACATCAGCAAGACACACTGCTATACACTTGTGTGAATTGGCAAGATTCAGCTTAGCCGGGAGGAAATAATATCTAATTTTATAAAATCGTTTATTTATAAAAGGGACACGATTACAAGCACTAGGTAGCGCGCGAAATTCAAATTGTCTTACGTTTTTTGCAATTTGCAGGTCAGTGTCAAGAAAAGTATTAAATGTATTTAAATAATAATTATAATAATTAAAATCATCAATACAATTCTCTAAGTTTTTATACTTACAATACATACAGCCCTATTGATTGATTTTTCATGAAATAGCTATGAATGACACTGAACTTATAATAGATGAAAATCGCCCACACCTAATGCTACGAAATAAAAGCGATGGCATAGTAACATAGGGTATATTCTGTGAAAATAGCATATTAGGTACCTACCTATAACATAGAAAAGAAATAAGTAATACGTGAATGAACTATGCCATTGTAACACCTCTACAACATTATGGAATGCAAATAAATATATGAATATGAATATGAATATGAACTGTTTCAAAATGGGGTAACTAAGTACCTACTCACCTCTTTTCGAGCTTTTTGGGATACCTATAGGTTGCAGTAAGTATCCAGTTGGAAGTGATGACGCGGGCACAAGAGCGCAGCGTGGACATTGGCACGAGGCCTGTACCTAGCAGACAATAACTGTGGGTGAATTCGGGCCATGGAAGATGAGTAAATATCTATGTAATATGTGTACTTCGTAAGGTTACCTATCAAGTTCTCTCGAAAAATATACGTGTGTAAGTAAATAGAAAATTATAATTATGATCTTCGATGCCGATGTGAAAATATAAAAGTTTTGAGCGTTCCCGTCGGTTTTTTTAAGCACAGGCAATAAAATATAAGGTAAAGGGAAGAGAATACGTAAACCGTCCGGCGTCCGAGATGCATAACAAAAGCTTGCACTAATTTACCAAACACCCATATCTTCAAAAAATGTGGAACGCTTCACGATTTTGCGTGTCATCCTTGCGCAGGGGCCATGCTAATCTTCTCTGTATCGTTCCAATTTTAGTATATGTACTGCCGAAGCAAGTACACTTGTAGCGCACAAAATCTTGTATATATGCTGACGAAATGGAAAACTTTAATAGCGCGATCTAGGACTTACAGAAATATTTTCTATAACATTAATAATATTTGGATGATATTCACTATTAGTCATAACACTTATTATTAAAATTATTTCAATGACAAAAAATGTTAAAATATTCAAGCCATTATTAGTTATTTTACAAAATTCTATCTTTCAGTCTGATTTAACTACGTCAGCGCCATCTATGTTTTAAACCGGAACTATAACATGCGACACGTCGTAACTAGTTTGACGCTTCTAAGGAGTGAATATAGATGGCGCTGATCACGACTGTATAGTCTACTCAACCTTCAAGCTTGAACCGTATTTATGGTGGGCCAAAATATGAATGACCCGTAGTTTTGAGTCGATGGTAATATTGATGGTCTGCAAATGTAGGTAAGACATTTAATACGCTTACTACTGGATGCGGCCATACAAACCTAATACACCGCATAACTAGCTCGCATTTCGCGTAACTTAGAATGTATTGGTAGCAAGGCAAATTAATAGCGCTCTTCCTCTCTCTACTTATTTAAAAAAAAATTGCTGTGCCCGTTAACAGGGTCCATAATTATTTCTATTATTTTTATATTTACCACCTGTAATTTTACATTATGGATTGCAAGCGATTTGAAATTTGTTTAACAAGCTAGAACAACCAACAAGTGAACTAAACTTATTAACAGACTTCAAAAAAGGAGGAGGTTCTCAATTCGGATGTTTATATATACTATTTGTTTTTATTACTATTATTCTGTATGTGCTACTGATACTACCGGCTTTGTATCACTGTCAAAATCGGTAAACTTTATTATGGTCGCAATAAGGTTGACGTTGCGTTGCTACCACTGATAAGTCTGTCAAAATCATAGTGGCCTTTATTTGCGTTAAAATAAAGTTCCTATTAGGTTGCTGCTGTCAGAGATAAAATATCTGTAAAAGGACTGATCTATGCTCGATTGCTGTCAATTTCCTGCTTCCAATCACGGATATATCTAAACAGACGCTCTTGCAAACTACGCCAGATTGCTGTATCTGTCTTGAGAATAAACTAGTATGTTTCTACGAAAGACGTCCTTTGTATAGAGCTGCAATAATGCCAGTATCTCCCGCTGCCATTGCCAGGGTCCATCTCAGTTTTCTAAATGAAAAAGAACACGATACGAGAAAAAATTTGAAACATTTTCCAAACAGTGGTAGTTTTGGTTACAGTAATGCTTCAGTTTTCAAGGGTAATTACATGTCTGGCATGTGCGTGAGTGCCTATTAGCATGCATTTGTTTCACATGGAGGTGACATCGAGGTAGCGAGCTATACCGTGATCGCTAGGTATCGTAGGGAGGCATCTTCGACGTGTAATTAACCCTAAGAAAGCAAAGACACGTCAACGGCTGTCCACATACAGCGCATTTTTACCTAAATGTCTAATACTGGTCAAAATGACAGATTCTGACGACGGAACCACTTTCCTCGGAAAATGTCATGTCCAACGCAATCTGTGTTGAAAATATACAGAGATTCATATAGTTACCCTTAGAACTACCGTTACGATACATAAATAAAATAAACATTAGTTTTAAATACATAATTTATTTCTATGGTACAAGATATTTCCAATGATTTGCCGTTACAGAATTTATAATTGCAATTTCAAAACAAAATGTACATGTTGTTAACTGGAGCGCTTTGCTTTGTTTACCCAATGTTTCTCAATTTTTATAACAATTTCGTTTAAATATAAAAATCTATACTCCACGCTTGGTTTATTGATTATTAACACTTTAAATCATCGGTTCTGTATATAAATAATTCCACCAATTTTTTTTTTTCCCTAAATGTCCATTTCCACGCATACGAGACACATTTTTTAAATATTTATTTATCAATATAAACATAAAAAATAACAAGTCGCACATTCATTTCTTGCTTTTACACTTTTTTTAAAGACAGTTGCCAGGATGTTGTACAATGTATTCCTAAAATGAGTGTTTCTTACATGAGGATCCGAAAGCACTTTAGGCATTAATTTATTGTCTACAACCCATACGAAACGGACTTCGTCGAAACGAATCGCTTACGGGCAAATCGATTTAATATTACTGGCTTAACAAATAACAGCACTAAAGAAAAAAAAAGGTAATTCAAACTTGGAACAGTGTTGGTAGCAACTGTCTGGCCACCATAGAGTGGGTCTAGTATGGGGCTACATATGAAATGCATGTTGTTCTTTCTGTTTGAGAGTGTTGTATAGGTAATATATTGTATATGCTATGCGCCAGGCTTCGCTTACAAGTCCATATTGACACTTCACTTTACTGCAGCGTATCACGTTGTGGGTTTGTGTTACCTGGAAACAAAATATACATTGTGAGATGTGTAATACTTCAGTTATTCCAGTTACAAAATGCGAATGACTGAATGGGCAAGGGCGAGTTGGACACACGAGGGGATCCGTACCATCCACAGATATAGCTAGACATAGATAGCGCAAGTATCACGATCTGTATGAAAACCAAGCGTGCCATTTTTTACTACCTACTATGACGTCACAAGCACTATTTAGTGATGGGAAAATCAAATCGATTCTAAGACGTCGCCGCTTGTGGCACCCGCCTCGTCCCACCCCCGGGGCCTAGCGCCAGCGCTCACGCTCACCCAGCCAGCATTACACAGGACTGAGTGCGAAAGTGGCGGCTTAAGATTTTTGTACGTAAGCTGGGCACGCGAAGTAGTTGCTCTTGCGTTATCTAGGTGTATCTATATCTGTGGTACCACCGCACAATATTACCGGCTGAAAACCACGTTTCTTGTAAATTACCCTCCTTTAATTCTTATCTTCATTTTATTTTTATTATTTGTTGTTATGAAGTGTCTACCTAATACGGTTCCAAAAATACAGCCCTGTGACAGACGGACTGACGGATGGACAGCGAAGCCTTAGTAATAGGGTCCCATCACGCCTTTAACCTTTTGACCGCCAGTCATGTATAGATGACAAACCAAAATGTGCCCAGCACGCCACGGTTCGACTACATGACAGACTTTGACGCCGAGGGCACGTTTTTGATTTTTTGACGTGTGGCGGTCAAAATGTTAATCCCCGAAGGGTGCAGAGGTGTACCGCAGGTTCACCGAGATTTCTCCAGTTGTGTTTCAGTCCTATGTAAAGAGGTCGCGAGCCCTCAACCGGGTAGTTTCTCCAAATACAAATATTTATTACACATACGTTTGGAAACTTAATAGCATACTCCGCATACCTGGCTAGCTGTCGTCCTGCAGCGAGGTGAAGCGGTTCCCGAGCGCGAGCGGCTGGCGCGGCGCGGAGGGCTCGCGCGCGGCGCCGGCGCCGGCGGTGCTCCAGCCGCCGCCGCCGCGCTTGGCGCTCGCGCCCAGCACCGGGAAGTAGTCGTCGTTGTGGATGTCGGGTGCGTGTTTCTACAAACAAGAAAATGGTTTAAGTCAATAAAGTCCACATATATTGCATGTTTATAGGTACCATCTTTTTAACCGACTTCTAAAAAGGAGGTTCTCAATTCGGATGTTTCTATTTTTGAAGTGAAAACTTCTTTAGCATCGTTGTGATTTGTAATTTTATGAAACGAAAAAGCAACAGTAAAAAGAGACATATAAGATTTAACGTGGGAGAAAATGAGATAGGAAGCATTATACAGTGTTTTTGAAGGTTTCACTTCTACCACGTGTGAATTGCACACATGCTGTTTTTTTTTTTGTAATGTATATTTATTTTATTTCTTATTTTGATTGTAGTTTTTTTATTTATATCTAATTGACGTCATCACGTCAACGCCGGCTGTCGCTGAAAACCAGCGCTGGGGCTCTGTCTCGTATAGGGTCTTAGCATTATGCTGAGCGATGGCCGTTTTGCGTGGATGTGACGCATGTTTTCTCTCAACTTGTTGATATTTAACGCACATCCTCAACAGGCCACTGGCGGGACGACGCGACGTAGGTACAATGCGTGCCACGAAAGACGAGACTTGACCTCCCCCGCTCTTTCCGCCGCCCCTATGACGTCCGGTCCCGTCCCGCACTCAGACCTCATACCGCTAAAGATACCTAAAATCGTGTACTGCGCATATCAAACCACGTGGTGTGTCAAGTCTAATCTTTCGTGGCACGCATTGTATGTCGTTGATTTACTTTGGCGTGGCTTAGGCTCTTCGACCAGAAAATAGAATACCAGCGCAGCGTCATTTAAAAAGAAATGACGCAGCATCATGCTAAAATACACATCTCTTACCGTTCTTCTGGTACCATGTTGCCTAGTACCGGTTGTGGAGATCAGATGGGCAGTCGCTCCATGTAAAATACTGGTATTCAGCTGCATCTGGTTAGACTGGAAGCTGACCCCAACATAGTTGAGGAAAGGCTAGGTAGGTTGATTTGACTTACCGTACTCCTGCGCACATTCTCAACAGGCCGCTGACGCGACGCTGGCGGCACGTACGCAGCCGGCTTACTTTCGCGCGGTTTCGGCTCCTCGACCGGTGGCGGTGCTGGGGTTTCCGCTTCCGGTTGATGCTGCAATTTAATATGGCAACATTGGCAACGTTTAAATCGTTAATCTATCACACTAATATTATAAAGGCGAAAGTTTATGAGTGTGTTTGTACAGTACCCGGCGATAAAGATTGCACATCGACCTTTACCTTTTTTGTATTTTATACAAAGAATAAAAATAATTATCAAAAGAAGCAAATCATAATTGTTTTAACAGCTCCTAATAGATACCGGACTGTTTGTATTTCGTGCGACAGAGATAACGCTCTACGAAGCCGAAATTAGCAGATTGTCTCTTTCCAAAGGTCGATGTGCAATTTTTATCGCCGGGTACTGTATGTTTATTACTTCTTCACGCACAAACGACTGGACCAATTTTGATAAAATTTGGTATGGAGGTAGCTTCATAGGATACTTTTTATACCGATATTCCTTCGGGATAGAAACTTATGCAGGTGAAACCGCGAGGCGCTGCTGGTTTAAATTAATTCACTAATTATTCAAGAATTCCGTAAAGTGTTACAATTCGTCGTGACTGTCGTCGTGTAAAATTTTCAAGTTTTATGGTAAAATCAAAAGTTATTTAAACTAGGCTGAGAATCAGTACTTTTTGATCTTCAAAATTACATAAGACAGTCCTTGTAAAACGCCCGCCCTTTATCAAATCTCTTCATAAATTGTTTATCTATTAAAATAATAAATACACACGGTAAAAGACTAAGCACAATTTTTGAAGTACATATTTTATTCTGGCACGATAAAACTCTGAATGTTTCTCACCCAGACCAGTCTTTTTAATATTTAATTTTGTGTTTGTGACCTTTTGCGTAAATATTTAATGAGCAGAATATAGATTACAGCTACTACTGCAGTCTTGACGACCCTGCCGTACGTGCGGCTGCATATCAAACGTGTATTTAAATTGAACTGAACTTAATCAAGCTAAAATGTTGATCGGCACTGGAGTTCGCGCCAGGACCGTGGGTTTCCTAAAACGGATCGTCCAGTGTGGACTCAGCTATCAAAATAGCCTTTATGAGAGACTATTCCAGTCACAAAACCAGACAAACCCTCCGGTTTTCGTGGCACTTTACTGGGGATTAACGAACACCCCAACCACAGCAACTCTTGTAAACCAGAATGTACAATGGCAATTAACCAGAAAACGTGATGCATTTTCAGCTTAATCTACTTATTACTTACAGGCTTATTCCAGGGTCCCTTGACCTTCCCGCCCTCAGGACCCGCAGTGTCCTCGGAGGCAGAGTCGCGACCCGAGTCCGACTGTTGGTTGCCTCCTTGAAGCACCTGGATCTTGAGGCCTGTGTAGTCCTTCACCGGCTCCTCGTATTCCTTCCATTCTTCTTCGTCCTGAAAAGATTGGAGAGGATTTGTTCAGTAACATGATTCATGTAAAAGAGGCATTTTAGGAATGTTTTCATCGTAGCTGAATAGTTCGATTGTGATTTCAGTATGTAAAAATTGCTATAACCAACTTGGAAGATAGATTGGTGAATGCAATCTCTTGGGATAAGGGTCCGTTAAAATATTACGTAAGCAGATTTTTTGCAATCATTACATCCCCGCCCCCTCCCCCTCGTCAGCAAAAGTAAGCAAAGCTCTTACCCCCCGATGCTTACGTAAACATTGGTACATACATTTTTCAATGTGTTATGGTTTCTTTATTGATTCGTAAGCAGCAGTTACATGCGTTTCATTTTCAAGCATAGACAAGCAGGGTTGTCATATGTATAGGTCCCATTAAAATAGATGGACAGTAAACTTAAGACCATCAAGTTGAGCCCGCGACTAGATTACTCTTAAGAGCGCGACACTTGGATGGAGAGTCATTTTTTGAGGAAGCCAGTCTTTTATGGACAAACAAGTGACGACCGTTCGTGTTTTCGTAGCTGCAAAGCACGCAGAATACAATGACACTCCCGAAGGTGCATCCTCACTTGTAGCTTTGTAACCTTTACCCGCGACCTAGCCGTGTTACTTCTACCTATTTATTTGTATGTATTAACGTATTCATTGGTATGTATTAACCTATTCCGCTGGTCCCAAATATCTCTCTACACTAGTTGATGGCCTGCATAGTATACTTGTAAAAGCTGTTACAGTGGAATCTTGAATTATGACATTACAGGCGAATGTT
The DNA here is from genome assembly GCA_927399505.1 of Luperina testacea. NCBI lineage: Eukaryota > Metazoa > Arthropoda > Insecta > Lepidoptera > Noctuidae > Luperina > Luperina testacea. The sequence goes on from OV656782.1 coordinate 4,330,671, forward strand.
TCCAGTGAGGGAGCGCCTTAAAATAGTGCTAAAGAAGAAAATCGACACTTTATTAAAAGTTCAGAACAGTTCGTTTAGCGTTACAAAACAAATTGTTTCGTTTGAAATTGAAGCCGTGTTCTCAGTAACCTAGATCTATTATGGCCAGTTAAATGGTTCTGTCAAGTTGAGGGATTCCCTGAACCGCGAGGGTCGACGTGAAACGAGTATCGAACTCAATGATTTTAGTAAGGGGAATTAATGGATATCCGTCAATAAAATATCAATGACAATCATCATCATCTGCCTAGCCTTTTCCCAACTACGTTGGGGTTGGCTTCCAATCTAACTGGATGCAACTGAACACCAGTATTTTACATGGAGCGACTGCCTATCTGACCTCCACAACCCAGTTACTGGGTAATACGATACCCCTTGGTAAGACTGGTTGTCAGACTTTCGGGATTCTGACTACCCTTAACGACTGTCAAAGATCCACGAATGACAGCCGGGACCAACGGCTTAACGTGCTTTCCGAGGCACGGCGGGTTTACGGTGTGTAAAGATGGGCACCCATCCACAGACCAACCGCGGCAAGCGTTGCTTAACCTGATCGATCCACCTGTTATTATTTAGCCACGCGCCCCAAGCTGTCCTATCCTATCAATTAACTTTCTGGTGTTAAGTAAAATTAATATGTAATTATTTAAATATGTAGCATAATTAAATAGCTTGTTAATAGCTTTATTAACTACCGAAATAATAACCGCTGGTTCTTGGTAGTGAAAACAAAAGTGTAATAAGTCAATCAGAAAAACATAAACAATAAGTATCCAAAAAATAGACAAAAGGTATAAAAAAAGAGGCTTCAAAACATAAAGCCTGGGGCAGACTTGCACAAGCTTAATAATAATAATAGCTTGCTAGCAGCGCTCGGCCGCTATAGTTATGCTTGCTTACAGATGTGGTCATCTTGTGCACGGGATTTTGTTTTCAAATTGGGCAGATGTAAGTTTGCTCGGTGGTACATGCCTAAACCTAAATAAAACTAGAAATGATTTGATGTGTTTAACATTTGTCATTTTACAATGATATTAGTGTAATATTAGGTGAACCTAAAACAGAGTTGTTTGTTTCGGTCTTTCTTCTCAGAGTAGTCAGTGAGGAAACACCACACTTGTCTAGTTTTAATACAGAAATTATTTTTGCCATGCAAAATTGTTTTGTTTGACCAATTTACAAAAATAAATATCATTTATCACAATTACAGTGCCTACCCACCAGTTGACAAAAAAAATTAACTTAATTTTTTTAGTAGTACCCATCCATTTCACAATCTATGACACAAAATAAAATTTAAGTATAGAACATTCCAAGTCCAATATAACAAACATGTCCAAGTAACATGTTTTTATCAGACATTATTGTTTTCCTTAAACGCTACATAAATAAAACTGTTGGAATTGTTGTTACAAATTGTCAATATACATACATAAATTATAATTGTTTAAGTTGTTTACGTTTTCTTGTTTATTATTGTACCATGTGAAGTTAAGATAATGAGAATTTATGAAAACAAAAAATGTTCATAACATATTTGGCTGTATTCAGTTTACCTTGACAATAACAGAAAATAGTGTATTTAAAAATTATGTTTTAACCAGTTTTGTGTCTATGGATTGTCCATGAATAATTTGAAGAGGATTGTTCTGTACTTTCTTGGATGTTTTATTTGAAGAAAGATGACAATGTGTGCACACAATAATTGCAAGTCTAAGCTATTTTGATTAGGAATATATTACAATAATTTTGCACAAATCTTCAGCCAAACAACTTTCTTCTAAGAAATGTTAAACATAACCTATCATGTTTATTACCATGAATGACATTGCATTACAAGTATCATCTGTGGAGACACGTCTGCCGCTAGAGATACGTATTACATGGAAAGTACCCTTGACAATCATGTTGATTGCTAAAAATCTAGTAATTTTTTTTAGTAGGTCGTCAATTAAAAGATTGACGACCTACTAAAAAAAATTACTAGATTTTCATACGAAACCAGGTCAAACACTACACAGTCGCGAGAAGTGATCATTAGTCACTGTGAAATAAAACAGGACTTCATGCTAATCGTCAAGAATGACCACGAATCGCCCCGACATAATGATTGTCATGATGTTGTGTTAAAATTTTAATGTTTATTATCAGAACTCACCCCTGCTCGACCTCCTTCCTCTCCTTCCTGAACCGGCCGCTCCTTCTTCGGCCTTACATCTGATTTCTGTTTTGGGTCGTCCAATTTTTTGGTCAACTCATCGGCTGTAGCGAACTTTTTCACTGCCTTCGACTTTTTGCGATCTTTTTTCGCGAAGAAATCGTCCAAGTCGGCCATATCTAATTTTTACTTACGATTTAAAGTTTTGCTCTGGTAATGAAGTAATTACAGCAATATTGGAACTAAACGTAAAGGGGAAAATAGGCCCCCGAAAAGTGAAATGATTTCTGTAGCAAGCGTGGCCGACTGTTTCTTTTTTTTAAAATGGCAGATCCTATGTTGCCATTATCGGACGCAAAAACGTCATTCGCAAATTGCCATTACAATAAATGAATAAGCTACTATTTTCTCCACTTGTGTAAGTGGAGGTATCAAGTTGAAATTAATATTAAATACGTAGGTCTACGGTCTCCTAGAGTTCTAAAAAAAAATTAAACTTCTAGTCGCGGCATAATATAATACTTCCCGTAGACCTAAGCAGGTTTGTTTGACTCATGTGTTTTTGGAGAAGATCACTGCATAATATGGTCATAATAACCTTGCAATAAACAAACTTAAGCAGCTAAAACGACAACGAAATTCAAGCAAATTGTGAGCTAATTGTTACAACATTAGTGTTATGTGAATTTGTGTGGGATAGGTATTACAACGAAAAAAAACCGGCTAAGTGCGTGTCGGACCACGCACAATGAAGGGTTCCGTACTTAAAATGAATTTCTCCCAAGAACAAACTTAACATTGTCGTTGAAAAACATGTTGTTTTAAGACCACAGACTTCTTATAGATTTTCCTGTAATCTATAGGAATCAAGGAACTTATAATAAGTTCCTTGATAGGAATAGAACTGATTTCTGTATTTTTTCAAAATTTTTAAGGCTCAGTAGTTTCGGAGATAAAAAAAAATTAAAAAAGGGGGGAATGGTAAATTTTTCGTCTATTAATAACTTTAATACAATTTACTTTAATAAAATTATGAAAAAAATATATATTTGAAATCCTCACAGTAGGTAAGACCTTTCATTTGATATGTCACACCCACACGGCACAGATTGCGAAACTTTTATATAATAAATAAATTTTGAACATCGGGGCATATTCAAAATGTATTTATTTACGTTATACGTCTGTATTTGGGTCAGAGATTCATATGTGTACTAAATTACAACTTAATCGGTCCATTAGATTCAGAGGAAATTGACTGTGCCAGACGGGCGGACAGACACACGAGTGATCCTATAGGGGTTCCGTTTTTCTTTTGCGGTACGGAACCCAAAAGAGTGAAAAATAAAAACTTTTTATAAAAAAAAAAACAACCAACTTCCAAAAAAACACTATAAAATGAAAAATAACTTTAATTTCGGAAGTAAAGTAAGAAAGACACCGACTTCCGAAATTAAAGTTATTTTTCATTTGGTAGTGTTTTTTTTTTGGAAGTGTTGTTTTTTTTTTTGACAAAACGTTTTTTAATAGTATATTGGCGTGTGATAGCTGACATATTATGGCAAATAATTGATTACTTATTTTGTGTTTCGTAATGTTATTTACTTTCTATTGGGTACAGACGCCAGCACATCAAGCTTCTACAATCTGTCAAATTTCTTTAATAGATTTTCAACTTTATCGCTAAAGCATACGGTTCGAAGTTGATTGGGAAAATTTGAATTTCGGGTAGCTTGATGAGCTGGCGTCTGTACATAGAATCAAGTTCTTCTAAAAAATCAGACAGCTGTGCTGCTAGGCAGTTTGTTGCGCCACTTCTTCTTGACAGCTAAGCACTGGGAAGTGATGAAGGGCGGGCGTTTTAGGGACTGTCTATATGTAATTTTGACGTTCAAAAGATTCTGATTCTCAACATTTTTTGAATAATGGATTTATGAGTTTTGCTATCTTTGGAACTAAACAGGTACTTGTGCTAATACTTCCAATTTCCAATGCCTTGAATTTGAAATAATTTCTCATATAAATCAGGAAAACAGTCATTTCATTATGTACCCGTTTTCCCCAACACCCACAACATTACATTACAACCCAATCACCTTTAAAAGGTTCTCATCACGCTCGAATACTATACACACACTGCCAATACCATATCGACGGGTTATACCAACGTATTCGTTTGCTTCACGCTTCAGTCTAAGCTTATCGGCCCATCGTCCGGTCAGTATCCACCGATAACCAATACGACTATCTTATCTACCTTTATACCAGGCCATTTTGTTAAATTTTGTCAGTATAGAAAAAGAAAAGTCAAAATGTTGGGTCCGCTAGCCAGGATTTCAAACCAGACTGGAAGAAATGTGATGAGAAGTTTTATTAGGAATGGATCAAATGGAGGTGTCCCTGGCGAGGTAAGTCCAGACATTTTATTTAATTTGTTTATTACGTAATTGGCTAGGGACTATATTTTCGAATCAAGCACGTTTTTTGCCCTTTTAAAGGCGCGCCTAGTTCTTATTATAACTAGGTATTGTTAATGAGTCCTTGTTTGCGGCGAAAGTCAGAAACTCGTTGCATGGGTAACATATTTGCATATAGGTAGGTACTGATTCATCAGCGCATAACTGGTACCGAGTTGGTTCAGTTGAAAGAAAAATCGTTTCCACCTTTTCGTTGTTCTTGTTCTCCAATCACCAATAGGTAATCCCCAGTTTTACTTTTGCCTTAGATAGTGTAGTTTCAGGTTTTAATTGGGTCCCATTATCGTACGACGCCATCGCGGCAGGCCAAGACGAAGATGGCGGGACGGACTTGGCTCCTACTGTAAGGAGTGCCAGCACTCGCAAAAGACAGAATTGTGTGGAAAAGAGGGAGGGAGGCCTCTGCTCTGCAGTGGGACAATACAGGCTAGTTAGATTCGATTAGATTAGTGCAGTTTCCAATAAGAATTGATGTCAAAACATTACTGGGAACTACATTCTAATGAAGAGAGGTAGCCTTTTTATAATAAAGGTTAACAAAGTTCAGGATGACCCTGACCACGTCATAGAAAGCGGTCAGGCAGAACTTATTTATTTATTTATCAAAATCTCCCTACCACTATCATTACAGCTGTATACCTAATACGATAGCGTGGTCTCAAAATTAACTTAAGAACTTACAATTTAAAGCTATGAAAAACCTAAAAACTAGTAGTACAAGTATTAACATCTAAAAATAATATTATGCACTAAATTCCCTAAATAAAATAGAACAAAATAAAAACAACAACATAGCCTACTAGCCTACTCTAATTTACATTATAGCATAAAAAGAACATCAGCCGGTCGATTCTGTAAAAATCTCACCGTGAAAACTTAGGTGAAGTGAGTTTGATTTTGCTAGGAATTGACACTATTGACAGCTCCACGCTCACTTCACCTAAGTTTTCACGGTGAGATTTTTACAGAATAGCACCGCAATATTTGAGAAAGCACCGACTGTTACTCATATTGGCTAAACAGATGAACAGCGGGCTAATTACGTAACGCACTATCAGTAGCAATGGGTTTCATTTTGACAGTATCACAACATTCATTGCGTTATTTACGTCGCCGAGCAGACACATTTTTCGAGCAAATGAAGCAATGGATCAGCAATATTCTTCAAAATGATTCAAATTGAGATCGATAGTGTGTTTCGCAATTAGATAGAGTGCAGGATGAACTTATGTAAACTACGCTGCTGTCCTCTTGATGTTTTGGTTAAAGTTCTTCTAAGTTAAGTACAATGCGTGCCACGAAAGATGAGACTTGACACACCACGTGGTTTGACATGCGCAGTACACGATTTTAGGTATCTTTAGCGGTATGACTTATGAGGTCTGAGTGCGGGACGGGACCGGACGTCATAGGGGCGGCGGAAAGAGCGGGGGAGGCGGGGTCAAGTCTCATCTTTCGTGGCACGCATTGTACGCAATTAGATAGAGTGCAGGATGAACTTATGTAAACTACGCTGCTGTCCTCTTGATGTCTTGTTTAAAGTTCTTGTAAGTTAGGTAGTTAGTTACTTCTTTATTTCTTCTTGGAAGTGGTGAAGGGCGGGAGTATTAGGAGACTGTCACATGTACGTTTCACAGTCATGTCCGGTGGTGTGCACTACGAGTTCCTAAATTTTCTTTCATCCTATTCAGTCCCATTTTAACGTCACACGAGAAGCTGCCAGTCAGAAGATATCTAATACCAACCTATTTTTGCATTTTATGTGATGAGCACAACGGGGTCTTTACGTACACATAAGTCATAACATCGACGCTAGCTGAATGCATGTTTACAAAAGCCACGATTGTTTGTAAAACCACACATACTCGCGAAATATAATTATGGGTAGATACTACTAGTGTCCCGCCCCCTGCTTTACACGGTCTGTACAAAGTCAAAGTCAAATCATTTATTTCAAATAGGCACATTAAAGGCACTTTGAACGTCAAAACTTACAGTAAAATTGAATTGATTCTAGTCGCCCCTTCCAAAAGGTAGTTTTCGTATGGAGAAGAATGGGCAAGAAACTCCACCGTTGCACTTTTAAAATATTTTACAAGGTTTTGTATACATAATATATGTAATTATATGTGAAGACGATGCAGCTAGAATAAAAGTCTACCCCAAAAAAATAATAAAAAGAATTAAAAATTAAGCAATTACAGGTAAATCAATTATGTGATAGAAACATGGTGCTCACATATTTACAAATTATTTACAAATATTGGAAAAGTAGATGACCTTTCTAGAACTCTAACAAGTGTGTGAGTACAGGTACTACATCAAAATATCAAGATTTCTTTATTAACTTTATGTAAGTCTGATAATAATATAATATAAATAAAGTCTTCCAGACCGAATTTCGGCCCTGGCAAGCAACCTCATCGGAGACCAGCCTTCGGCGTGGGAGGTATTTTTGTGTACCAGTGTGTACGCAGACATAGGTGCTTTCTCTCTTCCCTCACTCTCATTATCCGATGGGACGGCAATCCGACACGACCGGAGAGAGGGTCCAGCGCACTATGGAAAATAAAGGTCTGTTTCTGATTAAAAATCAATAACTTTTTTATTTCTGAATATTATGTTCTAAAATTTTGCACAAATATAGAATAGTGTATATGGCTTCAAATAGAATGTAATTTATTATGATTGAATTTAAAACCATACATTAAAAAATAAAACAAATTAAAAATTATCAAAAATGTCCAATATTTATTTTCTAACAATGAATATTATTATTTTAATGTTTACAAAAACCAAATATTATAAATTACATCAAAATAAAAATCAATTTAAATAATAAAAACTAAGCGATTAAAATCGAACACAGATTAATTAATTAAAACATAAAACATTTTCGTTCGTTGGTTAAATTTCTCAAGTACAAGTGCTTTAGTTAAATCCAAGACAATAAAGACGCTCAATGCTTCTTCATCCGTTTACATTTTTATCTGCCTTGCGTCTTATAGAAGACGCAAGGCAGACAAAAGGTCTTACTCGTATTTTCACTGTCAGCAAACCTTAATGTTTCCACAAGTTTAGCTTCTGTTCCTTCTCCTATCGAACGTAAACCTTGAAGATATGCATTATAGGCGTGTTCAAATCCATATTCATTAAGTAACATTGTATTTTTTCTTCTTTTATTGGATTCTGACAAGTCTAGATAAGATACGCACGGTCTCCCACGTTTTCCAGAAGAAGTAGATGGTGTGGAGACGGTTCACGGTTGTAACATCTTCAGAGTTCGGTCAAGTTACTGAATATTCTGATTCCAACCAATTACTATTTTTCATTGAAAATATATCCTTTTTCCGTGAAGCTTCTGTCCATCGTTTATTAAAAGCGGGAATAATATTTCTTTGAAAATCACTGAGGATGAAACATAAGTTGTCTTCAACATACATGATAATTTTCTTTTAAAACTGTTGATAATGCCTCCAATGATTTTCCTCCTTCGATATAGGAAAGTATTATTACACGTTTAGTTTAGAACACTTGAAAGTAGACATTTTGAAGAGTCAACAAAACACGTAGTTATATTGTAACAATTACACTTCTGTTAATTCACCACTGTTCTGTTATTTACAATGAAATGAAACAACTGTTATACTATATAAAATATAAGGGTAGTGTGCATCTTGTTGATTAATATTTTCACACGCAACATGAGTGCAAAAAAGATAAACGCCCTAATATCAATGATAAATTACAAAACTTACCGCAAACTATTGATGTAAACAGCAACATTTCAAACCGCAATAGATAGCGAGCGGTTTTCCGAGTTCTGACTTTTAACACATTTTTACTAATTACTCCGAAAATCGCAAATATCCGCAGCTTTTTTTTATTTGATTATGTTTATGGATAGCTAGGCTACAAATCAACATTAAATGTAAAGCATGGGGAAACGTGGGCAACTGTCAAAAGTCTCCATGAACTTTAAAAAAATATTTTTTTCACCATATTTTATTTTGCAATTATTTTAATGTAAACGTTAACATAATATTAAATACATATTAGTTGTTTCATATTCTTCAAAAGACGAGGTTTCCAGAAATATATAATACATTATACCTTTTCCTGTAACGTATAACAATAAAATCAATTTGAAAGTGATGAAGTGAACGGGCTTAACATGGACGTCCGTCAAAACTATAAAGTTTGTGGTGTTGTAAAAAAATCATTTCATATAATATGTATAATTTTTTGATATTATAGTCTAGTTTGGTCCTTAAACTATTGAGTAAAATAAAAAAAGCCTGCCAGTAGCGACATTGACAATAACCATTTTTAATCAGCAGTTGTTCTACGATTTTCCACAGTGCAGCGGCACGACGTGTCCCGTTGGTGTCTGGTAGCAAGCGCGACTGCTGAGCGTGCGGTCCTGGGTTCGATTCCCGGGGTGGGGTACAAAAATGTTATTGGGTTTTTCCATTGCGAAATTTCTAGTAACAGCCCGAAGTTTGGAAGTTAGCTGTGTGATACCCCCGAGTCTCGGAATTAATATACACATAAGAATAAATGGACTCAAAAATCTATGGGGAAAATATGATGATGAAAACAGCATCAAAATTTGTTGCATAATTTCAAAGAACAACGCATTCACTCATGTATAAATTCAATATGTAATACATATGTAGGTATATTCAAACAGCTTACACACAACTCGCTTTCAATTATTTTGCGAAATGAGCATATCTTTGATTTTTACGACTATTTAGTCGTAAAAATCTAATCCAATCAAGAAGGCTTCGAATTACAACGGTTTTCAATAGGTCGGGATAAGGAAAATACACTTAGTAGGTAAAGGTAAGGTAGGTAAGGAAAATACACTTAGGCTCAAAGAATTAGCAAGCTGAAGTGGCAGTGGACCGGCCATATCTCGCGAAGAACCGACAACCGCTGGGGTAAACGAGTTCTTGAGTGGAGACCGCGCCTCGGCAAACGTAGTGTAGGACGCCCTCCGGCCAGGTGGGATGACGATCTGCGAAAGACTGCAGGCAGATGCTGGATGCGTCAAGCTGAAGACAGGGCGCTATGGCGCTCATTGGGGGAGGCCTATGTCCAGCAGTGGACTGCTCTATAGCAGTCCACTGCTGGACATAGCCTCAGCCTATGCTGATGATTATGATGATGATGACTTAGTAGGTACCTAATTCGGCTCTAGTAAATAAAAGCTACGAAACAAGATTTTTAACTGCCAAATTAGGTTAAAGAGTGTTTTTGGATGCATAAATCGCACTTAATTAAGTGTATATATATCCTAGTGATTCCTCTTCTGGCATATCATCACGGGGCGAATTTTGGCAATTCATATTAGCGTTTTTAATGCACCCCATATCTACTGACTATCCAAGAGATTAAAACAAAATGTCTTCTAATTCCAGAACCTTCCATTTAACATCCACAACCGCACGCGTGTGACCCTCAATTTCTTCTGGTTCGTCGGCACCGGCATTGCGGCGCCCTTCGTCGTGCTGTGGCACCAGATGAACAAGAACTAAACTTAGTAAGATTTGTGAGTTCCTATTCTCGACATTTATGAGGCCTGTCCTCATAAATGTCGGTTGCAAAACTGTAATTGGTTATGTAGTAGTATCCACAGTCTCCTAGGAATTTCCATATTTTTTTAACTTTACTTGCTTGAACGGTCATGGACTTAATTTTGAAGGTCAGAAGCATTCCTAAAGTCTATTCAAACTTTGTTTCAAATTAATATTATTTCAAGTTAAACAAATATCAACTTTATTTTAATGGTATTTAAGTTGATTTTAGAGTGACTAGGACTATTGAAAAAGTGATAAAAATGTTTGAAGTTGTAGCGTAAACTGATCTCTATTGTGTAGGATTTAAAGTATTTTTTCCATAAATTCATATTTGTTTACATTTTTGGCAAATAAATCGCGAATGCAGATTAAATGCGTTTAGGTTTGATCATAACCCAAGTAGCACAAAATAGCTTTATAATCGATGGATAACAGAATTAGCATATTATTATAGCTTTATAAGAAGTCTACATATAGGCATTATAAACCACTATACAGCTCTTGTAATGCTAATTTGGGCCCAAATTATACAGACTTAAGTGTAAGAATGGCATTTTAGCAGCATTATATTGGTTGTCTACCGGAATGATAAACGCATTATAATGGGCTGTGAAAACAGGTTAAAGCAGTGCACATATGTTAAATGCGGCTCTTATACAGCTTGTACCATTACAAAGGCAAAATAAAAACATTTTCAAATATTATTTTTAATTTCTGTTATTATTAATAAATCTTGTGTAAAAAGAACATGGATACTTTCAACAAAAAAATATAAGTGCTACAAGGCAAGTAATTAAACTCTTGTTTTTGTTCTCTATGAGTGAATTAAGGTTGCGAGTATCAGTTTACTGTGAAAGTATGTATATATTTGAATCAAATATTTCATGCGCCTTCAAATTAAAGAGCTATTTATTACAAAAATATTATAAAAATATGTGGAATTGTAAAAAAAAATTATGCTCTTACGAAGAAATCTTTAGTTTTAGTCATTATGATACCTGTATTGTACCGGCCGGTCAATACCATAGGTTGAAGTCCTTTCTAAAGGACTATTTACCATAAAATTAAATTTTAAATATTATCGATACAAAAAGCAAAATGGCGTAAGCATAATTAAAAACTTTAGGCATGCGGATACGACTTATTGCTTGTTAAAATTCTTGTCATTATACGTTTGTATAGATAAAGGCTATATAATATTATGATGAAATGCTTTTAAAAAGCTGGCATTAAAACAGCACCAATGTACACCGTTAAACAGTTGTGACCCAATGGAAAGGTCGTTATAAAACATAGAGCAGTTTTAAAGAATTTTAAAATGCTTTGAATAGCCTAAGCCGTAATTAATGCTTACATACGGCTTACACTTTTGTATAATGCTTACAGCTGTATTAGAAGCTGTATAGAGACATAAATTATGTCTAAAATAAAACCTTTAGCTGCACAAAAGATTGAAAAAGAGGATTATATAGCTTTAGGAACTACAAAGTTAATAAAATGCTGTTATACAGAAGCAAGACATTGCTAAAACCCTTCAAATTCTATAACGAAGCTAGAAGAAATTTTCTGGTCATCACTTTTTCCATTATATCGATTTTGTGTTACTTGGGAATAAGACCTCCGGTAAAACCGGTGTCACTACGGTCACGCTTTATTTATACTGTGCTACGGTGAAACTGTGAAAGTAGCCGGTATACCAACAGTAGGTTGGTATAGATGCATTCAGTAGAAGTTGGCTTTCATGTAAGTTTAGAGTAAAATTAGCAACAAAACGAACCGTACAAACAGCAGTGCGATTCTGTAACCATCTCACCGTGAAAACTTAGGTGAAGTGAGCGTGGAGTGAACTGTCAGTGTCATCTTACCAGATACTAGGGATTGACCAAGCATACATTTACAATCATGAAAGAGATTTTAATAATATTTTTTAATGCTAATCCTATTGATATTTTTATATAATTCAAAGCTAGTATTTTAGTGGTCAAAACATTAATATTTTGTGAGGTTTTACTTAGTGCATGTCGCACAGACTGCGGCCCCGCATGTAAATTACACGAATGTGCGTCAATGAGCAATTGTAGATCGAGTCTAGTAAAGACTGCGACGATGTTCAGCGTTGTTATTAACCCAAAACTATTGAATTAGAAGAGATAACCGAGTGTGTCAAGTCATCGAGTGCTAACGGATGCCTAGTTGACGGACCATAGAATGTAATCCCACGTAGTTTGTGTGGCGTGATCACTTCACCCGATTCACGACACTAAATGTCGTAAATCGGGTGAAGTGAAGGTGAAGTGATAAGATCACGCCGCGCTTGCGCGTTAATCACTGTCATTATCACATTGCAGATTGCGTGATCACTTCACCTTCCCTTCACCCGATTCACGACATTTAATGTCGTGAATCGGGTGGAGTGAAGGTGAAGTGATAAGATCACGCCGCGCTTGCGCGTTAGTCACTCATCACATTAGAGATTTGTTTTTACATATTTAACTTGTAAGGCGTCATGTATATGAACATTAGGAAATTATGGTAATAATATTAATAATTAATATAATACACCATGGCGACCCTGCCTTAGAGTCTGCCAAGGGGCAGATTAAGCAAAGTTTTCGTTGAGCGATTTTCAAAATGTGTAACTCTAAAGTAGAAAAAGACGAGGTATTCGTCAATCAAAACGCGGCTGGTGGAGGTGTTGTTGACGCCGAGGTGGTGTTGCCATGGTTACGAGATTCGAGTGGAGTGATATATGGTACATTCCGAATTGCACTGTAATCGACTACAGCGTGCTTACACCTTGACCCCAATTATTCTGCTGTATGGTATTTATCTATTATTCCCCGCATAATCTTACCACGCCGTACGGTTGTCAAGCGTGGTATTTTGACAGTTCAAACCGGTTTCGGTCATTGTGTCATAGAGAATACGTTTTCGCAAATTATTTATGTGAGCGCTGTGTGCGATGATAACTTAATTCGGAATGAGCCATATTTCACGCCGCGCAAGCGCGTTAGGCGCTGGTGCTGTCTGGCTATATAAGGACTTACTAGTCTAGGGAAAAAAGAAAAAAAAAACAAGGTTGAGATTCTGACTGCGCTTCTGTTTTGCAATTTTATTGTAAGTAGCTTTGAATTATATAAAAATATCAATAGGATTAGCATTAAAAAATATTATTAAAATCGATTATGATTGTAAATGTTTGCTTGGTCAATCCCTAGCATCAGTAGGATGACAAAGACAGCTCACTCCACGCAAGTATTCACGGTGAGATTTTTACAGAATCGACATGCAGTACCCGCTCTGCGTGGAAGCAATTCTCCTGTTTTATTAGTTGTAAACTTAATTGTAAGTTAATTTAAAATAAAAAAGCCGCCAAGTGCGAGTCGGGCTAGCACATGAAGCAGGGTAGGCTGGGTCCCCCCCGGTGGGTTCCCGCATTGTCGAGGCGGGGGGGCTCAGTAGCCGTGGTTTAGAACCCCACGGTGAAGCTAAGAGGAACCCGAGGAGGGGCCGCTCGTCAGGGCTTTTGCTTCCAAGCCGACGACGTAGCGGCCAAAAGTAGGTTGCGGTGACGCTTGAGCGGCATCGCAACTGAGGCGGGCCGCGATGTCGTAATGGGGGCGTCGCGGCTGAGGGTTGAAGGCCGCGGCGGGAGAGGAGTGCCGGTATTACGGTGCGCCGCTCTCCCTACCTTCCGCGGCCTTGACGGGGTCGCCACCGTAAGATGGCGGACGCGGTGGGGCTGCAGGGGAAGAGGAGTGTCGGTATTGCGTTGGCCGCTCTCCCTATCCTCTGCAGCCGAAAACTGGCAGGCGGCGGGGCCAATGTTCTGACCCGTCACAGGGGGACCAAGGGTGCCCAGACACGGGGTCGTCTGGCGCCCATGTGCTGGTTTGGTCCCTGGGGTGGTCACGGCGTGCTATGTGTTCTGGTGCGCCGGTGATGGGGAGTACTCCCCAGAGGAGGGTCCGGTAACGTACGGCCGCGGCGTGTTCACGGATGAGTGCTAACGCGTGCCCGTGTTCCCGCCGTAAGCGGCAGAGGAGGACACCGTGGAGTTTTAGTGGGTTAGAGTCCCACATAACTGCACTATCTCCCCGTGGTAGTGTAATCTGCATGAGCATTTCTCCACGTGGAAAAAAAAAAAGGGTACCTAGGCTGGGTACGGTTGAAACAATTTTGCTTTGAACGCCCGTAGTACAGCCATTTAAAAAAATAACAAACAACAAAGTAGGTACTTCATAATTATTATGAGAGTATATTCGTACTGTGCAGCGCAAACGCGACCGTATTCGCATCTTACTGGAATACTTCCTTCCTCCGAGCACGTTTGCTCTTGCGAATCTCCACTCAAGCCGGCCAATAAGGGCAAGCCAGAGGTGAGGAACAAGACTTCTCCCGGGAGATAGGGTCCGTGGGGTCGCTACTGCCCAACAGCTCGCGACGTGCTGTCCTGCAGGGTTTATGTATCTCTCTTGGTCTGGCTCCTCACCCTAGACCTGTTCTGGCAAAGTAAACCCTTCAGGCGCAAGCCTATAGTCCGACTTTTAATTAGCTGCAGTAAAATGACACTTCTTAATAACTAATTTCCGACTGAGTTTTAGATATGCATGTCAAATAAGTTTCGTTTGTTACACTATCTGCAGTGCGATTCTGTAACCATCTCACCGTGAAAACATAGGTGAAGTGAGCGTGGAGTGAACTATCAGTGTCATCTTACCGGATACTAGGGATTGACCAAGCATACATTTACAATCATAATCGAGATTTTAATAATATTTTTTTAGCTTAATCCTATTGATATTTTTATATAATTCAAAGCTAGTATTTTAGTGGTCAAAACATTAATATTTTGTGGGGTTTTACTTACAATAAAATAGCAAAACACAGTCAGAATCTCAATCCTGTTTTTTTTTTCTTTTTTCCCTAGTCTATTAAGTCCTTATATAGACTGAGGCGCGAGCGCGTCACGCACGAACAGTGAAACAACAATTAAAACATTCACGTTCATGACACCTAGACTGATGAAAATACGCATCGACATTGTTTGGTTATTATGAGCAATTGTAGATCGAGTCTAGTAAAGACTGCGATGATGTTCAGCGTTGTTATTAACCCAAATCTATTGAATTAGAAGAGATAACCGAGTGTGTCAAGTCATCGAGTGCTAACGGATGCCTAGCTGACGGACCATAGAATGTAATCCCACGTAGTTTGTGTGGCGTGATCACTTCACCCGATTCACGACACTAAATGTCGTAAATCGGGTGAAGTGAAGGTGAAGTGATAAGATCACGCCGCGCTTGCGCGTTAATCACTGTCATTATCACATTGCAGATTGCGTGATCACTTCACCTTCACTTCACCCGATTCACGACATTTAATGTCGTGAATCGGGTGGAGTGAAGGTGAAGTGATAAGATCACGCCGCGCTTGCGCGTTAGTCACTCATCACATTAGAGATTTGTTTTTACATATTTAACTTGTCAGGCGTCATGTATAAGAACATTAGGAAATTATGGTAATAATATTAATAATTAATATAATACACCATGGCGACCCTGCCTTAGAGTCTGCCAAGGGGCAGATTAAGCAAAGTTTTCGTTGAGCGATTTTCAAAATGCAACGCAAACAAAACAAACAACAAATGCAACGCATTCAATGCTTTTGTCTTTTTCTACTCTAAAGTAGAAAAAGACGAGGTATTCGTCAATCAAAACGCGGCTGGTGGAGGTGTTGTTGACGCCGAGGTGATGTTGCCATGGTTACGAGATTCGAGTGGAGTGATATATGGTACATTCCGAATTGCACTGTAATCGACTGCAGCGTGCTTACACCTTGACCCCAATTCTGCTGTATGGTATTTATCTATTATTCCCCGCATAATCTTACCACGCCGTACGGTTGTCAAGCGTGGTATTTTGACAGTTCAAACCGGTTTCGGTCATTGTGTCATAGAGAATACGTTAATAGCAGATGTAGTGATTAGGTTATTAAGGAATTGACGTGGTTTCGAAGTAATGAATCATTAAGTGGTCATAGTGAATTAGGGCCCTTTTCTGAATTAACGTGAACGCGATAACGATGTCCCGTGAATCGACATATATGAAGTCATGGCATGTGCCATCTTGCGATAACGCCGACTACCGACAATGCCCTAAATTAATAATTATCACCGATCTTTAAACTAACGTGGCATTTTCGAAATTGTGCTTCTGGCTACAGTCGCCACCTTACCAAAGAAGAAGAAATTCGTGGTGTATACACAAATAAATACTATAATCCAACCATGAGTAACTATTCAAGTGAATAGGTATATTACTGACTCTCAGCTGCCATAGTGGTGATTTATCTAAATCGGAAAGCAAATTATTCATGTGAGCGATGAGATGATGACTTAATTCGGAATGAGCCATATTTCACGCCGCGCAAGCGCGTTAGGCGCTGGCGCTGTCTGGCTATATAAGGACTTACTAGTCTAGGGAAAAAAGAATAAAAAACAACAAGGTTGAGATTCTGACTGCGCTTCTGTTTTGCTATTTTATTGTAAGTAAAACCCGACAAAATATTAATGTTTTGACCACTAAAATACTAGCTTTGAATTATATAAAAATATCAATAGGATTAGCATTAAAAAATATTATTAAAATCTCTTTTATGATTGTAAATGTTTGCTTGGTCAATCCCTAGCATCAGTAGGATGACACTGACAGCTCACTCCACGCAAGTATTCACGGTGAGATTTTTACAGAATCGACATGCTGTACTAGAAAAACAAGATTTGGTTGATGGCCGCGAAAAAACAAAAGACGCCAATTTCAGTCATTTAAATAACACATAAGCTATCATTTTACTGCAGCTAATTAAAAGTCCGACTACGTATAGAATTCTGAGCGCGCAAGCCCCACCATGACGTCAACGTAGAGATACCGCGATGGGGTTATTATTAGTATTATTAATTTTTATTATTTGTTGTTACAGCAGCAAATAGAAATACACACTGTGATGATTTAACTGTCTACTACTCCGCTAGGAGTAATAGTGTTCTGTGGTCTATACCGACTACTACTTCATGTTCTTGCACTATGTGCTTGTGCAAGTATTTATTTATCTTACTTGCACATCTATTCACTAGTGTATAAATACCTCCTCAAGTTTTAAAGACATCGTAACAAGTCAATAAATATCTGATACGTCGCATAGTTATTCGTCGTAGTATTCTTGTGACAGCCCACCATTTAAACTTGACTCCATATTGTTCATAAATTCCGACTCAACCACAAACACGATAATATTCTATGTACTTCGGTCATATTTATATGAATGTACCTATGTACTTAAATACTTTATTTATTGCTCCTTGTCTTTAAAACGTTGATACTGATAGTATATTTGCTAAACCGTGTGTTTGATTTAAGTAGGTATATTCCCTTCCATGGTAACCAAGAAGTAATCTACGCATCCTCAGAGGGGTGGGCAGACTTAAATCCATCTATAGGTACCAGTCCCAAACTATACCCACATGAGTAGACAACTGTACCTAACCGGTAATCCGGTATAGTCATACCGGAAGTCTACATACCTGAAAGGCTAGGAGGGAATGGTTCTGGTATTTCAATTAATATCCCGTAAAGCAGTGCTTATTTTGGCTACTGAGTATGAAGTTCATACTCGGTAGCCAAAGTGTGTATTGCAGCACTGCTGCATCATGGGTCATTAAAATAAATCGTATGTAATTTTGTTGCAGGTACTAACAGTGAATGAAAGTTAAACTTAATTATTTATGAAATAATTTTGTTAATATGTAGATAAATCTCAAATAAAACTCGAAGAAAATACAAGATGCAGTTTCATTTATTTTTAATCCACAGTTACAGATGCGTTCATTTAAAAAAAACTACCACAAATTAAAAACAATGGGAACGCAGTGGTAGTTTTCGCAAATACTTCACTCCTTTTCGTGAAAGAAATCGAATTTTCTGTTTTTGAGAGATTTGCAGAGGAAAACTTGAAATAACAAAATGTTTGCTCCCTTAGCTCGTGTTTCTAACAAACTGGGCAGGAATGTGATGACCACCATGGTGAGGAACCACTCACATGGAGGTGTCCCTGGCGAGGTGAGTTCTTAATTCAAAATTTTACGTCATTACATAATCTAATGCGTCAGTCAATTGTTTTTTATTACAGAAAAATTAACTTTTCATTAAAGCGCTCCAGTTTTTCCATTTCTAATAACTGTAGAGAATCCTGGTAAAGATTTGCCAAACATAAAAATCTTACCATCAAAACGTCATAGGACTCATAGGTTAGGTTCAATTTGAATCAAAAACTATTGATTTGCATTTTTTTGGAGATACGTAGAGCACTAAAGACACAACATGTTTCTGTCTAAATTTTATAAAAATTGTTTGTCATAATGCGCATTTTATTCAAAGTAAACACAAAAACAAACATTCAATCAATAGAATAATGTCATTCTATGTATCCTCAATAATTCTACAGCATTGTAATCAAACTGTTTCAGAACCTGCCCTTCGACATCAACAACCGCTACAAGCTCACAGTCTACTTCATTGGATTCTTTGGCTCTGGTTTGGCTGCCCCCTACCTGATTTGCCGTCATCAACTCCTCAAGAAGTAAATATTTCCTTTTAGTTACTCTATGGTTTCTCTAAGGAGTTTATGCAGATATTCAGCTTCTTTGAGAACTCGTGTCTTTATTACTCTAGTTCTGCTGAATGAGTACTTTAGTTCAGTCCCTAAACTTGTACCTTACCTGTTACGCAAGTGAAAATTAGCCCTTTAGATATTTTCTGTGATAATCTATTAACTAGCAGAGAATATCACATTGCATAAGCCTGCTTTGTGTGTTTATAAAGGCATTTCAATACTGCCATTTCAGAGGGGTAATTCTCGTAAATAAGGATGTTCATTGATCTCAGTCTCAATCTGTTAAAAATACTCTAATCCATCCATCTATGTAATACATAATTATGGAATGCAATAAAGAATTGTAATTTCCCTACTTTTTGACGTGACAACGTCTAATAAATCGATGAAGCTGGCGGCACACACGAAAAAACATGACTCATGTAGCGTTACCTCGCGGCCTTGCTCTGTAGCGTTGCTGCCGCGCACGCTGCCGAATCGCGTTCGGCAATTTCTTCTTCTTCTCTTCGTTTAATGAATTAATGTTTTGTTATGACGTTGTCACGTTAAACTGTCGTCCGTAAACCAACTTTTTTTACAAGTTTTTGACATTGATTGTTGCTGAGATGACATTGCAACTAGATTTTGAACACTTAATTATGGGAATTAGGTTTCCGATGTTATATGAATGTAAGTAAAACCCTGCTCTTTAGTTGCAGCATAACTTAATAAAGTTTTAGTGGACAAACTTAATAATGTTTCAAGGGGTCCGTGTCTAAATGATAACAGCCGCACAGTCGATCGATCAGGTTAAGCCACACTTGTCGCGGTTGGTCTGTGGATGGATGACCATTTTTACATACCGAGACCCCTTCGTGCCACGGAAAGCATAGTAAGCCATTGGTCCCTTCACAGATTGCTACTGATGATAGCCAGTACAAATTATAACTGGCAGTATAATCAATCAGTCAATATGGTTTCTTAAAGCGTTTATTTCAATTAAACCAATCACAGGTACTTTTGATTTGTCAAGGGGTCGGTCAGTCAGAATGATGATGCTAGTTGCCCATTCCAAAGCATAGTGGGAAAGAACGGACAAGAAATACTTTCCCCAAATATTTAATCAGCCTTTGAAAGAATAAGAATTCAATAAAATGTTCTTAGTGGACCCCTAATTATTAACTTTGTTGTTAATTCCTGTTTTAAATTTTTTTTCTTTTTTTACAGGTAAGCTGTAAACAGTGCTGTATCTGTGTTACTGCATCAAAATGTTTTAGGTTTAAGCTAGCAAACTGTACATGTTATCATAAATTATGATTTAATAAATTCCGATTTAGAGTTACCTGTTAGTTTGTTTTGTTTATTAGCCCCTTTTTAGGGTTCCGTAGTCAACTAGGAACCCTTATAGTTTCGCCATGTCTGTCTGTCCGTCTGTCCGTCCTCGCTTAATCTCTGTGACCGTTAGCACTAGAAAGCTGAAATTTGGTACCAATATGTATATCAATCACGCCGACAAAGTGGTAAAATAAAAATTGGAAAACAATGTTTTATTAGGGTAGCCCCCCTATATGTAAAGTGGGAAGTGATTTTTTTTTTAATTTTAACCCTAACGTGTGATATATTGTTGGAAAGGTATTTAAAAATGAATAGGGGTTTACTAAAATCATTTTTTGATAATGTCAATAATTTCGGAAATAATCGCTCCAAAAGTAAATAACAATGTGTCCCCCCCCCTCTAACTTTTGAACCATAAGTTTAGAAAATATGAAAAAAATCTGAAAAGTAGGACTTTATAAGGACTTTCTAGGAAAATTATTTTGAACTTGATGGACACAACAGTTTTTGTACAAAAAGACAAAAAGTTGTACAAAATAATTTCTGGACTAAGTTTGTAGTATAATCGTATAAGCAAGCATTTTTTTAGCTTCGTTTACATATTTTATTATCCTGAACGTATCTTTTTTCAAACAAAAACAAAAAAGAATTATTAAAATCGAATCCCAATATTTTAAGATCTATGATCGACTACGATTATTACACGAACATAATGGATACCCACTTTTAAACTCATAAGTGGGAACACTTATTGTGACGGACGGGAAACTACGGAACCCTACACTGAGCGTGGCCAGACACGCTCTTGGCCGGTTTTTTTTGTGGTGTATCCTGCAAATGACACGGTCAATAATTTCAAAACCAGTTATTGGACACGGTAATGTTATCTAAGAGTATTCTATCTTCATACAAACGGTCGGAACGCGAGTTACAACACTACGCGCCGGTATACACTCGGTAAACAAACATGGAACAGTCGCGAATGTGCCGCAGTGACGAACGGACTTCCATAAATATAAAAGTACTCTGTGGAATGGACGGTGTGATGGTTTTGTAAGCAGTAAGCGTGCGATTTGTGATTGTGACAAATATTTATTGAATTAAGTACAAGCAGAGCAATTTTAGATGTAGTCTGTGCTGTTTTTTACCCGACTACGGCGAAGCAAAAAGGAGGGTTATGATTTTGACTGGTATGTATGTATGTTCATCTGTTCCCTCATAACTTCTAAACTACTTGTCATAATTGGACAAATGAGGTATCGTTAGAAGTGTCTTGATACGGTCTTGATCGTCCGCTGGTTATAGGCTATATGACGTCACAATAAATTGAATTTGGCGCCCTCTAGCCGACGAAGTCATGACCGAAAAGATTTTTTTTATAATCATGCCGTGTTGGGTATAAAATGAAAGCGCTTAATTAGCACATTTCAAAAACATAAATATTACTGAAATAAGCCCCAAAATAATAACTTAAATAAAAAATAAGTAACTACATAAAACCGACTACTGAAATAGGATGAAACAAGGAAGTACTACCTTCCCGTGTGTACGTTACCCCAGCAAGAAAGTGTCTCCTAGAGTTATAGGAGTAGAACGTATAATATGTGCCCTATCTGCTGTAAATGTGCCCCCAAATAAAAAATGTGTGCCCCCTGTCGTTTTGGAAAAAAACGGAAAAAACGATTCCTGCTGGGGTAACGTTTTTCTAGCAGGAAAATTCTAAACGAATGATCGGAGAGAGAAAAATTGTGCATGGCCAGAGAGCTTATATGTGTGCCCTAATGTGCCCCAAAAAAAAAAATCTGTGCCCCTTCAGGTTTTCGAGATATTGCATTTCCTGCTGGAGTAACGTTTTGATGAATCGTATATCTCTACAACCATTGCATGTGCCCCTGTAGAGTAAACATACACGAGTAGCTCTTAATGTGTGCCCCTTAGTGCCCCAATTAGTTTTAAGAAAATATTTATAGTTTTCAAGTTATAGCGGTTTTATGAAAACCCGAAAAAACATCGCAGCGCCTAAATTAGACAAGAAACAAGTTCGCTGAAAACGGTATTCGGTCCTTCTTGACGCTAATAATAACCATACAAAGTTTCAAAACTATTCATGCATGCGTTTTTGCTAAAAGTCAAAACGATGGTGTCCTAACTTTGACGGCAAAATACAAGGAACCGGCTCAATCCGAAATGTGTAGGTGTAAACCAAAATCATGTGCCTTTAGTCAAAAATATATGGTGAAAATATTCAGCTTGGAATGTTTCGCATTAAGTAAATATTAACAAATAACCAAAATATGTAAGCAACGGCTGGTTATCCGACCAAATTTGAATGACTACTAAAAAGCGACGGATTCATACATATCGATGACCTTCTTTATTGGACGTATTATACCTAAGCTGTTGTCCGTACAGTCGCGTTCAAAAGTTTTGGGGGCTAATAAAAAAATATATTAAATGCACCTTGTGACTATAATAAATGAAACCGCTTGTTGATGTGGAAATTATTATTTTTATTCCCTTAATTTTAATTCTTAAAGTAATTATTGCTTCAAATCACAGATCAAAGAAATTATTTGCACGTTGTGTAGTCATTATTATTTAAATCACAGATCAGTTATTCATCTAAGTCTAACATATAATTAGTAAATTCGCATCACAAAAAATCACAGATCAGTATTAAGTATAATATTGTGTAAAAAAATATTAAATTTTAAATCACAGATAAATAATTTTCTTACGAGTAATTTGCTTATACATAGATTCAGATAAAGTGTGTTAGTATAGTAAACCGCATAAAGATATAACTGTAAACATCGAATATGCACAAATTATCTGATGGTATTTGGCTATAAATAAACATATTTCTCCCATATACCTACGTAACAACATTATCACCTGACTGTGGAATGACACTTATATATCTAAAACGCCATCAAATCAAAATTATGTGACACTACATAATCAGCTTTAATATAATCGTTAATAATTATAAATTCCTCATAGATATGTGTCGTCTTCCGGTTTTTCATCAAAAACCCAATTTTATGAAAAACCTGCGACATATACACTAAATAAAACTCTCAAAACTGTAGGTACCAAAATTTATTTGGTTAAGGTGAATGCTCCAACCAACCCGCGAAATTCAAATTTTTTCTGTTTTTTTTTGTTCCTACGCCTTTATGAACTTGGAGGGTTGTATTGGTGATTTTGATGATTATAATTCTGTAACTACATACGTCTTACAACCGCGAATAATATTTTAATCAACATACAACCTAGCACTGGCCTGCAAATTGCAAAAAACGCAAGAAATTTTGAATTCCGCGGGCTAGTTGGAGCATTCCCCTTAATGATGAAAAACTTACAATGCGTGCCACGAAAGATGAGACTTGACACACCACGTGGTTTGACATGCGCAGTACACGATTTTAGGTATCTTTAGCGATATCTAATCTCTTTCAATAAATATATATGTACCTAATATAAAAAGACAAATACGGGCTTTTTATTTATATACAAAAAAGAGCTACCTCTTTTTAGTAGTATATAAATTACTGGATGTATTTTAATGAAATTTAGAATCGAGAAGATAGCTTACCTTGGAATAGCACTTAGGCTACTATTTATAATGTACTTAATCATGTGTAACGTCATAGAAACAGCTAGTAGAATATAATCCAATAACAACTTTATTTAATTACTTATTACTTTTGTAAGTCAGTGTACTCAGGCACAACACGTGTGAACCGGTTAGTGAGTAAAGTAAAGAAGGTCATCGATATGTATGAATCCGTCGCTTTTTAGTAGTCATTCAAATTTGGTCGGATAACCAGCCGTTGCTTACATATTTTGGTTATTTGTTAATATTTACTTAATGCGAAACATTCCAAGCTGAATATTTTCACCATATATTTTTGACTAAAGGCACATGATTTTGGTTTACACCTACACATTTCGGATTGAGCTGGTTCCTTGTATTTTGCCGTCAAAGTTAGGACACCATCGTTTTGACTTTTAGCAAAAACGCATGCATGAATAGTTTTGAAACTTTGTATGGTTATTATTAGCGTCAAGAAGGACCGAATACCGTTTTCAGCGAACTTGTTTCTTGTCTAATTTAGGCGCTGCGATGTTTTTTCGGGTTTTCATAAAACCGCTATAACTTGAAAACTATAAATATTTTCTTAAAACTAATTGGGGCACTAAGGGGCACACATTAAGAGCTACTCGTGTATGTTTACTCTACAGGGGCACATGCAATGGTTGTAGAGATATACGATTCATCAAAACGTTACTCCAGCAGGAAATGCAATATCTCGAAAACCTGAAGGGGCACAGATTTTTTTTTTGGGGGCACATTAGGGCACACATATAAGCTCTCTGGCCATGCACAATTTTTCTCTCTCCGATCATTCGTTTAGAATTTTCCTGCTAGAAAAACGTTACCCCAGCAGGAATCGTTTTTTCCGTTTTTTTCCAAAACGACAGGGGGCACACATTTTTTATTTGGGGGCACATTTACAGCAGATAGGGCACATATTATACGTTCTACTCCTATAACTCTAGGAGACACTTTCTTGCTGGGGTAACGTACACCCTTCCCGTGGTCGCATGCCGCTGTACTAATATACAAAGGTATGGTACTACGCTAGGAGTAAAGTAATCATAGTGTTCTTTGCTATGGTAGCAAGCTGGAAGCTTAGACCATTCTAAGCTTCCTCTTCATGCAATATTTATTGCCAGGGTAAAATTCACGCTAGGCACTTAAAAGTTGAGTATTCAAGTTTAGCTTCAGAAACGGATTTAAAACACAAGTAGGTAACAGTCAATGTCAATGCGTCAAAAAATACGAACAAACTGATGATTAGGCAGCATGGTCCCTGACCTTAGCCTGTTCTACAAGGAACAAAAGAAAAAAAAAATTGTCAATGGCTGCGTCAAATTGACATTATTGACATATGTTTTGTTTTGAAGCGTAGGTAGGTTCTGTTCTAATGTCGATTTTTTCATTAAAAAGATAATTTCAATGAGTTATCCGTGAAAATTTAATTCAGTCTGCAAAAATGATTGCTAAAAAGTATTTCACAACGTAACAGCACATTTGCATCAGGTACTTTCCACCGGTAACCTTAAACTAAACAACAAAAATGAGCGAAACTTCATGTTATATCCTAGACAATGGGGGCTACTCAGCCAAAGTGGGGTTCTCCAATAGGGAGCCGAAAGTGGTCCCTAACTGCATCATGAAAGCGAAGTCAGAAAGACGACGTGCATTCATCGGGTCGCAGATCGATGATTGTCGAGACGCATCAGGACTTTTCTACATCCTACCTTTCCAAAGAGGTTTTTTAATCAACTGGGATACACAAAAAACTGTTTGGGACTACATGTTCAGCAAAGAATGCTGCCCTGTCAACTTTAATGACACCCCTTTGGTTATAACTGAGCCATTATTTAATTTTGCGTCCATTCAGGAAGCAATAACAGAAATTTTCTTTGAAGAATACGAATGTACTTCCTTACTACGTATAAACGCTACAGATTTGGCTGATTACAAGTACCGTAAAGACCACAAGAATAAATGCACGCTTGTAGTAGACACCGGTTACAGTTTTACGAATATAGTTCCATATATTAATGGTAAGAAGTACCGGGATGCCATAAGAAGGATAGATGTGGGTGGTAAAGTAATGACTAATCACTTGAAGGAGGTCACGTCGTACAGGCAGCTGAATGTTATGGATGAGACGTATGTTATCAATCAGGCAAAGGAGGATTCATGTTTTGTGTCGCAAAACTTTTTGAGGGATATGGAGATTGCTAGGAAGAAAGGTGAGATTTTGTATTTTTAATTCATATTTTTTTTTTATTTTGAACTATAATAAATCAAATTATTAAGTACTACCTGCGCCCCGCGGTTTCACCTGCATAAATTTCGATTCCATGGGAATATCGCGATAAATAGTAACAAATACATATGTACTTACCCAACAATCAAGTTTTGTCACAATCAATTCATTAGTTTTTGTGTGAAGAAGTAACAAACATATTATTCAACACCTGCCCAATTAAAAATAAAAACATAGTAAAAAAAGCTCTGTTAAATCATGCAAGTCATGATTTTCATAGCTGGATAACTCTTCTAGTGCCAAAGCCCAATAATACCGAAAATAATAGAAGCTCTCATCTCCTGTGTCTTACCATGATTTGGTAACTAGGCATAGTATGTTTATCTCAAGAAGCGACAAGCGTTTTACTTGTGGTAATCAAGTGTGCAAACACGCTGTGAGTGGGTACGAGTAGCGTCAGCACATAACACACACTCTTCCTACTTTGCTATTGTCTCAGACTGTACCGAGAGCTCCTGTGCTTACACACACATTCACAGCATGTTTGGGAATGAGAATAAGTAAAGCGCGCGTTGCTTCGTGAGATAAAATTACTATAGTTAGTGTGTAATCTGGCATATTCCGGCTACACCTAGTGCTGTTCTACTGTTTAAAAAATGCTACACATTCAACCTTTTAGTGTGCTCTAGTTTTTGGTGAAACAAGAATTAAATATCCAAGGATGACGAACTTATGGATAGAAAGCCACCACGTACAAAAGTACGCGAGACCAGAGACTAAGGCCCTTTATGTACACACGTTTTTCTTGCCGTGAAAAACGACGGTTTATTCGCCGTGTGTAGGCACGGTCGTCAGGAACTTACCTACACACGTACTGTATGGATCACTATGAGAGCTTGTTAACGGACACGTTTTTTCAACGCCGCACCGTATCATAAAGAAACCGTGCCGTGTACAAAGGGTCTGTCACTGCGTGTATGCGGTGCTCCCCACGCGGAATCTGGGTTCCCGAGTTCTGTGTGAGTTGCTTTCAGGCATGCTCAAGTTACATGCACCGTGTACATTGTATACAAGTCCTTTAGCGGTACCCAGCAGAGTGGAGGAAGGCACAGCTCAGAGTGTATAATATAAACACATAAGCATCGTAGCACCTAGCACGTTCCAGTCAGGCGTGTAAACTAGAATAGACAAAAATCGTGAATCCTTGCTGCATTCCTCCCGAATGGGTTAGTGTTGCGTAATTCACATTCAATATGATATGTTTGCCTTAAGACCACGCGGCTAAAGGCTTGCTAGCTTGGCTTCAATCGTCAACGAACCCAATAAGTTTCCAAATCTTTTATGTCGTTTCAAATGACCCCTCCGGCCTCCATCCAGGTCTTCGCGCCATCCGGAAAATTTGTACATAATTTATCATAAAAATAGAAACGTACATACATTGACATAATGTACATACAAATAAGTATCCTGCTAGCTAACATAATGATCTCGAAAGCTACCTAAACCACCTACTGGCTGCCTGCAAGAGTTAACTTAGACCCGAGCGGCGCCTCGCAATCCCCGTTCTGTTCCTGCTCTCGTCATCGACGCCGATGCACAGTGGAACGAGTGCATGGGAGAGGTTGGACTTGGGCATTTCCGAGAAAAAGTCTCATTTTGAAAAACAAATAATGCCAACGTGTTTAGTTACCAAATGCCTTCAAAACTTTCGTGTTTCGGGAGTTAATTGATTTTTCTCGGAAATGCCCAAGTCCAACCTCTCCCATGCACTCGTTCCACTGTGTGACGCTTCAATACCGCGCGCTTACGTCATCCGAGCGAAGTCTCAAGTTAACTCTTGCGGGTTGTATGTATCTTACGTTTTCCGAACCATCGCACAATGTGGAATAACTTCTCATGGTTAAATACTTTCATCTTATTACAGGTTCAGAAAACACGATAGTCAAAGACTACGTTCTACCAGACTACACGTCAATCCGTCGCGGTTACCTTCGGGACATAGTGAAACCCGACGAAGACTTGGAACAGCAAACTCTCCGACTAAGCAACGAAAGATTCGCCATTCCAGAGCTGCTTTTCCATCCATCAGACGTGGGAATACCACAGATGGGGATACCAGAAGCCATAATGCACTCAATCAGCTGTTGTCCTGAAGAAAATACGGAAAGTTTGTTAGAAAATATCGTTTTGTACGGCGGTAATGCCATGTTCCCGGGTTTTCGAGACAGAGTGTACAACGAAGTTCGTTCTTTGGCCCTAGATCATTTCGATGTCAATGTAACCAAACCAGACAATCCTTTAACATACGCTTGGGAAGGCGGGAAACAAATCTCTAGGGATCCGGACTTCTATTCCTTCTGCGTAACAAAAGAAGAATATGAAGAAGAAGGGAAGTCTTTAGCGTTCGAAAGATTCGATATTTAACGGCGAAAACGAGCGCGGAAGTCTTCTGAATAAGATTCTTCGCTCGGTAAAAGTTACGCATTGATCGGACAGTGTGGACATTAAGAACAGTGAAATTGTGAAGGATAGCACATTTAAGTTCCATGTTTTATGAATAATGGTGTATTAATAACAATGATAGCAATATAATCATAATTATATTTGTGTATTTCGCAGTTCTTATTTACGTTTTTTAGAGTAGCTTGCCTTAGCAAACGCCGTTACGGGAGACTGCCCACAGAACACTATTACTCCTAGCGGAGACAAATACTAACTTAGAGATCTTGCCAAGTGAGCAATAGACAAAACTGTTATATGGTCTTTTTTGTGTGTTACCAACACTCAACATTGGTTACCAATATATCTGAAAATGTCAGCACACTTTACGGGCTGCTCTTGCAGTTGCATTCCAACAAGTCGAAATAAAACCATCCAGCAGCCTGAGAACTCGCGACCTCACGTTGTGGGTTTCATACTGTAGGTTGCATAGCTTGACTTTTAATAGGAAGATCTAATTATATTGTAGTCTGTGGTGCTAACTACTAACGTGCTGCTAACACACTGACCCACTGTCCTGTATCATAGAAGTACTTGTGTATGATAGAGGTCAGTTCAGTATAATACAGGTCAGTGTGCTAACACAACACGAGGCCAGTATCAATAAAAAAAACAGCAGGCCACTAGGAAAAGGGTTCGAAAAAAAATCAACCGTCAAAATCTCAAATGTCTATCAAGTCATTCGATTCAACAAACTGATTCCGAACGGATCAAATTATTTTTACCTATTATGTTACTCAGAATTATTGCAAAATATCTACGGCGAGGCCGAGCCATTTCTACATCGCCGGCTTTGTTTCAACAGAGGAGCTTAATCAAATTGAAGAAATTACAGCAAGATTTTCAATGCGAAGATGGGCGCCCCGTGTTTTTGAAAGGAGGCTTATGTGATAGACTTTTGTATGTTACTACTCTTGTAATGTGCGTGGCTGGTACATTATTAGTTCTTGCTGCTATCTATGAAAATGCTAAACCGCCTTCATGGAGAACCGTATGCCACTAAATATTAAACACTGAAAATTATGCTGTTATTTAAAAATAAATGGTATTAAATAAATATTTTGTTTCAATGATTATTGTAAAAAGTAGGTACCGCCTTAGCTTCTGTCATTCGGTCATAGTTTAAATTAAAACCAATGATATTTTAGTAAACAGATATGTTATGAGCGCGCAAATCGTGAAGACTAGAAAACGTCCTAATTGGGACGTATTCCTTTAGTCTGTGTCACGCACGTCTACGAGTGACACGGTGCGCGCTGCCATGTAATTACCATCCAAAATGCCATCTTGTGTATTTAGAAAGTGTACCAATTATGATACCAAAGTTAATAAAACACAAGGGATCTCATACCACATGTAACTACACAATATACTTCGATTTATTAATATATTTCAATTATTTTCCTAATATTCTGATATTTGGAGGTTAGAAAAAAGAAAGAGATGGAAGATACATTTTTTGTCGTAAGAACGACAAGGATGCGTGCACTCCGGACATAGAATAAAAGTACAGATGCGAATATTAGGCAGTAAAGTCATCTTTACAGCAGAGTTCTAGTTTCCCTTTTAATAAATTTTCTTTATAATTTTGTTTGATATATTTAATTATAAATTAAACATGTCATATATAGCGAAAGAAAATATTAATAGCTTATCGTTACCATAATATGTCACAGATAGTGTTAAAATGAAGCTGCCATTGAGATCAGGCTTCAAGAATGGATCGCAATTGTTCATAAACAAAGAAATGGATCGTTTATATTACTTTACTGTGTGACAACAGCTACCTACCTTTTAATAGTGTTTATTCGTTGCATAGGCACAAATCCCGACTACAAATTCTGTACACGCGGTTTGTACTTTCTGCCTAGTTAATTTGTTAGTCTATGATGCCAACGTGCGGTGATTGGTAGCCCGAATAAGGTTTGTTTACATTCACGCGCAATTGACAACATCTAGCCGTCACTTTTGAAGTGAAAACTTCTTTAGCGGCGCTGTGTATGTACTTTTTTGGAATGGGTAAAAACTTCTAAATTCGCGTCAGGTCACGTGACCCTGATCGAAAATTCGTAAGACGTAAAACGTCAGACGTCTCGCCCACAGCCTCGATTCTAACTAGGCATGGGTAATATCGCTTTTACACTATATCAAATCGTATCTATGTATCGGTTTAGAATATCGGATATCGTATCTATATATTTCAATATCTATTTGGCTGAATCAGTGTGGAACTCGGAATCGAAATTGGTACTGTGATATTTAGGTTTCGGTTTTGTTCGATTCATTACATCATTGTATTTTATTTGTAACTGTATATTCGAAATCAGTGAATGTATTGTTGATAATATGGCACTCTGAAATGAAACTAGTACAGCCGTTTCGGTTTTCTAGATTTATATTTTTATCAATTATTTAAATATGTCAAGTATCTATTCATCAGTCATGAGTGAAGCTAATAACTGAAGACTGACGAAAACAGCAAAGTGCAATCAAGGTCAAGGGTCACGTAAAGTGATTTTAAAACAATTTTTGATGTGAAACATCTATAGCCGCACGTAAAACAAATTTCTGGCGTGGCGACGCATGCCGTGGCGACGCGTCACCACGCTTTATGATGGTGTAAGTATATATACAGTCACAGTCTTGTGTACTGTGTGGCGACGCGTCGCCATGCGCAATGTTTCACATCTGCCAGGCGTCCCGTGACGGCTCACTTTTTTTGTTGAGAATGCCATAGGTACGATTTAAAACCCTTTGACGTTTATTGATGGTTACCTGTTTACAAGTGTTTACAAAATAATGTATTCGGTATTAAACTCTATGCTCCTGTATATAATGTTTAAAATTAGTATTAGACGTTAGCTTAACGCGCTTTCTCGCTCGTTCATCTCTAGCTACATCACTCCCGCCCGCGCGCATCGCAAGGATACGGTACCTACAACCGTATAACTACTACTGTACCGGAATCAGTTTGAACCGAATATCATAGATCATGTGATACGATATCGTTATAGTGTCTCGTTCTAGGTACGCGGATACCTGAAATATAGATACAGTACTGTCCGATATATAGGTATTGGATATTGTACCGATATATAGATATTGTATCTATATACGATTTGTATCGCCCACTCCTAATTCTAACTGTCAAATCAAAAAGCTCTAAATATTCGGGCGTAGACTGACAAAAATAATAAACTGTACTTAATTTTTTAAATATTTCTATTCTTTTACTACACAATTGAAGCTACATTTATTAGAAGAAGCTAAGAAAAGTGATAATTTGAAGAAAGCTCGACAGGCGAAACAAATACGAAAGTTTAAAACAATATTCCGTGATACAGATTTTATCCATATTTACAGGCTTTCTGAGGATTTAATTAATATATTGGAAGATGACTTAAGTCCATATTATGCGTCCGCGACTTCGTTCCAGTGGTTTAACCAAGAGGCTAAAGGTTTGTTTACATCTAGGTTTCTTGAGATATGATGGGTATACCTCGCCACACACCAACAAAAGCCTATTGAATTCCTGATGTTTCAGATATTATGCACACTATCATTTTTGGCTAATGGAAGTTACCAAAAAATCATTGGGAAGAATGTAGACACATACATATCTCAGTCTTCTGCCTCTAGGGCAATCCACGAAGTTATTATTTACAATACAATGATAACTTAAACACAAGTCAAGATTGCACTTAATTCTAGCTTCATTCATTGATTTCAGGTGACTCAGGATATCCTCAAAGGCCTTATTTAATGACTCCCTTTAGTAATTCAGAAACTGAGACTCCAGAGCCATTACAACAATTTGCACAGCAGTGCAAGAAACAGTGTAGAGGACTATTGGAATCCTGAAAGGACGGTTCAGATGTTTATTAGTACATAGGGTATTGTACTATGATCCTATAAAAGTGGGAGAAATTGTGATGGCTTCCTGTGTTTTAAACGACATATGTAATAGAGCCGGGCTACCAGCTCCTATGATGATGAGACCAATGTGACTTAGATGAAGAATCTAGGTTACTTGGAATCCTGACACATCAGGCTCCAACACATGATGACTTAGAGAGTAGGCTGATAAGTAGGCGAGATTTAGTTAATCAATTATGGCGAGCATGTTGTATCTACAATTTATGCGTTCCTTTACAGATGTGGTTAACGTGTTTAGATAGAATATACTCACCATTATTGATTAGATACAATAAATAGGTATTTAAATTATTAATAAAAATATTATTATAATCAACAATTGTCATAACATTTAAGGTGTGTATTTAAAGTGTGGTGTTTAAGGTGTATATGATTAGTATAATATCAATAGCCTATAATAATATGTGCCTATTTATACCTTAGTCCCTATTTGTACTATATTTTTAAATGGGTAAGAGTGTATACAGGGGTATGAGAAATTAAACAGATAACTGCATTATTTTCTTTTTTATTTACTATTAAAAACAATCAATCAAATCAAAAATCATTTATTCAAAATGACTTTTGATATTCAGTTAGAAAAACTTGATTCTATACAATAGTAGGTATGCAAAGTAATTAACATTACAAGAAACAGGACATTTAATTAAATAATTTAGTATATACAATGAAAACTACCCAAGCAAAACAAAATTAAATAAGTACCTAAATAAAAGCCTGCAGGCATAAAGAGCATGCCCGCTAACAAACATTGACATTTACTACAAAAAAACAGTTCTTATACTTAAACTTCTTAACATCCATCTTAAATAAACTTAAAATTATCTAAACATAGTAGTAGATCCATGTTTCGGAGATTCAACTTCCTCGACTGATGGATGCTCATAAATCCTGCAGTGCCTGGGTCTGCCTTGACCATGACTCACTTATTTCCTTAAAAGTCGAACATCCTCTGCTGGTTGTCAATAAGAAGTCTCTCATTTTCCAAACACCTCTCTTTAATGGCGACAAAACATTCAGTCAGGCTCGCCATTTGGATTGCCTTTGAGAAGGTGGTGAGTGCTGGATCAGACGGCGGTGTGCCGTTCGATGCCTACGAGATGCTATGAACATAAAAATGCAACAAATTACTATACAGAGGTAAAACAAATATGTAAGTATCATCAACATCACATCACTCTCCCTCTAAAGGAATAGATATTACAATGTAGTATACATATTAGATGTAGTCTATATCTTGATTCTATTAGATGTAGCCTATATCTTGATCTTGATTGAATAAGGGCTGCTGTTGAAAAAACCTACAGAAAATCCCAACAAATTGGCCCAACCCGGGAATCAAAAGTGAGACCACTACTATGTAGTGCTTTTTACACTAAACCAATAATTAACCAAATTATAATTAAGTTAACCTTACATGAAGATGCAATTGGGGCATTACTCCTATGATGACGCATTGCAAGACTGCAAGTGGTGATCTAGCCTCAAACTGTAATACAAAAAAAAGTTATCTAAATATCCATTATAAAGTTAAAACATATTATTGTAAGACTTTTATTTAAAACTTCACCTTTTGTTCTGTATTAGGCTGGTTTTCCATTGGCACATTGTCCCTATACAAAGATGGGCCTGGTTGTATGTCCGTTCGCCCTGCAAATATAACATTACATTATTATATTTTATTAGAATTAACTTACTGGTATTGAAGGTGTGGACTGTTCGGTCTGGAGCATGCCTCTAGTAGATTGTTCTACAGGCAGTAATTGGTCAGTAGGTCGTCTTAGGGGTTGCTTAGGACTCTACAAAATTAAATATGAAAATTATAATTTCCAAGTACCTATACAGTTTTCATATTATGTAATGAAAGTATAGCACTTCTTGGCATGCTAAAACACACAATGTTACGTTACAACAATAAAGTTATACGTACATATTATAGTAAAACAATAGCTAATCATGTAATTTACTTAAATTTTATTAATATCTCGTGTATCATACAATACTCGTGGATGAGACAATAGTAATAATAGCCATATACTATCAGTGAAAAAATCATAATACTCACATTTCATTAGGTAGTTGTATTTATCCTCTTAGTCACAGAACTACCTATGTTAAAAGCACTCGCTGATACAAATAATCAAGGCTTGAACAAGAATCAAGCACCCAAAAGTTTAAAAACTACAAATTCAAGTGATTTTGTTAGCGTCGCGTCATCGGTTGTTATTGTTATGTCATGTTGACTTTTAATTCATCGTCGCGTCGCGTTGCACGAATAGAGCAAAGGAATCGTCATTCAGCCTTAAAATGTAATAAGAAATATGAAATAAGCTCTTTTAAATATGATATTGGTTATAGTTTAACTGTATTCCTTATAATACTTAAAGATAGACCTTTAATATATATTTTAAACCTATAAAACTCTCAGTCGAGATTGATCGATTATAATTTATAGAATTTGTGTCAAGCCCTACGTTCGTCTGAGAAACAGCGACGGGAGGTTACAGCCTTGGGTTCGACGACGAGCACAACCACGTTAGTGAATACGGTTTGAATCAGCGCTGTACGCTCGGTCGATCTCAAGGCTGTCTCGTCGACGAGCTCGTCGCAGCTTACAGCCATGAAATTGTCTTTTAGAGAATAGCACTGCTGAAGTCTATCCTGTGTGCTTATTTGTAAATCTGAATAAATTCCTTTCACGAGAAGAATAAACCAGTCACTTTGTTCAAGTTTTCACTTCTGTCGGCACTACCGGAGTGCCAGTGTTTTTTTTTTTCTTATTGATTTTATCAAGCTATCCTTTTTACTTGTAGTGAAATGTAAAATGAATGAAAAGTGTGTATGTGTGCTGCCTCTCGGCGCGGAACACTTTTTTCTGTTGTTTTGTAAGTGTATAACATATCTGTTTACTAAAATATCATTGATTAAAACATACAAAAGTACTGTGTTTAAAAAGTCAATTATGAAACTGTAATGTTCTAGCGCGGGGGGGGGGTGCCACAACGAAACAAATTCTTAACACGGTCAACAGTAGGACACATACCTAAATCGGGAGAGTTAATCTCTTGGTATTGGCATGTGTTTGATCCAATGATATTTTAGTAAACAGATATGTTATGAGCGCGCAAATCGTGAAGACTAGAAAACGTCCTAATTGGGACGTATTGCCTTTAGTCTGTGTCACGCACGTCTACGAGTGACACGGTGCGCGCTGCTATGTAATTACCATCCAAAATGCCATCTTGTGTATTTAGATAGTGTACCAATTATGATACCAAAGTTAATCAAACACAAGGTATCTCATACCACATTTAAGTACACAATATACTTCGATTTATTAATATATTTCAATTATTTTCCTAATATTCTGATATTTGGAGGTTAGAAAAAAGAAAGAGATGGAAAATACATTTTTTGTCGTAAGAACGACAAGGATGCGTGCACTCCGGACATAGAATAAAAGTACAGATGCGAATATTAGGCAGTAAAGTCATCTTTACAGCAGAGTTCTAGTTTCCCTTTTAATAACTTTTCTTTATAATTTTGTTTGATATATTTAATTATAAATTAAACATGTCATATATAGCGAAAGAAAATATTAATAGCTTATCGTTACCATAATATGTCACAGATAGTGTTAAAATGAAGCTGCCATTGAGATCAGGCTTCAAGAATGGATCGCAATTGTTCATAAACAAAGAAATGGATCGTTTATATTACTTTACTGTGTGACAACAGCTACCTACCTTTTAATAGTGTTTATTCGTTGCATAGGCACAAATCCCGACTACAAATTCTGTACACGCGGTTTGTACTTTCTGCCTAGTTAATTTGTTAGTCTATGATGCCAACGTGCGGTGATTGGTAGCCCGAATAAGGTTTGTTTACATTCACGCGCAATTGACAACATCTAGCTGTCACTTTTTTTCTTATTGATTTTATCAAGCTATCCTTTTTACTTGTAGTGTAAAATGTAAAATGAATGAAAAGTGTGTATGTGTGCTGCCTCTCAGCGCGGAACACTTTTTTCTGTTGTTTTGTAAGTGTATAACATATCTGTTTACTAAAATATCATTGGTTTGATCTGATTTCGAGCTCCGGCTGTTGATTCCCAACAGCCGGAGCTCGAAACTAGTAGAGACCATACTGACATAGATTTTCCTAAGGACCAAGTTCTGAATAAGAGAACAAAGTATTCTATCCTCAGTTCTTTGAGATGGATATTCATCAACAACCTTATGGGATGTTGTAAGGATTTTGACGATAAAATATTTAAAAAAAAAAACGTGTGGGGGACCCCCGTCAGGAACGAAGACTCGATAGTAAAAGTACTCTGTGTATACACGCACTCTTATATAATAGAAAGAGATGGAGAGAGACAGGTTTCCCGACTGTGACCTCTGAGTTTGTTTCGGTCTTTCTTCTCAGAGTAGTCAGATAGGAAAAGCCGATCCCATCATACTTAAATAATAATAATCTGATCCAGCCTGTCCTAACTTGCTGCCCTCTCCCCAGCGACGCCCTAAACCTAGGTTTGTACCCCACAAGGGGTGTCCTTAGCGTGTAGTCGCTTAGTATACTAGTTAATAAACCCTGGCTGGAGGCTTTGAGTTTACTCATGGCAACCACGGGACAGTCCGGTTAAGTAGTCACGACCTCTCAAGGTCAACTACGAGATGCCATGGTAAAAAAAAGTGAGATAGGAAGTCGCATGAAGACGACTCCTACTCCAAAAGCCACGTTTATAACGGTTTTATTTTGATGAGATTTCTGCTTGAAACAGAATATTCCGCAATAGTCAATCTGTGGTTACGGGTTCGGGTTGAATAATTTGTCAAATTCATTTTAGAGAACTGTCATTTGGTTTTTGTTTCGATTTTGGTGGAATCTATGAAACTAAATCTGCTTTCATCTTGAGTTTGTGAAGTGATAATATAATAAAAAATGGCTCTGTTCCCCGGAGCGGTAGCCTTCGACGAGTATGGTCGTCCATTTATCATTTTAAGGGACCAAGATAGGCAGAAACGGCTTACCGGTATCGATGCCTTGAAGGTAATTTATTTCGTTTTTCCTACTTTCCTGATACAATAACAACTAAGAAAGAGTACTCTAGGGCGTTGCTGACTTCCCCTAGCAGTCTCATAACAACAGCTATCTAAATTACTCCAGAAATAATGACTAATAAATGCATAACCTAAACATGTCAATAAAAAATCGAATAATCGAGAATGATTGACTATAAACGCGATTTTATAAATAAAACTTGCATTAAAATTGTAATTTATCCCTGTCTTAAGCAGATTAGACTCGCAAGTTTAAGATTTAATGCAATTTTATAAAGTTACACGCATTCTTAGAATCGGGTGTTGTGAATCACATGATTCGAAATTGGGCAACCTGTACGATTTTTATCAAGATATCATCTCCCTATGATCTTCAAATACCTCTAAGTCGCAATATAAACTACTATTACAGTGAAAAATAGAATATTTAAGTTAAATTCTCTTCAAATAGTAACCAATTTAGATTTTTCCATTGTTATAATAAATTAACCTATTAACTCTTTGTTCAAAGATACATAATATTGTCCAATAGACTAAGATAATTACATTCTATAGAACTCTAAACCACGTCTTGTTGATGTTTTATCAAAACATGCCTTTGAAGTACATAAAAGTGATAACTTCGACCTATCATTGTCTGAATATTTATAATCTTTCAAGTATTTCAATAGCAATTTATTTATTCTCTCTGATGACCCTCTAACAAACCTTCTGCTGGGACACAGACCTCCTTCCTGCTAAAGAATTTGAATGGTGATGGGCTTGTAATAATCAGAATTACAACCACAACAAGGAAATTTTGGAGGAATGCATGGAATCTTTAAAATTCAACAAACAGCTGAGATAATACAGTAACAAATCATCAAAATTAAGACTATCATCACATAGTTTTTACTTTAATTTTAAAATACACCTTTTGAGCTCTCATGCTGAGATAGAAGTCTTTTGGCCTCGCACAGGACTTTGTTTCTACTTTCACTTAAAAAAATATATAATTTTGGTTTTGTATGATTGTTTAGTTTATGATCTTTGTTTGTGAGTCACAATAAATAGTTTTTTTTTCTTTTTTCCTTTTTTCGAGTCACAATAAATAGTTTTTTTTTTCTTTTTTCCTTTTTTCGAGTTTATATAATAAATATATAAATATACATACAATAATATGTTTATTGTATGTATATTTATATATTTTTTATATCCACTTTGCACTTTTTATTTTTGTTTTTATCTGATGTACGACTATGTATCTAACTATCTGGTGTATTGTGTCTTTTAGTCTGTGCTAAATAAATGTATTTTCTTTCTTTCTTTACATGTTAAAACATAACCATAATCAGCTAACAATAATAAATAAATTAAATATAAAATTGTATAATAAATTTTTTACATGATGAATGTTGCTGCTCTTACGCATAGCAATTTTTAAACATTACATATTAAACCTCTTCCACAGTCTCACATCTCAGCCGCCCGCCAAATCGCAGGGATCCTCCGCACCTCCCTTGGTCCCCGTGGCCTCGACAAGCTTATGGTCTCCCCTGATGGAGATGTGACCGTCACCAACGATGGAGCCACCATCCTGAAGTTGATGGACGTGGAACACCAGATCGGCAAGCTGTTGGTGCAGTTGGCACAGAGTCAAGACGATGAGATTGGTGATGGAACTACTGGAGTTGTGGTGTTGGCTGGTAAGTTGAGATACTGATATTTTATTATTAAATATAAAATTTGAAAGAAAGAAAATATGTTTTCTTTTTTTGCGGTAATCATGACAGAAAAAGTAAACACAAAAACAACAAATTGGGCGAAAATATGCATCATTTCCATGCAAAATGGCATCGCTCAGCATAATGCTATGACCCTATGCGAGACAGAGACCCAACGTGGGTTTTCAGCAACAGCCGGCATTGACATGATGACGTCAACCGGTGCAGTATCTAATGAGTTATAACAAAACAAAATAAATAATACAAACAAAATCAAATTGAAACAATGTTTTTGCATGTAATGGCAAATTTCAAAATTATTTAGTTGAGTATGCCCTTTGTTTTCCCACAAACTCGTCAGCTTTATTATTATTATCCTTTATTTCAATAAATACATATTCAGCAGTAGATGTCCACAAAATAATATAATCCTCCAAGTAATCTAATCACTATTTTATGTCCTCCACAGGTGCCCTCTTGGAACAGGCCTCCATCCTCCTTGACAAGGGTATCCACCCCATCCGTGTGGCTGACGGCTTTGAGTTGGCCTCTGCCACTGCACTCGCTCACTTGGACAGCATCAGTGAGGCATTCCCTGTGAACAGAGATACTAGGGAGCACCTGATCAAGGTTGCCATGACAACGCTGGGCAGCAAGGTGGTCGTGAAGTGCCATCGGTTGATGGCTGAGATCGCTGTTGATGTAAGTTTTAGTTTGGTGTTTTTAAAACTTTATTCTTTCGGGTTAAAACAGATTCTCGTAAATATAGATCAAATATTGATTAGCTCTCACAAAAAACCTTGATATATTTTTTTATAAATTACTTTAAAAAATTAGTTTGTCTAAGGCCTGATTTTTTAATCATCTGATAATTTTATTTGAGGAATAATTTTAAAATTTTGACAGTCAAGACAAACCTACTTAGTCACAAAAATGTTCCAATAGCTGTACTACGATTATTTTTGGAAGTGAGTGCGTCGCAAAGGCACACTCAGACAAGTTTTACATTGCAGTTACTCTTTTAAAGCACAAACAAACAACAACATGATTTTAATGTTTCAACATCTGTTCAAAAGCTCCTGTTACCTATTCTGTTTAAATGCTTTCTTAATTGAATATAATCTACGTTAGTAGTGCTTATTGCGACATCGCAATAGACGCGCCTTGAACCTCAAAAATAAAAATACATATATTAATATATTTATCACTCCCCAGGCCGTCCTCTCAGTGGCAGACCTAGAGAAACGCGACGTCAACTTCGAGCTGATCAAAGTAGAAGGCAAGGTCGGGGGCCGCATGGAGGACTCTATGCTCGTGAAGGGAGTGGTCATCGACAAGACCATGAGCCACCCGCAGATGCCCAAGACACTGAAGGTGAGTTAATTGGACAAAACATGAACATCTCTTGCAAGTTTTAAGCAAAATTAAAGTAATAATTGAGTTTATTTATTGTCTTTTCTTCTCTATAGAAAATAGGCTTGCATTAAAATACAACAACACTGTAACTTTAGTCTCAACTAAAAAAAGCTCTATATAAATCTATAAAGGGGATTGAAGATTTTTATATATGA
This sequence comes from Luperina testacea, assembly GCA_927399505.1. Lineage (NCBI taxonomy): Eukaryota > Metazoa > Arthropoda > Insecta > Lepidoptera > Noctuidae > Luperina > Luperina testacea. Next base: position 4,371,535 of record OV656782.1, read on the forward strand.
AATGTCGGCCACGTATGATCCTTGACACCACTTTGAAAAAAAAAAACAAAATCGCGCTACAATAGGTATGTCACGGATCTTTAAAGCCCTTTGACACTAAAAATATTCAAGTCTAGTAAAAATTATTGAATGACTTTTTAGTGTTGTGTCCTATAAATTGCTCAGCAAATTCATTCTTTCTGAAAATATAACATAACAACGCGAGTCTGCCTAGCAAATGCTAGGCAGACACGCGTTGTTAGGTTATATTTAGGCGTCTTGAACGTAGTCTGTCGATCTTGGTAAATACCAAGATCGACAGACTACATTCAAGACACAGGGTTTTAAATATTATTATTATTAAATTTCATATAATTTCATAGGAAAATCGATTAATGGCCGATTCCTATAATTTACGCGCTATTGGTTAAAATGAAGGCTTGTATCTTTACCAATAAATCAATAATGAAGCAAAGACCTCATAGCTGTGCGTAGTAGACGCAGGAAGTAGCTATCACAGGTAAAATTAGCTTACAAATCTATCTATATGCCCAGTTTGGCAAAAAAAAAATATACGCGTCGACTTTCGAACCTCCTCCGTTTTTTCGTCAGTTAAAAAATGGAACCGAGTATTAGTATGACTAGACAATATATGGTACTAAATAAACTCACCATGTTATCTTCTACAAAGGACGTGAAACTCGCCATCCTCACCTGCCCGTTTGAGCCGCCGAAGCCCAAGACCAAGCATAAGCTGCACGTTGGCTCCGCCGACGAGTACCGCGAGTTGCGTGCTTACGAACACGACAAGTTTTTGGAGATGGTCAAGAGAGTCAAGGTAAGAAACACACACTAATAATTACGTATATATTATAAATTATAATTATAGTATCTAAATCACACTAATATTATAAAGGCGAAAGTTTGTGAGTGTGTATGTGTGTTTATACAGAGTTGATATGACAGAGGGGCATTAAATTACACTACGTATACTATACGTGTATAGTATTAATTCGATACAGTACAAAAATAGAAAGCGCCAAAAATGAGATTTTTTTTTTTTCAAACAAACTAAATAGCTTAAAGTCAGAGTGAAACGCAACCACCCTTTATAGTCCAGTCACTTTAGGGTTTCACCTCGGAATTCGAGATAATAAGCTGGAAACTCGTTTATAGCTTCATTTTGGCATTCTGAGAGTTGTCTCAAAAGTCACATAGTATCTCGTGTCTGCGTCGTAAGTTATTGGAGGTCAAAGGTCACGAAAATTGGTTTTTCGCGATTATCTTTGTTTCTATGGCTCCAATGACCTCAAGACCTATTATAAAAATTAAAGATACGAAAATTTGCCACAACTTTTGTCTTAACTTTTTTTCTGTACGCCCAACCCTTTTCGAGATAGAGGGCGGAGAGCACCCAGCGCTCAGGCATACATACTATAACACAAGGTCATCCGTGAAGGTGGAGACAATGATGCAGGAAAACGAAGATGATGAAGATGAAATTGAAATTGTCAATTTCCCAGGAGATGATGATGAAGAAGAAGAAGAAAATTGATATTTTTTCACTTCAGATTTTTGAAGAATTTTAAATGTAGGTACATTTAATTTTAATTGTAACAAAAATACAGCTACTAAATAAAAATAGAATTAAATAAAATTTACTTGATTTATTTCTATTTACAATCTTTAATACAATATATGAATGATTTAGTATAGGTATACAAGGTGTTATGTACCGATATTCACGGTTGACCTTGTATTATAGTATGCCTGAGCGCTGGGTGCTCTCCGCCCTCTATCTCGAAAAGGGTTGGGCGTACAGAAAAAAAGTTAAGACAAAAGTTGTGGCAAATTTTCGTATCTTTAATTTTTATAATAGGTCTTGAGGTCATTGGAGCCATAGAAACAAAGATAATCGCGAAAAACCGATTTTCGTGACCTTTGACCTCCAATAACTTACGACGCAGACACGAGATACTATGTGACTTTTGAGACAACTCTCAGAATGCCAAAATGAAGCTATAAACGAGTTTCCAGCTTATTATCTCGAATTCCGAGGTTGACCCCTTTTTTTGTCTAAAGTGACTGGACTATTATAAATAAATTTGACTGACCTTAGATGCCTGGGTAACAAAGACGCGCAGGAGCGCGTGTGCGTGTGTGTTATCTCTCTTGGCGGGGGCGCGGGGGGCGGGCGGTTTAGACCGCTCGCGCCGGCTTTTATGTTAGGTAAGGTTGTAAAGTACGCGCACACACAAAAACACAAAATTTTTAAATTCTCGATGTGTCCTCGATTCAATTAATGCACAAATTATACCGACGGAGAATATTGTTATTTATTTTTCTAATTAAATCACTGTCCGTCGCTAATTCCCGTAATCTTTGTACTGCCAATTGTATGGTTCCTAGGGCTATTGCGCCGGTCACCATACCTTTCTCGGTATGTTCGCAGAGCTAAATCTGCGTTTCCACGGCATTCACCGTAAATTAAAATCATGTAAGTACTTAAGTGTATTCTGACGCCGTGTAAGTTACACGAGGCATTGCTGAACACTTTAATTATTACACACACACACAACCAACGTTTAATTACGTATCCTATCACAATAAAAACAGTCAATCACAAAAAAAAACACTATCACTAAATAATAATATTCCCAAGTTACGTATCCTGTCACAATAAAAAAAGAAATACTGTATTAAACTTATTTAGTGACTATCACAATAACAAAACAAAATCACAATTATTGTCAGCGAGTTCGACAAAACATAACGGGGCGGCGGCGGCGGGGCTCCCGTGTTACGTAACGTACGTCCCGAATGGATGCGCACTGTCCACTGAAAGAACAAGTTTTTTAGCAAATTCGCAAGGATCTAGGATGCAATAGCAACACACTGACCTATTTCTATTCCTTTTACGCGCGGGAAAAAGGCGCGGGGGTTTTGCTATGATTGTCACTCTCATAGTGAAAGTGCAAGTGTGTGTGTATTTATTGCTTCGTGAAATATTTGGTTGTACTTGTGCGGCAACAATGTATCTTATACTCAGATTATCGTTTTAAGGTGGATGACCTATGCGTATGAGATAATCAGCTGTTAGGAAATATACATCGTGTTCAAACGTAGCAAAAACTTCAAAAATCATTTGTGACTAAACTACTGCTCCTATTTAATTGATTTTTGGTACAGAGCTTGAAAATGGTATCTAGTATAGGCAGTTTAAAGGAAAGCCCCTCTGTCGTATCAACTTTGTATGTTTGTTACTTCTTCACGCTCAAACGGCAGGACCAATTTTGATAAAATTTTGTATGGAGGTAGCTGACACCCTGGATTAACATATAGGCTTTTTATCCCGATATTCCCACGGGATCGACATTTACGCGGGTAAAACCGCGGGGCGCAGCTAGTCTATACTAATATTATAAAGAAAAAAAAATAGATTTCTTGTATGTTATGCTTTTACACTAAAATGGGTAAACGGATTTTTATGGACACATGGGTAGACCTACTTTAGGACATAGGATACTTTTTATCCCGATATTCCCACGGGATCGATACTTATGCGAGTGAAACCGCGGAGCGCTGCTAGTACCTCTATAATATTACTAATTTAGTTTTATGTAGAATGTGGTAGAATGTAAATTAATTTTTTTTTTATGAAAAAGTTGCCTTATGATAACAGAATTAAATCTTTAATTTCAAAGCTGTCACCATTGCTCATCAATTGTGTAACATACCCCAAAAAACAAGTAAACTTTTTTTTTTTTTTTGAGTATGGGAAATCGTCAAATGACCACCCCGCTCGGGTGGAGCGGAAGGGTGTATCAGACTCTTACTGACTAAAACCCACCCGTGTTCCTTCCTTAGCCCTTTATGTTCCGAGCCAGCGGTAACCTTTTCGGACAATCCTGCTGAAAAACAAGTAAACTTTATTTCTTATCCCTAGGACGCCGGCGCAACTCTCGCCATCTGCCAATGGGGCTTCGACGACGAGGCGAACCACCTTCTCCTCTCCCAGGGTCTGCCAGCCGTCAGGTGGGTAGGAGGTCCCGAGATGGAGCTGATCGCCATCGCTACTGGAGGTCGCATCGTGCCCCGGTTTGAGGAGCTCACCCCGGATAAGTTGGGATCTTGTGGACTTGTGAGGGAACTCAGTAAGTTGATTTTATGTTTAGCTAGAGGAAAGTAAAAGATTAGATAAGTATTTTGTTGGATAGGTCTTTGACAATGTCACAAGTCACTTTTGTCTTCAGGTGTATATTTTTGTGAGATAATTATGATTGCTGCAACTTCTGCTAGTCCCTTCTACTTTCCCATTTTGTCACAAAATAATGCTTTTCAGCATGCTTTTAGCATGTTAGCCACTTTCAAAAAACCCTGTTATAAAATGAACAAGATGTGTTCTTAAACTTTTACTTATGTTTCAAAAGCTTATCCATAGTTCTCGGGTGATCTCAAAAATAACTGGTTCACAATAATTGAATGGGTGAGAAGAAAAAGGATAAAATTCCATTAAACACAATTTTACAGGAGCAACAAACAACTAAATTGAATGAAAAATATCAATAATTATTAAAAACTACATTTTGGTCAAATAAGGGCATATAAGGCTCTCAATGGATGTAGTGTGGAAAGAGATACCAAAATGTAGCCATAGTTAAATTCAGTCTATTTGTGGAATGTTATCCTTTTTCTTCTCACCCGTTCAATTATGTTTCATTTGAAATCCAAACTTATTACATTTTCAGTAAAATTATAGTACAGTCACCAAAAGAGATGGGTAACCAGTATTGTCGGATATAGATGAAGTTTTAGTAAGAAATCGATTGAAGTTTTTGAATGAATAAAATAAAATTTTATCCGAAAACATCCATTGGTTTCTTACTAAACTTCACTTATAGACAACACTAGTTACCTATCTCTTTTGGTGACTGTACATTGGGATACATGTGACGTAACTATGACGCTGTTCTGTGTAAAAAAAAATGAACTGCTAAGTCACAGAAAAGCGTGACTTAAGTGCGGGTTTAAGTCACACAGTGCTATAAAAATTTTAAACAGCTTAGTTTTTGCTATGAAGCCCTACCACAGATATAGATACGCCTAGATAGCGCAAGAGCAACTACTTCGCGTGCCAAAAATCGCACCAGCTTACGTACAAAAATCGTAAGACGTCACTTTTGCGCTCAGTCCTGTGTATGTAGGCTGGGTGAGCGTTAGCGCTGGTGGCCCCGGGGGTGGGGCGAGGCGGGTTCCGCACGCGGCGACGTCGTTGAATCGATTTGATTTTCCCATCACTAAATAGTGCTTGTGACGTCATAGTAGGTAGTCAAAGAAAATGGCACGTTTGGTTTCCATACAGATCATAATACTTGCGTTATCTAGGTCTACATATATCTGTGAGCCCTGCACTTTATGTGGTTCAAAACGCACTTTGCCAGTTATTGAATTTTACTTACCTTGCAGATTAATGTGCAAAACCTGTCAGGAAGTGGAGTAGTATTACTTATATATTTTTCTCCTCTCTAGCATTTGGCACATCCAAAGACGAGATGCTGGTGATCGAGGAGTGCTCCAACAGCCGCGCGGTCACCTTGCTCATGCGCGGCGGGAACCGCATGATCGTGGACGAGGCCAAGCGCTCCATGCACGACGCGCTGTGCATCGTGCGCAGTCTCGTACAGGTGACGATATCTTACAGCATATTTGCCGGGAAATTTGAGTAGTAGCTCAACTGTCACTAATGAGACACTATTACTTTTTCTATTGTTACCGATCTCTTGGAGATTTCTTGACAGTTACTGGATATCAACCCCAAAAAATGATATCTGCGCGGCCGCCGATAACGCCGTGGAAGTGTCGGATGTTTTGGGCCAGTAAAATTCGAATAACTCTTGTGCCAACGACACGTAGAAGAAAGAAATTGAAAGGACAATCTATACTTCACTACATAGTATAAAACAAAGTCGCTTTCTCTGTCCCTATGTCCCTTTGTATGCTTAAATCTTTGAAACTACGCAACGGATTTTGATGCGGTTTTTTTTAATAGATAGAGTGATTCAAGAGGAAGGTTTATATGTATAATGACATCCATTAAATAGTGGAGAAGTACTGTTTTTGAGTAATTTTTGAGTTTTCTAATGTGATGTCGTAAATAATTACATTTTTTCTGCTTACATTGCAAACGCAGGCTGAACCCTACGAGTTATATCAAAATAATGTACTAAGTATTGTACACATTGAAAAGGTCTACAGAAAAGTCCGTGATGGTATATGTCTATCTCTTATGGATAACCCACAATAACTTTTTTTTCATTTACTTTTTACGACAAATAATGGCTAATTTTCGAAGCGATTTTAACCAATACAGCATTAATCCTTAACCAATTAAATACCTTGAATACATTGTTCATTTAATATAGATCTATATGGCCCTTTACACCGTATGATTTAAGTGAATATTTTCGAAGATATTACAGATTTAAAAATTGCGGGACGTAGCGTTTGCGGCGGTACCGGCCCGGCCGCCCGGTGCGGCAAGAGCGTGCCTATAAATAGCGCGTCTGAGGCCGCGGTTTTCCCTATAGCACTTTGAATTTAGCAGCGATCGGACGCGTTTATTATAAAAACGTGATTTTCAGCGCGACAACGTATCAGTAATTATAAGTAAGTTACGATAAATAATTGTATGATAGCAGCATTGCACCCGTGCGAAGCCGGGGCGGGTCGCTAGTAATATTATAAAGCTGAAGAGTTTGTTTGTTTGGTTGAACGCGCTAATCTCTGGAACTACCAGTCCGATTTGAAAAATTCTTTTTGCATTGATAGCCCAATTCTTGAGGAAGGCTATAGGCTATTTAACATCACGCTAAGACCTTAAGGAGCCGAGCAAAAAGAAAAAAAAGTCAGAAAGAACGCTAAGCAAAAATGAAGTAATAGCGCGGGCAGGCGATGCGATGCGATGGGGTGGGTCGGGGGAACAAGAAATTTCACGCGGACGAAGTCGCGGGCAGAAGCTAGTATTAAATATCCTTTTCCTTCCACAGGACTCCCGCGTGGTCTACGGTGGCGGTGCGGCCGAGATCTCTTGCTCTGTAGCCGTCGCTCGTGCGGCCGAAAAGGTGTCCTCACTGGACCAGTACGCGTACCGCGCCTTCGCCGACGCGCTCGAGGCTATCCCCCTGGCCCTGTCTGAGAACAGGTGAATACCATAATTATTATTATTAAGATAATCTTGTTGATCATAGCATTACTTTATGCATTATTGCCTTGAAATAAGATTTAATTTTCTTTGGCTTGATCGGCGGACAGTATTGCAAAATACAATTTTTTTTTTTTAAAACGCCTTTAGTCCCTGATAGGTTAGGCAGAGCCTTCAGTACACCCACATTCAAACCAACAGGTAAATATATCACATTATAGGGAAAACATACACGATTTGTGTGTTTAAAAGCGTAAATGCAAAATTTGTCACGACAGTATTTTTGTTTGTCGGTGAAACTTCACACAAGTAATGAATAAGTATTGATATTTAAACATGACAAAAAAAAACGGTAATTTCAAGTAGCTCCAGCTGATCGCGGGAAGCGTGAACTACGGTGACCTGTTAACATCAGTAAACTGATCCCCCCTTTTTACAAAACAAGGTTCTTCTGTAGATCAAGTTTAAACCACCGAGCCAGTTATTGAAGTAAGAATCTAACTTTTATATAAATGCATTCTTTATACAAAAATGACAGCATAGTTTGGTGCTAAGTTGTCCTTTGCCTAAACAAAATGAACTTTGAAATACAGATAGTATTTGTATTTCAAACTTTATTTCGTTCAAAGGTTTAAGACTAGAATTAAAGTTAGATTTAGTTTTGTAATAAAACTGATCATTCATGTCTGTGTGTGTTTCGCCAACTGATAATTTATTTGATCCAAACTACTAGTGAATGATATTAATTTACGCAGCAATTAATTATTATATAATTATAATAAATAATAATATATTATATAAATAATTATTATATATTAAAATTCGATAGCCGCATTATCACCACACTTATGTTTAAAAAAAAATATTCTCTTTTAGCATTTTAATAATTTTATTTTTAATTTCCACAGCGGTCTTTCCCCCATCGACACTCTGTCTGAGGTGAAGTCGCGGCAGGTAGCCGAGAACAATTACAATCTGGGCATCGACTGTATGGGAAATGGTAATTATATGTTTCATATTATGGGGCAGCTTGGTGTTGGGGCTTGTGGTTAAGTAATAATAGCCGCACGGTTCGATTTATCAGGTTAAGCTACGCTGGCGCGGTCGGTCCGTGGATGGGTGACCATCTTTACATACCAAGACCCGTCCGTGCCTCGGACAGTATAACGTACTGTCCGAGGCACGGACGGGTCTTGGTAGGCCGTTTGAAGAAACTCCTAGAGCAGTTCTGCACTACATCCGAACCGAATTAAAGATCCGACTTCAATCCGAATCGTGAATGTTCTAAATTCGGACGGATAGAGTTCGGATCTAGTGCGGCAACCCCTCATACAAATAGGACCACTTTGGACCGGCATTTCTCGGATTTGGATCGGATGTAGTGCAGAACCGCTCTTGGATGGCAATTCGATAAATGTACGAGAATTGAGAGTGATATTTCAAGGACGCGTCAAGTTTTGGCACACTTCTTTACATGAGAGAGAAGAAAGATTAAGTTGTAGTACTTATAAGTTTTTCTAAACACGGAGCTCTTTTTTTTGCATTTCAATGCATTAATTTGTAAACACAGTATTTAGTTCACAAACAGGTTACTACCCATAACATAATAATATCTAAGTTAAATCTTAGACTCGGCGCAGACCACTGAAACGGCCAAAGATCTATTTGAAGAGTGCATCGATAGCTGTACAGATTTGAAAGTTATTAAGCTTATAGTAAAGACTTATTCGATGTCATCAGAAGACCGATACCTAAGCCACCTTTCACTAAAAGAGATGCCAATCCCGCACCCTGATTGGGATATTGCTAACCCATTGCTTGATATGTTCGTAAAATTGGTCTGTGCAACAACATAAATACCACAATGAATGTTGTTGAAACTGTCAAAAAAAAAGTCATTGCTAGTGTTACGCAATGGGGGTTTTCGTGAAAATTTACGACACCAGTTGGCACCACTTTGACAAGAGGTCTTCCAATATAAAATATATGATGACGTTCATCATTCGATTCATTCATTCGTTCATCATTCAGTCATGACCAAAGAAAATATATAATAGGCTCTTTGACAGATGCCTGGACCTGACGTGTCAGTGCTGCCACCTAGCGAACGTCATTGCAGAAAACCCTCGTTATTCCGCTGTATAGTTTTTAACACCATTGTCTCCATTCCCAGGTTCAAATGACATGAAGACGATGAACGTCATCGAATCCCTTCACTCCAAGAAGCAGCAGATATCGCTCGCCACACAGCTTGTGAAGATGATACTCAAGATTGATGATGTCCGCTCCCCAGCTGACTCTATCGAGTAAAAGTATTAATTGTAACTCTTATTTACTGTTATATCTATGATCTTTTATAATTAAACACGCCTAATGTTACGTCCTTTGTATATGCACAACGAAAAACTACTATAGTGTAAGCCAATGTTTATGTCAGACGCGGCCATGAAACGCGGAAGTGAGATGACACGACACTGTCTTACTCGCACCGTGTAACACTGCGGCTGTCAAGAGTCTTGGCTTTTAGCATAGTTGAGTAATTGATTTGCAAGCTGCCGTCACTACATGACGCTGGCAGAATAGTCGACATCACCTCAGTTGTCAAAAAGAGAAAAAAAAAACAGTTTTGCAAGTAATACTTCGTATTTTGGCAATGGGATCTTTGTGCATATGTGAGGGGCCAATAAAATAGATATTATTTAAACGTGGAGTTTAACAGAGTTGTTGGATTTGGCTTGATAAAAAAAAACCAAACAGATACAAACTTATCAAATAAAAATCACAAATGTACATATTTTATAATATGTAGTACAGAACCACATGATTAGAATTTGTTTTATTATTTTAACCTTTGGACGAACGCTAGATGGAGTCGCTAGATATTCCGAGAGCTTACTTTAAAATCTGTCTCAAAAATGTTAAAAATCAACCCGTTTTATGTAAATGGCGTGAATATGTGTTTTATTTAACGTGTATTACGTTCGTTGTACAGGGTTAGATTGTTATAACTTTGAATGCTTATAACCGTATCATTTCATTACTATTATTTACAAAGCGACGCCGGCCCCCCAGGAGTCTTTTAACGATAGATAGATCTCAAACAGTCATCATGGATAGTCAGACAACCAGTTTTACCAGGGGTATCATATTACCCAGTTACTGGGTTGTGAAGGTCAGATGGCAGTTGCTTCATGTAAAATACTGATATTCAGCTGCATTCGGTTAGACTGGAAGTTGACCCCCAACATAGTTGAGGAAAAGTCTAGACAGATGATCTATCTTTTATAAAAATATTGCCATTATTAGCATTTAAAGTGAAATTTATCTATTTTGTCACACGCTTAGCTGCGCTAAGCCTCTCGGACTTGGCAGTAATAATATAGTTATTATTTTAATTACCTATTATGGGGGAAGCGCTAAGGTAGCCCGTGAAATTCAAATTTTTGTACGATTTTTGCAATTTGCAGCTCAGTGTCTGGGTGTGCGTTGATTAAAATATGATTCGCGACTGTAACAAATATGTACGGTATTTACAAAATTATATCATTAGAATCAGTAATACAACTGGATTTCATGAAATAGTCATTGAATAGGATTACTCGGATTATAATTCTGTAAACACATATTTGTTACGGCCGCGTGCAACTATACTGACCAGCAAATTGCAAAAAACTTAAGAAAATTTGTATTTCGCGGGCTACCCTGGCGCTTTCGCCTTATGTCGATGCATTTCACTGTATGCGAGCGGTTATACCAAACGTAATGGATGCCTTATTGCACTAATAAAATAATAAGCTAATTTACTTGTTGGAGTTTTATTTCTTTGTTATGTTTTCATTTTATACTTACACGCGGCGTCGGGTTGCCCTCGCCGCCATGTGCAAGGCTGCGTCTATCTGACCCACTGACCTATATAGCGTACTTGTATAATATACAAGTACGCTGGACATCATACTATCGAACGAAGACATTTGATTTTCGCAATTTTGGCGCTGATAGCAACGACCGTCAATGGAACTAATATTCTTGATAGCAAGTTTTACAAAATGAGCAATGTCCGTGACTACCGCCGGATCACCAACGCCAATCGCTTCAATATTTGGTAAATAATTAGTACTCAATTGGTACTAATTAGTACTCGAGCCTTAGTAGTTTTTGAGTAAATCGTCTTTGAAGGTGGTCCGGCGGTAGTCACGCTCCCTTCAGCAGGACCACCATGAGCGTCGAAAAAGGGGGCACGCTACAGCTATTCTAAGTATACAAATAATTAGTAGGTACCTACCCTTGTGGAAAAGATAAGATTTCCCTATTCAAATATTTTCGCGTCCATTTCGCCAGGGTCGTATATTTACGATCACATGTCACAGCTCGTACGATCTGCTTTTTTATTTAAGGGGCTTACAAGACCTAAACGCAAGTTTTCGAAACAATAAAAGTATATGATAGACTACAGTAAAAAAAATCAGAAAAATATATGATATTCTTCAGGATATATGCTAGATAGATAGTGTGGTGAAAACATAATACAACTAATTTGATACGATAGAAAAAAATCATGAAGATACCTCTAAAAATTTTCTTTTTACAATAAAATCCATACTAAAATACATACAATCATTCTGATTTTTTGTCACATTATTCTACAAGCAACATACTAAAATACTAGTGTTTTAATTTTTTTGTCCAAACAATAGATTCTTTGTAAATCGCATATTCATATTTTCGAACAAAATACGTGCGCATGTGTGCGTAAACGCTGTGTAGCGAACTAGCGACCAGTGGTGCCAGAACGTCCCAAAAGGGACGATTTTTGTCCGTTTAGACATCTTTACGTCCCTTCAATGTCCGTTCATACATTCAGTCCCATTTCCGTCCCTTTTCAAATAGCCAACTACAATATATAAATGCGTTCAAATAAAAAAACGTAGTTTTAAAAAAATTACAAAAATGCGTAAAACTTTAAGTAAAAACGAAACGCGCGGCGTGTGAATGTAACTTCAGACCACTGCTGGCGAATATCGCCATCCTTTTTCCACGCGCAGTGATCCCATACCGCTTGCCTGCCTGTACGTTCCACCACGCACACAACAGCTGAATTCATTACAGATACTCGGCGGTGTTTATGTTTAATTTGAAATTGAGTTTTCGATTTGCGAGTTTCTTTTCAACGAGTTTTCTTTTAAACATTTTTTAATAATAGTCTTAATAATACTATTTACGCAGTGGTTTTAGTGGACAGATACTGAGCTGAGGAAGACACGAAGCGACTAACTTACGTTCGTACTTATCGATCCGTTTTTCTTCTTGATCAAAAGTTTGTTTACACTTTTTGTTTTGATGTTTGATTATTTTGATTTATGTATAAAACTGAAGTGCGTGTGCTTTGTGTTGAATTAAAATAAACATATGGATGCAAGGAATACAGATGGATGGGTTGGTGGGTCAAGTTTTGGCGTGTATTCATTACAAGATTACAACAAAAGTGCCTAGTGTAGTCTTAATCTCAGTGGCGGACTAAGCCCGTCAGAGGCCCGGGGCGGCAAAGCTGAATGAGGCCCCCCAGCTTTAAAAAAAATGTAGTTTTACAAGCTTTTTATTCAGTTCACATTTGTATGTATAAATAAGTGTTTATGTTTAATTCGTTAATTTCGTCGGCAACGCCACTTTTCTTCCCTTCAGAATTCGAAAAGTAATTGGATAAAGATTCAGCAAGCGATTTTGCCTCTTCAGTCTTCGTTTTTTTAGGTTCCTTTTCTGAGAACCAGATGGTTGAATCCTTTTCAATAAAAATAATGAGATAAATAAGAAACTTTTATAAAAGATAGCTAAACTAAGTCTCATTATTGATTTGACGATATAGATATACAAGAAGACTAAAAATGTGCTTAGGCACATTTTTAAAGTTTTGTTTAGGATTTTATCAGGGGAACGCGGAGGCATTTGGGGGCCCCCCAAGACCGGAGGCCCTGGGCGGGCCGCCCCTTCCGCCCCCCTGTTAGTCCGATAACTTTGTCAACAGACAAACATTACTTTCCGAGGCTGACAAGAGAAGCAATTGAAATAAGAAAATACAAACATTTTAAGATCTCTAATACTTTCACTTTTTATTTGTTTGCCCTAAAAATATAACAGTACCTACTCACGCCCTTTTAGGTAATACTTTTTTCTCATTCAATCGTAACAAATTAATATTTCTACAGTCGTCCTTTTTGTCCAAAAATCGTCCCATTTCAGGTAGTGAATCGTCCGAAAGTCGAGGTGGGTACTGACAACACTGCTAGCGACACTGCCGGCCGAGGCCTGATGCTATACGGACGTGTCGCTCTTTTCGCCGCAATATTTCCGCCAAGATTGTTATGTTTTTGTAAAGTTTTATTTGTAAATTCATTGTTTATTATTATTTGCATAATCTTCTTTGCGTAAATATTTTTATTTCGTGTAAATATAAAATACTTTGAAGTTAAAATAGCGTAACCTTGTTATCAATTATCATTTATTGTAAATATGAAGTGAAAAATTTCGTTCGGACTACAAAACGTTCATATAAAACGCTGAACATATTATATATATATATACGAAATAAAAAAATAAGAGCATTTTATTATTATTGAATATTTATTTTTTTAACAATAAAACTATGAATTTAGAAACGTCTAAGATAGTGCAGTCACATGACGCATATACGCATAAGCTCAACTTTTTCGACTACATTCGCAACTGTTACGTTAGCGTATGAGGCCGATGTGTAGATTTGTATTCAAGAGTCCCCGGGTTCGATTCCCAGGGATTCTCTAACCGAAGTTTTCTTTTTAAATGTATTTTGAATTTATATATTATTATGTATTTATTATTTTTTTATAAATAATAATTAAAACGTCTACAATGTAATTATCTTTCAAAGGAGAAAGACAGTCGTAAATATCAACACGGAAGTTATTTCTAATGCGAAACTACAATTAAAAAAAACTAAAAGCACCTAATGTTTTTATTAACAGACCGCGACTTATTGATATTGGGCATAACTAAATAACAAATTCATCTAAAAATTATCGCAAGCAAGATTTTGTTTTTTATTATTATATTACCTATTGATTTCGTTTATAGATAATAAATAGATTCATAATATTATGTATGAATGTTAGGTACCTATCTTTGAGGCTGTTTACACATTATGCCGCAGCTGCAGCGGCACCGCCACTGCCGCGGCGCCGCTGCATCAGTCACCCTTGGATTTGTATGAACACACGGCGCCGCGGCGGCGGCGACGAGTTTTGATAAAACCGTAGCAATACTCGCCGCCGAATCATGCTGCCGCCGCCGCGGCGCCGCCGTGTGCAAGGGTTCATGCAAACCCAAGGGCAACCAATACGGCGGCACCCCGGCGGCGGCGGCGCCGCTGTATTATATAATTTTTTTTTATAATGTACTACAGTCGCGCGGTACGTAAACACGCGATAACCCCTCCCGCCTACAGTATTTTAATTTCATCAACCTACTTGAGTTTCTTTCTAGTTTTGTGACTGTACCTATAGGTAAATATTTTTTCAACACATTTGCTCGAAAAATGCATTTACAAAGCCTGTATACATTGTTCGAAAGTTAAAAATTACGCACCATACAACGGAACGTGCGGTAAAATAGGTACTCTCACCTAAGTACCTATTTTACCGCACGTTCCGTTGTATAGCACCGTGCGTTTTCTTTACGGTTTTTTTTTAATTTCCATAAAAAAAATATAAGAATTCCACCAAAGAGTTTTACATTATGAGAATAAACAAATTGACTGATTGAACCTCCTTGGAAGCGCTTTTGCTCAATACGTTGTCTCACTTTAATACTAAAGAGTAAATGAGACGAAAGATGTAGTTCTAATTTTCACCACGTGCATGTGGCGCCATTTGCAAATTCGCCCCATTTTCATATTAGAAACTTCAAAAATTGTTGCGACTTTCCCACTGTTAAATAAAGAAAATAATAATATGAGTTCAACATACTAAGTGTGAAATTAATAATGTCAGTCAGTCAGTTAAGCTTCCAAAGCAGCAAATTTCACTGAATTTCAATAATTGTTCAAATATTTTTACTATTAATTTCCAAGAGTAGTGACCTATCTGTTTATTTTCTTATTTGCTATTAAAAATAGTCAAATGAAAAAGTTTGTTTAATTACATACTGTACTGTTTTCTCGCAAATGTGTTGAAAAACATTGTATGACACACGTGCAGAAATTGGTATTTACAAACTCGTGACTATTACATTCGTCTACTCGTTTGTAAAAACCAACTTACCGCACTAGTATCATAAATAACTATTTTTTAACCGACTTCTAAAAATGAGGAGGTTGTCAATTCGGATGTTTCTATTTTTTTTTAATGTATGTTCGGACATAACTCCGTCATAAAAATATGTAGATGGATTTGCAAAATTCTTTTTTTGTTCAAAAGAGGTTTATTCCGAAATGGTCCCATTTAAATTTCGTAAATATCTGATGATGAGTTTCGGAGACAGACAACGGAACTCTTCAATAAATGCCAGTTTACGCAATCACACAACATAACATCACGCCTATACCCTTTAAAGGGGTAGGCAGATGTGTTCAATAGCTTCCTGTCACTGATATTAACATAGCAATTAGTGTTATATGAATTTGGGCGGGGTAGGTAGGTACAACTAAAAAGTGAAAAATAAAAACTTTTTAAAAAAAAAAAACAACCGACTTCCAAAAAAAACACTACAAAGTGAAAAATAACTTTAATTTCGGAAGTCGGTGTCAAAAAACGAAAATGCAGATCCAACGACACCAACTTCCAAAATTAAAGTTAATTACTTTGTGTTGTTTTTTTTTTTGAAGTCCGTAGTTTTTTTTTTTGTAAAAAAGACTTTTTATTTATAAAATAGAAACACGTTGTGAATGGAATAGAAAGAGTTCAATAAAAATACATGGTCTTTTTGATCAATAGATGTAATAAAAAAAACATATTGACGAATTCAAACAACCAAAAACAGCACAAAATAGTCTCTTTGCCATATTAAGTAAGTACTTGTACTTATTTCAATCAATATTTGTCACAAATTGCACGCTTACTGCTTACGAAACCGTCACACCGTCCGGCGTCCACTCGTCACTGCGGAGCATTCGAGACTGTTTGTTAACCGAGTGTAAACAGAAATCGAGGCGCGTAGGTATGATTCGCGTTCCGACCGTTTTTATGAAGATAGAATACTGTATAGATAAAAATACCGTGGCGGGCGGTGCGCGGCGGCGCTGCCGCAGACACGGCATAATGTGTAAAAGGCCTTACTTACTTGACAAAGGAGAATGGGTAGACCGTACCCAGACACAAAGTTAATTGCAGCATTATGAACTATGTTGATCTTTATTGCCCTCATGGAGTAGTTTGCTTAATTAATCCTAAGACAGCATGTCTGAATTCACTTGGAGAAAAAAGTTATGTGAGGAAATTGAATTGATTTATTAAAAGGAAATATTTAACCTATCCTTTCAAAACTTATTGACCTGCTAATGATGGACACTTTTTGAAATTAATGAATCTCTAAAAACTTTTTGCGCTTCTAATGATGCACTTTTTTATATTGAGCCTCCTTTTAACTTAATTTAAAATAATTAAAAACGTAATTTAAAATCTTCTATTTTTTTCATTTTATTATTGCTGAATGGGCGGCCCGCTTTTGACCTCGATCACGCCTGATGGAAAGCGATAGATGATAAGTGATGATATGTGATGGTATTTTTTTTTATAGATTGGAAACAGTGGTACCACAGGAAGATCACGATTGTGAAGTTATTAATAAAAGTACATATTCATCTAAACGTGTACTAGAAAAAATCTTTAGTATACAGGTAATATTCATAATATCAGCCGCACGTTGC
The DNA here is from genome assembly GCA_927399505.1 of Luperina testacea. Classification (NCBI taxonomy): domain Eukaryota; kingdom Metazoa; phylum Arthropoda; class Insecta; order Lepidoptera; family Noctuidae; genus Luperina; species Luperina testacea. Next base: position 4,388,607 of record OV656782.1, read on the forward strand.
AGGGCAACATCACCTTGCCACAAACACGTTGAATTTTAAAAAAGAATTGGTTTTAAAATTGAATAATGGATTAATGGGATTTTAGGTGGATAGTGCCCCTGTAAGTCAATATGATATCCAGACTGAAAAACAAGAAACAGAGGGTTAAATTACAATATAGAAGTAAGTTTTTCCTCAAACATATCGTTACTTACGATTAAATCTGGAGGAAAATGATATTCCAAATGATTTTATGTTAAGTTCTCTGTGGTAGAGAATCTGTATTATGATTCAAGGTATTGCCGGCCATGCTCGAAGTTTACTTCATGATGTAGACAGCAACGTGGTGGAACGAAGCATCATTGCGAAATACGTAGGAGGGAAGAGAGTTAACTTTTCCTTGAAAAATTCATATCAGACGCGATGCATTGCTTCAGCAGTGTCGTTCAATGAAGAAAATGCAATGTCAAAGCTATATAAGAAAATGGCCAATAAAAGCCCAAGAGGTAAACAGAAGACGTGGAAAGAAAGAAAACATAAACAAAAAATCCTCAGTAAAAGGTACACAAAAAAGAGAGACGGCTAATTTTCAGTAAAAAAACAAAGTGATAAGGACCATGGCCAGTCATGTGAAAAGCCTTGTGCTTGGTAATAAATACCAAGCATGTTTTTTGTTGATGACTAGTTCATCTGTTTTTGTTTTTTGCCAGAAGTTTACCTTTTTCTTTTCAATTGCTGCTGCAAGGCCCATTTTATTGGCTGTCAAAGGACACTTCACTTCAACCACAGTATCTTCTCCAGTTAATCTATCAGGCGATGCACCCAAGAAACATAGTTCTTGGTCTATAAATAAACCACAGGGTCTAATGATTATGACTGTGTTCTTGTACAGCCAATTGTGCGAGGCCGGTTTTTTCATTTTGTTGGCCATGGCTTATGGATTCGATGTGATCAATTTTTTTTCGGTAAAGTATATTTTACTAAATTAGCACAAGGTGTATTAGCGCTTTTTTATAACCCTACCGAAATTGGATGCAGTCAATAAAGATCTTCTCATCTCAAGCCATTCTCCATTAGCACTTTGTAAAATAGTTTTTCTTTCAATCATTGCTCGCTCTTCATCAATATTTTTTAATTTTTTCATGAAATCATCTTTCATTTTATCTAGTACTTCTAGGCATATCAGGCTTTCAATATGACTGGCCATAGTCCTTATCACTTTGATTTTTACTGAAAATTAGTCGGCTCTTTTTTTGCTTGAGTCACAGTCAGATATCCAAATATAGTGGGTAGGCAAATATTGTTTAAAACCTTCCACTATAATTTTCTTTCACTCTCCATTCCTGTAGACGGACCGGAATAGTTTTTTAAACGAAAATGAAGATAAAAACGAAAATAAAGAGAAAAGCGATGGCAAAAATGAAGATAACGAAAAGAAGAACGTAAAAATTATGAAGAACATTATTCACAACAAATGTTTGGCATTTGTTGTTACGTCTACACGTTTCTTAGATTTTAGTAAATTTTAGGAACAAAAATAATTTTATAACATGATCATGCATGATGCATGGTGTAATATAAACGTGTAATCGTAAACCTGAAAAAAAAAAGCATTTAAAACTAAATGTGGTAGGTATAATGTTAACCAGAAAAATAGCTTAAAAGTACATGTGGTATAATGTAAATGTAAAAAAACTCGTAAGTAACTACCACTTCCATATTTTTTAAATAAAAATGTTTTAAATTTGATTGAATCAGTTTTATTTCAAAATCATCCACATCCTTAATTTTTTCAAGTCACACTCAAAACAAATTAAATAATTTTTTATAAAAAAAAAACAGCAGACTTCCAAAAAAAAAACACTACAAAGCTACAACCAAAGATACAGACTTCCGAAATTAAAGTTATTTTTCACTTTGTAGTGGTATTTTTTGGAAGTCGGTTGTTTTTTTTTTTGTAAAAACAGTTTTTATTTTTCACTTTTCAGTTGTCCCTACCTACCCCACACAAATTCATATAACACTACTTGCTATGTGAATATCAGCGACAGGAAGCTATTAAACACATCTGCCTACCACTTTTAAGGGTACAGGCGTGATGTTATGTTGTGTGATTGCGTAAATAATGCATACAAATGCGATAGCAGCGATCGCGGTTGATTTGCTGGCATTTATTGAAGAGTTCCGTTGTCTGTCTCCGAAACTCATCATCAGATCTTTACGAAATTTAAATGTGACCCTTTCGAAACAAACCTCTTTCGAACAAAAAAAGAATTTTGCAAATCCGTCTATTTATGATGGAGGTCGTCTATATAGGACCCGAACATAAATAAAAAAAAAATAATAAACAAACCCGAATTGAGAACCTCCTCCTTTTTAGAAATCGGTTAATAATTTTGTTGTCATAACTACTTGTTTCCGCGTCATCTATTGGAATAATCCGGCGTAATCGTAAATCGTATGCTGTATGTCATAATTGTGATGGCCGTCGTCGTTAGATGGCGTACGCGTCGATTGTGTATATGTGTGCATGCGTTTCTCAAGGACACTTTGCTCTACTAGTCCTCTTAACTAGGCATTTTCTATCAGGTATTTATGTTTCGATTTACTGTGCCGGGCGCTGGGGGCACGACAACTAATATGAAGTCGGGCGGAAGGTTAATAACTGTGATTTCTTCCCAAATTTATACAAAAATTAGTACTCCTAAAGAAGTTATAGCGACCAAAAATTCAGATTCCTAGTTGTATTTTAAGAGAAATTAGTTTTCATTACTTTTCCTTGCTAAATATCCGCGTATAACCCGTCAATTTTAGTTCCCGAGACGCTCGAGTGGGGCGCCTTGAACGGCAAAAAAAAAACAACTGTCATTTCGTATGTATCTGGGGGCACGGCAGTGCCCCCGCAAAGTCGAGCAAAAAGCGGCACAGCCTTACCATCCTTTTCTCGAAACGGACGCGACACAAAGGCACCGCAAGTCGCGCAACGAGCGGTGCCTTTGTGTCACGCGCGATTATATCGCGTGTCGCGCTTGAAGATCACAGAAAAAAAAAGACAAAAATAGTATTACCATAATTTTATTGTATTGAAGCCTTATATACATTCCCGTACCGTACAAAACAATTCTATCGTCGACCTCGACCTTTGGATTCTTCAGTTTGAGAGTGCGAGCGAAAGGCGACTACATCTATCTCACTCTCGCTCGCGTGGAGAGTTATCGGAGACTTAAAGCTAGGAAGTTAACATAACTTGACTGCGCTCAGGAACTTTACATAGTCAGCTCCTGCAAGAGAGTAATGTGAAATTAGTGTTAGATTAAAACAATTACCATCCTTTTGAGCTTCGTCGCAGTCGGGTAAAAAGATAATAAAAAAACTGACCAAGTGCGAGTGGGGGCGTTCAAGTATTACGTAACGCAATTTGGGGGGAGGGGGGTCTTGTAAAACGTTACGATGCGTTACAAGGGCGGGAGGGGGTTCGAACAACGCGTTATGTAACATTGTTTTATTTATTTAAATAAAAAACTAGAGAATTAAAGTCAAGTAAAATAAACAATATACGCATGCATTCTGATTTAGAAATCTCTTATTTCATTTATTATTACCGTAAACGCGATTAAAACAATAATAAAGCTATTTTAGCGATTTTCCGGTAGATACTTTGCGCAACTAAATCGTGACTTTTAGGTAAAAATGGTCACTTGTGTTACGTAATCTTTAGGGAGGGGGAGGGGGGTACAGAAAAACGTTACGGCGCGTTACATGGGGGGGAGGGAGGGTCAAAAATCTTCAAAAATTGCGTTACGTAATACTTGAACGCCCCCAGTACCACAAGGTAAAAACGCCGAAAAAAACACGTTTGTTGTATGGGTGCCCCCCTTAAATATTGACTTTATTCTGTTTTCAGTATTTGTTGTTATAGCGGCAACAGAAATACAGTACCCGGCGATAAATATTGCACATCGACCTTTGGAAAGAAATACAATCGGCTAATTTCGGCTTCGTAGAGCGTTATCTCTGTCGCACGAAATACAAACAGTCCGGTATCTATTAGGAGATGTTTAAACAATTATGATTTGCTTCTTTTGATAATTATTTTTATTCTTTGTATAAATTCGATAGGATCGAATAGGTCGATGTGCAATATTTATCGCCGGGTACTGTACATCACCTGTGAAAATTTCAACTGTCTAGCTATCACGGTTCATGAGATACAGCCTGGTGACAGATGGACAGTGGAGTCTTAGTAATGGGGTCCCGTTTTTACCCTTTGGGTACGGAACTCTAAAAAGGAGCGGTTTTCTCAGCGTTTAAAATGGTCAAGATTGGGGGTGGTCATTTTCCCCATAAGACTCTTGAGAGCCTTGGCAAGGTATGGTAAAGCTTCATTGAACGCGTTTGTGACGGTTCAGGCCTGCTGAAGGTACTGAATGTCTCAACCAGTCTAAAGGTCATGTAGAACGATGGTAACCGGTCCTGCCAAACGCTGGTGGGCGCTGGCGGTATTCATACTTTTTGCCAAATTATTGCACTAACACACGACGTCATGTAGCGTGCTCATTGGTCACATTGAAGCTACGTTTCGTAATTTGACCAATGAAAATGCGTGGGATGGCGTCTGGTGTTAGCATGTGTGTTGCCGCCTTAATAATAATACGCTTGTTCAAGATGGATTGGCGATGTCTGACATAAACAGTTTGGTATCGACGCTCAAGCTGTTTTCATGGATTCTGAATCCATGATCAAAATTTTCGTTGCTGTTCCATAGATTTTGACTGCCTAGGAATTGTACTTTTTTATGAAAGAGATTTTTTTTTTTTATAAATGACGAAAAATATCTTGGGTGCTCACTCTTCAATTTAATTGCGATAGATCGACATTGGAATTGTGACATTTCGTACTCTTGAGTTCGATGCTAGCGCCAAATGATTTTTAGATTGGGTGTCCATTTTGGAGAACTAAGTGGAATTGAGTTCAAGCTTGGCGTGGGGGTAATTGTTGACAATATTGTTTTCAAGAGTATCGAATCACTTGACTGAACATTGGAATCATATTGGCATCTCATTGGAATTAAAATTAGTTTGGAGAGTAAGCCCCCCTGCTAGGTCTAGAATCTTCTGTTGAATTAATGGTTACAGGTTGCGCGCCGGCGCGTCCCTACAACCTTGTATTAACCATAAATTCAGGTTCTGATGTTTTTCCTTCACCAATATCAGTAATGTCCAAGATAAACTCGGATACCGTGTCTGACCACGACCTTTAAAGATAAAGTGTGTACATACCATAATAGCATTGACGATATCCGATTGGTTGTTCCGGAGCGCGCGCACAGCCCGCGCTCGCGACACGTTGGCTTGGGACATGACTATCTCCACGTCTTTCTCGTCGACTCCAGTCTCGTCGACACCTTCCTCATCTTCTTCCTCCGCTATGGGTGCTACCGTCTGGAGAATGTCAAGAATATTGGGAATTAGTATGATAATTATCAGAATTGTTTGCGAGTGACTATTGAATTTATAAGCTTTTATAAATTTTTCTGGAGCTATTTTTTTTTTGTGTACAAGCCTCTGGATTGGAAACAAATTGAGAAGTGGTTGTGGAACACTGTTTCCCGCAACCTGAGATGCTGCACAACTGCTATTTTACCATGGATAAGAAACTACTTCTTGGCAGTTGGGTTAAACACATTCATATGCTGTAAGCAAAACAAACTGGTTGCTCAATCAATGTTGTGCAATTTATTCCAATGAATATGGGATTTCATTGTGTAAGTCGACTATGAGTAAAATCCAAATTAATGATGTATCAGATGAGGCTGTTGGACACTTCAGACACAGCCAAGGTAGATTTCATAATAAATCAAAAGTATTGTATTTGTATCATCATTAGTGTCCAAACAACGAAATAAGAATCATTACACATGTTACATTTAATTTTCTGAATGTATATTCAGAAATTACCTTCAACACTTTCTTACATAGTTTACACCATTTTCAATAAAACCTTATTAGTTCCGGATTTTCGTTCCGAAAAAATGTTTAAATAAAACATCTTAAACATACCGTGCCTGCAGCAGCAGCATCGTTGCCAGCAGCAGCACTCTCGGGTGCCTTGAACCTCTCAGCAGCAGCCATGGTAGCCTGTTGGGACAGATCCTCGATCTTGGCCTCTCCGAACACGATGTAGGTGTCTGAGTGAGGGTTTTTGTACACATCTGGGGAGTTGATGACGAACAGGATGTTCTTAGACTTCCTGATTGTGACTCTGTTTACACCTTGGACCTGAAAGAGTGATTAAAAAGTGTAAACAACACTGTTTTTGAGAATCAATTGGATCTCTGTCTTTTTAAAGTGCAGTCTGAATCAAGGTTTATGTGAACAGCAGTGGAAGTTTAGGATCTAAGTAATTATAGTTGACACATGAGTCTGAAAACAGAGGGGTAATTGCGTAACACACTAACAGTACAAATGGCTTTAATTTTCAACAAGATTAATTGCATTATTTCCGATGTTGAGCAGACATTTCGAACATATAAATCAACAGATTAGCAATATCCTTCAGAATTATTCAGATTGTGATTGATTGTTTGCAAAAAAAAAACTGCTACGCAATTAGAGTGTTAAGTACATTTTTATCAGTTGTACTATAGTTGAATGTTTGTAGCTGCGGTCACATTGTCACATGATAATATGAAATGAATGTCGATAGGAAACTACAAAATGATGGGAGACCACTAACAAAAACTTATTAGCATAATTTTGATTGTACTTTAAAACGTCTGTCCATAATGTATATAGGCATAAATAGCGCTATTTTTTTTTTTAGAAAATTTGGAAAATTTTAGCACATATTTTTGTCATCTCTTCTACCCTACCTACTTTGGACAACTATAAACCAGTATTTAAAATTATTTCTATCAACTAAGGTACGGCCCGAATCAAACTTTATGGCAGCTCGGAACATGAGGCGAGTCGCTGCACAGTAACAAATTCACGTGTCAGCGGTGAGGGGTGAGGTACTGCGAGTAGCAAACTTCAGAGCCGCCATAAAGTTTGACGCTTACCTATAACATAAGATACTTACAGGCTTAAGTCCAAGTTTGCTCATGATCTTGCGCGCCTTCTTTTCACCGCGAGACTGTTTCGCCTTCGACACGATGTCGATACCAGCGATAGGGTTAGCGATGCCTCCAGTGCCTGGTGCACCTGTTAAATAAACATAATTTTTTAACTCCATTTAGCCTCATTAGATTTCTGAAAATTGTACCTAACAAAGTTCGGATTACATTGCAACCAAAAAAAGAATGAGAACCAAGAATTCAACTGAGGTTCACAACACTGTAGATTGTGAATTCAAGTATAGAAAATACTCATATTGTGTTTAGGCTAATAGGGTGGTGTGGTGAACTGGTGACTATCATATAAAATTCAAAGTCCTGACTGACTGATAGGTATATCAACGCACAGCCTAAACCGCTGGTCCTAGAGACATGAATTTTGGAGGGGGTGTTCTTTGTGAAGAGTAGGTATCCATTAAGAAAGGGTTTTTCGAAATTTCACTGCTAAGCGGGTGAATGGTCCTGGGAGGGTGAAATTTCACAGACGAAGCCACGGACAGAAGCTAGTGCTACTATAAAAGAACAGGATGTTAAGTAACACCCAGCATAACATAATCGGCCTATAATGTTCTCACTGCTGGGACACAGGCCTCCTTTCTGTGAGGAGGGGTGGGCTGGAATATACCACAAAAGCCCAGTGCGGGTTGGTAGATGTCACATTTCTTCAAATTATGGATTCTAGGACGTGCTGGTTTTCAACTATGTTATCCTTCGCCGTTTTGAGAACAGTGGTGAAAGTAAAGGACCTGCCTGGGTTCAAACCCACGACCTACAACTCGTAAGTTGGGTCCGTTAACAGTCAACCCACAAAAGGGTTATAGATTTTTCTTTTAAACATATTATTACAAAATGGATATAAAAAAAAAATAGATAAGTTTCATATTTTATCTTACCAGCATCTTCCAATTCTGGGATAGTGTCATCGGAGTCGCTGTCCGAGGAAGCGGTCTCTTCCTTGCGCTTCTCAGTCATGGAGGCAGTGGCCTTGTCCAGCTCGGTAAGTTCTGGCATCTTGGTGTCTGTGCTAGATGTTATCTTGCGTTATGGAAGAGTTCCTGTTGAGGAAGATAGAAAAAAATAGTTTGGATGATTTATTAATTAATATTATTCTTTTGATACACCTTGGGTCAGATTAACAGTTAGCAAAATACTGGTATTCAGCAGCATCCAGTGAGACTGGAAACTGACCCCAAAATAGTGTTGGGAATATGCCAGGTAGAGGATGGTTTTTGTGTTATACCTTTCAGTTTCTATTTTCTAAATTTATGGTAATTTTTACGATTTCTTATTAGTATTTTAGTTAACCCTAACACAATCTACTATGGAAGAGGTGTTTCATCAGTAATGGACCTTTTAGAGCTAAAATGAGTATGAATCAGATAGCAGACATTCAACTTGATTAGATTCTCAGAAATGGGATAGACAGTCCATATCCACATAGCTTAGCTCCATGTAAAATACTGATAGAATGGAATAGAATATTTATTTGCCAGAAACAGGTGTTGGTGGTGGTGGTGTTGTAGGTGGTGGTGTGGTGGTGGATATTCAGCTGCATTAGGTTAGATTAGCAACATAGTAGGGAAAAGGTTAGGCAGATGCAGGATAGGTTCTCAGAAATCAATTAGGCCTATTATTTTGGACATATTTATCATATTACTTCCAGTTCAAGACCACTGGATTTATGGCCACTAAAAAAGTATCAAAAAAAAAAATTACTAATTACACATAATCTAAAGGAAAGGCAGTAGAGTATCAGATTACTCACTGGCCACTGGTATACTACACACAGAGTAGGTACCTAACAATTTTCACATTTTTATATTAAATGGCAAAGTTCAAATAGATGAGACTAAGGAGGTTCAAGTTACACATTCCAGAATGATTGTCTATGCACTAAAAAATCAATAACTCCATGGAGTAAACCAATTTGACTGTAAAATAAAGACTAGTGCTACTTGGAGTTAGACTTTAGTACCTATTTGGAGTGTAATATTTATGCGAAGATTTCAGTAATTTGCATTAAAATGAGATTCCAATGAATGTCATAAAGGCCACAACAATAGATTTCTAAGTAGCTAGATCATAAAATGTCGGAGTTAGGTCTCCAGTGCGCAAATGCTTAGCTACACTACAACATATATCTAGTAAGTAATGTCTGTGGATACAGCACTTCCAATCGTCAATATTGATGGTTAAGACGACCCACTGACCGTAAATTGACCTTAACAGAGCACAGCAGTCATCGAACTACTCAATTAGTTATAATTCCGATGTTTTAGACAATCGCCGGAAAAAATAACCAAGCAAATGGACTAATATGGCATGAATACATGGTCGTGAGCTGCATTAGTAAAATTACTTAGTAAAGAGCTCCGATTTACAGCGTTCACACTTTCATTGTATTGTATTGTGAAATACAAGTCATTTAAACACATAATATCACTAGAAACGATAAATATTAGAACACTTGTGCAAAAATAATATGGGCGCGGGTATCGCTAATACACCGAACAAAAATATTGAAATATCAACGCAAATTTGACGCGATTACACCTCTGTACACTATAACATTTTAATGTTATACATAAACACTAAGATTTCTTTAAAAACTATGGATTAATTACCTTTATTTATGAATAATCAGTACCGAGGAATCAACAGAGATTCGCTTCAATTTGACAAGAGCGGAAAGGAAATTTTGTCAACAGATAAAATATAGTATAAATATTATTGAATTTCTGTGTGTATCCGATCAGAATGTTGGGCCAGGCCCAAGCCACAAAAAAAAAAAGGGATGAATGCAGCTGAGGCTGAGACTGAGATGAGAATGCTACAATACGCGAATGGATAGAATAAGAAATGAAATGAATATTTTATATCTCACCAAAGCGCAAGCTGGTCGACATGTGTATCCTGCATTCCTGTCTATTCTAACCTATGGCGCTCATCTTTACCGAGGCTTAGTCAGAAGTCCAAAATCAAGGTTTGCCAAAGAGCGATGGAGCTGTAGCGGTATCTATAACGCCACATGCGAACTACGCGTCATACTGACGCCACGCAAAATCCTGCATCTCGCAAGCAGAGCTTACTGTCCAACTACATAGCAGTAGCATTTTATAATTATTAAACACACCGATCAAATTCGCTAAACCAATACGCTCTGAGACAGGTATCGCCGATATCGTCAATAAATCTGCGAGACTGAAATGGGACTGTGTGTTAGGAGTATTCTGTGACTGGGTCGGTCACACCCAGATACATGACGGGTGTCGTCACAAAAGCAGGCCTAAAAACGCTAGCGTGAAGATTTGGACTCGTTTCTGAATGATTAGCCGGAGAAGGCACAACAAAAAACTTTTTTACAAAAAAAAAAAAAACAACAACTTTCAAAAAAGACGAGAAGAGAAGAAATTACTTTATTTTTTTAGAAGTCGGTGGCATACAACAAAAATGCGAACCCAACGACACCGACTTCCGAAATTAAAGTTATTTTTCACTATGTAGTGTGTTTTTTAGAAGTCGGTTGTTTTTTGTTTTTTGTAAAAAATGTTTTTATTTTTCACTTGTAAGTTGTACTTACCCCACACAAATTGGTATAACACTACTTACTAAAGTGACGGAAGTCATTATATCATCATCATTATAAACTAAGTGGCAAAAATACGTATTATTGAAGCTAACTCAAAAACTACCCAAGCAAAGTTAATAAAATTTTTAAGGAACCATCCCATACATCCATATCTTATCCATCAATTTATAATCAAACCCTTTCGGACAATCCCGCTGACCTGACAGACTTCGGCCTTGACGGGCCCCATCGGAAGAAGTTTGACTTGACAGTAGCACGGTGACTAAAAAGTTGTGTGGAAATTGGTTGTTATATTAAGGGCATGTGATGCGGAGGAACGAAGAAAATGTCGTGAAACAAGATTTGAGTTTGAATGTGAAGCAGTGGCGGGCTTTATGAGTAGAGGAAGACCAAAACAACGATGGATGGACTGTGTGAAAAATGATATAGGTAGAAAGGGATCATTCCCTTTCTAGCTAGTCATCTACAAAGATAACGATTAATAGAGAAGCATGGAAGAGAAAGACACGTTGTGCCGACGCTAAATAAATAGGGTAAGGACAGGAGAATGATGATGATTCTCTGTGTATCCGAACGTTTTCATCATTTAATAATTTTTTACTTTTGGCAACTTATGTTGATATGTCAACCATCAGTAGTGTTGTCGGAAAAAATTGAATCGATATCGATAAATTACTCTCGCACTATCCAACAGAGCAGAGATAAAGATGTTTATTTTTATTCTTTGCAATGAATGGCTATCGTTTGACAACTTTTCGATTGCGCCTTGATGATGATTGATTTCAAATCCGTGTTCACAATAATTAACATAACGCAATGGATGTTGTTGAACTGTGTCGGTTAAAATGAAAATATTGCATATTAGTAATGTGTTATACCTACTGCTAATCAGCAGAACTTGCAATTTGTTACTGAGTAAGTTTTCTTGACATTACATTGACTTTAATAATTTTCTACAAAATTTATCGATATCGTTGTTATTCCAGTAGTGTTCTACACCCTCTAACTTCATAAATGTCAATAATGTCAAATCACTCGCGTTCATTTCATTCCGCTCCATAGAGGAAAGTAATATATCCGTTCGAAGGCGGTGCTATTCGTTCTGCGCAGTTTATGTTCGTTTCCATCACATTTCATCAAAAATACTGTTGCTGTAAATACGTCACGAAGTGTCGATTACAAATAAATATTCATTGAGAGTGATTGTGTCGAAAACATGTCGTTAATCGTGCAGTGATTTGGTGTTTTTATTAACTCACCAATTATCAAGTCCAAAGTGCGTGTTGTTTTTAAACTAATATTTTGTGTTTGTGGTCACAATTGATACGTGCCAAAGCCCAAAAATGTCTTTGGAAGAAAAATTCAACGCTGCGGTCAATGTGATCCGGAGTTTGCCGAAGAGCGGTGAGTTGTTTTTTTTTTATTTTTTTTTTCAAGGCATTGTTATTTTATCGATTGCTCCGTTACGCCTGCTGTAAGATATTACATAAATTGAGCTCGGTTAATATCTTTTTAATGATACCAGAAACGAGATGTGTTGCAATCGTCTATTAAGATGCTTGTCGTACATTGTATGGTTAATATAAACATGGTAGATAGTTGTTAGTTGCTATGGACATTAGGTCTCTTGTTAATAATTTTATTACGGTTTTGATACCTCCCCGGGCATGTTTTGGTAGATAATTACTGACTATGTCTCATTCTTTGCACTGGAGCAGCTCCAATGGAGCGTAAAAGGCATGTAATATGAAAATTCAGGGGTTCAAGGGACAGATAAGGATGAAAACAGTTTTCAGGAGGGAATTAAACCTGAATCCCTGAAAATGATGGTAGTCACAACAAGCAATTAAAATCATAGATAAGTAATAGAATCAATGTCTTTTTTTCCATTTATTATTCTAACAGCTGTTAGCTTTCTTGTTGTTTTCTTCAATATCCTTGTTCTAGCTTGTCTCAATCCTTTAAGCTTACCATAGCTTACCATCATATCAATCACAGACTACAATATAATGCAGGGTAAATATCAACAAAACAAATTCTTATCAATCTCCTGATAAGAAATTCCAATCTACCTACACAAAACAAATAAAAAAAATTGAAGTGTTTGTTTCTAATGTTAAAATATCAGCTTTTTACTAAATGCATATGTAAGTGTATAATTATAATATATATTAAATCTTTTGTTTGTTAAAGTTTGCTTGTACGTAATATTATGTTTTTATTGTATGTATTATTATGTGGATAACGGTTCTGGTTGCGTTATTACCTAAATGTTCATTTATATCTGTTGTAGTATTTATTAAGCATTATTACGCAATTGTTTGTTGTCCTAAAGAAAAAATAAAAAAATAAAATAAAATAATCTACTTAAAACAATTTTTTTTTAAATTGTCTGTCTGTTCCTGTTGATCTCTGAAGCGGCTAGACTGATTGTGACAGGACTTTCACTGGCAGATAGATGATTTTATAAAGATTAACTTACGCTACTTTTATTCTAGAAAAAGAAACAAATCAAAAGGTCTTAATGACACGAACAAATTTGCAGGCAGCGGCTAGTTAATAAAATGTATTTATTTAAATTGATGATTATTTGATTCTAAGTCAAAGTCAAATCATTTATTTCAAATAGGCACATAAATAATAAATGGGCAGTTGTGGCTCAGTGATCACGGCCGCGATTTGCGAGTCGTAGGTTCGAACTCAGACAGGTATTTACAATGCGTGCCACGAAAGATGAGACTTGACACACCACGTGGTTTGACATGCGTGGTACACGATTTTAGGTATCTTTAGCGGTATGAGGTCTGAGTGCGGGACGGGACCGGACGTCATAGGGGTGGCGGAAAGAGCGGGGGAGGCGGGGTCAAGTCTCATCTTTCGTGGCACGCATTGTGCTTTGTCACCACTGCTCTCGTAATGGTGAAGGAAAACATTGTGAGGAAACCGGCATGTCCCAGAACCAAAAATTCGAAGACATGTGACATCTACCAACCCGCATTGGGCCTGTGTGGTGGATTACGGCTCAGCAGGTTGATTATGTAGACAGATAAAAGGCACTTTTTGATGTAAAAAAAAATATAAACATCCGAATTGAGAACCTCCTCCTTTTTTGAAGTTGGTTAAAAACTAACAAAAAATGGAATTGATCCTAGTTACCCCTTCCAAAAGGTAGCTTCGTATGGAAAGGGAGGAAGGGAGTGCCAGACTCTTATTGACTAAAACCCACCCGTGTTCCTTCCTTATCCCTTTATGTTACGGGCCAGCGGTAAACCTTTCGGACAATCTCGCAGACCCGGCAGGCTTCGGCCCTGACGGGCCCCTTCACTTGATGCTGCCATCACTTTGAGGCGCGCGTGGAACACGTACGCGCCGTCCGGCACGGGCCTGGTCCTGATCGGACAGTGAGCTTGGCAATTACAGGCTAGCATTCAATTAGTGCCATACCTAAACATCTGTTTATTGCTGTAATATGTCAGCAGAGTGGAACAGTATTATTTTGTAATATTTAAAATAAACAAACGCATTGAAGTAACCACTTTAAAGTAAAACCTATTCAAATGCAACCTCTGCAAATACATTAACTTTGTTTCCATAGTCTATGATTCTTTGTTTATGCTTACGTTATGAAACCTAAGAGTTCTGACCAGTTACCAGTATAAGTACTTACCTTTGTACTCAAATTATAATTATGTCATATCCCTATGTATTTTACTGTGTGTATATAAATTATAAAATAAATTAATAAATATAGTATAGTACAGCAGATGCCAGCACATCAAGCTACTCGAAACTGTCAAATTTTCCCAATCAACTTTGTGTACCTTACGCTTTAGCGATAAAGTTGAAAATCTATTAGAGAAATTTGACAGATCTGCGGGGTAATTGCCTAACACACTATCAGTAGAAAAAGCTTTTTTTCCGCAAAAGCCATTAAACGAAGAGAAGAAGAAGAAGAAGAAGCTTTCATTTTGACAGTTCAACAACATTCAGTGCGTTATTTACGTTCTTGAGTAGAAAAAATCGAACATATTATTATGCAGCAATGGATTATTCCTCAAATAAAATGATTCAGGTTGAAATTGAGAGTGAGTTACGGAATTTATGGTGCTGGGTGCTTACTCTTCAATTTAATTCCGATAGATCGACATTGGAATTGTGACGTTTCGTACTCTTGAGTTCGATGCTAGCGCCAAATGATTTTTAGATTGGGTGTCCATTTTGGAGAACTAAGTGGAATTAGGTTCGGGCTTGGCGTAGGGTAATTGTTGACAATATTGTTTTCAAGAGTACCGAATCACGTGACTGTAAAATTAACATTGGAATCATATTGGCATCTCATTGGAATTAAAATTAGTTTGGAGAGTGCTTACTCTCCAAACTAATTTTGAATTTTTTTTTGTATGACCAGGGGTTTCCCCTGGTCATACATACATGCATGAATTAATCGGGAGTAAGGGTCACTCCGAAGAATCGTACTAATTCGGATGGGCCCGTATAGTGCGATTCTGTAACTATCTCACCGTGAAAACTTAGGTGAAGTGAGCGTGGAGTGAGCTGTCAATAGTGTCAATTCCTAGCAAAAACAAACTCACTTCACCTAAGCTTTCACGGTGAGATTTTTACAGAATCGACCGGTTGACGGACTAAGAGAGTAGATGCTTTGCCATTAAGCCGATACTTATTTGAAAATCAGGTTTTAAGAAGGAAGTGGCAGCTCAAGAATAAATCACGTCAACGCCGCCGGCTTTTGCTGATAACCAGCGCTGGGGCTCTGTCTCGCATAGGGTTGTAGCCTCGTAGCATAATGCTGAGCGATGGCCGTTTTGCGTGGATGTGACGCATGTAACTTGTTTTTTATTTTTTTGTGTTTTGTTTCTGTGTCATGTTTACCGCAAAATAACTTTTTTTTTCTACATAATGAAATGCTTATATTATTAAACACTACTTGTTAAATTACTTACTTGTTGTTTATAAAACAATAAAATAAATTTTATACTTAATAACTTACCTCCTGATAAGAACTGGTGAACTGGGATGCATAAGTTGTTTACAGATTCCGTTCCAGTTTTCCATTTATTGTATAAATAAAACAACAAATTCGGGTTAGTTTCACCATTTATAACTCAAGAATTAAGTACCGATTTTTATGATCTTTGATCTGTTGGATTTGCCTCCGCCCCGAATAGCAGAATGACAGACTATTAAAACATGAGAAAAATTCACGAAACAATAATAATGAAGAATATGAAGATGGTTAATTTTGTATGGAACGGCTTTTTTTATTCTGAGGCGGTATGTAGTTCATCAGCTAGTTTAACATAATATCATGCATGTATTAAGGTTAGGCAGAGTTGTATCTACATTATATTGTATACTTACAGTAAAAGTGCGCAGTGCTGCTCACCCCTACCCTATTTCAAGTTAAACAAATATCAACTTTATTTCAATGAAAATTAAGTTTATTTCAAAGTGACTAGCGCTATTGACAAAGTTACAATAATGTTTGAAGTTGTAGCGTAAACTGAACTTTATTGTGTAGGCATTAAAGTTATTTTTCCATTAATTCATATTTGTTTACATTTTTGGCAAATAATAATATAATTTTATTTCAGGCATTGCACGTTATCACATACAGTTCACCCATATCAGATACACAGATTATATTAATTTAAATTGTATTAAATTTAGTTAAAAAACAAAAAAAAAAAAAAAACGCGAAAAAATAAAAAAATAAATAAATCGCGAATGCACTGTAGTACTGCTGCTGAGAATAGCCGTCCTCCCCTTTTGTGCCATGCCTCCCTGGTCTTCCCCGCGATGTTCTGTAGGTCGTCCATGCACCTGGCCGCCTGGTTCTATAAATTACACCAAATGAATAAGTCCTAATCAGTCGTCAATACCGCTGACCGCGCATGCCTTACGATTATGAAGTATTGTGAAACAGACATTTGTGTCCAAGGTCCAATTTTAACGATCGTTAATAATTGATAATCTTGTTGATACCCATAGGAAGGAGTTTTAAATACGTTTGTTAATTTTGTTTTTGTTGATAGTAAATCTTTATTCGATGATATCGTCTGGGGGAGGGCATTACCGGCGGGTTGACCTCGCCAAAGTTGGTGTGAGGATCTAAGTTTCAGGGCAAACGTGAAAGACTACAGTAGCAACCCCCCTCCCCCCAACCTACCCGTGAAGATCATCCAAATAAAAAAAAAAAGGTGGTTCTGTGATTTGGAACTTGTGTACTCGAACTGTTTTCTTTTGTTTCTTTTACAACATTTTAGAGACCTTAGGAAATATCCCTGTAATCTACACTTCTACAGTACTGACCAAACAAAACAAAAAAAAATACATCTAGGAAAGTCGTTAAAAACATAAAAACCGTGACCGATTCTACTAACCTAATACCATAAGTATTTCTTCATAAAAACGCATGGAAAACAATTAATTCTAATGTTATCCAGTTCTAATGTTAACTTGCTTTTACCGGTACTGTAAAAGCAAGTTAATAATTACCTCGACGGCGTCCATTATACAGGAAAGGAAAGTGTTCACGTAATAAATTTTCCCTATATTCATGGCCATACAAAATGTATGGGTTTAACGAGTATGGAAAACGTCAGAGCGTTTGGTTTAGTCGAAAGAAACGGTAGTGTTTTTCGCGTAGAGAGAAAGTATCCTGGCGAGGAATGGGCTATTTTTGTAGGTTTGGGTGTCACAAAAGGAGAATATGTGTAGAATTTAATGCCTGCTTGGTTTAGCACTAACTTCAGAGTTGGTTGATATTTGGTTGATTTGGCATTATATTAGTCTGGTTTAATGATACAAAATGATACGGTCTGAATGCTATATTGAATGCTAGTGATAGAAATTAAATGGTAAATCTAATCTAAATAAGCACTAAGATGGTTTGATCTAGTTACTACAATCTGTCAAATTTCTTTAATATATTCTCAAACTCAAAGCATTTATTTCAATTAAACCATTTACAGGCACTTTTGAATTGTCAAGAAGTCGGTCAGTCAGAAAATATGAAGCTAGTTGCCGTTGCATAGTATGCCGTTGTAGTGTAGTATTTTCAACTTTATCGCTAAAGCATAAGGTTCAAAGTTGATTGGGAAAATTTGACAGTTTCGGGTAGATTGATGTGCTGGCGTCTGTACAAACACTTTTACACGTCAATCATATATTTTATAAACTAGATGAGGTCGGCGTTTCCTATCTGACAGTCTGACTACTTTGAGAAGAAAGGCCGAAACAAACTCAGAGGTCATCACAAATACACAAAGTACAAAGGTCAGGGGTATAAGAAATTAGAATTACACGCGTACGAAATCGCTGGCTGAACCAAATTTTACAATTTCTGATATACGAAACTTATCATAAGGCGATTTTAAAGTTTCAATGCATTTTTCGCAACAACTCATCTAAATTTCTGCTGAATTGAATCAGCGATTCGCTCCCTATCTAAATCTCTTCTCAAAACATATCTCAGTAATGTACAGATGTCAATCAGATGATCAGAACGTGCCATATGCCAGATTACGCATCCAAGTATGAAAAATCATAATAACACTTGGGTTAAAGTCTGTAATGAAGGTTTTCTGAAATGACGTTCGCTAGGTGGCAGCACTGGCACGTCAGGTCCAGGCATCTGTCAAAGAGCCTATATTTTTTCATTTTCTCTAGTCATGACGGAATGATGAACGAATGAATGAATCGAATGATGAACGTCATCATATACATATTTTATATTGGAAGACCTCTTGTCACAGTGGTGCCAACTGGTGTCGTAAATTTTCACGAAAACCCTCATTGTGATACAATGATAAAAGATTACACTAAGCGGCTAACGATGGAGATAGTGATTTATCTGAGACAGATAACTCGTTGATATCTAATAATGCTGATTTGTTGTTAATTGGATCGTGTGCGTGATACTTATTGTGTTTTGAAGGTTGTCATAATAGGTCGTTCACCTGTTTCACAATAAAAAGTTTCCATACCGAGAAGAGTAAGCTCACACATTATTAAATACTTAAATAGGGTTTCCATGACAATCAAGTGAAGTCACTGCGTCATTCTGCGTCCGAGGTGTCAAATCGAAACAGAAATGTGAACTTTTAACGCGGTAGAACGAATCTAACGATTTAAATCTTTGTTATTTTAGGGCTTTGTCCATGAGAGACTAATTTCATGAGAAGCTGGTTTCTTAAAGCAGTCATACATAACAAGTTTGAATGTGAATGGTTATAAAAGAAGGGCAAGACCAAAGAAATGAAGATACGACTGTGTGAAAGATTCGGTTGATGAGAGGGTGAATATTGAGAAGACGGCTGACAAAGATGTAAAAAAGAAGAAGATGAATCCCAAATAAATTGCGGCATGGGCCATGTGAAGTAATAACAAGTCTGCTGATTATAACATTAATGTCCTCTTCAAGTTTCGTTTTTGCCTTGAAGGCACAACAAACATTAAAACCATAGAAATGTTCTTTCATACGAGTATATCTATGATTAAAACTCAGCCAAAGATGGTTATTAGTCCACATTTTGCCAAATTAGAAAACCCATGACACCATTTAGTTAGTCACCAATCACCATACGCGATTTATTTACCAAACATGTAAACAAATATGAGTATTTGGAAGAATAACTTTAATTCCTACACCATAAAGTTCAGTTTACGCTAAAACATTTTTATAAATTTTTAAATACTGCTAGTCACTCTGAAATCAACTTATTTACTATTAAAATCAAGTTGATATTGAAATGACAGCAATTGGAAACGCACATTTGAATAGACCTTAGCTGCATAAACATAAACTCACGCCTTCTTCCAATGAGGGTAGGCAGAAACTACAGAATGCCATCTGCTACGATCCTTACATACTCCTTCTGCCTCGTTTACGTTCATACATCTGGTCATACACGCACGCCAGTTGCGGTTACTACGCACCTGAGCTTTCTAAAGATCATCACATCACCAATAAGATCACTAATATCCTCCTGGGGCGTCCCCTCTTGGCGTTTTCACTCACATCTGCCTTGTAAATACCTTTCGTTAGTCGCCTTTCATTTATCCTCTCAACGTGACCAAACTAAGCATACTCTTTTCAATTCTTTCAAATTCTAACTACTAGCTAGTAGGATCATTTTCTGTTGACATCCGTCGCAATGGGAACTGGAGCTAAGTATCTAAAGCTTGAACAGTAATGAACTGCTCATCCACTTTGCACATCGTTGCCATTGTTAGGGGCGTGGGATAATACCACAATGGAGTTATGCAAAGCCTTGTCTTGTCGAGGAAGTATTATGAAAGAATAAACTTGCTGGTATGAAATGCTATGATTTTGACATTGAGCGGATTATGTTTTGTAATCAACTTTGTCTGTGGAATCCCCTGTATTCTGTTTTGATTGGAAAGAATCTCATCTCATAAAATGATCAAGAGCCGGTCTGAGAGGAGAGGTCAAAAGTGGTCGTAATATTCCGAAGATTTTTAAACGCTAATGTGATGTACCTTCTTAGAAAGCTTCTTTGAATATGATTTTTTCAGGCGCCTGTTTTTGTAAAAAGTGAAAAATGTTTCAGTACAAACAAAACGCACATAGCCTTTCTTTATTCATTTCTATGTAATATAATTATTTTAAATGTGGCTAAAGTTTCCGTTTCTATTAAACTTTAAGATTTTATTATAATTTTAGCTACAGCTCCATAAAGTTTAGACAAAAAATATTGATTATCATGACAATGCAATAACAACACGTTTCGAAAAAAATCAAATATGTAAATGTCAGAATGACGATGAAATAAAAAAACACCGTCCAAACCGCGAAGCGGAGTCAATTGTCATTGTCATGTCATTTGCCAAAGGGCTGCCAATCCTAAAATATAATAATATTTGTAGTTAGTGATATAAGCAATTTATTTTTCAACACTTGTTTAAAAAAAAACGGGCAGCTGTAAAAAAAAATGCCCGAAAACATCAAAATAATTACACTCTTTCAGCCAATATAGCTCAGAAGGCTGTTTAAATTTTCAAATTTTAGTACCAAGCCCTATGCATTTATTGCACGTCTCCTTTAGAATGACGATAAATTTATTGCAACGGATCTTCGTTTTTTGTTCGTTTTACAATGTTGCGTGTTTGCGTAATAATATAAGTACAACTATACTTTGTTTCGACGTAGAACGAGCAACGGTTTTTGTTTCACACCACTCTAATATTGCACTTTTAAATTACATTTATGAACGTACAGACGCCAGCACATCAAGCTACAACAATCTGTCAAATGTCTTTAATAGAGATTTTCAACTTTATCGCTAAATCATAAGGTTCAGTGTTGATTGGGATTTGATAGTTTCAGGTAGCTTGATGTGCTGGCGTCGTAGTTTTTTTAACCTTGTGTTACGAAAATAGAATTTTAAAGTGTAAAATTGTACATGCAAAGTGTGCAACGGTAAATCTGTAATGTATGAATGAAAGGGAACTGTTAAATACTTGTATCGTGTCCACGAGCGACGAATTATAACTTGACACTTACATACTACTTCGGGGAGTGTGTACAGCAGGATCTCTACGATCTGATCCCACTTTCCCCCTTTCACTACCGGACTACCAGGCGTACGGCAGGGTACCATCCGTACTTGGTCGATATACCAACTAGTCTTTCTCAGCATTTATCCTTCATATTATTATTTATAACTCTGCAGGCGCCTGCAGAACAGTAAAAAATCTACTGTGCGGAGTCTGTATTACATTCCACACGCAGAGTGGACGGGACATACGAGTAGGTATATGGGTAAGGTCACAAAAAACTGTACTTTTTATAAGTTTTGATGTGAGCCCATGTTTGATTGTGAATTCCATGCAATAACAAATAGTATGTTAATATTATTATATTATAATATATTGATAATTATGCTTAGAATAATGTAGAACTAACCAGAATATTCGAGAGGCATAAACTTAAAAAACCGGCCAAGTGCGAGTCGGACTCGCGCACCGAGGGTTCCGTACAAACCTGCAAGGTTTACAAAGTTCGTTCATTACGACAATCGAGTCATAACTATGGTATTTTTATTGCAAAATGAAATTCATAACATTACAATGGGGAAAGATGGAGGAGCATAAATTTAAGACAAAGATCTCTTTATCGTTTAAGTAATCCTTTATTTTATATTAACACATATCATTTATCTATAATATAACTGAAACACTTATACTAGCCTTGCAGCAGACATGGTTGTACTTTTGCGTTTTGCGTTTTTGCGTTGACTTAGAATTTTTTTTTTTTTCACGGGTTAAAGGCAATTAGATCTAAGTATTTGATATGAATTTCAACTTGATAGCTCTACGCGTTCATGAGGAAAAAAGTAATAAGTTTATATTTATTAAAAAATAAATATATATTTTGTAATGTAACTAAAAATTTAAGGTTTTCGGAATTTTTCCTTTATGTGTGCTATAAAACGTTGCTTCATGCCAAATTTCAAGATTCTAGGTCGACTGGAAGTACCCTTTAGGTTTTGATTCCCTTGCGAGTACTTGCGAGTTTCAAAATATGCAGCTTAAATTGCTGTTTCTTTTGATTGCGTTGACATAGAAGTTTGATTTTGTTACAGCTTAAAGGTATTATAGACCTGAGTATTTGGTATGAATTTCAATTTAATACCTCTACGCGTTTATGAGGAAATGGGTAGTAAGTTTAAAATTATTAAAAAAAAAATATATTATGTGATGTAACTAAAAATTTATGGTTTTCGTAATTTTTCCTTTATCTATGCTATAAGACGTTGCTTCGTACCAAATTTCAAGATTCTGAGTTCACGGGAAGCACCCTGTAGGTTTTGATTCCCTTGCAAGTGTCGAAAATTTGCGGCATAAACGGCTGTATCTTTTGATTGCGTTGGCTTAGAAGTTTGATTTTTTCACAGCTTCAAGGGACAGTAGACCTGAGTAATTGATATAAATTTCAGCTTCATACCTCCACGCGTTCCTGAGAAAAAGGGTCTTGACAGACGGACGGACAGACGGACAACAAAGTGATCCTATAAGGGTTCCGTTTTTTCCTTTTGAGGTACGGAACCCTAAAAATAAAAAATATTTTAGAATCAACAATATAAAGCTGCTTAGAGAAATTCATTTGTCTCCTATCAACCAACAGGACGAAAAAATTGCGTGAAAAAAAAAATATTAGCATTATGGTTTTAAAATTGTAGTATACTTTTAAAGCAATAAAGATGCTGTGTAATAATGTATAAATTATTGTAATAATACAATGCTAGTGAAAAAAAAAACAATTCTAATTTGTGTCTCCAAAATGTATCCAGTGTGTTATTCAGATTCGATATGAGGTAGATTTGTTGTTTTCAACAGAAGGCTACATTACTTAGCTAATTTTGATGTGGCAACACCTTAATGTAACTACCAAATGTCAGTTTTGACATATTTTTTTCATTTGTGGTCGAGACAGCTAATAATTGTAAATTCCATAATTTATTGCGCTTATTTCGGGCAGTGTATCTGGGAATTCTACGCGGTAAGTACAAAGATATCGTTTACTAGGTTCCTAATTCGAAATTTATAGTCAATGACCAGAGTATATCAAGTTTTATTAAAGAAATCGCGCTTCATTTGTGAGCGGTATTCATTGTTGAAGTTAGAATTTTCGAGTGTGTTTGTTCCAGTTCGTTATGTGTGTTATGGTGTTTGTTATGTCACACACTGGAATTTTTTAAAGGAGACTACACATAGGTAACTTAACCGACTCCGGCGAAATTAAAAAGGGTAATGTTATTCTGACGTACCTAGACTAGAGTGGCGTACTAGTTACTAGTACTATTCTGTTATACAGGGTGTTTGGAAGCTGAGTGCAAAGCTTTAAGGGAGTGATAGTTGACACCATTTACAGCATTTTGAGCCATACATGTCTTAGACGAAGTATGTTTTATTTTTTAATTTTAACTACTGTTGTGTTATTTTTAACTTTTAGTCAAAAATAACATACTGGCTTTAACTGAGAAAAAAATAAAAAAAATCATACTTGGTCTATTTAGGTGAGTAGCTAAGTGTTTTATTATTTCTATTTATATTTATTACAGATGCCTACCCAAGCTGAAAGGCAAAAACAATATAGAGAACGTTTAAAACGAGACAACCCTGAAAAATATGAAGCGATTAAAAAGAAAAATGCAGAAAGGACAAACAGAAATAGAAAAAGGATCAATGATTGTCAATCTGAGAAAGAACAACAAGAAATGCGAAAAAATGGAGACAGGATAAAAAGAAAGAAAAACACAAGAAATCTAATAATATTGAAGATGAAAATAAAAATGCGCAAAAAAGAATTAATAGAGTCAATTACAGATTAAAAAAGGAAAATACGAAAAGCTAAAGTAATATCAATAACTAAGGAAATGAAAAAATATAGGAAAAAAATCAACAGAATGCAGCGGAAAAACCAAGAATTGCTGAAACATATTGAACAGTTAAAAAACGAAAATAATGAAACAACATACAGACATTACAGTTTCTCAAGAAAATGACCAAATGACTCCTTGTAAAAAAGCAGATAGTTTCATAAACCAGAACTTACCAAACATATCCATAGAATAAAAGGAAAAAGTTAAAAAACGACTTCTGCAACATAATGTTTTAGTAGATTCTTTAAAACAGTGTTACGAAACCACACAAAATAATTATTCTAAACGCGTTATTAAGAGTGTAGTAGATGATTCTATCGTTGAAAAATACAAAATGAAGAGTAAGATGTCCACTTATTTAGGATTGAAAGGCAAAATACGTTACATACACACTTGCACACTAAACACACACACACTTTCACACACACACACACACACTAAGAAAAAACACACACACACACACACTTTCTTCACTAAGAAAAAAATTATGCTCTACTAAATAAACTTAAAGAATTTTTCGAAAGGGATGATGTAAGTCGGGCCACGGCGGGCAAAAAGAATATAAAACTTTACATAAAGACAGAGAAGGTATTTATTGGACACTTTGGAAAATCTATTTAAGAAATATAAGTCTGAAAGAGGGAAA
The DNA here is from genome assembly GCA_927399505.1 of Luperina testacea. NCBI lineage: Eukaryota > Metazoa > Arthropoda > Insecta > Lepidoptera > Noctuidae > Luperina > Luperina testacea. The sequence goes on from OV656782.1 coordinate 4,413,362, forward strand.
GGCAATGATATTTTAGTAAACAGATATGTTATGAGCGCGCAAATCGTGAAGACTAGAAAACGTCCTAATTGGGACGTATTCCTTTAGTCTGTGTCACGCACGTCTACGAGTGACACGGTGCGCGCTGCCATGTAATTACCATCCAAAATGCCATCTTGTGTATTTAGAAAGTGTACCAATTATGATACCAAAGTTAATAAAACACAAGGGATCTCATACCACATGTAACTACACAATATACTTCGATTTATTAATATATTTCAATTATTTTCCTAATATTCTGATATTTGGAGGTTAGAAAAAAGAAAGAGATGGAAGATACATTTTTTGTCGTAAGAACGACAAGGATGCGTGCACTCCGGACATAGAATAAAAGTACAGATGCGAATATTAGGCAGTAAAGTCATCTTTACAGCAGAGTTCTAGTTTCCCTTTTAATAAATTTTCTTTATAATTTTGTTTGATATATTTAATTATAAATTAAACATGTCATATATAGCGAAAGAAAATATTAATAGCTTATCGTTACCATAATATGTCACAGATAGTGTTAAAATGAAGCTGCCATTGAGATCAGGCTTCAAGAATGGATCGCAATTGTTCATAAACAAAGAAATGGATCGTTTATATTACTTTACTGTGTGACAACAGCTACCTACCTTTTAATAGTGTTTATTCGTTGCATAGGCACAAATCCCGACTACAAATTCTGTACACGCGGTTTGTACTTTCTGCCTAGTTAATTTGTTAGTCTATGATGCCAACGTGCGGTGATTGGTAGCCCGAATAAGGTTTGTTTACATTCACGCGCAATTGACAACATCTAGCCGTCACTTTTTTTCTTATTGATTTTATCAAGCTATCCTTTTTACTTGTAGTGAAATGTAAAATGAATGAAAAGTGTGTATGTGTGCTGCCTCTCGGCGCGGAACACTTTTTTCTGTTGTTTTGTAAGTGTATAACATATCTGTTTACTAAAATATCATTGGGGAAAGGTAAATTGACGACTTTTAAAAAATACAGACCATTCTATATTTTACCACCTAAAGTTGACAGGCGAGAAACATGCGCTTGCATAAACCATGAAAATATACTTATGAAAGTGAAAACACTAAAATCCTTGGGTTTGATTTTGAATAGTATATGGTTTCTTTTTGAATAGTACCTACTTTAATCGGTTATCGGTATTACCTCTTTTCTGTTGTTGGCACATTATTTTGATAAAGGTTTTTAATTCTTTAACATTTTGGTGTTTATTTTCGCAAACACGAAACCTGCAAACTGTAGTCTGTGCATGGTTGAATTTTAATTCCATGAAAATAAATAATTCATAATATTTTTAAATGGATTTTACTTGACCTATTTCCAAGTGAACATTGACCTTTACATTATTCCAGTGCGTTATTGTGTTATTGTGTGTTATATCTTCCAGTGCGTTATTTACATTTTTTGACGACCTTACCCATATGTTTTTCTGACTGACCGACTTCTTGACAATGCAAAAGTGCCTGTTAATGGTTTAATTGAAATAAATGGTTTGAGTTTGTATATTATCCTTATTTAATTAATGAAATCAATATTTATTGCACCTACCACTGTTTGTCTCTGCATCACCCAAAGGTTGACTGGTAGAAAATGCCTATGCTATTAAATCCTTTGTACATTGCTGTGCTTAATGTATAAAATAAATACACATGATAAACCAACTCGATAAAGGGCTTAAAACAACATCTCTAATCTCTGATTGCTCTGACGTCATTACGTCAGAGCAAAGCAGTTCGATGTTGTTGAGCGGAATTTCACTCGTTTATGTCGATAACCTCTAAAACAAGTTCGTGTATCTAGGTGAATACTTCGCGCCTTCATTTTGTATCATTCAATTTTGACCTGCACCTGCTTATTTTTGGACACCATGGTGGCGCAACCATGGTCGCGCTGCTAGATAAATATACACAGCTTTATGGTTGATAGGTATGTAACATCGACCACTAATAAAGAACTTATCTAACTATAAGCGTCCGATCGGTTGCGCAACCAACTATACATTTTGTGGTAGTGCGACCATGGTTTTACCGCCACTGGTGTCCTAGTGAGATAGGACCCTGAGAGAGGGATAAAATAGATGTTGATAGAGGGACACCAAAGAAGGGATGGATTGGGTGATAGATGTTGTGAATGAAAAGGGAGTGAATGATAACATAACAGCTAAAGGGAATGGAAGAGAAGGGACATTTAAAACAGACTCCAAGTGACATTTGTGATGGGCAGGCAGAAGGCGAACAGTTGGGAACAAGTCAAGTAATTTATTACAAATAAACCATTTAAAGGCATTGTGCACCAAAAGGTATGGAGAAGAATGGGCAAGAAACTATAGTTACTCTTTTAAAAACCAAAGAAACAATGGATGGATTTTGTGAAAGATGATAAATGGAGGTTGACCCCAAAGGTTGACTGGTAGAAAATGCCTATGGCATTAAGTCCGCCTCTGTATATTTATGTGCTTAGAGTATTAAATAAATAAATAATAATAAATATGGAGAGAGAGGGTGTTAACATTGCGATAACCACTAATAGAGATGTGCTATAAGACTAGTGGAAGACCATAGAAGTGATGGATAAATTGTGTGAAAGATGATACGGCTACAGAGGAGGTGAGTACATAAATATTTATGGCAGAAGAAGACATGCTGCACCAACCTCAAATCAATTCAGATGAGAGCAAGAAGATGATTATTTGAAGCCATTTTATTTTTTACATGAAGTTATAGCAGGTATTTATCGACGAAGAAATTGCTGAAAACGCCCAGCAACGCCTGACTGTTACACCCAAATTCTGGATGAAGCTTTAAAATGTATATAGATTTTGCCACCATTCAATGCGTCAGACGTAAATTCAAGTAACACCAGTCGTGAAAGATATTTTCATGTAAGTCATCGAAACAATCTAATTACAAATTCGTCAGTGAAATACAAACAGTGAAAACTTTAATCTCTGACCTCTTAACCTTCCGTTAGAACATACGTCATTGATACATCGTTGTTATAAATGTATTTAACTATACAGCGTGTTTTTGAAAGGTGTGGTCACAGATATAATATAGACCTAGATAACGCAAGTATCACGATCTGTATGAAAACCAAGCGTGCCATTTTTTGACTACCCACAATCACTATATAGTGATATTTTTTATTTTTAGTGATATTATTATTTAGTGATAGAAAAATCAAATCGATTCGAAGACGCCGTAAAAAGGTCACCCAAAAAGGTCACAGAAAGGTACCCAAGGAATGGAAAAAGACATAGAGGAAGATAGTTGAAATGTGGGAGGATGGTCTGCACAAAAGGTTGGCGAAGATCTGGCAAGAATAAGTGGAGGAAAATAGGGAAGGCCTATTTCGCAAGACAGCCTGACCCGGTAGCTGATAATAGTTAATTTGCATTAATAGGGTTCACAAGCAGTAATAACAGCCGCACGGGTCGATCGATCAGGTTAAGCTACGCTTGGCGCGGTTGGTCCGTGGATGGATGACCATCTTCACATACCAAGACCCCTCCGTGCCTCGGAAAGCACGTTAAGCCGTTGATCCCGGCTGTCATTCGTGGATCTTTGACAGTCGTTACGGGTCGATAAAAGCCAGAAAGTCTGACAACCAGTCTTACCAAGGGGTATCGTATTACCCAGTAAATGGGTTGTGGAGGTCAGATAGGCAGTCGCTCCATGTAAAACACTGGTATTCAGCTGCATCCGGTTAGACTGGAAGCCGACCCTAACATAGTTGGGAAAAGGCTAGGCAGATGATGATGATAGGGTTCACAAGCAGAAATTATAATATTATTAATTAATGTATTATGTAGATATCTATACTAGTCCTATACTAGTAATAAAACTGAAGAGTTTTTTAGTTTGCGCTAAACTGCCGGTAGTATTTGAAAAATTCTTTTTGCGTTTGATAGTTAGGCTATGTATGAGCCGAGCAAAAAGAAAAAAAAAAGGCACAAAGAACGGTAAACGAAAACAAAGTGATGGCGCGAGCAGGTGATGCAATACGATGGAGTGGGTCGGGGAAACAATAAATTTCACACGGACGAAGTCGCGGACAGAAGCTAGTCCTACTTCCTACTTGATCATGATCACACTATACACACTATAATATTATAAAGGCGAAAGTTTGTGAGTGTGTGTGTTTATATGTTTGTTACTTCTTCACGCACAAGCGGCCGGACCAATTTTGATAAAATTTGGTATGGAGTTAGCTGACACCCTGGATTTAGGATACATTTTATCCCGATATTCCCACGGCATCGACACTTATGCGGGTGAACCGCGGTGCGCACTAGACAAATAAGCAAGGCGCGCAAATAAGTTCTAATTTATAAACTAACTACTAAGTTAGTTTATAAATTAGAACTTAACTATGTACAAAGGGTTAGAGGAAATGAAAGGCAATTAAAAAAAACCACACCCTTACATATTACCACATCTTCCTAATACATGCTGTATATGTACATATATTTACATATTTAATCATATACTAAGACTACAAGTCATTGTACTGTATTGCATACAATACATTGGAACTAGTAATTAGATTACCTGGTTGTGTAACTTTGCTACTTTTTCATAGGGTTATATTTTTATGGTACACGCTGTGTATCCTGAGTTCAACGTCCTGCAGTAGTCAAGATAAACTCAATCGATGGACTGATTTATATAAGGATGGTCAAAGGATAACAAAATCATTTTGAATAGGAGTGGAAAGAACGAAAGTGGTCGATTTCAACTTTCCACGTTTTGTAAAAATAGCCTGGTTAACACCAGGCAAATAGCAATTTCTGCAGATCTATATCTATCGCAAGAGATAATAAAAATCAGAGCGGCAATTTTCGTAATTTTAAGAGTGTTCACAGTCTGATCTTAGTCTCAATCTGTCAAAAATAAATTTCTCTACATTTTTGACGAATGAATGTTTGACATCCATTGTCGCTGAAATGAGATTGCGCCTATAGTCCAGTCATTTTAGGCATTTCAAACCCCAATCTGCGGAAAAATTCCTAGTGAGCTGAATTTTTGTACACACCTTTATTACGACGTTGTAATGAAGATGTGAAAAATCGACATTAATATCGTGCCGGCTAAAAGAGTTATAAAGGTCAAAAGGTCACGAAAATCAGTTTTTTGCAAATATCTCGCGACCTATTAGTCGGAGGTCAATACAGTCATTATAAAAATTGTTTGTCGTGAAATTATCTACAAAAAATGCCTCTTGCAATTTTCTGTAAAATTAACTGTTTTTGAAGTAGAGCGCTGAGAAAGCGACTAGAATGCACTTACATACAGTATTGTATACCGTATACCAAGGCGTAAACTCTATTGTTTTTTATTTATGTTTTTAAGTGTCTTAAAAACTTCTATCTGATATTTGGGCGTTTTGTGAAAAGTATACTTATATTATAGAGGTTTGGAACTTAGTAAAATCTACTATATATTATATAAACGACCTCCGATGGCAAATGTTCTGTATTTTATTGTTCCGAGACCCGTCCCTTTATATCTGCTACTGTCTGTCGGAGTGTGTTTAGCTCAGTTGAAAAATATTTACTAAGTTCCAAACCTCTATAATATAAGTATACTTTTCACAAAACGCCCAAATATCTGATAGAAGTTTTTAAGACACTTAAAAACATAAATAAAAAACAATAGAGTTTACGCCTTGTTATACGGTATACAATACTGTATGTAAGTGCATTCTAGTCGCTTTCTCAGCGCTCTACTCCGAAAACGGTTAATTTTACAGAAAATTGCAAGAGGCATTTTTTGTAGATAATTTCACGACAAACAATTTTTATAACGACTGTATTGACCTCCGACCAATAGGTCGCGAGATATTTGCAAAAAACTGATTTTCATGACCTTTTGACCTTTATAACTCTTTTAGCCGGCACGATATTAATGTCGATTTTTCACATCTTCATTACAACGCCGTAATAAAGGCGTATACAAAAATTCAGCTCACTAGGAATTTTTCCGCAGATAAAATCTAAAATGACTGGGCTACTAGATTTTAAACGTTTTTAATTACAGGATTTGACCTTCAGCCGGCCGATTCTGTAAAAATCTCACCGTGAAAACTTAGGTGAAGTGAGTTTGTTTTTGCTAGGAATTGACACTATTGACAGCTCATTCCACGGTCACTTCACCTAAGTTTTCACGGTGAAATTTTTACAGAATAGCACCGCAGATGTCATTTGCACGTTTCCATACTTAAATATCTTCAGAATCTGGTTTCGATCTAAGCTTAATGGCGTTAATTGCACAAATGGTAAATGGACATTCTGATTAGATCTAATCTAGAATTGTCCTGTTCCATTACATAAACAAAATAACGTAGTTCTATATATCTACCTAGATTAAAATATAGCCTCCAGATAAACATTGCACAAATACGTTTAGTTACAAACAACCCAACAGTGCTGCAATCAGTGCATTGAGTGCTACAGTATAATTAATATTCTGTAAGCGAGATGTACGTGCATTGTGCAAGTATACAAAGAGGATTGAAGAATTTTGTATCGTACCTACAGTGTCCGCCACTTTGATTTTTTTTTCAAAATGGCGGCTACGCATTAAACCTACTACGTTTTCGAGGAATTAACGTTCAAAGTTGATCGCGTGACAGCCATTTTTTTTGAACTTGCGTACGTCATGTTGCGTAGATGTTTGAAAATGTAAACATTCAAAGTGATTATTTTAAACATCTATGCAACAAGATGCAAGGGGTCATTCCACAAATTCCCTTATATGATCCCTGCTCAGCATCGCCGATGCAAGCAAGTTTAAAAAATATGGATATCACGTGATCAACTTTGAACATGAATATTTCAGAAACGTGAAACTTTACGGGGTTTATTCTTATTATGTTTTCTGTTTTATTTGATCTCAGCTATCGAATTATATACATAATTCTTATGCGTCGCCGCCATTTTGAAAAAAAATCTAAATAGCGGGCAGTAGATATGCCACGGACTATAGCCCTTTAGCTCTTGTTTGTTAACGTTCCATGTTTTAAAACCATGTGTGGTGCTGAGATATGTGTTTAGGCTTCATCTTCTCTCGTAAAGCCACCAACTACAAAATAATACCTAATAGCATAAAAAAATTTCAAAAAAACATTTCGATTTCAAATGGCCTGAGCAATCTCAAAACTAGTTTTACAATTTATTTAAATTAAAAGTCAACACCAATAGCTAATAGCATAAAAACATTTTGATCTTAATTTAAATAGCCTTTATTAGCAATCTTAAAAGTAATTTTGCAACTTATTTAAATTAAAAGTTAACATCAGAATTCTCCATCACCCGAATTGCGTAACACACAATGAATCACAATCTGAATGATATTACTAATCAATGAGTGTTGTTGAACTGTCAAAATGCCATTTGCTACTGATTGTGTGTTATGCAATTAACCCTCCGATTGCTTTGTTCTTTAGCATAGGCCTCCCTCAGACTTTTCCATAACTTACGATCGGGAGTATTTCTTCTCCATGTCCTTTTCTCAATAGTTTTAAGTTGTTTTCCTTCTCTGAGATACCATTCTGTTGCTTATTTGGGCCATCTTCCGTTTTTACCCCCAATGACATAACCAGCCCACTTCTATTTTAGTTTTTTAATTGTGTAAGTCATGTCTGCTACGTTTGTTTTTCTTATTATAAGATTATACCTATTTCTTTCATAGAAAAGCCTTATAGGCCTATAGTGTTTCCAGTGTTGGGAGTCTGGTACACAGGCCTCCTTTCTGTGAGAAGGAGTGGGCCGTACTCACACACAAGAACCCACTGAATGTCATATGTCTTCGAATTTATAACTGGCTTCGAACAGCACATGACGTGGTAAAAATATTAGCCAGTTAGCAAGGTAGTAGATGGCTGTCCAGGGTTCGGTGGACATACAGCCAATTGCGACTTGTGGAGACTGACAACGCCCGCCATTATGTCTTAACAGCAGGGCTCGGAAACCGGTTGAAATTCTTAACCGGTAATGGTCATTGACCCCAAACCGAAATCGATTTAGGTTAAAGGTTGCACTTTACCGGTTTTTACCGGTTTATGCGATTTACCGGTTTTCCATGAATTTTGGTTTTGATACTGAAAATTAACCGGTTAAAACCAAGTTTGATAGGGTCCCCGGCCCCCGCCACTCTCACTCGCACGTTCTGGAAGTTGCGATGTCATTTACTTACAAAATTTTAGTCGCATCAAGTCGCATGCAAATTCGCAACGTCGCCGCCTCAAGATACAAAGACATTAAATACTAATAGGCAACGAAGAATAGAGGTGAGTTTTATTCGAATTAATTATGTTGACTTAATTTTAACTAGCTTCCGTCTTAAGTTAATTTATTAAGTTTATTCTTTCCAGGATTAAAGCGGAGCAAATCTCCACATCCTCTTGACTTTTTTTTTTCGGGATGGGAAATCATCAAATGACCCCTCCCGCTCTGGGTGGAGCGGAAGGGAGTGTCAGACTCTTACTGACTAAAACCCACCCGTGTTCCTTCCTTAGCCCTTTATGTTCCGGGCCAGCGGTAACTCTTTCGGACAATCCCGCTGACCCGACAGGCTTCGGCCCTGATGGGCCCCTCCGAATGATGCTGACATCTCTTTGAGGCGCGCGTGGAACACGCACGCGCCGTCCGGCACGGTTCTGGTCTTGATCGCTCTCTCCCTCAACCATCTCGCCGCCTCCTTCGCTAGCATGACTGCTTCGCAGAAGGAGGCGACTGCCCCCCACTCCCTCTTGCCCCGGACCATGGCTTGAACCGGGGCCGGACGCGAGAGGTCTCCGCCGCTGCCGATCGCCTCTACGAGGACACTGCGGTGCTCCGCCTAAGCGGGGCAGACATCCACCGTGTGCTCCACCGTGTCTTCTGGGCGATCCTGGCAATGGTGACACCCGGGCATATCCTCCCGCCTGATGATGTGCAGGAATCTCCCGAAACTTCCGTGTCCGGTGAGGACCTGCGTCAGGCGGTAGGTGAGGGCGCCGTGACGCCTCTCTAGCCACTCCTCAAAGAGGGGTCTTATCGCCGCTATCGTGGCGTGCCCTGCGCTGGGTTGCGACAGTCGCTCTTTCCATGCCGCCATGAGATAGCGCCGGAGGTCCGTCCGCTCCGCCGCGATTTGCCGCGGAAGCGGAGTTTCCCCCCGGCGTAGTGTCTCGCGCGCCTCTCATACAGGCGCGCGAGCTGATCTCATGGCGGCAGTCCGGCAAGGAGGCTTGCCGCCTCGCCCGAGATCGCACGGTAGCCCCGGATCAGCCTTCCCGCTATCACCTTCTGGGGCGCGGAAGGAGGCGTTTGGCCCCCTCAGGTTGGGCAGGAGCCGCTTGAAGGCGGCCCCGACCCGTTCCAGTTTGGGAGCCAAACGTCGGAAATGCTCGACGAAGTTCCACCGGCTGTCAAGGACGAGACCCAGGTCACATCGTCGTCTCGACGCCGATGTGAACCCCTCCTACCGTTAGTTGGGCGTGTTCCGGTGCCCATGAAACGACATGGCCTCGGACTTGTGCAATGCCACCTCGAGACCCAACTGCCGGATCCTCTCCCCGACTATCGCAACCCCACGTGTCATCACGTCGGCCGCCGTCTGATGCGAGCTCCCTTGCGCCAGGACTAGCGTGTCGTCAGCGTAGCAAACCACGCTGGCGCCATCAGGGAGGTCGGCCCGCAGCACCCAGTCGTAACCGATGTCCCACGGGAGCGGCCCCGGAACGATCCCTGAGGGACATGGCACGACTTCTCTCTCCAGTTCCACTCCCCATCGCGACCGGGGTAGATGACGGCTCTGTCCGTCAAATACGCCCCGACTACTCCACGGAGGTAGGTCGGCACCCGGTGATACCGGAGTGCCTCCCCAATGCAGCCCCAAGGCAGGGTGATAAACGCGTTGGCGATGTCGAGTGACGCCCCCACGACGACCCCACCCCGGGACACCGCGTCCCCCGTCGTGAGGGCTCTCACACGCATGATGACATCCACCGTCGAGCGCCCTTGCGGAAGCCAAACAGGCTGTCCACAAGATCCGGCCCCGTTCTCACCAGTGCCCGACGAGGCGGCCAGCAATTAGTCTCTCAAAGAGCTTGCCGACCTCGTCGAGCAGCACGATGGGCCGGTATGCGGTCGGAGAGTCCGCAGGGCGCCCTGGCTTCTGAATGAGGACCAGCTTCCCCGTCTTCCAACGGAGTGGAAACTAGCCTCTCTCCATACATGCGCTTAAGAGCGCCTCCAATCGAGGCCCGAGAGCCCTCGAGGCCAGGACCCAGGCTTTACCTGGCAAGCCGTCGGGTCCTGGGGCGGTATTTTTGGCCTTCAGCCTTCCTACCGCCGCTCTCAGATCTACCCCGGTCACTTCGGGGATGTCATCATCGTCCACGTGGTCTGCTTCGGGCATCGGAAGTGGCGGAGCCATAGGCGAGGGAGTGTGCTACCCCCGTGTGGGAGAGCTTGTTGGAGTTCTAAATTAGAGGCCTAGGATTAGTTTACACTCCACTGATGTCCCACATATTACAACTATTCATTTGTACAGACGCCAGCACATCAAGTTACTACAATCTGTCAAATTTCTTTAATAGATTTTAAACTTTATCGCTACAGCATAAGGTTCAAGGTTGATTGGGAAAATTTGGCAGTTTCGGGTACCTTGATGTGCTGGCGTCTGTACACAAAAATGTAATTTTTAGAGGTGAAATAAAACTTTTATAGAATTTGAATTACCAACGATTCACAATCAAGAAATTAAAAATAACAATATTTTGTTACAACTCACACACGGCCATAAGATCCCAGACTAGGCAGAGCCTGTATTATTATTTATACAGGGTGGATACGATAAGACCCATGAGGTTTTCTTTGAAATACCTACTGCTTCTGCCAATCATCATCATCAGCCTATAATGTTCCCACTGCTGGGACACAGGCCTCCTCTCAGTGAGAGGGAGTGGGCCGTAATCCACCACGCGGGCCCAGTGCGGGTTGGTAGATGTCACATGTCTTCGAATTTTTGGTTCTAGGACATGCCGGTTTCCTCACGATGTTTTCCTTCACCGTTTTGTGAGCAGTGGTGATGAAATAATTTACACAAAGTAAAGCGCCTGTCTGGGTTCGAACCTACGACCTACAACTCGTAAGTCGCGGCCGTTACCACTTGGCCACCACTGCTCATCATATAAGGTAGAGGTAAATAGCTGCGAGAAAGTATTCATTGCTGAAAAGCACTTCTTGACGACTTCTTAAACAGGACAGCAAACGCTGGGCAAAAGAGCTATGTAGTTGTTCGACTTCGAGACGACACTTCGTCCAAGCAATGTAGAAAAGTTAGTCGTTTCTTTTGCAATTTTTATGATAAAAAAGTGAGTTTACGAATTGTCCAAAATCCAAACGCAATGAACGCGGAGTGGGTGACGACTGGCGTAGGTATGCTCGACGCTTGCGGGTGCAAAACTAAGCAAGTCGAAACATGAATCTACCCACACCATTAAGTTCTTTGGTTGTATTTGCCGCCTCAGATGTATTTTTATACTATATATAACTATGTATTTTTGTTTTTCATAATATTTTCTGGTGTAATGTCACTAGAACTTCTAGAAAGTGTTAAAAAAATAGACGAAAACAAATACGAATTATGAAATTAACCGGTTAATTTGGGTGTCAAAACCGTTTGTGCTTATGTAACCGGTAACCTTTATTATTTGGGTTACATAAAAACAGTTCACTTGTTTAACCGGTAAATGAAGGAACGATATATTTACCGGTATTTAATCTAAATTAACCGCTCTTTTTAAACCGGTTCCGAGCCCTGCTTAACAGTAGTTCAAGTACACGGCGGATATAATAATAATACATTTTATTTGATCAAGCAACAAGGACACATTGTGTTAGTAAACTTAAGAACTATGTTAGACCATTTTATTTAAATTTATTTCATCCCATGGGAGATGGCACTGCAGTGATTCACGTATATGCAATCATTTTCAGGATATTAGCAGTAGACTGTACAAAAATCTATTGCCATTTGTGGAAACTATTTTCATGTCAGGGTGTGGATGGGTGACTAATTCTCACATATGTTTTGTAAATCGCGTCAAAGGGTCACATCCAGATTATACACCTGCGGTTGTTTCTGATATTCAATGGGTTGGAAATGTAATCTAAGTTTCGGATATCGGTATTTCCAAATCATTGGGTTGCAGAAACTAAATGGCTTTCCTGGTAATGACGGTTCGAACTAAGCGTAGTAGGTACAACTTACAGTAACAACATAATACAGACGTAACAACTTGTTTGTCAGGTTGTGCTATGTTGTGTATGTTTAATTATAAGCTGTATGATCATCTTATTCGGTTCAAATGAAAGATACTGTAAAATCGAAAGTGGGCGCAACCAGTTTGGGTAAATTCCGTTCAAGTCAGACTGGTTTGGAGATTTGTATTGAAATTTAATTTGGGCTAAAGCCCAAAAAAAACCACAAACACAATAAAACAATATAAACCACATATTTATAAGTCTGTGATATAAAAATAAATTAAAATTTATTTTTATATCACAGACTTATAAATATGTGGTTTATATTTTTGGACAAATGAGACTGCTAAAGATGCATTTAAAGATTATCGTCCAATTAGTAAAGACTCCCGTACTTGGTCATTTATTTACACGCGTTTAAAATCACTTTGTAGTAAAATATTCAATTACTTAGTCGGTTCTTAAAATAACTTGGATGACTAAGATAGAGATACAGGTTTTATTAGCGTGAAGTTTGTGAAGTGTTTATTAATAGAATACTTGGTCGATCGTGCGCGTGTGTCTTTGGATTTTTACTCGGTAGCTAATATTTACAGCTAAGTGTGTGATGGAACGAATTAGCAATTGTTTTTATGGCTTTTATATTAGGTGGATTTTCTTTATTTATTTATTTTCTTTAATTAACTTTCAAGTAATTGCCTGAGCTTTCTAAATGCATTATCTTTTCAATCTTAATTGTGCCGTTCTTTTTAGCTTGGATACCTATTTTGGCAGTAGACTGTGGAATTATCATAAACACAACCAGTCGTGTCTGTTTTGTGCCATCATTTTATAGTTCTTCTTGCTAATTCAATCGTTACGGGTAGTCAGAAGGGCAAAAGTCTGACAAGCAGTCTTACCAAGGACAGATAGACAGTCGCTCCATGTAATTTATTTAGAGATTCCTTACCATTCCGTCTTATAAAAGCTACAGTTATTCTTCTCTCCTATCGACACGACGAATAATAATGAAAATAGTTCATGCCGTAATAAAATATTAGTTAGTCCACAAGATGGCTGTGAATCGAACTGCCCTTCGCGTTACAGAAGTAGTTTTAAGCTTCAGCCAAACCTGCGCGACCAAAGCGACTGCGAAGTGGGAGTGTCAGTCGCGCGGCTGACGCTGCTCTTGTTCATCTATGGCGCCTTGCACACCTACGCGATCGCTGTAGTTGCGAGAGTTGTTCACGTTTAGTTTCACGTTGTGGACGCTCCCGCTTCGGGTCTCGCGTACTTGACGCGCAGGTTTGGTCGAAGCTTTAAGTGTCACCACTCTCGGAGGCTATTTTAATACACCCCAATTCATCATCATTCTCTTGCCCTTATCCTAATTTATATGCGATCGCCGCACATGTCATTTCAACGCACCCCCATAGCTATAATGCCTTAAAATTGAACCCAAGTCAGATCCCTACAGCTTATACCCTACACTCCACTCCATAGAAGTGGTGGTAGAAATATAAAATATGGTCAGACAACTAAAATAATGAACCAACATCAACAGTATAGAAAGGGAGTCCCATCCACTAAGATGTCTGTCCTTGGGAGTAAGCTGTAATCTACTGCGGTTTATACAGCCGTAATGATTGTAATTTGCGGTTTTGAGAGCTCTGTCCTGTAAACGATATAATTACAGTTATGATTTGGACTGCACAACGTATAATTTTTATTAAAGAACTGATTATCTTTCCAAATGTGTTTAATTGGAGAACAAGTTGTAGGAAATTGGGACAATTTGGTTTATTAACGAAAGTTTCTCGGTTGACTAGTATCTGATGTTAAGCGATGATGCGCTCTAAGATGGTGAAAAAAAAAAGTATTTATTGGGACTCGCACAGGAAGATCAAAACAATAGCATAAAATAATAAAATAGTCCAGCGGGGCAATTGCGTAGTACATTATCAATCGGAATCGGTTTCATTTTGACAGTTCAACAACATTCATTGCGTTATTTACGTTTTGAGCAGACATTTTATTCGAACTTATTAAGCAATGGATTAGCAATTTACTTCAAAATGATTCAGATTTCGATTGGTAGTGTATTACGCAATTACGGTGCTGTACGAGGCCAAGAGGCGTTTCAGCATAGTGCTGCGATACTTAAAAATGAATGTCGCAGCGCTGGTATTCTGATGGGGTCCGCTGTGATGTCACAAGCAAATACGGAAATAAATAAATAATAGTAATAATAATATAAATTGACCGAGGAGGAGGGAGTAAAGGAAGGAGTGAGGGAGACCTTTGCCCAGGAGTGAGACGGCGTAGTCTAGTAAAAAAATCTATATTGACCAAGCGTGGTGATCAATGTTTAACACTTCTCTGTATGAGAAGAGGCATTTGCCCTACAGTGGGATGGTAACAGACTGGTTTTATTTAATACTGGCTGCGCCCCGCGGTTTCACCCGCAGAAGTGTCGATGCCGTGGGAATATTGGGATAAAAAGTAGCCTATATGTTAACCCAAGGTGTCAGCTACCTCCATATAAAATTTTATCAAAATTGGTTCAGCCGTTTGAGCGTGAAGAAGTAACAAACATATAAACACACACTCACAAACTTTCGCCTTTATAAATTAATGTGATAAATTCAACACAAAAATAAAATATAAATAGTAAGTAATACAATTAAATGGAGTCCACATGTCAATGCCCGACAAAGCCTCATTATTTTTCTATGGCATCACTTTCTAGAAGCAATCAGTTTCATGTTCGAGATTCCCAGGTATTAGCTATCGGCAAACTTAGAATTAAGTTCACATACAGGTGTCAAAACCACTCTCGCCCGAGATTGTCAGCTCATTGAAGCGGAAAGGAGCGGAGAAATGCAAACGTTATCTAATAGAATACTGCGGACTGCAGTATATTCTACGTCATATGAGTTTAGTTCACCGTGTGAACAATCTCATTCAGTATATGTACTAGCTTCGGCAGTACATATACTAAAATTGGAACTAATATCATTACAGCCTCCAATAGTTAGTAGACATTTTTTGCACTTCAGCTGTGACACACGACATTATAATTTAATATTCTAGTGATAAGTACAGACGCTAGCACATCAAGCTACTACAATCTGTCAAATTTCTTTAATAGATTTTCAACTTTATCGCTGAAGAATAAGGTTCAAAGTTGATTGGGAAAATTTTACAGTTTCGGGTAGCTTGATGTGCTGGCGTCCGTACAAATGTGTGAACCGCTGTAACGTTGTTACCGACTGATTTAACTGTGTGGGGTATTCGTGACCGCGTGGGCGAGTAATACACTGAAGTGAGTTGTAAATAGTAACGATTAATTTATTACGATATCAAGTAACTAAAGCTAGTAGTTACACTTGACACGAAAAGGTAAAATTAAATAATGTTACATGAAGAGTAAAACTAATAGAAACACGAAGCTCGCCGTAAACTATTACGGCGAGCTTCGGCGAGTAAAATATGATCGGGGGTCAGAGAGGACCTCGCACGATCGTAGTTCAGCACAGACTGAAGCTCCGAACCAAAACTCTCCCAAATCTGCCGTTCACTAAACAAAGGAAGCGGCAAAACGATTTTACACAAAGGACAGAAATGCAAATGGGTACAATATAAGACAACTAAAAATAAAAGAACAATGAACCTTAACTAACAATAGCAAATGGGTACAATACAAGATAACATAATAGAACATTGAAGAACCTTAACTAAAAGTAAAGAATCATGAAAGACAATAGTACCTATAACTTAAATCGCTTGCAGATGTGATTCGTGGGAAAAACACAAAATGAAACTTTCTAAAAATTATTACAATAAGTACCTCTATAAAAATATTACATTCTTAAAACTATGCAAGGGATGGGTACGTGAGACACAGTCCCAACAGTACCCCCCTACCAGTGATAAAGATCACGAAACACCTGCCTGATAGTAATCAGGAAATTTAACTCGCCTACCAGAACGGCGAGGAATATGCTTGCCAGGCCAACTTAGGTTCCATTGAGTCGGAACCGGTTGCCGCATAGTTCACGGTGAGTCGGAACTATCTGCGAGGATGTCCCCAGTGAGTCGGGGTGGCGCGGGCGCTGCGTTATGCTCCAGTGCGTCGGATGTGGTACAGCGACCAGAACGGCGAGGAATATGCTTGCCAGGCCAACTTAGGTTCCAGTGAGTCGGAACCGGTTACCGCATAGTTCACGGTGAGTCGGAACTATCTGCGAAGATGTCCCCAGTGAGTCGGGGTGGCGCGGGCGCTGCGTCGACCAGGAGAGGAATTGGGCTCTTCTTGTTGACCGGCCGAAAGTGCAGTGTGCTGTGCCGAGGTTGCTGATGAGGCTGAGGGTGATGACCAGGTATGCGCGGTCGCTGCATGCTGGTGGTCAGGATACCCGTTGAAGCCGTGGGAGCTGGCTGGCTGGGAATGCGCGTCATCCGCCGCTAGTGA
This sequence comes from Luperina testacea, assembly GCA_927399505.1. Lineage (NCBI taxonomy): Eukaryota > Metazoa > Arthropoda > Insecta > Lepidoptera > Noctuidae > Luperina > Luperina testacea. The sequence goes on from OV656782.1 coordinate 4,430,113, forward strand.
CTCCCGCTGGATCGCTCGCCATTTTAACCCGTACTTTGATTTAGCACTCGCGAAATTCTTTACGCACTGTCACGAACTCACGCTATTGATAGTTTTGGTCACGTCGGGGTCACCACTGTGGGGTATTCGTGACCGCGTGGGCGAGTAATACACTGAAGTGAGTTGTAAATAGTAACGATTAATTTATTACGATATCAAGTAACTAAAGCTAGTAGTTACACTTGACACGAAAAGGTAAAATTAAATAATGTTACATGAAGAGTAAAACTAATAGAAACACGAAGCTCGCCGTAAACTATTACGGCGAGCTTCGGCGAGTAAAATATGATCGGGGGTCAGAGAGGACCTCGCACGATCGTAGTTCAGCACAGACTGAAGCTCCGAACCAAAACTCTCCCAAATCTGCCGTTCACTAAACAAAGGAAGCGGCAAAACGATTTTACACAAAGGACAGAAATGCAAATGGGTACAATATAAGACAACTAAAAATAAAAGAACAATGAACCTTAACTAACAATAGCAAATGGGTACAATACAAGATAACATAATAGAACATTGAAGAACCTTAACTAAAAGTAAAGAATCATGAAAGACAATAGTACCTATAACTTAAATCGCTTGCAGATGTGATTCGTGGGAAAAACACAAAATGAAACTTTCTAAAAATTATTACAATAAGTACCTCTATAAAAATATTACATTCTTAAAACTATGCAAGGGATGGGTACGTGAGACACAGTCCCAACAACTGTCTTTGACAATTTGAGTTATCATAAAAAATAGTCAAGTAATCCCTTAGGATTCAGCGGGATTGTCCGAAAGGGTTACCGTTGGCCCGGAACATAAAGGGCTAAGGAAGGAACACCGGTGGGTTTTAGTCAGTAAGAGTCTGACACTCCTTTCCGCTCCACCCAGAGCGGGAGGGGTTATTTGATGATTTACCAACCTGAAAAAAAACCCTAGTATTACAAGATTGTTTTTTTATTATTTTAAAACATCACATCACAGCTGAAGTGGAAAACTGTCAACTAACTTTTCGAGGCCACTTTATGAATATCAACCAGTACTGGGCCCGCGTGGTGGATTACGGCCTCTCACAGAGTGCAGGTCTGTTTCCTAGCAGTGGGAGTATTATAGGCTGATTTTCTTCTTCTTCTTAGTGTCGATAGCAATCTAAATGGACTCGGCCCAGGTTTCGGCTACTTGTTTGGCGCAATCACGAGCGTCCACCAGGTCCTGTAACGTGCAGGTGACAGGACTCGATATTAAGTGTCCCATCGTTTGTGGAGCAGCACTACATTTACTGAATTGCTGGTTATAATAAAAGCTGATTATTCTGTGCAAACAATGGAATTCCTTATCGGCAAAAATGAAGATTTTCCATACAAACTTTCAGCCCCTTTAGGAGTTTCATTTCAAATATCAAATATCTTGCCTTAGCGCTCATTTTCGTTATAAAAGTAACTTGTAAAATGTAATGCTTTTAGTTAGACGCAGCAGTTTAGGCTGTGCGTTGTCTATTATTGAATTTATTGTTAAGTGGATAATCATCATTTCAGCTGAAGGCCGTTCACTGTTGGGCAAAAACCTCACTACTCTCTTCCCACTTCTCTCTGTATAAAGCTGCTGAGGACGGTCAGCGGGATTGTCTGAAAGGGTTACCGCTGCCCCGGAACATAAAGGGCTAAGGAAGGAACACGGGTGGGTTTTAGTCAGTAAGAGTCTGACACTCCCTTATAGGTAATAGGTACAACGGGCTGTTGTCCGCAACTCCACGTCAATGCGCGTATTTTGCGTACGGGTGGGAAAATCGATCATTCGATCCACCCCAGCTCCTCAAGGAAGGCCAGCAACGCCTTTATGTTACTGACCGTCTCATGTAGGGTACCTGGGTTACCGAAGTACTTTGCCCTGTACGTGGCGACCACCGGGCAGTTTAGTAGCAAATGTGCCGCTGTCTCGTCGTCCTCCATGCAGGCCCTGCACAGCGGACTGTCTGTTACTCCTATGACAAAGAGGTGTTTATTGAATGACCCGTGGCCAGTTAAAGCTGCAGTAACTATACGCAGCTTTTGTTTAGTTAGACGGAGAACCTGTTTCGTGAGGCGGCCATCCAGTGTAGGAAGTGCTTCCTTAGCCTGCCTGCAGTGGCCTTGGTCCGTCCATAGTTTGTTGTGTTGATCTCTAGTGCGTTTCCTTACCAGAGTGCGTATATACCCGAAGGGGAGTGGCGCAATGGGCTCAGGTCCCACTGGTGCCATACTCGACCCTCTTCTGGCAAGCTCGTCGGCTGCATCATTACCTAACGAACCGCTGTGTCCTGTGATCCATTGAATGGTTATATTATTGAGGTTACCCACCTGGTTGAGGCGCTGGTGACACTCGTATATTAACCCAGAGTCAACTGCATAACTGTTCAGCGCTTGCAGAACAGCCATACTGTCTGAGAGTATTCGGATTGAGTGTTCCTTTACTGCCCTGGCCATAATGGCTGAAGCGGCTAGAGAGATGCCCAAGCATTCGGCCTGGAACACTGTGTTGTGGACCCCCAACGGTGCGGCTATATGTATGTTGAAGTCCTCCGAGAAGACTCCAGCACCTGTGCCACTACCTGTTTTGGATCCATCCGTGAAGATACGCAGCTCTGCAGGGCGCAGCCCTTCGCATCGGCGATCCTCGTGAAGCTGGATCTTGTATTTTTTATCAAATATAAATTGTTTATGAACCCGGTCGTTTATGGCTTTCGTAATGGGGAACTCCTTATGGAGTCCCTCAAGCAGCATGGTGTGTGGTGTACTACTCTTGCCCCAAAGATTTAGTGTGTTAAGACGTACTGCCGCCATCGTCGCTTCCTGCTGTATGAACAAGTGGAGCGGTGGGATTCCCAGGATGGCTTCAACTGCTGCCGTCGGGGTAGTCCTCATGCAGCCCGTAGTCGCCATGCAGGCTAGTCTTTGCATGCGTTGTAGTTTGTTTGAGGCTGTCACTAGCTTGGTGCGGGGCCACCAAACCACAGCTCCGTAGCTGATCATGGGTCGAATCACTGCAGTGTACAGCCAAAGTATAATCTTAGGGGATAGGCCCCACTTCTTACCTATCATTCTCCTGCACTGCCAAAAGGTTATGCAGGCCCTGTTCAGTTTGTTGTCCAGATGACTGCTCCAGTTTAACTTACTGTCTAGTGTTACTCCGAGGTACTTGACTTCGTTGGCCAACCGGAGTTCAGTATCGAACAGTTTGGGTAGGCGAAAAGGGCCTAAGGCTCGTTTATGGGTAAACATGACCAGTTCAGTCTTAGTGGGGTTCACTGAAAGGTCAAAATCCCTGCACCATCTCTCTACGATGCGTAGCGCTTGCTGAGTGAGATTACATACCGTGCCCGTTACCTTCCCCGAAACCAGGATTGCAAGGTCGTCGGCGTAACCTACTGTGTAAAAGCGGTTGGCGTTGAGTTTGGTGATGAGGTCATTAATCACCAGATTCCACAGAAGGGGGGACAGGACCCCGCCCTGGGGGCAGCCTCTGGCTATCATAGCCAGCTGCTGCTCGCCTTCAAGGCGAACCACTCGTTTACTTAGCATGTTTGTGATCCAGTCCGTTAGTACCTGTTCAACTCTCACTGACACTCCCTTCCGCTCCACCCAGAGCGGGAGGGGTCATTTGATGAGTTCCCATCCTGAAAAAAAAAAAGCTGCTGAGGACCAGTGTTTATTCAAGGAGTCCAGGTCGTCCTATGTGTTTAAGTTAAAATGACTAATTCATGATGAAACGATATCAGTTATGTATCTTAAAATGACTAATTTTGGGCTTGTCTAGTGTCTAAAGTATGTTGACTTCAAACAATGACGAGACGGTTTTCCCAATTAGCTTGCCTTAGAAATCAAGATGTAATTATTGTATTATCTACTGGAGATGATCTTCATACGCTTAACAATTTTATTATTATGTACATTTTAAATCTAATTTTGTTTAAATCCCGATTTTAATCTTAATTTTGTGTTTTTGTATTAATGAGAATATTTAACTAGCTTTCATTCTTATTCTATTTTTAGTGCATAATATAAATTAAATGTTTACTAATGAACTTAATTTTAAATTATATAATAGTTTAATCGCCGTAAGCTGCATAAAACTTGCATAATTCTAACCTAAATGGATGAAGTCACTGGCTCCTGAACTCAAATACAGGTACAATGCGTGCCACGAAAGATGAGACTTGACACACGACGTGGTTTGACTTGCGCAGAACACGATTTTAGGTATCTTTAGCGGTATGAGGTCTGAGTGCGGGACGGGACCGGACGTCATAGGGGCGGCGAAAAGAGCGGGGGAGGCGGGGTCAAGTCTCATCTTTCGTGGCACGCATTGTACTCTAACCTAGCTCTGGAGCCAGGGTCTAAATTTTTTCTGTAACCTGCGGGGTAATTGCGTAATACACTCAGTAGCAATGGGTTTCATTTCGACAGTTCAACAACGCTCATTACGTTTTTTACGTTGTTGAACAGACATATTTTCGAACGTATGAAGCAATGGTTTAGCAATATGCTTCAAAATTATTCAGATTGACATCGATAGTGCGTTTCGCAATAAGGGTGCTGTTTTTATGGCAATAAAGAAATTATTATTATTATTAATTTTGATTAGTTATTCAAAATCTGTATTATATTAACACACATATAAAAGTACAGACGCTAGCACAACATCAAGCTACTACAATCTGTCAATTTTTTTTAATAGATTTTCAACTTTATCGCTAAAGCATAAGTCTTGCCAAACTGTATAAACAATCGGCTGCCAGTCTTACCAGATCCAGCTGAATACCGGTATTGTACAGACGCCAGCACATCAAGCTACCCGAAACTGTCAAATTTTCCCAATCAACTTTGAACCTTATGCCGTAGAGATAAAGTTGTAAATTATTATTATGTTAAAAAAATATGACAGATTGTAGTAGCTTGATGTGCTGGTGTCCGTGTATGGAGCGACTGCCTATCGGACTCCCACCCCACAACCCAATTACTTGGTAACACCCCTTGGTAAGACTGGTTGTCAGACATTCGGGTTCTGACTACCCGTAACGACTAACGACTTCAAATGACAGCAGGGATCAACGTCTTAACGTGCTTTCTGAGCCACGGAGGGATCTCGATATGTAATGGATGGTCACCCATCCACGGACTGACCTCTGCAAGCATTGCTTAACCTTAAAGATCGACCCGCGCGGCTGTTATTATTTAAATTCAAAAATTCAATATTCATTTATTTTTGTGAACACAGGGTACAGTGATCTTATGTATATTTAGTCTCGAGACCCTATACAACACAATACAATGCAATGGATTATTATTTTTTTAATTTGATAATTAATATTCTAACTGCTAATTATAACCTAATTATGTTAATAATTAAACTAGAATAAGTGTACCTACAGTCGATATAAAAAACTCCTACAATATTATATACAAAAAGGTAATTTCACCAACGTAAGGTTTGTTACGTACATGACGACTAGTGTACGCTTTGAAAGTCATTGAATTTATTAACCCTTTGACATTCTTGACATTGATTTATGTGTTCATATCAAGGTTATCAACGAAATTCAATTTTTAAGTGTATCAAGTCAATCAATCTGTCTAGACTTTTTCCCAACTACGTTGCAGCCACCTTCCAGTCTAACCGGATGCAGCTGAATACCATTATTTTACATGGAGCGACTGCCTATCTGACGTCCACAAACCAGTTACTGGGTAATACGATACCCCTTGTTAAAACTGGTTGTCAGACTTTCGGGCCTCTGACAACTCGTAACGACTGTCGAAAGATCTCCTAATGACAGCCGAGACCAACGGCTTAACGTGCTTTCCGAGACACGGACGGGTCTCGATATTTACTTACGTAATGGATATCGAGCTTTGGGCTCTGGCTCTACGGGTAGTACCTTAGGCCCGGTATCCACCAAAGCGGAGAAGAGAGGAGACGAGAGGAGATGTGCTGCGAAGCTGGCAGGTTATTTCCACCAAAGCGGAGAGGTGATGCGTAGCGGAGAGGAGATGTGAGCTGTGCGTAGCGAAGATGTGTGATGGGAATGACTCTTTCGGGTGTGCGAGGCGCGGGGATAAGGCAGTGGGGAAAGGGGCGCACGAGCGAGAGCGGCCGACTGCACACATCTCCGCTCTGCCGCGCCGCTTGATCGCTCGGGGCACAACATTCTATAGAAAAATGAGACATCTCTCTTCTCCGCTTGATCTATTACCACCGAAGCTAAGCGGAGAGGAGATGTGGAAATAACGAAATCTGATTGGTTATTCAAAACACATCTCCTCTCCTCTCCGCTTTGGTGGATACCGGGCCTAATGACGGTCAAATATCTACGAATGATAGACGGAACCAACGGCTTAATGCTTTTTGAGGCACTGAAGTGTTTCGATATGTAATGGATGGTCACCCATCCACCCACCGTAGCGTAGCTTAACCTTCGATCGACTTATGCGGCTGTTGTGATCAAACCACGATCCCCTCTATATAATTTCAAGGTTATCAACGAATATCAATTTTCAGGTGAATGTGCAGTTTTGAATAAAATCATCGTTCAATTTAATGTATTGAAGGTGTGAATATTTCAATTATACCCGCATAAAGCATAATGTTCCCACGGCTGGGACACAGGCCTCCTCTCTGTGAGAGGGAGTGGGCCGTAATCCATGCGGGCCCAGTGCGGGTTGGTAGATGACTGACATGACTTCGATTTTTTTATTCAAACCATCATAATCGTCATCATTTTTCATTTGTACCCGCATTGTATGTAAATATTGTGGCACGTCTTTAGTTGCGTATGTACTTAGAATCCATACTTCCATACTATCCATACTAATATTATATAAATTCGAAGGTCTCTGTCTGTCTGTCTGTATGTTACCTTTTCACGCCTAAACCACTGAACGGATTTCGATAAAATTTGGCAGAAAGATAGATTGCATCCCGGGGAAGGACATAGGATAGTTTTTATCGACATACCTCGCGGGCGAAGCCGCGGGCGGAAGCTAGTATATTATATAGCCTTCCTCAAGAATTGGGCTATCAAATGCAAAAAGATTTTTTCGAATCCGACAGGTAGTTCCAGAGCTCTATTATTAGTCATCGATCAATAATTTTACTGATCGATGTTATTAGTATAGATTTATCTCTTTGAATGACCTTTGCACTGAACTAAGACAAACTATTAAATAATATTGTTATATAATATATGTTATATTACGTATATTAAATAATATTGTTATATAATATATTATGTTAATTTATCGGCGTCATCATCTATGCAGGAAAATACTTTCAAGAACTGGTGGTGTCGCGACAAATTTACAAGGTTTTTTTTTCATGTCTCGTTTTGTGGTAGTAAACAACGACCACGGTACATAACATATTCTGTCTATCTTCTATCTATCTATGTATATAAAACAAAGTCGGGTTAGTTATACCATTTATAACTCAAGAACGGCTGGACCGATTTTTATGATCTTTGATTTGTTGGATTTGTCGCCGCCCCGTATAGCTTAATAACTGTTAAAAATATGGGAAAAATTCACGAAAAAATTTTTAAGATAAAATTCATATTCGGAACGGTACGAAGTTCGCCGGGTCAACTAGTATTACCATAAATATGTGTGTGATAATTATATATTTTTTTGTGCGTTTTGTTGTGCAGACTAAATAATTTTTCTAACTATAAGCAGCGCCCCGCGGTTTCACCCGCATAACTGTCGATCCCGTGGGAATATCGGGATAAAAACTGTCATATGTCCTTCCCTGGGATGCAATCTATCTCTCTGCCAAATTATATTGAAATCCGTTCAGTGGTTTAGGCGTGAAAAGGTAACATACACAGACAGAGTTACTTTCGAATTTATAATATTAGTATGGATTGTAAACTGTTGTTTTGTACAGTTCTGCACCTAAATTGCGTAACACATTTTCAATCACAATCTGAATAATTTTGAAGGATATTGCTAATCCACTGCTTTCCATGTTTGAAAAATTTATCTGTTCAACAACGTATACAGTATGTTAACTAACAGAGGGCGTTCCCGTTAACCCGCAATAGTATAGCATCCATACATGCTAAAAAAAATATTACCATTCGAAAATAAAATGTTTTTATTTTTTTTTATATTAAAATATTCACTAAAAATCGTAAATTGATACTCTATTTATTTAATTAATTCTAATTTATTTAATTAAATAAATTCCGACATTGCTGTCCTTCAAGTACGCTTGTACAGAGTGTTTCTTTAACGTATCAATTTACGATTTTTAGTGAATATTTTAATATAAAAAAAATATAAAAAAATTATTTTCGAATGGTAATATTTTTTTAGCATGTATGGATGCTATACTATTGCGGGTTAACGGGAACGCCCTCTGTTAGTTAACATACTGTATAACGCAATGAATATTGTTCAACTGTCAAAAGTTAACACCACTGCTACTGTTAGTGTGTTACGCAATTAACCCGCTGTTTCAAAATTGGTCCATATTTTAGAAAGGAGTAAGATTTTGTTTTGAATTAAAATACAATATATTAGAATATCCGGGATCCTGCCGTTTTGTCGAAAAGATTTTGCCAAAATCTCACTACCCAAACAAATTTTTTATACCAATGCAATTTTTGGAATGATTTTAGTACGCACATTTTCATTTGGTAAAATTTTTACTTGGCAGAATATTATCAAGGATAATGCCATTTAGGCATTTGGTATTTAATTAAATGATTAATTACAGCAAACAATCTTTAGACATATAACATTTAATCAAATGATTTGTTATGAAAAAAAAATTACCTATAGACAAAATATTTTTTTTTTTTGGGAATTACATGGCATTACTTACATAATTACTTTTTTAATTACATTGCATGGTTGCGGTCGGTCGATAGGCGACGTAGGATGCAAGAGCGAGCGAAGGGCACCCCGAGGTTCGGTGTTGTTAGGTAACTTTAAACCCTTTTTCACAGAAATAGGAGCTTCGCGGGGCTCCGTCGACATTGGATGCAAGAGCGAGCGAATTAGAATACAAATACCTTTACCTCATATCATATTAAACAGGGCCAATTGAAATCATAGGCAGACAGAAATAGGGGCCCCGACGGTACTAAATATTTCGCTTATTTTATTTTGCGTAAAATATGTTATACCAACTGAATACAATCAAATATTTGACTAAATTTAAATTGGTAAAAGTACTAGTTGGTAAGCAAGTTATTGTTTAAACGTTCAATTGCAAAACATTAGGTTTGCGTTACAATTTTTTGTGAAAAGTTTATATCCTGAGTAATGATTTGGCAAATGAAATTATGCGGAAAATGGTTTGGGAAGTGATAATTTGGCAATTTTATTTTCGATGAAACAAGGGAGACCCAGACTACATGCTTTGAAGAGCAATCGCAAAACTTGATGCACTGAAATAATATACTCACGACTTAAAATAAACGTATCTACTTAGTCACTAAACTGAATCGCTCCTCCATGACTTCCGAAAAACCGACGGAACAGGTTACTGTAAACGTTAACGTGAAAGTTACGTAAGAAAGCAATCTTAAAGATAATTTACGTAATCGTTTCTCGGTCACGGGTGCACCGAGTCGTTGCAAGTGATTGTATCCATGCTATGGTATATTTTTTTAGAAGAGTTTTGTTTGGTTTAGTTGGAAAGGATCTCATGTGATACGTAATGGTAATTAATTATCAATTATTGATCATTTGGTTTTGATGTTTAGGTTATATGTATTTAATAGCTTTGTGACCAGCGGGGTAATTGCGTAACGCACTATCAGTAGCAATGGCGTTAATTTTGTCAGTTCAACAATATTCATTGCATAAATTGCATTGCATTTTTATTGCATTATTTTTTATAGCCTAGAAAAGATCGCAGAAAGCGATAAGGCCATTGTGTTTTCATATTCATTTATTTATCAAATATAAGCTAACAGTTTATACCAAATCGCTTATATCTATGCTAATTCTACAAAATTACATTAAAATTTTAATTAATACAGAAAAAAAACCGGAGTAACATAAAATTTGTAAACAAAACAACCTTATACATAAAATTAGAAACTGAACAATTATTTCTTTATATTTAAATAAATAGACACATGCTTAGCGATGTTTTGTAGTGATAAGTGTATTTTTTGCTATGTATTTTCTGGTGTACAATAAAGTATATACATATTAGTAAATAAATAAATAGTTACGTTGCGCAGGCAAATTTTTCGAACATAATATGATGCAATGGATTAGTAATATCCTTCAAAATAATTCAGATTGATAGTGTGTTACGCAATTTGGGTTCTATTACTGCTATAAATAAGTGTGACTTTTAGATAAATGGTGTTTCTCTCACGATTATTCATAATGTTGGGATCATTTATATCATCATTATCTTAACCTGAACGAGGTCGACACAAACTATGTTAGAAAATCTAACTTACTTGGCTAGACTTAGTTCAGGGCTTTCATCAGATGTAAATAGCGGTTCTCTTTGAATATTTGTCTTTCAATTTAACTTCCATAACATGTCTGAAATAAGTCTAGTCGAATGTTTAAGTTAACTAATAAGAAATTCATGCCCAAAACATGCCAACTTCACTTCCATACCCAGGTACTTCCGGGCACATTTTGTCAGGGGGAATAGTGGAATAAGCCACATCATATCGTCCAAATATATGCATTACCCATCCAATTTCATTGTACGTTCATTTTAATAACAGTTAAATATCATGATGACATGAACGTCGTCTCATACAAATCGATCCGTGCCCTATTTGTGATAATGGTTCGGCGCCGTACTGAAATGCTATCAACAATTGTACTTTTGTATGTGCTCTAGATAGTAAATTCATTACCTTTGTGACTACTTTTTGGGCCAAATAAGGTTCCAATTAGCCCTTAGTGGTAGGAAGCACGTTTCCGTATGGTGTGTAAGTAATCTATTAAAGTCTTGTTGATTATGTCATCTTAGATCTTACCTAAGTTTTTGTTGGTGCTGAATTTTATGAGATTCTACGTGAAATGATTCAGCTGCTCTCCGAAACGAGATTTTTCGAACCGAGCGGGACGTTCCGGTGACGTCGTCGATCGTTTGTCCACCGCGACCGAACTCGGCGGTTCAGTATGTTATAAACTTATTGACTTATGTTATGATTGACAAAATATTAGCCGGGCGAACGGTGCCGTAGTGCAACGCCAGTGTGTGGAAAAGATCTAACGTGCTTTGTATGGCCTGTCACAATCTCAGGCCGAGTTCTAGCGGTCTCGCCAAACTACTCGAAATCAGGGGCCGGGATCCCGGCGCGGCGGCGTTCGGGTGAAGGACGTGCGGTGGAAACGCGGCCATAAAAAATGTATGTATCGTTTCTTCGAACCCGTTCTCGTTGACGTTCCTTTGACGGTGGCGGTGGACAAAGAAGAGTGACGATCGCTACATGTTGCCGTAATGCTCAAATACAGAGCGTTTTTCGACACCTTAATGTCAAATACTGTTGAATATGACAGATTTTAATGACGTCTGTTAATAATGTGACGGAAACGCTCGTCTAGGAAACCGTAGCTTTACGATATTGTCCTTCACCGTAAAGAGTTTGTAATAATTTTTTTCTTTCGTTTTCCTTTGTTGTGTTCTTAATGGATGTGCAAGACTCCATTGCTCAAGATCGTTTTAAAATTCACTACGTACTCTTTGATCACTTATTAACTACTCGTGGCAAGCATGACAATGGGCAATACAAGGTCTTCATCGATCCGTTGATAAGTACGGTAGGTACTGCTGATTTATATTTCAGGTACTTTACATCGATCGGCTTTTAAGTTGGAAGTTTTATTGTGTTTCGATTAAAACTTGAGGTTTCTGCGTCATCAGTTTGTTGTCTTCTGTCTCGTTTTTATGATCTATTTGGGGCTTCTGATCTTTTTCTTTCTCTTATATCATTATTGCGGACATAGCATGGTTCTGGTCAGCTGTAGATGGTCTCATTACGTATGGTCTAGCTACGACGGTGAATTGGCTTCTTTATTTCGGTAACAGATGATTTCGTAGAAGCGATATTTCACAAAGATTTATTTCGACAAATCTTTGTATCATTATCCTGTCTATATCCCAATTTATTGTAGGTCGGCGCAACATGTCTTTTTCTTCCATACTTACTCTTTCTTTTCTTCCATACGTACTCTTTCCTTTCTTCCATACTTACTCTTTCTTTTCTTTGTCTTTTTCGTCGCCATCTCGGTAGTCACCACCTTTCTAACCATATCATCATTCACACAGTCCATCCATCGTTTCTTTTGTCGTCGCCTACTCTTATAGCCATCGACATTCACACTTAAAACTTGTATCAATCAAAATTAATTGTCTAAGAATAAACGATCGCTGAAAGAGTGTGATAGTTATCCAAGCTATATATTCGTGGAAGCAAACATCGATGAAATCTTTCCGGCAATTTATTATTCCGTAGTAATCAATTGATGATCTAGTAAGACGGCGTATTTAATAGTGTTTAATTATATTTTTTGCAAGCTTAATGTCCTGGATTGTCTTGGAAATATCAAGATTAATTTTAGCTACTTACTGTTAACTCCAACCACAGCATGACCACTCAATAATGAAAGGATAGTTCAAGGTCTATTACAAGTAAGCGCAAGAACGGTGTAGCTCGAGAACTAGTTTCTGCCTGTGTACTGAATTAATGGTTCGAGTATCCATGTTGATTACTGTTAATTTACAAGTATGTATTTTAAAAGTAGTCAGGTCTTAATTATTAAAATACCAGCAGCGCCCCGCGGTTTCACCCGCATACATGCTCTGTGCCCGCATAAGGCATAATCATTTAATGTTTTTTTTTGTTAGAATCATCGTTAGGTTCAGAATCATGTAGGTTTTCATCCTACTGAATCCATGGTAACAGGTTGTTGTCGGTGTCCCAACTACCCTGTATAAAGATACCTAGTACGTATAATATATAATAATCAGTGATCGGACTAGGTAGATTGATTTTTGGTACTTGTATCACAAATGCCCACAGAAAGAATAACATGGATAAGCCGTTTTCCCGGAAAGTAATTCCGGTATTTCCGGAAATAAAATTTATATTTTATTTATTTATTTATTATATTTATATTATTATTATTTCATGCTGTATTTTTGTTTCTGCTGCATGTATTGTATAGTTATTAAATTGTAAATCCGTAATTGGCTGTAAGACTAGCTTATATATATCTTAAGATAAAATTTCAGAGCTGTGCATTTTGTGATTAATAAATAAATAATTTCCGGATCTAATTAAATATTGTTATTGTTGGTAGTGTTATTATTACTACTCAATTCTAAAATAAATAAAAAATTAAAGGAAGATATTAAAACTAAATTAATTTATTATTTATCTGTTTTCACGTAACGTTTTCACAACACAGTAAACAAAGAAGCGCACTTTACGAACCGAAGTCGTCATGTCGTCAGTGGGCGTACGCATTGCTTCGATAACCGGTTAGTGCACCACCCATGATCCTTTGTTCTGGTTGATCGTTGGATTGTGTCAAATCGTGAATTTGTGCCGTAAAAAAAAATGAAGAATAAGATATAGCTCATTTTAATACAACTCCAACCTAAGTTCCGGTTTTTTTTAATAATCAACCAATTCCGAATTTCCGGAGGAATGTCCATATTAATATATACGTTTCGGATCAATGACCCCAATTCAATCTACCTACTCCGATCACTGATAATAATATACAGGGTGTTATTGACAGCCCTCCGCAAACTGATAGGGTGGCTTCAGTACATCATATTAAGATAACCGGTACATGAAATTCTTTCAGGAACATTAAGGGAATCCAAAAAACTAGATTTGTTTTATTACCGTGCACGCAATGTATCGTTACCGTGGCAAAACGCACGTAGCGGACGGCAGCGCAGCGAGCTTGAGCAAGGCTGCCCCCGCCCCCCGCGCGCTCCCCGGCGCAACATCCATTGCTGTTTTTTTGAATTCAGCTGTTTTATTTACATAAATGGAGTGTTGCATACAGAGAATGTAATTTTACATTGAAATAAAGGAATATCAGCAGAAAAAATAATAATAATAAAATAATAATAATAATATAAAAAAAAAAAAATTTTTTTCCTGAGAAAATTTCCAGTGGGATATGATTCAGAATAAGGAGCTGAATCACTCCTGTGTTTTTGTGGAGGGCTGTCAAAAACACCCGGTATTATTATGTAATAATTGTATTTGTTCAGTAGTTAGGTGAGGCGATACCGTCAATCAAAACACATTTGAATTTTTCTGTAATAAAAGATTTATGTTTGTTATTTAAATGTAAGTTTAGCACTAAACATTACAAAGTAAAACATCCTATTAACTATAAAAACTTTACCTGTAATAAAGGAAACGACATGTTATGCTAATTTACAATAGCAATTCCTAACAAACTAATAAAAAACTTTAATAGTTTTCAAGATGGATCTAACTCGACCACAGATAAGCTAAAGGCGTACGACATTGCGGTCTGCCACCGTAATGGAGCTAGTAGCGCAGCCTTTATTAAAACTAAAGAAAATATATATTTCTTTTCATATACAAGAATAATCATGAAACAAGAGCATGGAGAGAGATGTTTAGCTAGACTGCTAAGTGGTAGCGGAGTTGACTGCTCCTGCGTCCATCATATATCACCAGTCGCCACGCGTGGTGGCTATTTTGAATGTAGGGTATAGTCCGCGCGGAACTAGTTGGCCGCGCCTTAGGCATGTGAGCGGTGCCGCGGTGGGACGGAGGGCGGGGACGGTTTGTCATTACTCAGTACGTGCGTTGCGAACACTAGGCAACCCCGCCGCCCTCACCCCCGTCCCCACCTAAGGCGCGGGCGCGGCCAACTAGTTTCGCGCGGACTATAGTGTTAAAGAAAAACATTCTACAGACGATTAAAAAATTTGTTTGCCAACATTAAGAAAGTAAGATCGCGTCTATCAAAACGCCTACGATGTACCACGAACTTTCTCTTTAATGCGGACACTGTCCAAAATATGGAACGCCTTATTATTTCTATGTTCATGTGGTAACTACATACACACACAACTATAAGTTCACACCCACACCTATCATAACATACAAATAAAACCTTTTTTAATTTTGGACCTGTGCTGTGCCCTCTATAATTTTTGATCTCGATGCCCTTCTTTTACAGTATTGTTACCACTGCCTGTATTTAACGATGCATTGTCATGCTTGCCA
This sequence comes from Luperina testacea, assembly GCA_927399505.1. Taxonomy (NCBI): domain Eukaryota; kingdom Metazoa; phylum Arthropoda; class Insecta; order Lepidoptera; family Noctuidae; genus Luperina; species Luperina testacea. The sequence goes on from OV656782.1 coordinate 4,445,387, forward strand.
TCATCTGACCTCTCATCTGAACTACCTTTTTTGTTTTTTTTTTCTTTTTTTTTTGTCGGGGGAAACCTTCAAAAGACACCCGACCTCCGGGGTGGGAGGTCGGGGAGTGTGGGATTTTTACCTCACTAAAACCGCCCCGTTGATCACCATCAGCACATAGGGGTGGTCCCGGTTCCTCTTAAAAGACCAATTCCGGAACCCCCCCGTGCAACGCCTGTAAGGCACATCCCTGGGGAGACTGTAAAGGGGCCTCTCATGAGCCTCGCTCATCTGATCTACCTGTGATTGCAACTGCATCATGTACCCTTCAGATCAGCACCATAATTGTGTAACATACTATCATCATAATCTGAATCATTTTGAACGATATTGCTAATTTATTGCTTCATAATTATGTTCGAAAAATGTGTCTGCTCAATAAAGTTGTTGAACTGTCAAAACGGAAGCCATTCCTAATGTGTTACGCAATTATCCCGCAGTTCAGTATTTAAGGCTCCCACAAACAGGCGCGACATGCGATATAATCGCGCGCGACACAAAGGCACCGCTCGTTACGCGACTTGCGGTGCCTTTGTGTCGCGCGCGATTTTATCGCGTGTCGCGCCTGTTTGAAGGAGCCTTTACTCACACAGCAAAGGTGTTAGAAGTAAGCAATTTATAGAGACTCTTTTGGTATGGAGATCTACATGATATCTACATATACAGGGTTTCCGCTAACACAGGTCGACAAAATTTGACGAACGCTCTGTCCCAGAAACCAGATTATACTTTTCCAAACGATTTTGACGCGCTGAACTCGAATCTGGCCTCAAAATTGCTCTATCACGTCAGGTTTTCGAGATATCCTAACCTAAAAGTGCAAAAAATACCGTTTTTTCTCATTTTTGAGGTTATGTAGCACGGCCGATCTTATTTTCTTTCAAAAATTATTAATAGCATCTCAAAGGACTAGTCTTCCTCTTTAAAATGACGTTGAGTTTACTCAAATATCTTTTTTTTTTCGCTGAGATATCGCATTTTGAAATTTTCCATCCAGATTTGAATTCAGCGCGTCAAAATCCTTCGGAAAAGTATAGTCTGGTTTCTGGGTAAAAATTTTGTCGACCTGTGATAATTAATGGATAACCTCATAAGATGTCATTGTACTTATAATTATGAACAACTATTACTATGGGACCAAACCTGAAATCGCGAAAAAAGAATCGGCTATTTCCTACATTTTGACGTAAATGTAGGGAACAGCTGATTATAATTTTTGTTTTGTTAGTCAGCAACTTTGCTGTTGTGTTCAGTGTTTTACGTATTACAAATGTCAGAGGTTTCTTTATTACTTGTTTTTGTTAACCTAAAGCCGTGTCTCCTTCGCGTGTTTTTTCGAAACAGCGGGTCGATTCTGTAAAAATCTCACCGTGAAAACTTAGGTGAGTGAGTTTGTTTTTGCTAGGAATTGACGCTATTGACAGCTCACTCCACGCTCACTTCACCTAAGTTTTCACGGTGCACGGTGAGATGGTTACAGAATCGCACTGCAGTACACAAAATCATCGAAACAAAGAGGGTGACTGTGTGGTTTGTGTGCGCAAACACGATGTTTTTGTTTTCCGAGTTGCACGGAAAACATTCCCCGCGCGGGTGAAGAGGGGAAGGATTTGCTTCATATCCAACCGCCGCGCGCACCACTCACATCTAATCACATCACATCTGCACATCGGCCCTGAAAGTAAAACCATTTCTTCAAAATCGGTTTCAGAAACACGAAAGAATTTGCCCAATCCAAACCGGTCATCAATCTGTAGCTCTTGGTAAATGTCCAAATTTCGAAATCGTACTACGGTCGACTTGAAATCTGTCTTCTATTTTGATATTGAGTCTATAGTTGCTAAAACTGATATGTGATAACACGATTTCCTCGTTGGAACTCATTACGACATCTACACAAAATGTGTTATTACTAGGGCGCATTCCACCAAACTTTTATACCTAGAATAAAAGCTCGTACACACAGGCGCGACGCGACACGCGACACAAAGGCACCGCTCGTTGCGCGACTTGCGGTGCCTTTGTGTCGCGTGTCGCGTCGCGCCTGTGTGTAAGAGCCTTAAGTCTTATCCTGAGAATAAATTTTGAATTTTTGACAGTTTTTCCATACTAGGACTGTCAGACGTTAATTTTATTCCACGTATAAAATTTATCTGACTTTGGTAAAATCAGCCCTAAGGGTAAAAACGGGACCCTATTACAAATACTCCACTGTCCGTCTGTCACCAGGCTGTATCTCATGAACCGATCACGGTTAATCAGTATTTCTGTCTAGCTATCAAGCTAGACAGTTGAAATTTTCACAGATGATTTATTTGTGTTACCGCTATAACAACAAATACTAAAAACAGAATAAAATAAATATTTAAGGGGGGCTCCCATACAACAAACATGTTTTTTTCTGCGTTTTTGCCTTATGGTACGGAACCCTTCGTGTGCGAGTCCTACTCGCACTTGGCCAGTTTTTGGTCTGCAAGCGTAGCATAATAAGTGGCCCATTACCCTTCTTCCAAAACTCTATGTTTTTTTGCGATTATGCAATACAAAAAATGTCTATTTTGTTACTTTTGCACACAATAACCATAACTGAAGCTGGTAACTTACAAAAACACTATGACATGAATCATACTTTCTCTTCTCTATGGTCGCTGCCTAAAACGGAACGTTATTACTTATATTAAAGTAGCGTTAAGGCTTCTTCAAGTTTTGGCGTTCCGTAGATTTAATTGAAGAACAGAAGCCCCTGAGATATTAATTTGATTCGTAATGCCAGCTTTCTTAAGGTGAATGGGTAGTTGAGACCGCGAAATTCAAATTTTCTTACGTTTTTTGCAATTTGCAGGTCAGTGTCAGGTTGTATCTTGATCAAAATATGATTCGCGACAATAGCAGGTACATATTTAGAGAAGTATAATCATTAGAATCAATAATACATCTTTCTAAGTTAGATTTCTACCACTAACACTTTTCCATAATAGATTGGTGGTTGGTGGTAGAAATCTAACATAGGTGAAGTGAGTTTGTTTTTGGCTAGGAATTGACACAATTGACAGCTCACTCCACGCTCACTTCACCTAAGTTTTCACGGTGAGATTTTTACAGAATAGCACCGCTGGAATATCATTCATGTCGTAGTCGTAGACACTTGCATATGTTTTGGCTTAACATTCTACCACAGATTCTACTATCAAATCCATTTACTTTTCAAAATGTATATTGCAATGTTAAGATTTTGTGTAAATAAAGCTAGAAATAATAATATACTATGCTCTATCATATCGAATTGTAGACATAAACAGGCTGGTAGGGTCAAGAGTTCAACTTTGTTGTAACAATAACAAAGAATAGTTACTGCAACGTTAAATATACTTTATCTCTATAACCATAAGGTTGTTTTATAACTGTTGGTTTTATCTATGTGGGCAGTATGACGTTTTGGGTCTAGTACCTCGTTTATCATATTGCAAAGTATATTACATTGCGAAAGTCGAAACCGTCCAATCATCATGATTACTCCTCCCCTTATCAGATATCACAGAATAACTAATAGTACTAACGTACCCTTATCCCAATTTATTTGGAGTTAAGTCACCTAAAGCGCGGTCACTGTCAGTCTTCATAGAAAAGAATGAGAAGCGCGATGACACTACGCTGGTAATTTATTGCAATATATTATGAAGCAATTATCTATTTACAAAAAATTTATTGTTTGGACTAAAAAATTAAAACACTAGTGCTTTAGTGTGTTGCTTGTAGAATAATCTGACAAAAAATCATAATGATTGTCATCAATGATGGATTGGAATCATATTAGTATGGTTTTTATTGTAAAAAGAAAGTTTTTAGAGTTATCTTCATGAATTTTTCTATCGTATCAAATTAGTTGTATTATGTTTTCAACACACTACCTAGCATATACGAGTAAACAATATGCTTAACAAACGTATGCAAATATTTCTTCGACAAAAAAGCCTCGCACACTTGACGTAAACAAAACTGTAGACAAAACTTGTATCATTAATAATTCAAATACAGCTTAGAAAAACTTTGTTATGCATACAAAGAGCCACCTAGTGCCATCAATAATATGCCTACATCCACTGAACAGATACCTGTTCCGTGCCTACATCGTATCCTGAAGAATATCGTATATTTTTCTGATTTTGTTTACCGTAGTCGATCATTATATACTTTTATTGTTTCTAGGCGAGGTTGTAGTATTTTTAAGTTTTTTGAAGCTATTAAATTTATTTCCAATTATTGCAAATGTTGCCCAAAATAAATCATTTTAACAAAATTGAACACGTTCAAGCGTCGACTAAAGACGGAATGAAAAATTAATAATATTTAATCTTCTAGTTTATTCTCGAAAATTCTGTAAAAAATTGGTAATGCTAAGTGGTCAGTTAAAATCAAACCTTGACACACGAATCTAATTTCAATGAACCGGATAATTAGTTATGTATTTTGTAATTAGGACTATGTATGTATGTATACTGTTGTGTATTTAACCTTGTACATATTGGAGCCAGTTATGCGTAAATAAATGCTAAATCTCGGTTAAAACGTGTATTGATTAGCTGATTTGGCGATTATAGTCGAAACAGCGTTGATCAGCTGTTTGATTGGATTGCCTCGTTGATATAGTAGTCACAAGCGCTACGGCCGAGCATGAGGTTTTCCATCTGGAATTTCTTAGTAACAGCCTGGAGTCAAGATTCGTGCTCGTTTGATGGCAATGGGCTTGCACCGGTTTTGCATGCACATTGCACACGCATAAATTAAGCTACTAATTTACTTATGTTGAACATTTAATGTTCAACATAAGTAAATTAGTAGCTTAATTTTAATTTAATTTTGGTTGTTGGACCAGGCTGTCATTCGTAAATGATAAATGATTTTTATTTTTGTAAATAGGTCTGTACAAACACTTTTACACGTCAATCATGTTTTTTTAAAACTAGATGAGGATCGTACATCTTTGACATTCGTTATAGAAGCCCAAAAGTCTGACAACCGGTCTCCAAGGTGTATCGTGTAGCCATAGTAACTGGGTAGTGGAGGTGATATAGGCAGTCACTTCATGTAAAATACTGGTACTCAGCTGCATCCGGTTAGACTGGAAGCCGACCTCAACATACCTAATTAGAAAAAGGCTAGGCATATGAATATTAGTACGGATGCATTTTATGGATAGGCGTATCGATCTAATCACCTCTAAGTGTCCTACGATGAAAGAGGAGGAAATCGAATTGAGCCATCCCAACTATGAAAGGCTCGGTCCAAGGCTTTGAAGTTATTAAGAGAGAATATTGGCTTTCTCGATTGGCTTAAGTGTTGGCCTAGTGGTCGCAAGCGCTACCACTGAGCATGCGGTCAGGGGTCGATTTCCAGGTCGTGCGAAGTGCTATTAGGTTTTTCCATCAAGAATTTCTCTTTGGTGGCTAACTTTTCGAAGATTAAAGACGTAATGCGTTACCGGAAGGTGTTGGAACAGGCCATTTATCTTCTAATTAGTTTTAAAACATGTGATTTCCCAAGCCTTTGAGGTTTTAATTTAAGCAATACCATTTGTAATTACATTTATAACGAAAACGAAACTTTAACCAACTTATTGTCCTTGACTTACAAACTTACGACGTGTAAACGTGTTCTTGATTGTTGAAACACGTGGTCATTAATCTTTAAGTGCTCCACACACGAACGACACGCAGCAACGGCTGAGGTAACTGCAACCGTCGACAACAACACCCGAATCTCTTCAAAGTAAAAGTGAACAGGCTTCTTCTGAGTAAGCTCACTCCATCGTAGCCTTTGTCTCTGTCACCTCTGACCTAGACTAGAATCAAGAGCAAACCCATTTCAAATTAAAAAAAAAATAAATCATGCCGCTCGAGTATTTGAGATCGGAAATTCGGAACCTTTCATTGTTTGCCATTATTGTCATTATTCTCTTCTCTGGCCCTTATCCTTTGGGTTCGGTGCAGTATATCTTCTATACTTCTCTATTAGTCGTCACACAGTCCATCCATCGTTTGCAATGATCACAGAATGAAACAAAAAATATAGACAGACATTTTGTCTGTGTTTTATTTGTTTGTTTTTGTGACGTTGCAGTGCGTCAGGGATGTTTGCGGCGGCGCGTGTAGACTGCTTTTACACAATAAATCGCAAACGCGCAGCATCGATGGTGGCTCGAATCATGGCCAGCCCCAACAGGGTTCTGAAAACGATTGCGGACTGTTCGTATATAATTCACAGCTGTCAGTTACATGTGCTATCGTATCGTGTTGTTTAGAAACACTCCCTTCCATACACATACTACGACTGCTACAAACAAGACGACGACAAGATGCTTTATTAAATAATAATAAAGTATTTTCCTTTCTCAGGATCATACCAGCCGAGCAATGAGTTGATGCTGCGTTTCTACAGCTACTTCAAGCAAGCGTCGGAGGGCCCCTGCGACAAGCCAAAGCCTGGATTCTGGGATGTAGTCAACAGGTGAGATATTTTGTAACAGAACCCTAATTGTGTAACACACGCAATTTCCCCGCAGGACTAAGACAAGAAACCGGTTCAGGCTAGGTGGAGCGACGTTCTTTGTAGGGTGGCTGGTAGCAGCTGGATGCTAGTTGCCAATTATTGAGCTGTGGTGTGTAATTAAGAGATACCTGTGTCTAGCAGTGGAGTGTTGTATCGGATCGGTTGATATAAGATATAAATAACACATTTATGTATTATGTACACATTTATATATGTATGTTGACTACCATTATAGCTAACATTTTGTTGACTAGCTAATTTTTTTTTATCACACCTGCTCTGAAAATACATACTAATTATACCAATTAGAGGGAAGAAACGCCTTTATCCCGCCCTTCAAATCCTTTCATCCCAAGGTATGGAAGTTTGTATGAAAATCCTTTCGACCCAAGGGTGGGAAAAATGTATGAAATTCCATTACATACCCGGTTTTTCTTTTTTTTTTAATTTGTCAGCAGTCATACTGCCAAGAGATTTTAACTGTCTACTAATTAAATTTCAAGTAAATTGTTACTGGCCACATACAGTTTTTTTTTTACCAGTTACCAACCTCCTTGGTGCATACAGAAAATTAAAAACGAAATTATTTTTGTATATAAAACGCGTGGAATCACGGAAGAAGTGGCTGCATGACCTTATGATCTTAGCCTACTCCAGAAACGGGCGAATAAAAAATGGAAAAGCCCGCGCATTTTCGCAAAAACACATTTATCTTTGTGTTTTTTGTAAAATATGGATACTTCGAGCGACAGTGATGATGTTATCCCTAACACACCGCCAGAACTATTAGAGACGGCCCAAGAAGTTGTTGATAATCTGTTGCCGGAAAAATCTAAATGCAGATACAACAATACTTATATGTCCATAATTTTCCTCGTAGGTGTAATAAAAAGCACTATACATCCCTCAGGATAAAGTACAGTTCCATACCTCAAATGGTTTGCGCCCCTCGCAAGCTCGTGGCGCAAATGCCATAATCTCGGTATGGAACTGTCACTTTCTTCCCTCTGAAGTAATGTACTATTACCTACCACGACATGAGCATATTATTATAGCTCCTATACTAATAGGGAAAATAAAAAACAGTATAGAGTCCACACCAAAAAAATAATGGTTACTTGATATGATGCCAAATTTTAATACCACTCTTATCTGATTTCAGAGCAAAATGGGAATCCTGGAACAAATTGGGCAACATGACGAAGGAAGAAGCAATGCAGGCATACGTCGCAGAATTACACAAGGTAAACTAAACGATGGCCTTTCAGAGAATTGGCGAGAACGAAGGGTTAGCGCCCATTGGCGGCACGGCAAGGGATTCGTATGCGAAGAATAGAAATATAACTTATTAGTATGACAATAAAATTGAAATTTCAATGATGATCATCGTAGGTACAAAAACAAAACTGCAGTATGCTTAGGCATGCCGTGTCAGCAGCGTTCGGAGTGCTTCGGCATGCCTCGGGATGCTTCAGGAGGCTTCAAGATGCCGAGGCAAGGTAGGACACGAGGCAGCACCTACGCCCCGCGTCGTCATTAACTTAGATTCGCCTAAGGACGTCGCGGCATGCATAAGGATACCGCGGTATCGTAGCCGTCAGAATGCGCTTGCATGTGTGTGCTTGCTTGTTTGCTTACGAGTATGCCGAAGGATCCTTGCCTTGCTTGAAGGATGCCGTGCCGTGTCGCCAGTGGGCGCAGGCCCTTAGATGGGCTCTTCTAGAATTGGCGTGAAAAAACATATTATCGAGAGAAAGGAATGAACGGAATGAAGAGAGTATTTTGGGAGGCCTTTGTCTAGGAGTAAGACTATACAGGTTATTTAATAAATAAAAACACCATACAAACTTAATATGAAAAAAAAACGAGAAAAGAAGGCTGTGACAGAGGATGGAAGTTTTGACAGGGATAGTCCTGAAAATTTGATTGTGCATGCATCAAATGCATTTGTATGTAAGACCATTACATATATCGTTATTTTGTTTGCTTTTAAGTAAGCTTATAATTATTTAGTAATTTACCTTTTTGTTTATTTTTTTTTTCGTTAGCCTCTCCTTTTTCTTTCCAAACCTCCCCCTGATTTCTGGCCATGTTGATCGATCATGGCCTACAAACCTTATCAGATCGTTGCAGCTCTTTCGTCGTGGTCTACCTCGTCGACGATGTCCTTCCTCAGGCGACCAGTCAGTTGCGATCTTTGCCCTTCTCTTCGGGTGCCTTCGTGTGACGTGTCGGGCCGTTTTATCTATACGATTACTAAAACAAGGGCAATATCACGTGCCTCACAATAGCAAACAACGCACAGGGCCACACAACTTCAATTAGAGTTATGTATTAGCACTTTTGAACGAAGTAGGTAAGTCGTTCTAGGCTGTGGAGGTGCTAACTTGACAAGTGTTGTGGTAAATACCATGCTGTCATATTATACTATATAAAGCTCGATTACCACTGACTCACTGACTGACATAATTGTTCTCCCAGATGGTGAAGGGGGAGGTGGGTATATTTTTACAGATTCGTATAGAAGTAACTCTCACGAGTATGGGAAAAATCCCAAACCTCCCCTTTTCCACCCCACTCTCCCCCCTCCCTATCGTATCTCGGAAACTAAGAGTCCCGTGTCTTGTTGTTTTACGGATTCGTATAGAGGAGGCTCGGAAAAGTAAAATCCATTTTTCAAAGTTGCCCCCTTGCCCCCCTTCTCCCCCCCCTCTAGGTAGATCTCGGAAGTTAAGAGACTTGGAACATTTTTTTTTTCAGATTCATATCAAGGGGCCCAGAGTTGGTCAAAATCATTTTTCAAAACTCCCCCCTCTCCCCCCTTCACCCCTCCCCCCATCGTATCTCGGAAATTAAGAAACCTGGGTTTTGTTTTTTTACGGATTCGTATAGAGGAGGCTCGGAAAAGTAAACCCCATTTTTCAAAATTCAAACCTCCCCTTTTCCATTCCACCCCACTCTCCCCCATCCCTATCGTATCTCGGAAACTAAGAGTCCCGTGTTTTGTTGTTTTACGGATGATTCGTATAGAGGAGGCTCGGAAAAGTAAAATCCATTTTTCAAAGTTGCCCCCTTGCCCCCCTTCTCCCCCCCCCCCCCCCTCTAGGTAGATCTCGGAAGTTAAGAGACTTGGAACATTTTTTTTTTCAGATTCATATCAAGGGGCCCAGAGTTGGTCAAAATCATTTTTCAAAACTCCCCCCTCTCCCCCCATCGTAAGAAATACTCCTCAAAAACACGACCCCGCGAGCTGCTTGCAGCTCGCGCAACACCCAAATACTTTTTACAAGGGTAAGAAATACTCCTCAAAAACACGACCCCGCGAGCTGCTTGCAGCTCGCGCAACGCCCAAATACTAGTTATAATATATAAAGCTCGATTACCACTCACTGACTGACTGACTCACTGACATAATTGTTCTCCCAGATGGTGAAGGGGGAGGTGGGTATATTTTTACAGATTCGTATAGAAGTAACTCTCACGAGTATGGGAAAAATCCCAAACCTCCCCTTTTCCACCCCACTCTCCCCCCCTCCCTATCGTATCTCGGAAACTAAGAGTCCCGTGTTTTGTTGTTTTACGGATTCGTATAGAGGAGGCTCGGAAAAGTAAAATCCATTTTTCAAAGTTGCCCCCCTTGCCCCCCTTCTCCCCCCCTCTAGGTAGATCTCGGAAGTTAAGAGACTTGGAAATTTTTTTTTTCAGATTCATATCAAGGGGCCCAGAGTTGGTCAAAATCATTTTTCAAAACTCCCCCCTCTCCCCCCCTTCACCCCTCCCCCCATCGTAAGAAATACTCCTCAAAAACACGACCCCGCGAGCTGCTTGCAGCTCGCGCAACGCCCAAATACTTTTTACAAGGGTAAGAAATACTCCTCAAAAACACGACCACGCGAGCTGCTTGCAGCTCGCGCAACGCCCAAATACTAGTTATACTATATAAAGCTCGATTACCACTCACTGACTGACATAATTGTTCTCCCAGATGGTGAAGGGGGAGGTGGGTATATTTTTACAGATTCGTATAGAAGTAACTCTCACGAGTATGGGAAAAATCCCAAACCTCCCCTTTTCCACCCCACTCTCCCCCCTCCCTATCGTATCTCGGAAACTAAGAGTCCCGTGTTTTGTTGTTTTACGGATTCGTATAGAGGAGGCTCGGAAAAGTAAAATCCATTTTTTAAAGTTGCCCCCTTGCCCCCCTTCTCCCCCCCCTCTAGGTAGATCTCGGAAGTTAAGAGACTTGGAACATTTTTTTTTTCAGATTCATATCAAAGGGCCCAGAGTTGGTCAAAATCATTTTTCAAAACTCCCCCCTCTCCCCCCCTTCACCCCTCCCCCCATCGTATCTCGGAAATTAAGAAACCTGGGTTTTGTTTTTTTACGGATTCGTATAGAGGAGGCTCGGAAAAGTAAAAACCATTTTTCAAAGTTGCCCCCCTTGCCTCCCTTCTCCCCCCCTCTAGGTAGATCTCGGAAGTTGAGAGACTTGGAACATTTTTTTTTTCAGTTTCATATCAAGGGGCCCAGAGTTGGTCAAAATCATTTTTCAAAACTCCCCCTCTCCCCCCCCTTCACCCCTCCCCCCATCGTAAGAAATACTCCTCAAAAACACGACCCCGCGAGCTGCTTGCAGCTCGCGCAACGCCCAAATACTTTTTACAAGGGTAAGAAATACTCCTCAAAAACACGACCCCGCGAGCTGCTTGCAGCTCGCGCAACGCCCAAATACTAGTATATTTTATAATGCTTATGACGTTATGACATTCTGATACCAAAAACAATGTCCAAGGTCCAATGCCCTTGGACATTGTTTTTTAAAACAACGTGTTTTTTCTGTTTTAGTTTTTTTTTTTGAAATTTCTAAGAACAATCAAATATAAGTGTGGATACACACGACGAGCGACATGCGTAGACGAAAAAGGCAACTGCGACTGGATACTACGTGTATTTGAGTACGGTGCTCAAATACACGAGTAACATACTGTCGCGCGTGTCGCTCTTGTTTTTGAGTCGGCGACGAAACACGTCGGTAACGCGTTGTCGGATGTCGCCGACACGCGTCGACGCTGTATAAACACTAAGTCATCATCGGTCGTCATTATCATGCTCTTATCCCAGAACCAATAACATTATTCCTCTATGGGTAAACATATTTGAATTTTGATAATCGTAACTCAGGACATGAAACGGAAAGACATGTGTCTAAATAATAACAGCCGCACGGGTCTATCCAAGGTTAAGCTACAGTTGCCGAGCGAGGATGGGTCACCATTCATAACATATCGAGACCCCTCCGTGCCACGGAAAGCACGTAAGGTCCCGGTGGCATTCGTGGATTTTTGACAGTCGTCAGAAGCCCGAAAGTCTGTCAATCAGTCTTACCAAGGGATATCGTAATATTACCCTGTCAAATATTATTGTCAATAGGTTAAGAACATTTCCGGTTCTCGAAGTGTTTTAAAAATCCAACTCAATCTCGTAACTGTTGAAGTTGGTGGATCCAGGATAACCGCTGCAATATTTATACTGTGTTACTAGTTGAATGCATGAACAGTTACAGTATCTGTTATTAGTATCTCCACATGTCGTCTTCTCGCATTAAAAGTATATAATCTCAGAATTTACTAATTTTACAGGAGGATGTTTTAAAGGTTTAAAGACTATTAAACTTCCACCAACCAAAAATTTTAAACTAACCAATGTGATATCTAGCGGGGATCGTTCTTTTTCCACTTGAGAAAAAAGAACTAGACACTAGACACGCGATACTAAACATTTCTGTATACTTAACTCAATTTCGTATTTTTTTTTGAGATTGTACACTTTTAATGCGAAGAGGCGATGTGTGTTTTTAGATTGAGATCCTCACTTGGTCGACTAGTTTTGTTAATACTAAAGCATACGTAATTGGTTTTTAATGTATTTAAAGTGAGCAGTTTATTATTTAACCAATTGGCTATTTGTGCCATACTCATCTCAGCTTTGAGTTCACATCATGCCAGGAGTTCCCAGAGAAAACGACAGCGGTATCATCGCCGTAAGAGAAAACTTTTGCAGTATTGATATGCATGTTGCATAGGTTATTTAAATACATATATCAGGAATAGTGTGGGGCCCAGTACGCTGCCCTGAGGAACGCCGTATGTGACCTCAGCGTCACTATCATTTAGTTCACCCACCTTAGCCTTGTGCTTCCTAAACGAAAAATAGTATTTTAGCAACTTCAGCGGGTTTTCTCTTATCCTAGCGTTTCAGTTTATTCACAAGGACAGGGACATAGACGGCGCTAAAGGCTTTTTTAAGATCCAGGAAAATAGTCAGACATTTATTGCCAGGCGTGTAGTTGTTCAATTACTAGAGAACTCAGTGCTGTAACTGCATCCTCAGTGGATAAGCCTTCCTAAAAGCCAAATTGGTAGACGGTTAGTAAATTAGAGGAGAATCCCCAAAAATGTTAAAAGGGCATTAATAGGAAATATGCATGATTTTTTTAATTTAAAAAATTAATCCTCATTCATGTAATAAACAGTTTAGTAAAACTGTTTTTCGGATAACTATGAAATTAAAAAAGATATGAGTCATCGAAGATTTGTTTCTATCTCTTTCTCGCAAAACGAAATTTAACACGGAGTTTATATGGCCGTAGTGACATGTGACGTCACAGTCTATGTCGGATCTCTCTGTCTAATTGGTGTGTAATCAATAGTTTTAAATGCTCATATCGGCCGTGTTTCTTGGCCGATTTTAATTTTAATTTCACTTTTTGTCATCTCTACTACGGTATTTTCATATTTTGTTAATAAATGCCATGAAAAAAATTCATGCATATTCCCTATTGTAGATAGCCATATGAATGCTTTCTTGATGTAAATAAAGTTGGTTGGAAGTATATAGAAAAATAAACATGTATACAGCGTAAATAGATATTTATAAAAAAAAACTGGCACTCCGGTAGTGCCGACAGAAGTGAAAACAATTACGAGTGTATTTTGTGAATCGTCTTATAAACAAAACACGCGTGTTAAGGTGTGTTCCTTATTTTATAGGGTTTTTTGCAAATCAGGTATGATGACCGCTCGCATGGAGCTCGTCGTCAGTTATATATCCGTGGTTCAGCGCCATCTCGTCGTTGTTGGATGAACTACGTAGTTAGTACGCGAGGCCCTCGTAGTTCTTCCCGATGTGCATAGATGGCGCTGTCCTCAACAACGCGCGTCTTACGTTTTACGTCTTACGTCTTACGAATTTTCGATCAGGGTCACGTGACCTGACGCGAGTTTAGAAGTTTTTACCCATTCCAAAAAAGTACACAGCGCCGCTAAAGAAGTTTTCACTTCAAAAATCGCTATATTATCGTGATCAACTAAGAAAGAATCTAGAAAACTAACTGGTGGTTGCATATTGTCTTCATGTCTAGCATAGGCGATTACATGTGCACAACTTCTCAACATAGGCTTTTTTTAATTTTGGTTCTTGAGGTGTCCTTTCTGGGTAGGGTTCTTGATATACACTAATGCTGAAATGCACTAAGGGCTGCGATTCAAAATTCGCTCATTGCATTCGTCGCTGTTTTGTTAAAATATGTGTTATTACCTCTCAGTGGTTAACTCTTTTTCGTTTTTTGGATGGTGGACGTGGAATATGTGTAACATAACCTCATTGTGCACTACCTTATCTCTTCCAATGTTGCATATCAGCATATCAGCTTGCAATGTTGCCGTTTATGTACGCTCTGGCGCTCATGGTGATTATTTTGTGAGAAACTAATTTCACATTTGTTATCTACCATGTATACGTGTATACTATCGTACATATAAGTTTTTTTTTATCGTCGCTGAGATTTTTTAGTGCAATTTTTCTTTAGACATTTTTTTTATTAGTCTATTATTTTCATTATTTTTCCAGTATTTTTGATATGGATAGCAAAACAGATAGAGGCTTGTAGGTGTTGAGCTTATATCTACCCTCTTTCCCCTTATAAACGGGAGTAAGTAATAATAAAATGTTTCAATAGGTCAGGGAAGATGCCGCTTTGGAAGAAGAGGTTTGTAAGGTGAGTTATTAATGGAATGACTTCCTTTCGTATCTGTTTGGATTTTTTTCGAGACAACCGGGGCACTATCAGACCTAAGACCCATTAAGATTCGATCAATTTAAGGATTTTATTTTCCAATAGTGCGATTTACTTTATTTCTGAACGTATGCGTCTCTGTAGCTTCAAGTGACCCTTGAACGTAGAACTCTGGTACCGGTATCATACCAAGGTCCAATGGCACCGTTTCCTAATAGTACCGGTATTTCAAGCCCTGCTTCCACTTTCTTATTTCTATAAATCAGGTATTGGAAACCGGTACGATTTTGGATTCCGCTTCTTCGCTTCGGTTCTTCTTTTCGGTACAGCTCCGGTTTAGGTTCCGGTTGGGTTTAGGTTCCAAAATACTGGTTCCAAATAAAGGTTCCAATATACCGGATCCGTATCATCCGTTTTGAACGTTCTCTAAGAGAGAAGGGATATGGGGAGCGTTCCTGGCGTATCTTTTCTTTCAGTTCGCCGAAACACTGGCGAGTGGAAGTCTGTACTGTACAGTGTCAGCAATTATTTAGTGGTTTGAATAATCTACGCTTACTGATAATATATTAAATATGAAATGGACAAAGGTAAGTTTCATCGTATTGTATTCGTCCTCCCACATCTTCGCCCGCCGGCGGCTTCCCGTACCTCGCCGCTATCGTCAAAAACCTTGTCATGCATCGTATTAACTCATTCGGACTCGCTCTGAAGAAGAGCAGGTAAAATAAAGGTTTTTAAAGGTTCCAATTTAGGTTCCTGTTCTGGTTCGGATTCTAGTAACGGAACCTTTTCAATCCCTGCTATAAATAATACCAGCCTGGTACAGTCCCACTACACGGCAAAGGGGTCTTTTCATACATTTGGCGATTTGAGACTTATTTTAATTACAAGTCCGGTAGAAAACACACCTTCCAATATATAAACACAAGGATAATAAACGTATAGAACGACCTTTCCTTTGGTGTTCCCCTTTAACCCTAACAGAGTTTCCTCGCGATGTTTTCCTTCACCGATGTACGAGGGGCGTTCAATGTATTCTCGGTGTGGGTATGTTAGAAAAACTGTAAAACCTTGAAAAAAATTTATTTTTCAATATAGTCTCCCATGATTTCAATACATTTGTTTGATCGCGAAATAAGTTTTTCTATTCCCTTAAAAAAATAATGTTCTTCTTGGCCCGAAAAATGCTCATTTACAGCGGACTTGAGCTCATTATCGTCAGCAAATCGCTTTCCCCTGAGGTCTTTTTTTAAATTTGGGAATAAAAAGTAGTCACTGGGGGCCAGGTCCGGGCTGTAGGGTGGGTGGTTAATTTCCTCGAACCCGCACTCTCGTACAGCAGCCTTGGAGAGCCGCGCAGTGTGAACCGGTGCGTTGTCGTGAAGAAGCAACACATTCTTTGCCAGCTTTCCTCTTCTTTTTTCTTTTATTGCTTCTCTCAAAAGGCGTAAAGTGGTTGAGTATTTTTCTGCGTTGATAGTTTCACCTTTTTTTGTGTACTCGATCAATAGTATTCCTTTAGAATCTCAGAAAACTGTGGCCATGATTTTGCCAGCGGATGGAGTGACTTTGAACTTTTTCGGAGGGTCTGATCCCTTTTTGTGCCACTGCATAGACTCCTGTTTACTCTCTGGGTCATAGTGATGAACCCACGTTTCATCACCTGTAACTATCCTTACGAAAACACTTGCTGGATCGTCGCCACACAGCTCTAAAAAATCCTTACAAGTGTCATCCCGCGCCTGCTTTTGAAGCGCAGTGAGCATGCGCGGCACCCATCTTGCACTAACTTTTGTAAGGTTGAGATAATCATGTAGTATAGTATGTATAGTACCAACGGATAGCTTAGTTATTTCTGCTAACATCGTGATTTTTACACGTGCATCTTCTAATACAAGTTTTTCGATAATTTTCACATTTTCTTCGGTAGCTGCCGTGATTGGCCCACCTGGGCGGGGATCATCCTCGATACTTTCCCTGCCTCTTTTGAATTCACTTGACCACTTCTGTACGGTCGATAATGAAGGAGCAGAGTCTTGATAAACGGCTACCATTTCTTTATGGATAGTTTTTTGAGATTTTCCTTGTTTAGTGAGGAATTTAATCACCGCACGATGCTCAATTTTCTTCAACATTGTCGCGTCAGTCATTTTCGTCGTCGCTGACTGGAGGTAGCAAACAAACTAATGAAGTTATCAACATGAAATTTTATATAAATACCCTCAGATAATGTTGTTAGCTAATGATATATTTTAATTACCCACAATAATATCAAATCACCCCGATACCGAGAATACATTGAACGCCCCTCGTATGTAGGTACTATTTCAATTAACCGAGCATACGTATAGAATCCGGGCTGTAATACTAACAATCATGTAAAATACTGGTATTCAGCTGCATTCGGTTAGACAGGAAGCCGACCCCAACCAAGTTACCCAATAACACTATCCGACCGTGGGTGGTCTACTATCTAAGCACGGAATCTGTAGTTTCGGCCAAAATTACGGGGGCTTCCTAACCCGTATTACCTACAGACATAAGATTAGTTCGGAGCCCAAACTACCTAAAGCCCTTTCACAATTTTACCACTGATTTTGCATCACTGTCCAAATCACAGTGATCTTCATTCTCATTCTATTAGGGTTGCTGTTGTGTTCGGCTGTCTCATTTCAAAACCTAGTAAGGGACACTTTTTACAAAAATCGTTTTATTGCATAATCTTGCTAACCTAGAAGGTCTCTACCAAATACAAAAACACCAGCGTTTTAAACTTACATAAAAGGAGATATATTTAAATATCGATACCTAGTAAGTGCACCTTTCACTCCCTAGTGACCATTTCAAACCTAGTAAGTCACTTTAACCAATTCAAAAAAATACATTCCATAGGCTGACCAATATTACGTTTATGCGCTCTCCTGTAAAATTTCATTTTAAGTCCTTACTAGGTTTTGAAATGGGGCAGCCGTGTTGCTGCCACTGACAAGTCTGTAAAATCATTGTGATGTTTATTCTCGTTACAATAAGGTTGCTGCTGTAAGAATTAAAATAACTGTGAACAGACTGTAAGAATGAATGCCAACGCGACTTGACAGTGTTGTCTATACTCGCGATGTTTTAATCCGCTCGAAAAATTGAATTCGTCACTTATTTTGACGAATCAAATACTTTCGGACCGGACTGTATAGCTTTGTTGTCGGACGCAGAGAATGTTTTGTCTAAAATAAAACGCTACTATTCTATTTGTCAACAGATAGTAGAAACGATGTCATACAACCAAGACGTTGCGTCATTCCTGTCAATGGACGAGGATGACCAAGGTTTCCCGAACAACGACCTGGAGCTGGTCGCAGGGGACGTACTGCGGAGAGTCAGGTCTGGACAGAACAGTCCTGTGTGTGAGTAAGACAGTATATGTAAATAATTGATACGATTTTTTGGACTCGTTTTGAGCGGTTTAAAATCAGCACCCTAATTGCGTCAAACACACTATCAATAACATTCTGAATCATTTTGAACGATATTGCTAATCCATTGCTTCATATGTACGAAAAAAATTCTGTTCCACAACGTAAACAACGCAATGAATGTTATTGAACTGTCAAAAGGGAGGCGTTGCTACTGTTAGTGTGTTACCCCGCAGGTGGTTTTCGAGACATTTCCACTCCTCTCCGCTTTGAAAGAAAGAAATATTTAGTTACGAAGACTTCATGTTATTAAACAAATTGCCATTAGTCCGACAATGGTTTCTTTCACCTGAACTTATTGCAAATTGTAATGCCTGGAAACGTATTTAAAAAAATAAACTTCGGTGTTATCTGTATAACACCGAAGTTTATTTTTTTAAATACGTTTCCAGGCATTACAATTTGCAATAAGTTAATATTACGTGGGATCTGTATCCCACGTAATATTAGTAAAACACACGTTCCAGTATATAAATAAATGGATAATAAACATATTATTGAAATCCTTAGAACGGCCTTTCCTTTGGTGTCCCTTTTAACCATTGACTTAAATCATTGCCTTTAACCCTAACAGATTATGTAGTTGATGCATTTTACGAGCGCGTGTCGTGTCAGTCATTGCAATTTATACATATTTTTTTTTTATTTACATATCTTCAAAGTTACACGAAGTGCGCTCGTGAATCGAAACAACTATTTGGTGGATATTAACCCCTAAGATTTATAGCACTAAGTACTATTATCCCAAAAGCCCTAACTCTACGTTCACCCTAGATTCGCGCTCAGCGTCCGGCGCGTCGTCCCCGGTGCGAGGCCAGTCGCCGCCGCCGCCGCCGCGCCAGCGACACGACTCGGAGGACGAGTACATAGATACTGTCGATGTTAGTGTAGTACGTATGTCTTGACTAATACCTTGGTTATGGGTACTAACTTGTTTTATTACCGACTTCAAGAAAAAAGGAGGTTATCAATTCGACACGTATGTATGTAATATTATTGGAATTGCATTATATTCACATATGACAATCTATTAGGGCTTCCAAACAAATTACAAGATTTTATAGACGTATGTATGTATGTATGTTTGTCCACGCATTTCTCCGCAAATATTAATTGGATCGTGACCATTTCTTTTTTATTGGCTTACATTTACTTCAACTTAGGGAACAGTGCAAGTTTCATGAAAATCGATTAAGTAATTTTCAAGATATGGACTAATACGTGTAAGTGTGACGGCCTGGCTTATTAATACGAGCTACGGGTGTAGTGTCAAACAAAAGGAAAAGATCTCAAAACCTTGGTTAAATTCTAGTGCAATATTTACAACAAAACTATTACGGTCTACTTATTAGAAACAAATCCAGTTTTTACTTAAAACTAAAAATTACAAAATAAAAAGTAATTTAAAAAATTAAATCGACTTCAAAAAAAAATTAACTTAAAATTATGAAATAACTTTAATTTCAGAAGTCAATGGCAAAAAACTAAAACAAAATAAAATACAGATCCCAAGACACCGACTTCCGAAATTAAAGTTATTCTTATTTCATAATTTTAAGTTAAATTTTTTTTGAAGTCGATTTCATTTTTTAAATTACTTTTTTGTGTGCGTGTAAAGACATGTTTGACTAGGAGGCAAATATCTGGTGACATCAAAAACGATGGTCATGAGACGAGATGCGATGTATTTGTCTCCTCGTGAATACATGACTTTATAATAAAGAGTTTTTGTAAGTTTTTTTTTTTTAACTTAGATTTAAGTTTGTAGTTCAATGCTGGATTACTTATCCCCGGATATAAATTAAAGACGTAGGTCACATAGGGAAGCGTTAAAACCATCATAGTTTCGCGAAAAATGACGCTATTAATTTTGTATAGCTTCATCTAATTCACGCACTGGAATTCCTTTACTAAAGTCTGTGCCTTCCCTACATTAGCATTTCAATGCTTACAGAGTGAGCCAGAGGTTCCTCCACAGCGCAGGGACTCAGCGCAGCAGAGGCAGACCGCACAGAGGCTTAGCAATGGACACGCGCATCAAATAACCTCACAGCTCACACGTAAGTCAAAAACATCAATTCCCCAAAGGTGTAGGTAGGTGCAGGGCCGGATTAACCATCTCGGGGCCCCTAGGCACAGCTGGTTTCGGGCCCCCCCTTTTTCATACCACAACAACGCAATTTGGCTTTTACCTTATAATGTGAAAAAGAGTTTCACTTTTACCGTGGTTTCATAAAACCACACAATCCCCTTTTTTTTTTCTTTTTTTTATCGGGAGTGCTGGGCTCCTGGTCATAGTGGGCCCCTAGGCACTGGCCTAAAGTGCCTTATGATTAATACGGCACTGGGTAAGTGTACTTTTAGCACAGCCACCCACTCCTTTGGGGAATTTCACCAGTTATGGTACAAGTACCATCGCTCTCCGGTCGTGTCGAATTGCCGTCCCATCGAACTATGAGAGTGAGAGAAGAAAGAGTGCACCTGTGTTTACGCACACACTTGTGCACTATAATATCTCTCGCGCGGAAGGCTAGTCTCCGTTGAGATTGGTCGCCATGGCCGAAATCCGGTCTGGAGGACTAATGCGTGTCTTGAAAAAAAAAAAGATATTCCTGAGGCGGTTTAAAAATGCGAGCTTGAACGAATTCCGTTATTGACATGATTTTTCTGAAATTAATTACTCTTTGCAGGTCTTTTGGAAGCACCAGATCGTCTTCTTAATACTTATGTTAACGTTCCAGATCTGAAGGTACTGGAGCAGTTGCCCGGTACTCTGGCGCGGCTAGAGGCCGACGTCGCTGCTCTCAGGAAAGCCGTGGAGGGAGACCGCAGGATACTCGATGTGAGTACTTAATCTGCGTTCGCGATTTATTTGCCAAAAATGTAAACAAATATGAATTAATGGAAAAATAACTTTGACTCTACACAATAAAGTTCAGTTTTCGCTACAACTTAAAACATTTTTATAAATTTTTCAATAGTGCTAGTCACTCTGAAATCAACTTAATTGTCATTGAAATAAAGTTGATATTTGTTTAACTTGAAATAGGGTGTGCAGCACTGCGCAATTTTACTTTAGATCGCCATATTGAATTTGTCTATAATCTTTACAACCTTTATTTTGGGCCATATTAAAAAAAATCATTTGTACTTCACAAGTGTAGCATCCTGAAAAAAGAACTACTGGTATTGCCATTCATCAGATCTGATACAAGACTTAGGGCCTGTTTCATTTGAGAAACAGGCCCTAAGTTCTACAAGTGGTGTCTATCCGGACATTGGTCCGGATAGACACCACTTGTATTGACTTAAATCTTAAATTCATTCATTCACTGGCAGAAAACGCGACACAGCATTGAAACATGAACAGGAACATGAAATTTCGCACAAGAGTTCCTTCGAACACATACAGGATTTGCGTTGAATTTGTATGCCGTCCACACTAGTCCCATTACATTACACGATACATAGCATTACAGGTTACACGCGTCTTTACACGGGTTAAGGACGGATTTTTGAAAATTCATCCCCTAAAGGGATTAAATTGGGGATGAACCTTTTTTGTATGAAAGTTCGTAATTTTTACTAATAAAATACTGTTCTCGACGGGTGTTTCCCACACCCGTCGAGAACACAGCTTTTTAAAAATAATGTTCGATATTCAACATGCATGTTCTATGAGGGTTTTTATTTATACCCATTATGAGATCGCTCTTAGCGATAAGACCGCCCATTGTGTCACCCTTTGTACAGTTTCTATATTTATGTCTGTAATTTATATGGTGTACAGACGCCAGCACATCAAGCTACCCGAAACTGTCAAATTTTCCCAATCAACTTTGAACCTTATGCTTTAGCGATAAAGTTGAAAATCTATTCAAGAAATTTGACAGATTGTAGTAACTTGATGTGCTGGCGTCTGTACATAATAAAGAGTATTCTATTATATTATGATGAAGTAATTATAGAATTGGTTTCGTTAAACTATGTTTATTATACTCCTTTGTACTCCAGCAAGTGTCCGGCGGCTGGCGATGGCCGTGGCAGGAGCTGAGTGTGCCGACGCTGGCGCTGCTGATCATCTGGCCCTTCATCGCGTATAGGATCGCCGCGCGCTCGCAGCGCAGACATACGTAATGTGAGTATAGAAAACTCGTTAAAAAAAATTATCATTTTTGCATTTTAGCCGGTGCGGTGCAATTTAAACCTTATGCCAATTAAATAAAAGTCAAATGGCGCAGTCATTCACAGCGTGTTTGTATACTTGGTTACCACATGTGAAGCGTCGCTTCGTGAGATAAAAATATTGTACACTTTGAAGGCTGGGGTCCTTCAGGACATAAAAGCGTGAAGTTATAAATATATATATGTTATACTAGCTTCTTTGCGCGAGTTCGCCCGCGAGAAATTTTTTGCTCCCCCGACCTTCGCCGTCGCATCGCACCGCGCTATTACTTCCTTTTTGATTAGCATTTTCTTACTTTTTCTTTTTGTCCGGCCCCTAAGGGTCGTGGCGTGATGGTAAATAACCTCCCTCAAAAATTGGGCTATCAACTACAAAAAATTTTTTTCAGATCCGACAGGTAGTTCCAGAGATTAGCGCGTTCAAACAAAGGGTGTGTTTAGCGGAGAGGACAAGCGCTTACTAAGCGCTAACAGCGCTGACTAAATTCTCGGAGAAATTACTAAGCGCTGACAGCGCTGACTAAATTCTCGGCTAGGACACGAAATTAGTCAGCGCCTTCACTCCGCGGCAGATATTTTTCCCGTTTTTCGCGATTTATTTCATTTGTAAACAAAATTTCACCAATATATTGTTTTGAACTGTTGGTTTGGAAATAGAGTAATGACGATGGAGAATCTAACGATTATTCGTTATGAATATTGCTAGAGGCGCTGAGCATCATATTAAGCGGTCGCCATCTTATTTCTAGAGGCGCTGAGCATCATATTAAGCGGTCGCCATCTTATTTCTAAGCGCTTGTATCCGCTAAACACACCCAATCTCTTCAACTTTATTATTAGTATAGTAGAATGAGGGTTTTCTGAAATGACGTTCGCTAGGTGGCAGCACTGGCACGTCAGGTCCAGGCATCTGTCAAAGAGCCTATATTTTCTTTAGTCATGACGGAATGATGAACGAATGAATGAATCGAATGATGAACGTCATCATATATTTTATATTGGAAGACCTCTTGTCACAGTGGTGCCAACTGGTGTCGTAAATTTTCACGAAAACCCTCGTTAGCAGCGCCCCGCGGTTCCACCCGCCCAAGTGTCGATCCCGTGGGAATATCGGGATAAAAACTATCCTATGTCCTTTCCCGGGACTCAATCTATCTCTATACCAAATTTCATCTAAATCGGTTCAGCGGTTTAAGCGTGAAGAGGTAACATACAGACAGACAGACACAGTTTCACATTTATTTATTTTTTTTAAAACTTTGCTCCACACTAGGAATTTCTCCTGTATTGTGGGTGCGTTTACAAACATTTAAACTCACATACACAAACAGCCAGACCCGGAGCAACTACTTGTAGGTCATACAAATATTTGTTCCGTGCGGGAATCGAACCCGCGATACGCAGCGCAGCAGTCCATCGCTTAACCACTGCGCCAACCGTGCCGTCAAATTATAATATTAGTATGGATATAATTTTTGTGTTACAGGTAGCAAAGCTGTAAACGTAGCGGATAAGGGATCACTCGATGTCAACACGACCGCTCACGACCCGGTCATTATCAACAATAACCGCGCTCGTGGCTAAACTAGATATTTTGGTGTATTTTATTATAACTTGTATCATTGTCTATTTTATTGTGAAAATTATTCTCAAAACTTTGAACAGGCAGGACGCCAGCAAATCAATCTACTACAATCTGTCAGATTTCTTTAATAGATTTTCAACTTTATCGCTAAAGCATAAGGTTCAAATTTGATTGGGAAAATTTGACAGTTTCGGGTAGCTTGATGTGCTGGCGTCTGACATCCAGCATATTAGCTCAACTGTGGCTAATGAGACAATTGAAAATCTATTAAAGAAATTTAGCAGATGTAGTAACTTGATGTGCTGGCGTCTGTACACCGACGCGCAAACTGCAACCTGTAATTCAGCACATGATTCTAGACCTCCCCCTAGCATAGAAATTTTAGGGCAGTTATAAAAAAAAAAAGCTACAAAACCTTTTTTGTGTAGGAATTAAAGTTATTTTTCCATTAATACATGTTTGTTTACATTTTTGGCAATCAAATCGCGAACGCAGATTAGGGGGTTCAGAATCATTGTATTGAATTCTTGGTAACAGATAGCGCGTCGATGTGCATCTACAGGTGTTCTTAAAATGAGTTTAAGAAAAATATCACAAATATTGCATTTTCAATATTTTAAGCGAGAGGCTGAGTGATTTTATAAGTGTATGGGAATATGGTCTAGGTATTTTATGTTATTATTTTTTCCAAAATTTTTAATTATTTTTTTATAGGTACAAATATGAATTGTAAAACGTTATGCCTCGACCAAAGTTGGGACCTCGCATATCTTTGAGAAACTTGTAAAAGACAAATAATTATTGATTTTTGTATATATTTTAAAGTCTTGAGGTGTTATGCCTCGATTACTCAAAACTAGGCATTCAGGAATGTGTCAAACGAATGTTGTGGATGTATAATATTATGTATACCTTTTAATATATCTTTAAGTGTATGAATAAGACAAGCTGAAATGAATTTATGGCAATTTACGTCTCTCGTCAATTTGTTACTAAAATCGAGCATACATTTGGTGTTTGCCTCGACGAGAGGCGATACTTAAATGTACGCTCAGAGCATCCTGGGCAGTAAGCCACGCTCCACGATAAATACACGGCATGAAGTTTTCATATTCTGTTCTTGCCGATACTGGAGAAGAAGAATTACATTTGGCTTTTTATATATAATAGCCTATGATATTCCCTCTACTCAGACACAGGCCTCTTTTCGGTGAGAGGGAGTGGATCGTAATCCACCACGCGGGCCCATTGCGGGTTGGTAGATGTCACGTGTCTTCGAAATGTTTGGTTCTAGAACACGCCGGTTTGCTCACGATGTTTTCCATCACCGTTTTGACTCTTTATAGCTTGTCTCATTTGTACTCTCAACCTTATACCACATTAATATAAACGTGATATTTAACACAATGTTAGTCTGTCGGGTTTACCCCGAGTTATTTTAGTTTTTTTTTACCACTTTTAATGTTTAGGGGAGGTTTAGCTTTACTTAGAATTGATGAAGGAAAAATGGGGTTGCCAGAGTAAAAATGACATTACATAAACAGTCTATAATATTCCCACAGCTGGGACAAGGACTCATCTCTGTGAAAGGAAGCGGTCTGAAATCAACAACGCGGTAGCAATGCGGGTTGGTAAAGTAGTTTGATGTTCATGAAAATTACATAGTTTAAATGTCCCTTGTAGTAAAAGTTAGTTTTACTCTGACGGTCTCAAATGTGAAGAACTAAGCGAGTATCTTTTATATTTAAACAAATAAAATATTTCCGTTGGACAAGCCTCAATGAAATAATTAAATTAATGAATTACTTTTAAATTTTAAATTTATGCCTCGTGAAAAGCAATTTTTTTTTATAAATTGCTTTTGACTAGGCATAAATTTAAAATGATTTCCGAAAATTATTTTAATGTATTTATTTGTTTTGCTCAAATCTAATTCTCGATAAAAAGCATACGCTAGACTTTTAAATAATTCAATACTCCCTTCAAAAAACAAGAGTTGCTTTTTTAGAGGCACACAAAATGGTGGCCAACTCGCTTTTGTTCAAAGAAAGTAAACACAATGTTACCTATATTTTTAGTTTATTGAAATGAATGGTTTTTAATTTCTAATTTTAATATATAATTTTATTTTAAGTTAGGTTTATTTTTAAGTGGTAATATAGTTAACACTGTTGGTAATCTTTATGTGATATGTAGTTTAGGGTAATATGCGTAGATAGCAATGTTAAATGTATGTATCTGTAAGTCATTTATTTACTCTCAATTATGTTTATATTATTCATATCAAACTATTATTTTTATTATAATAAAGGTCATAGGCAAAGACCCCAGAGAATGACACAAAAAAAATTGACAAAAACCAACAGCATAGCTATTCACAACCATCCGACGAGCTATTATATCGTAAATGACACATTTCTATAACCATGTTTACCTTGCCCCTGACAGCAAACAGCTGGCGGAAGAATAGCAGTCTTCTATTTGATTTAGGACTGATTTTTCAATCATCTGGTAACTTTATTCGACGAATAATTTTGAAAATTTGACAGGTATTTTATACAAAAATTGTCAAACGTCAGTTTCAAAAGTTATCTGACGATGGAAAAATCAGCCCTTAAACTGACAAAATTTTCTGGTTTTGGATTGTAAACAGCGTTTAGAAGACTCCTACGACAAGATTGATTGATGTTCGATACGGTACGAAAGCGTATCGAATGGTTGTGAATAGCTATGCTGTTGGTTTTTGTCGATAGCATATATATTTAGTTCTCCGAACAATTAATTTCTTCTATCATCACATTATTTTTCAAATGTATAATAATATAATTATTATTTACATTCGAAACACTGCTGACTGCGCATATATTATTAACTTCTTACAGATATTCCACCTTACGGGCTAAGTCAGATTCATAATACGGTTAGATTTAATAAATCGATTTTTTAACTCCCCATACAGAAATAATCTCAGTTTTTAAAAGCCAAATCAATTTCAGGCAATGTCATATCTCAACTTAAACTTAGCGTACATGACAGCCGCGTCGGGCCATAGCGCATCATATTTCAATACAAAAAATGTTGATTACTTGATTTTCTTACAAACGAACACATATACAGATGAACTTGATATTATAAGCGTGTTAAATAATGCGGTGCGGCCCACCTGTCGTGTGCGATGGTTCATACAAAATTTATGATGTAGGTGGATTTCTGCATTGCGGTGCGGTTGGCCCAAGTCTGCGACAGCCTTTATTTGATTGGCTCAATGAATCGCAACACCTTACATGAGATTTGGCAGCAGATTTACAGATCAGACTTTTAGAAACTGGGTCTCAATATCACACTATAGTGATAGTATCGCTCCGTCTTATCATAGCAGAGTGCTGAAAGCAGCGCACTACCCCACAAAATGTAATGCCTACTTCATAGATTAAAAAAGATTTAAATCTCTAGATTTGCACGCGAAAACGTATCCATACTGAGAAGAGTGAGTTCACGTATTAAATAACGTTTCCATGACAATCAAGTCACTGCGTCATTGTGTGTCGGCACGAAACTGAAACGCCACTATCTTTACGTGTTAGGGCGAATCTAACGATTTAAATCTTTTGCCTTCTTGTATAGACTTATAATGTAGGTATCCACGATGCAAAATAAATTCAAGTCTGGGATAAATACCGCAAAAAAATAATGGTTTAAATGAGAAATTATATAAAACGAAAAAAATAAAGTTTTGGGGATTTTGACAATAGCCCATTCAAATAATAAATGTTGTAGAAGAATACTTAATCAATCAAAGTATATCACTAAAAAGGTTTCGGTGCAACGGCGATATTCATTAAGTAAAGCTACGGTTCCCTAAAAGAGCGGTGGCCGCTACATAACTGCCGCACTGACGGCTGTCATGAAAATTATGGCGACAAACTTTACGGTGTCAAAAAACGCTCTCTCGGAAAACACAACAACTTGGTTGCAACGCTTCGACGGCAGCCGGCGACGCGTCGACGACTGCAGTTGCTTCTTTCATTGCTTTTTTTTCCACACGTGCCGCTCGTGTGCTTGAAAACTTACAATGCGTGCCACGAAAGATGAGACTTGACACACCACGTGGTTTGACATGCGCAGTACACGATTTTAAATATCTTTAGCAGTATGAGGTCTGAGTGCGGGACGGGACCGGACGTCATAGGGGCGGCGGAAAGAGCGGGGGAGGCGGGGTCAAGTCTCATCTTTCGTGGCACGCATTGTACTTTCATAAATAAACTTTCAGTGACGTCATTCCCCGCTCTTCTAGGAAACAGTAACTGTACTAATAATTTCCTATCACATAATCTATTATGCGGTATTTGCGAATATTGCCGGCAACTTTAAAAATATCGCGGCGGGATTTTATCGCGCATTGGATTTTTCTCGGTGTGAGCCGAGCATTGTGGATCCAACATAACGCGGAACGCGTAAAAAAAGTCACCGTGGGATTTTGAACTCTCGGCGCTAAGCAGTGTGATGAAAATTCAGTGCGCGACAATGGGCTTATACTGTTTCTTTTGTCTTTTCTAGGACCGTCGTCGTTTCTCCGTAATCGATATAAAATTGTATTTGATGTCTAAAATATTGGAATTTTCGTCGGATACATGTCGATAATTAATTATTATGTATGAACATTTATTTGTTATTGTAATTATGAAATAAAGGGGATTTTTTACTGATGTCCTGTATTTTATTTTTTATTGTTGCTTTTATAGACCCTAGTTGAAGAATTCTATAAAGATAGCTATCAAAGTAACTGGCGTAATTTTCCGCCACGTAAAATGTGTTGCGTAATTTACGTAGCGCAAAATCAGTCGCGTAATTTACGTAACGCAGAATAAGTTGCGTGACTTTCGTCTTGAGCATGGATCATAGTTTTGACCACTGATTCTGAGCTACAAAAATTGTAGCAAATGTGTGTCAAGGTAGGTAATAAAATAAAACAGCAGATTTATAAAAAACGTATTCGTTATATTCGGTGTCCGACGTGGTCAGTTACAATAATATCAACAAAGCTACGTGAAAGCTGCGACATCGCCTTTGTACACTCACATACGGCACTGTACGTAATGAAACAATGTATTTTTTTATCCCGGATTCCGTCAAAGGATACACCCCGTATCTTTGACAGTCGTTACGGGTAAAGTCTGACAACCAGTCTTACCAAGGGATATTGTGTTACACAGTAACTGGGTTGTGAATGTCAGATAGGCAGACGCTCCACGTCAAACACTGGTATTTAGCTGCTAATACATAGAGTACTTAAACATAACTGACGAAATGTGGATATACTACAAGTACAGACGCCAAGCACATCAACTACCCGAAACTGTAAAATTTTCCCAATCAAGTTTGAACCTCGTGCTTTAGCGATAAAGTTGAAAATCTATTGAAGATATTTGACAGATTGTAGTAGCTTGATGTGCTGGCGTCTGTACAACAGCCTAAGCCGTTCGGAAAATGAAATTCAGCTGATTCTAGACCCCCTAGAGAAAAATAATTTGGTGGATCAAAAAAAATTTGTTAAAAAATCTGTTTCATAAATGGACTGCAATACCTACGCGTTCAAAATGTACAGTACAGTCCAATTGTTTCTCATCACCATCTTCGAGACCTCCACACTGTTCTCAACAGTATGGAACAGCTTTATTTCTATTTCTAAACAACTTACGACAAACTTTAACGCTGGGGTGTTCAAAATCATGTGCTGAAATCCATTGGTAACAAGTTGCGCCTCCCTACCAACCTGTATACTTTATTTCACCTTTCTTTAAAATGCATTATTCCACCACGAATCCGGCCGCAAAACTCGCAACACTATAATATCACTCTATCATCTATTGGTATACATTTACAACGTTATTGATGGGGCCCGTACACGTAGTGACACGAAAGGATGTAAACACAGATTACTTAGTGCTCTTGCTACGAGAGCAGCGAATCATACAATAAATCGTTGCACAGACGCCGTTGTATATTTTCCTGATCAACTTTAAACCTTATACTTTAGCGATAAAGTTGAAAATATATTAGAGAAATTTGACAGATTCTATTAGCTTGATGCGCTGGCGTCTGTACCTACACCATGTAATTAATAAATCATACATTTTAAGTCCTTCACTACAAATAAATTATATTATACGACCAGTTTTGTTTTTTCAATCACTTTTTAATTTTTTTTAGTAACACCGATGGTTTTTTGTTTTAATGATTTTTTACTTTGAGTACTATGCCAAGTGATTAAAAAAAAGTAACAAAAATTGGTCATAACTTTTGAACCGTAACAAATTCACCGACATTCTCAGGGTTAAAAAGTTTGGAAATGACCTTTGCCCACGCCCCTAATTAATTTGATCCATACTTCCAGGACATACTGTATAACGGCTGTACAAGGATCTTTTGGCGCGTGGTCAGTCGGAACCAAGATGCTTATAGATTAAAGTGGAGGCAACACTAAATACAAAGTGAAGACGACTGTGGTCGGACACTCTTTCTAAATACATACGTATGACAAAGAAAACACATATCACTGTCTCGTTCTTATGTGTGTATTTAGAAAGAGAGGGTCCGACCACAGTCGTCTTCACTTAAGTATTTAGTGTTGCCTCCACTTTTATCTATAAGCTTCTTGGTCGGAACTAACGACACAATCTTGTTTTTCAATTTACAGCGCCTGCCTGTCAACGTCATTTGAACATTTAAGCCCTTGTACCCACCGGCGATTTTTATCGCGCACTGAATTTCGCAACGCTCTCTTTAGCGCCGAGTACTGAAAACCCGAGATATTTTTTGACGTGCTGGGATGTACTCTGTTGGATTTTCGATGATTAGCAATACACCGAGAGTTGAAAATCGCTTGAGCGTACCTGGGCTCAAAGATAAATAATTAAGAAAATGTAGTTAATATATTTTTGCGTCAATACGTATACGGTATGTATAATTTAAAGATACAATTTATTTTAAATATATTTCTTATCAACATGTTTATAGTTTGTTTTTTACGAATTTTATATGAAGTCGTGATTTTAAAACTTCTTTCCTAATTAAACTTTTTCCTACAACACCGAGAAACATTATTTTCATTTTATTTAACAATTACCTACCTTTTAAAATCACGACCATTTAATTTAAAAACAGTTTTTAACGTGATTTGCTTACGAGAATGTATTTTTAAGATTCTGCATAGGTACTTTGTAATATCTTCTTTGCAATATAATGGAATGAATAAATATATTTCTAAGATTAACCGGTTAAAGTCTGAAAAAGTAAGTAATGTACAGACACCAGCTCATCAAGCTACCCGAAACTGTCAAATTATCCTAATCAACTTTGAACCTTATGATTTAGCGATAAAGTTGAAAATCTATTAAAGAAATTTGACAGATTATAGTAGTTTAATGTGCTGGTGTCTGTACCAATGTTACCTTTTGTTAGTAGGGTTTCGAACCCAAAGGGTGTCAACGGAACCCTCTTACTAAGGCTCCGCTGTCCGTCCGTCTGTCACAAGGCTGTATCTTTTGAACCGTAACAGGCAGACATTTTGTAATTTTCACAGAGTGTGAACTACTATGGTAGCTATAACAACAAATAACAAAAAATGCAAAGGGGTAACCCCTTGAATTTTTCTTTAACTGTTTTTAACCACATAAGAATCTGATTTCTCGGCGGTTTTTGCTCGATACTTTTAAATTTTGTTCGGCTACGGAACCCTTCGTATGCAAGTTCGACTCGCACTTGGGCGTTTTTTTTAAATGTTAACTTTATAACAATGTCTAGTATTTCGCACATCAACCGGTTAATACAAGAAACAACTGCGCACATTAACCGTAATATCTTAATAAACACACCACAAATATAAAATGTAATAAGAATAATATCGAATTCACGAAGAATACGGAATATTTACAAAAATATTAAAGCTAAATGGAGTAAGATATCTAGAAAGTATGTGTTTTTTTTAATAGTAATAAACGTTATTTAAAACAAAAACATAATGTCTGTCAATGTAGTGTAGCTTAAACTTAACAAGTTAAAAAAATAAAACATAAAAAACATGGCTTCCAATTATTAATAGGAACTTAAAAGTATGTACAAGTATCATATAAGTAAACAATAATAATTTACGCGTCGTACAAATAGTACTCGGTCCAAAAACTGTTTCCTGTTATACTTATAAGTAACTAGCTTCGTTCCGCGACTTTGTACGCGTGAAATTTCTTGTGCCCCCGTGGGAACCCCGTTCACCCGCCTGCGCCTTTACTTTTTTTCGTTTAGCGTTTTTTTTAACTTTTTTTTCTTTTTGCTCAGCTTGCTAAAGCGTCATATTAAGCTATTTAATCAAATGAACACATGAGATTATTAATAGTCATCAGTTCACAAAGATTTCAATTTGATTTTGTATCCGCGCAAATGATTACCATCAACTAGTATTTATAAATTCGAAAGTAACTCTTTGCTGTCTGTCTGTATATTACCTTTTCACGCCTAAATCACTGAACGGATTTCGATAAAATATGGCAGAGATAGATTGCATCCCGGGGAGGGACATAGGATAGTTTTTACCGACATACCTCGCGGGCGAAGCCGCGGGCAGAAGCTAGTATAAAATAAGTAAACCTGAAACAGAAGTACTGCAATCATAACCGTACCCTTAAGAGGAAATGCGGGTGGTCGTTTCTCCATAGAAACGCTTTCGCCTGTTTTCTTTCTGGTTAATGACCTATGATTTTTTACAGAATTTTTTAATAAATATTAACTACTTGTGTCCCTATGTTTACCTTTTTGATGATACACCATTTTTATAAGCACCAGAACCCTCAAAAAATGCCGATTTAAACCGCTGTCAACAGAGACCTAGTGTACAAATTTGACAACTATTAATGAAAAAAAAAACATAGGGACACAGTATACAGTATGTTAACTAACAGAGGGCGTTCCCGTTAACCCGCAATAGTACAGCATCCATACATGCTAAAAAAAATATTACCATTCGAAAATAAAATGTTTTTATTTTTTTTATATTAAAATATTCACTAAAAATCGTAAATTGATACTCTATTTATTTAATTAATTATAATTTATTTAATTATATAAATTCCGACATTGCTGTCCTTCAAGTACGCGTGTACAGAGTGTTTCTTTAACGTATCAATTTACGATTTTTAGTGAATATTTTAATATAAAAAAAAAACATTTTATTTTCGAATGGTAATATTTTTTTAGCATGTATGGATGCTATACTATTGCGGGTTAACGGGAACGCCCTCTGTTATTTAACATACTGTATATCCTTCATATTCAGTTTATGAAATATCTTTTAAATTGGTACAACATTGGAGGAGGAAATAGGCGAGAGCAAAACCTCGAATTATGACTTTTTACTTAGGCTTTTTCAAAAGTCTTTCCGACCGCATTTCCTCTTAAGGGGGATGCGCTAATGTAACGCGCGAAATTAAACTATGATTCCCGACCGTAACAAATATGGATTTACAGAATTATAATCATTACAATCAGCAATACAACTTCTTGAGCTACAATTGGCCTTACGTGTTCATGAAATACTCATTTAATAGGGTAATATGAGCTTAGAGATGTTTTGATGAATTTTTTGATTATAATTCTATAAAACAAATACTTGTTACGGCCGCGAATAATATTTAGATCAACATAAAACCTGATACTAACCTGCAAATTGAAAAAAAAAACGTAAGAAAATTAGAATTTCGCGGACTACCTGACGCTTTCGCCTTAAAAATACCTTATTTAAAATGCGTTAAAAATATACAGATATTATAAGGAATAGCCGGGTAAACTGGAAAGTACATATGTTATAGGAATAATTAGCATGCAAATAGTAGCAAATTTTCAATTCAAAAATTCGTAGAAATTATTAATTAAATACGAATAATTATATTCAAAAAATTGCTCGTTTCACGGAAAAATTTAAAAAATATTTTTTAATAATTATTTGATAAAAGCCACGAATGTTAAACATTTAGATTAGTTTTATATTTCTTAATTTCAACGTGAGGTAACGATTTCTATAAAAGCAACTTGCTTTTTCTTATAGTGAATGTTTCTGCTGACTATACTAATTTAAATGCATTAGGAAATGACACTTTTTTATAGTTTTACAATCTATTGTAATATTTAGTTTTTTCTTGTTGTCTTGTCGACCTCGTAATTTCTTTGCCACCCTAAGTGTGCATATACATGAGCGACCTGCTTCGACGACAGTGGCAACTGTAGCCGTCGACGCGTATTTCAGCACCGTACTCAAATATAGGAGCAACACGTATTGTCGATGCGTGTCGACGGCTGAAGATGCCTCTGTCGTCGACGCGTGTCGTACGTGTGTATGAGCACAGTTGAATGCTACTTGCACGTCATAAAACGACAAAGTCATGTGTAGAAACAAATGATTTCTGTAACACTTACATAGATTCAACCTTATTGTAAGCTAGTGATTACCTACAAGGGCTGTGTCCGTCACATAGCGTCTGGAATTTACCGGCGAATTGATTAAAATAACACAAAGGGCTGGAGTAATTAAATTCCGGGGATTGACTCTTAGAGCCGTTTAGAATGGGTATTGTAAAAGACTGTTTCGTGCCACCGTGGTGAAGTTTTGGGCCAAAAGATAGTCACACCAGCGACACGAAGAAGAAGGCCGGCGAATGACGTCACTAAAAATCTACTTATGAAAGTAAGTTGGTGTATTTTCCTAGTGTTTTTTGACACCGTAAAGTCAAACCCCGGTGTCATCATTTTCATGGCAGCTGTCACTGCGGCGGTAATGTGGCGGCCAGCGCTCTACTAGGGAACCATAGCTTTAGTGAGTTTAAATTTTATGGGAATTTTCGCCGAAAGTGGTAACACAATTACGAGGTCGTGTATACTTTAACCATTGTACAAAACATACGAATCTACGTTAACTTATCACTCGCATTTTTAGGTAGCCAGTGTTCAAATAACTCTATACTTTAATGCCTGCACACACTTTTTTGGACACTTATCATATTAATTGAAAATAACATTAAAATAACTTATCGAATCCTTGTGATGACGTCACCTTGTATGTGTGATTGGCTGTTATAATAATAATTACCTACAAACGGGGTGAACAGGCATATAGGGTGCATCGGGACGAAATTTTAAAGTGGATTTTAACGTTGAAATAATATAGTTCTTACCAAGAGGGACATTTAATCGTTACTTATAATATAGTTCTCATATTAAGACCTGATACTACCCAATTCAGATATTTATTTAAACTTTTCGCACAAAAAGGTACAAAGGCGGACTTGATGCCTTAGGCATTCTCACCAGTGAACCAAACCCTTGGTTGTTGGTGAAGAGATTGGATGGCATGGGATATCTTTTTATCCATGGAATAAAATTGAAGTCTGACAGTTCTAGTATGGAAAATCTGTCAAAAATGTCAAATTTATTCTCAGGATAAGACTTATTCTAGATAAGTCTTTATTAGGACGGGGGGACAGGGTCGTTATTTTTTTTTAGGTATAAAAGTTTGGTAAAATTCGCCCTAAGAATCTTTTTTGGCAACAAACTATAACGAGTATAAAAAGGCACCTAAGGAAGCCGAGAATCACCTGTACTCTCCGTCATTGATTTTTTTTTTTTGTTATGGTTCATACCTGGGATCCTTCTGGTTAAAGAGATATTGAAGGTCAAAGTTCCAACTTTTACTGAAGTTTTTTTTTTTGCGACAAAATGTTATAAGATAACATAACTTTAAATTCTCTGCACCGTTGCAAGCACCCATACGCACAAACATCATCACACCAAAAATAAAACGTTATGATTTGATGTACAAGAGGTCTAAAAATGCCACATTGGCAGAATCATAAAAGGATAACGTTATGAATCATAATGGACAGTTAACTGTTAAGTTAATCGCATCAAATCCCATTGGTGTAGGAGTTTTTCAGTTATTTTTTTTTGTCTGTGCTAAAATACCGATCAGGGATTGTCCGAAAGGGTTTCCGCTGGCCCGGAACATAAAGGGCTAAGGTAGGAACACGGGTGGGCTTTAGTTAGTAAGAGTCTGACACTCCCTTCCGCTCCATCCAGAGCCGGATGGGTCATTTGATGAATTCCCATCCTGAAAAAAAAAAAACAATCCCAATCAAAAATGGCGTAATTTGCAAGAACAGAGATTATATATTAAAAATTCCAATATTTCCTAAATTTAAAAAAGTAATATGGCAGGCACAAGCACTTCAATGGAGACTGAGGAAAATGTGGTTAGGGAGAGAGATATAGAGATTGATAAATTAGTGCAAATAATTAAAATTATCATATTAGAATTTCTCGATCCACAAATTCCAGAAGAACAAGCAGGGTTTGTTAAAGGCAAAGGCACGCGGGAACAAATACTGAACGTTCGCCAAATCATAGAAAAGAGCCGGGAATTTAACAGCCCTGTGTTGTTATGTTTCATTGATTACACCAAAGCCTTTGATTGTGTGCAGTGGGATAAGCTCTGGGAAGTTTTAAAAGACATGGGTACGCCTCAACATCTTATCGATTTAGTCCGATGCCTCTACATCAACAACCGCTCTTTCGTCAAAATAGACACCGACTGTTCAAATGTGTTCTCCATCAAGAAAGGCGTTAGACAGGGTTGCATCCTCTCACCTCTGCTTTTTAATGTGTATGGAGAGTATATTATTCGTAAAACTCTCGAGGGCTGGGAAAAGGGGTTTGCTGTTGGTGGAAAGCGCGTCTCCAATCTGCGTTACGCTGACGACACTGTTCTCCTTGCTACAACATTTGACGATATGAAGGAGATACTGCATAGACTGGAGGTGGAAAGTAACAAATTAGGGCTTGCTATAAATAGGCAGAAAACCAAGCTTATGGTGATAGATCGTGCGGGAAAGCTATCGGGTGCCTTTAACATCCAAGGCATCGATACTGTGGACAGCTTTATTTATCTGGGCTCTAATATCAATAATGAAGGCAGCTGCGTCCCAGAAATAAAACGACGGATAGCCATGGCTAAAGATGTTATGACACGCCTCCAGAACATCTGGAAAAATCGTTCGATAAGCTTTAAAACTAAAGCCCGTTTGGTCAGAGCATTAGTTTTCCCGATTTTCCTCTATGGAGTTGAGACGTGGACAATCCGAGCAAGAGAAAGACAGAGGATAGATGCATTCGAAATGTGGTGTTGGAGGCGGATGCTCCGAATACCATGGACAGCCAAACGCACAAATGTGTCTATCCTTTCCCAACTCGATGTCAAGACTCGATTGTCTACAATATGCCTACAGCGTATTCTGACCTATTTTGGCCACATAATGCGAAGGGGGGATAGCAGTCTTGAAAAGCTGGTTATTGTTGGCAATACCGAAGGAAAGAGAGCACGAGGCCGGTCGCCAACACGATGGTCCGACCAAGTGAAAGAAGCTACGTCCTCAAGCAATTTTCAGCAGGTGGTGATGGCAACGTTGGACCGGAGTAGATGGAGGCAGATTATCCGTTTAAAAGGGTCCAGTGACCACGATCCTCAGTAATGAGGGACCGATTGAAGAGAGAGATTAGAATTAGGAGCGAATAAGGGGAAAGAAATAGAGGATGATTTGGACAGATTTGTCATTGATTTAGATTTGTCAGATGAGTTATCAGCATAGATCGGAGTAGGTAGATTGAACTGGGGTCATTGATCCGAAACGTATATATTACTATGGACATTCCTCCGGAATTGGTGGTAGTCAGAATTTCATTAGTTAGCCGAAATTTATATCTATCTATAAAAGATCTAGCCATAAAAGGCTAATAAAAAAATTAAATATTAAAGCTTCGATCGGAATTCGATTGTTTTTATTATTCAACAGATAAATAATGAATTAATTTAGTTTTGATACCTTCCTTTAAATTTTGAATTGAGTAGTAATAATATCACTACCAACATTAACAATATTTAATTGAATCCGGAAATACCGGAATTACTTTCCGGAAAAATGGCTTATCCATGTTATTCTTTCTGTGTGCATTTATGATACAAGTACCAAAAATCAATCTACCTACTCCGACCACTGGTTATCAGGCTTCCTAATGACAGTTTTTACTTGTCTCCGCAAAGAAGAAAATGACAAAGTAGGACATCTGAGATTTTTAGAATACACAGCAAAAATTTCTGGTATAGATGTATCAGTTAAAACTGTCGTAGAGAAAATAAAAGTAAGCAAAATTGAAATCAATTTCCTCATCTGTACGCCTATAGTGGAGATAATTACATTGTTCAGGTCCTTCTATGATGAGGTTCGAACTGGGGTAACGAGATTTAGAGTACGAGAATCGGTGGCAAAGAGGGGTGTTAAGAGGACCAAAGAAGGGAAACTTATAACTCAATTAAAATCTCAAGAACACACTCAAAATATTTCCCAGTATGGTTTAACAAACCAACACATATCACTACTTCAAGGTGTCACTCTAGCACCAGAAAGAAGGACAGGAGTGTTGAGAAGTTTAGGTCCACTCACCCAAGCTATTCTTTTAGTGATGGAAGATAAATTCTATGACAAACTCAAATCAGCAATGAGTCATAGCCTCCAGATGTTACCGATGGCTCCTGAGATTATTAGCTCACTTAAAGAAGCAACACATCCAGGAAACGTGTCTGGAGTAATGAAAGAGTTAGGAGACATTTTACTTTAAAAAAAAAAAAAAAAAAATGGCGAGAAGTGTGTTACACTATTTTTAATTTACTCCGGAGTAGATGGAGGCAGATTATCCGTTTAAAAGGGTCCAGTGACCACGATCCTCAGTAATGAGGGACCGATTGAATAGAGAGATTAGAATTAGGAGCGAATAAGGGGAAAGAAATAGAGGAGATAATTACATTGTTCAGGTCCTTCTATGATGAGGTTCGAACTGGGGTAACGAGATTTAGAGTACGAGAATCGGTGGCAAAGAGGGGTGTTAAGAGGACCAAAGAAGGGAAACTTATAACTCAATTAAAATCTCAAGAACACACTCAAAATATTTCCCAGTATGGTTTAACAAACCAACACATATCACTACTTCAAGGTGTCACTCTAGCACCAGAAAGAAGGACAGGAGTGTTGAGAAGTTTAGGTCCACTCACCCAAGCTATTCTTTTAGTGATGGAAGATAAATTCTATGACAAACTCAAATCAGCAATGAGTCATAGCCTCCAGATGTTACCGATGGCTCCTGAGATTATTAGCTCACTTAAAGAAGCAACACATCCAGGAAACGTGTCTGGAGTAATGAAAGAGTTAGGAGACATTTTACTTTAAAAAAAAAAAAAAAAAAAAATGGCGAGAAGTGTGTTACACTATTTTTAATTTACTCCGGAGTAGATGGAGGCAGATTATCCGTTTAAAAGGGTCCAGTGACCACGATCCTCAGTAATGAGGGACCGATTGAAGAGAGAGATTAGAATTAGGAGCGAATAAGGGGAAAGAAATAGAGGATGATTTGGACAGATTTGTCATTGATTTAGATTTGTCAGATGAGTTATCAGGCTTCCTAATGACAGTTTTTACTTGTCTCCGCAAAGAAGAAAATGACAAAGTAGGACATCTGAGATTTTTAGAATACACAGCAAAAATTTCTGGTATAGATGTATCAGTTAAAACTGTCGTAGAGAAAATAAAAGTAAGCAAAATTGAAATCAATTTCCTCATCTGTACGCCTATAGTGGAGATAATTACATTGTTCAGGTCCTTCTATGATGAGGTTCGAACTGGGGGTAACGAGATTTAGAGTACGAGAATCGGTGGCAAAGAGGGGTGTTAAGAGGACCAAAGAAGGGAAACTTATAACTCAATTAAAATCTCAAGAACACACTCAAAATATTTCCCAGTATGGTTTAACAAACCAACACATATCACTACTTCAAGGTGTCACTCTAGCACCAGAAAGAAGGACAGGAGTGTTGAGAAGTTTAGGTCCACTCACCCAAGCTATTCTTTTAGTGATGGAAGATAAATTCTATGACAAACTCAAATCAGCAATGAGTCATAGCCTCCAGATGTTACCGATGGCTCCTGAGATTATTAGCTCACTTAAAGAAGCAACACATCCAGGAAACGTGTCTGGAGTAATGAAAGAGTTAGGAGACATTTTACTTTAAAAAAAAAAAAAAAAATGGCGAGAAGTGTGTTACACTATTTTTAATTTACTCCGGAGTAGATGGAGGCAGATTATCCGTTTAAAAGGGTCCAGTGACCACGATCCTCAGTAATGAGCAGTGATCGGACTAGGTAGATTGATTTTTGGTACTTGTATCACAAATGCACACAGAAAGAATAACATGGATAAGCCATTTTTCCGGAAAGTAATTCCGGTATTTCCGGATTCAATTAAATATTGTTAATGTTGGTAGTGATATTATTACTACTTTATTCAAAATTTAAAGGAAGATATCAAAACTAAATTAATTCATTATTTATCTGTTGAATAATAAAAACAATCGAATTCCGATCGAAGCTTTAATATTTATTTTTTTATTTTTAGCGTTTTATGGCTAGATCAGATCTTTTATAGATAGATATACATTTCGGCTAACTAATGAAATTCTGACTACCACCAATTCCGGAGGAATGTCCATAGTAATATATACGTTTCGGATCAATGACCCCAGTTCAATCTACCTACTCCGATCACTGGTAATGAGGGACCGATTGAAGAGAGAGATTAGAATTAGGAGCGAATAAGGGGAAAGAAATAGAGGATGATTTGGACAGATTTGTCATTGATTTAGATTTGTCAGATGAGTTATCAGGCTTCCTAATGACAGTTTTTACTTGTCTCCGCAAAGAAGAAAATGACAAAGTAGGACATCTGAGATTTTTAGAATACACAGCAAAAATTTCTGGTATAGATGTATCAGTTAAAACTGTCGTAGAGAAAATAAAAGTAAGCAAAATTGAAATCAATTTCCTCATCTGTACGCCTATAGTGGAGATAATTACATTGTTCAGGTCCTTCTATGATGAGGTTCGAACTGGGGTAACGAGATTTAGAGTACGAGAATCGGTGGCAAAGAGGGGTGTTAAGAGGACCAAAGAAGGGAAACTTATAACTCAATTAAAATCTCAAGAACACACTCAAAATATTTCCCAGTATGGTTTAACAAACCAACACATATCACTACTTCAAGGTGTCACTCTAGCACCAGAAAGAAGGACAGGAGTGTTGAGAAGTTTAGGTCCACTCACCCAAGCTATTCTTTTAGTGATGGAAGATAAATT
The DNA here is from genome assembly GCA_927399505.1 of Luperina testacea. NCBI lineage: Eukaryota > Metazoa > Arthropoda > Insecta > Lepidoptera > Noctuidae > Luperina > Luperina testacea. Next base: position 4,486,562 of record OV656782.1, read on the forward strand.
CTATGACAAACTCAAATCAGCAATGAGTCATAGCCTCCAGATGTTACCGATGGCTCCTGAGATTATTAGCTCACTTAAAGAAGCAACACATCCAGGAAACGTGTCTGGAGTAATGAAAGAGTTAGGAGACATTTTACTTTAAAAAAAAAAAAAAAAATGGCGAGAAGTGTGTTACACTATTTTTAATTTACTCCGGAGTAGATGGAGGCAGATTATCCGTTTAAAAGGGTCCAGTGACCACGATCCTCAGTAATGAGGGACCGATTGAAGAGAGAGATTAGAATTAGGAGCGAATAAGGGGAAAGAAATAGAGGATGATTTGGACAGATTTGTCATTGATTTAGATTTGTCAGATGAGTTATCAGGCTTCCTAATGACAGTTTTTACTTGTCTCCGCAAAGAAGAAAATGACAAAGTAAGACATCTGAGATTTTTAGAATACACAGCAAAAATTTCTGGTATAGATGTATCAGTTAAAACTGTCGTAGAGAAAATAAAAGTAAGCAAAATTGAAATCAATTTCCTCATCTGTACGCCTATAGTGGAGATAATTACATTGTTCAGGTCCTTCTATGATGAGGTTCGAACTGGGGTAACGAGATTTAGAGTACGAGAATCGGTGGCAAAGAGGGGTGTTAAGAGGACCAAAGAAGGGAAACTTATAACTCAATTAAAATCTCAAGAACACACTCAAAATATTTCCCAGTATGGTTTAACAAACCAACACATATCACTACTTCAAGGTGTCACTCTAGCACCAGAAAGAAGGACAGGAGTGTTGAGAAGTTTAGGTCCACTCACCCAAGCTATTCTTTTAGTGATGGAAGATAAATTCTATGACAAACTCAAATCAGCAATGAGTCATAGCCTCCAGATGTTACCGATGGCTCCTGAGATTATTAGCTCACTTAAAGAAGCAACACATCCAGGAAACGTGTCTGGAGTAATGAAAGAGTTAGGAGACATTTTACTTTAAAAAAAAAAAAAAAAATGGCGAGAAGTGTGTTACACTATTTTTAATTTACTCCGGAGTAGATGGAGGCAGATTATCCGTTTAAAAGGGTCCAGTGACCACGATCCTCAGTAATGAGGGACCGATTGAAGAGAGAGATTAGAATTAGGAGCGAATAAGGGGAAAGAAATAGAGGATGATTTGGACAGATTTGTCATTGATTTAGATTTGTCAGATGAGTTATCAGGCTTCCTAATGACAGTTTTTACTTGTCTCCGCAAAGAAGAAAATGACAAAGTAGGACATCTGAGATTTTTAGAATACACAGCAAAAATTTCTGGTATAGATGTATCAGTTAAAACTGTCGTAGAGAAAATAAAAGTAAGCAAAATTGAAATCAATTTCCTCATCTGTACGCCTATAGTGGAGATAATTACATTGTTCAGGTCCTTCTATGATGAGGTTCGAACTGGGGTAACGAGATTTAGAGTACGAGAATCGGTGGCAAAGAGGGGTGTTAAGAGGACCAAAGAAGGGAAACTTATAACTCAATTAAAATCTCAAGAACACACTCAAAATATTTCCCAGTATGGTTTAACAAACCAACACATATCACTACTTCAAGGTGTCACTCTAGCACCAGAAAGAAGGACAGGAGTGTTGAGAAGTTTAGGTCCACTCACCCAAGCTATTCTTTTAGTGATGGAAGATAAATTCTATGACAAACTCAAATCAGCAATGAGTCATAGCCTCCAGATGTTACCGATGGCTCCTGAGATTATTAGCTCACTTAAAGAAGCAACACATCCAGGAAACGTGTCTGGAGTAATGAAAGAGTTAGGAGACATTTTACTTTAAAAAAAAAAAAAAAAATGGCGAGAAGTGTGTTACACTATTTTTAATTTACTCCGGAGTAGATGGAGGCAGATTATCCGTTTAAAAGGGTCCAGTGACCACGATCCTCAGTAATGAGGGACCGATTGAAGAGAGAGATTAGAATTAGGAGCGAATAAGGGGAAAGAAATAGAGGATGATTTGGACAGATTTGTCATTGATTTAGATTTGTCAGATGAGTTATCAGGCTTCCTAATGACAGTTTTTACTTGTCTCCGCAAAGAAGAAAATGACAAAGTAGGACATCTGAGATTTTTAGAATACACAGCAAAAATTTCTGGTATAGATGTATCAGTTAAAACTGTCGTAGAGAAAATAAAAGTAAGCAAAATTGAAATCAATTTCCTCATCTGTACGCCTATAGTGGAGATAATTACATTGTTCAGGTCCTTCTATGATGAGGTTCGAACTGGGGTAACGAGATTTAGAGTACGAGAATCGGTGGCAAAGAGGGGTGTTAAGAGGACCAAAGAAGGGAAACTTATAACTCAATTAAAATCTCAAGAACACACTCAAAATATTTCCCAGTATGGTTTAACAAACCAACACATATCACTACTTCAAGGTGTCACTCTAGCACCAGAAAGAAGGACAGGAGTGTTGAGAAGTTTAGGTCCACTCACCCAAGCTATTCTTTTAGTGATGGAAGATAAATTCTATGACAAACTCAAATCAGCAATGAGTCATAGCCTCCAGATGTTACCGATGGCTCCTGAGATTATTAGCTCACTTAAAGAAGCAACACATCCAGGAAACGTGTCTGGAGTAATGAAAGAGTTAGGAGACATTTTACTTTAAAAAAAAAAAAAAAAATGGCGAGAAGTGTGTTACACTATTTTTAATTTACTCCGGAGTAGATGGAGGCAGATTATCCGTTTAAAAGGGTCCAGTGACCACGATCCTCAGTAATGAGGGACCGATTGAAGAGAGAGATTAGAATTAGGAGCGAATAAGGGGAAAGAAATAGAGGATGATTTGGACAGATTTGTCATTGATTTAGATTTGTCAGATGAGTTATCAGGCTTCCTAATGACAGTTTTTACTTGTCTCCGCAAAGAAGAAAATGACAAAGTAGGACATCTGAGATTTTTAGAATACACAGCAAAAATTTCTGGTATAGATGTATCAGTTAAAACTGTCGTAGAGAAAATAAAAGTAAGCAAAATTGAAATCAATTTCCTCATCTGTACGCCTATAGTGGAGATAATTACATTGTTCAGGTCCTTCTATGATGAGGTTCGAACTGGGGTAACGAGATTTAGAGTACGAGAATCGGTGGCAAAGAGGGGTGTTAAGAGGACCAAAGAAGGGAAACTTATAACTCAATTAAAATCTCAAGAACACACTCAAAATATTTCCCAGTATGGTTTAACAAACCAACACATATCACTACTTCAAGGTGTCACTCTAGCACCAGAAAGAAGGACAGGAGTGTTGAGAAGTTTAGGTCCACTCACCCAAGCTATTCTTTTAGTGATGGAAGATAAATTCTATGACAAACTCAAATCAGCAATGAGTCATAGCCTCCAGATGTTACCGATGGCTCCTGAGATTATTAGCTCACTTAAAGAAGCAACACATCCAGGAAACGTGTCTGGAGTAATGAAAGAGTTAGGAGACATTTTACTTAAAAAAAAAAAAAAAATGGCGAGAAGTGTGTTACACTATTTTTAATTTACTCCGGAGTAGATGGAGGCAGATTATCCGTTTAAAAGGGTCCAGTGACCACGATCCTCAGTAATGAGGGACCGATTGAAGAGAGAGATTAGAATTAGGAGCGAATAAGGGGAAAGAAATAGAGGATGATTTGGACAGATTTGTCATTGATTTAGATTTGTCAGATGAGTTATCAGGCTTCCTAATGACAGTTTTTACTTGTCTCCGCAAAGAAGAAAATGACAAAGTAGGACATCTGAGATTTTTAGAATACACAGCAAAAATTTCTGGTATAGATGTATCAGTTAAAACTGTCGTAGAGAAAATAAAAGTAAGCAAAATTGAAATCAATTTCCTCATCTGTACGCCTATAGTGGAGATAATTACATTGTTCAGGTCCTTCTATGATGAGGTTCGAACTGGGGTAACGAGATTTAGAGTACGAGAATCGGTGGCAAAGAGGGGTGTTAAGAGGACCAAAGAAGGGAAACTTATAACTCAATTAAAATCTCAAGAACACACTCAAAATATTTCCCAGTATGGTTTAACAAACCAACACATATCACTACTTCAAGGTGTCACTCTAGCACCAGAAAGAAGGACAGGAGTGTTGAGAAGTTTAGGTCCACTCACCCAAGCTATTCTTTTAGTGATGGAAGATAAATTCTATGACAAACTCAAATCAGCAATGAGTCATAGCCTCCAGATGTTACCGATGGCTCCTGAGATTATTAGCTCACTTAAAGAAGCAACACATCCAGGAAACGTGTCTGGAGTAATGAAAGAGTTAGGAGACATTTTACTTAAAAAAAAAAAAAAAATGGCGAGAAGTGTGTTACACTATTTTTAATTTACTCCGGAGTAGATGGAGGCAGATTATCCGTTTAAAAGGGTCCAGTGACCACGATCCTCAGTAATGAGGGACCGATTGAAGAGAGAGATTAGAATTAGGAGCGAATAAGGGGAAAGAAATAGAGGATGATTTGGACAGATTTGTCATTGATTTAGATTTGTCAGATGAGTTATCAGGCTTCCTAATGACAGTTTTTACTTGTCTCCGCAAAGAAGAAAATGACAAAGTAGGACATCTGAGATTTTTAGAATACACAGCAAAAATTTCTGGTATAGATGTATCAGTTAAAACTGTCGTAGAGAAAATAAAAGTAAGCAAAATTGAAATCAATTTCCTCATCTGTACGCCTATAGTGGAGATAATTACATTGTTCAGGTCCTTCTATGATGAGGTTCGAACTGGGGTAACGAGATTTAGAGTACGAGAATCGGTGGCAAAGAGGGGTGTTAAGAGGACCAAAGAAGGGAAACTTATAACTCAATTAAAATCTCAAGAACACACTCAAAATATTTCCCAGTATGGTTTAACAAACCAACACATATCACTACTTCAAGGTGTCACTCTAGCACCAGAAAGAAGGACAGGAGTGTTGAGAAGTTTAGGTCCACTCACCCAAGCTATTCTTTTAGTGATGGAAGATAAATTCTATGACAAACTCAAATCAGCAATGAGTCATAGCCTCCAGATGTTACCGATGGCTCCTGAGATTATTAGCTCACTTAAAGAAGCAACACATCCAGGAAACGTGTCTGGAGTAATGAAAGAGTTAGGAGACATTTTACTTTAAAAAAAAAAAAAAAAAATGGCGAGAAGTGTGTTACACTATTTTTAATTTACTCCGGAGTAGATGGAGGCAGATTATCCGTTTAAAAGGGTCCAGTGACCACGATCCTCAGTAATGAGGGACCGATTGAAGAGAGAGATTAGAATTAGGAGCGAATAAGGGGAAAGAAATAGAGGATGATTTGGACAGATTTGTCATTGATTTAGATTTGTCAGATGAGTTATCAGGCTTCCTAATGACAGTTTTTACTTGTCTCCGCAAAGAAGAAAATGACAAAGTAGGACATCTGAGATTTTTAGAATACACAGCAAAAATTTCTGGTATAGATGTATCAGTTAAAACTGTCGTAGAGAAAATAAAAGTAAGCAAAATTGAAATCAATTTCCTCATCTGTACGCCTATAGTGGAGATAATTACATTGTTCAGGTCCTTCTATGATGAGGTTCGAACTGGGGTAACGAGATTTAGAGTACGAGAATCGGTGGCAAAGAGGGGTGTTAAGAGGACCAAAGAAGGGAAACTTATAACTCAATTAAAATCTCAAGAACACACTCAAAATATTTCCCAGTATGGTTTAACAAACCAACACATATCACTACTTCAAGGTGTCACTCTAGCACCAGAAAGAAGGACAGGAGTGTTGAGAAGTTTAGGTCCACTCACCCAAGCTATTCTTTTAGTGATGGAAGATAAATTCTATGACAAACTCAAATCAGCAATGAGTCATAGCCTCCAGATGTTACCGATGGCTCCTGAGATTATTAGCTCACTTAAAGAAGCAACACATCCAGGAAACGTGTCTGGAGTAATGAAAGAGTTAGGAGACATTTTACTTTAAAAAAAAAAAAAAAAAATGGCGTGAAGTGTGTTACACTATTTTTAATTTACTCCGGAGTAGATGGAGGCAGATTATCCGTTTAAAAGGGTCCAGTGACCACGATCCTCAGTAATGAATGAGGGACCGATTGAAGAGAGAGATTAGAATTAGGAGCGAATAAGGGGAAAGAAATAGAGGATGATTTGGACAGATTTGTCATTGATTTAGATTTGTCAGATGAGTTATCAGGCTTCCTAATGACAGTTTTTACTTGTCTCCGCAAAGAAGAAAATGACAAAGTAGGACATCTGAGATTTTTAGAATACACAGCAAAAATTTCTGGTATAGATGTATCAGTTAAAACTGTCGTAGAGAAAATAAAAGTAAGCAAAATTGAAATCAATTTCCTCATCTGTACGCCTATAGTGGAGATAATTACATTGTTCAGGTCCTTCTATGATGAGGTTCGAACTGGGGTAACGAGATTTAGAGTACGAGAATCGGTGGCAAAGAGGGGTGTTAAGAGGACCAAAGAAGGGAAACTTATAACTCAATTAAAATCTCAAGAACACACTCAAAATATTTCCCAGTATGGTTTAACAAACCAACACATATCACTACTTCAAGGTGTCACTCTAGCACCAGAAAGAAGGACAGGAGTGTTGAGAAGTTTAGGTCCACTCACCCAAGCTATTCTTTTAGTGATGGAAGATAAATTCTATGACAAACTCAAATCAGCAATGAGTCATAGCCTCCAGATGTTACCGATGGCTCCTGAGATTATTAGCTCACTTAAAGAAGCAACACATCCAGGAAACGTGTCTGGAGTAATGAAAGAGTTAGGAGACATTTTACTTTAAAAAAAAAAAAAAATGGCGAGAAGTGTGTTACACTATTTTTAATTTACTCCGGAGTAGATGGAGGCAGATTATCCGTTTAAAAGGGTCCAGTGACCACGATCCTCAGTAATGAGGGACCGATTGAAGAGAGAGATTAGAATTAGGAGCGAATAAGGGGAAAGAAATAGAGGATGATTTGGACAGATTTGTCATTGATTTAGATTTGTCAGATGAGTTATCAGGCTTCCTAATGACAGTTTTTACTTGTCTCCGCAAAGAAGAAAATGACAAAGTAGGACATCTGAGATTTTTAGAATACACAGCAAAAATTTCTGGTATAGATGTATCAGTTAAAACTGTCGTAGAGAAAATAAAAGTAAGCAAAATTGAAATCAATTTCCTCATCTGTACGCCTATAGTGGAGATAATTACATTGTTCAGGTCCTTCTATGATGAGGTTCGAACTGGGGTAACGAGATTTAGAGTACGAGAATCGGTGGCAAAGAGGGGTGTTAAGAGGACCAAAGAAGGGAAACTTATAACTCAATTAAAATCTCAAGAACACACTCAAAATATTTCCCAGTATGGTTTAACAAACCAACACATATCACTACTTCAAGGTGTCACTCTAGCACCAGGAAGAAGGACAGGAGTGTTGAGAAGTTTAGGTCCACTCACCCAAGCTATTCTTTTAGTGATGGAAGATAAATTCTATGACAAACTCAAATCAGCAATGAGTCATAGCCTCCAGATGTTACCGATGGCTCCTGAGATTATTAGCTCACTTAAAGAAGCAACACATCCAGGAAACGTGTCTGGAGTAATGAAAGAGTTAGGAGACATTTTACTTAAAAAAAAAAAAAAAATGGCGAGAAGTGTGTTACACTATTTTTAATTTACTCCGGAGTAGATGGAGGCAGATTATCCGTTTAAAAGGGTCCAGTGACCACGATCCTCAGTAATGAATGAGGGACCGATTGAAGAGAGAGATTAGAATTAGGAGCGAATAAGGGGAAAGAAATAGAGGATGATTTGGACAGATTTGTCATTGATTTAGATTTGTCAGATGAGTTATCAGGCTTCCTAATGACAGTTTTTACTTGTCTCCGCAAAGAAGAAAATGACAAAGTAGGACATCTGAGATTTTTAGAATACACAGCAAAAATTTCTGGTATAGATGTATCAGTTAAAACTGTCGTAGAGAAAATAAAAGTAAGCAAAATTGAAATCAATTTCCTCATCTGTACGCCTATAGTGGAGATAATTACATTGTTCAGGTCCTTCTATGATGAGGTTCGAACTGGGGTAACGAGATTTAGAGTACGAGAATCGGTGGCAAAGAGAGGTGTTAAGAGGACCAAAGAAGGGAAACTTATAACTCAATTAAAATCTCAAGAACACACTCAAAATATTTCCCAGTATGGTTTAACAAACCAACACATATCACTACTTCAAGGTGTCACTCTAGCACCAGAAAGAAGGACAGGAGTGTTGAGAAGTTTAGGTCCACTCACCCAAGCTATTCTTTTAGTGATGGAAGATAAATTCTATGACAAACTCAAATCAGCAATGAGTCATAGCCTCCAGATGTTACCGATGGCTCCTGAGATTATTAGCTCACTTAAAGAAGCAACACATCCAGGAAACGTGTCTGGAGTAATGAAAGAGTTAGGAGACATTTTACTTTAAAAAAAAAAAAAAAAATGGCGAGAAGTGTGTTACACTATTTTTAATTTACTCCGGAGTAGATGGAGGCAGATTATCCGTTTAAAAGGGTCCAGTGACCACGATCCTCAGTAATGAGGGACCGATTGAAGAGAGAGATTAGAATTAGGAGCGAATAAGGGGAAAGAAATAGAGGATGATTTGGACAGATTTGTCATTGATTTAGATTTGTCAGATGAGTTATCAGGCTTCCTAATGACAGTTTTTACTTGTCTCCGCAAAGAAGAAAATGACAAAGTAGGACATCTGAGATTTTTAGAATACACAGCAAAAATTTCTGGTATAGATGTATCAGTTAAAACTGTCGTAGAGAAAATAAAAGTAAGCAAAATTGAAATCAATTTCCTCATCTGTACGCCTATAGTGGAGATAATTACATTGTTCAGGTCCTTCTATGATGAGGTTCGAACTGGGGTAACGAGATTTAGAGTACGAGAATCGGTGGCAAAGAGGGGTGTTAAGAGGACCAAAGAAGGGAAACTTATAACTCAATTAAAATCTCAAGAACACACTCAAAATATTTCCCAGTATGGTTTAACAAACCAACACATATCACTACTTCAAGGTGTCACTCTAGCACCAGAAAGAAGGACAGGAGTGTTGAGAAGTTTAGGTCCACTCACCCAAGCTATTCTTTTAGTGATGGAAGATAAATTCTATGACAAACTCAAATCAGCAATGAGTCATAGCCTCCAGATGTTACCGATGGCTCCTGAGATTATTAGCTCACTTAAAGAAGCAAACACATCCAGGAAACGTGTCTGGAGTAATGAAAGAGTTAGGAGACATTTTACTTTAAAAAAAAAAAAAAAAAATGGCGAGAAGTGTGTTACACTATTTTTAATTTACTCCGGAGTAGATGGAGGCAGATTATCCGTTTAAAAGGGTCCAGTGACCACGATCCTCAGTAATGAATGAGGGACCGATTGAAGAGAGAGATTAGAATTAGGAGCGAATAAGGGGAAAGAAATAGAGGATGATTTGGACAGATTTGTCATTGATTTAGATTTGTCAGATGAGTTATCAGGCTTCCTAATGACAGTTTTTACTTGTCTCCGCAAAGAAGAAAATGACAAAGTAGGACATCTGAGATTTTTAGAATACACAGCAAAAATTTCTGGTATAGATGTATCAGTTAAAACTGTCGTAGAGAAAATAAAAGTAAGCAAAATTGAAATCAATTTCCTCATCTGTACGCCTATAGTGGAGATAATTACATTGTTCAGGTCCTTCTATGATGAGGTTCGAACTGGGGTAACGAGATTTAGAGTACGAGAATCGGTGGCAAAGAGGGGTGTTAAGAGGACCAAAGAAGGGAAACTTATAACTCAATTAAAATCTCAAGAACACACTCAAAATATTTCCCAGTATGGTTTAACAAACCAACACATATCACTACTTCAAGGTGTCACTCTAGCACCAGAAGAAGGACAGGAGTGTTGAGAAGTTTAGGTCCACTCACCCAAGCTATTCTTTTAGTGATGGAAGATAAATTCTATGACAAACTCAAATCAGCAATGAGTCATAGCCTCCAGATGTTACCGATGGCTCCTGAGATTATTAGCTCACTTAAAGAAGCAACACATCCAGGAAACGTGTCTGGAGTAATGAAAGAGTTAGGAGACATTTTACTTTAAAAAAAAAAAAAAAAAATGGCGAGAAGTGTGTTACACTATTTTTAATTTACTCCGGAGTAGATGGAGGCAGATTATCCGTTTAAAAGGGTCCAGTGACCACGATCCTCAGTAATGAGGGACCGATTGAAGAGAGAGATTAGAATTAGGAGCGAATAAGGGGAAAGAAATAGAGGATGATTTGGACAGATTTGTCATTGATTTAGATTTGTCAGATGAGTTATCAGGCTTCCTAATGACAGTTTTTACTTGTCTCCGCAAAGAAGAAAATGACAAAGTAGGACATCTGAGATTTTTAGAATACACAGCAAAAATTTCTGGTATAGATGTATCAGTTAAAACTGTCGTAGAGAAAATAAAAGTAAGCAAAATTGAAATCAATTTCCTCATCTGTACGCCTATAGTGGAGATAATTACATTGTTCAGGTCCTTCTATGATGAGGTTCGAACTGTGGTGACGAGATTTAGAGTACGAGAATCGGTGGCAAAGAGGGGTGTTAAGAGGACCAAAGAAGGGAAACTTATAACTCAATTAAAATCTCAAGAACACACTAAAATATTTCCCAGTATGGTTTAACAAACCAACACATATCACTACTTCAAGGTGTCACTCTAGCACCAGAAAGAAGGACAGGAGTGTTGAGAAGTTTAGGTCCACTCACCCAAGCTATTCTTTTAGTGATGGAAGATAAATTCTATGACAAACTCAAATCAGCAATGAGTCATAGCCTCCAGATGTTACCGATGGCTCCTGAGATTATTAGCTCACTTAAAGAAGCAACACATCCAGGAAACGTGTCTGGAGTAATGAAAGAGTTAGGAGACATTTTACTTAAAAAAAAAAAAAAAATGGCGAGAAGTGTGTTACACTATTTTTAATTTACTCCGGAGTAGATGGAGGCAGATTATCCGTTTAAAAGGGTCCAGTGACCACGATCCTCAGTAATGAGGGACCGATTGAAGAGAGAGATTAGAATTAGGAGCGAATAAGGGGAAAGAAATAGAGGATGATTTGGACAGATTTGTCATTGATTTAGATTTGTCAGATGAGTTATCAGGCTTCCTAATGACAGTTTTTACTTGTCTCCGCAAAGAAGAAAATGACAAAGTAGGACATCTGAGATTTTTAGAATACACAGCAAAAATTTCTGGTATAGATGTATCAGTTAAAACTGTCGTAGAGAAAATAAAAGTAAGCAAAATTGAAATCAATTTCCTCATCTGTACGCCTATAGTGGAGATAATTACATTGTTCAGGTCCTTCTATGATGAGGTTCGAACTGGGGTAACGAGATTTAGAGTACGAGAATCGGTGGCAAAGAGGGGTGTTAAGAGGACCAAAGAAGGGAAACTTATAACTCAATTAAAATCTCAAGAACACACTCAAAATATTTCCCAGTATGGTTTAACAAACCAACACATATCACTACTTCAAGGTGTCACTCTAGCACCAGAAAGAAGGACAGGAGTGTTGAGAAGTTTAGGTCCACTCACCCAAGCTATTCTTTTAGTGATGGAAGATAAATTCTATGACAAACTCAAATCAGCAATGAGTCATAGCCTCCAGATGTTACCGATGGCTCCTGAGATTATTAGCTCACTTAAAGAAGCAACACATCCAGGAAACGTGTCTGGAGTAATGAAAGAGTTAGGAGACATTTTACTTTAAAAAAAAAAAAAAAAATGGCGAGAAGTGTGTTACACTATTTTTAATTTACTCCGGAGTAGATGGAGGCAGATTATCCGTTTAAAAGGGTCCAGTGACCACGATCCTCAGTAATGAGGGACCGATTGAAGAGAGAGATTAGAATTAGGAGCGAATAAGGGGAAAGAAATAGAGGATGATTTGGACAGATTTGTCATTGATTTAGATTTGTCAGATGAGTTATCAGGCTTCCTAATGACAGTTTTTACTTGTCTCCGCAAAGAAGAAAATGACAAAGTAGGACATCTGAGATTTTTAGAATACACAGCAAAAATTTCTGGTATAGATGTATCAGTTAAAACTGTCGTAGAGAAAATAAAAGTAAGCAAAATTGAAATCAATTTCCTCATCTGTACGCCTATAGTGGAGATAATTACATTGTTCAGGTCCTTCTATGATGAGGTTCGAACTGGGGTAACGAGATTTAGAGTACGAGAATCGGTGGCAAAGAGGGGTGTTAAGAGGACCAAAGAAGGGAAACTTATAACTCAATTAAAATCTCAAGAACACACTCAAAATATTTCCCAGTATGGTTTAACAAACCAACACATATCACTACTTCAAGGTGTCACTCTAGCACCAGAAAGAAGGACAGGAGTGTTGAGAAGTTTAGGTCCACTCACCCAAGCTATTCTTTTAGTGATGGAAGATAAATTCTATGACAAACTCAAATCAGCAATGAGTCATAGCCTCCAGATGTTACCGATGGCTCCTGAGATTATTAGCTCACTTAAAGAAGCAACACATCCAGGAAACGTGTCTGGAGTAATGAAAGAGTTAGGAGACATTTTACTTAAAAAAAAAAAAAAAAAAAAATGGCGAGAAGTGTGTTACACTATTTTTAATTTACTCCGGAGTAGATGGAGGCAGATTATCCGTTTAAAAGGGTCCAGTGACCACGATCCTCAGTAATGAATGAGGGACCGATTGAAGAGAGAGATTAGAATTAGGAGCGAATAAGGGGAAAGAAATAGAGGATGATTTGGACAGATTTGTCATTGATTTAGATTTGTCAGATGAGTTATCAGGCTTCCTAATGACAGTTTTTACTTGTCTCCGCAAAGAAGAAAATGACAAAGTAGGACATCTGAGATTTTTAGAATACACAGCAAAAATTTCTGGTATAGATGTATCAGTTAAAACTGTCGTAGAGAAAATAAAAGTAAGCAAAATTGAAATCAATTTCCTCATCTGTACGCCTATAGTGGAGATAATTACATTGTTCAGGTCCTTCTATGATGAGGTTCGAACTGGGGTAACGAGATTTAGAGTACGAGAATCGGTGGCAAAGAGGGGTGTTAAGAGGACCAAAGAAGGGAAACTTATAACTCAATTAAAATCTCAAGAACACACTCAAAATATTTCCCAGTATGGTTTAACAAACCAACACATATCACTACTTCAAGGTGTCACTCTAGCACCAGAAAGAAGGACAGGAGTGTTGAGAAGTTTAGGTCCACTCACCCAAGCTATTCTTTTAGTGATGGAAGATAAATTCTATGACAAACTCAAATCAGCAATGAGTCATAGCCTCCAGATGTTACCGATGGCTCCTGAGATTATTAGCTCACTTAAAGAAGCAACACATCCAGGAAACGTGTCTGGAGTAATGAAAGAGTTAGGAGACATTTTACTTTAAAAAAAAAAAAAAAAATGGCGAGAAGTGTGTTACACTATTTTTAATTTACTCCGGAGTAGATGGAGGCAGATTATCCGTTTAAAAGGGTCCAGTGACCACGATCCTCAGTAATGAGGGACCGATTGAAGAGAGAGATTAGAATTAGGAGCGAATAAGGGGAAAGAAATAGAGGATGATTTGGACAGATTTGTCATTGATTTAGATTTGTCAGATGAGTTATCAGGCTTCCTAATGACAGTTTTTACTTGTCTCCGCAAAGAAGAAAATGACAAAGTAGGACATCTGAGATTTTTAGAATACACAGCAAAAATTTCTGGTATAGATGTATCAGTTAAAACTGTCGTAGAGAAAATAAAAGTAAGCAAAATTGAAATCAATTTCCTCATCTGTACGCCTATAGTGGAGATAATTACATTGTTCAGGTCCTTCTATGATGAGGTTCGAACTGGGGTAACGAGATTTAGAGTACGAGAATCGGTGGCAAAGAGGGGTGTTAAGAGGACCAAAGAAGGGAAACTTATAACTCAATTAAAATCTCAAGAACACACTCAAAATATTTCCCAGTATGGTTTAACAAACCAACACATATCACTACTTCAAGGTGTCACTCTAGCACCAGAAAGAAGGACAGGAGTGTTGAGAAGTTTAGGTCCACTCACCCAAGCTATTCTTTTAGTGATGGAAGATAAATTCTATGACAAACTCAAATCAGCAATGAGTCATAGCCTCCAGATGTTACCGATGGCTCCTGAGATTATTAGCTCACTTAAAGAAGCAACACATCCAGGAAACGTGTCTGGAGTAATGAAAGAGTTAGGAGACATTTTACTTTAAAAAAAAAAAAAAAAATGGCGAGAAGTGTGTTACACTATTTTTAATTTACTCCGGAGTAGATGGAGGCAGATTATCCGTTTAAAAGGGTCCAGTGACCACGATCCTCAGTAATGAGGGACCGATTGAAGAGAGAGATTAGAATTAGGAGCGAATAAGGGGAAAGAAATAGAGGATGATTTGGACAGATTTGTCATTGATTTAGATTTGTCAGATGAGTTATCAGGCTTCCTAATGACAGTTTTTACTTGTCTCCGCAAAGAAGAAAATGACAAAGTAGGACATCTGAGATTTTTAGAATACACAGCAAAAATTTCTGGTATAGATGTATCAGTTAAAACTGTCGTAGAGAAAATAAAAGTAAGCAAAATTGAAATCAATTTCCTCATCTGTACGCCTATAGTGGAGATAATTACATTGTTCAGGTCCTTCTATGATGAGGTTCGAACTGGGGTAACGAGATTTAGAGTACGAGAATCGGTGGCAAAGAGGGGTGTTAAGAGGACCAAAGAAAGGAAACTTATAACTCAATTAAAATCTCAAGAACACACTCAAAATATTTCCCAGTATGGTTTAACAAACCAACACATATCACTACTTCAAGGTGTCACTCTAGCACCAGAAAGAAGGACAGGAGTGTTGAGAAGTTTAGGTCCACTCACCCAAGCTATTCTTTTAGTGATGGAAGATAAATTCTATGACAAACTCAAATCAGCAATGAGTCATAGCCTCCAGATGTTACCGATGGCTCCTGAGATTATTAGCTCACTTAAAGAAGCAACACATCCAGGAAACGTGTCTGGAGTAATGAAAGAGTTAGGAGACATTTTACTTAAAAAAAAAAAAAAAATGGCGAGAAGTGTGTTACACTATTTTTAATTTACTCCGGAGTAGATGGAGGCAGATTATCCGTTTAAAAGGGTCCAGTGACCACGATCCTCAGTAATGAGGGACCGATTGAAGAGAGAGATTAGAATTAGGAGCGAATAAGGGGAAAGAAATAGAGGATGATTTGGACAGATTTGTCATTGATTTAGATTTGTCAGATGAGTTATCAGGCTTCCTAATGACAGTTTTTACTTGTCTCCGCAAAGAAGAAAATGACAAAGTAGGACATCTGAGATTTTTAGAATACACAGCAAAAATTTCTGGTATAGATGTATCAGTTAAAACTGTCGTAGAGAAAATAAAAGTAAGCAAAATTGAAATCAATTTCCTCATCTGTACGCCTATAGTGGAGATAATTACATTGTTCAGGTCCTTCTATGATGAGGTTCGAACTGGGGTAACGAGATTTAGAGTACGAGAATCGGTGGCAAAGAGGGGTGTTAAGAGGACCAAAGAAGGGAAACTTATAACTCAATTAAAATCTCAAGAACACACTCAAAATATTTCCCAGTATGGTTTAACAAACCAACACATATCACTACTTCAAGGTGTCACTCTAGCACCAGAAAGAAGGACAGGAGTGTTGAGAAGTTTAGGTCCACTCACCCAAGCTATTCTTTTAGTGATGGAAGATAAATTCTATGACAAACTCAAATCAGCAATGAGTCATAGCCTCCAGATGTTACCGATGGCTCCTGAGATTATTAGCTCACTTAAAGAAGCAACACATCCAGGAAACGTGTCTGGAGTAATGAAAGAGTTAGGAGACATTTTACTTTAAAAAAAAAAAAAAAAAATGGCGAGAAGTGTGTTACACTATTTTTAATTTACTCCGGAGTAGATGGAGGCAGATTATCCGTTTAAAAGGGTCCAGTGACCACGATCCTCAGTAATGAGGGACCGATTGAAGAGAGAGATTAGAATTAGGAGCGAATAAGGGGAAAGAAATAGAGGATGATTTGGACAGATTTGTCATTGATTTAGATTTGTCAGATGAGTTATCAGGCTTCCTAATGACAGTTTTTACTTGTCTCCGCAAAGAAGAAAATGACAAAGTAGGACATCTGAGATTTTTAGAATACACAGCAAAAATTTCTGGTATAGATGTATCAGTTAAAACTGTCGTAGAGAAAATAAAAGTAAGCAAAATTGAAATCAATTTCCTCATCTGTACGCCTATAGTGGAGATAATTACATTGTTCAGGTCCTTCTATGATGAGGTTCGAACTGGGGTAACGAGATTTAGAGTACGAGAATCGGTGGCAAAGAGGGGTGTTAAGAGGACCAAAGAAGGGAAACTTATAACTCAATTAAAATCTCAAGAACACACTCAAAATATTTCCCAGTATGGTTTAACAAACCAACACATATCACTACTTCAAGGTGTCACTCTAGCACCAGAAAGAAGGACAGGAGTGTTGAGAAGTTTAGGTCCACTCACCCAAGCTATTCTTTTAGTGATGGAAGATAAATTCTATGACAAACTCAAATCAGCAATGAGTCATAGCCTCCAGATGTTACCGATGGCTCCTGAGATTATTAGCTCACTTAAAGAAGCAACACATCCAGGAAACGTGTCTGGAGTAATGAAAGAGTTAGGAGACATTTTACTTTAAAAAAAAAAAAAAAAAAATGGCGTGAAGTGTGTTACACTATTTTTAATTTACTCCGGAGTAGATGGAGGCAGATTATCCGTTTAAAAGGGTCCAGTGACCACGATCCTCAGTAATGAATGAGGGACCGATTGAAGAGAGAGATTAGAATTAGGAGCGAATAAGGGGAAAGAAATAGAGGATGATTTGGACAGATTTGTCATTGATTTAGATTTGTCAGATGAGTTATCAGGCTTCCTAATGACAGTTTTTACTTGTCTCCGCAAAGAAGAAAATGACAAAGTAGGACATCTGAGATTTTTAGAATACACAGCAAAAATTTCTGGTATAGATGTATCAGTTAAAACTGTCGTAGAGAAAATAAAAGTAAGCAAAATTGAAATCAATTTCCTCATCTGTACGCCTATAGTGGAGATAATTACATTGTTCAGGTCCTTCTATGATGAGGTTCGAACTGGGGTAACGAGATTTAGAGTACGAGAATCGGTGGCAAAGAGGGGTGTTAAGAGGACCAAAGAAGGGAAACTTATAACTCAATTAAAATCTCAAGAACACACTCAAAATATTTCCCAGTATGGTTTAACAAACCAACACATATCACTACTTCAAGGTGTCACTCTAGCACCAGAAAGAAGGACAGGAGTGTTGAGAAGTTTAGGTCCACTCACCCAAGCTATTCTTTTAGTGATGGAAGATAAATTCTATGACAAACTCAAATCAGCAATGAGTCATAGCCTCCAGATGTTACCGATGGCTCCTGAGATTATTAGCTCACTTAAAGAAGCAACACATCCAGGAAACGTGTCTGGAGTAATGAAAGAGTTAGGAGAGACATTTTACTTTAAAAAAAAAAAAAATGGCGAGAAGTGTGTTACACTATTTTTAATTTACTCCGGAGTAGATGGAGGCAGATTATCCGTTTAAAAGGGTCCAGTGACCACGATCCTCAGTAATGAGGGACCGATTGAAGAGAGAGATTAGAATTAGGAGCGAATAAGGGGAAAGAAATAGAGGATGATTTGGACAGATTTGTCATTGATTTAGATTTGTCAGATGAGTTATCAGGCTTCCTAATGACAGTTTTTACTTGTCTCCGCAAAGAAGAAAATGACAAAGTAGGACATCTGAGATTTTTAGAATACACAGCAAAAATTTCTGGTATAGATGTATCAGTTAAAACTGTCGTAGAGAAAATAAAAGTAAGCAAAATTGAAATCAATTTCCTCATCTGTACGCCTATAGTGGAGATAATTACATTGTTCAGGTCCTTCTATGATGAGGTTCGAACTGGGGTAACGAGATTTAGAGTACGAGAATCGGTGGCAAAGAGGGGTGTTAAGAGGACCAAAGAAGGGAAACTTATAACTCAATTAAAATCTCAAGAACACACTCAAAATATTTCCCAGTATGGTTTAACAAACCAACACATATCACTACTTCAAGGTGTCACTCTAGCACCAGAAAGAAGGACAGGAGTGTTGAGAAGTTTAGGTCCACTCACCCAAGCTATTCTTTTAGTGATGGAAGATAAATTCTATGACAAACTCAAATCAGCAATGAGTCATAGCCTCCAGATGTTACCGATGGCTCCTGAGATTATTAGCTCACTTAAAGAAGCAACACATCCAGGAAACGTGTCTGGAGTAATGAAAGAGTTAGGAGACATTTTACTTAAAAAAAAAAAAAAAATGGCGAGAAGTGTGTTACACTATTTTTAATTTACTCCGGAGTAGATGGAGGCAGATTATCCGTTTAAAAGGGTCCAGTGACCACGATCCTCAGTAATGAATGAGGGACCGATTGAAGAGAGAGATTAGAATTAGGAGCGAATAAGGGGAAAGAAATAGAGGATGATTTGGACAGATTTGTCATTGATTTAGATTTGTCAGATGAGTTATCAGGCTTCCTAATGACAGTTTTTACTTGTCTCCGCAAAGAAGAAAATGACAAAGTAGGACATCTGAGATTTTTAGAATACACAGCAAAAATTTCTGGTATAGATGTATCAGTTAAAACTGTCGTAGAGAAAATAAAAGTAAGCAAAATTGAAAT
Organism: Luperina testacea; assembly: GCA_927399505.1. Lineage (NCBI taxonomy): Eukaryota > Metazoa > Arthropoda > Insecta > Lepidoptera > Noctuidae > Luperina > Luperina testacea. The sequence goes on from OV656782.1 coordinate 4,505,444, forward strand.
CAATTTCCTCATCTGTACGCCTATAGTGGAGATAATTACATTGTTCAGGTCCTTCTATGATGAGGTTCGAACTGGGGTAACGAGATTTAGAGTACGAGAATCGGTGGCAAAGAGGGGTGTTAAGAGGACCAAAGAAGGGAAACTTATAACTCAATTAAAATCTCAAGAACACACTCAAAATATTTCCCAGTATGGTTTAACAAACCAACACATATCACTACTTCAAGGTGTCACTCTAGCACCAGAAAGAAGGACAGGAGTGTTGAGAAGTTTAGGTCCACTCACCCAAGCTATTCTTTTAGTGATGGAAGATAAATTCTATGACAAACTCAAATCAGCAATGAGTCATAGCCTCCAGATGTTACCGATGGCTCCTGAGATTATTAGCTCACTTAAAGAAGCAACACATCCAGGAAACGTGTCTGGAGTAATGAAAGAGTTAGGAGACATTTTACTTTAAAAAAAAAAAAAAAAAAAATGGCGAGAAGTGTGTTACACTATTTTTAATTTACTCCGGAGTAGATGGAGGCAGATTATCCGTTTAAAAGGGTCCAGTGACCACGATCCTCAGTAATGAGGGACCGATTGAAGAGAGAGATTAGAATTAGGAGCGAATAAGGGGAAAGAAATAGAGGATGATTTGGACAGATTTGTCATTGATTTAGATTTGTCAGATGAGTTATCAGGCTTCCTAATGACAGTTTTTACTTGTCTCCGCAAAGAAGAAAATGACAAAGTAGGACATCTGAGATTTTTAGAATACACAGCAAAAATTTCTGGTATAGATGTATCAGTTAAAACTGTCGTAGAGAAAATAAAAGTAAGCAAAATTGAAATCAATTTCCTCATCTGTACGCCTATAGTGGAGATAATTACATTGTTCAGGTCCTTCTATGATGAGGTTCGAACTGGGGTAACGAGATTTAGAGTACGAGAATCGGTGGCAAAGAGGGGTGTTAAGAGGACCAAAGAAGGGAAACTTATAACTCAATTAAAATCTCAAGAACACACTCAAAATATTTCCCAGTATGGTTTAACAAACCAACACATATCACTACTTCAAGGTGTCACTCTAGCACCAGAAAGAAGGACAGGAGTGTTGAGAAGTTTAGGTCCACTCACCCAAGCTATTCTTTTAGTGATGGAAGATAAATTCTATGACAAACTCAAATCAGCAATGAGTCATAGCCTCCAGATGTTACCGATGGCTCCTGAGATTATTAGCTCACTTAAAGAAGCAACACATCCAGGAAACGTGTCTGGAGTAATGAAAGAGTTAGGAGACATTTTACTTTAAAAAAAAAAAAAAAAATGGCGAGAAGTGTGTTACACTATTTTTAATTTACTCCGGAGTAGATGGAGGCAGATTATCCGTTTAAAAGGGTCCAGTGACCACGATCCTCAGTAATGAGGGACCGATTGAAGAGAGAGATTAGAATTAGGAGCGAATAAGGGGAAAGAAATAGAGGATGATTTGGACAGATTTGTCATTGATTTAGATTTGTCAGATGAGTTATCAGGCTTCCTAATGACAGTTTTTACTTGTCTCCGCAAAGAAGAAAATGACAAAGTAGGACATCTGAGATTTTTAGAATACACAGCAAAAATTTCTGGTATAGATGTATCAGTTAAAACTGTCGTAGAGAAAATAAAAGTAAGCAAAATTGAAATCAATTTCCTCATCTGTACGCCTATAGTGGAGATAATTACATTGTTCAGGTCCTTCTATGATGAGGTTCGAACTGGGGTAACGAGATTTAGAGTACGAGAATCGGTGGCAAAGAGGGGTGTTAAGAGGACCAAAGAAGGGAAACTTATAACTCAATTAAAATCTCAAGAACACACTCAAAATATTTCCCAGTATGGTTTAACAAACCAACACATATCACTACTTCAAGGTGTCACTCTAGCACCAGAAAGAAGGACAGGAGTGTTGAGAAGTTTAGGTCCACTCACCCAAGCTATTCTTTTAGTGATGGAAGATAAATTCTATGACAAACTCAAATCAGCAATGAGTCATAGCCTCCAGATGTTACCGATGGCTCCTGAGATTATTAGCTCACTTAAAGAAGCAACACATCCAGGAAACGTGTCTGGAGTAATGAAAGAGTTAGGAGACATTTTACTTTAAAAAAAAAAAAAATGGCGAGAAGTGTGTTACACTATTTTTAATTTACTCCGGAGTAGATGGAGGCAGATTATCCGTTTAAAAGGGTCCAGTGACCACGATCCTCAGTAATGAGGGACCGATTGAAGAGAGAGATTAGAATTAGGAGCGAATAAGGGGAAAGAAATAGAGGATGATTTGGACAGATTTGTCATTGATTTAGATTTGTCAGATGAGTTATCAGGCTTCCTAATGACAGTTTTTACTTGTCTCCGCAAAGAAGAAAATGACAAAGTAGGACATCTGAGATTTTTAGAATACACAGCAAAAATTTCTGGTATAGATGTATCAGTTAAAACTGTCGTAGAGAAAATAAAAGTAAGCAAAATTGAAATCAATTTCCTCATCTGTACGCCTATAGTGGAGATAATTACATTGTTCAGGTCCTTCTATGATGAGGTTCGAACTGGGGTAACGAGATTTAGAGTACGAGAATCGGTGGCAAAGAGGGGTGTTAAGAGGACCAAAGAAGGGAAACTTATAACTCAATTAAAATCTCAAGAACACACTCAAAATATTTCCCAGTATGGTTTAACAAACCAACACATATCACTACTTCAAGGTGTCACTCTAGCACCAGAAAGAAGGACAGGAGTGTTGAGAAGTTTAGGTCCACTCACCCAAGCTATTCTTTTAGTGATGGAAGATAAATTCTATGACAAACTCAAATCAGCAATGAGTCATAGCCTCCAGATGTTACCGATGGCTCCTGAGATTATTAGCTCACTTAAAGAAGCAACACATCCAGGAAACGTGTCTGGAGTAATGAAAGAGTTAGGAGACATTTTACTTTAAAAAAAAAAAAAAAAATGGCGAGAAGTGTGTTACACTATTTTTAATTTACTCCGGAGTAGATGGAGGCAGATTATCCGTTTAAAAGGGTCCAGTGACCACGATCCTCAGTAATGAGGGACCGATTGAAGAGAGAGATTAGAATTAGGAGCGAATAAGGGGAAAGAAATAGAGGATGATTTGGACAGATTTGTCATTGATTTAGATTTGTCAGATGAGTTATCAGGCTTCCTAATGACAGTTTTTACTTGTCTCCGCAAAGAAGAAAATGACAAAGTAGGACATCTGAGATTTTTAGAATACACAGCAAAAATTTCTGGTATAGATGTATCAGTTAAAACTGTCGTAGAGAAAATAAAAGTAAGCAAAATTGAAATCAATTTCCTCATCTGTACGCCTATAGTGGAGATAATTACATTGTTCAGGTCCTTCTATGATGAGGTTCGAACTGGGGTAACGAGATTTAGAGTACGAGAATCGGTGGCAAAGAGGGGTGTTAAGAGGACCAAAGAAGGGAAACTTATAACTCAATTAAAATCTCAAGAACACACTCAAAATATTTCCCAGTATGGTTTAACAAACCAACACATATCACTACTTCAAGGTGTCACTCTAGCACCAGAAAGAAGGACAGGAGTGTTGAGAAGTTTAGGTCCACTCACCCAAGCTATTCTTTTAGTGATGGAAGATAAATTCTATGACAAACTCAAATCAGCAATGAGTCATAGCCTCCAGATGTTACCGATGGCTCCTGAGATTATTAGCTCACTTAAAGAAGCAACACATCCAGGAAACGTGTCTGGAGTAATGAAAGAGTTAGGAGACATTTTACTTAAAAAAAAAAAAAAAATGGCGAGAAGTGTGTTACACTATTTTTAATTTACTCCGGAGTAGATGGAGGCAGATTATCCGTTTAAAAGGGTCCAGTGACCACGATCCTCAGTAATGAGGGACCGATTGAAGAGAGAGATTAGAATTAGGAGCGAATAAGGGGAAAGAAATAGAGGATGATTTGGACAGATTTGTCATTGATTTAGATTTGTCAGATGAGTTATCAGGCTTCCTAATGACAGTTTTTACTTGTCTCCGCAAAGAAGAAAATGACAAAGTAGGACATCTGAGATTTTTAGAATACACAGCAAAAATTTCTGGTATAGATGTATCAGTTAAAACTGTCGTAGAGAAAATAAAAGTAAGCAAAATTGAAATCAATTTCCTCATCTGTACGCCTATAGTGGAGATAATTACATTGTTCAGGTCCTTCTATGATGAGGTTCGAACTGGGGTAACGAGATTTAGAGTACGAGAATCGGTGGCAAAGAGGGGTGTTAAGAGGACCAAAGAAGGGAAACTTATAACTCAATTAAAATCTCAAGAACACACTCAAAATATTTCCCAGTATGGTTTAACAAACCAACACATATCACTACTTCAAGGTGTCACTCTAGCACCAGAAAGAAGGACAGGAGTGTTGAGAAGTTTAGGTCCACTCACCCAAGCTATTCTTTTAGTGATGGAAGATAAATTCTATGACAAACTCAAATCAGCAATGAGTCATAGCCTCCAGATGTTACCGATGGCTCCTGAGATTATTAGCTCACTTAAAGAAGCAACACATCCAGGAAACGTGTCTGGAGTAATGAAAGAGTTAGGAGACATTTTACTTAAAAAAAAAAAAAAAATGGCGAGAAGTGTGTTACACTATTTTTAATTTACTCCGGAGTAGATGGAGGCAGATTATCCGTTTAAAAGGGTCCAGTGACCACGATCCTCAGTAATGAGGGACCGATTGAAGAGAGAGATTAGAATTAGGAGCGAATAAGGGGAAAGAAATAGAGGATGATTTGGACAGATTTGTCATTGATTTAGATTTGTCAGATGAGTTATCAGGCTTCCTAATGACAGTTTTTACTTGTCTCCGCAAAGAAGAAAATGACAAAGTAGGACATCTGAGATTTTTAGAATACACAGCAAAAATTTCTGGTATAGATGTATCAGTTAAAACTGTCGTAGAGAAAATAAAAGTAAGCAAAATTGAAATCAATTTCCTCATCTGTACGCCTATAGTGGAGATAATTACATTGTTCAGGTCCTTCTATGATGAGGTTCGAACTGGGGTAACGAGATTTAGAGTACGAGAATCGGTGGCAAAGAGGGGTGTTAAGAGGACCAAAGAAGGGAAACTTATAACTCAATTAAAATCTCAAGAACACACTCAAAATATTTCCCAGTATGGTTTAACAAACCAACACATATCACTACTTCAAGGTGTCACTCTAGCACCAGAAAGAAGGACAGGAGTGTTGAGAAGTTTAGGTCCACTCACCCAAGCTATTCTTTTAGTGATGGAAGATAAATTCTATGACAAACTCAAATCAGCAATGAGTCATAGCCTCCAGATGTTACCGATGGCTCCTGAGATTATTAGCTCACTTAAAGAAGCAACACATCCAGGAAACGTGTCTGGAGTAATGAAAGAGTTAGGAGACATTTTACTTTAAAAAAAAAAAAAAAAAATGGCGAGAAGTGTGTTACACTATTTTTAATTTACTCCGGAGTAGATGGAGGCAGATTATCCGTTTAAAAGGGTCCAGTGACCACGATCCTCAGTAATGAGGGACCGATTGAAGAGAGAGATTAGAATTAGGAGCGAATAAGGGGAAAGAAATAGAGGATGATTTGGACAGATTTGTCATTGATTTAGATTTGTCAGATGAGTTATCAGGCTTCCTAATGACAGTTTTTACTTGTCTCCGCAAAGAAGAAAATGACAAAGTAGGACATCTGAGATTTTTAGAATACACAGCAAAAATTTCTGGTATAGATGTATCAGTTAAAACTGTCGTAGAGAAAATAAAAGTAAGCAAAATTGAAATCAATTTCCTCATCTGTACGCCTATAGTGGAGATAATTACATTGTTCAGGTCCTTCTATGATGAGGTTCGAACTGGGGTAACGAGATTTAGAGTACGAGAATCGGTGGCAAAGAGGGGTGTTAAGAGGACCAAAGAAGGGAAACTTATAACTCAATTAAAATCTCAAGAACACACTCAAAATATTTCCCAGTATGGTTTAACAAACCAACACATATCACTACTTCAAGGTGTCACTCTAGCACCAGAAAGAAGGACAGGAGTGTTGAGAAGTTTAGGTCCACTCACCCAAGCTATTCTTTTAGTGATGGAAGATAAATTCTATGACAAACTCAAATCAGCAATGAGTCATAGCCTCCAGATGTTACCGATGGCTCCTGAGATTATTAGCTCACTTAAAGAAGCAACACATCCAGGAAACGTGTCTGGAGTAATGAAAGAGTTAGGAGACATTTTACTTTAAAAAAAAAAAAAAAAAATGGCGTGAAGTGTGTTACACTATTTTTAATTTACTCCGGAGTAGATGGAGGCAGATTATCCGTTTAAAAGGGTCCAGTGACCACGATCCTCAGTAATGAATGAGGGACCGATTGAAGAGAGAGATTAGAATTAGGAGCGAATAAGGGGAAAGAAATAGAGGATGATTTGGACAGATTTGTCATTGATTTAGATTTGTCAGATGAGTTATCAGGCTTCCTAATGACAGTTTTTACTTGTCTCCGCAAAGAAGAAAATGACAAAGTAGGACATCTGAGATTTTTAGAATACACAGCAAAAATTTCTGGTATAGATGTATCAGTTAAAACTGTCGTAGAGAAAATAAAAGTAAGCAAAATTGAAATCAATTTCCTCATCTGTACGCCTATAGTGGAGATAATTACATTGTTCAGGTCCTTCTATGATGAGGTTCGAACTGGGGTAACGAGATTTAGAGTACGAGAATCGGTGGCAAAGAGGGGTGTTAAGAGGACCAAAGAAGGGAAACTTATAACTCAATTAAAATCTCAAGAACACACTCAAAATATTTCCCAGTATGGTTTAACAAACCAACACATATCACTACTTCAAGGTGTCACTCTAGCACCAGAAAGAAGGACAGGAGTGTTGAGAAGTTTAGGTCCACTCACCCAAGCTATTCTTTTAGTGATGGAAGATAAATTCTATGACAAACTCAAATCAGCAATGAGTCATAGCCTCCAGATGTTACCGATGGCTCCTGAGATTATTAGCTCACTTAAAGAAGCAACACATCCAGGAAACGTGTCTGGAGTAATGAAAGAGTTAGGAGACATTTTACTTTAAAAAAAAAAAAAAATGGCGAGAAGTGTGTTACACTATTTTTAATTTACTCCGGAGTAGATGGAGGCAGATTATCCGTTTAAAAGGGTCCAGTGACCACGATCCTCAGTAATGAGGGACCGATTGAAGAGAGAGATTAGAATTAGGAGCGAATAAGGGGAAAGAAATAGAGGATGATTTGGACAGATTTGTCATTGATTTAGATTTGTCAGATGAGTTATCAGGCTTCCTAATGACAGTTTTTACTTGTCTCCGCAAAGAAGAAAATGACAAAGTAGGACATCTGAGATTTTTAGAATACACAGCAAAAATTTCTGGTATAGATGTATCAGTTAAAACTGTCGTAGAGAAAATAAAAGTAAGCAAAATTGAAATCAATTTCCTCATCTGTACGCCTATAGTGGAGATAATTACATTGTTCAGGTCCTTCTATGATGAGGTTCGAACTGGGGTAACGAGATTTAGAGTACGAGAATCGGTGGCAAAGAGGGGTGTTAAGAGGACCAAAGAAGGGAAACTTATAACTCAATTAAAATCTCAAGAACACACTCAAAATATTTCCCAGTATGGTTTAACAAACCAACACATATCACTACTTCAAGGTGTCACTCTAGCACCAGGAAGAAGGACAGGAGTGTTGAGAAGTTTAGGTCCACTCACCCAAGCTATTCTTTTAGTGATGGAAGATAAATTCTATGACAAACTCAAATCAGCAATGAGTCATAGCCTCCAGATGTTACCGATGGCTCCTGAGATTATTAGCTCACTTAAAGAAGCAACACATCCAGGAAACGTGTCTGGAGTAATGAAAGAGTTAGGAGACATTTTACTTAAAAAAAAAAAAAAAATGGCGAGAAGTGTGTTACACTATTTTTAATTTACTCCGGAGTAGATGGAGGCAGATTATCCGTTTAAAAGGGTCCAGTGACCACGATCCTCAGTAATGAATGAGGGACCGATTGAAGAGAGAGATTAGAATTAGGAGCGAATAAGGGGAAAGAAATAGAGGATGATTTGGACAGATTTGTCATTGATTTAGATTTGTCAGATGAGTTATCAGGCTTCCTAATGACAGTTTTTACTTGTCTCCGCAAAGAAGAAAATGACAAAGTAGGACATCTGAGATTTTTAGAATACACAGCAAAAATTTCTGGTATAGATGTATCAGTTAAAACTGTCGTAGAGAAAATAAAAGTAAGCAAAATTGAAATCAATTTCCTCATCTGTACGCCTATAGTGGAGATAATTACATTGTTCAGGTCCTTCTATGATGAGGTTCGAACTGGGGTAACGAGATTTAGAGTACGAGAATCGGTGGCAAAGAGAGGTGTTAAGAGGACCAAAGAAGGGAAACTTATAACTCAATTAAAATCTCAAGAACACACTCAAAATATTTCCCAGTATGGTTTAACAAACCAACACATATCACTACTTCAAGGTGTCACTCTAGCACCAGAAAGAAGGACAGGAGTGTTGAGAAGTTTAGGTCCACTCACCCAAGCTATTCTTTTAGTGATGGAAGATAAATTCTATGACAAACTCAAATCAGCAATGAGTCATAGCCTCCAGATGTTACCGATGGCTCCTGAGATTATTAGCTCACTTAAAGAAGCAACACATCCAGGAAACGTGTCTGGAGTAATGAAAGAGTTAGGAGACATTTTACTTTAAAAAAAAAAAAAAAAATGGCGAGAAGTGTGTTACACTATTTTTAATTTACTCCGGAGTAGATGGAGGCAGATTATCCGTTTAAAAGGGTCCAGTGACCACGATCCTCAGTAATGAGGGACCGATTGAAGAGAGAGATTAGAATTAGGAGCGAATAAGGGGAAAGAAATAGAGGATGATTTGGACAGATTTGTCATTGATTTAGATTTGTCAGATGAGTTATCAGGCTTCCTAATGACAGTTTTTACTTGTCTCCGCAAAGAAGAAAATGACAAAGTAGGACATCTGAGATTTTTAGAATACACAGCAAAAATTTCTGGTATAGATGTATCAGTTAAAACTGTCGTAGAGAAAATAAAAGTAAGCAAAATTGAAATCAATTTCCTCATCTGTACGCCTATAGTGGAGATAATTACATTGTTCAGGTCCTTCTATGATGAGGTTCGAACTGGGGTAACGAGATTTAGAGTACGAGAATCGGTGGCAAAGAGGGGTGTTAAGAGGACCAAAGAAGGGAAACTTATAACTCAATTAAAATCTCAAGAACACACTCAAAATATTTCCCAGTATGGTTTAACAAACCAACACATATCACTACTTCAAGGTGTCACTCTAGCACCAGAAAGAAGGACAGGAGTGTTGAGAAGTTTAGGTCCACTCACCCAAGCTATTCTTTTAGTGATGGAAGATAAATTCTATGACAAACTCAAATCAGCAATGAGTCATAGCCTCCAGATGTTACCGATGGCTCCTGAGATTATTAGCTCACTTAAAGAAGCAACACATCCAGGAAACGTGTCTGGAGTAATGAAAGAGTTAGGAGACATTTTACTTTAAAAAAAAAAAAAAAAAATGGCGAGAAGTGTGTTACACTATTTTTAATTTACTCCGGAGTAGATGGAGGCAGATTATCCGTTTAAAAGGGTCCAGTGACCACGATCCTCAGTAATGAATGAGGGACCGATTGAAGAGAGAGATTAGAATTAGGAGCGAATAAGGGGAAAGAAATAGAGGATGATTTGGACAGATTTGTCATTGATTTAGATTTGTCAGATGAGTTATCAGGCTTCCTAATGACAGTTTTTACTTGTCTCCGCAAAGAAGAAAATGACAAAGTAGGACATCTGAGATTTTTAGAATACACAGCAAAAATTTCTGGTATAGATGTATCAGTTAAAACTGTCGTAGAGAAAATAAAAGTAAGCAAAATTGAAATCAATTTCCTCATCTGTACGCCTATAGTGGAGATAATTACATTGTTCAGGTCCTTCTATGATGAGGTTCGAACTGGGGTAACGAGATTTAGAGTACGAGAATCGGTGGCAAAGAGGGGTGTTAAGAGGACCAAAGAAGGGAAACTTATAACTCAATTAAAATCTCAAGAACACACTCAAAATATTTCCCAGTATGGTTTAACAAACCAACACATATCACTACTTCAAGGTGTCACTCTAGCACCAGAAAGAAGGACAGGAGTGTTGAGAAGTTTAGGTCCACTCACCCAAGCTATTCTTTTAGTGATGGAAGATAAATTCTATGACAAACTCAAATCAGCAATGAGTCATAGCCTCCAGATGTTACCGATGGCTCCTGAGATTATTAGCTCACTTAAAGAAGCAACACATCCAGGAAACGTGTCTGGAGTAATGAAAGAGTTAGGAGACATTTTACTTTAAAAAAAAAAAAAAAAAATGGCGAGAAGTGTGTTACACTATTTTTAATTTACTCCGGAGTAGATGGAGGCAGATTATCCGTTTAAAAGGGTCCAGTGACCACGATCCTCAGTAATGAGGGACCGATTGAAGAGAGAGATTAGAATTAGGAGCGAATAAGGGGAAAGAAATAGAGGATGATTTGGACAGATTTGTCATTGATTTAGATTTGTCAGATGAGTTATCAGGCTTCCTAATGACAGTTTTTACTTGTCTCCGCAAAGAAGAAAATGACAAAGTAGGACATCTGAGATTTTTAGAATACACAGCAAAAATTTCTGGTATAGATGTATCAGTTAAAACTGTCGTAGAGAAAATAAAAGTAAGCAAAATTGAAATCAATTTCCTCATCTGTACGCCTATAGTGGAGATAATTACATTGTTCAGGTCCTTCTATGATGAGGTTCGAACTGTGGTGACGAGATTTAGAGTACGAGAATCGGTGGCAAAGAGGGGTGTTAAGAGGACCAAAGAAGGGAAACTTATAACTCAATTAAAATCTCAAGAACACACTAAAATATTTCCCAGTATGGTTTAACAAACCAACACATATCACTACTTCAAGGTGTCACTCTAGCACCAGAAAGAAGGACAGGAGTGTTGAGAAGTTTAGGTCCACTCACCCAAGCTATTCTTTTAGTGATGGAAGATAAATTCTATGACAAACTCAAATCAGCAATGAGTCATAGCCTCCAGATGTTACCGATGGCTCCTGAGATTATTAGCTCACTTAAAGAAGCAACACATCCAGGAAACGTGTCTGGAGTAATGAAAGAGTTAGGAGACATTTTACTTAAAAAAAAAAAAAAAATGGCGAGAAGTGTGTTACACTATTTTTAATTTACTCCGGAGTAGATGGAGGCAGATTATCCGTTTAAAAGGGTCCAGTGACCACGATCCTCAGTAATGAGGGACCGATTGAAGAGAGAGATTAGAATTAGGAGCGAATAAGGGGAAAGAAATAGAGGATGATTTGGACAGATTTGTCATTGATTTAGATTTGTCAGATGAGTTATCAGGCTTCCTAATGACAGTTTTTACTTGTCTCCGCAAAGAAGAAAATGACAAAGTAGGACATCTGAGATTTTTAGAATACACAGCAAAAATTTCTGGTATAGATGTATCAGTTAAAACTGTCGTAGAGAAAATAAAAGTAAGCAAAATTGAAATCAATTTCCTCATCTGTACGCCTATAGTGGAGATAATTACATTGTTCAGGTCCTTCTATGATGAGGTTCGAACTGGGGTAACGAGATTTAGAGTACGAGAATCGGTGGCAAAGAGGGGTGTTAAGAGGACCAAAGAAGGGAAACTTATAACTCAATTAAAATCTCAAGAACACACTCAAAATATTTCCCAGTATGGTTTAACAAACCAACACATATCACTACTTCAAGGTGTCACTCTAGCACCAGAAAGAAGGACAGGAGTGTTGAGAAGTTTAGGTCCACTCACCCAAGCTATTCTTTTAGTGATGGAAGATAAATTCTATGACAAACTCAAATCAGCAATGAGTCATAGCCTCCAGATGTTACCGATGGCTCCTGAGATTATTAGCTCACTTAAAGAAGCAACACATCCAGGAAACGTGTCTGGAGTAATGAAAGAGTTAGGAGACATTTTACTTTAAAAAAAAAAAAAAAAATGGCGAGAAGTGTGTTACACTATTTTTAATTTACTCCGGAGTAGATGGAGGCAGATTATCCGTTTAAAAGGGTCCAGTGACCACGATCCTCAGTAATGAGGGACCGATTGAAGAGAGAGATTAGAATTAGGAGCGAATAAGGGGAAAGAAATAGAGGATGATTTGGACAGATTTGTCATTGATTTAGATTTGTCAGATGAGTTATCAGGCTTCCTAATGACAGTTTTTACTTGTCTCCGCAAAGAAGAAAATGACAAAGTAGGACATCTGAGATTTTTAGAATACACAGCAAAAATTTCTGGTATAGATGTATCAGTTAAAACTGTCGTAGAGAAAATAAAAGTAAGCAAAATTGAAATCAATTTCCTCATCTGTACGCCTATAGTGGAGATAATTACATTGTTCAGGTCCTTCTATGATGAGGTTCGAACTGGGGTAACGAGATTTAGAGTACGAGAATCGGTGGCAAAGAGGGGTGTTAAGAGGACCAAAGAAGGGAAACTTATAACTCAATTAAAATCTCAAGAACACACTCAAAATATTTCCCAGTATGGTTTAACAAACCAACACATATCACTACTTCAAGGTGTCACTCTAGCACCAGAAAGAAGGACAGGAGTGTTGAGAAGTTTAGGTCCACTCACCCAAGCTATTCTTTTAGTGATGGAAGATAAATTCTATGACAAACTCAAATCAGCAATGAGTCATAGCCTCCAGATGTTACCGATGGCTCCTGAGATTATTAGCTCACTTAAAGAAGCAACACATCCAGGAAACGTGTCTGGAGTAATGAAAGAGTTAGGAGACATTTTACTTAAAAAAAAAAAAAAAAAAAAATGGCGAGAAGTGTGTTACACTATTTTTAATTTACTCCGGAGTAGATGGAGGCAGATTATCCGTTTAAAAGGGTCCAGTGACCACGATCCTCAGTAATGAATGAGGGACCGATTGAAGAGAGAGATTAGAATTAGGAGCGAATAAGGGGAAAGAAATAGAGGATGATTTGGACAGATTTGTCATTGATTTAGATTTGTCAGATGAGTTATCAGGCTTCCTAATGACAGTTTTTACTTGTCTCCGCAAAGAAGAAAATGACAAAGTAGGACATCTGAGATTTTTAGAATACACAGCAAAAATTTCTGGTATAGATGTATCAGTTAAAACTGTCGTAGAGAAAATAAAAGTAAGCAAAATTGAAATCAATTTCCTCATCTGTACGCCTATAGTGGAGATAATTACATTGTTCAGGTCCTTCTATGATGAGGTTCGAACTGGGGTAACGAGATTTAGAGTACGAGAATCGGTGGCAAAGAGGGGTGTTAAGAGGACCAAAGAAGGGAAACTTATAACTCAATTAAAATCTCAAGAACACACTCAAAATATTTCCCAGTATGGTTTAACAAACCAACACATATCACTACTTCAAGGTGTCACTCTAGCACCAGAAAGAAGGACAGGAGTGTTGAGAAGTTTAGGTCCACTCACCCAAGCTATTCTTTTAGTGATGGAAGATAAATTCTATGACAAACTCAAATCAGCAATGAGTCATAGCCTCCAGATGTTACCGATGGCTCCTGAGATTATTAGCTCACTTAAAGAAGCAACACATCCAGGAAACGTGTCTGGAGTAATGAAAGAGTTAGGAGACATTTTACTTTAAAAAAAAAAAAAAAAATGGCGAGAAGTGTGTTACACTATTTTTAATTTACTCCGGAGTAGATGGAGGCAGATTATCCGTTTAAAAGGGTCCAGTGACCACGATCCTCAGTAATGAGGGACCGATTGAAGAGAGAGATTAGAATTAGGAGCGAATAAGGGGAAAGAAATAGAGGATGATTTGGACAGATTTGTCATTGATTTAGATTTGTCAGATGAGTTATCAGGCTTCCTAATGACAGTTTTTACTTGTCTCCGCAAAGAAGAAAATGACAAAGTAGGACATCTGAGATTTTTAGAATACACAGCAAAAATTTCTGGTATAGATGTATCAGTTAAAACTGTCGTAGAGAAAATAAAAGTAAGCAAAATTGAAATCAATTTCCTCATCTGTACGCCTATAGTGGAGATAATTACATTGTTCAGGTCCTTCTATGATGAGGTTCGAACTGGGGTAACGAGATTTAGAGTACGAGAATCGGTGGCAAAGAGGGGTGTTAAGAGGACCAAAGAAGGGAAACTTATAACTCAATTAAAATCTCAAGAACACACTCAAAATATTTCCCAGTATGGTTTAACAAACCAACACATATCACTACTTCAAGGTGTCACTCTAGCACCAGAAAGAAGGACAGGAGTGTTGAGAAGTTTAGGTCCACTCACCCAAGCTATTCTTTTAGTGATGGAAGATAAATTCTATGACAAACTCAAATCAGCAATGAGTCATAGCCTCCAGATGTTACCGATGGCTCCTGAGATTATTAGCTCACTTAAAGAAGCAACACATCCAGGAAACGTGTCTGGAGTAATGAAAGAGTTAGGAGACATTTTACTTTAAAAAAAAAAAAAAAAATGGCGAGAAGTGTGTTACACTATTTTTAATTTACTCCGGAGTAGATGGAGGCAGATTATCCGTTTAAAAGGGTCCAGTGACCACGATCCTCAGTAATGAGGGACCGATTGAAGAGAGAGATTAGAATTAGGAGCGAATAAGGGGAAAGAAATAGAGGATGATTTGGACAGATTTGTCATTGATTTAGATTTGTCAGATGAGTTATCAGGCTTCCTAATGACAGTTTTTACTTGTCTCCGCAAAGAAGAAAATGACAAAGTAGGACATCTGAGATTTTTAGAATACACAGCAAAAATTTCTGGTATAGATGTATCAGTTAAAACTGTCGTAGAGAAAATAAAAGTAAGCAAAATTGAAATCAATTTCCTCATCTGTACGCCTATAGTGGAGATAATTACATTGTTCAGGTCCTTCTATGATGAGGTTCGAACTGGGGTAACGAGATTTAGAGTACGAGAATCGGTGGCAAAGAGGGGTGTTAAGAGGACCAAAGAAAGGAAACTTATAACTCAATTAAAATCTCAAGAACACACTCAAAATATTTCCCAGTATGGTTTAACAAACCAACACATATCACTACTTCAAGGTGTCACTCTAGCACCAGAAAGAAGGACAGGAGTGTTGAGAAGTTTAGGTCCACTCACCCAAGCTATTCTTTTAGTGATGGAAGATAAATTCTATGACAAACTCAAATCAGCAATGAGTCATAGCCTCCAGATGTTACCGATGGCTCCTGAGATTATTAGCTCACTTAAAGAAGCAACACATCCAGGAAACGTGTCTGGAGTAATGAAAGAGTTAGGAGACATTTTACTTAAAAAAAAAAAAAAAATGGCGAGAAGTGTGTTACACTATTTTTAATTTACTCCGGAGTAGATGGAGGCAGATTATCCGTTTAAAAGGGTCCAGTGACCACGATCCTCAGTAATGAGGGACCGATTGAAGAGAGAGATTAGAATTAGGAGCGAATAAGGGGAAAGAAATAGAGGATGATTTGGACAGATTTGTCATTGATTTAGATTTGTCAGATGAGTTATCAGGCTTCCTAATGACAGTTTTTACTTGTCTCCGCAAAGAAGAAAATGACAAAGTAGGACATCTGAGATTTTTAGAATACACAGCAAAAATTTCTGGTATAGATGTATCAGTTAAAACTGTCGTAGAGAAAATAAAAGTAAGCAAAATTGAAATCAATTTCCTCATCTGTACGCCTATAGTGGAGATAATTACATTGTTCAGGTCCTTCTATGATGAGGTTCGAACTGGGGTAACGAGATTTAGAGTACGAGAATCGGTGGCAAAGAGGGGTGTTAAGAGGACCAAAGAAGGGAAACTTATAACTCAATTAAAATCTCAAGAACACACTCAAAATATTTCCCAGTATGGTTTAACAAACCAACACATATCACTACTTCAAGGTGTCACTCTAGCACCAGAAAGAAGGACAGGAGTGTTGAGAAGTTTAGGTCCACTCACCCAAGCTATTCTTTTAGTGATGGAAGATAAATTCTATGACAAACTCAAATCAGCAATGAGTCATAGCCTCCAGATGTTACCGATGGCTCCTGAGATTATTAGCTCACTTAAAGAAGCAACACATCCAGGAAACGTGTCTGGAGTAATGAAAGAGTTAGGAGACATTTTACTTTAAAAAAAAAAAAAAAAAATGGCGAGAAGTGTGTTACACTATTTTTAATTTACTCCGGAGTAGATGGAGGCAGATTATCCGTTTAAAAGGGTCCAGTGACCACGATCCTCAGTAATGAGGGACCGATTGAAGAGAGAGATTAGAATTAGGAGCGAATAAGGGGAAAGAAATAGAGGATGATTTGGACAGATTTGTCATTGATTTAGATTTGTCAGATGAGTTATCAGGCTTCCTAATGACAGTTTTTACTTGTCTCCGCAAAGAAGAAAATGACAAAGTAGGACATCTGAGATTTTTAGAATACACAGCAAAAATTTCTGGTATAGATGTATCAGTTAAAACTGTCGTAGAGAAAATAAAAGTAAGCAAAATTGAAATCAATTTCCTCATCTGTACGCCTATAGTGGAGATAATTACATTGTTCAGGTCCTTCTATGATGAGGTTCGAACTGGGGTAACGAGATTTAGAGTACGAGAATCGGTGGCAAAGAGGGGTGTTAAGAGGACCAAAGAAGGGAAACTTATAACTCAATTAAAATCTCAAGAACACACTCAAAATATTTCCCAGTATGGTTTAACAAACCAACACATATCACTACTTCAAGGTGTCACTCTAGCACCAGAAAGAAGGACAGGAGTGTTGAGAAGTTTAGGTCCACTCACCCAAGCTATTCTTTTAGTGATGGAAGATAAATTCTATGACAAACTCAAATCAGCAATGAGTCATAGCCTCCAGATGTTACCGATGGCTCCTGAGATTATTAGCTCACTTAAAGAAGCAACACATCCAGGAAACGTGTCTGGAGTAATGAAAGAGTTAGGAGACATTTTACTTTAAAAAAAAAAAAAAAAAAATGGCGTGAAGTGTGTTACACTATTTTTAATTTACTCCGGAGTAGATGGAGGCAGATTATCCGTTTAAAAGGGTCCAGTGACCACGATCCTCAGTAATGAATGAGGGACCGATTGAAGAGAGAGATTAGAATTAGGAGCGAATAAGGGGAAAGAAATAGAGGATGATTTGGACAGATTTGTCATTGATTTAGATTTGTCAGATGAGTTATCAGGCTTCCTAATGACAGTTTTTACTTGTCTCCGCAAAGAAGAAAATGACAAAGTAGGACATCTGAGATTTTTAGAATACACAGCAAAAATTTCTGGTATAGATGTATCAGTTAAAACTGTCGTAGAGAAAATAAAAGTAAGCAAAATTGAAATCAATTTCCTCATCTGTACGCCTATAGTGGAGATAATTACATTGTTCAGGTCCTTCTATGATGAGGTTCGAACTGGGGTAACGAGATTTAGAGTACGAGAATCGGTGGCAAAGAGGGGTGTTAAGAGGACCAAAGAAGGGAAACTTATAACTCAATTAAAATCTCAAGAACACACTCAAAATATTTCCCAGTATGGTTTAACAAACCAACACATATCACTACTTCAAGGTGTCACTCTAGCACCAGAAAGAAGGACAGGAGTGTTGAGAAGTTTAGGTCCACTCACCCAAGCTATTCTTTTAGTGATGGAAGATAAATTCTATGACAAACTCAAATCAGCAATGAGTCATAGCCTCCAGATGTTACCGATGGCTCCTGAGATTATTAGCTCACTTAAAGAAGCAACACATCCAGGAAACGTGTCTGGAGTAATGAAAGAGTTAGGAGACATTTTACTTTAAAAAAAAAAAAAAATGGCGAGAAGTGTGTTACACTATTTTTAATTTACTCCGGAGTAGATGGAGGCAGATTATCCGTTTAAAAGGGTCCAGTGACCACGATCCTCAGTAATGAGGGACCGATTGAAGAGAGAGATTAGAATTAGGAGCGAATAAGGGGAAAGAAATAGAGGATGATTTGGACAGATTTGTCATTGATTTAGATTTGTCAGATGAGTTATCAGGCTTCCTAATGACAGTTTTTACTTGTCTCCGCAAAGAAGAAAATGACAAAGTAGGACATCTGAGATTTTTAGAATACACAGCAAAAATTTCTGGTATAGATGTATCAGTTAAAACTGTCGTAGAGAAAATAAAAGTAAGCAAAATTGAAATCAATTTCCTCATCTGTACGCCTATAGTGGAGATAATTACATTGTTCAGGTCCTTCTATGATGAGGTTCGAACTGGGGTAACGAGATTTAGAGTACGAGAATCGGTGGCAAAGAGGGGTGTTAAGAGGACCAAAGAAGGGAAACTTATAACTCAATTAAAATCTCAAGAACACACTCAAAATATTTCCCAGTATGGTTTAACAAACCAACACATATCACTACTTCAAGGTGTCACTCTAGCACCAGAAAGAAGGACAGGAGTGTTGAGAAGTTTAGGTCCACTCACCCAAGCTATTCTTTTAGTGATGGAAGATAAATTCTATGACAAACTCAAATCAGCAATGAGTCATAGCCTCCAGATGTTACCGATGGCTCCTGAGATTATTAGCTCACTTAAAGAAGCAACACATCCAGGAAACGTGTCTGGAGTAATGAAAGAGTTAGGAGACATTTTACTTAAAAAAAAAAAAAAAATGGCGAGAAGTGTGTTACACTATTTTTAATTTACTCCGGAGTAGATGGAGGCAGATTATCCGTTTAAAAGGGTCCAGTGACCACGATCCTCAGTAATGAATGAGGGACCGATTGAAGAGAGAGATTAGAATTAGGAGCGAATAAGGGGAAAGAAATAGAGGATGATTTGGACAGATTTGTCATTGATTTAGATTTGTCAGATGAGTTATCAGGCTTCCTAATGACAGTTTTTACTTGTCTCCGCAAAGAAGAAAATGACAAAGTAGGACATCTGAGATTTTTAGAATACACAGCAAAAATTTCTGGTATAGATGTATCAGTTAAAACTGTCGTAGAGAAAATAAAAGTAAGCAAAATTGAAATCAATTTCCTCATCTGTACGCCTATAGTGGAGATAATTACATTGTTCAGGTCCTTCTATGATGAGGTTCGAACTGGGGTAACGAGATTTAGAGTACGAGAATCGGTGGCAAAGAGGGGTGTTAAGAGGACCAAAGAAGGGAAACTTATAACTCAATTAAAATCTCAAGAACACACTCAAAATATTTCCCAGTATGGTTTAACAAACCAACACATATCACTACTTCAAGGTGTCACTCTAGCACCAGAAAGAAGGACAGGAGTGTTGAGAAGTTTAGGTCCACTCACCCAAGCTATTCTTTTAGTGATGGAAGATAAATTCTATGACAAACTCAAATCAGCAATGAGTCATAGCCTCCAGATGTTACCGATGGCTCCTGAGATTATTAGCTCACTTAAAGAAGCAACACATCCAGGAAACGTGTCTGGAGTAATGAAAGAGTTAGGAGACATTTTACTTTAAAAAAAAAAAAAAAAAAAAATGGCGAGAAGTGTGTTACACTATTTTTAATTTACTCCGGAGTAGATGGAGGCAGATTATCCGTTTAAAAGGGTCCAGTGACCACGATCCTCAGTAATGAGGGACCGATTGAAGAGAGAGATTAGAATTAGGAGCGAATAAGGGGAAAGAAATAGAGGATGATTTGGACAGATTTGTCATTGATTTAGATTTGTCAGATGAGTTATCAGGCTTCCTAATGACAGTTTTTACTTGTCTCCGCAAAGAAGAAAATGACAAAGTAGGACATCTGAGATTTTTAGAATACACAGCAAAAATTTCTGGTATAGATGTATCAGTTAAAACTGTCGTAGAGAAAATAAAAGTAAGCAAAATTGAAATCAATTTCCTCATCTGTACGCCTATAGTGGAGATAATTACATTGTTCAGGTCCTTCTATGATGAGGTTCGAACTGGGGTAACGAGATTTAGAGTACGAGAATCGGTGGCAAAGAGGGGTGTTAAGAGGACCAAAGAAGGGAAACTTATAACTCAATTAAAATCTCAAGAACACACTCAAAATATTTCCCAGTATGGTTTAACAAACCAACACATATCACTACTTCAAGGTGTCACTCTAGCACCAGAAAGAAGGACAGGAGTGTTGAGAAGTTTAGGTCCACTCACCCAAGCTATTCTTTTAGTGATGGAAGATAAATTCTATGACAAACTCAAATCAGCAATGAGTCATAGCCTCCAGATGTTACCGATGGCTCCTGAGATTATTAGCTCACTTAAAGAAGCAACACATCCAGGAAACGTGTCTGGAGTAATGAAAGAGTTAGGAGACATTTTACTTTAAAAAAAAAAAAAAAAAAATGGCGTGAAGTGTGTTACACTATTTTTAATTTACTCCGGAGTAGATGGAGGCAGATTATCCGTTTAAAAGGGTCCAGTGACCACGATCCTCAGTAATGAATGAGGGACCGATTGAAGAGAGAGATTAGAATTAGGAGCGAATAAGGGGAAAGAAATAGAGGATGATTTGGACAGATTTGTCATTGATTTAGATTTGTCAGATGAGTTATCAGGCTTCCTAATGACAGTTTTTACTTGTCTCCGCAAAGAAGAAAATGACAAAGTAGGACATCTGAGATTTTTAGAATACACAGCAAAAATTTCTGGTATAGATGTATCAGTTAAAACTGTCGTAGAGAAAATAAAAGTAAGCAAAATTGAAATCAATTTCCTCATCTGTACGCCTATAGTGGAGATAATTACATTGTTCAGGTCCTTCTATGATGAGGTTCGAACTGGGGTAACGAGATTTAGAGTACGAGAATCGGTGGCAAAGAGGGGTGTTAAGAGGACCAAAGAAGGGAAACTTATAACTCAATTAAAATCTCAAGAACACACTCAAAATATTTCCCAGTATGGTTTAACAAACCAACACATATCACTACTTCAAGGTGTCACTCTAGCACCAGAAAGAAGGACAGGAGTGTTGAGAAGTTTAGGTCCACCCAACACCCAAGCTATTCTTTTAGTGATGGAAGATAAATTCTATGACAAACTCAAATCAGCAATGAGTCATAGCCTCCAGATGTTACCGATGGCTCCTGAGATTATTAGCTCACTTAAAGAAGCAACACATCCAGGAAACGTGTCTGGAGTAATGAAAGAGTTAGGAGACATTTTACTTTAAAAAAAAAAAAAAATGGCGAGAAGTGTGTTACACTATTTTTAATTTACTCCGGAGTAGATGGAGGCAGATTATCCGTTTAAAAGGGTCCAGTGACCACGATCCTCAGTAATGAGGGACCGATTGAAGAGAGAGATTAGAATTAGGAGCGAATAAGGGGAAAGAAATAGAGGATGATTTGGACAGATTTGTCATTGATTTAGATTTGTCAGATGAGTTATCAGGCTTCCTAATGACAGTTTTTACTTGTCTCCGCAAAGAAGAAAATGACAAAGTAGGACATCTGAGATTTTTAGAATACACAGCAAAAATTTCTGGTATAGATGTATCAGTTAAAACTGTCGTAGAGAAAATAAAAGTAAGCAAAATTGAAATCAATTTCCTCATCTGTACGCCTATAGTGGAGATAATTACATTGTTCAGGTCCTTCTATGATGAGGTTCGAACTGGGGTAACGAGATTTAGAGTACGAGAATCGGTGGCAAAGAGGGGTGTTAAGAGGACCAAAGAAGGGAAACTTATAACTCAATTAAAATCTCAAGAACACACTCAAAATATTTCCCAGTATGGTTTAACAAACCAACACATATCACTACTTCAAGGTGTCACTCTAGCACCAGAAAGAAGGACAGGAGTGTTGAGAAGTTTAGGTCCACTCACCCAAGCTATTCTTTTAGTGATGGAAGATAAATTCTATGACAAACTCAAATCAGCAATGAGTCATAGCCTCCAGATGTTACCGATGGCTCCTGAGATTATTAGCTCACTTAAAGAAGCAACACATCCAGGAAACGTGTCTGGAGTAATGAAAGAGTTAGGAGACATTTTACTTAAAAAAAAAAAAAAAATGGCGAGAAGTGTGTTACACTATTTTTAATTTACTCCGGAGTAGATGGAGGCAGATTATCCGTTTAAAAGGGTCCAGTGACCACGATCCTCAGTAATGAATGAGGGACCGATTGAAGAGAGAGATTAGAATTAGGAGCGAATAAGGGGAAAGAAATAGAGGATGATTTGGACAGATTTTTCATTGATTTAGATTTGTCAGATGAGTTATCAGGCTTCCTAATGACAGTTTTTACTTGTCTCCGCAAAGAAGAAAATGACAAAGTAGGACATCTGAGATTTTTAGAATACACAGCAAAAATTTCTGGTATAGATGTATCAGTTAAAACTGTCGTAGAGAAAATAAAAGTAAGCAAAATTGAAATCAATTTCCTCATCTGTACGCCTATAGTGGAGATAATTACATTGTTCAGGTCCTTCTATGATGAGGTTCGAACTGGGGTAACGAGATTTAGAGTACGAGAATCGGTGGCAAAGAGGGGTGTTAAGAGGACCAAAGAAGGGAAACTTATAACTCAATTAAAATCTCAAGAACACACTCAAAATATTTCCCAGTATGGTTTAACAAACCAACACATATCACTACTTCAAGGTGTCACTCTAGCACCAGAAAGAAGGACAGGAGTGTTGAGAAGTTTAGGTCCACTCACCCAAGCTATTCTTTTAGTGATGGAAGATAAATTCTATGACAAACTCAAATCAGCAATGAGTCATAGCCTCCAGATGTTACCGATGGCTCCTGAGATTATTAGCTCACTTAAAGAAGCAACACATCCAGGAAACGTGTCTGGAGTAATGAAAGAGTTAGGAGACATTTTACTTTAAAAAAAAAAAAAAAAAAAAATGGCGAGAAGTGTGTTACACTATTTTTAATTTACTCCGGAGTAGATGGAGGCAGATTATCCGTTTAAAAGGGTCCAGTGACCACGATCCTCAGTAATGAGGGACCGATTGAAGAGAGAGATTAGAATTAGGAGCGAATAAGGGGAAAGAAATAGAGGATGATTTGGACAGATTTGTCATTGATTTAGATTTGTCAGATGAGTTATCAGGCTTCCTAATGACAGTTTTTACTTGTCTCCGCAAAGAAGAAAATGACAAAGTAGGACATCTGAGATTTTTAGAATACACAGCAAAAATTTCTGGTATAGATGTATCAGTTAAAACTGTCGTAGAGAAAATAAAAGTAAGCAAAATTGAAATCAATTTCCTCATCTGTACGCCTATAGTGGAGATAATTACATTGTTCAGGTCCTTCTATGATGAGGTTCGAACTGGGGTAACGAGATTTAGAGTACGAGAATCGGTGGCAAAGAGGGGTGTTAAGAGGACCAAAGAAGGGAAACTTATAACTCAATTAAAATCTCAAGAACACACTCAAAATATTTCCCAGTATGGTTTAACAAACCAACACATATCACTACTTCAAGGTGTCACTCTAGCACCAGGAAGAAGGACAGGAGTGTTGAGAAGTTTAGGTCCACTCACCCAAGCTATTCTTTTAGTGATGGAAGATAAATTCTATGACAAACTCAAATCAGCAATGAGTCATAGCCTCCAGATGTTACCGATGGCTCCTGAGATTATTAGCTCACTTAAAGAAGCAACACATCCAGGAAACGTGTCTGGAGTAATGAAAGAGTTAGGAGACATTTTACTTTAAAAAAAAAAAAAAAAAAATGGCGAGAAGTGTGTTACACTATTTTTAATTTACTCCGGAGTAGATGGAGGCAGATTATCCGTTTAAAAGGGTCCAGTGACCACGATCCTCAGTAATGAATGAGGGACCGATTGAAGAGAGAGATTAGAATTAGGAGCGAATAAGGGGAAAGAAATAGAGGATGATTTGGACAGATTTGTCATTGATTTAGATTTGTCAGATGAGTTATCAGGCTTCCTAATGACAGTTTTTACTTGTCTCCGCAAAGAAGAAAATGACAAAGTAGGACATCTGAGATTTTTAGAATACACAGCAAAAATTTCTGGTATAGATGTATCAGTTAAAACTGTCGTAGAGAAAATAAAAGTAAGCAAAATTGAAATCAATTTCCTCATCTGTACGCCTATAGTGGAGATAATTACATTGTTCAGGTCCTTCTATGATGAGGTTCGAACTGGGGTAACGAGATTTAGAGTACGAGAATCGGTGGCAAAGAGGGGTGTTAAGAGGACCAAAGAAGGGAAACTTATAACTCAATTAAAATCTCAAGAACACACTCAAAATATTTCCCAGTATGGTTTAACAAACCAACACATATCACTACTTCAAGGTGTCACTCTAGCACCAGAAAGAAGGACAGGAGTGTTGAGAAGTTTAGGTCCACTCACCCAAGCTATTCTTTTAGTGATGGAAGATAAATTCTATGACAAACTCAAATCAGCAATGAGTCATAGCCTCCAGATGTTACCGATGGCTCCTGAGATTATTAGCTCACTTAAAGAAGCAACACATCCAGGAAACGTGTCTGGAGTAATGAAAGAGTTAGGAGACATTTTACTTTAAAAAAAAAAAAAAAAATGGCGAGAAGTGTGTTACACTATTTTTAATTTCAAAAATAAATCTGAGCTTTATTTCAAAGCGAAATTCATTACCAGAGATTCCCAAAATCGTGTATAAAGTTTGAATAAATACCAGCATATCAAAACGCTCTACTGTCGGTGGTTTACATTTATTGAATATAGTAATCAGTTTCTAGTGAGCATAAGAACGTTCTAACGTGCAGAAATATACTGTGTTCCGCTGGCAAATATTATCACTCATCCCGAGTTCCCGACGCGAAGCCTGCAGCCAAAGGCAACGGGTGCGAAGGCTGCGCCCTGCATGCGCAGCACCCCAGGCCACGAGCGCGACTGCGCCGAAGTCGTCAAAACCATTTGACAATTTTTCATAATGTGTCATTTTGTAAATAATGAAAATAGTGTTTTAAGTTTATTTTTTTGAGTGCGTGTATATAAATAGTTAATTTTTACGTAATTTTTATTACATTTTAAATTCTAATTTATGTTACCTATATTGTGTTCGAAAAATCATGTGTTAGTTTTTTTTAATGTTTAACAATGACGACAGTAGTGACGCCGTACGAAGCGCCAGTCAACCTTCCACATCGCTGGATGGCCTAGTGAGATGCCCTCATTGTCCCCAAGCACGTTTTTTTAAGGGTGAACGAGGCTTGAAGGTACATTTGGGAAAGAAACACAAACCCCACAATGTACCTTCATCATGCCCGACAATACCCAGTTCGCTAACACCTAATTCACCCCCTCAACCTTTTTGGAAAACCCTTGCAAAATTAAAAACAGCAACTCCAGTTTTAAAGAGAGTTCCTCGTGGCGCGAGACCATCCGTGGCTTCGAGTTTAGCGCGTTGCATCCGCCTCGCCGCCCGAGAGAACTCTCAAAGTGCTTGGGAGCAATTACTCACTTTCCCGTTTAGAATTCTACATGTGCAAAAAAATTTGGCAAATAAAAAAACATTAACAGCACAAATCAAAGATAATTGTAATATTTCGACCCTAAATTAACAACGCACCTCCCCCAAAGAGGTTTATTGCACCATGTGGAGTCTAAACTAGGCGAGGGTGATATCAGAGGTGCAGCTAGGATCATCTTTAGCAGCGATGTGGTTGCGCCGTACTCTCCAGAGACACTTACAGCTCTGGAGAGCAAACATCCCGCCGCGGCAGATGACCTCTCCTTCCCTGACCCACCCGTTCCGGAATTCAACACACTTGAAATTACAGCTCATCAAGTATGTGCAGCCGTTTGCTCCTTTCGGAGTGGCTCCGCCGGCGGCCTCGACGGCCTGACGCCTCAACACCTAAAGGACTTAATATGTTCAGGCGCCGGGGAGTCTGGTGAGTCCCTTTTGAAGGAGCTGACGGCCCTCATCAATCTCATGCTCTCTGGCAATGTGAACGAAGCCGTCATTGATATTTTGTATGGGGCAAATTTATGTGCCCTGCGCAAAAAGGATGGCGGCATTCGTCCCATTGCCGTAGGGTCCACTTACCGCCGTATCGCAGCCAAAATTTGCTGTGCTTTTTACAGCGAAACACTAGCCAGCAAATTCCAGCCCCTACAGCTAGGTTTTGGTTCCAAAGGGGGCTGTGAGGCTGCGGTACATGCTTTATCCACTTACCTCAATAGCGATAAAGGTGAGGTCATCCTTAAGGTTGACATTAAAAATGCCTTCAATTCCGTAAACAGGGACACCTTGTTGACAGAAGTTCAAAAAGAAATACCCAAAATTTACAGTTTTCTCTATCAATGTTACAACAGACAACCCTCTAAATTACTTTATAAAGACAACCTTTTGAAATCAGCCGTTGGTTGTCAACAGGGTGACCCTCTTGGGCCAGTCATTTTTAGTTTGGCAATAAATCCAATTATTCGACAACTAAATTCTAAATTCAACGTGTGGTATTTGGATGACGGAACCCTAGGAGGTGATGTAGACACAGTCTTAAAAGATTTAACGTTTTTAAAAGAAAATTTCAGTTCCATTGGCCTAGACCTTAACCTTTCAAAATGCGAAATTTATCTTCCCCAAACGACTGACAGACAGACTACCATAGCAAAATTTAATACAATAGCTCCAAATATCAAAATTACGGAAAGAAATTCTCTTCACCTACTAGGGTCCCCAATTTTTGACGAATCCTTTCCAACATTCATTGAGGAGAAGATACAAAATTTTAATGATGTCTCGGATAGACTTTTCAAAATTAATATTCATTCGGCCTTCACACTAATTCGGTATTGTTGTTTTGGACCAAAATTTACTTATAGTCTCCGCTCCTCTCATCTATGGAAGCATCCACAACTTTTAGAAAAAGTAGACCAAATTATTAGAAACACACTAACTTCCATCCTAAATGTGGCCCTGGACGACCGTGCGTGGCAGCAAGCCGCACTACCCATTCGCTTGGGCGGTCTCGGCGTCCGCAAAATTTCAAGTATAAGTTTACCAGCCTTCCTCTCCTCGGTCCACAGTACCGATAAATTAACCAGGAACATTTTATCTTCCTCACTGGTCGATTTTGAAGTACCGTGTTTGACCGATGGGTTGAACGCTTGGAAAATGGCTTGTCCCAATACGGTTTTGCCCGATAACCTGTCTTCCCAGAGACGGTGGGACGTGCCGCTCTGCAGTATTATACGGAATACCCTTGTAAACACGTCACGTAATACTGTTGAGCGTGCCCGTCTGCTGGCTGTGGGAGAATGGGAGTCAGGCTTATGGCTTCAGGCGCTCCCATCATCCACCATTGGCACAATGATGGATGACTCATCGTTTCGGCTCGCTACGTGTCTCCGCTTGGGCGCACCTTGTGTTGCTCCGCATCGATGTCACTGCGGTGAAGCTGTCGACAGTCTCGGACACCATGGCCTGTTCTGCTGCAGGAGCGCCGGTCGCATAGCACGGCACGCCAGCATCAACGATATTATTCGTCGAGCCCTTGTCTCCGCCGGCGTACCAGCGGTGTTAGAACCAAACGGCTTGGTACGTGACGATGG
Source organism: Luperina testacea (assembly GCA_927399505.1). Taxonomy (NCBI): domain Eukaryota; kingdom Metazoa; phylum Arthropoda; class Insecta; order Lepidoptera; family Noctuidae; genus Luperina; species Luperina testacea. The sequence goes on from OV656782.1 coordinate 4,533,144, forward strand.
GAAGAGACCAGACGGCATGACGTTGTTGCCTTGGAAGGTGGGTAGGCCTCTGGTATGAGACGCAACGTGTGTCGATACCCTTGCGCCATCTCATGTTCCTTGCACGGCGGGCTGTGCTGGCGCCGCTGCTGCGGCTGCTGAGTCCCTCAAGCGGCGCAAATACTGTAACCTTTTGGGCAATTACAGCTTTGAGCCGTTTGGTGTCGAAACGCTAGGGTCATGGGGCCCGAGTGCGCGTCTCCTTTTTAAGGAAATTTCTCGCCGACTGGTCGACGCTTCACGTGACCAGAGGGCTGGGTCGTTCTTTGGCCAAAGAATTAGCATTGCCATTCAACGTGGCAATGCAGCCAGTCTTCTGGGCACGTTTCCGGATGACAGCGATGCGGACGAGTACTTCGACGCCTGATTTGGCCTTTATTTTTGTTTTTATTTGTATAGTAAGTTAGTTAGTCATTTAATTTAGTATCTAGTGTAAATAGTTTGTAATAAAATAAGTTAATTGTATATTTAAAAATAAATACAAAAGATAAATATATAGTGTAAATTGTAAAAAATATCCCAATCTATAGAGATTGGGATTGTTTTTTTTTTTTTTTATTATACCTACGTAGTGCAGCGAAAAACAGAAAAACACGGGCTGTCTTCGCCATATTTCGATTCATAATGTTATCCTTTTATGATTCTGCCAAAGTGGCCTTTTTAGGCCCTCTGCGTGAGTTGACGTCTATGTGATGGTTTTTTTTAACCCTGTATTATTTAAATGTTAAAATCCCTTTCAAAGTTTCATCTCAATTCACCCCTACGTCCCTATTCACCCCGTTTGACGGTATAGCAGTTTCACCAAACGCCTATTAGTTTCGTAAATTGCCTAAGTAACATTAAAAAAGGAAATATTGGATTGTATCTAGCATATCTAATCAGGTATCATAAATAACTCAAAGAATTATAATTATGCCCGTTTGCACTCAAGTCTCACTGGGCAAGTCCTATTAATTAATTAAAGCCCACTCCTTCTCACAGAGAGGAGGCCAGTGTCCCAGCAGTGGGAACATTATATATTCTGATTTCTGAGGATGTAAATTAAAGTAACACACATTACAGTAATTTTATCTCACAAAGCGACGCGCGCTTTACTTGTGTTAACCAAACGTAGAAACACGCTGAGAATGTGTGCGTGAAGACGAATAGCGTCAGCACAACACAAACACACGCACACACCCTTCCGAGTTCGCCATTGTCTCAGACGGTACCGAAAACTCCTGCGCACGCATTCACAGCGGGTTTGTACACTTGGTAACCACAAATAAAGCGCGCGTCGTTTCGTGAGATAAAAATACTACACCTTGATTTGCATGCTAATAGGTGATTCCTAAAGTTGCAGCTCTGGTATTGGGAAATGCCTAAACTTACACGAAGCTTATTTTGAGTGCAAACGGTCATCATTTACACTATGGAAATAAATATCCGTAACTGGGCATTTTGCGTAACATTATGTAGTAGCCCTTTGTAGTATTTATTTTGACTTTTACACTAACCCATAGTATAATATAATCAATTCGCAGTAATATCAGCACGACAGTATAGGTCTTAATCCCTCGTAATAACGGCCAAATTCTCAAACACAACTCAATTTTATGTCGCCGGTAAGTCTCATACTGTCTCTGTCAGTTTAAGGTTGATTAGGGAGACAGAAGACTTTAAAGAATGTCTTTAGCCCCGAATTCATTAAAAATACAAAGTTGCCGAAAATTGTTTCAGCAATTTGTAAAGCAAAGGTCGGTAGTAAATATCTTACCTTTACCCCTGCGAGGGGGGTAAGGCCCTTCGTAGACGGTACGATTTCTTTCCGTAGTAACTGCGCCGGAGAAAAAATGTGTTTGTCAACAAGCTTCCATAGAGGTCCATACAACACTAACGACCGTGCCTACACACGACGAAAGAACACGTACTTTTTATGTGTGTGCAAAGGGCCTTACACTGTGGCGCAATGTTTGTATTAATTCGGTAATGAGAACTTTATCGAAGCGCAAGACTTTTCTGGTCTACCTGTATCGTATTATGTACATAAACAAAAGTTGCAGAACTGTTTCTCAACCGTGTTTCCAATGTTTTCGCGGATGGAAACTACACTTTGTTTGAAAATTCGGTGGTAAGTAACAAATACCACATTAGCAAATCTACAAACTGTTACCAAACATCATTCTATCATCGTATAGACTCAATCTGTTGCTTTCACTCGCCCGTCCCTTCTGTAGCGCCCTATCTCTTCTTGCTCTTCTGACGGCTACAGGAAGATCTCCAGGCGTTTTAACCCTTCCTGCCGGGTTCAGAAGATTAATGTCGCCGGCAGAAGAGAATATTTCAGACACTTGTTCTAGAGAATGCTGTCTTTTTATCGCTAGGTTTTTTAAAGTCGGCTTTGGGGAGCGATTTCCAGGGTATTTTAATTCTGCTGTATCGATTTCACCGTTCAAAGCCGCTAGGTAAACAGGATTATCGCCGCTGTAACCGTTTACTAAATTCTCCTTATCATTCGGATCGCTAAATTCGTTATCAAAATTCGTATATTTATTCTGGAATTTATTGAACGTGAAATCAGTCACTTGACTGGATTCTTTCAAGACTTCATTTTGGTATATTTTTATCTTTTCCGCGTCTGTTTTTGGTATGGCTTGCATTGTGATTTTTGAGCCTCCATTCTCGGATAAGAGCATTAAATGCTCGTCTTCACTGCTCGAGCAGTCGGAGTTAATGTCAAAAGGGCTTATGTTGCCATTGTAATTATCTTGTGTATCTATGTACTGAAGTTCTAAGTTGATACTCGCTCTAGAAGAGCTACCGCTGTTTATAATCCTATTGTCAGAACTTAGTCGTTTTTTAACAGTCGAGTCTTCAGATTCAGAATTAGATTTTAAAATACTTTGAGATGAAAGTGATGTTCTGACAGATCTTTTATTTAAACTCTCCGAACTTCCTTTTTTACTCTTCATCTCGATCAAATCTGGGGGTTTCGCTTTCGGGACTATAACCGCGAAAATTTGGTTCGGCGTTCGTGCTTCGTTCTCTCTGTTCGGCAACTCTTTGAACCCAAAAACTTTGTTATCAGATTCCAACATCATGGTCGGTGATAGGGTTCTGTTCGGTGGTGATAGGGTGCAAGGTCCTTCGAAGTTATAAGGGGACCTATCTTGGTTTATTGTCAGATTCGAAGGTCGATCCCTATCAGTAATATTAGAAGGCTTATCAACTATCGAAGTCATGGTTCGTTGAGAATTCTCAGCTAGTTTCACTTCAGTCTCTTTTCTATTTAATTTTTCGAAGAATTTCTTAATGCCCCATTTAGGCTTTTCTACTTTAACATCTTGGAGTAAATTGGTTTGTTTCGGAGCCCTATCAACGTCATGGGCTGTCACATCATTCTGTACGTAATCTAACGGTCTTTGGTAAGACCTAATTTCGGTTAGACCGGAGTTTTCGAGTAGAGGAATCCTTGTATGACTTGAAACACGAGCTACAGACAAACAATTTTCTTCTATATTCGGTACTCGAAGAGTTTCTATAGGAGCTGTGATGTCTTTAAGGGATTTGTGTATTAGTTCGACAGTGGCTTGTTGTGTGTTTGTATGTGTGTTGCGTTCTATGCACGCGTTGCGGCCTATGTGCGGTTGGGGGTACAGAAGAGGTGTGTGAACGTCACAGTTTTGGGTTGTAGTACAGTTTGAGTTTTTGTCGGATTCCGGTGGGGCGTGAACGTTGGAGTCCGCTGTAAAAGAAGTAATAATTTGTTAACGATTTTGTCGATTTACAGTCCACAAACCATATTTCTTGGATTCAATTGATTTTACAATGATTTCCGTGTTTGACAAAAGTAAAAAAAAAAATGCTGAATAGTAAGCTAGATGTGCTAAAAATAACATACTGTGACCATCAGCTATGTTAAAAGTAGGTATGTATAAAAAAAAATTACAGATTAAAAAAAAACATAAAATGTCATGTTAGGCAATCAAACCTCACAACCTTACTTGGAAAAAACTTTTTATTCTGTGGTTTTGGGACTATTAAATCGGCTATGACTCGAATTAGTATGAATCTGAGTATAATTAACTACGAATAGATTCTGAATTCCTAATGTTTTTTTTTTTATTATTAATGATAATGGGTCTGCTCTTGACTTCGATCTCGCCTGATGGAAAGCGATAGATGGGGTGTGGGCGGCTGTCCCATTTCAAAACCTAGTAAGGGACACTTTTTACAAAAATCGTTTTATTGCATAATCTTGCTAACCTAGAAGGTCTCTACCAAATACAAAAACACCAGCGTTTTAAACTTACATAAAAGGAGATATATTTAAGCATCGATACCTAGTAAGTGCACCTTTCACTCCCTAGTGACCATTTAAAACCTAGTAAGTCACTTTAACCAATTAAAAAAAAAAATACATTCCATAGGCTGACCAAATATTACGTTTATGCGCTCTCCTGTAAAATTTCATTTTAAGTCCTTACTAGGTTTTGAAATGGGGCAGCCGTGGGAGGGTAGCAAGTTCGCTGTGGTTGATATATCTTTTGTACTTACCACCAGGTTGATGAGGATGTAGATTGTTGTCGTGTATGAGCGGCCCTTGAGCGTGTAACATCTGTTTCAGTTCTGCCATTCGCTCTTCTACACAAACTGCAGTAAGTCTGGGGACAAGATTTTCAGTCCGTTAGCTGGGTTTGATGTAAACAGATTATAAAATCAAATAAAAACTGTCATCAATTGAAGAAGTATCATTGTGTGAGTTTTTATTTTTTACAAAATAAAAAATTCGTCGCGGGCCTCGTCTGGTCAGGGGGGGAGTGAGGTGTTTGACTGAGCGTGCAACGGCTTGTAAAAGCCGCGGGAGCCCGCGCCGCCTGTATATTACATCATCGTGTCTCGGAAAACGACCAGAGGTGCTATTCTGTACAAATCTCACCGTGAAAACTTATGTGAAGCGTGGAGTGAGCTGTCAATAGTGTCAATTCCTAGCAAAAACAAACTCACTTCACCTAAGTTTTCACGGTGAGATTTTTACAGAATCGACCGGCTGTACAAGAACCACGCGCATAAATAGACGCGTCCTAATAAGTTTGTAAATCACCATCATCCATGGGCTTCTCTCAACAAAGTTGGGGTCAGCTTCCAGTCTAATCGGATGCAGTAAATTTGAAAATGAAAGCCATTAACCTTTTGACCGCCACATTCATGTATAGATGACAAACCAAAATGTGCCCAGCACGCCACGGTTCGACTACATGACAGACTTTGACGCTTTTTTTTTTTTCAGAATGGGAAATCATCAAATGACCCCTCCCGCTCTGGGTGGAGCGGAAGGGAGTGTCAGACTCGTACTGACTAAAGCCCACCCGCGTTCCTTCCTTAGCCCTTTATGTTCCGGGCCAGCGGTAACCCTTTCGGACAATCCCGCTGAGAGACTTTGACGCTGAGGACACGTTTTTGATTTATTGACGTGTGGCGGTCAAAAGATTAAAAACATTTCATTAAAGAAGGGGAGTTCATATTTCACATTCCCTTCAGGCAGTTTGATTAATTACCTGGCCTCAGCATCATGATCCCAGCATTCATCGCAGGTGTCGGCAGCTATCTTCAATGCCCGCGACTGTTGCACCGGCCCCTTTGGTAGTGGCGGCCGTGCTTTGTTACGGGATACTAAGCTCTGTTGGAAGAAAAATAGAGGTTATAATTGTAGATGTCCTTGATGTTGTTCAGCTTTTAAACATTTTTGAAGTGATAACTTCTTGAGGCGCGTTGGGCATTTTTTGAGATGGGGAAAAACCATTGAACTCGCGCCACTGTTAGCGTAAGCGACACCGCGCAGTTTTGTTTATAAGACGATTCCAAAAATACTGGCTTCGGATGTGTTCGGCAGTCCTCGGGATGTACTCGGTTTTAATGTATATCCGATGTCAGTGAGTGATGGCAAAGTATTCAGTTTGTGTTTTGTTTTCACTTATGTCGGCACTCCCGGTGTGCCACTGTTTTTTTTTTTATATTATAGAAAAGGAAACAAATATTCGTCTGATTTATTGTATACGTTCGCGTTTGTAGACTAAGGCCCAGTGCACACCTGACGCGGCGCGGCGAAGATATTGAGAAGATAACAATTTAAACTGGACCTTAATTATATGACATACGGTTGAAAATTGCATGCCAATGAAATATTTTAGCGAGTGAGTTGCGGCGCGCTATCAAGCTGCCACGAGAGCCGGCAAAGAGTCTGCGCCCCTCTGTATATCAGTTGATGATGTGATCGACTCTGATGTACGCTTGCCTACACGTAACCGTAACGTAAACGGGTGTATTGTACGCCTTAAAGCTGTAGACACACCCCATCAGTCACTAAAAAATGGATTTTACACACGTTCGGGGCGAATTTCTCTCTTTTTTTTTGCGTCGGGATTTTTTTTGTGCATTTTCTCGCTAAAAAACAAAGAATTCACTCGTTTCTATGGCACTCACCTGCATCATAGCTAGACTAGGGCGCGGCGGCAGGCTGTGGTGCTGGTAGGGCGGCGCGTAGGGCGGCGCGGGCCCCGCGTGGGCCCCGCGCGTGCGCCACAGCATCTCCCACAGCACGAGCCCCAGCGCGAACACTATGGCACTCACCTGCATCATAGCTAGACTAGGGCGCGGCGGCAGGCTGTGGTGCTGGTAGGGCGGCGCGTAGGGCGGCGCGGGCCCCGCGTGGGCCCCGCGCGTGCGCCACAGCATCTCCCACAGCACGAGCCCCAGCGCGAACACTATGGCACTCACCTGCATCATAGCTAGACTAGGGCGCGGCGGCAGGCTGTGGTGCTGGTAGGGCGGCGCGTAGGGCGGCGCGGGCCCCGCGTGGGCCCCGCGCGTGCGCCACAGCATCTCCCACAGCACGAGCCCCAGCGCGAACACTATGGCACTCACCTGCATCATAGCTAGACTAGGGCGCGGCGGCAGGCTGTGGTGCTGGTAGGGCGGCGCGTAGGGCGGCGCGGGCCCCGCGTGGGCCCCGCGCGTGCGCCACAGCATCTCCCACAGCACGAGCCCCAGCGCGAACACTATGGCACTCACCTGCATCATAGCTAGACTAGGGCGCGGCGGCAGGCTGTGGTGCTGGTAGGGCGGAGCGTAGGGCGGCGCGGGCCCCGCGTGGGCCCCGCGCGTGCGCCACAGCATCTCCCACAGCACGAGCCCCAGCGCGAACACTATGGCACTCACCTGCATCATAGCTAGACTAGGGCGCGGCGGCAGGCTGTGGTGCTGGTAGGGCGGCGCGTAGGGCGGCGCGGGCCCCGCGTGGGCCCCGCGCGTGCGCCACAGCATCTCCCACAGCACGAGCCCCAGCGCGAACACTATGGCACTCACCTGCATCATAGCTAGACTAGGGCGCGGCGGCAGGCTGTGGTGCTGGTAGGGCGGCGCGTAGGGCGGCGCGGGCCCCGCGTGGGCCCCGCGCGTGCGCCACAGCATCTCCCACAGCACGAGCCCCAGCGCGAACACTATGGCACTCACCTGCATCATAGCTAGACTAGGGCGCGGCGGCAGGCTGTGGTGCTGGTAGGGCGGCGCGTAGGGCGGCGCGGGCCCCGCGTGGGCCCCGCGCGTGCGCCACAGCATCTCCCACAGCACGAGCCCCAGCGCGAACACTATGGCACTCACCTGTATCATAGCTAGACTAGGGCGCGGCGGCAGGCTGTGGTGCTGGTAGGGCGGCGCGTAGGGCGGCGCGTAGGGCGGCGCGGGCCCCGCGTGGGCCCCGCGCGTGCGCCACAGCATCTCCCACAGCACGAGCCCCAGCGCGAACACTATGGCACTCACCTGCATCATAGCTAGACTAGGGCGCGGCGGCAGGCTGTGGTGCTGGTAGGGCGGAGCGTAGGGCGGCGCGGGCCCCGCGTGGGCCCCGCGCGTGCGCCACAGCATCTCCCACAGCACGAGCCCCAGCGCGAACACTATGGCACTCACCTGCATCATAGCTAGACTAGGGCGCGGCGGCAGGCTGTGGTGCTGGTAGGGCGGCGCGTAGGGCGGCGCGGGCCCCGCGTGGGCCCCGCGCGTGCGCCACAGCATCTCCCACAGCACGAGCCCCAGCGCGAACACTATGGCACTCACCTGCATCATAGCTAGACTAGGGCGCGGCGGCAGGCTGTGGTGCTGGTAGGGCGGCGCGTAGGGCGGCGCGGGCCCCGCGTGGGCCCCGCGCGTGCGCCACAGCATCTCCCACAGCACGAGCCCCAGCGCGAACACTATGGCACTCACCTGCATCATAGCTAGACTAGGGCGCGGCGGCAGGCTGTGGTGCTGGTAGGGCGGCGCGTAGGGCGGCGCGGGCCCCGCGTGGGCCCCGCGCGTGCGCCACAGCATCTCCCACAGCACGAGCCCCAGCGCGAACACTATGGCACTCACCTGCATCATAGCTAGACTAGGGCGCGGCGGCAGGCTGTGGTGCTGGTAGGGCGGCGCGTAGGGCGGCGCGGGCCCCGCGTGGGCCCCGCGCGTGCGCCACAGCATCTCCCACAGCACGAGCCCCAGCGCGAACACTATGGCACTCACCTGTATCATAGCTAGACTAGGGCGCGGCGGCAGGCTGTGGTGCTGGTAGGGCGGCGCGTAGGGCGGCGCGGGCCCCGCGTGGGCCCCGCGCGTGCGCCACAGCATCTCCCACAGCACGAGCCCCAGCGCGAACACTATGGCACTCACCTGCATCATAGCTAGACTAGGGCGCGGCGGCAGGCTGTGGTGCTGGTAGGGCGGAGCGTAGGGCGGCGCGGGCCCCGCGTGGGCCCCGCGCGTGCGCCACAGCATCTCCCACAGCACGAGCCCCAGCGCGAACACTATGGCACTCACCTGCATCATAGCTAGACTAGGGCGCGGCGGCAGGCTGTGGTGCTGGTAGGGCGGCGCGTAGGGCGGCGCGGGCCCCGCGTGGGCCCCGCGCGTGCGCCACAGCATCTCCCACAGCACGAGCCCCAGCGCGAACACTATGGCACTCACCTGCATCATAGCTAGACTAGGGCGCGGCGGCAGGCTGTGGTGCTGGTAGGGCGGCGCGTAGGGCGGCGCGGGCCCCGCGTGGGCCCCGCGCGTGCGCCACAGCATCTCCCACAGCACGAGCCCCAGCGCGAACACTATGGCACTCACCTGCATCATAGCTAGACTAGGGCGCGGCGGCAGGCTGTGGTGCTGGTAGGGCGGCGCGTAGGGCGGCGCGGGCCCCGCGTGGGCCCCGCGCGTGCGTCACAGCATCTCCCACAGCACGAGCCCCAGCGCGAACACTATGGCACTCACCTGCATCATAGCTAGACTAGGGCGCGGCGGCAGGCTGTGGTGCTGGTAGGGCGGCGCGTAGGGCGGCGCGGGCCCCGCGTGGGCCCCGCGCGTGCGCCACAGCATCTCCCACAGCACGAGCCCCAGCGCGAACACTATGGCACTCACCTGCATCATAGCTAGACTAGGGCGCGGCGGCAGGCTGTGGTGCTGGTAGGGCGGCGCGTAGGGCGGCGCGGGCCCCGCGTGGGCCCCGCGCGTGCGCCACAGCATCTCCCACAGCACGAGCCCCAGCGCGAACACTATGGCACTCACCTGCATCATAGCTAGACTAGGGCGCGGCGGCAGGCTGTGGTGCTGGTAGGGCGGAGCGTAGGGCGGCGCGGGCCCCGCGTGGGCCCCGCGCGTGCGCCACAGCATCTCCCACAGCACGAGCCCCAGCGCGAACACTATGGCACTCACCTGCATCATAGCTAGACTAGGGCGCGGCGGCAGGCTGTGGTGCTGGTAGGGCGGAGCGTAGGGCGGCGCGGGCCCCGCGTGGGCCCCGCGCGTGCGCCACAGCATCTCCCACAGCACGAGCCCCAGCGCGAACACTATGGCACTCACCTGCATCATAGCTAGACTAGGGCGCGGCGGCAGGCTGTGGTGCTGGTAGGGCGGAGCGTAGGGCGGCGCGGGCCCCGCGTGGGCCCCGCGCGTGCGCCACAGCATCTCCCACAGCACGAGCCCCAGCGCGAACACTATGGCACTCACCTGCATCATAGCTAGACTAGGGCGCGGCGGCAGGCTGTGGTGCTGGTAGGGCGGAGCGTAGGGCGGCGCGGGCCCCGCGTGGGCCCCGCGCGTGCGCCACAGCATCTCCCACAGCACGAGCCCCAGCGCGAACACTATGGCACTCACCTGCATCATAGCTAGACTAGGGCGCGGCGGCAGGCTGTGGTGCTGGTAGGGCGGAGCGTAGGGCGGCGCGGGCCCCGCGTGGGCCCCGCGCGTGCGCCACAGCATCTCCCACAGCACGAGCCCCAGCGCGAACACGTCCACCGCGCACAACGCCGCGCGCGCGCCGCTCAGGTCCAGCGCGCCCTCCAGCGCCTCGGGCGACAGGTAGCGGAGCGTGCCGGCCTGGAAGAGAAACACTTTTTTAAGACTTGTTTTTCTGTTGTTTGTGTTTTTTATTTTTATGCGTCATGTTTGCCGCAAATAATAGTAGATTATGCACCGAGGGGCTAAAGTTGTGTCTTATCTCACGGGCGTCATATTGAATCTCGAGCGCAATGAAGGATTCGGGAATTAACTCCCGAGCGCAGCGAGGGAATTAAGAGTTTAACTCATGAGCGAAGCAAGAATCCTGAATGCAGCGAGGGATTCAAGCTAGCCCAAGGCAAAGACACCGTTAGCCCAGAGGAGGATACTTTTTACACCTACTGTGAGAAAATAATACCCATATCCATAGTACGAAAAACAAAGTGTTTATTAAATAAACAAACAGTAAGAATAACATATTTAGAACTAGTTAGTTATATGCACTTCCATTCCTTTTAATAAATGGTTCGTAGTTATCTAATTATTCTTACAATATTATGTCTTCGAAAACATGGCAAAGATATGAAGAAGCAGTCGTTATGATTTTGTAGGAAATCGAGAATATCATCCACGCGTAGTAAGGGTATCGAGAATAGCTTTCCTCTTTCTGGCACCAAAGGGTGTTTGTTAGTACTATACTGCCAATTTAGCTGAGCATGTGAGATTCCAAATTCAAATCACATTATTAACCAGCGGGTCATAATGAAATCCAGTACAACATTATTGACCGGCTGTGCCCCCGGCCACTAATGACTCACTTTAGGTTAAGGTTGCTTGACATATAATTTGACATTTTCGAGCAGGAGGTGTGAAAACGTATTTTCTTTCTTTCTTTCTAAAGGGTGCAGTTCTAGTCAAGGATGCCATTCAGTCGGGGAGGAATAAAAAAGTTAAGCAATTTTAGCATAACCATTATCAACCTATGTTGTTCCCACTGCTGGGGCGCAGGCTGCCTTTCCGTGAGAGAAAGTAACCAATTTTATTTTAACTTTTTTTTTTGAAGTGAAAACTTCTTTAGCGGCGCTGTGTACTTTTTTTGGAATGGGTAAAAACTTCTAAACTCGCGTCAGGTCACGTGACCCTGATCGAAAATTCGTAAGACGTAAAACGTAAGACAGCGCCATCTATGCACATCGGGAAGAACTACGAGGGCCTCGCGTACTAACTACGTAGTTCATCCAACAACGACGAGATGGCGCTGAACCACGGATATATAACTGACGACGAGCTCAAATACATTTTATGTACAAGGCATTGGCCTTGTACATAAAATGTTCATAAAACATTTTTACATAAAACATTTTTACATACTATTGAGTATGTAAAAATGTAACTAATATCAATCGTACCATCTACGTCCTCTTCTAATACGCCTCTGCAAACATTATGGTAATCGAACAAAGGTAACATTGTGTAAAATTTCATACAGGCTCCTTATTAGTTTATCTAGTTACCACTTTAGAAATGATTAACGAAGCACTGCCGCGACCAACACCACAAACTGAAGTCTATCCTGTGTGCTTATTTGTAAATCTGAATAAATTCCTTTCACGAGAAGAATAAACCAGTCACTTTGGTCATCATACCTGATTTGCAAAAAACCCTATAAAATAAGGAACACACCTTAACACGCGTGTTTTGTTTATAAGACGATTCACAAAATACACTCGTAATTGTTCAAGTTTTCACTTCTGTCGGCACTACCGGAGTGCCAGTTTTTTATAAAAACGTTGCCCCACACTAGGAATTTCTCCTGTATTGTGGGTGCGTTTACAAACATTTAAAACTCACATACACAAACAGCCAGACCCGGAACAACTACTTGTAGGTCATACAAATATTTGTTCCGTGCGGGAATCGAACCCGCGACACGCAGCGCAGCAGTCAATCGCTTAACCACTGCGCCAACCGTGCCGTCAACTTCATTTTCGGTATAAGCACCCCGAAAACCTTTCCAACTTATAATAATTACAGTTCATTAATTGACACAAAAATGATTAACATGACAACAACCATCATCATTTGCCTAGCCTTTTCCCAACTATGTTTGGGGTCGGCTTCCAGTCTAACCGCATGCAGCTGAGTACCAGTATTTTACATGGAGCAACTGCCTATCTGAGCTCCACAACCCAGTTACTCGGTAATACGAAACCCCTTGGTGAGACTGGTTGTCAGACTTTTGGGCTTCTGTCAAAGATCCACGAATGACAGCCGGGACCAACGGCTTAACGTGCTTTCCGAGGCACGGAGGGGTCTTGGTATGTAAAGATGGTCATCTATCCGCGGACCAACCGCGACAAGCGTAGCTTAACCTGATCGGTCGACTCGTACGGCTGTTATTACTTATCCACAAGCCCCAAAAATTGTAGATAGCCTACAATTTTTGGGGCTTGTGGATAAGTAATAACAGAAAATAATACAACATGGGAGCATCTGCAGCCAAACTCGGTGAAAAACCTGTATCTATAGGCAGACAGCAGTAAGAAGAGTGGGGCGCGTCTTCGTGGATTAACTAGCGACAACTACTAGCGATTAGTAAGAAGAGTGGGTCTTCCTTCGTACCTCAGTGATCCTGGTGGGCGTGGCGCGGTCCCGGGCCGCGTGCAGCAGCTGCGCCAGGCCCAGGTCCGCCAGGCGCGCCTCGCCGTTGGCCGTCACGAGTACGTTACTGCTGTTTACGTCGCGATGTACCACACACGGTTTACTGCCAGCTGCGAAGAAACATTAAATAATAGATTGTTTGCCAAGGGAGCAAACAACTATTTTGAAGGCGAGGGATTCAAAGTACGTCACTCTAGCTTAAAATAGTTGCTCCCGAGGTGAACACTCTACTTTTATCACCTTCTGTGAAAAAATAAGTGCAATGTATTAGTAAGAATAGTACGTTTATTTATTTACATACAAATTACTTGAGGAAGACATACTCATTTTAAAAAAAACTAAGTAAAATCTTAATTTGAATAAATAATTACAAACGAAGGCAGAATGCTTTTTTTTCTCACAAACTTTTTTTTTTATTTAGCTCGCGCGTTTTTCTTTATCATACAGCCTGTTACTTGTTCACACAATGTTCGTGATTGATCTCTTTAGTGATTGGAACTTTTACTACTTAACAATATCCACATTACAAATTCAAATCACTTTTAGTCCCTAGGGATTAAAGAGCTGTTTTAGTCCCTGTTTACGAAGAATACAGTAGCTCTTTTTAATAGATGTGATAAAAAATACATTTCTAGTTTCTATCCAAAACACAACATCAAACTCAATATTTTTTTATCATAATTACTAAGCAACACAATAAATAAAATATTTTTTTTTTGTGATATATGGGTTACGGAAAGGCCGGAAAGCCTCATATTTTGACTAAGATGTAGAGTTTGTGAAGTTAGGGCTTGTGTAGAGTTAGAAACTTGACTCTACATGAGATCTGATAACTTTTTGACGGTGCGAAACTTATGGTCTGGTCTTGGCAAAATTTTACATGAAAATGTTTTTGGTGGGATAACAATATTCTGAAAAATAAATGAACTATTACTATATTTAAATCGCGTTTATGATTACTTTGAATATTCTCTCATCTCAAAAAATAAATCTGTATATGGATTTAATGCTTAACCCGTTGCTAATGCAAATTAACTTCATTTGAATAGACATATACAGTTTATTTTCTATTGTCCAAATACCACAAATATTTGGACAAATGCGCCAAGTGACGCACGCCTCAAAGAGATGTCAGCATCAACCGAAGGGGCCCGTCAAGGCCGAAGCCTGCCGGGTCAGCGGGATTGTCCGAAAGGGTTACCGCTGGACCGGAACATAAAGGGCTAAGGAAGGCACACGGGTGGGTTTTAGTCAGTAAGAGTCTGACACTCCCTTCCGCTCCACCCAGAGCGGGAGGGGTCACTTACTTAATGAATTCCTATACTGAAAAAAAAAAGAAGTGCCAGCACATAACTTACTGGGAGTGTGCAGATGAGCAAGAGCGGAGGCGAGTCCGTGAGCGATGTGAGCGAACTCGAGCCACGCGAGCGGAGCGCTCTGCAGGCGAGCGCGGAGCGTGCTCGTACATAGTTCTACTACTATGAGATGTTCGCGGCCGCCTTCGGTTAGAGTAGCTCGACTGTCGCTGCCTGGAAAAAGGAAAAAAAAAAGTTCGATAAAATCTCCTAATTTGTCATACATACATACTTACTATCCATACTAATATTATAAATGCGAAAGTGTGTCTGCTGTTACCTCTTCACGCTTAAACCGCTGAACCGCTCTTAATATGTAAATCTCCTAATTTATTTGTTACATAGCCAAATCAAGCAAACATCATTTCATCATTTAGGGTGGAAAGGAATAACAAACAAAACAGCTGTTTTGTAGTGAGAATGTGAAAAGAGGGAAAATATCGTTATTTCTTTCCCCAGGAGGCAATCTATCTCTCTGCCAAATTTTATCGAAATCCGTTTAGTGGCTAAGGCGTGAAATGGTAACATACAGACAGACAGAGTTACTTTCGAATTTATAATATTAGTATGGATTCAAAGTCCTGACTGACTGATATATCAACTTACAGCCTAAACCACTGGTTCTAGAAACATGAAATTTGGAGGGTGTGTTCTGTGTGATGAGTAGGTATCCACTAAGAAAGGGTTTTTCGAAATTCCACCCCTAAAAGTAAGAGGGTTACACCCCCAGGGTGGAAAAATTCCACGCGGTCGAAGTCGTGGGAAGAACCTAGTTCTATCTAAAACAACAAGCATATACGGACACTATATGTTTCTACTATATGACTCTCTCTGCCACGTGTTACAGTTGGAGTATAGTTTGACAACTTATCTTTATACTCACCATAATATCTTAGTATGTTCGGGTGTGCTAGATGCGGCAGAGCATAGACACAGGCCTCTCTCTGCCAAGTGCTACAGTTGGAGTATAGTTTGACAGCTACGGGAGTGTTCCCTAAGCTTCCGCGCCATACTGAGCCGAATTTGCCTTGACCTGTTTGAGAAAGTAATATTTTTACATAAGTACAGGTTAACCAGAAAAGTTATGCGCTTCGGTAATCTTCGTGTTTCCGACTTAGTGAGAATGTCGCGGCACAGAGTAGCAAACCTTATAAGTATTGTAATGCCGCGTTTTGTAGTACCTTTCATTGCGCGTTTGTGAAGCCTTCTATCTGTTGGGTTAACTTCTGTGGTCGCACTTTGTAAAAGTTTTTGAAATTACATAGTTTTGTTAATCTCAACTGTTGTAACCATTGTAATACAAAATAGGTTAGTACTTCTATAATTGTAATAGCTCTATATTAGATCTCAAATACGCTCGTTCATATTTCCGAAGATAGACGATGATTGCCGAAGCGCATACTTATGCTGGGTGATCTGCATTTATTATTCCATGTATAATTAATTTTGTTGGGCACTATTTCTTTGCGCAGTTTCAGGCTGGCGTTTAAATGTAGCCAGAGAAGTCTTCAATTGAACAGTTTTTTTTTTAAGGTGAATGGGTAGTTGCGACCGCGAAATTCAAATTTTCTTACGTTTTTTGCAATTTGCAGGTCAGTGTCAGGTTGTATCTTGATCAAAATATGATTCGCGACAATAGCAGGTACATATTTAGACAAGTATAATCATTAGAATCAATAATACATCTTTCTAAGTTAGATTTCTACCACTAACACTTTTCCATAAGAGATTGGTGGTTGGTGGTAGAAATCTAACTTAGAAAGATATATTAATGATTCTAATGATTATACATAATTCCTTAAATATGTACCTGTTATTGTCGCGAATCATATTTTGATCAAGATACAATCTGACACTGACCTGCAAATTGCAAAAAACGTAAGAAAATTTGAATTTCGCGGTCTACCACTACCCATTCACCTTAAGAATTTAACACGTTCACTGTGCAGCTATGATGAGAGAGACTACCCCATAAGTGCAAAAGAAAATTGTAGATAATATGTTGCCTTAGGTATAAAAATTATATATTATATCATTATTTTTCATTTTTTGTACCCCCTTTAAGGAAAAAAAAATATTTTTCACTTCTCATGCTCTGAAAGTGCTTCTTTGTGCAGGGTATAGGCTGCACAAAATCGAATTTTGTGCACAAGGGCGTTAACGTATCTACTCATAAATGTATTATATTAAGGCAAAGAAAATGAGCCATACAGCCAAAAATGCAATAAGAAGTTCATAGATGAATTTGTTATTATATAATATTTACTTTAATTTATTTGCCTTATGTGTTTTTTAAGATATAATAGATATTAAAATTTTAATTCAAGTACGGTAGGTTAGTTGATTTAAGAAAATTATTATTACAAAATTAATTTAATAGTAGGCTGTATAGGTCTGCAGCCTTAATATCAATGTCGTAAGATTTAAAAAAAAATAAAGCGGCGGGAAACAGCTCTTGTTCTTTTTTCGTGCATTTATTAATTTCTTCAATTTGCTAAAATTGTTAAAAATGTCCAGTGAAGAAGAGGATTTAACAGTCTCTCCTAATACGCTTATGGAAATGAATGCACAGAGAGTTGTGCAACAGATATTACCGCCAAAGTCTCGGGAAAAATATATCAAAGTTTACGATAATTTTGTAAATTGGAGAAAAGAAAAACTGGTAACTACGTTCTCGGAAAGTGTTCTTTTGAGTTATTTTGATGAATTATCCAAAAAACTTCAGCCGTCTACACTGTGGAGTATATATTCCATGCTGAAAGCAACATTACAAATGAAGGACAATGTTAATATACAAAATTATTCGAAGCTTACATCTTTGTTGAAGAGGCTTTCAAGTGGGCACAAAAGCAAGAAAAGCAAGGTCCTTTCAGCTAATCAAGTGGAAACCTTCTTAAATACCGCTCCAGATGAAACATATTTGGCCACAAAAGTACGTAATACACATTCCTTTCATATTTTATTGCTCATATACCTATTGCTCTTTTGTTCTAAAGTGTATAAAAGTTATTAATTTTGTTTTAGGTGGCACTTATATTTGGTATAAGCGGTGCGTGCCGAGGCATTGAACTTGCGAACATTACCGTAGATGACGTAAAGACGGACACGCTTTTGCAAGCAATAAACTTACCCGACACAAAAAACAAACGGGAGCGAACATTTGTTGTCAAAGGAGATTACCTAAAAATAGTTAAACATTACCAAGCTCTACGTCCTCAAAACGTGTCGACTAATAAATTTTTCCTCAATTATCAAAATGGGAAGTGCACTAAACAAGTTATAGGACGCAATAAATTTGCAGCCTTTCCCAAACAGATCGCAACTTTTCTAAAATTAGAAAATCCCGAAAATTACACGGGTCATTGCTTCCGCCGGACCTCAGCCACCCTTCTAGCAGATTCGGGAGCAAACTTATCAATGCTGAAAAGACATGGCGGGTGGAAGTCTGATCAGGTTGCTGAGGGATACATTGAAGAATCCGTACAGAACAAAAGCAAGATTACCGACCGTATAACAGAAGCCATTAATTTAATCCCAAGCGAATCCGTCCCTTCTACATCCAGAGATTCCTTGTTGTCGTCAGAGCCATCTTCTCATAATATGCCATCTTCTCACAATATGTCGTCTTCACAAATTCAGAAAAATACCGTTAATATGCCGGGAAAAACAATTTCCTTCAGTATTCAAAACTGTTCTAATTTTACTTTGAATTTTAATTAAAGAAATGTTATGTTATACATACTACTGTTTTATTTCCTCGCAATCGAAGTGAAAAGCAGAGTTTATAACTCGTCCACAAAACCATTTTTATCCTCGACATTACTATCAGCCCTCGCCTTCGGCTCGGGCTGCTAAAAGTCTCGGATAAAAATGGTTTGTTTTGTGCACTTGTTGTGAAATCTACTATTGTCTGTTGACCCACCCGTGGTTCATACATGTATGACGTGTAAAATTAGTGTACGAATTAATTATTAAACGACTACTGAGCCTCCAAACTCCTGCGCCCTCTACAGATTTGCCTACATCGCGTTCTTCTAGATCCAGCCTATCAATTGAGCAGGCTAAAACTTCTAGATACAGCCATTCTCTCACCAAATTACCGAGACGACCCAAAAAGAATAATTAGAAAAAACTTTTGAAAAAAACAAACAAACAAACAAACAAACAACACGAACAAACGAACAAACTTTTGAAACTTTTTAGAAAAATTTTGTAACAATCAGAGCAACTGCTCTGATTGTTACAAAATTTTAGTTGAAGAAGGCCCTACACGTACGTCTAGCGTGCCAAAAAGCTTTTTGCCTGAACTGATTCAATAGTTTCCATTGAAATAAATATAATATTAATACGTCTTCTGTTTTATTTATCACCCAAAATTAACTCATTTTTGATAATGGGGTACTGGCAGCTCTTTTAAAAAAGTTCATCCGGTTTTCAAGTAATATTGATTCTTATTTTATTGTTCACACGCGTGAACCGATAAAAGTGGCTAAACTCATACGTGTTTCAGGTTATGAGCCTTTAAATTTGCGAACAACTCATGCCCCACCCATGGGTCATGCACGTACGGTGAGCAACTCGATATGCCCCATCGGTGGGTCATGCACAGTGAACGTGCAGGCTTTCACATTAGTCTACAGATGATAACGTCAATTAGGCCGTTAATTAATCTTAAAGCGGTTATTTTATTAGACAACAATCGATGCTCGCTACTTTGCACAAATGTAAAAGTAGGTATTAAAATATGTAAAGACTTATCTAGGTCTTTTCACACTCTTAAAATAGGCAAACGCACTTGGAAAGTTTTAAAGAATAAACGGTTAGGTTAGAATCATGATAGCACTTACCTATATGTTCAATAAGCGTAAGATTATCGACACAAGTCAGTCCAGTCGCCAAAGCATCCGGTCCGCTACCCATTACATCTCCTGCGAAAAAATCGGTAGTCTGTAAAGTCCGTTTACTGACGATAGTTGAACGTGACAACGTCATAAGAAAATACTGATGGAATAGTTGCATTGCATTTGTTAATATTCGCTTGCACTTCAAGCCGCCATGGAATGCCTCCACGCTACAGAGCGAGGCCGCGAGGTAACGCTACATGAGTCACGTTTTTTCGTGAGTGCAGCCAGCTTCATCGATTTATTAGACGTTGTCACGTCAAAACAACAACAACAATTATTGGAGATACGACTCGTAATAAGATAACTGTGTCGGTACTTAATTGTACCACTACTGTGCATAGACAAAGTGATTACTACGCTTGCTGTTAGTCTTTTTATTTCACGAATCAACACGCGCTTTATTTGTGGTAACCAAGTGCGCAAACACGCTGTGAATGTAGTACCGGCAGCACAAAACATACCCACACACACACTTTGTAGCGGGTTTGTACATTTGGTTACCACAAGTAAAGCGCGCGTTGCTTTGTGGGATAAAATTACTACGGCATAGTGAAAGTCTAGTATTATACTTCTGGGCGTATCATACGCCGCATAGCAGTAGAGTAAAAGCGTCATTGCGATACATATTTTTTAATATTTTCCTTCTTTGGCAAAGTGTAATCTGAATGTAGTATTTATTGTTATAGAAGGCGTTTTTTTTTGCGATAACACTTCAATGCGAAAATTACTTTGCAATAGTATGAGTTTACACTATCAATAGTTTCTGAGTGAAATCTCATTTTGTTTTACTCTACCTTTTTCAATATGTAATGTATCAGTATCACTATGCGGGTGTCTGTTACTGCGACAGTAGAGCTTGGTCAGTAGCAGCGCCATGATCAGTATAGCTACTAGCGCGAGTACGGATGAGGCGAGTATGTTTGACGCGGCCACCATGTTCTGGGCGCCACTGTCCATTGTAGACTCGGCTTTCATTGTTACCGTTTCTTCTTTGAGTGTCACTGGACAGAGAAATTTGAAATAAGTATGATGAAAGAAATGATAAATCGAATAAACTGGTTGAAGTTTTGAAATGAGGCTTCGGACGAATACCAAAACTATGATAGGTACAGTAATATGGCTTACGGTTGCTGTACAATGCGCGCCACGAAAGATGAGACTTGACCCCGCCTCCCCCGCTCTTTCCGCCGCCCCTATGACGTCCGGTCCCGTCCCGCACTCAGACCTCATACCGCTAAAGATACCTAAAATCGTGTTCTGCGCAAGTCAAACCACGTGGTGTGTCAAGTCTCATCTTTCATGGCACGCATTGTACCTTATACTGACCAAGTTTTTGCCGCCAAAATTGAGCTCATGATTCCTTAGCCATAACCTCAATTTTGTGGAAAAAACTGTAGTTTCAGTTTTAGAAAAAGCTGCCAGTTTATCGAGGAATCGGCCCTGAACTTCTTTTGCAAATGAATAAAACTTTTCAAGGAATTATTCATGTACAGACGCCAGCACATCAAGCTAGTACAATCTGTCAAATTTCTTTAATATATTTTCAACTTTATCGCTAAAGTATAAGGTTCAAAGTTAAGTGGGGAAATTTCACAGTTTCGGGTAGCTTGATGTGCTGGCGTCTGTACTTATCTGCCTTTTTAAATGTTAAAGCATGTTTGTTTGCCATTCTTTCACGCAGCAATGGTTCCAGGTGAATTTTACCATACAGAGTTTATGAGTCAATGACGTGACATAGAAAACTTTGTATTTTGGAGAAATACGTGCTTTCTTTGTGGTAGACTATGGCCTCAATGGGTCATGTATGAAAATATTAAATTGTCTCGATTTTTTTTCTGCACTTATGAATAAGCTAATACTATCTACAAAAAAAGTATCAGATTTATCTGATTAGTATTTCCAGAGAAATAAATTAAATTCTGTTAGAGGCGGCCATCGACAGTAACCTACGGATTTTTATTCAATTTCCTTAGCCTACTCAATTAAAAAGTCATCCATCATAACTTGTCAATTTGTCATAACATAACCTCACTTTTCACCTCTTGCTTTGTGTTTGTTTGCGATTTTATGGATATATCTTTACGACGACCCTCACGCTTTGAATAAAATAAAGATAAATCGTATCGTAATCGTAAAGATATATCCATAAAATCGCAAACAAACACAAAGCAAGAGGTGAAAAGTGAGGTTATGTTATGACAAATTGACAAGTTATGATGGATGACTTTTTAATTGAGTAGGCTAAGGAAATTGAATAAAAATCCGTGGGTTACTGTCGATGGCCGCCTCTAACAGAATTTAATTTATTTCTCTGGAAATACTAATCAGATAAATCTGATACTTTTTTTGTAGATAGTATTAGCTTATTCATAAGTGCAGAAAAAAAATCGAGACAATTTAATATTTTCATACATGACCCATTAAAGCTATTCAGACCACAATAGAGAATAACTTACAGAAATCAGCATTGCAGTAGGTATTGGTGCAGCAACAGAACTTGGTGCCGGGCAGTCTTGGAGCCGAGACTCGTGTGCACCGGTCGCAGGAGCTGCGCCCTTCGGTCTGAGATGAGCGCCAGCATCCTGTCAACATAAAATCATACAGTTGGACTTGATGAATAAGACCTATCCAAGTTTTTCCAGATTCTTCTTCGATTTTCTGTATGGGGTCGGCAAAAAAAAGGCACCAAATTCTCGCGCGATTCAAACCAGCTGTTAGGACAATTTAAATAAGGCTGCGTTTCAAACTTAATTGAAATAAATGCTTTGAGTTGGAGTTGGCAAATTAAGTAAGGTACTTCAAAACTGTTAAAAATAGTATAGTTTGGGCATAAATAATAGTACATTGTTTGCCAAGGGAGTAAACAAATATTTTGAAGGCGAGAGGATTCAAAGTACGTCACTCGAGCTTAAAATAGTGTTGCTCGCGAGGTTGACACTCTACTTTTTATCACCTGCTATGAAAAAATAAGTAAGTGCAACTTATGATTAAGAATAGTATGTTTATTTATTGACATACACTTTTGAGTAAACAATTACGAACAAAGGCAGAATACTTTTCGCGCGTCTTTTATTTTTTCACAAACATTTTTTTAATTTGGCTCTCGCGCGTTTTATTTTATCATACATCCTGTCACTTATTCATGCAATGTTCTCGATTGATCTCTTTGGTGATTGGAACTTTTACTAACAATATTCACATTACAAATTCCAATCACTTTTGGTCCCTAGGGATTAAATAGCTATTTTAGTCCCTGTTTACGAAGCTAGCTCTTTTTGAATAGAAGTGATAAAAAGATATTTTCCCTTCTCACCTTGTCCTAATACAGTGATATTCGCATCCTTGTCCTGGTGCCAGAGAGTATAACAAGAAGCCCTGGTGTCAGTGCACTGCTCCACCTGAGCCACCTCACCGTTCGGCAGCGTGGTCTCCGATATGGGTCCTGTTTCTGAAACAATAGCTGAGGTCAATAGGATTAGAAGGGAAACCAAGAGTCTGGATAATAGTGCCGAATATTAGCCTAATTTGAATAAGAATTCTTGGATATTGTTCGACTTATTTAGCCCACATTCGGACGGGACTTTTTTTTACATATTTGTAAATTGAATCTTCGTTTTTCAACGCGTCGTTTTTAAGCGCGCACTCGATTTTCAACTCTCTGTGTTGAGCAGAGCATTGAGTATTCAATAGGGCACCAATTTAAGGTGATGAATGCTCTTTTAAAATGCAGGCTCTTAATTAAACAGGATTGTCTTTGGCGCTGGCTCCACGAGCGAGAGAATCGCGGCGATATTATCGTCTTGCCACGTATTTCTATACACTCTCTATGGAACCGTCTCCACACGGCGATATTATCGCCGCGATGCGACGAGTGGCAATGAGCGCGCGAAACGTCAAACATTACATCGTCGCTAGCCCGCCGCGACTAGCAGCGGGCCCGCCGCGCGCTCGCGACGAGCGCGCAGCGGGCGCGCTGTCAAACGCAGCGTCATTTCAGCGTTGCCTCTCTTTCTTTCGCAACGCGTCGTCAAGGAAATGCGGCGATACCGTTACGAGTCGCCTCGGAAACGCTGCGATTCCGTTACGACTCGCGACGATACGCGGCGGAATTATCGCTCGTTCGTGGAGATTATCCGACGATATAAGGGCGGACTCGTCGCGATTCTCTCGCTCGTGGAGCCAGCGCCTTAGGATGCTGGTGTTTTTATGTTTAAAAGAAGCCCAAGGGTAACACAGCATAATGCTTTCAAAGATGCACAAATCATGATTGGAAAATCTCCATGAAATCAGGTAGTGAAGAGTGTACCTATCAAAAATTCACAGCAGATCTGTGTGATGTGTGCTGTCCAGGGCTACAGTATTTTTACATGTGTGTTAAAATCAAGTGCATCCATTTATTGCATTTCTTTTATTTTTAGAGGAAACCCTGGTCCATTATTGAGGCCTAAACATTTCAAAATCGCCAAGATACACCATGTATACAAACATAGTAGCAGGTCAATGAACTTTCAAGGAAACATTTCAATTTTAAATACTGTGCAGCTAAACAATTCTGTGATAACAAGCACCTTATCTTTTACTACATAATTTTTTAAATACTTAATTTTATATTCACTAACAAGTTACACCTACCAAAACTGTCATTTTCCACCATCAGTTGAGCGTTCCTTTCATCTGCATACGAAGGAGTGACACTCATTGCCACACTGTCATGAATTTTATACAAACATGAGATTGTAGGTCCCATTGTTGTAGTCTTTTCGGTTGGTCTCATAGCCGCCTTCACTTTGTATGTCTTTATATCATTGGACAACCCATTCTTTCCTTTATTCTCTTTACCAGAACTTATAGCCTTTTTCTCAAAAGAGCTAACAATGTTATCTCTTACAGTGTCAGAGGTGAACTGTCTGGGCATAGTCGGCATCTCGTGAGAGCTGCCCACAAACTCATTTGAATTTGGAATATCAAGGCTTCTTTTTGAAATTTTTGTGTGCTGTACTGGCCAGTATTTATGCTTGAGAGTATCTTTAGCAACTCTTTTGAGAATATGGTCAGGTATGCTTCGTTTTTTCAATAATTTTGCATGTTGATACACTTTGGAAACACCTCTGACTTCTACATAGTTTGGGACAGGATCAGCATTTCTTTTTCCTATAACTCTTGGCTGGTCATTAATAACTGGCCATTCATTATTCAAATCTTGCTGATTATTCCATTGTATTGTCCTTCTGTGGTGGTATTTAGTGAAAGTTCTTACATAGTGTGAAGGCTTTAGGTGTTGAATGCCATTCTTTAGGTCCTGAGATTCTTGAGGCCGAGAAGTGAGTACCTTTGCCGTAAAAATAAACAGGAACAACACTATGCATTTCAGTAGTGGTGTCACTCTGTTAGATATTATTCCTTCCATCATCTTTTTAACGGAATTTTGTAACAAAAACTTTGTTACTCACGTCATATTCAAGATTTTATTCTTATGCGTTTATGTTGCACTGCATACGGTAACTCACAGCCTAGCAACGGAGACACTGCAGAAATATCGATTTTTCTGCCTTCACTATCATATGGGCCGATGCAGTAATTTAACACGAATCAGACAAGTTTTTTTTATTATTTAATTTATTATAAATATTTCACACAATGTTCTTTCTATTTAATATCAGAAATAGAGTAAGAATGATAAAATAATCATTATTTTTATGTCGCAGTAAGCGAGCTTTTGTGAAAGTATCAATGTTTACATGTTTTTCTATTTGCACTTTGTTAGTGATACAGATGTGGTTAATTAAATTAATAACGAATTGCGATTGATTTTTATAATTTATCAAGAAAAATCAATAGAATGTTGACAAACACATTTTGCCCGACATATTGCGGGACGTTTCGTTTCCTCGTTGGTATGTATTAATGTCTTTCTTTGTCTCACATCGGAAACATTCTACGTTTAGTTTCGTCAGTGATGCAAAAAAATAATTGACTTGTATGATTTATTTCTTCATAACACTGTATGTTCAAATATTAATAAGTTGCTATCTAGTAATTAGTTACTTACACTTTTAGTTATAGAATGAAATATCAACGCATCATCAACTAATATGATGAGCTTCAATTTTATCTATTCGTGGATAGTTTCAGGTACTTTTATAGTATAAATTGTTTCTTGCGATAATAGTTTGAATCAAATCGATTGAGTAATCGAGTCTTACTTATCAGAATTTGATTCTATTTGCATTGCATGTATTCATTGATCATTATTCAGACCAGACGCATGCAAATGCAAGTTGTAACTAGTCGTCTCGCGACTGGACGTCACTAACATCTGACACTCTCCACAGACAATATAATCTGCCGATCTTCCGTCATTCGAAAGGCTTGGTCGCTCGCTAAATTTACAGAAAAATATACGAATTCTTCATATTCCTAACGAATTTGTGCTTCCATTTTATACTATCCATTAATTTAAGATTTCGTTTGTGCAAAATAAACTCCAGAAATGACTTCTACATCAGCAGCGGACGAAATTGATGAGGCAAAAGAGCGAGAGCACTTTCGCGCCGTTGTCACCGCTTTCAAATATTATAAGTAAGTAATTATTCAATTTATACGCGTATAATACGCCTTTTAAGCCCTTGGAAATCGTTTGTGGTGGATCTATAAATAATTTGAAGCGAAAAACAAAGTTCAAATTCTGGGTAGCAACTAGTTCTTTGTTTGAGCAAATCGTACGATCTAATTAACCTATTTAGATAGAAACCTTAACTCCTTTGTTATCCTCTTTGCCGTAGTGTAGCCTCTATGGTGCTGGGCTATACGGGCGGGATTTTGAATATTTGAGTGTAAAACTGAAATCACATTTTCAATTTATCTAGAAGTACGATTGCTATAGTATATCATTATAGAGTGAAATATATTGGTTTGCTTACATCTCTTCACATTAACACAGATGCTTGTTGGAGGCTAATAATGTTACATTATAAGGGGGCTTGAATGTTTGGCTTTTTTAATCTGAGATTACCCTCAAATTAATGTTTTGAATAATCAAGCCAAGTAATAAAATTTTATAAATTAAGTAATATCTGAAACTGTTTCCAATAACTTACATACCTACTACAATAATATTATTACACAGGAAATAATATGAAAATTCAATTTACAAATATGTACTTAAAAAGGGTGTTAATCATGTGGTTATCAATTTATCATTAAGGCCAGGATCTTCGAGCGTAGTAGGCATTTAGCGTTACCTCCGTCCTCGCGTGGCAAATCCCGCGAACGCGCAGTTCGAATGAACTCGCTGACCCCTGTCAAGGTAACATAACAACATCTATATTGTGAATCGGCCCTATTCTTGAAATATAGGACTGCTCGCCTACAGTATTTTAATTTCATCATCCCACTTTAGTTTCTTTCTAGTTTTGTGATTGTAAATATTATATTTTTAACCGACTTCTAAAAAGGAGGAGGTTCTCAATTCGGATGTTTCTATTTTTGTTTACGTATGTTCGGGCATAACTCCATCGTAAATAAACGGATATGCAATTTTTATTTTTTTGTATAGATCTGATGATGATTTTCGGAGACAAACAAAAAATCAACCACGATTGCTGCTATAGCATAATGTAATCGCAATCACACAACATAACATCATGCCTGTACCCTTCAAAGGGTAAGGCAGATGTGTTCAATAGCTTTCTGTCACTGATATTCACATAGCAAGTAGTGATATATGAATTTGTTTGGGGTAGGTAGGTACAACTAAAAAGTGAAAAATTAAAACTTTTTTACAAAAAAAAACAACCGACTTCCAAAAAAAAAACACTACAAAGTGAAAAATAACTTTAGTTTCGAAAGTCGGTGTCAAAAAAACATTCGAATTGAGAACCTCCTCCTTTTTTGAAGTTGGTTCAAAACGAAAATGCAGAACCAGCGACACCGACTTCCGAAATGAAAGTTATTTTTCACTTTGTAGTGTTGTTTTTGGAAGTCGATTGTGTTTTTTTTATATAATGTTATTGTATAGAATTTATGTCAATATTTCTGGTGTTAAGTTTTTAGGGAATTATAAGTATAGCAACATAATTAATTTTATTACCTACTAACAATTGTTTTTAATTGCTACCTAATATTTTTTTCATGACTGTTACAGCGCTTCCGCATTAGGTACCCTTTCTTTTTTTTTTTGAGGATGGGAAATCATCAAATGACCCCTCCCGCTCTGGGTGGAGCGGAAGGGATTGTCAGGCTCTGACTAAAACCCACCCGTGTTCCTTCCTTAGCCCTTTATGTTCCGGGGTAGCGGTAACCCTTTCGGACAATCCTGCTGCCCCGGCTAGTAATTAGTTTTTGGAGAAAATTCAGGTCTTTTAGGACTAGCCGAGCGGCAACATGTTTCATACCCAAGTGATTATTTAAAATAATACGGATCGACTCGTGAGGTACAAACAGTACCTCACGAGTCGATCCGTATTATTTTATCCTAAAAGACCTGAATTTTCTCCAAAAACTCAATCGTTTATGAGTCGCTGAAGACATGCTAGAACGAGTCAATTCCGACCCAACATTTATGAAACGCATTGTTACTGGTGACGAGACGAGTTTGACATGCAAACTAGTCAACACGCTTCGGAGTGGCGCCTTCCAACTGAACCGAAACCGAAAACCAGTCGATCAAAAGTCAAAGTCATGTTGACTGTTTTCTTTGACTATCGCGGTGTTGTGCACACGAAATTCTTACCGGGAAGGTCAAACGGTAAATAAAGTATATTATTTGAACGTAGGTAATGCGGCGTTTAAGAGAGCAAATTCGAAGAAAATGGCCAGATTTGTGGAAAGATAATTGTTGGATTTTGTACCACGATAATGCACCTTTGCACAAGGCCATCATTGTGAAAGAATTTTAGCGAACGAATGAGAATTCAGGGCGTAAACTAAACTCAGTTCCGGAAAAAGCGTTTGAAATTTTCTTTGATGATTGGATTATTCGTTGGCGTAAGTGTGTCGTTTCTGAAGGAGCATACTTTGAAGTAGTGGAGTGCCTCAAGCGCCTAAAGTATAAAAATCTCGGAATCCAATTACTTTGAACAAATTATTATAAAACCTGTTGGATTGCATTATTGATAAGGTATATTAAAAAGTTTACCCATTAAAATTCGTTGCTTTTTATTTAAGGAGTTAATAAATAAACAATACATATGTATACATATAATATGATGCATTACGAGTTTATGGAACTAGTTTTTTACAAAAATGTTTTATAAATATATTTCTGGGGTAATAAACATTAAAATTTCATAGTAAAAATCATTTATTTAATTATAAAAAAGTTTATAAAAATATTATTTTTTTACTCATGGTACATAGTTGAAAATTAACCAAATTAATTTTTTTCGTTTTCATCAGCTTCGTCTACTTCACTTATTTTTATAATAGGGGATGCATTCAAACAGCTATTACCATTGCACTGTGAACACGCTGCAGTACAATACAAGCCACTTTTTCGGCATCCGCAAGCATTTCCGCATACCTTTTTACAAATTACAAAATAACATTTTAAATTATCTGGAGGTGGTTGTTTCATCATTATCGGTTCCAGTTTATTAGAAACGTACCTCCATCCCCAATTATTCTCTCAAGACTCTGCAGGTCCATTATTCCTGAAATTCTTTTATGAATTTCTCTACAGAAATCATCTTTTTGTAAGGATACAAAACTAAGTAAAGTATCCTTTAAAGTCATACTATTAACATATGTAATTTGCTTGCGCCGACTCTTATTTTTTTTTCTCTTTGGACTCATTTGCTTCTTTGCCACAAATTAAACAATTATTTGTTGAAAGACTAGTCCGCAGTTTTTTTTTTCGGTGGAGATTGTGAAGAAGTTTGTTGTTCCCGATTTTTTTGAATTTCAATATATTTTTTATTTACGTATTTTTGTCTGCTTATTGCATGGGCATATACAAACTCAGTTTGTAAAAATTGAATCAATCCATCTTGCCGTTCAGTTGAAGCAGATTTCAAAGTTGATATTCCTCTGGTAATTTTTATTATATGTATCTCCTAAGTCTGCGTTTGATGCTGAACCAGATCCTACTTTATCGCAAATGATGCAATTAACTGAATCATTTTTTTCGTCTCGTCTTGGCTCTTCCATGTTTACTTGTAAACCTACAATAAAGAAATAAATAAATTCTGCAGGATATGTATTATGATTAAATATAATGTAAAGTACAAATAAAAAAGAAAAAAATATTTTTCTTTACATTTTTATTGATTGCAAAAATTTCTAATTCCAATTATAAATAAGATGAATGAAACAATTTCGATTTTATATTGTTTATGTAATACATATATAGCAAAAGAGTAAAATACATTTAATAGTATATTTTCTATTATTTTGCCTAATTTTCTTTTGAATTTACAACAAAAATAACGAATATGATAATAAAAGTATTATGATACTTACGATACAGAATTATAAAATCTTATTTCGCAATTATATCCAAAACCAAAAAATATTAATTATGAAATCAAAAAATATTCACTGCACAAAATACACAACAGTAACGGTACACGCATCCCTATATATTGTACAGAATAGACTGAAGTTCTAGACATATCGAACACCTGGCGGTCCACCTCCCCTCCACTTTCTTCTACCTGCACCTTGCTTCTACGACCTTTTTTTGATGCCTGTCATTTGTAGAAGATGTTTCTTAATATCCATTTTCATTTTATTATGGATATTTTATGAAAATATGAAAATATATTTTCATTTAAAACGAAAAAATTAAAAATTCAGTAAAATTACTGAAAAAATAATAAATAATAAGAAGCAACAAAAAAAAATGGGTAAACATTTTAGTATTTTATGTATAAAATATAATTCAGAAGGTTTTACATTAATACATTCAAAGTAATTGGATTCCGAGGTCAAACTCCCCGGGCACTCCACTAAAGGTGATCAAAGTAAAGGACATGTTTGGAAATGGGCTTAAAATAATAATTTTTTTGAACAGCTGTCATGTATGGTTTTTCTGATAGGGAAACTTATTCAGGATGGCCTGACAAAAACAGAAAAAATATTAAAAGCACCATTATTGAATAAATACATATTTTAAATCCAGATATTATTGGTGTCATAATATTATTTTTGCACATTGAAACAAAGAAAAAATGGTTAAATATCATTTTTTAAAGCAAATTATACACCTTATTGTTATTTAAAATATTCTAAAATAATATTAGATGGTTTGAAATAAAACCAACTCCATGATTTGTATGTATGGCATTAATTCCTTTGCCTCCTAATGGAATCTATGAAAATATTACCTGTGCCAGTAAGGTTGTCATACTTGTCAGCTGTCAGTATCCAGGTCAAAAGTGAATTGAATTTGACACTTGATTGACGTTTACAGTTCACAATGACAATAATGACATCCAACTGAAAAGTGTTGCCAAAATCAATAATTACTGTGGGTTGCAATTTATTTTTTAAATAATGATTATTAAAATGTATAATAAATAAGGAAAGGGTGCTTTCAAAAAAAAATAAAAAAAATATACAAAGTCTCCTTAATTTATGTACTTTCATAAAAATATGATCTCTTCCCTGTTCACAGTAGCTTCGAATAAAAGCCCAGCCTCCATACAAAAACCTAACATGTCCTTTGGATGAATAACTAACATTTTGTGTATTATTGATTCCCTTGGTACTTCTTTGACAGAGTAGTATGTATTTTAGTATTTCTTATTTCTAATAAAGAATTTTTTATCCTGTGTATTATGTTGTAATGAGCTTTATCAGAATTTACTAAGTCCAAAGTACTTATATAACTAATAATAAATAACTAATTTATGCCCGCGACTTCGTACGCGTGGACTATAACTCATTTATTAAACATACCCTATGTGATAGATGAAAACCAAAGCTACAGAATATCGAAACTCCCATCAAAATCCCTCCAGTAGTTTATTATCTATCAGACAAAAATTCCAAAGATCGTAAGGGTAGTGCGGAAGCGCTGTAACAGTCTTGAAAGAAAACTTTCTTCTGCGAAGCAGTCATGCTAGCGAAGGAGGTGGCGGGATGGCTGAGGGACAGAGCCTCACGTCCCAGACGCCGCGGGAGACGCTCCGGGCGTCGGGAGCCGAGTGACGACCCCGGCCACCGTAGGCGCAGGCCTGCGGACGGAGACTCGGAGAGTAATGGGTAGCTCACCGTCCGATCAGGACCAAGCCCGAGCCGGACGGCACGTACTTGTTCCACGCGCGCCTCAAAGAGATGTCAGCAATAGGGAAGGGGCCCGTCAGGGCCGAAGCCTGCCGGGGCAGCAGGATTGTCCGAAACGGTTACCGCTACCCCGGAACATATAGTGCTAAGAAGGAACACGGGTGGGTTTTAGTCAGAGCCTGACAATCCCTTCCGCTCCACCCAGAGCGGGAGGGGTCATTTGATGATTTCCCATCCTCAAAAAAAAAAAAGAAAGGGTACCTAGTGCGGAAGCGCTGTAACAGTCATGAAAAAAATATTAGGTAGCAATTAAAAACAATTGTTAGTAGGTAATAAAATTAATTATGTTGCTATACTTATAATTCCCTAAAAACTTAACACCAGAAATATTGACATAAATTCTATACAATAACATTATATAAAAAAAACAATCGACTTCCAAAAACAACACTACAAAGTGAAAAATAACTTTCATTTCGGAAGTCGGTGTCGCTGGTTCTGCATTTTCGTTTTGAACCGACTTCAAAAAAGGAGGAGGTTCTCAATTCGAATGTTTTTTGACACCGACTTTCGAAACTAAAGTTATTTTTCACTTTGTAGTGTTTTTTTTTGGAAGTCGGACTTTTTTTTTTTGTAAAAAAGTTTTAATTTTTCACTTTTTAGTTGTACATACCTACCCCAAAAAAAATCATATATCACTACTTGCTATGTGAATATCAGTGACAGAAAGCTATTGAACACATTTGCCTTACCCTTTGAAGGGTACAGGCGTGATGTTATGTTGTGTGATTGCGATTATATATGCTATAGCAGCAATCGCGGTTGATTTTTTGTTTGTCTCCGAAAATCATCATCAGATCTTCACAAAAAAAAAATTGCATATCCGTTTATTTACGATGGAGTTATGCCCGAAGCGTGCCATTTGTGACAATATCCATTGAAATAAGTACAAGCAGGTACTTACTTATTTACCTATTTATTTTTCACTTTGTAGTGTTTTTCGGAAGTCGGTTGTTTTTTTTTGTAAAAAAATTTTTGTTTAGTAGATTTAATAAAAAACTTATTGAAGAATTCAAGCAATTATAGTAGTCTATAATTGCTCTTTGCCATATTATTACTTATTGACGAATTCAAGCAACCAAAAACAGCACAATATACCTAGTTATTGTGCTGTTTTTGGTTGCTTAAATTCGTCACCAAGTTTTTTATTAAATCTACTAAACAAAATTTTTTTTACAAAAAAAAAACAACCGACTTCCGAAAAAACACTACAAAGTGAAAAACAACTTTTATTTCGAAAGTCGGTGTCGTTGGTTCTATATTTTCGTTTGTTGACACCGACTTTCGATATTAATGTTATTTTTCACTTTGTAGTGTTTTTTTCGGAAGTCGGTTGTTTTTTTTTTTGTAACAAAGTTTTTATTTTTTACTTTTTAGTTGTACCTACCTACCCCAAAAAAATTAATTTATCACTACTGCCATCTGCCTACCCTTTTACAGCGTACATGCGTGATGTTATGTAGTGTGATTGCGTAAACAATGCATACTTAGGCTATAGGAGCAAACGCGGTTGATTTGCTAGCATTTATTGAAGAGTTCCGTTGTCTGTCTCCGAAACTCATCATCAGATCTTTACGGAATTTAAATAGGACCATTTCGGAATAAACCTCGTTCTAACAAAAAATTTTGAAAATCCGTCTATATATGAGGAAGTTATGCCCGAACAAGTAGTATAAGTATACGGGCGACACAAAGGAGACAGAAACAGAAGTCACGAACACGATATCTCAAAGACGTAGGTATGAAAAGTGAAGCACATAAATGAGATTGACTTCTGTACCGATCTATTTTGTGCGGGCGGTGTCACCCGACATCAAAGGCATTTCGCTACCTACTGTAGAGAAATAATAAATTTCGTAAAACTGTAACAGCCAGGGTCAATAGGAATAAATGAATAAAAATTATAACTTACCATATTATTATTTCTTTCGCGATTTTTTTTGCCTTCAACCGTGATTTTGTCCTAATTTTATTTCTTTTATTTGCCATTTTCACCAAATCACAAATATAAATTGTCTTAATAACTATTATACAATAAAATACAAATTATTTACACAAGAACAAATAAACAAACAAAATCTAAACTATGGTATTTTTAAATATTTACAATTTATTTTATTTCGAATTAATATTATTTACGGAACAGAAGCGAAGCGCGCGCGCAAAAATTTGGCATAGGTCCCTCCTCGGTAACGTCCCGCGGGACACTGGCAGGCGACGCGTTAATCGAAAAACTTGAAATAATCGATAAAAAAATATATAAATTTAATGAAAAAAAACGAACAGGTAGATTCGATTCCAAAATGAATTACCTATAAATTGATATTATTTATAAAATATGGAGTATTATAGTACTCGTTTAAAATGAAATTTGCTTGTAAAAAAACTGCAAATCGGAGTTACTTCAGTATTTTTTTCTATCGAGAAAATTTTATTGCATCGTGTATTGAACGAGTACATGGTAAAGAGAAAGAATGCATCCTAAATATATATTTATTTCAGATTCAAAATGTTATAATTTGCCTATCAAAAGTGAATTCTAAAACAGGCAAAACCAGGATACCTGGCCTTAATGGTTTACAGTATTATCTGGCTGACTGGTTTAAAAAAAAACTATATTTGCAGAGTTTGCATTAGAATCCAGCCACTGCAAATGTTTGGAATCTATTTAATGAATCCTTAGGGGTAAATAGGCTTGGTTGCTAAGAGTTAAACAAATCATGTAGGCAAAATGTTAAATGAGTCTTTAAAAACTAAACATCTCCATGGGAGGTAATGGTCCTAATTGATAGATATTCATGCCTTCCCCCATACCCCTCCTAACTCCAAATTTGTACACCTGGATTATTTTACAACCAAACCAATCCTTTCCAAAAGAATAATCGTGGAGTTTTTTGCCGGCTCTTCTCCTTGAAAAAATTCCAAAAATTGGCGGTGTCCTATACACCGCTAATTTTTAATTTCATAAGTGCCCATCTAGGTTTAATTAATATTATTTCAAGTTAAACAAATATCAACTTTATTTTAATAGTAATTAAATGGATTTCAGAGTGACTAGTGCTATTGAAAAAGTCATAAAAATGTTGAAGTTGTAGTGTAAACTGTTTACATGTTTGAAAATTAAATTGCGAAAGCAGATTAGTTTCATTGGCATAATACCATTATTTACCAATACATTATCTAAATTGAACAGCTAATAAATATTTGTACTATAGAATATTAGATGATGCAACTTCTTAACTATATTTATCATTTACATTGTATTGGAGTAAAAGTTATATTGGTTGCATGCTTTTACCTTATGACGTGATTTGGCATTTGTCGAGGGTCCGTCATCTCGGAATCGTGAGTGAACGGTTATTGAGGAAATATTTTAGATTGGTGTACTGATGAATCTGCCCGCGACTTAAGTCCGCGTGGAAGTCAACACATAATCTGCCTAGCCTTTTCCCAACTATGTTGGGGTCGACTTCCAGTCTAACCGGATGCAGCTGAATACCGGTATTTTACATGGAGCGACTGCCTATCTGACCTCCACAACCCAGTTACTGGGTCGATACCCTTTGGTAAGACTGGTTGTTAGACTTTTGGGCTTCTGACTATTCTGACTGTTGTCTGGCAGGGACTGGCAGTTGACTGGCAGGGACTGCAACCACGAATTCAACACATGATTCTAAACTCCCTAACGTAAAGAAATTTTTCGTCGATTGACCCCCCCCCCCCCCGCTAACGTAGAAAAATAACCTGTCTTATAGAAAAGCGCAATACCTACGCGGTCAAAATGTTCAACTTTATCGCTATTAGCATTAGGTTCAAGGTTGATTAGGAAAATTTGACAGATT
The DNA here is from genome assembly GCA_927399505.1 of Luperina testacea. Lineage (NCBI taxonomy): Eukaryota > Metazoa > Arthropoda > Insecta > Lepidoptera > Noctuidae > Luperina > Luperina testacea. Next base: position 4,568,502 of record OV656782.1, read on the forward strand.
CGGGTAGCTTGATGTGCTGGCGTTTGTACAGACGCCAGCACATCAAGTTACTACAATCTGTCAATTTTTTTTAATAGATTTACAACTTTATCACTAAAGCATAAGGTTCAAAGTTGATTGGGAAAATTTGACAGATTCGGGTAGCTTGATGTGCTGGCGTTTGTACAATATAGCTCTCTGTCAATGGATTATTTCTTCTAGCGTAACATACGATCAATCACAATCTCGATCATTTTGAAGCATATTGCTAATCCATTGCTCGATATGTTTGAAAAAAAATCTGCTCGACAATCATGCAAATAACGCAATGAATGTTGTTGAACTGCCAAAATGGATGCCGTTCCTACTGATAGTGTGTTACACATTTACCCCGCAGTTTAAAAAAAAATCGGTTGTCTGTAAAGTCGGTTTACGGACGATAGTTTAACGTGACAACGTCATAACAAAACATTAATGAAATTGCCGAACGCGGAGGCCGATTCGGCAGCGTGCACGGCAGCAATGCTACAGAGCAACGCCGCGAGGCAACGCTACATGAGTCATGTTTTTTCGTGTGTGCAGCCTATCATCGATTTATTAGACGTTGTCACGTCAAAAAAAGTTTTTATATTTGAGAGAATTTGTTGCCCCCAACCCCATGCGCTAACATGAAGTTCTCTAGCCTTTTCCTATGCTGATGAGCGCTATTTAAACCAAGCAACACAGTACAGCCTTTAGAAGGGGCCCGTCATGGCCGAAGCCTGTTGGTCAGCGGGATTGTCCGAAAGGGTTACCGTTGGCCCGGAACATAAAGGGCTAAGGAAGGAACACGGGTTGGTTTTAGTCAGTAAGAGTCTTACACTCCCTTCCGCTCCACCCAGAGCGGGAGGGGTCATTTGATGATTTCCCATCCTGAAAAAAAAAAAAAACACAGTAAAGCCTTTGCCCTGCAGTGGTTCAAAATAGGCTAAAAATACAATAACACGGTATAATTCAATGATGAAGTACAATAAGATTACTGAATCATATTTTTTCTTTGTATTCGTTTACACGTGGCGGCGTTTAATTATGTATCGCATGTCATTGTTGCGTCGAACAAGGAGGTGGGTGGAGACATTGTTGTAACCTCCTTACATATTACAAGGTCAAATTCAATTAGCTAGCAAAACGCCGCGGATGTGATAGGTGAATGGGTCTAAATATGTATGTTAAACCAGAAAAAAAAAATATCGATTTGATTTTTTTTTGGGGACTTCGAACGTACAATGCGTGCCACGAAAGATGAGACTTGACACACCACGTGGTTTGACATGCGCAGTACACGATTTTAGGTATCTTTAGCGGTATGAGGTCTGAGTGCGGGACGGGACCGGACGTCATAGGGACGGCGGAAAGAGCGGGGGAGGCGGGGTCAAGTCTCATCTTTCGTGGCACGCATTGTAGGTAGTGTAGTTACTTGAAATATCAGTTTATAAATCTGTTTTTTTTTGTGTGTACTTCAAAGTCGTGATGGGATATCTAAACACGATTCAACAAAAGAACATAGAATTTTCTCAACTCATACCTCAATTAACATAGCTACAGATGTTCTATGTCACGAAGTCCGTTTGGCTATGAATGTTGTCAAGCGTGCACATGCACATTGTGATCAACAGAGACTCGACAATGGGTGAAGTAAAACGGTACACATTCGCGGAAATAGCCTCATGCGACGCGGACGGCAGCAAGGGGCAGCCGCTGCTGTGGGAGATCTAATTTGATTTGACCCTGTATTTATATTCCATCTTTGTTCCAGGCTATGCAGTTTAGATAGAATCCACAAATCAGAGAAGATAATATCGATACTACCTCAAAATCACCAACGCCGCCTAGAGAAATACAAGACTTACCTCGCAAAATTCAAGAAATGTCTCGATGTAAACAATAGTGTGGTGCACCTAATTATAAAGGACGTTGACACTATGTTTGAAAACGTTGACCATACGGTCACGGACACTTCCGGGACAAATGGGACTGAAAGTTTTGGGTGTAATTATAATAATTGTGAAATTGCGTCGCAGAAGCAGCATAAAATGCAGCATGATGTTGAAAAGGTATATTTTTTACTTTTTTATTGGAAATAGTCTAAACTACGAAAACAGCTTTTACTGCTACGACTTAAGGGTGCTGTCAAGTCCTTACCATGGACGTTCATTGGCTGCAAAGAATGGCGTATGACTGGGTTGTCATGGGGTTGCCGTCGGCTGTGACCACGTGAGACATGTCATAATTCAAGAACTTTGAATGTTCCTAGTAACTTCGTTTTGATTGAAAGAAAGCCCCTAGGAAAATAAATCTTTGTTCCGCCATCATTACTAGATGGCTTTATGTTTTGAAGTCGACTAATCCTTGAGATGGTAAACCCTTCCATGTACAATGCGTGCCACGAAAGATGAGACTTGACACACCACGTGGTTTGACTTGCGCAGAACACGATTTTAGGTATCTTTAGCGGTATGAGGTCTGAGTGCGGGACGGGACCGGACGTCATAGGGGCGGCGGAAAGAGCGGGGGAGGCGGGGTCAAGTCTCATCTTTCGTGGCACGCATTGTACAGACGCCAGCATATCAAGCTACTACAAACTGTCAAATTGCTTTAATAGATTTTCAACTTTATCGCTAAAGTATAAGGTTCAAAGTTGATTGGGAAAATTTGACAGTTTCGGGTAGCTTGATGTGCTGGCGTCTGTACCTACTTTGATCCAAATAATTTAGTGCTTGATAACTTATTTAGTTGTTGTATCTGATAGTATCTTCCAAGATACAACCATTGTCACTGCCATAAATAATTATTAAAAACTAAAATTATTAATTGATATTTTATTGTTACAATGCAGAACTTCTTTAAGACTGTCTTCTTCTCACACTTTATAAAAATCTGTTACAGGTACAATCAGTTTTAAAAAACATAGTTCGTGATTGGAGTTCCATGGGTGCAGCAGAGCGGGAACAGTGTTACAAGCCTATATTGGACGAGATGGAGGAACGGTTCTCATTAGATGACTACAGGTAGGATATGCTAGATTTTAGGCAAGATGGCTGCTGTTTCATAGAAAAATGAAATAAATAAAATAGTCACTGGAAATTTATGGAAGAAAAATTTTTTTTTCTCCCTTTTACTTGGTTGGATCCATAATTTTTTTTTTTTTTTTTTTAAAGTAATATAATTAAAGTTTTCATACACATTCACGGGCTGAAAAATTTGAAAATGCCTGTCTTGTCGTTGTCAAAAAACGAAAATACAGAACCAACGACACCGACTTCCGAAATTGAAGTTATTTGTCACTTTGTAGTGTTTTTTTTTTGGAAGTCGGTCGTTAATCTTTCTCTCTCTTTTCCAGCGACCGCTCACAAGTACGTGTGCTAGTCCCGGGCGCGGGATTGGGCCGCCTTGCGTGGGAAGTTGCCGCACGCGGCTACACGTGTCAAGGCAACGAGTTCTCGTTGTTCATGCTGTTTGCGAGCAACTTCATACTCAATAGGTGTACTGAGGTAGGTTCTAGACAGGCTAGTTTTTATTGGAAAGGGGCCCTGCATTAATCACGTGTTTTTTTTTTTTGGCATTTTTAACCCAGGGGTGGTGTCTCGTTATTATCAGGCATATTTAATTACTGTGGGCGTACTATGTGGGTAGTGTTGGTTATAGCGCAATAGAAAAACGGTTTGCAGTTCAAATCGGATTATAATTTCATGAACAATTTAATCACACTAGCAAATCATACACTGTAGGTGCACGATACAACCAGATACGAACTGTTATACTGGTGGCAAAACAAGTCGAACAGTGGGGCGGTGGGAGAAGTCGAGTGACGAACTTGTCAATGGCGTGATCGGTGCACGTGTTGTTTACAGCTTAGAGAAATAACGGACGCCAACGATGCCGACATACATATATTTATATGTGTTTTTATAATACAAGAATCTTTCCTGATGTTGTTCTTTTTTAAATTTCCCAGATAAACAAATACACAGTCCATCCGTGGGTACATCAGTATGTGAACAACATAACTTGCGAACATCAGTTAATATCAGCCAAGTTCCCTGACGTATGTCCGTCCGGCAACAGACCTAATCACAACTTCTCTATGACGGCCGGCGACTTTCTCAAAGTAAGCACAACCAATCTATTCTGTGAAACTCTCACCGTGAAAACTTAGTAGAAGTGAGCTTGAGGCTACGCCAACCGCCTAGTGGTGGAAAATAGTGGCCACTGGCCACTATTATCCGTTTTAGTGATTATAATAAAACTAAACAATGTAAAACTACCGTTTATAATAATATTAACGTATAATCTTGCGGAGCACAATTTAACGTGTTTATTTTCTGCATTTCATTCTAAAATAAAAGAAATAACCAAACAAACGATGAGGGCGCCACTGCGCGGTCGGCGTTTGGTCGGCGACGTCTACTCGGCTACGGCTAGGCGACGCCGCGCTTACGGCTCGCCGACCGCTGGTTGGTGGTGCAGCAGGCAGGCCGGAGGGGCAAGGGGGGACGACGAGCCGTAAGCGTGGGAACTGCAAGTTGACCACGCACCGCACCGTGGTTCGTGAGCTTGTCCCGAGGCGATGCGATGACGTTACGATTCCGATTAGTGTGCGTTGCAGTAGGGAATTTCATACAAAGAATACTAAACGGCTCGAGTTCATACGGTGCCGATCCCTTTCCGGTTTGATACGTGTGCCTTACCATACACCCATTTACACCCATTTTCTAATTTCAGGTATACACAGAAGCAGACGAATGGTCCTGCGTAGCAACGTGCTTCTTCATCGACTGTGCACCCAACGTTATCGAGTTCATAGAGAGAATATACATGATCTTACAGCCCGGTGGCTTCTGGATCAACCTGGGTCCTCTGCTGTACCATTACAGGTGAGAAAAACCACAATAAATGAGACTAAAACATACCCTCACATTCGTCATCATCTGCCTAGCCTTTTCCCAACAATGTTGGGGTCGGCTTCCAGTCTAACCGGATGCAGCTGAATGGTATTCAGCTGCATCCGGTTAGACTGGAAGCCGACCATGTAAAATAGGCATAGGCAGTCGCTCCATGTAAAATACACCAGTATTTTACATGAAGCGACTGCCTATCTGACCTTCACAACCCAGTTACTGAGTAATACGATACTCTTTGGTAAGACTGGTTGTCAGACTTTCGGGCTTCTGACTACCCGTTACGACTGTCAAAGATCCACGAATGACAGCCGGGACCAACGGCTTAGCGTGCTATCCGAGGCACGGAGGGGTCTATCTATCTATCTATCATGGGGTTTAGGTTTCCGCACTTAGTCCTTGAAGTGGACCATTGTGCGTGAGCCATGGTGGCCGACTACTCCAGCCAGCCCACCTCCCTCCAGAAGCAGATAAGACTTCCCGGTCTCCTCAGGGCATCCGCAAGGGATGTTGGTGTTCCCAGGGTCTCCTCGCGAATCTTGGTAACGCCTGTGCACTCAAGAAGCACATGCGCCACCGTTTCCTCCGCCTCCATGCATGCTCTGCACAGGGGACTATCAGTGATTCCCAGGGTATGAAGGTGTTTATTTAGTGAACAGTGTCCAGTGATGGTCCCCGCCACCAGGCGCAGGCTGTCTCTGTCCAGGCGCAGAAGGCGCCTGGTCAGCTTTGTATCCAGGGATGGCATAGCTTCCTTGGACTGCCTACATCCTGGTGTCGAGGTCCACCACTTTTCCGCCTGTGTTCGAGTGTGATCCTTTAACCAGCTTCTTAGCTGCTTGAAAGGAATGGGCACAATGGGTTCAGGTCCGTAGGGTCTTGTGCTGGATCCTCTTCTGGCAAGCTCGTCAGCCGCATCGTTTCCAAGTGATCCACTGTGACCTCTAATCCATTGTAGCGTTACCGTGTTGCGATTTAGTATCGTGATTCGTTCTAGGGCCTTGTGGCATTCTAGTGTTAGTCTCGACGTGATCTGATTACTCTTTAGGGATTGAAGAACTGAGGCACTGTCGGAGAGTATTCGGATATTGGTATCCGTAACCTCCCTGGCCTCTATAGCGTGTGCCGCTTGGATAATACCTACACACTCTGCTTGGTAAACGGAGTTGAGCATTCCAAGTGGTTTGGATATCTTAATGTTTAGGTCGTTGGAGAACACCCCGACGCCCGTCCCTTCGTCGGTCTTTGATCCATCAGTGTAAATTCTTAGCTCTGTTGTACCTGAGTAGTCACACAACTCCTCTATGAGCTCTATGTTGTAGTGTTTTTGGAAGCAGTGGGTCTTCAGGGTTCTGTCGATGGGTGATGTCATCATCGGTTGTTCTTTGATTGCATCTTCCCTGATGCGTGTGTGTTTGATTCTAGAATCATTGCTTAGGGAGCCGGATACTTCGAGTCTGAAAGTCGCTATGGCTGCCTCCTCTCTTACGACGAGGTGTAGGGGAGGTAGCCCCAGCATCACCTGTAAGGCAGCAGTGGGGGAAGTCCTCATGCTGCCGGTGATTGCTACGCAGGCAAATCTTTGCAGTTTCTCGAGATCCTTTTGGGCTGTACTTAGGTTGGTCCTGGGCCACCAAACTAAAGAACCGTATGTGATAATTGGTCGGATAACTGTGGTGTATAGCCAGTAGGTGATTTTGGGGCTTATGCCCCAATTTCTCCCGAGGAGTCTCTTACATTGCCATAGGGCTATACTGGCTTTTGTGATAATGTAATCAGTGTGTTTTGCCCAGTTCAGCTGTTTGTCCAAAAAGATACCCAGGTATTTGGTTTCAGTCGATAGGCTTAGGGTTGTCCCAAAGAAGCTTGGCAATTGTAATGTTGTCAGCTTTCTTTTCTTTGTGAAGAGGACGAGTTCGGTTTTGGTGGGGTTTACTGCTAGTTTGTATTCCTTGCACCAGTCTTCTACTATTCTTAGAGCTTGGCGCATAAGGTTGCATAGTGTGTTTTCGTGTGTGCCGTTTATTATTATGGTCAGATCATCAGCATAGCCCACCGTGTAGTAGCCTCTGCTATTTAGACGTTTGATGAGGCTGTCTACTACAAGGTTCCATAGTAGTGGCGAGAGGACTCCACCTTGGGGGCAGCCCTTCGCCACTATGGCTCTGGTGGTGTCGTTTACCGTAACTTGTACGGCTCTCAATCGGAGCATATTTGTGATCCATCCTCGCAGGGTCGAGTCCACACCGTGTTCCTCGAGGGCTGCGTTGATGCTATGGAAGATAGTTTTGTCAAAAGCGCCTTCTATGTCGATGAAGACAGCTAGTGAGGAGCATTTGTGGTCCACTGCACATTCGATCTTGGAGATCACACTATGCAGCGCAGATTCTGTTGATTTTCCTGTGGAATACGCGTGTTGCTGTTTGTGAAGTGGTCGCTCCCGAAGAGGTCCGTCCCGAATATGTCGATCACAGAGTCTCTCAAGGGTTTTCAGCAAGAAAGATGTTAGGCTTATTGGTCTGTACGCCTTGGGTTGTGTGTAATCTGATTTGCCTGGTTTAGGGATGAAAATGACTTTCACCTCTCGCCATGCAAGTGGTATGTATTTCTGTGCTATGCAAGCTTGGTAGATGACGGTCAGCCACGGCGTTAGGGCGTCTACTCCCCATTGTAGCAAGGCGGGGAAAATTTCGTCTAAGCCTGCGGATTTATATGGCTTAAAAGTCTTTATTGCCCATTTTATTTTCTCTGTGGTTACTATGGTGCGGGCTCTGGCCCAGTCTTGGTCATTTGGTGTGTGCGTTGGCTCACTTGCCCAGGTTCTGTCCTCGGAGAGAGTGCAGTCTGGGAAGTGGGTTTCCAAAAGGACTTTACTTGTTTCGTGGTCCGACTTGGTGTATGTGTTGTCTGGGGTTTTTAACGACCCGAGGGTGCGATCTTGATCTGTAGATAGGATCTTTCTCACACGCGCGGCTTCGCTGTTCGATTCAATTTCTTCGCAGAATTTCCGCCAGGCTGCCCTGCTGGCATTCCTGACTTGTTTTTTGAAGGTGTATTGTGTTTTCTTGTATGATTCCCAGTCTTCTGGTAGTCTGGAATTTTTGGCTCTGTTGAATTGTTTGCGCATGTTTTGCCTGAGCTTACTAAGTTCCGCATTCCACCAGGAGTTACCCTTGCTCCTGGTGTTTGGGTCTTTTAGTTTGCAGCAGGCGTGGTAGGCTTCAATTATAAATTCCGAGAGTTTTGTTACTGTGTTTTCAAGTTGTTTGTGGTCTATTAGAATTTGGGGAGTTTGGTGTTGCGTTAGTAGGGAGGCCAACAGCCGTTTATAGCCGGGTACATTGGTACGGCGTGGGTTGCGTCTAGGTTCAGGTTTTTTTATGTTAGCTATTAGTGAGAAGCGAATCCTTCTATGGTCAGAGCAAGAAGGTTCGTTGGATACGTGCCAGTTAGAGATAAGTTTTGCCGCGCTTTCCGAAGCCAGCGTTAGGTCAATAATTGTTTGTCCGCGCGATGTGACCCAAGTGGGTTCCGAGCCGCGGTTTACGATGTTAAGGTTTGTTGAGAACAAATATGTGCATAGTACCTCACCTCTAGTGTTGGCTTTGTTGCAACCCCAAAGCGGGTGGTGGGCGTTTGAGTCCGTGCAGATGACCAGGTCCAGGTTGGTGTCTTCACAATACCTTATCAGGTCGGCCATCCCTTTTGGTGGGCAGTCTTCATCCTCGCCAGGCATGTATACCGAGGCCAGGACGATATCGGGTGCTTCGCCGTCGGTTTTGAGCCTGACGGCTGTTAGATCTCTGGAACATAATTGCGTGAGTGTGGTGGTGGGTACATCTTTGGGTATGTAGGCACAGGTTCGTGGTTTATCTGTGCCTTGTGTGTCGAGGATCAGCTTACCTCCAATGTTACCAAGGCCGCATATTCTGTTATTACGGATCCACGGCTCTTGGATGAGTGCAATGGTTCGGGGTTCCATCTCCAGTGCCCTGCGCAGGCAGGCGGTAGCCGTCTGGCTATGCTGGAGGTTGGTCTGGATTATGTTTATGGGACGGGATGGGGTCGGCAGTGGGGTGGAATTATGGGGAGATGGATCCATCGGATGATTCTCCCGCCTCTCCCAGCCCATGCTGGTCTTCGCTGAGTGTCGGTGACGATGATAAGGGCAGCTGCTCCGTCCACCTTGGTGGTGAGGTTGGCATCCTCACGGCGTCGGCATCAGCCATCGCCGTTCTGGCCATCTCCTCCTCCAGTTGCGTCATCGTCACGTCAAGTTCAGTCGGAGTCGGTTTCGTCTGTTCAGTGTCAGTCTTAGTCTCGGAGGGATTGATGTTGGGGAAGAAACGTACGTATATCGACCCAAGTAGGTATGATATTCGTCGCTCCCTCCCCAAGATCTTTTCGACCTCGTCCGGTGGGATACCCAGGGTTAGATAAGACCCATAGTTATCACCACCGACCGATGTCGCCCTGTACATGGACCATCTACCGATGTCGTACCAGGGGTTCTGGCAGGTCAGAATCGTCTGGAGCAGCGCTATGTCCCCATTGTACCTGGGTACAAAGAGCGCCGCTCGAACCCGAGTCGGTACGTCAGACTGTTTCATTACTGTCAGTGTCTCGTCAGTGTTTGGCAGTCTTAGTTTGGGTACGTTCTGGGTCAGCCAAGTCAGGGCGTTGTCGTCCTCGCACCATATGTGAATCGTGCCATCCGCTACCCTTGGGTAACCGCGGAAGGCCGGGACTTTTGAGGGGTCAGTTCGACACGTGTCTACGATGAGGTCTTCAAGGCTGAGCTTGATGTGTTCGCCCTCGTCAGTAGTCATATCTCGGGAAGGAGGCGAGAGGCAGATCGCTACGGCGAGTCGCGCAGGGATATCCTTAGTGGCCCGCGCGTAGGTTCTCTGCTCCCCTTGAGCGGCCTGGGTTCTAACACGCTTGGCGTCCCCCTGGAGCGTACTTGGTGAAGCCGTATCGTCCGGGCGCTCCCTCTTCGCCGCAACCTGTCCACTTGGACCGGGTTGCGGTTCTGAGGAGCTTGGCACAATGTTTTGTGCCAGGGACACCCGGCGCAGGAACCCAGCCCGCTTGCCTCGCTTCTGTCTAGTTCGGTGTTGGTCTGTGGTCATATTGTCACGGTTCCGGTCGGTTCCTCCGGATGGTCCTGGTGCGGGCAGTGACTTCTCGCGCTGGGTTTCCCCTTCGCGTACTGTTCCCTGTCCGCTCGTTTCCGCGTCCAACTGCTTTTCGCGCTGGGTTTCCCCTTCGCGTGTCTGTAGCCGGTCGCGTACTCCCTTACAACCAACCGTTTGTGCTTCGCGCTGGCTATTGCCTTCGCGGATTTTGCGCAAACGGTTGTTGAGTTCTCTCTCTCTGTTCCGGATCTTTCCGCGCTTTGTTTTCAGCATGCGTACTTCGTCCACAGAGATGAAACCAGAACCATCAGATTCCGCTTCCTTTCCCGTCCCGAGTGAGTTCAAGTCTTTTAGCCTTGCCTCGATCTTCTCGCGCTGGAGTGCCAGCGCGCGGAGTTCGCTGCTAAGACTGGAGAGTCGAGCTTTATTGCTGTCATTGTCAGGGTTGTTTGTCACACTGTTCCGAACGATGCTCTGTTGCCAGACCCTCGTGGAAGGTGTAACACTAGTCAGGGTCATTGGCGCAGAAGGCGCAGCCGTCTCAGTGTCAGTAGGCGCAGAGGTCGCAGCCATGGTTGTGTCGGATGGCGCGTGATCCGCAGCCGAAGATGTTGGTGCCGAAGCAGCCAGCCGCGCAGAAGGCGCGGCGCTAATAGGCAGATTGGTGCCCCCCCCCAGATTACGGTGGAGGCAGACCGACAAGTCGGTGTGGGATTCCCCGGCATTGCCGGGACCCACCTGGGGAATATTATTTTTACCTTTCTGCGACATGGTTGGGTGTGTGGGCTTTTTTGGAGTTGAGGTTACCCGTCCTCAAGGACCGAAAGGAGAAAGGGGAAAAGGAAGGAGGGACTGGGCATGGGATCATGGGAGTAGGGTATGGGTTACCCTAGGCCTGGGGTTTTGGCTTTCGGGAAAAATGCGAAAAAGCGCCTGGGGGTTTTTGTTGCGTCTATTTCTTATGGAATTAGACCAAGAACAGGGTGGCAACCTCGTGAAGGTGAATCCCCCAGACTTGCCTTGAGGATCTACACGACCGTAGCGCTCCCCCTCAAGACCTCACCACCTTACCGCCTCTGAGGGAGGCAGTAAGGTAGGCCTGCATCTATACTACCAAGCAAAGCATGAGCAAAGCATGTCGTTGTGCAACCGCGAAAGCATAAATACAGACCCCCCCCCACGGAGGGGTCACGGTATGTAAAGATGGTCACCCATCCACAGACCAACCGCGGCAAGCGTAGCTTAACCTGACCGATCGACCTGTGCGGCTGTTATTATTTAGCCATGGGCCCCTCTCAAAAGTGCAATACCTACGCAGTCAAAATGTATGGAACAGATTTTTTTTAACGCGAAAAATTTCAACTCTGAAGGCTTCAGAATCATGTACTGAATGGTAACAGTTTGTGGGTCGATTCTCCTACCACCCTGTATACATTGCTTAAATTTAAGAGGTGTTTAACTTTGTACAACGTTTATAAACGAAAGGTAAAAAATTCTATATAATTATAGTAAACAAAGTCGGGTTGTTTACACCATTTATAACTCAAGAACGGCTAGACCGATTTTTATGGTCTTTTATTTGTTAGATTTGTCTTCGCCCCGAATAGTGTAACAATTATTAAAACCTGGGGAAAATTTCCAAAAAAAAAATCTGAGGCGTTCGCGGGTCAGCTAGTGATTAAACAAATTAACAAATATATTAATACGTTTTCAGTGACATGCCAACGGAGAATAGTATCGAGCCGCCATACGACATACTGTTGGAGATTATTAGAGATATAGGATTTGATATATTGGTGAGTTATTTTTATTCCAAACCCACAACTGGCAATATTATTTAACAACAACCGTCATTGCAAGACCAGGGGGCTTACTCTCCAAACTAATTTTAATTCCAATGAGATGCCAATATGATTCCAATGTTAATTTTACAGTCACGTGATTCGGTACTCTTGAAAACAATATTGTCAACAATTACTCCACGCCAAGCCCGAACCCAATTCCACTTAGTTCTCCAAAATGGACACCCAATCTAAAAATCATTTGGCGCTAGCATCGAACTCAGAGTACGAAACGTCACGATTCCAATGTCGATCTATCGGAATTAAATTGAAGAGTAAGCACCCTGATTCAACTGTGAACTGTCGTAAACTCTATTTTGGGTCAGCGCAGTTTGTCTTGGATTTAATTTAGTTAAGTTTCGGTGGCTTCAAAACCTGGTACAAAGTGACTTTATAACGACGTAAAAAAAAAAAAAACATCGTGGCGAAATCCGGCCTGAAATGATCATTTCAATAAAAATTGTTCTTGAAATGATCATTTCGCAGTAATCTTGTTACATTTCCAAGTCTAATCCATATCATCGACCTTGTAAAACGCAGATTGGATGGGTGAATGTTTGTTACTCTTTCACGCAAAAACTACTGAACGGATTTGCATGAAATGTGGCACACAGATACATACCCGGCGATAAATATTGCACATCGACCTTTTTACACAAAACCATTTTATACAAAGAATGAAAATAATTATCAAAAGAAGCAAATCATAATTGTTTTAACAGCTCCTAATAGATACAGGACTGTTTGTATTTCGTGCGACAGAGATAACGGTCTACGAAGCCGAAATTAGCCGATTGTCTCTTTCCAAAGGTCGATGTGCAATATTTATTGCCGGGTACTGTAGGTTATCTGTGTGCCAAATTTCATCGAAATCCGTTCAGAATCCATACCATCGACCTTGTAAAACGCAGATATAACTTTTTTATTCTAGCCTAACGGAGGCCTCACCCAAGTACTTCCAGAGGCACTCTTTCGCCGCTAAACATATTGAATTAAAATATTTTTTTTTTCCACAGAAAGACCAAACGGGCGTGAAAACGAAATACGCCCAAAACCCACACTCCATGATGCAGCACGAATACGACTCAGTGTTCTTCGTGTGTCGCAAACCTTACTGTATGTAGCCACGTAGCAAGTTATAAGTTATTTATTATATAAACCGTTTTATATGTAGTTAACGTTAGAATCTACGGAATTTTTGTCATTTTTTGTGGGCAACTGTTGGCCTATTGTTGCGCTGCAGTTGTGACACTTTTTCGGTTAACAAAAGTTGCGCAACATAGTTGCTATAAAATGTATTTGAGTTGCTGTAAATTTAGCTGGTAATATTGCAGGCAACTTTGCTGTGTATGAAGTCTCCGCTTACACGGGCAACTGAATTGCTCATTCTCGGCAATGTTGGTTAAATAAGACGGCACAGTAAACATTAAGCCCTTTACATATACTGCGATGTCAACATGTAGCAAATGTTGATACAGATACCACCGTACCATATTAAGCGATATGGAGCAATTTATTCAACTAAATTGCTCTAATACCTGTGGCAATAAATGCTGGAAAATATCTCCGTGTAATCGAAACTTGAAATATGTTTCCAGCACCAAAAAATGTTAAGCAACTTCTATTTACCTTAAAACGAGATTTTAAGCAACTGTCGCATAAAACTCGCGCCACAGTTGCGCCACTATCGAAATAAGCACAAAACCTTTATGACGTAACATGGATATTGCTTGTTAGTTATGTGTAGCTGCGTAGTACATATTAATATGTTATTTATTGTTATACCACGTGAGGACGACAATACGACAATAAATGAAAGTGATTAGCAGTAATTTGAAATCTTCAAAAACCTACCTCAAAATCCAAACATCGAAATTTACAAAAAGCTAAATATTAGTGATAGGCTGTGATGGGTGTAGTGTAGTGTGTGACCCCTGGCTAAATAATAACAGCCGCACAGGTCGATCGATCAGGTTAAGCTACGCTTGCCGCGGTTGGTCTGTGGATGGGTGACCATCTTTACATACCGTGACCGCTCCATGCCTCGGAAAGCACGTTAAGCCGTTAGTCCCGGCTGTCATTCGTGGATCTTTGACAGTCGTTACGTACGGGTCGTCAGAAGCCCGAAAGTCTGACAACCAGTCTTACCAAGGGGTATCGTATTACCCAGTAACTGGGTTGTGGAGGTCAGGTAGGCAGTCGCTCCATGTAAAATACTGGTATTCAGTTGCATCCGGTTAGACTGGAAGCCGACCCCGACATAGTTGGGAATAGGCTATGCAGATGATGAGTAATTATGGGCTGTATATGGGTTTTGCCAGTCAGCCGGCTATCCATAGTGCGTATAAAATATTATACAGGTAGGTGGGGACATCGACGCGCAAACTGTAATCATAAATTCGGCACATGAAAAAGTAAGAAAATTTGTTTATTCTGCACAAACAAAAACGCACATGGCAAATAAAAATAAAAAATTATTAAAAAAAGACATAAAATGCACACACACAACGTAGTCAAAAGCCTCGTATTCAAGCTTAGAAAATATTGACAATTTTGTCCATTACATGATGACTACACTCCCCAGAGTAGACATTTTTATTTATTTATTTATTTATTTAAAAAAGTGCAGCCACATCACATACATTAAACCTAGAACAATCTTAAGGGACTACATGACCTAAAGCGCGGTCACTGTCGGACTGCATAGAAAAGAAAGAGAAGCGCGATGACATAACGCTGGTAATTTATTGCAAAATATAAAGCGATTATCTATTTACAAAAAAATCTATGGTTTGGACTAAAATATTAAAACACTAGTGCTTTAGTGTGTTGCTTGTAGAAAAATCTGATAAAACATCAGAATGGTTATATGTATATTAGTATGGTTTTTATTGTAAAAAAAAAGTTTTTAGAGGTATCTTCATGATTTTTTTCTATCATATCGATTTACCTGTATTATGTTTTCAACACATTATCGAACTAGCATATATCGTGAAGAATATCATATATTTTTCTGATTTTGTTCACTGTAGTCGATCATATACCTTTAGGCATTATAAAACTAGCGTTTTTTGCGTTCAGTTATTAAGGGGACCTTAATAAAAAAAGGATAAAGTACTAATGTACAGACGCCAGCACATCAAGATACTACAATCTGTCAAATTTCTTTAATAGAATTGTAACTTTATCGCTAAAGAATTAGGTTCAAAGTTGATTGGGAAAAATTTACAGTTTCGGGTAGCTTGATGTTCTGGCGTCTGTACATGACAATTACGGCATACATTTGATCATATATCTTGCTGCCTTGAAAAGAATAATAAGCTAAACTAAAACAGACTAAATTAGGGTAATAATTAATATGAACAAATAAGTTTTGGTTGATTTAAAAAAATCTGCTGTTTAAAAAAAAATGTTGTAAAATTTCAACGCAGGGCGGTACATGTACTGACTCAAAAACTTAAACTCAAAACATTTATTTCAAATAAATTAGGTATTTACAGGAAGTTTTGAATTTTTAAAGAATCAGTCAGAAAGTTGAAGCTAGTTGCTCATTCCAAAAAGTAGATCTCTGTGGAAGAACGGGCAAGAAACTCCAAGGATACTCTTTTAAATCAAGATATTACAAAATCCTGGGTGCATTATTCTGGTTGCTTCTCTAAGTGAGAACAATGTTATTGATTGCGGGATTGTCCGAAAGGGTTACCGCTGGCCCGGAACATAAAAGGCTAAGGAAGGAACACGGGTGGGTTTTAGTCAGTAAGAGTCTGACACTCCCTTCCGCTCCACCCAGAGCGGGAGGGGTCATTTGATGATTTTCCAAACTAAAAAAAAAACTCCTGGCAGTTAAGAGACGACCAGTCTCCATGGTAACAGGTTTCGCGTCTATGTCCCTGCTATAAGAGAGAGATTTTTTTTTTTAATATTTGAAATGGGTTTTCTCTTGACTCTAATCAAGGTCAAAGATGACACAGACAAAGTCTACGAAGGAGTGAGCTCACCCAGAAGAAGCCTATTCAATCTTACTTTGAAGAGATTCGGGTTGTATGCACTCGGAAACACAAACGCAGGTAGAGAGTTCCACTCTTTTGTTTGTAGACTAAGGACGTAATTACATAGATATACGAAGTTTAATTTATTGTCGTATTGACGGCTCCACTCTGTATTAAAGATATTGAAGGGCGAAAGATGCGAAGAAAGATCTTGAAAATAATGGTTTGGGAAAAAACTCTTATTGTTTAAATCTTTATGTGGACCTAAATCTGGCCTTACACATATTAGTTTCGTCGTTACAAGATAGACTGGTATTAAATATGGTAGGATAAGTAATAACCAAATGGCTTCCCGTTTCAGAGACTTTTCCCGAATCTATTATTTTAGAGATGTTTGTTTTAAGAACGGTGATACTCGACCTTTTTTTATTATTTGCCACTATTTTCGGCACACCTCTCGACGAATCGTCGATTAAGGGGGAAGCGCTAAGGTAGTCCGCGAAATTCAAATTTTCTTACGTTTTTTGCAATTTGCTGGTCAGTATTAAGTTGTACGTCGATTAAAATATGATTCGCGGCCGTAACAAATATGTACAGTGCGTGCCACGTAAGAAGAGACTTGACACACCATGTGGTTTGACATGCGCAGTACACGATTTTAGGTATCTTTAGCGGTATGAGGTCTGAGTGCGGGACGGGACCGGACGTCATAGGGGCGGCGGAAAGAGCGGGGGAGGCGGGGTCAAGTCTCTTCTTACGTGGCACGCACTGTATTTACAGAATCATAATCATTAGAATCAGTAATACATACGGTTATACGAATATGAACATTATTTGTAAATGTTTAAAGTTCATATTCGTGTGAAGTTAGTATCGTCGTTCTAAAACATTAGGGCAGCTGTAAGCCATGTTATAAACGAACGATCTCTACTCCACAAGATAAAAGTAATAGGACAATACAGTAGTGATTTGAGGTCAGTAATGGAGACAGATATTAGAGTTACAGTAAATAGCTCTCATTGTAATATGTTTTGTAGCCAGTACGTTGGTGACGGATGGACAGATCTATCTGAACTGATTATAGAAAAAAAAGTTTAAAAACTAAAACCCGACTACTGAAAATTATGAAACAAGAAAGTACAGACGCCAGCACATCAACCTACTACAATCTGTCAAATTTCTATAATAGATTTTCAACTTTATCGCTGAAGCACAAGGTTCAAAATTGATTGGGAGAATTTGAAAGTTTCGGGTAGGTAATAACGGACGTGACTTACGAATTGTAGGTTGTAAGTTCGACACGCGGCGTACGCCAGACAGGCGCTTTACTTTGTGTAAATTATCTCACCACCACTGCTCTCTAATACTCACAGTGACTGCTACAGATAACACATTGATTTAATTTCATACATTTTTTGCCACACATTGAGCAGTGGTGTTTAATTTACTTTGTGTAATTGATTTCATCACCACTGTGCACTGCTCTCAAAACGGTGAAGGAAAACATCGTGAGGAAACCGGCATGTCCTAGAACCAAAAATTCGAAGACGTAACATCCACCAACCCGCACTGGGCCCGCGTGGTGGATTATGGCCCACTCCCTCTCACAGAGAGGAGGCCTGTGTCCCAGCAGTGGGATGTTATGGGCTGGTTATGCAATCTGCTAATTACTTTAGCTAAAGATAAAAATTCATACAGTACCCGGCAATAAATATTGAACATCGACCTTTTTGAAAGAGACAATCGGCTAATTTCGGCTTCGTAGAGCGCTATCTCTGTCGCACGAAATACAAACAGTCCGGTATCTATTAGGAGCTGTTAAAACAATTATGATTTGTTTCTTTTGATAATTATTTTTATTCTTTGTATAAAATACAAAAAAAGGTAAAGGTCGATGTGCATATTTATCGCCGGGTACTGTACTGACTTGATCGTCTTCTATTGGTCCTCAAACCCATCGCAAACTTCAGTGTATCTGTTCATGCGTCTCGACAAACAAATATAACTTTATTAATTAAGACACTTTTTGTTTACGAACGCTAGTACATAAGCTTTTATCACAAAGTATTTTTTTTGTTTTAATTCTTGTAAGTCACTATAAAACGGGGAAAATCGTTTAATTTATAAACAAAACTATAGTGCGGCCGACGAGAGAATGCGTTCTTGACACCTGTCAGTTTCATACAAACGAATACTTACGTGTTTTGCGAATTTGATATTTATTAGCTACCTACTAGAATTGTCGCACTGACAGGTGTCAGGAACGCGTTCTCACGACTTTAACGTACGGAAATGGAGAAGATATGACATTTGCCATGGTTGTGTGGCTAAAATCTTTGATATCTGGCCTTTCAGCTGCTAACATTAACAAATAACAACTACCACAAAGTACAGACGCCAGCACATCAAGCTACCCGAAAATGTCAAATTTTCCCAATCAACTTTGAATCTTATGCTTTGACGATAATGTTGAAAATCGATTAAAGAAATTTGACAGATTGTAGTAGCTTGATATGCTGGCGTCTGTACAAGTACTCTGTTGCCAAAAAGAACAAAACTGTCAAGTGCGAGTCGGACATGAAGGGTTCCGTACTACAAAGGAAAAAAAGTAGTTTTCTTGTATGGAGACCCCATTTAATTTAACTTTTTGTTGTTATAGTGGCAATACAAATGGTGTAGCCTAGGCAATTAGTCTAGGTGCCATCTTGCTTATTGGCTAAAGTTTTGGCCCGAATCTAAAAAGAAATTAAATTGGTTATTCTGCAAATAAACAATTACACTAAAGAAAAACAACAACGAAAACTAAGAACAATTTTTTTTTGTCATTTCCCAATTCGTATATTTTAGTGACTCGCAAGAATTAATTAATCATCGCCATAGCGATAGCGACTGAAACTTCATAGATTTTCTTCTATGAAATAAGGTGGTTTAGGGCCTAAAATTACGTACACATCAATACATATTCCATAAATTCCCTTTTTTTTCCCAAGTAAAATTCTAGACTTTTTTATAAAAGAAAAACTAAACAATATTGTTAGAAAGCAGAAGGCCAAATTCCCGTAATTAAAAACGTACCAAATCTAGTCGCAATTGCATCTCAGCGACAATCAGTGTCAAAAATTCGAGGTATTTTTGACAGATTGATACTGAGACCAGACTACGAGAATTGCTTCTTAGGTCTTTTCAATACGGCCTTTGAAGGAGGTTAGTTACGGTCTGGAGCCTTTGACACCGGTAACTTGGACACTGCGGTGCTATTCTGTAAAAATCTCACCGTGAAAACATAGGTGTAGTGAGCGTGGAGTGAGCTGTCAATATTGTCAATTCCTAACAAAAACAAACTCACTTCACACCTAAGTTTTCACGGTGAGATTTTTACAGAATCGACCGGCTGATACTTGGTGGGCTATAAATAATTTTTTTTTTTTTTTTTGATGGTATTGTAATATGTATTGATGTCAACATGAAAGCCAAAACAAGAGCCGACGCTGATATCTTTGTAATGATACGAATGTGTCAAGTATTTCTTTATACCATAGATTCATTGATCCATTCCATAGACAAAAAAACCGGCCAAGAGCGTGTCGGGCCACGCTCAGTGTAGGGTTCCGTAGTTTTCCGTCCGTCACAATAAGTGTTCCCACTTATGAGTTTAAAAGTGGGTATCCATTATGTTCGCGTAATAATCGTAGTCGATCATAGATCTTAAAATATTGGGATTCGATTTTAATAATTCTTTTTTTGTTTTTGTTTGAAAAAAAATACGTTCAGGACAATAAAATATGTAAACGAAGTTAAAAAAATGCTTGCATATACGATTATACTACAAACTTAGTCCAGAAATTATTTTGTACAACTTTTTGTCTTTTTTGTACAAAAACTGTTGTTTCCATCAAGTTCAAAATAACTTTCCTAGAAAGTCCTTATAAAGTTCTACTTTTCAGATTTTTTTCATATTTTCTAAACTTATGGTTCAAAAGTTAGAGGGGGGACGACACATTGTTTTTTACTTTTATAGCGATAATTTCCGGAATTATTGACATTATCAAAGAATGATTTTAGTAAACCCCTATTCATTTTTAAATACCTTTCCAAAAATATATCACACGTTAGGGTTGAAATTAAAAAAAAATCACTTCCCACTTTACATATAGGGGGGCTACCCTAATAAAACATTTTTTCCAATTTTTATTTTACCACTTTGTTGGCGTGATTGATATACATATTGGTACCAAATTTCAGCTTTCTAGTGCTAAAGGTTACAGAGATTAAGCGAAGACGGACGGACGGACGGACAGACATGGCGAAACTATAAGGGTTCCTAGTTGACTACGGAACCCTAAAAATGTGGTGTAATAATGTGCCAGGTGCTTATGTAGGGTTTGGAATGGACAACTACAGTCCATTGACAGTTATTTTACTTGTCACAATAGCATGTCACATGACATACACCCTGATGCAAATTGCAAAAAACGTAGGAAAATATGTATTTCGCAGGCTGCCCCAACACTTTCGCCTTCAGAATATTTTTTTTTTACACTTACACGTATTAATACAAAGAAGAAGCTGTTTGGCTACGTACACACGTCCGCATATAAGTGATAATAGTCATAGTTGTTTTTAATAAATAATGAAACTAAACATAACGTACAATCCATTTACAGTTATTTTACCTGTGACAGCAGACCTAACCGCAACCTTATTGTAACGAGGATAAAGATCACAATGATTTTGACAGACTTGTCGCAACCCAATAGCAACCTTATGAGAATGATAATAAAGATCACTTTGATTTGGACAGTGATGCAAAATCAGAGGTAAAATAATTGTAAATGGACTATAGTTTCTAACGTACAAGGGGAATTTAAAGTTGAAATATAAGTTTAATTTAGGGAAATTAATTGTTCAGTTGTATAATTATGTTTTTGGTGCATTGACTGGCTAGGAAAATTGAATGTCTTTTGAAATAGTAAGTGTTATTGAAGCCTTTTGAAACGATATTCACAACATAACGCTTGTTTCCCCGAAAGGTTAGACAGAGGTGTGTCTAAAGTATACCTACCCACTCAATCGTAGTAAAGTATCCGTCACGAGAAGCTATAAATTTTGTAAACAAACATTTAGGGGTTCGCAACCTTTGGATCAAATAAAAAAAAAACATTTTTGTAATGATTTTTATATACGGATATAATAATATGTTAACAGACACATTTAATTACTGTCGTCAGATTATTCCGAGTATTCTGCATCTGCATTCTGCAACATTGACTGTATCAGCGTTAACTTACTTAAAATGGCGGCCAAATTTATTACGTTCCATGAGTCAGATGCGTTCCAGTACCACAAAACATTAGACGACAGCGCTATATTGCTAAAATATAACCCGACCAAGTGAAATTGTTCGTTAATTTCGTATTACACGTATGTTACTTTGAGTTGATTGAATTTGGGATCATTTGTTGTTGATTGAATTGTCGCTGCGGAACTTAGTAGAAGTTCTTTGTTTACAAAATTTATAGCTTCTCGTGACGGATACTTTAGTACTTAATTAATACAAAATTGTCACATTAAAAAAAACATTTTAAGTAGTAGGTAAATCCGTTTTCCATCCTAGATTCTCTAGCCACTGAAAAGTTTACTTACATACATAAATTCACGCTCTCTTCCCATGTGGGTAGGTAGAAAATACAGAACGCCACCTGTTACGATCCTATAATAGTCCTCGCAAGCGGCGTGCGTGTGTGACCAAATGTATGATCGTAACTAAATTTTTTCTATTCATGCCCAAAATATAATTTTCAGTAGCTAGTACGCAAGCGTATTTACAGTATTTTGTATTTCTAGGCATTCGGTCAAGAGAAAAGAAATTGTTAGTTAAAAGTATTATGTATTAAAGTTTCTAATCGAGCTAATATATTTTATTTGTGAAGGCTCGAAACAATGCTTTATTATAGTATAGAATTAATGTATTTGACGTGTAGTGTAGGTACTACATTTTTGTAAGTATGTAATAATAATTATGCTCTGTTCATTTTATGATCATTCGTGTATGACGTCTACACTTCTACAGACCGATTCAAACTTTATGGCGGCTCGGAATATGGGGCTTGTCGCTGGGTGCTTACTCTTCAATTTAATTCCGATAGATCGACATTGGAATTGTGACGTTTCGTACTCTTGAGTTCGATGCTAGCGCCAAATGATTTTTAGATTGGGTTTCCATTTTGGAGAACTAAGTGGAATTGGGTTCGGGCTTGGCTTGGGGTAATTGTTGACAATATTGTTTATTGTTTTCAAGAGTACCGAATCACGTGACTGTAAAATTAACATTGGAATCATATTGGCATCTCATTAGAATTAAAATAAGTTTGGAGAGTAAGCCCCCTGATCAGTAACAAATTCACCTGTTAGAGGGGTTGAGGGGTGGGTACTGCTCATCGAATAGCGCACTTCAGTGCCCACAGTAATTTTACCACTGACAGCTGCAACCTACCAGCAACCTTATTGTAACGAGAATAAAGATCACAATGATTTTGACAGACTTGTCCGTGGCTGCAAACCAATAGCAACCTTTTGTGGATGAGAATAAAGGTCACTATGATTTGGACAGTGATACAAAGTTAGAGGTAAAAAAAGCTTTTTTTTTAATCTGTCACACAAGTCATCGTAGAATGAGCCGAGTATAAAATTCGTATGATCTTCATTTTGGTCTATTTATTATGTTGTAAGTCAATAGATCTGTTGATTCGAGATTTGTTAGTGGTCTGTTGACAGTGGCGCGTACATGCGTCAAATATAGGTTTCAGAGGAGATAGAGAGAAGATGGAGTAAGAGATACAACTCACGATACATTGGAGTATTATTTATTTTACTTAATTCGTGCTGTAGTGCCGATATCAATGTACAGACGCCAGCACATCAAGCTACAGTACCCGGCGATAAATATTGCACATCGACCTTTGGAAAGAGACAATCGGCTAATTTCGGCTTCGTAGAGCGTTATCTCTGTCGCACGAAATACAAACAGTCCGGTATCGTTTACAAGCTGTTAAAAAAATTATGATTTGCTTCTTTTGATAATTATTTTTATTCTTTGTATAAAATGGTTTTGTGTAAAAAGGTCGATGTGCAATATTTATCGCCGGGTACTGTACTACAATCTGTCAAATTTCTTTAATAGATTTTCAACTTTACCGCTAAAGCATAACGTTCAAAGTTGATTGGGAAAATTTGACAGTTTCGGGTAGCTTGATGTGGTGGCGTCTGTACTTTTATATCATTTTTGCATAACCAAAACTTTTTAAGGCCCTGCAGTAAAATCGCTGCTCTCAAACTCCCCCCCAGAATTTTTCATTTCAAAAGTTCAATTTTGAAATAAACAATATTCTGGGCGAGTTTGAGTTTTGATCTGTGAGAGTTCCGTACGTTGTATTAATATTGGTTGATTCAATTAGCTAAATAGACAAGCATACGTTTAGTTTCCTTTCCAAGGGCAAAATTGACAGATCGTACTTTGAATTTACTTTTTTAAATTAGGGTTTCATACGCATTAGAACCTTATTTTTGTGAGTAAGAGTTTCATATACTGATAAGAACATTATCCTTATATTTATAAAGTTGATTTTTGTATGAATCGTCTACTTAGTAAAATAAAGTCGGCTCAGTCTTAGAATCTTGCCCTAAACTTTGGTGACTCGTGCTTTGCAGACATTTCATTTAGTGATTATTCGAGTGTTAGTTTACACTGAACTACTGATATTCATACGTGGCGAAATCTACACCGCCACATGCGAACGACGCATCACACTGACGTCATGCAAAATCATAGATTGACAGTTGCCCACCAGACAGGACACCTGTCTGGTCGGAGGATCCTTCCTTTTCTATGGTCATCCTCCATAACAGTGAATTAATTTTACACTCAATATATATGTTTTATATCATTATTTGATTTAATCTAATAACAACTAGAAACGCATACTTAATTCAATTTGTTTATGATTTTCATTAATTTATTCTTCAGTATATTTCATTCTTATCGGCACTACAACACGAATACAGTAAAAATACAAACGAAAAGTATATTATTATACGTATTATATTAGTTTTTGCCCACAACTGGGACCAGCTGGGCTAAAGTATTACGTAAGGTACTGATTTAAATTAAAAATTAGTTATTGGTTGCATGTTGTAAACAGTTTTATTGTGAGACTTGTGTAATGTGTATTATAGAAACAGTAGGACAATTTGAAACAAATGTTAAATTTTTATTCTTGGATATTATCAAAGTGATGCTGTAGGAATGGAATTTTGATCTGCACCCTAATTGCGTAACACATTACCAATCACAAACTGAATAATTTTGAAGGATATTGCTAATACATTGCGTCACATGTTCGAAAAATTTGTTAGCTCAACAACGTGAATAATGCAATGAATGTTATTGAACTGTCAAAATGAAATGAATGCTATTGATAGTGTGTCACGTAATTAGCCCGCTGTTAAAACTTGTGTCAAATTATATAATCGTTGTTGTTGTATTGGCTAGTTAGTCAATAACACAGATTAAAAAAATGCCCGTCAAAAATGAGATTTCACAGCAAATTTACTGCTGATCCGGCCTTTACGACAGCAAAAGTTTTTCAAATAATATAAAAGTGACAATATTATTTAAATGAGACAAAAACTTATATTTAAATAAGGTACTACAATATTTTAAGTTGTAAAAAATGTGTATAGATACTTTTCCAAGTTGTTCTACTGTTTAAAACGCACTGTTGTTAATTTGTTAAGCGAAGAGATTAAAACAATGATTTATTGGTTACTCTTTCATTTTTATTTCGTATTCCTAGCTGTTAAAATGAGTATGTTGTACATACAGACGCCAGCACATCAAGCTACTCGAAACTGTAAAATTTTTCCAATCAACTTTGAACCTAATGCTTTAGCGATAAAGTTGAAAATCTATTAAAGAAATTTGACGGATTGTAGTACAGTACCCGGCGATAAATATTGCACATCGACTTTTGGAAAGAGACAATCGGCTAATTTCGGCTTCGTAGAGCGTTATCTCTGTCGCACGAAATACAAACAGTCCGGTATCTATTAGGAGCTGTTAAAAAAATTATGATTTGCTTCTTTTGATAATTATTTTTATTATTTGTATAAAATGGTTTTGTGTAAAAAGGTCGATGTGCAATATTTATCGCCGGGTACTGTAGCTTGATTTGCTGACGTCTGTACCTGGAGATATTTTCATCATAATAAGTAAATTGTGCGATCTCTGGCCATGTTGGCCCTGCAAATGATACCATATCATCGCACCAGCTTCGCCGTGGTCTACCTCGACGGTGATGTTCTCCCTCAGGTGTCCAGTGCCGCAGTGCAAGCAGCGCTTCCCCCTTAAGGCAAGACCCTCTCTTACTGCATAGCTCAATTAAATTTCATTAAATGAAATTACAAATTTCTTTGTAACGAAGCCTTTTTAAGTAGTACTTCCATTGTTAGATTCAATTTGTAAAAGCTATACAAGTGTCTGAGAAAGTTTATGGATAATTGCCAGAGTAAGGCAAAGGAAAAAAAAATTAATGATAACGCGAAGAACATGGTGTATAATAGTGCCCAGAGCCGCCATACAGGTTGAGTTTAGTAGTTAGTCATAGTATTGTTACTCATCCAAGGAAGATCAATCGAGCTTCCGATGCTCTATACTTTCATCAGAATTGGAAATAAAACAACTACGTAATTTATTAACGTTTTATTCAAATACTGTATATAATATCTCCCAATTTTATTTATATCTTCATTTGAATGGTTCATTTTAGCATACGTAAGGAATTGCCGTCTTAACTTTAGCAGTTTTTGTGGGTTTACGCACTGTGTGTAGCCCGCTTCTAGGATACATCCGGGGTAATCGGGGAATTTGACTTCGCCGTCCATGTTCAGTTGTTTTGCCTCGAGAATCTGTTTTGATATTGACTGCGTCACTTTGTCTAGTTCGTAGAGGAAGTTTGTTGAAGTCAGTGGTGTCTGAAAAATGGTGGTGAGTTAGGTAGATAGTGGCTGAATTTAGAGTTAACTTTTTATTGGTGATAGATTTTACTGCGAAGGGCAGTTAAAAGGGGTCTGTAATTGCTAGCAATGAAATTTGGCTCAGTTGGTTGGCGTGGTTTTCACTCTCGCCGCCACTCATATTATAGGATAGGAATTTAAAATTCCAGCAAGTCATGCGGGCCGCAGCGGGCGCGGCAGACGCATCTTGACCCATTCGCACAAGCCGCGGTAAAAATGTTATAAAGAGTGCAGCAGGTCGTACGGCCGGCGGGCTCACTGATTGTTGAAATCGTATATTCATGTAATTTTTTTAGAGCGCGGTTTGCTTTTACAGAAAAATGTATACTTAGGTGGCGTGCCTTACTCGAAAACTTACGACCCGCTGGCGGACCGCACGGCGGTGAGTTAAAATTCTCAACTTTTACATGAAATTCTGAAAAGCAGTATTAAAAAATATTCTGAGCGCATGGGCAATACAAAACATACCTAAATGCTAATAAAAAATAAATTTAATTTTGTATTAACAAAATAACTCAAATATTACGCAAATTGAAGCGTCCACTTTATCAACAAATGGATTTGTTATTAAGCGTGATAAATAAGTATTTAAAGGACAGACTGAAACATTACTTTTTACAGGTAACAGGAAAAAAAAAACGCTTTGTGACCATCCAATAGTAGTTACTTACATTCTGTGTACTCATATTAGGGGGTGGAGGTTTCTTCTCGAACAGCACTTTGTATACATCTTCTAATTTCAGTTCATCTGTCGGCTGAACTGTGAACAATGGGCTGTCCCATCTGTTGTTTGAGTTTGGCTCTTCGAACCTGGAATTAGAGTTGACAAGTTAAGTTGCAAGGATGAGATTGTGGGTTCTTGCTCCTCGGCAGTGTAAAAGGGAGTCTGGTGGAAAATGCTGTCAGCCTAAGAATTGTTCTATTGTTGCAACTGTGCCAGACTATCTGGTATCAGGATTGCTCACTAAATGTGGGCAAAGCATTTCCCCTTTGATGTGATAAGATAGTACATTACGAAATGTGTGACTTAAGTAGTTATCACAGTCACGGTCCCTTAATAATAGACAAGACTCTTTACGTCAATCATAATAATTATCATGTACAATTTTATAACTGGTGTGACTTAAACGTGCACGTAAATTACGCTTTTCTGGGTAAAAATGCACTACTTAAGTCACAGAAAAGGGTGACTTAATTGCGGTTTTGGGTCACATGTGCTTTAAATTATAAAATAAATTACTCTATCTACAAGCTGTTTTCCTTAAAGTTATGTAACTAAAAATATATGTTTTACATTATTAATTTTGTATTATTACGTTTTAAATAAGTACCTACACATTATTTCAGGATAACTTATTGTAAAAAAACTATACTTGATTTTATTAACGCTAAGTTTCGGTTGTGCCACATCACTATTTAAGAATTGCAATAAACTGACAACACTTGTAATGTCAGTTTAGTCTACGAGATTAAAAAACAGACTTTAGTTGCTGAATATGGTTCTTATGTGCCACTAGTACTACATGATAGAGTTCAAGAGAAAGAATAAAGGTATTGACATCAATAAATTGGAAGAAAACATTGCAGTAGGTATTCTCTAATAGTAAATAACAATATGTGTGACTTACAATACTACTAAGTCACATGTATTGTATACTATTTTATAGCATATGTGACTTAAACATGCACTTACATCATGCTTTTCTGTATAAAAATGGAGTACTTAAGTCACAGATAAGCATGACTTAAATGTGGGTTTAGGTCACAGAGTGCTATAAAATTATCTAATAAGTATACACTTTCGCATCCCATACCTTAACCTACTCAAAGCATTAAACACTTCTTCAGTATAAGGAATACAATTCGTCTGTGCCTCTGTATTATTTCCTTCTGTAGCACTCTGTCTCTTCAGATTAGCTTCCCACGCTTCATCATGGTTTCTGATAGTGTATACTGTGCATTGTGTTGACTTTGATGCTTTTGAAGCACAGTAGAGTTCATAGCGGTAGCCTGTAAGATAATGATTGTTAATGTTAGCAACATTTTCATACTGCCTATGAATAAATACTTAATAACAATACTCTTTGGTTTAGTGGTTGAAAGCACTACTGCTAAACATGAGGCCTTGGGTTTGTGCATATGAATACAATTGTGATGTTGTATGTTATTATCATACTTTATTAAAACACAATATTTCTCTTTCTGTCTATATGTTAGTGTGTATGGCATTAGAATACTAACAATATAATAACTTTGTTAAAACTAGTTTTGGTTCAGTCTTTTACCTTATAACCTTTTTAGAAGACGCCCTATTTTAAAGCAAACTTTGAAGGACTAAGAATCAAGAAAAAAACAAGTTTTGAAGTGAAAAACTAAGAACAGTAGTAGTAAATAGTTATAGAATTTTTGACAATAGACACTCCTACGCTATTTAGGATCCCATTTCTAGTTATTTAAACAAGTATTTGCATAAAAATACGGCACAATAGATTGGCAACTTTAGCGGTTTTTTTACCTTTAATATAGTTACTTCCGTCCAATATAACGACATTGTCCTTTCCGATAAGCTTCAATACCTCTGATTTAAGGTATCCTCTCACCCTTTTCTCTTTCTGTGAGTCCAAATATGTTGAGTTCTTCTCATAACCTAACTTTACAATAGCTTCGTCTTCAGATACGATTTCCACCTTTTTTCCATGTTTATTTACAAAGAAATCTTTCAATTCTGTTGCTCTTGATGTTTTGCCACTCACTGGTGTACCACAAATTAATATTAATGGCATTTTTAATGGGTTTAATTATTCAAAACTGTGGTATGAAAACAATGTCGTATTGTCAATGTCAAAATTTCTTCTTTTTTTTTTTTCGTCTTCGTCCTTGAGGACAGGCAAAGGGTCAAGCCAATACAGCCAAAAATCTTCTTCTTATGTGTGTCAAAATTAGCTGCTGTCATTCGCGTTTTGTTATGCGTAGTGCGTAGTAGATTCCTAGGGTTTTTGATTTCATAATGAAACTGTTTCTATCTTATTGTATGTCTAAAAGGCCAAGTAAAAGCAATGATGTAAGACTGTGGCGGATTCAATTTTGCTGTCGTTTTATCTATGCTAATATTATAAAGCTGAAGAGTTTGTTTGGTTGAACGCGCTAATCTCAGGAACAACTGGTTCGAATTGAAAAAATCTTTTTGTGTTGGATAGTCCATTTATCGAGGAAGGCTATATAACATCACGCTACGACCAATAGGTGCGGAGCATCAATGAAAAATGTTGCAAATACGGGAAAAATAGTCTTACAGCCAAATTAGACCGATTTAAAATTTTCCATAGAAACAGAGATTTCCAGTTATCTTTTTTCAAATAAGATTTTTCGAAAATGTTCTTAAGTAAATTTTAAGACCTTTGTATCCTGCTTATGCGTATGAAGTTTCATTAAAATCGGATCATTCATTTCGAAAAGGGCTTGAAAGTTTGTATGAAATGCCGTACGGCGTATCCGCTCTTAACGTGAATCGTGATGTAGCTTCATAAAGTAATGGAATAAGTAATAATCTTAAGTAATAGGTACTTTTAAAGTAATGGAATATATATTTTAGTAGGTTTATTCCTCAAAATAACGCACACATAGCGAAAAAGTACGTTGTGCAAATAACAGAAGAAGTTTTAGGAAAAGGACTAATAAAAATACAATTCATTTTCAACAATTATTTTTTTAAACAATTGCACATTACTTAACTTTAGTAAAAATAAATAAATAAATTAAAAGGGAGATCAAATTAAGAGATTATGAGTTTTACAATACATCAGAATGGAAAATGGCAAGTCAGGTATATTCACAGCGCGATCAGGGAGCTAACTTAATATGAACTCTATTTGTCAGGCAGTAAGATCGTTTCTTCTTTTACTGCAATTAATCAAATCTACGTGGTGGACTACGACCCATACGGCCATACCCTCACACAGACGGAAGGCATGAGACCCAGCGGTAGCTCCATTTTAGACTGTTTATGTAGACGGTTACTGCCTACAAATACAATTCATAGTAAGCCCCCAGCATCAATTTGATCAAGCCTGATCGCTTACTTAAGATATAACACATTAGTTTAAAATATACAGTCAAATAAGTAACATTTACAGTTAAAGTAATAATTTACAGAATTCAACATTTTTATTATCTTCCGTAGGGAAATCAGCAGGACTTAAAAAGCCTTTAACTGTGTCCCTGTTAATTTGATGAACGCCCCGTCGGTATCTTGATTGCAAGCGCGATTACTGAGCGTGTTATTAGGTTATTCCATTAGGATTTCTTAGTAACAGCCGTTTTGAAGTTGGCGGTGTGACACCCTCCGTGCCTCGGTGCGCACGTGTCGCCGTTAGGTACTCCTGCGCCTGATCCGGACTATGAGAGTGAGCGAAAAGGGCGTGCACCTGTGTCTACGCTGACACTTGTGGACTATAATATATTCTGCGCCGAAGGCTAGTCTCTGAGATTGGTCGCCGTGGCTGAAAGTCAGTCTGTCTGGAGAAATTTATTTTATGTATGTATTTAGTAAGTAACTATTCCTAATGGAATAACAACGGTTTTCGTTAAGTGCTGAATTACGCCATATAAGCAAGATCTTCCATGGCTCTTCCGAATACTATAGGGAATTCAGAGCTCTAATGCCCGTTTTCTACTTTTCGATTTTCAAGTTACGGCGTTTAACCGAGCGTTGAAAATCGAACAGTGCGCTTTTATTTAGGCATTAACTTAGGTGCCGCCTAGTGTTAGTAAAAATAGGCATTAATTCGTCATTAGGTACTTTCGGATTTGTAGTCAGCATTGCGCACAAAAAATTAGTACGTGGTTTGCTTTTGCTTTTGTAGGAACTGCACCTAAGTGCTCGTACACACGAGCGATATGGGTCAACGGCAGGAGTAACTTGTAACCATCGACAACATGTCGTTCGATTTGAGCACCGTAGGTACTCCAATTCACGAGCGGCTTACTAATGGACGTTTTACCACTGCAGGCATTCATTTACTGCAGTGGAAAACGCCCATGCTGGAAGCCTAACTCTCTAAGTCCGTCGACGAGGATACGGGCCCGTGAGAAAGTATTTCAAAACGGCGGAGTGAACCATAGTGTTGCAAGGATCTTTTTGGGGCTTGAATGACATTGACAGAGGGGCGTTGTTGGTAAACATTTGTAATCCCGTTTAATTTAATTTATGGACGGGCAAAAACACATCGCGAGGAACAACTGTCATGTTGTGTTGTCATTCATTCTTAATTCAGGCTCCAAACTAATCTTTTGTAACTGTAATAGTGTATGAAAAATCCGTTTCTTCGGCCGAAGCTACGGATTACGTTATTAGGGTACTCCCTACTGGGTCTACTGACCCAGGCCTGAATACTCTTTTGGCCCCTCTTAAAAGTCGATATAATTCATATGCTCGGACACGACTCCTCGTATCCAAGTGCTGGTGACCTTCACGTTGTGGTAGATGCCAGGCTGGTGGTCTACTCCGCAGCCGAAGCCGGCAGACGTGATGCCGACAAGGTAGTAGCGGCCGTTGTCTGACACTATTAGGGGGCCGCCGGAGTCGCCTGGAAGATGAAAAAACAATATTAGTTAGGCTTAACTGAGTTTTAGATCTTAGAAGCTCTTGGTTATTTTAAAACATCCACTGCAACTGGGATCAATACTTGGGAGTATACTCGGAGAAGACTTAACTGCTTCGACTAATTTTCTCTCAGGCCATGTCAAAGGCGCAATATACAGAGGCTTGCTCGGCTGCCCCATTTCAAAACCTAGTAAGGACTTAAAATGAAATTTTACAGGAGAGCGCATAAACGTAATATTGGTCAGCCTATGGAATATATTTTTTGAATTGGTTAAAGTGACTTACTAGGTTTTAAAATGGTCACTAGGGAGTGAAAGGTGCACTTACTAGGTATCGATGCTTAAATAGATATATCTCCTTTTATGTAAGTTTAAAACGCTGGTGTTTTTGTATTTGGTAGAGACCTTCTAGGTTAGCAAGATTATGCAATAAAACGATTTTTGTAAAAAAGTGTCCCTTGAAATGGGACAGCCGTGCTAGGTACGTTAAGCGAGAGATCTCGGCATATGCTATGGACGTCTGCCAAGTCATTCTATTCGCTAGAAGTCTGAGATAAGTTCCCACCATCCGCAGTCAAACAGGATAAAAGCGATGGACTCTTAAACCTTGGATAGATGGATATAGGATATCCATTATCGGTAATTTTATTTATCTGTTGTTCGTGGCCCTCTTGGGATTTAATTCTGGGTCAATAACAGAAGATTACCTAAGCAGGCATCCTGATGTCCGTCCGAGTGTCCTGCGCAGATCATCTCGGAGTGAATCTCTACCGAGATCTGTTTGCTCCTGTGCCAGTTGATGCACTGTTCTTTACCTGTAATCAAAATTTTTCGTTAACTAGTTTGGCGAAGAAAAACTGTCTCACGAACGGCTTGTTATGTCTCGTATTATCAAGCCATTCGTGTATAGTACAGCGTGTATTACAGTTTAAGTGAAGCGAAAGAGCCCTTGATTAAATTGGTGAATTTTCCAGAATATTTCCTCTTATTGGGGATGACAGTCTAGCAGGGAACCTAAAAAGGGCACTTTGGCAGAATCATAAAAGGATAATATTATGAATCATAATGGACAGTTAACTGTTAAGTTAATCGTATCAAATTCCATTGGTGAAGGACTTTGCAGCAATTTTTTTTTGTCTGTGCTAAAAAACCAATCAATCCAAATCCAATCCCAATCTCTTTGATTATACCTACGTAGTGCAGCGAAAAAAAGAAAAACACGGGCTGTCTTCGCCATATTGTGATTCATAACGTTATCCTTTTATGATTCGAAAAAGTGGCCTTTTTAGGCCCCCAGAAAGAATGCATTGTTCGGTATCGGTACTAAATGGAGTTTAAAATCGATTTAGGTAGACAGGAACATTTTATATTCATAGCAGATTTGTATCACGTTCACGGGAAACAGCTCCACAATTTTCGTAAAAGCAAATTAGAGTGTGCTTGCACTTACTAAGTATTGGAACCGTCGCAGACCTCAGCATATTAGTCCCAGTATGTCCCGTGCTGGCATCAGTCTTGCCCCAGCCGGCGATCACACCGGCTCTGCCTCTTAGCTCCATGTCTCTCTCCGGCAGACATATCGGCAGGATATGGGTAGTATAGGTGACAGGTCGCGATAGTTTGAGGAGCGCTATGTCGTAGCGGTCAGGTTGCGTCATACGGAATTGGAAGAGCGGGTGGAGAATTTTTTGGACGACCCTGTAAGGAGAGAAATGGTTTTAATAATGCTGCGTTGATTAAGTTCTAAGCATCGTATGGAACTTCTAAATATTTCGGGAGGCCCCTTTACAGTCTCCCCAGAGATGTGCCTCACAGGCGTTGCGCGGGGGGGGTTCCGGAATTGGTCTTTTAGGTGATCACCGGGGTGGTTTTAGTGAGGTAAAAATCCCACACTCCCCGACCTCTCTCCCCGGAGGTCGGGTGCCTTCTGAAGGTTTCCCCCCGACAACAAAAAAAAGGTAGGTATGTTATATGTGTCGTCTTGACTCTGGATTTCGGAGGCATAACCCGTACACATGTCCTAGAATAGAATGTCCTAGATGGTCGTGACACTTGCACTCACAACTGTGAAATCAATACTATGACTAAGTAGTGATATATCAATTGATAGATCACTAATTAGGTCAGTAAGGCAATCGTTGTAGCCTTTGACGACTGATGCAAGCAGAGTTCTACTTCATCATGTTGTTAGTATCATGATAGTTTTCCCTGCATCAGCCAAAATCAATGAAGAATAAAAAGAAAAAAAGATTCGGATAGCTCACCCCAGCTTCCTTGCAGTATGGGCGCCAGCGCTGGTATCCAACGCTCCCAGCCACACGGTAATGTCACGAGGACGCGCTCGAGACACACAGTGGGCTGCTGTAGCAACGTACCAGCGAGACACTGAAATATTGTGATGAGGAGCATAATTTGACCAAGTACAAGCTCTGCTGCTACCTTACAAACTCAATCTATACGGTGCAATTCATGCTGATATGAGAGAAGGCATACAAACCTTTGGTCTGGGTTTTAAGTCAAAATAAAATAAAAAATCTCGATACGCAGCAAAATGACTTTAAAATGGCGGCGTTTCCCTCTCCACCGCGCGCGATGCGTCACAGTCCTCGCTTGGTGTAATGAATGCTTTGATCCTTTAGCCATCCAATGGTGTAATTGATATTAGGATGGAGATGATAGATATGAAGCTGCAACACCAAACTGTATGCCCCGATTTTGTTATCATTGGTTTTTTTAACTCGCTCCCCATTATGTAAGCACATTTAAAGACGTATCACGTCAAAAAGAGGGAAATAGGTCCATCGTATTGAGAATAATATGGCGTTGGCGCTGTATTGAAAGTCAGGCTTTCGATTGTTTTAGCGAGTAAGGTTTTATTGGTAAGCCCAACATATTTTTTTATCCACTGAAATAACCGATACGACAATACGAATGATTGTCCATAAAAAGTACAAAACTCAGCTGAAAATGTCAAAACTAATATTGACTATACCTTGTGGCTAACTAATAACAGCTGCACAGGTCGATCGATTAGGTTAAGCTACGCTTGCCGCGGTTGGTCTGTGGATGGGTGACCATCTTTACATACCGTGACCCCTTCGTGCCTCGGAAAGCACGTTAAGCCGTTGGTCCCGGCTGTCATCCGTGGATCTTTAACAGTCGTTACGGGTCGTCAGAAGGCCGAAAGTCTGACAACCAGTCTTACCAAGGGATATCGTGTTACCCAATAACTGGGTTGTGAAGGTCAGATAGGCAGTCGTTCCAAGTAAAATACAGCTGCATCCGGTTAGACTGGAAGCCGACCCCAACATAGTTGGGAAAAGGCTGGGCAGATGATGATGATCAGTTTTCAAATACATCATAACAAACATACCCAGGACTCCACCACACTGAAACTCGGAGATCCTGACGTGTGCCTGCCAGGGGAACTCCGCAAACCTCGCCTCTCTGCCGCCGATGATCCTCTTCTGTATCATCTTCGTTGAAGAAAGGCCGCAGTCCACCTGGAAACCAATGGTAGGACGGTATTCGTTGCGAGAATACCTGCTTTTATTTGGCAATGTTTGTTATGAGGTCCATCTAAACCGCTGATGGCTGTTGCCTGACTGCTGACACTTGACGGCTGAATAGTAAGTGGTAACCATTACATGACATGATATAAGATACCTGAGGATCTTAAAACTAAAGTTATATAATAAAACCTACCAAATAGCCTTTTTTCAGGGTGGTAAATCATCAAATGACTTCCTTGAGAATTTGACTATCAAATGCAAAACGATTTTTTTCAAATCCGACTCAGCAGTTCCAGAGATTACCCCCTACATACAAACTTACAAACAAACAAATTTTACGTCTTATTTTATGTCAGTATAGAAGTATAGATGGGCTTTTTTTTTTCAGGATGGGAAATCATGAAATGACCCCTCCCGCTCTGGGTGGAGCGGAAGGGAGTGTCAGACTCTTACTGACTAAAACCCACCCGTGTTCCTTCCTCGCCCTTTATGTTCCGGGCCAGCGGTAACCCTTTCGGACAATCCCGCTGACCCGGCAGGCTTCGGCCCAAACGGGCCCCTTCTTTTGATGCTGACATCTCTTTGGGGTGCTCTGGTATGGGGTGATATGGGATACGGTTTCCAAAAGAAGGATGGTTTTTAGAATCAAAACTTCATCGTTTTTTTTCCCCAATTATTTCTGAGGTTCGGTAAACTATCTTCAATGACAGATTTTAAATGTAAGCTTTAGGTTTTTGTCGACGGACCCACCATTAACTATAATGAAGACGTTTAACTATTTTATCGCCAAAATTGAAGTACTTAGGGTCTATTTTTTTACTTTCCTAAAAAAAGTCTGCAAGTAACTGTGGGTACTTACCACCTTTATAATATACGCGCCGCACTATGTAGGTACCATTTTGTTGAAACTCAGATGTGTCTACTCGATATCCGTGTGTCACTAACGGGATGCAGCAGAATACCAGCGTCAGGTATTGTACCTGGCATATGCTGAGCTGGACTCCCATTTGGTGCAATCATAAGACACACACCGCCCAGTAGTGATCGACGTTATTGATGTTTATGAGCTAGGTGTCTATGGTTCATTTTATCTTTTTAATCTTTGTTATTTTTATTTTTTTTTCTCATCTTTTTTAATGTTTTTAATACCTGTATTGTGTCTTTTGTTGCACTAAATAAACGTTTTATCTATCTATCTATCTACCTGCGGAACATCATCATCTGCTCGTCTCCGGAACACGTTTGCTGGGACCACGCTGCGCTGCGGCACTTGGCGCAGCTGCGGAGGTACCATCTTGTACTTCCAGTCTGATGCTGGGATACTGGAAACATATATACAATTTAGATGTAATAACGAATCTAAGATACCATTTCTTCTTTTGTGTTGCACCAAAAACTGGCTCAAGTCGAGATAAAAATGTCATCCAGTCAGCAAGTTGGCAGAGCAAGACTGGCTACACAATTATCGCGATTCATGAAAGCTCGTATAATACACAATACAGCTTTAAAAATAGGTATAGTGAGTTTTACTTTTCTAACGATTCGAGCCTGCCTTAAACACTTGATTTTAGGATCAAAACCTGGCCAATATGATATTTTTTTATATCATTTAGATAAGCTTTATCACTGCCTGGTTTAGATGTACTTATATCGACAAGCTTGAAGGTAGAATGTCACATACGTATATATTTTCGAAGAAAGATATTTTGTATATTCTATAATATATCTTACTAAAATATGAACCTATTAGGTAGGAGGTGTAATGTTAAAATAATTAGCATGCCAAAGGCAAAATATGGAATGTACAGACGCCAGCACATCAAGTTACCCGAAACTGTCAAAATTTCCCAATCAACTTTAAACCGATCGACTACTGCGCTGCGTGTCGTGGGTTCGATTCCCGCACGGAACAAATATTTGTATTGCCTACAGGTAGTTGTTCCGGGTCTGGCTGTTTGCGTATGTGAATTTAAATGTTTGTAAACGCACCCACGATACAGGAGTAATTCCTAGTGTGGGGCAACGTTTAAAAAAAAAACCTTATACTTTAGCGATAAAGATGAAAACCCAACAACACCAACTTCAACAACTGGTAACACCTATATTTTCTGCAAATAAATGATTCTTATACTATTCTTGTTCTTAAGA
The DNA here is from genome assembly GCA_927399505.1 of Luperina testacea. NCBI lineage: Eukaryota > Metazoa > Arthropoda > Insecta > Lepidoptera > Noctuidae > Luperina > Luperina testacea. The sequence goes on from OV656782.1 coordinate 4,605,718, forward strand.
GTAACCTAGTCGCGAGTTCTAACTCACTGGTGGTCATGGCCAAAAAGCACGCTGTCTCACCTGGTTTCGTGTCCGACAGAGCTAGTATCAGTGTCAATCAGTGATGAGCAGATAGGCACGTAAAAAAATTTGAAAAGTGCTTCGGAAAATCGAGTTTTATGAAAAAACTACTGCATAAATCAATTACAAATAAAGTTTATTGAACTCTTCGATAACTGAGCTTTGTCGGTACGGACTTGGTTTTGAAGATTTTACAGTTCTTTTATTACTTATTCACACCCAAAGTTACGTTAAAAATAGCAAGAAAAACGAATCTTTGTTGGCTCATAACTTTTTAATGGCTTTTTATTTTACTATTCTGTTTCCGTACAGACAACATTAATAATAGGACAGAATGATATCATGTTTAAATTTGGATACACAATGTCAAACAGTGGTGTAATACTCTCACGACATTTGTATGGAAAAAATATCGACTAGTGGCACCTTAAGTAAAAACGAAACATACGGGCCGAATTGACAACCTCGTCCTTTTTATGATGTTATTTAAAATTTAAGGTTGCTTTAAAATCCGGTAGTTACCTGTTATCCAGCACATCATTCCTAATCGGTTCATTGGACACGCAGCAAGAGAACAGCCAGCTCCCGCCACAGCCCCTGACCCTGGTGCCCCCTCGAAGCCAGCATGTCAGCGACAGGGTACAGGGTCGCACTTCCGAGCCCAAGTTACAGGTACTAGGGTAGCCCAGGATAGAGGCTAGCATACGACTTGTTAGGGCTGGAAAAAGAAATAATATTTCATAGTTGGATCTTCATTTTTGTTTTTGTGGCAGGCTTTGAAGGAATTGAAGTACAGACGCCAGCACATCAAGCTACTCGGAACTGTCAAATTTTCCCAATCAACTTCAAACCTTATGCTTTGGCGATAAAGTTGAAAATCTATTAGAGAAATTTGACAGATTGTAGTAGCTTGATGTGCTAGCGTCTGTACAAAAGTTGGACGTGTACTTATATTTTTCTATCTTTTTATGTATTTGTTACCTCTAAAATTGGTTAGGGGTACTACACTGGCATGCTGAGGTCCAATTGAGCTGACCTGAACATGGTAAAGCGAGGGTATACCAAACAAAGTTATCTAAACGACACGAGCCGGAAGAAAGCCGAAAATGTGTAGGTATTAATTGGTTTTTTTTTTTTCAGGGTGGGAAATCATCAAATGACCCCTCCCGCTCTGGGTGGAGCGGAAGGGAGTGTCAGACTCTTACTGACTAAAACCCTCCCGTGTTCCTTCCTTTAGCCCTTTATGTTCCGAGCTAGCGGTAACCCTTTCGGACAATCCCGCTGAGGTACTAATTGCTTCAGGTCGGCTTTTTGCTCAAAAACACTGTAGAATCGAATGTGTTAAACCGAACATTTGTGTGTAGCGCCCTTGAACTATTTTAGTACATATATCATTAAATGACAAAAACAATACTTTGACAACGACAGCGGTAACAATATGTTCAGAACCCACAATATATAAGGTCCCATTAAAATAGATGGACAAACTTTTAAGAATCATTCAGACCACCAAAATAAGATCGATGGTATAAAAATTAGATCATACAAGAAAAATAATCAGCTAACGAATTTAATGTGCGCCGGCAATTTATTATTTTAGGTCAAAATAAAATCACTTGAATTACTTAGTGTTTTTTTTTGTTTGGATGTCTTTGGTTAGACGTACTGTACTGAGCGGTGTGTTAAAATTTGTCAATCTATTTTAATGGGATCGTGTATAGGTCTTTAATTTGGCCATTCTCTCCTAACATTTTCTGAGCCTATGATTATGGACCTCCTCTTTTCAACTTATTTGGGTAAAAAAAGGGTTTCATCTTCAAAAATATCGTAAATATCAATAATACCTACATTCACCAGCAACCGACCCCGACACATTCAAAATAACGAGCGGAATCAACCATTTGCTGAGTTGCCATCTTGTTTCTGGCGCATCCTTCCTCCTTCGTGTGTCGTTGGAATGTCCACTATGTTTATGGTACGTTTGGCGCCATGGTACCTCATGTTTCACCGTTGACATGGCGCTATTGACTGGTAGTGGTAGGACATAGCTGTGGCTTCGCTTCGGTATAAGAGATTAAATCTGGAACAATGGGATCTCTGTTAAATATTGCATAAATAACTCGTTTATTTTGCCACACAAATTCCTTTTATAATCGTGTGCAACCTTCTGATTTAATTTAGTATGCACACACACGTCACGTTGCAGTACAAAACTGGATTACATCCGTCAACTCACACATCAGGCCCAGTTGAAAACCAGCGTCAGGCACTAGTTGTCTGGCAATTTTTTGCTGAACTGGGCCTTTTTGGCGCAGCCGTGAGGCACACTTTCCTGGTAATTTCTTACGACTTTATACTTTTTTATTTGATCTTGTATTTGTTTTATCTAATGTACGTATCTGGTGTATTGTGTGTATTTTAGTCTGTGATAAATAAATGTATTTTCTTTCGTCTGAATTTTCGAAAATTAATTCCCTGGAGGGGTTAATGAGGATAAAAGTTTGTATGGGGAGCTCGTCATTTTTCTTGCCGATGGGAAATCCTATTGAGCGCACAGCGACACAGCTTCTAATATTAGGTTTAGGTTTAAAGATACTTGCTACCTAAAAAGACATAAAGTCACTTACATGACACCAATGCCTAAAATTTATTATTATACTATATAAAGCTCGATTACCACTCACTGACTGACTGACTCACTGACATAATTGTTCTCCCAGATGGTGAAGGGGGAGGTGGGTATATTTTTACAGATTCGTATAGAAGTAACTCTCACGAGTATGGGAAAAATCCCAAACCTCCCCTTTTCCACCCCACTCTCCCCCCTCCCTATCGTATCTCGGAAACTAAGAGTCCCGTGTTTTGTTGTTTTACGGATTCGTACAGAGGAGGCTCGGAAAAGTAAAATCCATTTTTCAAAGTTGCCCCCTTGCCCCCCTTCTCCCCCCCCCTCTAGGTAGATCTCGGGAGTTAAGAGACTTGGAACATTGTTTTTTTCAGATTCATATCAAGGGGCCCAGAGTTGGTCAAAATCATTTTTCAAAACTCCCCCCTCTCCCCCCCTTCACCCCTCCCCCATCGTAAGAAATACTCCTCAAAAACACGACCCCGCGAGCTGCTTGCAGCTCGCGCAACGCCCAAATACTTTTTACAAGGGTAAGAAATACTCCTCAAAAACACGACCCCGCGAGCTGCTTGCAGCTCGCGCAACGCCCAAATACTAGTTATACTATATAAAGCTCGATTACCACTCACTCACTGACTGACATAATTGTTCTCCCAGATGGTGAAGGGGGAGGTGGGTATATTTTTACAGATTCGTATAGAAGTAACTCTCACGAGTATGGGAAAAATCCCAAACCTCCCCTTTTCCACCCCACTCTCCCCCCTCCCTATTGTATCTCGGAAACTAAGAGTCCGGTGTTTTGTTGTTTTACGGATTCGTATAGAGGAGGCTCGGAAAAGTAAAATCCATTTTTCAAAGTTGCCCCCCTTGCCCCCCTTCTCCCCCCCTCTAGGTAGATCTCGGAAGTTAAGAGACTTGGAACATTTTTTTTTTTCAGATTCATATCAAGGGGCCCAGAGTTGGTCAAAATCATTTTTCAAAACTCCCCCCTCTCCCCCCATCGTAAGAAATACTCCTCAAAAACACGACCCCGCGAGCTGCTTGCAGCTCGCGCAACGCCCAAATACTTTTTACAAGGGTAAGAAATACTCCTCAAAAACACGACCCCGCGAGCTGCTTGCAGCTCGCGCAACGCCCAAATACTAGTTATTATATTATTATTATACTATATAAAGCTCGATTACCACTCACTCACTGACTCACTGACTGACTGACATAATTGTTCTCCCAGATGGTGAAGGGGGAGGTGGGTATATTTTTACAGATTCGTATACAAGTAACTCTCACGAGTATGGGAAAAATCCCAAACCTCCCCTTTTCCACCCCACTCTCCCCCCTCCCTATCGTATCTCGGAAATTAAGAAACTTGGGTTTTGTTTTTTTACGGATTCGTATAGAGGAGGCTCGGAAAAGTAAAATCCATTTTTCAAAGTTGCCCCCTTGCCCCCCTTCTCCCCCCCCCCTCTAGGTAGATCTCGGAAGTTAAGAGACTTGGAACATTTTCTTTTTCAGATTCATATCAAGGGGCCCAGAGTTGGTCAAAATCATTTTTCAAAACTCCCCCCTCTCCCCCCCTTCACCCCTCCCCCCATCGTATCTCGGAAATTAAGAAACCTGGGTTTTGTTTTTTTACGGATTCGTATAGAGGAGGCTCGGAAAAGTAAAATCCATTTTTCAAAGTTGCCCCCTTGCCCCCCTTCTCCCCCCCCCCCTCTAGGTAGATCTCGGAAGTTAAGAGACTTGGAACATTTTCTTTTTCAGATTCATATCAAGGGGCCCAGAGTTGGTCAAAATCATTTTTCAAAACTCCCCCCTCTCCCCCCCTTCACCCCTCCCCCCATCGTATCTCGGAAATTAAGAAACCTGGGTTTTGTTTTTTTACGGATTCGTATAGAGGAGGCTCGGAAAAGTAAAATCCATTTTTCAAAGTTGCCCCCTTGCCCCCCTTCTCCCCCCCCTCTAGGTAGATCTCGGAAGTTAAGAGACTAGGAACACTTTTTTTTTCAGATTCATATCAAGGGGCCCAGAGTTGGTCAAAATCATTTTTCAAAACTCCCCCCTCTCCCCCCTTCACCCCTCCCCCCATCGTATCTCGGAAATTAAGAAACCTGGGTTTTGTTTTTTTACGAATTCGTATAGAGGAGGCTCGGAAAAGTAAAAACCATTTTTCAAAGTTGCCCCCCTTGCCCCCCTTCTCCCCGACCCTCTAGGTAGATCTCGGAAGTTAAGAGACTTGGAACATTTTTTTTTTCAGATTCATATCAAGGGGCCCAGAGTTGGTCAAAATCATTTTTCAAAACTCCCCCCTCTCCCCCCCTTCACCCCGCCCCCATCGTATCTGGGAAATTAAGAAACCTGGGTTTTGTTTTTTTACGGATTCGTATAGAGGAGGCTCGGAAAAGTAAAAACCATTTTTCAAAATTCCCCCCATTCTCTCCCCCTTCTCCCCCCTTTAGGCGGATCTCGGAAGTTAAGACTTGGAACATTTTCTTTTTCAGATTCATGTCCGTGGGCCCAGAGTAGGTCAAAATTAGTTTTTTCAAAACTCCCCCCTCTCCCCCCTTCACCCCTCGTGAAGGGGGAGATAGGTATATTTTTACAGATTCGTATAGAAGTAACTCTCACGAGTAAAAAATCCCAAACCTCCCCTTTTCCACCCCACTCTCCCCCCTCCCTATCGTATCTCAGAAACTAAGAGTCCCGTGTTTTGTTGTTTTACGGATTCGTATAGAGGAGGCTCGGAAAAGTAAAATCCATTTTTCAAAGTTGCCCCCTTGCCCCCTTCTCCCCCCCCCTCTAGGTAGATCTCGAAAGTTAAGAGACTTGGAACATTTTTTTTTTCAGATTCATATCAAGGGGCCCAGAGTTGGTCAAAATCACTTTTCAAAACTCCCCCCTCTCCCCCCCTTCACCCCTCCCCCCATCGTATCTCGGAAATTAAGAAACCTGGGTTTTGATTTTTTACGGATTCGTATAGAGGAGGCTCGGAAAAATAAACACCATTTTTCAAAATTCAAACCTCCCCTTTTCCATTCCACCCCACTCTCCCCCCTCCCGAGCGTATCTCGGAAACTAAGAGTCCCGTGTTTTGTTCTTTTACGGATTCGTATAGAGTAGGCTTGGAAAAGTAAAATCCATTTTTCAAAGTTGCCCCCCTTCTTCCCCCCTCTAGGTAGATCTCGGAAGTTAACAGACTTGGAACATTTTTTTTTTCAGATTCATTTCAAGGGGCCCAGAGTTGGTCAAAATAATTTTTCAAAACTCCCCCCTCTCCCCCCCTTCACCCCTCCCTCCATCGTATCTCGGAAATTAAGAAACCTGGGTTTTGTTTTTTTACGGATTCGTATAGAGGAGGCTCGTAAAAGTAAAATCCATTTTTCAAAGTTGCCCTCCTTGCCCCCCTTCTCCCCCCCTCTAGGTAGATCTCGGAAGTTAAGAGACTTGGAACATTTTTTTGTTCAGATTCATATCAAGGGGCCCAGAGTTGGTCAAAATCACTTTTCAAAACTCCCCCCTCTCCCCCCTTCACCCCTCCCCCCATTGTATCTCGGAAATTAAGAAACCTGGGTTTTGTTTTTTTACGGATTCGTATAGAGGAGGCTCGGAAAAGTAAACACCATTTTTCAAAATTCAAACCTCCCCTTTTCCATTCCACCCCACTCTCCCCCCTCCTTATCGTATCTCGGAAACTAAGAGTCCCGTGTTTTGTTCTTTTACGGATTCGTATAGAGGCGGCTCGGAAAAGTAAAATCCATTTTTCAAAGTTGCCCCACTTGCCCCCCTTCTCCCCCCCCTCTAGGTAGATCTCGGAAGTTGAGAGACTTGGAACATTTTTTTTTCAGATTCATATCAAGGGGCCCAGAGTTGGTCAAAATCATTTTTCAAAACTCCCCCCTCTCCCCCCCTTCACCCCTCCCCCCATCGTATCTCGGAAATTAAGAAACCAGGGTTTTGTTTTTTTACGGATTCGTATAGAGGAGGCTCGGAAAAGTAAAAACCATTTTTCAAAATTCAAACCTCCCCTTTTCCATTTCACCCCACTCTCCCCCATCCCTATCGTATCTCGGAAACTAAGAGTCCCGTGTTTTGTTGTTTTACGGATTCGTATAGAGGAGGTTCGGAAAAGTAAAATCCATTTTTCAAAGTTGCCCCCCTTGCCCCCCTTCTCCCCCCCCCTCTAGGTAGATCTCGGAAGTTAAGAGACTTGGAACATTTTTTTTTTCAGATTCATATCAAGGGGCCCAGAGTTGGTCAAAATCATTTTTCAAAACTCCCCCCTCTCCCCCCCTTCATCCCTCCCCCATCGTATCTCGGAAATTAAGAAACCTGGGTTTTGTTGTTTTACGGATTCGTATAGAGGAGGCTCGGAAAAGTAAAATACATTTTTCAAAGTTGCCCCCTTGCCCCCCTTCTCCCCCCCCTCTAGGTAGATCTCGGAAGTTAAGAGACTTGGAACATTTTTTTTTTCAGATTCATATCAAGGGGCCCAGAGTTGGTCAAAATCATTTTTCAAAACTCCCCCCTCTCCCCCCCTTCACCCCTCCCCCATCGTAAGAAACATCGTAAGAAATACTCCTCAAAAACACGACCCCGCGAGCTGCTTGCAGCTCGCGCAACGCCCAAATACTTTTTACAAGGGTAAGAAATACTCCTCAAAAACACGACCCCGCGAGCTGCTTGCAGCTCGCGCAACGCCCAAATACTAGTTATTATACTATATAAAACTCGATTACCACTGACTCACTGACTCACTGACATAATTGTTCTCCCAGATGGTGAAGGGGGAGGTGGGTATATTTTTACAGATTCGTATAGAAGTAACTCTCACGAGTATGGGAAAAATCCCAAACCTCCCCTTTTCCACCCCACTCTCCCCCCTCCCTATCGTATCTTGGAAACTAAGAGTCCCGTGTTTTGTTGTTTTACGGATTCGTATAGAGGAGGCTCGGAAAAGTAAAATCCATTTTTCAAAATTGCCCCCTTGCCCCCCTTCTCCCCCCCCTCTAGGTAGATCTCGGAAGTTAAGAGACTTGGAACATTTTTTTTTTCAGATTCATATCAAGGGGCCCAGAGTTGGTCAAAATCATTTTTCAAAACTCGCCCCTCTCCCCCCCTTCACCCCTCCCCCCATCGTATCTCGGAAACTAGGTAGCGGTAAAGCGAAGCGTTGTTCTCCTAGATGGTGAAGAGGGAGGTGGGTATATTTTTACAGATTCGTATAGAAGTAACTCTCACGAGTATGGGAAAAATCCCAAACCTCTCCTTTTCCACCCCACTCTCCCCCCTCCCTATCGTATCTCGGAAACTAAGAGTCCCGTGTTTTGTTGTTTTACGGATTCGTATAGAGGAGGCTCGGAAAAGTAAAATCCATTTTTCAAAGTTGCCCCCTTGCCCCCCTTCTCCCCCCCCCTCTAGGTAGATCTCGGAAGTTAAGAGACTTGGAACATTTTTTTTTTCAGATTCATATCAAGGGGCCCAGAGTTGGTCAAAATCATTTTTCAAAACTCCCCCCTCTCCCCCCCCTTCACCCCTCCCCCCATCGTATCTCGGAAATTAAGAAACCTGGGTTTTGTTTTTTTACGGATTCGTATAGAGGAGGCTCGGAAAAGTAAAATCCATTTTTCAAAGTTGCCCCCTTGCCCCCCTTCTCTCCCCTTTCTAAGTAGATCTCGGAAGTTAAGAGACTTGGAACATTTTTTTTTTCAGATTCATATCAAGGGGCCCAGAGTTGGTCAAAATCATTTTTCAAAACTCCCCCCTCTCCCCCCCTTCACCCCTTCCCCCATCGTATCTCGGAAACTAAGAGTCCCGTGTTTTGTTGTTTTACGGATTCGTATAGAGGAGGCTCGGAAAAGTAAAATCCATTTTTCAAAGTTGCCCCCCTTGCCCCCCTTCTCCCCTCCTCTAGAGGTAGATCTCGGAAGTTAAGAGACTTGGAACATTTTTTTTTTCAGATTCATATCAAGGGGCCCAGAGTTGGTCAAAATCATTTTTCAAAACTCCCCCCTCTCCCCCCCTTCACCCCTCCCCCCATCGTATCTCGGAAATTAAGAAACCTGGGTTTTGTTTTTTTACGGATTCGTATAGAGGAGGCTCGGAAAAGTAAAAACCATTTTTCAAAATTCAAACATCCCCTTTTCCATTCCACCCCACTCTCCCCCATCCCTATCGTATCTCGGAAACTAAGAGTCCCGTGTTTTGTTGTTTTACGGATTCGTATAGAGGAGGCTCGGAAAAGTAAAATCCATTTTTCAAAGTTGCCCCCCTTGCCCCCCTTCTCCCCCCCTCTAGAGGTAGATCTAGGAAGTTAAGAGACTTGGAACATTTTTTTTTTCAGATTCATATCAAGGGGCCCAGAGTTGGTCTAAATCATTTTTCAAAACTCCCCCCTCTCCCCCCATCGTAAGAAATACTCCTCAAAAACACGACCCCGCGAGCTGCTTGCAGCTCGCGCAACGCCCAAATACTAGTAAATTATATAAAGTTCGTCACAGACGTCACGGTAGCAATTATGATACATTTTGATGCATTCAGCTTTTGTGATTAAATATACATGCAGCTAATTGAGTTTTGAATGCATTGAATGAGCCTATTTTTTATACTGAGGGTATTATTTATTTATTTATTTATTACTACTTACTTTTTTTTCCTTTTAGTCTGTTATATAATTATGTAATTGTGCTCCTTTAAAAGTTAACATTTTTTTTGCCAAACTTAGTTTAATATTAATAACATCATTTTAATATTAATACCATCCAAGTTGTTTATAATCAGTGTTCACTTTTTATTACTTACTTATTACAAATTAGAAATCCACTTTCATGTTCGCGTTGATAGCATAATGACAGCTGTAACAAATGCCTGCGTCAGTTCAGACGGGTCGAGTCCTACAAGACGAGCGATGCGTGCGACTTTCGCTACTAATTAACGCAAGCGACTCTGGTAGGCTTAACTTTTTAATTAAACTTAAAATTAAGACGCTGGTGTATTGTCTTGTCAATCAAAAGAAAGAAAGAAAAACATTGTGTTCGGAAATACAAATAGTAAAAAAGGAGCATTGAAAACTTAAAGTTAAGTGAAAAATTTATTAACCTATTTTACAGTTTACACTAAAATATACATAATACAGGGCTGGTTTATTTTTATTCCAAAGAATAAGCATTGCCATCCAACGTGGTAATGCTGCCAGCCTTTTGAGCACTTATCCCATTTACAGCGATGCGGACGAATTTTTTGATGCCCCATGAGCTTTTTCTTTGTTTTTCTTTTCCTTTTTTAAATTTATTTTGATTAAATACTACCAAAAAAAAACCCGTGCGAGGCCAAAAGGCTTCTATCTCAGCTTAATGCAGAGATACCAACACAAAGCTCTTAATTAAAATATTCCTATTATTTAAATTCCATAAACGTCAGTATCGTAACTGTGAATAATATGGAATTTCGATTCTGCGCGCACTAGCGACTTTGTTGTTGACCGATAGTTTGATCGTTCAGGGAAACAGTATGGAGCTTTAAAACTTTGTTTCTCATTAAGTGATTATGTAAATCTTTGAGAAATAAATGATATTTTAAACCGTAGCTATATTGAAGTGCACGTATTTGGCGATTAAACATTGGCCGATCAACGCGTGTACTTCAATTAGAGATCCATACTGTTTCCCTGAACGATCAAAGTATCGGTCAACAAAAAGTTGCTAGTGCGCGCTGGCTTTAAGTGTTTCAGACTCGAGGACCAATAATGATTATTTATTTTATTGTGTTATTCAGGATATTGGTACTATAGTCCCAAAAAGATAGGGAAATATCGATTCCTGATGATTATATCACACCTTTAGATATTTTCAGAAGTGGTACAAACAGCCGGTCGATTCTGTAGAAATCTCACCGTGAAAACTTAGGTGAAGTGAGTTTGTTTTTGCTAGGAATTGACACTATTGCTCAGCTACTCATACAGCTCACTCCACGCTCACTTCACCTAAGTGTTCACGGTGAGATGGTTACAGAATCGCACTGGGCTGATTTTTTAATAGTTAGATAATTTTCAGCTAAAGAATAAATCTGACAGTTTGACATATTCCTATACAGAAGCTGTCAAACCTCAATATTATACCGAGGGCTGATTTTTCAACCATCTGATAACTACTTTTTATCCCGATATTCCCACGGGATCGAAACTTAAGCGGGTGAAACCGCGGGGCACAGCTAGTATTAAATAAATAAAAGACACATAATATTATAACATTACGCCTGGAATCTCCGAAGGGTTAAGGCAGAGGTGTAGGTACCTATTGTACATACGCATGCACATCAAGCTACCCGAAACTGTCAAATTTTCTCAATCAAGTTTGAACCTTATTGTTTAGCGCTAAAGTTGAAAATCTATTAAAGAAATTTGACAGATTGTAGTAGCTTGATGTGCTGGCGTCTGTACATCCACATTTCGGCAGTTATGCTTAAGTCGGATCACTCACTACAACGCGCTACGCGATGGGGCACAAGAAACGGAACCGAATTCGCCGCGAGGAAGCGCTTTTAGTGAATTTGTATGTAAAAAATCTCGCGCCGGGGTGCGGTATCTGCGCCCCGTTGCGTGCCGCGGTGTACAATGCGTGCCACGAAAGATGAGACTTGACACACCACGTGGTTTGACTTGAGCAGAACACGATTTTAGGTATCTTTAGCGGTATGAGGTCTGAGTGCGGGACGGGACCGGACGTCATAGGGGCGGCGGAAAGAGCGGGGGAGGCGGGGTCAAATCTCATCTTTCGTGGCACGCATTGTACTGTGTGATCCGCCCTTCCAAGTCCCTTATAGGGGCGAGCCAATTGTAATAAACCGGACACAAATTCAGACTTTGGGCTGCTACTGAGAAAACTCCAGATGGAATGAATGTCTTTGAAAAATCGAAAATCTACAGACGACTATTTTACCATAAAGTATCAATTACGTAAACAAAAGTCTCACCTATTGAAAGTGACTATTTTCAAAACAGACTGACATTCAAATCAACTCATTTGTAATGTTAATTAGTTTTCACAAATCTATAGAGAAAAAAAAAGAATGTGTACATAGACAAAAGACTTCGACTTCTAACTTTTTGGTTAAACTTTCTACACTGCATACAAAAGTAAATAATATTATAATAATATATTTTTATAATAATATAAGTAATAATTATTAATAGTATTATTATTATTTACTAAGACCCACTTCCATCACTAATCACGAGATGCATTTAATGCCAAACATATTTATAATAATTATCAGTTTTTCTGTCATCTTCAAACGATTGATAGAAATAGATTATCCTATAAAGTTCGCGAGCACATTCGCAAGAAGCTGGCAGCTGGCACAACACAACAGTAATGCATTCTCATTGTTTGTCTTATTTGTTTTTAGTATATTGGTGTATTTATTTATATAGTTATTTGTGCTTATATTTATATATAATTAGGTATATATATTATATTTATAGTTTTAATAGGATTTTGCGTCCCTTTATGTTTAAAAATATTTATTCCTCAATTTTTCACAATAGCACCTATAACTGTTTGTCTCTGCATCACCCAAAGGTTGACTGGTAGAAAATGCCTATGGCATTAAGTCCGCCTCTGTACAGACGCCAGCACATCAAGCTACTACAATCTGCCAAATTTCTTTAATACATTTTCAACTTTATCATTAAAGCGTAAGGTTCAAAGTTGATTGTGAAAATTTGACAGTTTCGGGTAGCTTGATAATTTGGCGTCTGTACAGTTGTGTGCTTAAAGTATTAAATAAATAAATAGAACGATGTTTTGAATTCGTTTAGCGCCAATGCATTAAGCGATTTGGGGTGCAAGTGGGCCTAAGTGACAATTTCACCAATGAAGTGAACGCAATCAGCACATCTAAGCTGCGTTCAAGAACTGTCAGTGTCAAGATTACACAACATTGATGACACTGACAGTTCTTGAACGCGGTTTAGATGTGCTGATCGCGTTCGGTTTTATTGGAGAAATCTGCCTGTAGTCTGCTATTTCGCTAGCAGAAAAAAAATCAATCACCCGTTCATTCAAACAACTCAGGGTTATTAAGTTTTGAACAAGCTTTCTTAGTTCACCTAGAAGGACGTACCCTACCTTAAATTCGTGTATTTGGCAGATAATGCGTTGTCTATCATTCAACAATCTAATATGTTTAATTTCTACTTTCTAACTTAATCTTCAAGGAAATCTGGATTAGAATACTGAACACGCACGAGGAAGCGTCGTAATTAATGTGTATTCCAACTCATAAAATACTGATAAAATTGAAACTGTTTATTGGCAACTTCCACGGTTTTGGGACTAGGAAGAAAGAGAAATTATTGGTCCATTTTTACAAAATGTATTAGTAAAAAATAATGCATGCTTACTGTATTAAAGAGAGAAAGAAAGAAAATATGTTTGTTTGCGGCAAATATGACCTCGTTTATGCGTGATGGAGAGCGACGGATGAGGTCTATGATGGAACGAGCGTGCCCAGAAGATGCCTGAGGCACTGGAACTCCCACGCATCGACGAAACAGCAGGCTGCTTGACGCCGGACTCCGGAGGGAGGGTGGTCGCCAACCAGGCGGGCGTTAGCCCTACCACCGCAAGGGAAGAATTGGCCAGTCAAATAAAGTGGTGTGACTGTCCAGGATGCGCCGGCGAGCGCTCGGTTCAGTTGAGTAACTGGCGGAACAAACTGCGCTTCACGAGGAGGCTTCTTCATGCATCCCAAAAATTCATGAAATTGAATTTAAATTCATGATCCAAAATCCCGGAAAAGACGTCTATATTGAATTTCGTTTCTGGGTTTAGAGGCGTTGCATTTATTCAGTATTTGTTGTATTGAAGTGAACGGAGTCATTGCGTAACACTCTAACAGTAGCATTTTGACATTTCAACGACATTCTTTGAAAGTTTGGTAGACAAATTTTTCAATCATATGTAGCAATGGATTAGCAATAATATCCTTCAAAAATGTTCAGATTTTTATTGATAATGTGTTACGCAATGAGGGTTTTCTGAAATGACGTTCGCTAGATGGCAGCACTGACACGTCAGGTCCAGGCATCTGTCAAAGGGCCTATATTTTCTTTATTCATGACTGAATGATGAACGAATGAATGAATCGAATGATGAACGTCATCATATATTTTATATTCGAAGACCTCTTGTCACAGTGGTGCCAACTGGTGTCGTAGATTTTCACGAAAACCCTCATTAGGGTGCAGTTTATTTTCTTAGTGTGTATGAGGCAACAATTTAACAGACTCACTCGTCATAGCTAGTGAGATTAAAAACTCTAAAATGGACAAAAAGAAAACATGGTATGTCTAGCTTAAAGTTTTACTCAGTCAAAACTTTCTACACTAATCTTTTGTTATGTTAATTTTTGAAAAAGAAATTAGTTGCTGTCATTGGTCAGAATAATGAATAACCATCCGTTAGCGACAATAGTTTAACAGTTATGTTATGACGTCAGACTTTTAGCGAGTGAGAGGCCGTGCATTTGAACCCCGTCGCATTTTTGAAGCTAAGAAAAATAATTTCTGAATCAGTAATATTTTTTTTAAATTATACTTTGATTTGAATTTATTCAATTAAATTTCTCGTTATTGTTAATTATAATTTCTTTTCTACCGGGTCAAATTAAATTACCTAGCAAAACTTTATAGCCGCTATTGATATCGATATCTAAACACTGTAAAATAAAAACAAAAAAGATTTGATGTTTTTTTGGGGTTCAACGACCGCTGAATGTTTTGTTTCTTGAAGTATTTGTTGAGAAAATATATATTTTTTTTAATTTTGTCGTGTTGAGGTATCGAGGTGCGTTTTAATTTGCTTTAATTCAGTTATTTAAATCTTACTCTTGACATTTATTAATTTTTTTATCTTTTTTTATACCATTACGACTTTAACTTTATGTAATGGATTGACTATTGATAATTTCTTTTATTTAATTAACTTTATTGTTCTGAATTTACTATGACAATTGTATTGTTAATATAATTTGCATGCTAACATAGCTGAATATGGTGAAACTGTACCTGTGCAACATCTTTTGTAAACCTATATTATGCAAATAAAATTATTGATTGATTACGTAACGTCTGTGAAGTTAACACAATAAAAAGCAGATTTTTAAGCTGATATTTCAAGTGACTAAATAACCAAAGTCGGTGACCCCACAAAAAAAAAAATTGTCAAATTAATTATTTTTGTTTTATTGTGTTTAGATATCGATCATGTCCGCGGAGTTTTGCAACCAAATTTAATTTGACCACGTATATTTCACACGATACAATTTATTCGCATTGTTAATAAAAGAGCAGTTTGGCGGTAAATCTAATATTAAAAGTCATCTGGTCAATTCGATTGGCAGTATTTTGTAATATACCTAACTTGATTTAAAAGAGTGTCCATGGATTTTCTTGCCCGTTCTTTTCCATTGAGATCTACGTTTTGGAATGGGCAACTAGCTTCAACTTTCAGACTAACTGACTGAAACATTGACGGTTCAAAAGTGGCCGTAAATTATTTAATTGGAATAAATAGTTTGAGTTCATCATCATTTCAGTCGAAAGACGTCCACTGCTGGACATAGGCCTCCCCGATAATCTCTGTCTTATCCACTATAAACTTTCTTATTCCGGTTTGATCCGGTTTTTCTTTTGTTTTATTCCTGAAGGATCGTCAGCAACAAAAATAGGTTTATTGAAATACATAAGTTCTGTAATTCTTATTGTAACGGATACGTGTATGTTTAGTATTGAAGAACAACGACTCCACATTTTCTGACCGAAAGTCACTAGATACTATTATTTTCATTTCTTTTTCCATTTCATTTTTCCTTTCGCAGGTCTGCTGGAAGAAATTTCTTAAGAAATAAGCAGTAGGTACCTTTGTATTGTAATGTTATAATATTTCTCGTATCTATATACTATATCTCTATCACGCTAATATTAAGTATAAAGGCGAAAGTTTGTGAGTGTGTTTGTATGTTTGTTACTTCTTTACGCACAAACGGCTGAACCGATTTGGATGAAATTTGGCACACAGATAGCTTATAACCAGGATTACGTATACATATAGGATACTTTTTATCCCGATATTCCCATAGGATCGACACTTATGCGGGTGAAACCGCGGGGCGCAGCTAGTTATATTATAAAACAAACTCCCCCACCGCCGTCTGTCTATCTGCGGTGCTATTCTGTAAAAATCTCACCGTGAAAACATAGGTGAAGTGAGCGTGGAGTGAGCTGTCAATTGTGTCATTTCCTAGCAAAAACAAACTCACATCACTTCAGTTTTCACGGTGAGATTTTTACAGAATCGAGCGGCTGAATGCGATAAACTAAAAAACTACCTTACGGATTTTCATACGGTTTCCATTAATAGACGGAATTATTCATGAGGCAGAGGCAGGTTTAGAATTCATTAACGTTTTATGTAAATTGGCTGAAATATGACGAAGATTTTTTAATTTTTTATTTGAAATGGGTTTGCTCTTGTGTCTAGTCTAGGTCAGAGATGACAGAGACAAAGTCTACGATGGAGTGAGCTTACCCAGAAGAAGCCTGTTCACTCTTAATTTAAAGAGATTCGGGTTGTATACACTCGGAAACACAAACGCAGGTAGAGAGTTCCACTCTTTTGCTGTGCGCATTATAAAGGACATTTGAAAACGCTTAATGCGAATTGGTGGAATAGCAACTAGGCAGGGATGGTAACTTGCAGTGCGTCTGGATGACCGAAGGTAGAAGGGGGCCGGTGGAATGAGGTCGTGGAGTTCTTGGGCACACTCACCGAAGTACAATCTGCAGAAAACCGACAAGCAGGCAACCTTGCGGCTTGTTGAAGATGTTGGAAAAAACATGGCAACTGGGATCTCTACTTGCCTAAACCAATGGAATTGTAAGAAAACAATGTATTCCGGAATTATTACTCTTCAAAAGATCTATTAATAATTTAGTCTAGATCTAGTAATACTATACGTGTATTACGATTCCGTGGGATAATTAGGCTAGTAAAGAATAAACTAAATACATATACACTTTGACGAACTCAGAACATAGTCGCGTTTCCATTATTTCACCAACGAGACAATTTTCTTAGTCTGATTAATATAGTCGTCGCTCACTTTCTACATAAAATATGCGATCGCTATCAAGTAACAGTTGATTAATGGCCGACATTCTTCCGGTTCAAGGTCATAGTAATATTAGTTAAGATCAAATGACCTTACGGTGTGAGAGTATTTGGAAGCTTACTTTGGAGGCTTACTTTTATTTGGTGTTGTGGCTCTATTTATGTAATTTATTTGTTTATAATACAGGTTGGTCTCAATGGTGACGTCAGTATAAACCCCCCCCCCCTTTTTCGGTATCCCGCGGGGTATTGAGTTTTTCGTGTAGGAATTTCTTAATAATAGCTCGGAGTTTGGAAGCTAGCGGTGCGATACCCCCGTGGCTTCGAAGCCGTTGGTCCTGTGCCTGACCTACTCTTTCTTTCTTAAAAAACGTTGCCCCACACTAGGAATTACTCCTGTATTGTGGGTGCGTTTACAAACATTTAAATTCACATACTCAAACAGCCAGACCCGGAACAACTACCTGTAGGCAATACAAATATTTGTTCAATGCCGGAATCGCAACCGCGACACGCAGCGCAGCAGTCGATCGCTCAGCCACTACGCCAACCATGTCGTCGTGTGATCTGTCTCTGGTCGTGTCGGATTGCCGTCCCAGAGGACTGTGAGAGTGAGGGAAGAGGGAGTGCACCTGTGTCTGCACATATACTTGTGTACTATAATATCTCCCGCGCCGAAGGCTAGTCTCCGTCGAGATTGGCCGCCGTGGCCGAAATACGGTCTGAAGGACTTTTTATTTATTTATCATTAGTTAAAGTAAAGTGACTCCAGTGGCAGTGGGCAGGGCACATTGCTCGCAGAACAGATGGGCGATGGAACCGATAGGTTCTGGAGTGGCGACCGCGTAACGAAAGACGTAGCGTTGGAAGGCCTCAGTCGAAGGCTAGTCTCCGTCGAGGTTGGCTGCCGTGGCTGAAATACGGTCTGGAGGACTTTTTTATTTATTTACCATTAGTTAAAGTAAAGTGACTCCAGTGGCAGAGAGCAGTGCACATTGCTCGCAGAACAGATGGGCGATGGAACCGATAGGTTCTGGAGTGGCGACCGCGTAACGAAAGACGTAGCGTTGGAAGGCCTTCGTCGAGATTGGCTGCCGTGACCGAAATACGGTCTGGAGGACTTTTTATTTATTTAGCATTAGTTAAGGTAAAGTGACTCATGTGGCAGTGGGCAGGGCACATTGCTCGCAGAACAGATGTTCTGGAGTGGTGACCGCGTACCGGAAGACGTAGCGTTGGAAGGCCTCCCACAAGGTAGATCGATGACCTTGTGAAGGCCACTGGATGCGAAAAGCACAGAACCGGTCAAAGAGCGGGGCTTGGGGGAAGCTTATGTCCAGCAGTGGACGTCTTTCGGTTGAAATGATGATGATGAAGTGACCCGACGGTTATAAGAAGTGAGATATTTGAAAGTTTTCTTCTTTTTTATATTTGTTTATAATTTTTTATAACTTGCACATTCAACAAAAAAAAAAAATTAAACCAGCTCAAACAAGCATCTTATTAACTAACTATGCATATAAATAAAGTCGGTTTACTGACGATAGTTGAACGTGACAACGTCATAAGAAAATACTGATGGAATAGTTGCATTGCATTTGTTAATATTCGCTTGCACTTCAAGCCGCCATGGAACGCTACAGAGCGAGGCCGCGAGGTAACGCTACATGAGTCATGTTTTTTCGTGAGTGCAACCAGCTTCATCGATTTATTAGACGTTGTCACGTCAAAAAAGCAAGAGGACTTTCTTCTTGACTTAAAACGGTATGATTTGTTGTTAAAAAAAGTTGACGAGTCATCAAAACAAATTGCTAACTAAAACCTTTTCTTTTCATGCCAACACGAGCTATTCAAGAATACCTCATTCAAGTGGTATAAGGATTAGGTTGGTAACGGGCTGAAAGTTGAAAGTGTGCCCTACGTTTTCGGGGTTTATTTATAAACGATAATTCAAGTTAATTGACGTTTAAACGTCAAAAATTTATGGTTGAACCGTCTCTAATCACTACTTAACTTTATTAAGCAAAGTTTATGAATAAATGGGCTAATGTCAGCCACGGATGTTTTTTTAAAACTAAGCCTCCATTTAAAAAAAATGTTATTTGAGAGTCAAAGTAATCTACTTTTACATTGTTATTTATACTAACTAAACTTAAGACTAGACTAATCTTTAGACTTCGTGTATTATAATAAAAATGTTCCAACAAAAATTATGTTTTTGTTTACATTTTTTTCCCAACCAATTAATCATCAAAAAGGCTTCAACCAGGCCTCAAACCCCGTCCAAAGCGTGTAAGCACTCAATAACTCGAACTAGGCCACTGGACACGGTCATAGCATCTTCGTACTAACATTTCTCCGCATCTAACCAGATTAAACTAAACACGATTTCGAGGACCCTACACTCACCTGATGCCCGACGTCTTTCACTTTTCGATAAGAAATCACTTTCACTTAACAAAACTCAACTAGATCTAATATTAAAAAACCCACTTAATTCAATTTTGCTTAAGATTACAACTAAAAGAGCGACCTCCTTCAATGAAATCCTCTATAAAAATGATCGCGTTCGTGAAAACGTTCGATTTTTGAATATGATTTGTTCTTTTTTAACGCGCCGTGTTGTGGCGACGATGGATGGTTTGATACTGCCAGCACTGCCTTGTTTTCTCGAAACCAGTCGCAGGCAAAGGCAGGCGGTCTGTCGGTCTCGCTGTCGCGATTATTATAGCCCTGGTTTTAAGGTGATATTTCACGTTTTCGCATCGTATCGGAAAGTATGTTGTTGTAGAAAAATTTAATAAATAGTGTCGAAGCAATGATTATTTGTTAGAGATCCACTGATCGACTTTGTAATCGATTATAGCGATTGATTGCGATAGTTTTAATCGGTGGACGTGACTTTTTCCTGGGAAGTTAATTTCTGTTATTTGTAGGATATTGATAACTTTTAGTTTAATGAGCGTTATGATAGCTTAGTTCTAGAAAAACTACTTTCTTCGGATTCAAGTTTTGCGCGAAATCTAAGGATGTATTCGTGAATGATTGTAGAACTTACATCTGAAGAATAATATACGACGATTTTTTACATAAGCGGTTGTTTATTACCAATATGATTTTTTATCTTGTCACACAAATGTGTACCTTCCAGGCACAAACTTTCTGTAGTTCCGGCAAATAAAGTTGATTCGTCATTGATTATTAATTTATAGTCAACATTAATCAAACTCTAAGAGAAATCAATCAATCAAAATTATACCTTTGGACAAGAAACCGCATCATTTTGCTACCACACTTACGTTCGATGAATGATTAATATCAATTTTATTGTGAATGAGATTTGAGGTGCTCTTGTATAACATAATTAGTCTATAATTTCCCCACTGCTGGGGCTGTAGGCCCAGTGCGGGTTGGTACACGTCACATATACACAGTCTTCGAATTTTTGGTTCTAGGGCATGCCGGATTCCTCACGATATTTTCCTTCACTGTTCGGAGAGCGGTGGTGATGAAATACATAGATGGGTGCTTGTGGTTAAATCGTAAACGTCCAAATAATAACCGTATATGGTAAATCTCGCTCCGTGACATAAAAATACTTTACGCGATTTTTTAATACCCAGCCTTTGCATGTTTATGGTTACGTAGAATGCACGTAGAAAATACGAACTGTCCAATAAAATTGGCTATTAATCTTTACCGTTAGCCATTAATAAGATACTACGCACCTCTTGATATGGTGTTGCATGGTTAATTGGTCACATATCTCTTGTTACCGCTATGTGTGATAATTTGCATGTGTCTTTTGTGATAGCTCATAGCATCATGCGTCATGTGTCATGTTTGCCGCAAATAAACGTATTTTCTTTCTTTCTTTAAACAGCTTTATAATGTTCCCACCGCTGGGACAAAGGCCTCCTCTCCTCGAGAGGCCGTGGATTATAATCTACTACGCGGTCCCAGTGCGGGTTGGTAGATGTCACATGTCTTCGAATTTTTGGTTCTGCATAGTATTCTTACGATGTTTACCTTCACCGTTTTGAGAGCAGTGGTGATCACGATGATATTATTTACATAAGTAAAGCGCTTGCCTGGGTTCAAACCCACGACCTACGAATCGTAAGTCGGGACAGACAGAGAACCTACCGACGAGGCTCGCAGTGGCGGACCGGCACCAGTCGGGGGTTGCGGAAGGATCGTCCGTTCCCGCGACCCCCAGCGTAGTGTGAGCTGGAACACAAAGGTGGTTTTTAGTCAGTAAAAGTCTGACAGACCCCGCGGCCCGCTCCAGGGCGGCGACCATCCATGAGGATTTTCAAGACCGGAAACAAAAAAAAATACAGAGAACCTAAGTAGTCGATAGAGGCCACACAGTAAGCTCTGCACTAAGCAAGCAAGCAGTAAGCACTGTCTGCTTTGGCCTATTGCGAAATAGGCCGGCCTAAGGCTATTTTTAAAGTCTATTTATTCATACACGAAATCTCTTAAGAGCATTTACGCCGTACGGCATTTCATAGAATAGAATACTCTTTATTATGTACACCATATAAATCACAGACATAAATATAGAAACTGTACAAAGGGTGACACAATGGGCGGTCTTATCGCTAAGAGCGATCTTTTAAAGACAACATTTGGACACAAACTTTCAAGCCCTTGTTTTCCGAAATGAATGAACCGATTTTAATGAAACGTCATACGCAAAAGCGTGGATACAAAGGTCTAAAAAGTTAGTAGAGAACATTTTCGAAATGTCTTATTTAAAATTCATACAATTCCGTAATATATTAATTTGATCTATCTCGTAAGGTTAAGTCAGCGTTTGCAATGTAAGCGCACAAAAATATGTTTGTTACGACCGCGACATCACATTACAAATCTTTGGATTTCTCGGGTTTTCTCTACTATAATATGCATGGATCATTTATATATAAACCTTCCTCTTGAATCACTCTATCTATTGCTGAAAACTGCATTAAAATCCGTTGCGGAGTTTAAAAGATCTAAGTGGGAGCGACTTTGTTTTATAATATGTAAAGAAGTTGTTCATAATGATGAGTACAATGACCCCTTCAGATATTTCGTGTATTACTTTTCATAAAATAACGATGGTGTACCCTCTTCCACCACCTTAGGGTGCATTAAAATAGGGTTCACAATTGTAAGGCGCTTCCAACTTGGTGATTAACCTAAATTTCTACCGTAGTAATGACCTATCCTCATAGAGTACATGCCAACTCGAAAAAAGAAGCAAAAAAAAAATCAAAACATAAAATCTTAAAAGTGAACCAGAAATAAAACAAGTTTGTAAATGTTCTCGAGTTACAATGACGTCAGTGGCGCCGGCGCATCAAAAACGCGTTAGCAAAGTGAAAACAATTCACACGCAGATGAGGAAGTGAGGTTTGTGATGAATTTGATATTTGCATGAAGGTATGGAACGGGTTTTTGGTGTGTATATTTTTATCTCTTTCTACATAGTTATCTATCAATACTAATAATGAATTTGAAGAGTTTATTTGTTTGTTTAAGTTGCGCTAATCTCTGGTACTAACAGTCGGATTAAGAATTAATTTTGAAATTGATAGCTTAATCCTTCAGGAAACCGTTCCTCATGATGCGATAGGAGCCGAGCCAAAACAAAAAGAAGTAAGAAAGAATGGTAAGCGAAAACAAAGAAAGAAAGTAAATCAATAACGCGGACAGGAGATACGATGCGACGGGGTGGGTCGAGTAAACAAGAAATTTCACGCGGACGAAGTCGCGGGCAGAAGCTAGTATAGGATATTATTCACTGACAGACAACACACAGCCAAAACCGCTGGGTCTAGAAGCATAAAATTTTGCTCAAGAGTTCCTTATACGGGGTGGCGCAAAAGTAATATCATGATTTTAATGGGCTGCCATTTTGTTAGAAATGAAAAAAATTTGATTCTGTTTTCATGAAAAGTTTATTTGAAAGTGTAAAATTTGTGACATTAATTGGTAAAAATGATTGCGCTCAAATGGCCACCTCTCAAGTTGATGCACGACTGTGCTCGTTTAACGCTGTGCATTTTTTACGGCATTTTTAATTGTTGCTCGCAAAACATCTGGCTCCAAATTGGTCACTTCTTGCTAGATCTGTAATGGACCTAGTAGTTCGAGGCGCTCGGCCAAACGCTTAATTGTTCGAGCACATGGAACACGGCGATGGGGAAAACGACGACGAAATTCACGCTGCGTTAAAACAGATTGTCAAATAAGCAGTACCAAAAATTCCACGTTCTTGAGGTGTGTATCGCTCCATGGCTTGTTGACAACTAATTCTCTACATGTCTACAACATAAATGTCTCCTGTACTAACCCCACAAGATCTACAAAGTTGAACTGTATCATATTTATATATATATAATTATTTTTGAAGTGAAAACTTCTTTAGCGGCGCTGTGTACTTTTTTTGGAATGGGTAAAAACTTCTAAATTCGCGTCAGGTCACGTGACCCTGATCGAAAATTCGTAAGACGTAAAACGTCAGACGTAAAACGTAAGACGCGCGTTGTTGAGGACAGCGCCATCTATGCACATCGGGAAGAACTACGAGGGCCTCGCGTACTAACGTCAGACGTAAAACTTAAGACGCGCGTTGTTGAGGACAGCGCCATCTATGCACATCGGGAAGAACTACGAGGGCCTCGCGTACTAACTACGTAGTTCATCCAACAACGACGAGATGGCGCTGAACCACGGATATATAACTGTGTGCTTATTTGTAAATCTGAATAAATTCCTTTCACGAGAAGAATAAACCAGTCACTTTGGTCATCATACCTGATTTGCAAAAAACCCTATAAAATAAGGAACACACCTTAACACGCGTGTTTTGTTTATAAGACGATTCACAAAATACACTCGTAATTGTTCAAGTTTTCACTTCTGTCGGCACTACCGGAGTGCCAGTGTTTTTTTGTTACATAATGCACACTTGCTTTTCCAATTCACTTTTGACATTGGCAGAATAGTCGACATCGGCTTTACTTGCCATAATTAAAAATAGAATAGAATATACGTAGAACATAAATGTCAAAGCGCAGTAACATTTGGCGCCATCTGCAAAAATTAAGGCAGACATTACTTTTGCGCTAATCTTTGGAACTACTAATCCGATTCCTGAGTTTATTTTATGTTAAAACAAGAAAGGAGGACCGGACAAAATGGTCCCCACGATCAATAACGACCACACATATATAATTAGATAGGCATTTTAATATAGAGTAAGACACTACAAATCCATTTTATCAGAACTGGGGATTGAACCTGGCACCACTATGAGTTGTCAGAATTACCTACGTATCATATTTTGTATCACAATCCGAAGGATTTTGGAGGCACTTCCTGTTTCATTGATTCAAATTTTTGAAAAAATCGTCTGCTTGACATTTTAAATAACGCAATGCATATTGTTGAACTGTCAAAATGTCATTGGCATTGTAAACTTATGTTACTCAATTACCACAGGACTCCGCACTCTGTATTCATGTTTGTGGCCATATTTATGTAAAACTATTCTGTATCAAGACATTCCAAAGTCTATCAGACAACTCAAGATGCAATCACACGCATTCAGAATACATCACAGTCAATTTACTCTGTAAGTGAATACATTTACATGCATGGAAAGATCGTTATATTAAAGACTAGCGATCCACTCCTGCTTCACAGGGTGCAACCTACAATTTCGATGTATTATTCACATAATCATTGTGAGAGACGGGGAGAGGGGTCCGTGGCTAAATTATAACAGCCGCACAGTTCAATGATCAGGTTAAGCTACGCTTGCCGCGGTTCGTCTGTGGATGGGTGACCATCTTTACAGACCGAGACCTCCGTACCTCGGAAGACACGTTAAGGAATGCCTTAACGTGTCTTCCGAGGTCAAAGTTCCATGAATGACAGTCGGGGCCAATGGGCCCCGACTGTCATTCATGGAACTTTGACAGGCGTTACGGGTCGTCAGAAGCCCGAAATTCTGATAACCAGTCTTACCAAGGGGTATCGTATTACCCAGTAACTGGGTTGTGGAGGTCAGATAGGCTGTCACCGGAGTTGGGAAATGGCTAAGCAGATGATGACAAATAAACATTGTGAGGGAACCATGTCTTAGACCAAAAATTTGAAGACATGTGACATGACATCTATCAACCCGCCTGGGTCCACGTAGTGGATTACGGCCCACTCGTACTCACAGAGAGGAGTCCTGTGTCAGTGTACCAGAGTGGAAACGTTACAGGCTGATTATGTTATACGCATAAACCTTCCGTAATATATTCTCGAAATGATTTTTTTTAAATTTGGAATGGGTTTGCTCTTGACTCTAGTCTAGGTCAGAGATGACAGAGACAAAGTCTACGATGGAGTGAGCTTACCCAGAAGAAGCCTGTTCACTCTTACTTTAAAGAGATTCGGGTTGTATGCACTCGGAAACACAAACGCAGGTAGAGAGTTCCACTCTTTTGCTGCGCGCATTAAAAGGACATTTGAAAACGCTTAGTGCGAATTGGTGGAATAGTAACTAGGCAGGGATGGTAACTTGCAGTGCGTCTGGATGTCCGAAGGTAGAAGGGGGCCGGTGGAATGAGGTCGTGGATGTATAAGTTCTTAGGCACACTCACCGAAGTACAATCTGTAGAAGACCGACAAGCAGGCAACCTTGCTTTGATGGCGAAAACTGAATCAAAACCTATTCTCCAATTTAGAAGGACTAAGCGGACACACAGACTGACATGACTTTTTATTATACAATGTATATAGTGATACAGTATATGGTATATGACGTCATAGGCATCAGAAACGCATTAGTGAAGTGAAAACGTTTCGTAGATGACGAAACTGAAATTATTATGTTCACTTGTTTGTAACTGAGTGGCAACAAAAGATAATTATGGGCTGATTTTTCCAACGCCAGATAAATTTTATTCGTGGAATAACATTGACGTCTCATAATTTTTGTATTGAAGAACTGTTAAAAATTCAAAATTATTCCTCGGATAATTGTTTCCGAGAAATAATTTTGAATTTTTCGTTGGAAATATCAGCACTTAATGCTGTTACTTTTACATGGCATCTCATCATCTGCCTAGCTTTTTCCCAACTATGTTGGGGTCAGCTTCCAGTCTGACCGCATGCAGCTAAATACCAGTATTTGACATGGAGCTATTGCCTATCTGTCCTCCACAACCAGTAACTGGGTTGTGGAAGATAATACGATACCCCTCGGTAAGATTGGTTGTCAGATTTTCGGGCTTCTGACTACCCGTAACGACTGTCAAAGATCCACGAATGACTGTCGAAACCAACGGCTTAACGTGCTTTCCGAGGCTCGTAGGGGTCTCGGTTTGTAAAGATGGTCACCCATCTACAGACGAAGCGTGGCAAGCGTAGCTTATTGTCCGAAAGGGTTACCGCTGGCCCGGAACATAAAGGGCTAACACGGGTTGGTTTTAGTCAGTAAGAGTCTGACACTCCCTTCCGCTCCACCCAGAGCAGGAGGGGTCATTTCATAATTTCCCATCCTGAAAAAACAAAGGTATTTGACTATAAAGTGTTTGATTGTACAAAAATGAACGCCATAACACATCTCTAGAATTTCACAGAACCCAATCATTCATTCGCAGATTACGTATGTAAATACCGCTCATCAGCTGATGACGTCACCGGCGCCGGCGCATCCAAAGTGAAACTATACGAGAGAGAAATTTTTTATAATTTGGTGGAAGCACCGTAATTGTGCTGTGTTGATTCGAGGAAATTGAGGGGTTTTCCTGTTGCGAAATAAATATTATGGAGATTGTTATGTGCAAAAGTATGGAGGAAGGACTTTTTCTCAATGTTGTGTAGCGTTGGTGCTCTGTGGTCACTTGTCATGTCAACGTAAAACGTCTGTAGCAAAGAGTATAATAACTATATAAAGTACTAACATCAACAAATAACAACTACCATAAAGTGCAACGTTCGATGGCTCATCTTCCTGTGTTGCTGTCACTACATGACGCTGGCAGAATAGTCGACATCGGCTCAGTTGCCGAAAAGAAAAAAAAAACTACTACGTTTTTGTGTTATGTATTTTCTGGTGTAAAGTATATATAAATATAAAGGGTCAGTAGGTTTTTCATTTCAATGGAAAATATACCTTTATTTTTCTTTACACATATCGCATGAATATTAGAGTAAACTATATCAGTTCCTTGTGTAGACTTTCACCTTCCTTTCTTCAAATTTTATATGTGTTCTTGCGTATGTGGACTTTGTTCACTACACCATGTTATTGAAAATATTATCTTTGATTCAAATCCCTTACGTACCCACTTCGAATTTTTAATTCAATAGATTTTGTAACATAATCACCTGTGAAACCGAGGCCTGTGGAGCAGAGCTGAATAGCACATACAAATTTCACCGCTGTACATCAAGCTATTACAATCTGTCAAATTTTTTTACTTGCTTTTCAACTTTATCGCTAAATAATAAGGTTCAAAGTTGATTGGGAAAATTTTACGGTTTCGGGTAGCTTGCTGTCTGTATAAGGGGAACCTAATACAGGGTGAACCCATTGTGAAACCCAGTTTGGGACGCGTAGTAAATATCGTAACATAATATCACGCCCATTTTCACCAACGAGTAAGCAGAGGTGACCTATTCCCCTTCGACTTTTCAGCTAAAGCACTAGGAAGTGGTTAAGGGCGGGCGTTTTGGGAGACTGCCTTATGTAATTTTGACGTTTGAAAAGTGCTAATTCTCAGCCTAGTTTGAATAAATCATCATCTGCCGAGCCTTTTTCCAACTATGTTGGGGTCGGCTTCCAGTCTAACCGGATGCAGCTGAGTACCAGTATTTTACATGGAGCGACTGCCTATCTGACCTCCACAACCCAGTTACTGGGAATTTTAAAAGAGTAACGGTGGAGTTTCTTGCTCGTTCTTCTCCATACGAAAACTACCTTTTGGAATGGGTGACTAGAATCAATTCTATTTGTTGTAATTTTTGACGTTCAAAAGTGCCTTTTATGTGCCTGTTTGAAATAAATGCTTTGACTTTGACTTTGAATACGATACCCCTTGGTAAGACTGGTTGTCAGACTTTCGGGCTTCTGACTACTCGTAACGACTGTCAAAGATCCACGAATGACAGCCGGGACCAACGGCTTAACGTGCTTTCCGAGGCTTGAGGGGTCTCGGTATGTAAAGATGGTTACCCATCCGCAGATCAACCGCGGCAAGCGTAGCTTAACCTGATCGATTGACATGTGAGGCTATTATTATTTAGCCACGGGCTTCTTTTAGTTTAAATAAATAAATAAATGACTTTTGATTTTTGGTTTTGGTATTTAGTACATCGACATTTCATTTTCTTTTGTAAAATGTCTCATATAAAACCCAAAAATACTGGTCAACCTAAGAAACCACGCTCAGTCGCATTGCTACCATAAGATCAGTGAGACAATCGAAGCGTCTGAACAAAGACTAAATGAGCAAATCGACGGCGAAGTGCCAATAACACCTAACTGACAAAGTCGGTTATTTACACAAACTGAAAAAAAAATCGTTCAAAAATAGACACTTCGCGTTGGTTTAGTTGGAAGATACTTCTACATTTTAATTTAATGCTGTTGCAACTATAAATACACTTGGGAGATTTCACTAAAATATGCGAATAACACGAAAAAAAGTGGTCAAAACGATAAAAAAGTGAATTTCTCGAAAAATGTCAGTTAAGAGGTATTGGCACTTCGCCGTCGAAATAAAGTAGGTCAGTAAGTATAAATACCCAAAAAGAAAACACTGAAAATCAATTAGCAACTCCCATTACACCTCACTTACAACTTGATGAGTGATGACGTCACCGGCGCCGGCGCATCCGAAGTGAAACTGCTCACGAGAGAGAAATTATAATTTGGTGAGTGAGTCGTCACTGTGTATGTTTGTATGGGTGTTTTTTTTTTTTTGAGGAAATAAATAGTTTGTTGATTCGTGAGATTCTTTTGTTTGTTTTCCTTTGTGAAGTAAGATATGCTAATTAACTGACTGCTTCGTTGGTTTTGTTGTGATAAGACGACATTGACGAGCTGCACACAGGATCCTTCCTAGGGTCAATTCCCAGTTTGGTCAAAGTTTACCAGCCTGGGGTCTGTATTTGCGCCTCGTTTAATCAATGGTAATAGACTCTGTTATTTTAAGTAAAACTCTTGAAAATGAATCACATTGTTTTATTAACTGTTAAAAAAAAAAAACTTCACACACAGCGAGTACATTTGGTGCAGAGAAAAAAAGATGGCTTCAACAGAACAGAACAAAAAAAAATGTTACCAACCTAAGAGTATTTAACATTAAGAACATAATATTGCATTGATATTACACAGATAATAGACTCGCTCCCTATTACATAATACATTATGATTATTCTGTAACTTGGTTTTAACAAACACAGAAGACAGTAGCCCGAAAGTCTGACAACCAGTCTCTTACCAAAGTGTCAAACTCAAACTCAAAGCATTTATTTCAATTAAACCTTGTACAGGCACTTTTGAATTGTCAAAATTAAAATAGTCCGTCAGTTAGTCAGAAAGTTGAAGCTAGTTGCCCATTCCAAAACGTAGATCTCTATGGAGAAGAACGTATCGTGTATCGTGTTACCCAGTAACTGGGTTGTGGAGGTCGGATCGGCAGTCGCTCCATGTAAAATACTGGTATTCAGCTGCATCCGGTTAGACTGGAAGCCAACCCCAACATAGTTGGGAAAAAAACTAGTCAGACTGACTGGTTTTAACAAACTCTCCCACAAAAAATATTTTTAAAGTCGGTGTTTCTTCTCCAATTACTCTAAAAAATAAATTCAGAGGAGTCAGGACGGACTACTCATAAAAATCAGTGATTGAGTTGTAATATAGGAATCTGCCTACTCCTTTGCGGAATACAGGCGAGAAGATATGATGTAGTAATGAGTTATAGCATACTCTGTCACAAAAAATAATAAATTATAAAAATAGTGTTTATACTAAAGACATCAACGCGTTCTGTATGCGTTGATGTCTTTTGTTTGAAGTTAATGGATATAGCAAAATCTCTCATCTCTTACATCTCTCCAAGTAAGAGTGAACAGGCTTCTTCTGGGTGAGCTCACTCCATCGTAGACTTTGTCTCTGCCATCTCTGACCTAGACTAGAGTCAAGAGCAAACCCATTTCAAATAAAAAAAAAACCTAAAAATTCGTTGTACAGACGTCAGCACATCAAGCTACCCGAAACTGTCAAATTTTCCCAATCAATTTTGAACCTTATGCTTTAGCGACAAAGTTGAAAATCTATTAAAGAAAGACAGATTGTAGTAGCTTGTACATTTTTTTGGCTTTCGAGTTAGTCTATGCCCGATTGCCCGGTGATGGTCTACCGTATTGTGTCTCTGCCGAGCTTACCTACCCGTAACCCTACTGGCAAACTGTTTCAATAACTTTATGCGTATAATGTTTCAAGTTTCAATTAAACCAACACCATATTGTTTACATATTCATATCTTTATTGGCATTCCATAATGTAATGGTTATGGGTGCTACAATGGCTTAGTGCTAAGGTTAAATTTCATACCTTATAGGGCACAGAAAAAAATATAAAATAAAATAAATTCTAAAAATAAAAAAAAATTAGGAAAACAAATAAACAATCTACAATTTTTAAATAATTATGTAACGTTATTTAACATTACGTGGAAAGTACTAAGACCCAATTCAGTCAGCTTAAGCACACGACATCTAAATAATAGACATCTGTGAGCTCAACGTAACATCTATCAATAAAGCGAGGCTCCACTTTACTTGAACGTTACTAAGAGAAAGGCTTCATTCAGTTGTGTATTTATAAAGGTAGATGGCGCTACTTTGCAGCTTGATAACATCACGCGTGTAAGCCGAGATGAGGTAGGCAGCAGTGTTTACAACACTCATATTTTGCCAGTAATGTTTTATTTTTTTATTTAAATGAAAATCGTTTACTTTTACCATGTTTGTAAATATGTGATCACCATATACGAGTATCTATCAGATAATTAATTTATATGCCATGGTTTTATTTTTGATTCTTTTACCTATTGTGGTATAGTAATTTTATTTTAGATGCAGCGAGACACATAGACATAATTCTGTGTCTCGCTGCTCAGTCCTCAGTGTAGTTAGCACGTGACGTTACTACCTCCATCCGTATTATTTAATTTCTGAACGCACCCTGTTTGACAGGTACGAACAGTTTGTATGGGATAATACAATTGTTGTTTAAACTATTTTCCTTACAACTTTTTCATATTTTCTCGCCTTTTAAACCTTTCTTGGTCTTCTACAAATATTTCAAAACCAAAATTAGCCAAATCGGTCCGGCCATTCTCGAGTTTTAGTGAGTTTAAAAAACATCATTTCATTCATACTAATATTGTTATAAATTCGAAAGTAACTCTGTCTGTCTGTATGTTACCTTTTAACGTCTAAACCACTGAACGGAATTCGATAAAATTTTGCAGAGAGATAGATTACATCCCGGGAAAGGACAAAGGATATTTTTATCGACATACCTCGCGGGTAAAGCCGCGGCCGGAAGCTAGTTAAAAATAGTAGCCCACCGGTATCGGGAACAGGGTCCAAGCTACAGTGTCAGGGCTCCAGAGAGAGGAACCTCCTAAGGGTAAGAACCGTGTCTAACCTATCGCATATTTTAATTATTTTAATGAGGAAGTGTACATTCCACTTCAATCGTCCCTGACATGATTGGTGTCAATCAATCAAATTAATAATTGATGTGAGAAACGAAGTATTTTTTATAAGAAACTCGTAAAAATTAGTAATTGATTACCATTATACACACACGCGAATTAAGTGGAGGTATTTTTTGGCATGAATATACGATGAAACAGTCTACTGTATGGACTGGTTCGTTATTCTTGTGGTTGCCAGCGCGACTACCGAGCATAGGGTTATCTGCCTAACCTTTTCCCAACTATGTTGGTGTCGGCTTCCAGTCTAACCGGATGCAGCTGAATACCAGTGTTTTACATGGAGCAATTGCTCCATGTCAGTCAGCTCCGTGGAATTGGGTTGTGGAGGTCAAATAGGCGGTCACCTATCTGACCCAGTTACTGGGTAATACGATACCCCTTGGTAAGACTGGTTGTCAGACTTTCGTGCTTCTGACGACCCGCAACGACTGTCAAAGATCCATGAATGACAGCCGGGACCAACGGCTTAACGTGCTTTCCGAGGCACGTAGGGGTCACGGTATGTAAAGATGGTCACCCATCCACAGACCAACCGCGGCAAGCGTAGCTTAACCTGATCGATTGACCTGTGCGGCTGTTATTATTTATCCACGAGCCCCTCTTCCTTGGGAACATACTTTTGTTTTTTTTTTCTTTATAAAATGTCTCGTTTGAGCATCAAACCTACAACCATACAGAAGCTGCAACAGATATTACAATATACTACTAATTGTATAATGTGTGGGGTCACCAACCCATCCCACCCACATTACACACCATGACCTATGGGTTTCTATTCTCCTTTATAGCTTCTACGTGAACATAAAAGTTGTACTTTTTTTGCTTTTATGGTGGTCGTGAGGCATACGAATGGATTTGTTAAAGATTTCTTCGTGAATCCGTTTTGTAATGAGTTCGTTTTTGGAGTGAAAGAGTTATAGAGAATATGCTAGTTTTTTAAATGGAAGATGAGTTATAATATGTCTATAAAATGGAGTTTTGAAAGACTCTGTGTGTAGCAAGATAGATAGATTATATAATAATACTGGCAGCGCTCCGCGGTTTCACCCGCATAAGTGTCGACCTCGTGTGAATATCGGGATAAAAACTATCCTATGTCCTTTCCCGGGACTCAAACTGTCTCTATACCAAATTTCATCTAAATCGGTTCAGCGGTTTAAGCGTGAAGAGGTAACAGACAGACAGACACATTTTCGCATTTATAATATTAGTGTGAATTACAGCGGTTTAAGGGAGTTTTAATGGTCATTATTATTACGGTTTGAGAGTAGTGTTATTTAATGAGCGTTTAGAGGTAAGAGAATTTCATTCACGTTTAAACCGCTGAACCGATTTAGATGAAATTTGGTATAGAGATAGTTTGAGTCCCGAGAAAGGAAATAGAATAGTTTTTATCCCGATATTCAAACGGAATCGACACTTATGTGGGCAAAACCGCAGGGCGCTGTTAGTTAATAAATAATGCGTACCGTACTGTGAGAAAGAAAGAAAGAAAGAAAAATTATTTATTGCGACTCGTACAGGAAGATCACAAACTAAACTAAATACAGCAAAATAAAAAAACCAAGTTATATAATATATAACTTGGTTTTTTATTTTGCTGTATTTCTCGCTCACTGTATTACTCGCTGTATTACTCGCTCACTGTATTACTCGCTGTATTACTCGCTCACTGTTTTGTTACTTTTTTATATTATAAAAAAAGTAATAAAACAGTGAGCGAGTAATAAGCATGATATCAATTCGTTAAGATGTTACCATCGACTGACTTTTAAGAGCTTTCCCACAGTTGTTGATTTGTTTTCTCTGGAGAATTGATGTTATGGTTAAGCATATCTTTAGAATAATTGGCCTATGACGTTCCCACTGTTGGGACACAGGCCTCTCTGTGAGAGGGAGTGGGCCGTAATCCACAACGCGGGCCCAGTGCGGTGACATATCTTCGAATTTTTGGTGATTATGGTTAAGAGGAAATGCGGGTGGTCGTTTCTCCATAGAAACGCTCTCAGCTGTTTTCTTTCTAGTTAATGACCATAAAGCAATGATTTTTTACAAAATAATAAATATTAACTACTTGTACATGTATGTCCCTATGTTTTCCTTTTTGATGATACATTATTTTTATAAGCACTAGAACCCTCAAAAATGCCGATTTAAACCGCTGTCAACATAGGCCTAGTGTACAAATTTGAAAACTATTAATGAAAAAGAAAAACATAGGTACACAGTGTATATCCCTGTTATTCAGTTTATGAAATATCTTTTAAATTGATCCAATATTCGAGGAAGAAATGAGCGAGAGCCAAACCTCGAAATACGACTTTTTACTTAGGATTTTTCAAACGAGACGTTTGAAAAATCCTACGTAAAAAGTCGTATTTCCGACCGCATTACCTCTTAAGCTACAAATAATTGAAATCCGAGTCTATTTTGGTCTATTGAGAGTTTACTGGTCCTTTGACAATTTTTCATTATGTTTGGAAATCACATTAAACGATACAATTTCATAATATGACGGCGTACGTTGTGTGCTACTGCTAAATATAAGATCCTACGTTCGATGGAAAATAGTTATTGGGTTTTTATCAAGAAATTATTTATTATTTTTAGCAGCAGCCTAAGTCCGAATTTATGCTCGGTTTGTAGTACAGATATTCTATTTTACGAAGTCCGTTCGGCTTTGATTGTAGTAGTGACGTATCCCGATAAGCGCGCTCCCACAGCGGCTGCCCCTTGCTGCCGTCGCATGAGGCTATTTCCGCGAATGTGTACCGTTTTACTTCACCCATTGTTGAGTCTCTGTTGATCACAATGTGCATGTGCACGCTTGACAACATTTATAGCCAAACGGACTTCGTGACATAGAACATCTTTAATAGGTTCGTCTCATTTAAAATAAAGTCCTCCGGACCGTATTTCGGTCACGGCGGCCAATCTCAACGGAGACTAGCCTTCGGCGCGGGAGATATTATAGTCCACAAGTGTGCGCGTAGACACAGGTGCACTCCTTCTTCCCACTCTCATAGTCCGATTGGACGGCAAACCGACACGACCGGAGACAGATCAGGCGCAGGACCAACGGCTTAGCGTGATTTCCGAAGCACGGGGGGTATCACACCGCCAACTTTCAAACTTCGGGCTGTTAAGTACTAACAAATTCCTAATGGAAAAACTCAATAACACTTTGCCTGGGAATAGAACCCAGAACCCCACGATCAGCAGTCGCACTTGCGACCACGAGACCAACCGGGCAGTTTGTCTCTTTTATATGGGGATTGAAAACATAACTGGCTATGCAGTTGTTCTGTACACCTTTATCTACCTACCCCTTTGAGGAATTAGGTGATATAATGTTATAACAAAATTTATTTTTTCCTGCTATTTTATCTACAGTAAGGTTTCATGTCAAAAATGGAAACAAACTTTCTTCTTTATTAAATAAACCGATGATGTCATTTGTGTTATAAACGTTTGACCTAAGATATTATGTAAACATTCAATAAAAAAAGCCTAAAAACTACAATCACCAATATTTTTGTAGTATTTGTAAACAGATATTAAATACATCTACATCTTCTATTTGATAGATCTGATGAGAAAGGACCAGATTTTCAATATTTTTCGATGTTTTGCAAAATGCTAAACGATTTTTTTTGTTCAGAAAAAACGTTTCTAACGGTTAAACAATCGTTACTGAAAATATTAAGGTTTCAATAAACCACACGGAACTGAAACGCACAAACAACCACAAAATCTGAAAGTACCACTTTCAGGTATCCCCAAACAGAGTTGCCAAGCAACGTACTATCACTAATCACCAACATTACATAAACGAAACGTCACAATCATGCATTTTTATATAACGCCAGTGGCACGCCACCACCAAGCCTCGCTCGCGACGAGCCAGTCCCCCGCTGTCAACAGCCCGCGCCACACGTCCCGTCAAACAGAAATGAAACTCGACCGAAAGGACCAAATTTAAAAACCGCGTACCCCAAAAACATGTACTAAACATCCTCAAAAAAAATAACCAAATATTCACCCTTTGTAACAACATAAGAAATGAAAGTGAAAACAACAGTGCACTGACCGAGGCAACATGTTCAGCGAAAATAGATGGAAAGTTATACTGTTAGTGGTGGCGTCGGTCGCCGCTGTCGAGCCAAGCCGCGCGCTCAGCCTAGTCTACCAGAAGCCGTATAAAAACGTCATGTTTGTGCCCAAGAATCTGTACCGGAGGACCAGAGCGAGACAATCCCGAGTGCTGTTTTTGGATGAAGACGAAAACCATCAGCCGTTCGGAAAGGGCGAAATAGATCTGACTCTAGATAAGAACTACTCAAAAATCAAGTTTGATGATCAACCAGATTATGAGTTCACGTCTCCTGAGGATGGTGAAGTGCCAAAGAAGCTGAATGAAGACCTGCCTTCTGGGAACGAAAGGTTCTATGAACCGTTGCCTCGGTTTCGACCTTACTCACACCATCCTCATTACTACCAAGGGCGGTTTGGTCGGACGTATGCTCCTAACTATGCCTTCGATCCTTATCCCGTCGTTCCCTTCGCTCCTTCGGTTCGGAATGGGTACTACCCTGGTTGGAAGGCCAGGAGTCCTCGAGTGGTCTTTCCATACGCGTCGGAGAGTGTAAATTCAGTTCAGACGAATTCTCACGCCGGACCTGGTGGATTTAATGATAATGTAGTGTTTCGTGATCAAAATTTCGGTTTGAACGACGTTGGTGATGAGCAGGCGTTGCAGGATCTTGGAACGGGATCAGGATCTGGTGATGGATTTGCTGACAGAGGTGAGTGGTCCTTTTGCCATATTTTATACTCAGAGAGTTGTAAAGACGTTATGTAGGAGACTGGTTGCGGGTGTTAATATTTTGAATTCGGAGAAAGGATTAATGGAATTATAAAGTGTAGCTGATTATATCAAATGCTTGAGTGAAATCTCTTTTAAAGATATTTATATTAAACGCGATATGGTAAAGATTTGCGTTTAAAACAAATCGAAAGTTTTTATAAAGAAACGTGTCATTTAAAGACGATTTTTGCGCAAATTCAATGAATAGTAATCCTATAAATAGCTATGAAATTAGGGACACCCCTTGGTTTTTCATGGGTTGGGAATTCTTTCTGATTTTCTTGAGGTTTTCTTGAAGTCAGTTTGCAAAATCCCCGGGAAACTCATCCTAATTTTCTGCGAATGCTTTAGCAGATTTTCAATCGCCTTAAGAATATTTTAAAATGGATCATTATTTGATATACAAGCGCATCTCTGTATGATTTTCTTTTGTACATAACTATCTATGTGTAAATAATGATAATAGAATGCAACTACGCTGGTCTGGGAGAAAAATAAATAAATAAAGTTTATTGAATGTTTATCTACACGCCAAGTTGGCGAACTCATAAATAAAACTTAAATCAATTGTTTATTTTAAGATTACTTTGGTTGTTACTTAAAGATTTAAGCTAAATATAGGAATTTACCATAATGATTTTTGAAGTACTTGTTGATCGACAATATTACGATGGGCGGATAATTGTGCAGATATGCCATTAGTACATAAAGCATTTTTAAATAATATGTAGAGAACGTACCCCAATTCGTCTTTCTTTAGATATTTTAGTTGACTTAGTTCGTAATTTCAAGTTAAGTTCGTTACTATTACTTAGTTCGATTGTATTTATTACTGCGAATAGTTGTGTCAGCGACTTTGTTCGCGTCGGAAAAGAATTAGATTTCATGGGTTTTATTTTTTTCGCGTCGAACTATAATACTTTTTCTAAAATAAAAGTAGCTTAAGTTACTTCTGATAACATTAGCTATCTGCCAGTCAAAGTCCCATCAAAATCAGTCCAGCCGTTTCGGAGATTAGGCTGCACAAACAGGTAGACAGACAGACAAAAATTTAAAAATATATTTTTGTTATAAGTACCGTATCTCTCACTCTCACAATTATGCATTTAGTAAAAAGATTTTAATTTGACATTACAAACAGACATCAATTTTATTTATTTTTTCTACGCTGCTGCTGCGGCTGCGGAAAACCTCAAGTGACGAAAATATAATAACCTTATCGTAAATTATATTTTCGAGCCATTTGGGGTTGAAACCCTCGGGCCGTGGGGTCCGAGTGCTCATGGTCTTTTTAAAGAATTTTCGAAACGGCTGGTTGACATTTCCCGTGACCCAAGGGCTGGCTTTTACCTTGGCCAGAGGCTAAGCATTGCTATACAACGTGGTAATGCCGCCAGTCTCTTGGGTACATTACCAGTCGACAGTGATGCGTATGAATTTTTCGACGCTATTTTTTATAGTTTTATTTAAGAGCCCCTAACAATTTCGCGGACTAAAAACAGAAAAATCAGTTTTTTTCAGCGCAAATTTCTCAATATCCTTAAGTTATCTAGTTTTTTTAAAAATACACAAGTATTTATCACCTATCTATCTAGTAAGTCTACGAATTTAATTTTTGATAACTACTTAATATAAATTCCAAAAAATAAAAAACAAACACACGTTTTTACGTAATCACGAAACACCAAGTTTTTCGATTGCTTTTTTAGCTTACTGGTAGCAAATAACGATCTGAAAAAAAATCCTAAATACTAGGCATATAATATATTAGTAAGTCTACGATTTATTTTTTTTAAGTTTAATGTATTAGTACCTGTAAAAAAATGTTAACTACGCTGAAAAATCCCAATAAAGTCATGTGCAAAACCGTCGTCTACGCGTAAGAATTTATTGAAAATAACAAAAAGTGTTAAATATTTTAAAATTTGAGATGTTTATCTACCAAACTCAATTTTTATATTTTTATTTTGACTACTAATTTAATTGTAGTAAAATATCTAAATAATGCCTTATAAACCGATGCGCTCGCTCGATGCATTCAGTCGCGCCCAAAGGCTTCTAGACGACGGACCTGTGTCGCCTGTGACGTTCGCCGCTCCCGTCGTAATTCTTGAATCGCGAGTGATTTTGTACTACGCCTAACCAGTTTTGAGACTGTATGAATATTTATTTTTTTATGTCAATAGTGTGACACTTTGTGATTTGTTAATGTTATTCATACATATTAATGTTTTGTATTGTACTTTTGGATAAACAAAATAATGTTTCGTTTGAATAAAGCTATCTTCAATATTAAAGTAATTTTCCTCCATGCCCCGCTCGTTTTCTCCTTGTTCTATACAAATAAAGTGATTAGCTTTATAAAATAGGACAAAATGACTTGCTATACTATACTCTCATGGTCTGCGGTCTTATGGCGAGGGAATACTACAGACCTCCCCGTCGTTCTGTATTACGTAAACAATAACACGTGTAATTCGTTTCAGACGTACCTTATAATACGCTGGTCACACTTTATAATTTGGTTTTACGAGTACTATAGTGAATGCCGTAATAGGTTACGATATTTTTATAGGGTACCTGAACATAACATGTCATAATCACCATAAAATCCATCCAGTATTACGCAATCTAGTAAGTAAAACTATGGAGTGCTAATAATAGCGGTTACGGACCAAGATTATTTGTTCCCGCTTCAACGCACACTACGATTATCAGTTTATAGTTCGAACGCACACAGACACACTGCGCTCCTATAATTACCTAATCTAATAGTGCGCCGAAATTGATAGGGGCTCTTAAGTTAGGATTTAATTTTGTTATTTTTATTAATTAATTATGTATTAGTTATAATTTGGTGTTATCGTTATTTTTATTTGTAGTATAGTATACTTATAGTATCTAAAGAATTTTTGGAAAACTATCAGCTAGGCATATAGATGCTGCATTTTTTGATAACACGAATATGGCGAATTAGAATGATCACTTCCTTTCTCGATTTAACCAATAGAGAAAATATTTAGCCTGTAAAGTAGCTCAAGCTCAAATTCAAAGCATTTATTTCAATTAAACCAGGCACTTTTGAATTGTCAAGAAGTCGGTCAGTCAGAAAATATGAAGCTAGTTGCCCATTCCAAAGCGTAGGTACCTATGGAGAAGAACGGGCAAGAAACTCCATGGACACTCTTATTAAATTATATTTTACAAAAATATTAGTTTTTACATCATTACTTTTGATAACAATGCAATTTTCCACAAACGTCTGCCCTTTGCCATTGTAAGATAGAAAAATTAAATCTAGAAGATATCTCAATACACTAAGGACCAATATTCTAATGCCACTTTTCAATAACACTTTTTTTTTTACTATTTTTATTACTATTTTTTTTTTACTATTTTTATTACTATTTTTTTTTTACTATTTTTATTACTATTTTTTTTTTACTATTTTTATTACTATTTTTTTTTTTACTATTTTTATTACTATTTTTTTTTTCAACGCTGGGCTTAGGACCGAAATTTGAAAATGCAACAGCGTCGATTATGCAAGGTAGGATGTTTGGTAACTACATTCTTTTCACAAGGCAAACGGAGGGATAACCTTTGTAGGCGAACAAAGTCGCGGGGAACAGCGTGTACTGTGTTACATAATGAAGAATGGAGATGAAAATGCGCTTGTACTCCACACAATGCAGTGAAACCAGTCAATGTCATACAATTCGTACATACTTAAGTTTATTATGAAAGGATGTCGGTATCTAAAGATTTTGGAAAGTGCTACCTTATATAACACGTTATGTTTACTATTAATGTGAAACCCACCTAGATTCTTATGTTTTTTGCTATTAGTTGTGTATTTTTGTTATATTCTCGCAGATTGTTGGGTCGGCAAGAAAGTGGGGTGATTTATTTCTGTGAAGAAAAATTACGTTGTGTGTAGTTTATAGAGCATTTATTTCAACCAGAGTCGAAAGGTGGAACCCGTGACTGATTTTAATCTAGGTCATAGACAAAAATGAAAAAACAGATGTTCAAATAACCAATCACAATATTGCAAATGAGTTTTGACAGCAGATTTAAAGAGACATGCTTTATGATGACCTTTCTGAACAACACTTCAGAAATGAGCTAACAAAAAATCAAACTCAAATCAGCTGATCTAGGTGGCCATCGTTATTTCAGTCACCTGATCACAGCAGTTTATAGTTTGTTAGTTGATTTTTGTGTTATTAATTTTATTGTCGTGACTAGCACGTGCTTTGGAGTTAGCACGCCGCCGGATGGCCGAGTGTCATTAAGTCATTTATTGATTTGTTAACATAGGTACAAATTATGGTTGTTATAAAAATAAAATAAAAGTGCGCTATGTTATGCCAGCCAGAAGGCGTACAAAATTCATTAAAAAATGTCATAGATATTTAAAATGAAAACATAATTACAATTATTGATTGCATAAATGTCAAAAACAGACATCACATGTCGTGATTTCATTGTTTTAATTAAAAAAAACACTGTCATAGTTATTATTATTGTAGCCATACTTTGACAGTGTTGCCACAGTGGATATTATTAAATAGACCTCATCCATCGCTTTCCATCAGGAGTGATCGGGGTCAAGAGACGGCCAATTTAGCAAAAAAAAAAAAATAAGTTCACGACATAATCCTTTCAGAAACCCCTTGCGAACAAATTACGAAAGAAACAAACTATGTACCTAGTTTTTCCCAAAATGAGTTCATATTAGTGCGTGTATTACCATACACGCATACCATAATTATGTAATGGTATGTTGACATGCGATTACCACATGCAAATACAGGTCTTAGTGAGAATTCAGAGCCCATAATTGCTTAATTG
Source organism: Luperina testacea (assembly GCA_927399505.1). NCBI lineage: Eukaryota > Metazoa > Arthropoda > Insecta > Lepidoptera > Noctuidae > Luperina > Luperina testacea. Next base: position 4,647,082 of record OV656782.1, read on the forward strand.
TGCGTTTTACGGTATTGTGAAAATATGGCGGACAGTTGCGTGCAATATGTTTGTTTTGATCATCCAATGATGTTTTTTTAGAATTATTTGAATGTTCTGTGTCCAGCCGGTCGATTCTGTGAAATTCTCACTGTGAAAACTTAGGTGAAGTGAGTTTGTTTTTGGTAGGAATTGACACTATTGACAGCCTTAGATTAATAATTCTATGTTGACAGCTCACTCCACGCTCACTTCACCTAAGTTTTCACGGTGAGAAGGTTACAGAATCGCACTGCTGTAATGTTAATTACTTTGCATACCTAGTATTGTATACAATAAAGTATTTTCTAACTGAACAGACAGCTGTGCTGCTGGGGAGTTTGTTGCGCCACTTCTTCTCCCCAGTGAAAGCACTAGGATTACTAGGAAGTGATGAAGGTCGGTTTGGGGGACTGTCGTTTGTCATTTTGACGTTTGAAAAGTGCTGATTCTCAGCCTAGTTTGAATAAATGACTTTTGATTTCGATTTGATCTTGAAGCATATTGTTGATAGATGTTTTCACTTTTGTTGACAATTTCATAACGCAACATCACGTCCGAGTTCCCCGAAATGTTAGGCAGATTTGTACCTATTGTACATACGCCAGCATATCAAGCTACCCGAAACTGTCAAATTTTCCCGATCAACTTTGAACCTTATACTTTAGCGATAAAGTTGAATATCTATAAAAAAAAATGACAGAATGTAGTAGCTTGATTTTGATTGAATTCGATTTAATTTTTTTAAATTACTTTTTTTATTTCGTAATTTTTAGTTTTAAGTAAAAACTGGAATATTTTTTTGTAGTAGGTAATAGTTTTGTTGTAAATATTGCACTAGAATTTGACCAAGGTTTTGAGATGTTTTTCCTTTGACACTACACCCGTAGCTCGTATCAATTAGTCAGGCCGTCACACTTAAACTTATTACTCCATATCTTGAAAATTACTGAATCGATTTTGATGAAACTTGCACTATGCCCCAAGTTGAAGTAAATGTAAGCCAATAAAAAAAGGCCACGATTCGAGTAAAGGCTCCTTCAAACAGGCGCGACACGCGATGAAATCGCGCGCGACACAAAGGCACCGCAAGTCGCGCAACGAGGAGCGGTACCTTTGTGGAACGCGCGTCTCGTGTCGTGCGTCGCGCCAGTTTGCAGGAGTCTTAATAGTTGCGGAGAAATGCGTGGACAAAGATACATACATACATACATCTATGAAACTTTGTATATTTGTTTGGAAGCCCTAATAGATTGTCTTATGTGAATATAATGCAGTTCTAATAATATTACATACATACTACGTGTCGAATTGATAACCTCTTTTTTTTTAAGTCGGTAAAAAGGAATTAAATACATTGTAAAATAGAAACAACACACACTGAAAAGTAGTGATTTATGTCCTAATAAAGAAACAGGTTTTACAACTATCAAATAAATAACATGATTAGTTGCTATTATATCGAACAAACAGACAGACACTCGAACATATCCATAGCAGGAAAATGATAGGTTTTTTAGAACTTTGTTAAACTACATAATCGGTAACGTACTTCCGTACAAGATAAGGCAGGAGTAAAAACTACTGTTAATATGATGAGAATGTAGCGGTATCTACAAACGCCACATGCGAACAACGCGTCATACTGACGTCACGCAATATCCTGCATCTCGCAAGCAGAGTTTACCGCGCAACTAGCATAGATACAACGGCCCGACATGAATCATCGAGCAGTTGCCCGCCAGACACAACACCCGTCTGGTCGGAGGATCCTCCCTTTTCTATGGAGGATGAGTGAACTTTACACCCTGTTCCTCATGCCTCTCTCATGCCTCTATGGTCCTATGTACAGACGCCAGCACATCAACCTACCACAAACTGTCAGATTTTCCCAATTAACTTTGAACCTTATGCTTTAGCGATAAAGTTGAAAATCTGTTAAAGAAATCTGACAGATTGTGGTAGGTTGATGTGCTGGCGTCCGTACATCACTCTACCATCATACATTGATATTCTAAGATGCAACAGTTTCATAAAATGACTTTCTGTGTTATAAAATTATGACTAAAATAACATAAATTTATGAATTATAGTAAACAAGGCGACACATCAAGCTATAAATTTCCAGTTTAAGCTTATTTCCAGTTCCAGTTTATTTCCAGTTTTGGCCTCGCGTTGTATAGGTTTTTCGTACAATCAGAAGTCAGCTTATACTGGTTTTCGATTTCATGCCGTGTTGATTCATAGCACGCGGATTAGGTTTAGAGCAAAGTTCTTTTTTAGTTGAGTATATCAAGCTGACATGACCGTTTTTATCTGTTTACCACATTTTTTTTTTGGCTAGGGCATCTCGTAGTGACCTTGAGAGGTCGTGACTACTTAACCGGACTATCTTGCGGTTGCCTTGAGAGAACTCAAAGCCTCCAGCCAGGGGCTTAAACTAACTAAGTAAACTAAGCGACTACACGCTAAGGGCACCCCCTGTGGGGTACGAGCCTCGGTTTAGAGCGTCGCTCTGGGGAGAGGGCAGCAAGTTGGGACAGGCTGGATCGAATTTTGATTATTTAACGAACGATGGGGTCGGCATTTCCTGATTGACTACTCTGAGAAGAAATGCCGAAACAAACTCAGAGGTCAGAGTCGGGGATTTAAATCTAAAGGCTCAGCTGCGGCGCGGGCTGGCACTACATCGAGCAAGGGTCGGTGGGAGTCTGTTTACCACATCTTTAACTATTCCTTATATACCGGTGCAAATTAAATTTGCTGGCGAAACACCGCTGCCGAGGAGGGCATAGATATTTAATCATAATAAAACATAAAAGATAATTTCATGAGCTTTTTTTGTGTCATCAATCGCCTGTATTGTTGTCATTTGAAATAACAGTTAAAAAAAAACAGTTTTGTTTTGTATAAACTTCACAGACGTGTTGGCTATCGACATCTAAATACGCTAAAACAAAAAAAATGTCTTTTCATGTCTAGATATTTTTATTTTTTTTTTATTTGAAATGGGTTTGCTCTTGACTCTAATCTAGGTCAGAGATGACAGAGACAAAGTCTACGATGGAGTGAGCTCACCCAGAAGAAGCCTGTTCACTCTTACTTTGAAGGGATTCGGGTTGTATGCACTCGGAAACACAAACGCAGGTAGAGAGTTCCACTCTTTTGCTAATATATACAGTATGTTAACTAACAGAGGGCGTTCCCGTTAACCCGCAATAGTATAGCATCCATACATGCTAAAAAAAATATTACCATTCGAAAATAAAATGTTTTTATTTTTTTTTATATTAAAATATTCACTAAAAATCGTAAATTGATACTATATTTATTTAATTAATTCTAATTTATTTAATTAAATAAATTCCGACATTGCTGTCCTTCAAGTACGCGTGTACAGAGTGTTTCTTTAACGTATCAATTTACGATTTTTAGTGAATATTTTAATATAAAAAAAAATAAAAACATTTTATTTTCGAATGGTAATATTTTTTTTAGCATGTATGGATGCTATACTATTGCGGGTTAACGGGAACGCCCTCTGTTAGTTAACATACTGTATATATATATAGATATCGATAATACCCACCGCATCCGTGAAGTTTCACTAGTTCATTTAATTTGACTTCAAGAAGTCATTATATACGCACGACGACATAAAATCAAGCTACAGTACCCGGCGATAAATATTGTACATCGACCTTTTTACACAAAACTATTTTATACAAAGAATAAAAATAAATATCAAAAGAAGCAAAATCATAATTGTTTTAACAGCTCCTAATAGATACCGGACTGTTTGTATTTCGTGCGACAGAGATAACGCTCTACGAAGCCGAAATTAGCCGATTGTCTCTTTCCAAAGATCGATGTGCAATATTTATCGGCGGGTACTGTAAGTATCTATTTATTTATTTTTTTAAATTTATTTATCTATTTCATGTGTCGACACCCTTGCGCCATCCCATCTTTCTAGCACGGTGGGCTGTGCTGTCAGGTCAGATACTAGAGCAGGCTTTCCAATGCTATGGATAAGTAATGTGGAACTATTAACTATTAACCCAATGCAATGGCTTGGCACGCGACGATGGTAAGAGACCAGACGGAATGACCATAATGCCCTGGAAGGTTGGTAGGCCTTTGGTGTGGGATGTAACGTGTGTTGACACCCTTGCGCCATCCCATCTTCCTAGCACGGTGGGCTGTGCTGGGACGGCTGCTGCTGGTGCAGAAAACCTCAAACGGCGAAAATATTCCAACCTGATTGGGAGTTATATGTTCGAGCCTTTGGGGTTGAAACACTAGGGCCATGGGGTCCGAGTGCCCACTTGGTTTTTTGAGATATAGCCAAGCGGTTAGTCGACTCTTCACGTGACCAGAGGGCTGCGTCTATTTCTTGGCCAAAGAATTAGCATCGCCATACAACGTGGTAATGCTGTCAGCCTCTTGGGCACTGTTCCTGTTCCTTTTTTTGATGCCCTAAGATTTTTTTTGCTTATTTTTTCATATAAATGTACATTATTATTATTATTTTAAATATTAGCATAGATTATATAAATATTATCATGTTATGGATTTGAAATAAGTATCTATTTCAGTTTAAACTGATCTAATCTCAAAAGCCTATACAATGCCAAGTCAGCTTGAATTAGCACAGTATACCTATAGCTTGATACATCGTGAGTATATAAACACGCCACACGTATTATAAACTGGGAAATCATGACACAGCTGCGCGTGCGACGTTTATAAGCTTAGTATTATCACACAATCGGTAAAAGTCTTATTGTGCTGACAACACAGCGAGTCTGAGTCCACTGGAATCGGTAGGCGCGTGGTTAAGTCACCACGACTCATAGTGACTAATAAAGTGACAATGTGCTGATTCTGTTGTTCACAAACTGAATTAAATTTAAGTTCAGTGCATCTTTTTCTTTCCATTTCATTAAGAAAAGGACAGAAGATAAATTTTAGTTTAGACCTGTCCTGACCTGACCTGTAGAAATTAATCAGCGCCGGACGTAAATTGACGTAACTTTAGGAGGCAAGTTTTTAATCACGTCTAAACTGGTATAGAGTAGGTAGTGTATGGTTGCTGGCTGGCTTGTAACTGTACGCGTAGTAAACAAAGTTATCCCTGGAAAGTAGTACTATTTTAACAATGTTGCTGTAGGGTGCTTCCCTAACACAAGTAATGTCAATGCAGATGTCAAATGTCAAATTTAAACTTAAATGCAGAAAATGTCAGTGAATGCTCAACGGGATGAATCTAATTAAAAATGCAAATTGTCCGACTCAAATCACGTCTAATTGAACACTAAAATATAATATACATAATATATGCATAGAACAATGCGATATGTCAGTGTCAATGTAGGTAGCACTGCCAAATGTAGGTCGCGTCCAAAGTGCAAATACGCGAGCCTACTGGATAACTTATTGTAATAAATATATGTTGAAACCCATGTACGTGCACCGTACAGTCGGCTTGGATGACCTTAATAATGCATATGATGCCGCAATCAACCTGGCCACCTACAGGACACAAACTATATAAGATTAAGGGCGAATTCCACCAAGCTTTTATACCTAGAATAAGTCTTATCCTGAAAATAAATTTTGATATTTTGACAGATTTCCATACTGTAACTGTCAGACGTCAATTTTATTCCGCGTAACTACAACAACAACAACAAAACAACAACAACAATAACAAAACAACAACAAACAACAACAATTACAAAACAAAAACAAACAACAACAATAACAACTTTGGTAAAATCAGCCCTAAGAGTACCATCGCGATGGTACTCTGAGGTTAAATAGAAAAGAAGAAGAAGTACTATTTTGATGATTACCTCCTTTCTACATCTAGTATAGCTATATCCGTGTATAACTAAACGAACGCGTGAAGGAAGGCGGCGCAAACGCAGCCGACGACATCGTAACAACGCTCAAAACGTACCGCGACGAAAAAGTACGACAACCGACACTTTAGTCATTAGTGAATGCATTGTGGAATGGAGGAGTTTCAATGAGTTTCTATGTGCGCAAGAGTGGTTATGGAATGTTTGGTAAAAATTGGACGGGAATGGAATTTAAAGGGCTTAGTGATCTAGAACAACAATATTTTTATTCACTACGTTTCACCTTTCCATGGTTTATGTTGGACTGTGTTTGTCGCTGATCATAACAGAGGCAAAAAACCATAACCATCCTTCTGGCGCAGTCGGGTAAAAAAGAGGTGCAAATAAGATAATTATTTCTGTATTTATTTATAACTAAATACATCATCGAGTATTTCGGGACGTCAAAGTCAAAGATTTATTTGCAGATAAATATGGTTACAAAAGTTAGTATAATAGTTTATATAATAATATTCTTTGGCCAAAGAATTAGCATTGCCATTCAACGTGGCAATGCTGCCAGTCTTCTGGGCACGTTTCCGGATGACAGCGATGCGGACGAGTACTTTGACTCCTAAGTGGACACTTTGATTTTGTATTTATTTGTATAGTAAGTTAGTTAGTCATTTAAGAGTAAACTAGTCGCGAGCTCGAACACACTGGTGGTCATGGCCAAAAAGCACGCTGTCTCACCTGGCTTCGTGTCCAGAAAAATAAAAATAAAAATTCATAAATAAAAATCTATAAAGATAAATTCATATTCTTAGGCGGTACGAAATTCAGTGGGTCAGCTAGTATATTATATGTTAGTGTTACCTTGTACATTATAATTAAGACTTTTTCTTTGTATTTAAATAAATATATCTACTAAATACAAGCTCCTGCCTGCAATTTCGTTAGAGTCCATCACACTCAATCAGGATTAATTTGGCTTTTGTAAAATCCTTTCTTAGTGCACCAAACCTCCTCAATCCGAAATATTTTTTTTTATTATGTCTTTCGATATTTAAACTGTGTTGTGTTGTCACTGGTCAGTCAGTTACGGAACTCTGGCATATTTCTGAGAATTTTTTTTGGTCCTTGTAGTCAAATCTCGAGATTTTAATCAAGCTTGAACTTCAATTCCCAAATGATCAATTCGATAACCCAAGGTGATAGACAATGAAAATTTCCCCTTTGACCATTCCACATTCTTATACCACGATAATATTATTCAAAAACACATACAAATCTTAGTAAGAAAATGTGTGTATTTAAGATAATAGTTTCCTCCTCACTCTGAGTCGTGACTGGCTGGCAGCCCGACTTGCAAGAGTGAGGTACAGACGCCCGCACATCAAGCCACCCGAAACTGTCAAAATTTCCCAATCAACTTTGAACCTTATGTTTTAGCAATAAAGTTGAAAATCTATTAAATAAAGACAGATTGTAGTAGTTTGATGTGCTGGCGTCTGTACCCTAACCTTTCCCCTGACTCGACATTCACGAATTAATTACATTAGAAATTACGGTTTTTACTCACTTTTACTTGGTTTTATCACGATTATTATAATGTAGTCAGAGTTAAAGCTCGATTAAAACTTAACGTGCTTTCTGAGGCACGGAGGGGTCTCGGTATGTAAAGACCTCTCAATACAATACTAGGTTATGTAAAGTAATTAACATTACAAGACACAGAACATTAAATTAAATTGTTTGCCATATATCAGCTAACCACGCCAATATACCAACATATACAATAAAAACTATATTATGTCCTCAAGCAAAATTATAATAAATAAAAATGGAAAATGTAAATAAAAACATATTACCTAAATAAAAGCCTCCGGGCATAAAGGGCGTGACAGCTTACATATTTATGCAATGCTGGGTTCTGTTCACTTGAAGTCACAAAATAATGCTATGCTAATATAGTTCATTTTTTAAAACCAGAGACTAATCTGACAGGTGTAATGTCAAACTTCTATACTAAAAAAAACGCAAACATAAAATACTTAAATGTCAGATTAGTCTCTGGGATAAAAAAAAACGAACTTTAGGAGTATAAATAATATGGGTTTTCGTCAGTCACACCCAGGGCACTTTGCAGGTAATCCCACTACATTTGGTAAATGCTATTGCTAGATGCTGTTCATCACCGTTCTCATGTCCTCATCTTTATTTATTGGGCTCAGCGCAACACGTTTTCTTTTTTGATACACCTCCATTATCTCAGTGTCCACCCATTTTAAAACCATTTCAGCTTTCACGCTATAAGTATATCCATCGTTCCTTTTGTCTTTACCTATTTTTATATCCATCTAAACCTTTTCCCACAGGACCGATTCATTCGATTCCATAAAAAAAATGGTCCTCTTGAACCTAGGGTGTGGTTTCATAGCATCACCTATTCTAATGATAGTCATTTGTTTGCTTGCATATAACCATAGCAAAAGAAATTCCATAGAAACTATAAACAATTTCTTAATTTACAATTCAAGTAATAAATCTGCAATGATAAACAAAACGTTCAAAAGTTTCTTTCCGCAATGCTGCCAACTTTACAGCCATAAACTAGCGCTAGTGTTGCCAATACGAAAAATTCAACTCAGGAAATTTTTGCTGGTAAAAAAGCTATTGTAAATTTTGCGTATCGAAATGATCTAAATTGTGGTGATTTGTTAATTGAATTGTGATACTATTTTCTTGTAGTTAAGGTATGTATTTCTTTGTGTTTGTAGTGCACTCTCAGTTTTCCTTGCGTGCTGAAATGTAGCGTGTGTATATTTAAATGAAGGGTGGGCTTCAATAAAATGGTGTCGGGTATTAAGGCTTGCTTTTACCGCGTTATATTTTGTGATATTCTAGTTAAATTGCATGTTTTACATAGTGGCGAAAAGTTGAACACGTTTTTGTAAGTTAGAATTAATTGTGATTTGGATTAATTTAATTCTAAGTAGCACTAGTCTGATTAAAATTGATTTACTGCCTCGTCGGTCGCAAGCTTTACTAGGGGTTCATACTCTTAGTCCATCAACGAAGATATGGGCTCGTCCGGAAGAAGTTGTTCTGTCAAAACAAGTGACAAATTAAATTTTCGGACGGGCAAAATCATCGGGCGTAAGGGCAACACTGGTGTCGATTTCCTTGTTCACAGACTAAACTAAATTTAAGTTCAGTGCATCTTTTTCATTCTATTTCACTAAGAAAAGGACAGAATATAAATTTTAGTTTATTCCTGTCAAATTAATCATCACCTGACGCTACTCCATACAAGTTCTCTACTAAAATTACGTCAATTTACGTCAGCGTCAAGTTACGTTGCCTGAGGGCGTCCCACCTAACCTTTCCACAAAAGACCATCTGAGGCATCGATCTACATGGTCTCTGTGACCTCCGAGTTTGTTTCGGCCTTTCTTCTTAGAGTCAGAAAGAAAATGCCGACCTCATCTAGTTTAAATAAAAATATGATTGACGTGTAAAAGTGTTTGTGCAAACATACTTACAAAATAAAATCATTTAACATTTACCCCTTTGAAAATAACAGGCATGATGTTATATTTTAATATGAAGGCTTTAGCAAGCCTGTAGCATTTTGTATGTACACACAATTCATATTGAGTTAAGAGAAAGAGCTTGAAAGATGATCATGACCTCCATACTCGCTCTTGCATTAAGTTATTGCAAATTAATGATTCTACAAACTAGTCAACAAAGAGAAAACTGAATAAAACGACTTTTATGACCCGTTCCACCGACTCCGGATAATTTAACTGGCAGATAATGTCTTATACAACATCAGTTTGATTGTTAATTGAATTTATCTGGTGGTACGTTGCTATCTCGTACATTGAAAGAAAGAAAAAGAAAGAAAACGTGTTTATTTAGCACAAAGCTACAAGTGCACACAACAAATAATAAAAAGAGAAAAGAGAAGAAAAGAAAAAAGAGAGAAAAAGAGAAAGAAAAAAGACAAGAGAAAAGAAAAAGAAAGAAAATAAAGAAAAAGAGAGAATGAGAAAAAAAGAGAGAAAGAAAAGAGAAAAAGAGAACTTAAGAGAGAAAGAGTCCTTTATACTAATAGTAACTCATTCTTCAAAATAAAAAATTGGATCGTAATTTTCAGATTTAAATATTTTTAAAACTTATATTTTTATTCCCAATGTAAAAAAAGGGTTATGTAGACACCTCCTTTTCGAAATAAAAATACGGAACATCATTAATATGAATATTTAAAAAACACCAGAGTGGTGAACCTAATAAGCAGATTTTTAAGAATGTACCACTTAACGATTCTAATTTGACAAAAATATTTGGCTTCCAAGTTCAGAAATGAATTTCGTAGAAACCCGTTCAAATCTGTGCGGTTCTTTCCTCAAAAATTCCATTTCATACGTTAATCTGCATGGTCCTCACATAGCCTGATCAAGATTATGTCTGGACTTTAAAAAAGACTGACCTTTGAGTTTGTTACGGTGTTTCTTCTCAGAGAAGTCGCATAGGAAACAACGACCTCGTCTTATTTTAAACTTTACTTTTTGTTTTAATTGAGAACGCTTTTTTCATAACCTGATTTCATGTCTCTTTCTTTTAAAATGTAAAGACGCCAGCACATCAAGCTACCCGAAACTGTCAAATTTTCCCAATCAACTTTGAGCCTTATTCTTTAGCGATAAAGTTGAAAATCTATTATAGAAATTTGGCAGATTGTAGTAGCTTGATGTGCTGGCGTCTGTACTTTCATACAAACCTTGTCCTTGACAATTACGAACACAACAAAACAAAAATCTGCTAAATCAGTCGAGCCGTCCTCAAGTGATGATCCTTCATACATAAGGCAAATGGATTTTTATTTATGAAAATTTACAAAAATAAATTATTTATTTATTTATACTGCCCTACTTTAAAATCTCTTAAATCTCTCTCACAAGACTTCCACATTTCTCTTTTCGCTAAAAAAACATCAAAATCATCAAATCACACATCCAATTTGCCACCACAATAACCAAACCAGAACGACCTCAAACATCGATAGAATAGTGATGTGACCCAACGCATCTAAAGATCGAATCGATGTCGATTACATCACCGGTTACATGAGCGCAGTTCTGTCAAGGAAGCCTGCGCTTGCGCAATCTTGAAAGCAGTAGAAAGTACCGGAGCCGACCGTTTGGTCTGTATCTGAGACTGTGCGGATAAATGTTAATTAGTTATGTTTTTAGTGAAAGAAAGCTAGGCTTAAACTTTGGGATGGTATAGTTTAGATTTGGCGGGTCAAATTTTAACCCCTCTATTTATAAACGTCGTTTAAAGTTAAGTTTAGCGGGATTGTCCGAAAGGATTACCGCTGGCCCGGAACATAAAGGGCTAAGGAAGGAACACGGGTGGGTTTTAGTCAGTAAGAGTCTGACACTCTCTTCCGCTCCACCCAGAGCGGGAGGGGTCATTTGATGATTTCCCATCCTGAAAAAAAAAGTTAAGTAATGATTAGCGACTGTTTAACTATATATTTTTGACGTTTAAACGTCACCTAACTTTAATCATCGTTTATAACCCCTAAGGCCCGAGTTCACCAACATTCAAACCAACGGTTAGGTATTGGTATAAACAGTTGGTTTATGTCAAATTTGCTAAGGAAATTTTAAATAGAGAACTGATTAAATATTTAATCAGTTGATTTAAATGTTAGTGAACACAAGGCTTAGTGTTGTGGGAAAAAATGTGGGTGTACGGATTTGGAATCCAAAAGTTGATCCTTTTCCGAGTATAAAATTAAATTAGTCGGAAGGCAAGAATTCTATGTATGTATTATGTTGCTGGCTCGCTATTTAATGGCAATGTTGTAGGGAAGATTTGAAAGAAAAAAGAAAGAAAGAAAATTCGTTTATTTGCGGCAAACATGACGCATAAAAATAAAAACACAAACGACAGAAAAGCAAAAATAACAATTTGGGAGAAATGTTGGGGGGAAGTTGGGGTTGGGGGGAATTTGGGGGTTGGGGATTTGCGTGAAAGAAGGGCGTTTTATTCTTTTATAACCTTTATAAAGCGAAATAAAAAAAAACATGGTTATATTTACTTAAAAAGCAGTCTTTTGGGTACATTACCAGTCGACAGCGATGTATATTTTAGTTTGCGATTAGTTTTAATTAAGTTAGGATATCACTTTGTTATTTTTATTAATTAATTAGGTATTTATTTACATTTTATTTTAATTCTAAAAAAACTTGAATTCAAATCTCTCTCGTCTTAGCATCATGCTGAGATAGGAGCCTTTTGGCCTCGTATAGGACTTTCTGTTTCATTTTCCTTTTGTTACTTTTTTTTTAATATACATAACTTGGTTTTTTATTTTGCTGTATTTAGTTTAGTTTGTGATCTTCCTGTACGAGTCGCAATAAATATTTTTTCTTTCTTTCTTTCTGAGATGTGATTGTGACTAGATTTTAAAAGTCTTTAGTTACGGGAATCGGCCCTCAGATGTACAGACGCCAGCACATCAAGCTACCCAAAACTGTCAAATTTTCCCAATCAACTTTGAACCTTATCTTTAGCTTTAGCGATAAAGTTGAAAATCTATTAAAAACATTTGACAGATTGTAGTAGCTTGATGTGCTGGCGTCTGTACAAAAAAAAATTATGTGACAGTCATACGGAAAAGATGTGATTAAACCCTTCAGCTCCGCTAATGAGACACAATTGATTTTCTATTGTTTCGTGACCCATCAGTCACGCGCGGAGCTTTACCGTCTAAACGTCAGTTACAGGGAACTCTCAAACATGGTGCTAATTTATTATGTTAGGTACTCAAGAGGGTCAGCGGGATTGTCCGAAAGGGTTACCGCTGGCCCGGAACATAAAGGGCTAAGGAAGGAACACGGGTGGGTTTTAGTCAGTAAGAGTCTGACACTCCCTTCCGCTCCACCCAGAGCAGGGGGGGGGTCATTTGATGATTTCCCATCCTGAAAAAAAAGGCACTCAAGAGCCGTATAATACTCCATCACGCCAGGTCCCACGTAACTCCAGGAGGCAAACCTATTACCATAAACCAAAGCATATTACTAGTTCCTTATCACACTAATATTATGAAGGCGAAAGTTTGTGACTGTGTGTGTGTGTGTGTTTATATGTTTGTTACTTCTTCACGCTCAAACGGCTGGACCAATTTTGATAAAATTTTGTATGGAGGTAGCTGACACCCTGGATTAACATATAGGCTACCTTTTATACCGATATTCCCACGGGATCGACGCTTACGTGGGTGATACTGCGGGGCGCAGCTAGTTAAACTATAAATTCTGTATTAGCCAATCTAGCTATAAGGAATTTATGCCTTAGGTATATGGCACTTCCGTCTGATAACACTCTGCACGCAGGTATTAATTTCACAAGTCTTTACGGTTATTAGCACCATTTTCCTTTTTTCCACTACAATTAATTAAATCATTACAGAAATAAAACTAAGTATCAAGCCAGATCAAGTATTCTGTAAAAATATTATCGTGAAAACTTAGGTGAAGTGATTGGTGACCAGCCGGTCGATTCTGTTAAAATCTCACCGTGAAACTTAGGTGATGTGAGTTTGTTTTTGCTAGGAATTGACACTATTGACAGCTCACTCCACGCTCACTCCACCTAAGTTTTCACGGTGAGATGGTTACAGAATCGCACTGCAGCTCTGGTTTTTGCGACAGCCGGCGTTATCCGCCATTGCTCAGCATAATGCTGCGACCCTACGCGAGGCAGAGGCTTCGCATAAGGTCGCAGCATTATGCTGAGCGATGGTCGTTTTGCGTGGATGTGACGTATATTTTCCCCCCAACTTGTTCTTTTCTTGTTTGTGTTTTTTCTTGCGTCGTGTTTTTACCGCAAATAAACTTATTTTGAAGTGGCTCAGTGAGCAGTGGTGGCCACTGGTGACCCAGTGGTATCGGCAGGCGCTTTACTTTGTGTAAATTATTCCCTCACTACTGCTCTCAAAACTGTGAAGGAAAACATCGTAATGTTCTAGAACCAAAAATTCGAAGACAATGTGACATCTACCAACCCGCACTGGGCCCGCGTAGTGGACTACGGCCCACTCCCTCACTGAGAGGAGGCCCGTGTCCCAGCAGTGGGAACATTCTGGGCTGATGATGTTAAACTTATTTTCTTTATTTCTTTCCATCGAAATAAATAAAATTCTTGTACAATTCAGTAATTAATACTGAGTGTAGTAATAACACTTTCTTAGGAGACAATACAGTACTCCCAGGCGTTATCATAGTTTTTTTGTTGCACATCAGTGAAACTAGCATTTTCACCTGACTCCGTTTGCTCCCACGATCATGAGATGTAGAAATTACGTATTGTTTACCAAATGGTTTTTGTTTAAAATGGTTTATTTTTAATATTGCGCTTGAGAGTTGTGTGGTAGTAGGTATGTAGTGAATGCAGAAGGAGAGTGTCATCAGCTGGGGCCGTATAATGGCGTATTAGTGCCGCCATTTTTCTAGTGTGAGACAGAGACGGAGCTATAGAAGTTCGATACCACCATCTCTTTTTTGCAATGAAATAATGATGGCCCTGGGTCGGTGGCTCGTTAATTTGATGAAGATTTATCTTGATGTTAGACTGTCGATGTCGTTCGAGTTGTTATTAAAGAGATTGCGTTTTCTAAGTCATCATAAGTTATTTATTTCATAAGAAAACACAGTGTGTTGAAAATATAACAGTGATGATAAATTAAATAATAACAACAAACAAAAAAAAACCCATAATTAAATTCATATTTAAAATTAATTACGCATTTAAAATGGAATAATATAAATAATAAATAATGTCAATAATTTAATAAAAGAAAATTAAATAATCACCGAAATTGCATTAAAATTTAAAATTCATTATCCATTATAAAAAATGGGCGGCCCGTGGCTAAATAAACAGACGCACAGGTCGATCGATCAGGTTAAGCTGCGCTTGCCGCGGTTTGTCTGTGGATGGGTGACCATCTTTACATACCGTGACCCCTCCGTGCCTCGGAAAGCACGTTAAACCGTTGGTCTCGGCTGTCATTCGTGGATCTTTGACAGTCGTTACGGGTAGTCAGAAGCCCGAAAATCTCACAACCAGTATAAACAATGGTTTTCGTATTACCCAGTAACTGGGTTGTGGAGGTCAGATAGGCAGTCGCTACATGTAAAATACTGGTATTCAGCTGCACCCGGTTAGACTGGAAGCCGACCCCAACATAGTTGGGAAAGGCTAGGCAGATGATGACCATTTAGCATGTCGATTTTTTTAAATTTACTTAGTCCTACTGGCCTTTTATTCGCAAAATACAGGGTTCTTGGTAAAACATTAACAACCTCTTAAGAGGTCATTGTACTCATCATTATGAACAACTTTTACTATGGGACCAAACCTGAAATCGCGAAAAAAATCAGCTGTGTAGGAAACAGCTGATTTTTTTATATTGATTAGTGCAATGACCTCATAAGAGTTAATGTTTTACCAATAACCCTGAATATTCGATTCACGCACGTTTGACCACGCGTTCTAACCCACACGGAATAATTCAATGAATTTGAATTCAACTAACGATGCTTATATACGATACATTGTTAGCTTATGTGCATCGTGTAAATAATATCGGACCAAGCGTTTATATGGGGACATACAAAAGTTGTTGGTTGGTATAAGTTAGACACAGGCCTCTCTCAACATGCTAAATGGTACCAACTGAAAATCACTACTGGGATCTTCTCCTGGGTCTGTCTCCATGTCTCCGGACGTTTTCTGGGGCCCACATGATGGTAGATGTGGCCCATTACTCACAATTGTGTCAGTCTTATTTAGGGCTGACAGTTTGCACTTGCCAATTTAGCAAGCATACTGTAGAGCCTAAAACAGTTGCTTCAGAACATCTAGGAATCTAAAGTCAGACTAAAAAAGCCGCCTATGTGCTAGTTAGTCCCTGCCGGGTCAGCGGGATTGTCCGAAAGGGTTACCGCTGACTCGGAACATAAAGGGCTAAGAAAGGAACACGGGTGGGTTTTAGTCAGAATCTGACACTCCCTTCCGCTCCACCCAGAGCGGGAGGGGTAATTTGATGATTTCCCATCCTGAAAAAAAGAAAGTGTGAGTTAGTCATCCCGCACTAAGGGTTAACCTACTCTACTACAACCGTGTTGGCGTTGACCCCCTTTTTATTACTTGCCATGAAAGAAGTAACAGTAACATGTATTCTGTGAAAATTCCAACTAGCTACCTTTTACGGTTAAAAAGACACATCCCTGTCATAGCCGGCGTAGGTTTAGTTGATTACGGAACCCTAAATTCCACTTCTGTCTACCAACAGCCAAAGGTTACAATAGCATCATCGGTAACCGTTAACCAGTTTTTTCGGTTGCGCAAGCGCAAGCATGAGATTATGCAACAAGATGGCGCCTCCGTTATCATATGTTCGGTAGAAATGTCAAAGATTTAAACTGTTGTGTAATACTTTAAATGTTGTTATTGTATTAAGTTGTTGAGGATAAAACTTCCGGTATGTATATTCATGAGTTGGCAGACGGATTGTGGTCAAGTTTTTTTAGGTAGGCAGAAATTACGGAACGTCACTTGCTACGATCCGTACATACTCCTTCAGTCAGTAAGAGTCTGACACTCCCTTCCGCTCCACCCAGAGCAGGAGGGGTCATTTGATGATTTCCCACACTGAAAAAAAAACCCGAAGTCTGTACTCAAGCAATTTCTTACAAAGTTACCCATACTTACCTACTTCCTTATAGAGATCTTAGGTCACAGCACAACCACATAAGATCAATTTAAGATTATTAATGTAATACCACGTTCTCGTCTGCGGAAACTATTGGCACCATCACTTCCCGTTTGTGTTGTAAGAGAAATAAAGCTATAATCGGTGAAATGAGTGGCCGACTAGTAAGATATCTGTCGCACCGCCGCCGCCGTCGATTAACGAGAAGCGAGTAGAGTTAACCTGTCCTTCTGCAGCGAGGAGTGAGACAGGGAGACTGAACAGACAGAAGTTCTGGAGTGGCGACCGCGTACCGGAAGACGTAGCGTTGGAAGGTGGTCCGACGACCTTGTGAAGGCCGCAGGAACCCGTTGGATGCGAGAAGCACAGAACCGGTCGAAGTGGAGGTGCTTGGGGGAGGCCTATGTCCAGCAGTGGACGTCTTTCGGCTAAAATGATGATTATGAGTAGAGTTAGCAACTTACACACGAGTTGGTGAGCAACGACTAGCGAGCGATTTCTCGCTGGTATGCGTATGCATGAGCAGTGGTGACTCAGGGGTAACGAGCGCGACTTACAATGCGTGCCACGTAAGAAGAGACTTGACACACCACGTGGTTTGACTTGCGCAGAACACGAATTTAGGTATCTTTAGCGGTATGAGTTCTGAGTGCGGGACGGGACCGGACGTCATAGGGGCAGCGGAAAGAGCGGGGGAGGCGGGGTCAAGTCTCTTCTTACGTGGCACGCATTGTACGTGTATGGTCGTAGGTTCGAACCCAAACCGGCGCTTTACTTTGTGTAAATAATTTCATCATCACAGCTCTCAAAACGGTAAAGGCCTCCGCTCTGTGAGAGGGAGTGGGCCGTAATCCACCACGTGGATCCAGTGCGGGTTGGTAGATATCACATGTCTTCAAATTTTTGGTTCTAGGACATGCCGGTTTCCTCACGATGAGGTTTACATTCTATGCAAATAAACATTTTCTATTCTATTAAATTGTATTTCGCCGGCACACATCCAGGCTGCTACCAAATCAATTCTATTGGAAAAAACCGATTAATACTTTGAACCCGGTGCCCCACACTCAGCGGTCGCGTTTGCGATCAATAAACCAATGAGACATTCTGACCACAAGTAACGGTGGTTAGTTTAATAGGACCACACAATATGGACTTCAGAATGCTTTCTGTATATGAGGCCCTTGAACCTATATCTTCAGATGTTGATCGAGGCTCTTGGCCATGAGGCCATTGGCCGTTCCGACTGTCGGTACAATGACTGGTGAGTTTACATTCCACATGTCAATAACCTCAGTGTTTTTCATCAAGATTATCAAATTGTCTTGTTGATGTAGTGGTTGTAAACATGGCTGGGGTCCTGCGGGGTATTTGCGTAACACACTATTAATAAGGCTATCAACTAGACTGTTTGTGTACGTGAATTTAAATGTTTGTAAACGCACCCAAGATACAGGAGTAATTCCCAGTGTGGGGCAAGGTTTTAAAAAAAACAAAAAATTGTGTTTCATTTTGACACTACAACAACATTCATTGCGTTATTTACATTTTTGAGCAGACAAATTTTTCGAACGTATGATGCAATGGTTTAGCAATATACTTCAAAATGATTGAGATTGATAATGTGTTACGCAATACGAGTGCTGCCGGTCGATTCTGTAAAAATCTCACCGTGAAAACTTTGGTGAAGTGAGTTTGTTTTTGCTAGGAATTGACACTATTGACAACTCACTCCACGCTCACTTCACCTAAGTTTCCACGGTGAGATGGTTACAGAATCGCACTGCTGGGTCGATTCTTGGATCGAAAAAAATGTTATTGGGTTTTTGAATTGGGAAATTCTCAGTAGCAACTAGGAGGGCAGATTAGTACCCGGTTATTGGCAAATAGGCTAGCTCCCTAATACATGGGA
The DNA here is from genome assembly GCA_927399505.1 of Luperina testacea. NCBI lineage: Eukaryota > Metazoa > Arthropoda > Insecta > Lepidoptera > Noctuidae > Luperina > Luperina testacea. Next base: position 4,665,656 of record OV656782.1, read on the forward strand.
TAGGAGATTGTAAATATGTGAGTACCATGTATCTATCACATGTCATAATTGATTTACCTATAATTGCTTCATTTTTAATTCTTTTTACTTTTTTGTGGTAGACTTATTTTATTCTAGGTGCATCGTCTTCACATATTTATTATATGTAATGTATAATGATGACGACACGGCGCAGTGGCTGAGCGATCGACTGCTGCGCTGCGTGTCGTGGGTTCGATTGCCGCACGGAACAAATATTTGTTGTATTGCCTATAGGTAGTTGTTCCGGGTCTGGCTGTTTGTGTATGTGAATTTAAATGTTTGTAAATGCAACCACGATACAGGAGTAATTCCTAGTGTGGGGCAATGTTAAAAAAAAAAAGTATACAAAACATTTTAAAAGAGTAACGGTGGAGTTTCTTGCCCATTCTTCTCCATACGAACACTACCTTTTGGAAGGGGCGACTAGAATCAATTCAATTTTACTGTAAGTTTTGACGTTCAAAAGTGCCTTTAATGTGCCTATTTGAAATAAATGATTTGACTTTGACTATGACACAAACATAACTGGGTAAATGAGAGTATACTTCCTATCTTTACCCCCTCTGGCTACCTATTGAAAAGTGCAGGCGTGATGTTAGTTACGATTTCGATAATTACTGTGTTGATTTTCAAATTGAGTCAAGCAGTTTCGGAGTTCCAACCACAAAAACAAACTCACAGTCTCTTCGTAACCCTTCATTATTTCGATCGATGTAATAAAAGAATGCATATTCAACAAATAATGATTTGTGTATATTTCCTTCTTCCATAATATTGCATAATCTGTTTCGTTAATCTTTTCATTGGTAACCATTATGTGCGTGTGTTTGTGTGTATGCGTGACCGTGTGCTCAAGTGTGTGTGTGAATGCATATTGTAACGGTTTTTATTGGTCAATGCGTTCACGCTGCAACTTAAGGCGAAGGTGACTCGTGGCATTGTGACACGAAAATTTAGATTCGGGCTGTGCGTGCAATAAGAGAGAATTTTTAAATGGTATGTGTGTGCCAATTTGTGCGTTGTCAATCTCAAAAATCAACCGTGACCTCGATTTATATTGACCATTGATCAATCATACTTACTGTCCTTGATTTTGTGTACAAAATCAGCAAACTACAATACTATCATCATATCAGATCGGTGGGACTCCCCTCTGCTGCGCCACTGGGTGAAGATCCACACCAATTAAAATTTTAATGTATTTCGCCTTATTACTAACACTAGTTATTAAGTTATTTTGTTGCTATAACTAACACTATGGACTCATGTCTGAAATAAAGAATTTGAATACTACTATCTTATACCCAGAAATGTTCGGAACCTTTACTTAAAAAACAAACAATTAAAATTCATATTTAATATTATAAATTCGAAAGTAACTCTGTCTGTCTGTATGTTACCTTTTCACGCCTAAACCACAACGGATTTCGGTAAAATTTGACAGAGAGATAGATTGCATCCCGTGGAAGGACATAGGATAGTTTCTATCCCGATATTCCCACGGAATCAACACTTATGCGGGTAAAACCGCGGGGCGCTGTTAGTATATTATAAAATTTGATTTCATCAGGTCTAGATTAGGCATCATCGTCTTGCCTTTCTTCTTAAAACGGGTTCTTCTTTAAGAAATTACATAATTCCTGGCTCTTTTCTTCTAGACATCTCATTACACATAGACAAACACACACACTCGTTGTTCGTAACGTGCTGTGCAGAGCAATCGACTATGGGCATTTGTTACTACAGACCCGTAATGCGGTGCTATTCTGTAAAAATCTCACCGTGAAAACTTATATGCGCTGTCAATAGTGTCAATTCCGAGCAAAAAGAAACTCACTTTACCTAAGTTTTCATGGTGAGATTTTTACAGAATCGACCAGCTGGGCCCGCGTGGTGGATGGCCCACTCCCTCTCACTGAGAGGAGGCCTGTGTCCCAGCAGTGGGAACATTATAGACTGACTGACTGACTATGGATTTGTTTCTTTTTGCCTTAAACAAAAAGCTATAAACTTATCCACCATAATTTCACTGATCAAATCTAAAATAGGTCGTCGCCTTAATAAAAAGATTTCACTACCGCGCTCGCCAGCTTGTGACGGCACACACAAAAATATGTCGGTCTCTGTCACACCCACACATAACGCACTATGTGTCCCTTTCCCGCATTTCTATGTCATTGACATTGCATGTTTCTTGCGTAGGGTTTTCCAAACATTCTGTCGTTAGGAAATGTTGAAGAAATGTTTTGCATTTTGACGTGCGTTTCCTGGGGTAGGCAGAACTTTAAGGTGTTGCAAAATGACGTTAATTAAAGATGCATTAGACTATACGTATATACCAGACTTTCATGTGCTAGATTAGATATACATTTACAGTTTACAAAATGTATAAAATACAGACTCCGGATTGCTACTGAGACATTCCTGATGGAAAACCCCATTAATAGTTAGCCCGGCTTGCGGGCTTGGGTATCGAACTCGAGACCTCACGCTCAGCAGTAGCGCTTGCGATCTCTAGACAAACAAGGCTTTCGAAATTTCTAAATGTCAAAAAGTTAAAGTTCAAAATACAAAAAAAACTTTCAAAAGTTAGAACTCGTTTTGAAATCGAACGGTATGAGTTGCAAAAACGACATTATTCAATCTCCTATACCTACATATAGTCCCCGTCACGAGAAGCTATACATTTTGTAAACACAAATTCAGGAGTTCGTAACCTTTGGATCAAATTAAACAAAAACCGTTTTGAAATGATTTTTATTTTTATAAAGGCATATAATTATGTTAACACACACATGTAATTACTGTCGTCAGACGATTCCGAGTGTTCTGCAACTGCATTCTTCATCATTTTTAGGATTATTTGTTGTTGATTGAATTGTCGCTACGTAACTTAGTAGAAACTTTTTATTTACAAAATGTATAGCTTCTCGTGACGGGCACTTTAGACGATATCACACAGTAAATACTCGATTCTTATCCTTATCATCATAATTCTGCCAAAAGACTACCACTGCTGAACATAAGGCCTGCCATGTGCCTCCTGCAACCAGCGGGTTCCTACGATCTTCAGTAGCTCATCAGTCTACCTGGTTTTCATGTCTTAGGTATGGTCTGTTAATGTCCTACTCCAGGGCCTTTGCCTTCTACTCTTACAGAGAAGGAACGAGCAGTGATCACCACTTGATCAATGCATGATACCGGTTTCAAATTGCCACTGAAAAACTCCAATAATACTTAGCCTGGAGTTGAACCTTGCGACCACTTTACCAAACATTTATATCTGTAATTAGCGACTCGCCTTTGCCTCCTCTGGTTTTTATGACTTGAGAGAATTACGTGATTTTTTTTATTGTGTCTAAGCTGTTTAATATTTATATTATGCAGATGAACCTTCCGAAACAAGTTCTACCGCAGTTAATACCGCATCAAAATCCGTTGCGTGGTTCAAAACATCTAAGAGGTCAAACAGACAGCCACGAAGAGCGACTTTTATTTATATTATCATCATCTCATCTGCCTGCCTTTTCCCAACCATGTTGGGGTCAGCTTCCAGTCTAACCGGATGCAGCTGAACACCAGTATTTTACATGGAGCGACTGCCTATCTGACCTCCACAACCCACTTACTAGGTAATACGATACCTCTTGGTAAGACTGGTTGTCAGACTTTCGGGCTTCTGACGATCTGGAACGACTGTCAACGCGGCAAGCATAACTTTTTTTTTTTTTTTTTTTGAGGATGGGAAATCATCTAATGACTCCTCCCGCTCTGGGTGGAGCGGAAGGGAGTGTCAGACTCTTACTGACTAAAACCCACCCGTGTTCCTTCCTTAGCCCTTTATGTTCCGGGCCAGCGGTAACCCTTTCGGACAATCCCGCTGGCCCGGCAGGCTTCGGCCCTAACGGGCCCCTTCATTTCATGCTGACATCTCTTTGAGGCGCGCGTGGAACACGTACGCGCCGTCCGGCACGGGCCTGGTCCTGATCGGGCGGTGAGCTACCCATTACTCTCCGCCCGCAGGCCCGCGCCTACGGTGGCCGGGAGTCGTCGCGCGGCTCCCGACGCCCGGAGCGTCTCCCGCGGCGGCTGGGACGGGAGGCTCTCTCCCTCAGCCGTCCCGCCGCCTCCTTCGCTAGCATGACTGCTTCGCAGAAGGAGGCGACTGCTCCCCACTCCCTCTCGCCCCGGACCATGGCTTGAACCAGGCCCGGACGCGAGAGGTCGCCGCCGCTGCCGATCGCCTCTACGAGGGCACGGCGGTGCTCCGCCCAAGCGGGGCAGACCTCCACCGTGTGCTCCACCGTGTCCTCTGGGGGCAAGCATAACTTAACCCAAACATAACTTATCGACTCGTGCGGCTGTTATTACTTTAGCCTAAAGCCTCTTAATTTATAATATGTAAACTTTATTTATTTATAATATGCAGGTATATTATTATTTTTGAAGTGAAAACTTCTTTAGCGGCGCTGTGTACTTTTTTTGGAATGGGTAAAAACTTCTAAATTCGCGTCAGGTCACGTGACCCTGATCGAAAATTCGTAAGACGTAAAACGTAAGACAGCGCCATCTATGCACATCGGGAAGAACTACGAGGGCCTCGCGTACTAACTACGTAGTTCATCCAACAACGACGAGCGCGTTGTTGAGGACAGGACTAATTTTTGAGTGCCATCTAGCTCTGGAGAGTTTATCGACGTCCAATCGTATTACTCTCCAGTGGATCAAAGGGCACAGTGAATCTCTGGGCAATGATGCTGCAGATGAACTTGCGAAGAGAGGCTCCGATATGAGGGTGTTAGGCCCGTACCCACTTCTCCCTTTGCCTTTCTCACAATTTCGTGCATGGATTCGCCAAAGATCGACCGAACTCCATAACAACAGATGGTCACGGGCAACAGACTGTAGACAGTCAAAATTGGCATTACCAATGATACACCCGCGATTAACCAAAAAACTTCTCAGCCTGAGTAGAAATAACCTTAGAATAATAATAGGCACAATTACGGGCCATAATCTCCTTAACAAACATCTTTTCAACATAGGCGCCACGGACAGCCCCCTCTGCAGGGGCTGCCTTGATGCCGAGGAATCAGCCGCCCACGTCATCCTGGATTGCGAGGCCGTGGCTTCTCAACGTGCAGAAATCCTCGGAACAATGAGGTCGCTCCGCGAAGCCTGTGAAGCTCCCAGGAAGCTTCTGTGCTTTTGGGCGGAGCTAGGCTGGCTCGGTTAGCCAGAATCCCCACGCACAACGGACCGAATGGGAGTCTAAGTGCGGAAAAGGGAGTCCCATCATCATCATCATCATCATGAGGACAGCGCCATCTATGCACATCGGGAAGAACTACGAGGGCCTCGCGTACTAACTACGTAGGCCTCGCGTACTAACTACGTAGTTCATCCAACAACGACGAGATGGCGCTGAACCACGGATATATAACTGACGACGAGCAAATCTGAATAAATTCCTTTCACGAGAAGAATAAACCAGTCACTTTGGTCATCATACCTGATTTGCAAAAAACCCTATAAAATAAGGAACACACCTTAAGACGCGTGTTTTTTTTATAAGACGATTCACAAAATACACTCGTAATTGTTCAAGTTTTCACTTCTGTCGGCACTACCGGAGTGCCAGTGTTTTTTATTTTTATTTTCATATCTCGGGATCATGGGGGAGGTCCTTTGGAAGGCGTACGAGGGGCCGAAGCCATATTATTATTATTTTATTTGCATAAAACATGGTATACAAGGTGTTATTGAAAAACATTAGATCGGACATGTTTTGCTTAATACTAAAGCATGCAAACTTACTTACTAAAGAAACATTATGAATTGATATTAAAAAAATCATTAATGCAATAGAAATTATTATTATTGAGCCATTTATATAATTGGATTTTAAATAATTTACAATTTAATGTTTTTAACATTTTTGGTAATTTATTAATAATATAGATTTATATGGTGTACATAATAAAGAGTATGAATATTGTATCTATCAATGTACCAACGAGGCAGACAAATTACAATGATTCTCAAATAAAGCCCTCCTCCCACTAGACCATTATAAAGGTGGGCAGCCACTGGCACTAGCAGGTAAATAAAAATATAACAACAGAGGTTGAATAACGTTACGTGTATTGTAACGTACAGGGATTTGTGAAAGCGATACTGTGGAGCGTCAGCAAAATAATGTGATAAAGTTTTTTTAATATATTTTTTTTATATTCCCATTTTCATATGGTTTTAAGTTTTAACACCTTGCAGGACACTAAACGCCCCCAGACGTAATAACGTGTCTCGTTCAGTGTCCTACAAGGGATATTCTTTGTAAAATGCCATCTTCATTAGAAAACATAAAAAAAAATGAATACAAGAAAGGAAATCGGAAAAATAAATTCATATGTGTCTTGACTGTTTTGGCCCCGGCTGTCATTCGTGGATCTTTGACAGTCGTTACGGGTAGTCAGAAGCCCGAGAGTCTGACAACCAGTCTTACCAAGGGGTATCGTATTACCTAGTAATTGGGTTGTGGAGGTCAGATAGGCAGTCACTCTATGTAAAATACTGGTATTCAGCTGCATCCGGTTAGACTGGAAGCCGACCCCAACATAGTTGGGAAAAGGCTAGGCAGAGATCAAAGATCCACAAATGACAGCCGGGAACAACGGCTTAACGTACTTTCCGAGACACGGAGGGGTCTCGGTATGTAAAGATTGACAACGCACAAATTGGCACACACATACCATTGCCTATAGGTAGTTGTTCCGGGTCTGGCTGTTTGTGTATGTGAATTTAAATGTTTGTAAATGCAACCACGATACAGGAGTAATTCCTAGTGTGGGGCAATGTTAAAAAAAAAAAGTATACAAAACATTTTAAAAGAGTAACGGTGGAGTTTCTTGCCCATTCTTCTCCATACGAACACTACCTTTTGGAAGGGGCGACTAGAATCAATTCAATTTTACTGTAAGTTTTGACGTTCAAAAGTGCCTTTAATGTGCCTATTTGAAATAAATGATTTGACTTTGACTATGACACAAACATAACTGGGTAAATGAGAGTATACTTCCTATCTTTACCCCCTCTGGCTACCTATTGAAAAGTGCAGGCGTGATGTTAGTTACGATTTCGATAATTACTGTGTTGATTTTCAAATTGAGTCAAGCAGTTTCGGAGTTCCAACCACAAAAACAAACTCACAGTCTCTTCGTAACCCTTCATTATTTCGATCGATGTAATAAAAGAATGCATATTCAACAAATAATGATTTGTGTATATTTCCTTCTTCCATAATATTGCATAATCTGTTTCGTTAATCTTTTCATTGGTAACCATTATGTGCGTGTGTTTGTGTGTATGCGTGACCGTGTGCTCAAGTGTGTGTGTGAATGCATATTGTAACGGTTTTTATTGGTCAATGCGTTCACGCTGCAACTTAAGGCGAAGGTGACTCGTGGCATTGTGACACGAAAATTTAGATTCGGGCTGTGCGTGCAATAAGAGAGAATTTTTAAATGGTATGTGTGTGCCAATTTGTGCGTTGTCAATCTCAAAAATCAACCGTGACCTCGATTTATATTGACCATTGATCAATCATACTTACTGTCCTTGATTTTGTGTACAAAATCAGCAAACTACAATACTATCATCATATCAGATCGGTGGGACTCCCCTCTGCTGCGCCACTGGGTGAAGATCCACACCAATTAAAATTTTAATGTATTTCGCCTTATTACTAACACTAGTTATTAAGTTATTTTGTTGCTATAACTAACACTATGGACTCATGTCTGAAATAAAGAATTTGAATACTACTATCTTATACCCAGAAATGTTCGGAACCTTTACTTAAAAAACAAACAATTAAAATTCATATTTAATATTATAAATTCGAAAGTAACTCTGTCTGTCTGTATGTTACCTTTTCACGCCTAAACCACAACGGATTTCGGTAAAATTTGACAGAGAGATAGATTGCATCCCGTGGAAGGACATAGGATAGTTTCTATCCCGATATTCCCACGGAATCAACACTTATGCGGGTAAAACCGCGGGGCGCTGTTAGTATATTATAAAATTTGATTTCATCAGGTCTAGATTAGGCATCATCGTCTTGCCTTTCTTCTTAAAACGGGTTCTTCTTTAAGAAATTACATAATTCCTGGCTCTTTTCTTCTAGACATCTCATTACACATAGACAAACACACACACTCGTTGTTCGTAACGTGCTGTGCAGAGCAATCGACTATGGGCATTTGTTACTACAGACCCGTAATGCGGTGCTATTCTGTAAAAATCTCACCGTGAAAACTTATATGCGCTGTCAATAGTGTCAATTCCGAGCAAAAAGAAACTCACTTTACCTAAGTTTTCATGGTGAGATTTTTACAGAATCGACCAGCTGGGCCCGCGTGGTGGATGGCCCACTCCCTCTCACTGAGAGGAGGCCTGTGTCCCAGCAGTGGGAACATTATAGACTGACTGACTGACTATGGATTTGTTTCTTTTTGCCTTAAACAAAAAGCTATAAACTTATCCACCATAATTTCACTGATCAAATCTAAAATAGGTCGTCGCCTTAATAAAAAGATTTCACTACCGCGCTCGCCAGCTTGTGACGGCACACACAAAAATATGTCGGTCTCTGTCACACCCACACATAACGCACTATGTGTCCCTTTCCCGCATTTCTATGTCATTGACATTGCATGTTTCTTGCGTAGGGTTTTCCAAACATTCTGTCGTTAGGAAATGTTGAAGAAATGTTTTGCATTTTGACGTGCGTTTCCTGGGGTAGGCAGAACTTTAAGGTGTTGCAAAATGACGTTAATTAAAGATGCATTAGACTATACGTATATACCAGACTTTCATGTGCTAGATTAGATATACATTTACAGTTTACAAAATGTATAAAATACAGACTCCGGATTGCTACTGAGACATTCCTGATGGAAAACCCCATTAATAGTTAGCCCGGCTTGCGGGCTTGGGTATCGAACTCGAGACCTCACGCTCAGCAGTAGCGCTTGCGATCTCTAGACAAACAAGGCTTTCGAAATTTCTAAATGTCAAAAAGTTAAAGTTCAAAATACAAAAAAAACTTTCAAAAGTTAGAACTCGTTTTGAAATCGAACGGTATGAGTTGCAAAAACGACATTATTCAATCTCCTATACCTACATATAGTCCCCGTCACGAGAAGCTATACATTTTGTAAACACAAATTCAGGAGTTCGTAACCTTTGGATCAAATTAAACAAAAACCGTTTTGAAATGATTTTTATTTTTATAAAGGCATATAATTATGTTAACACACACATGTAATTACTGTCGTCAGACGATTCCGAGTGTTCTGCAACTGCATTCTTCATCATTTTTAGGATTATTTGTTGTTGATTGAATTGTCGCTACGTAACTTAGTAGAAACTTTTTATTTACAAAATGTATAGCTTCTCGTGACGGGCACTTTAGACGATATCACACAGTAAATACTCGATTCTTATCCTTATCATCATAATTCTGCCAAAAGACTACCACTGCTGAACATAAGGCCTGCCATGTGCCTCCTGCAACCAGCGGGTTCCTACGATCTTCAGTAGCTCATCAGTCTACCTGGTTTTCATGTCTTAGGTATGGTCTGTTAATGTCCTACTCCAGGGCCTTTGCCTTCTACTCTTACAGAGAAGGAACGAGCAGTGATCACCACTTGATCAATGCATGATACCGGTTTCAAATTGCCACTGAAAAACTCCAATAATACTTAGCCTGGAGTTGAACCTTGCGACCACTTTACCAAACATTTATATCTGTAATTAGCGACTCGCCTTTGCCTCCTCTGGTTTTTATGACTTGAGAGAATTACGTGATTTTTTTTATTGTGTCTAAGCTGTTTAATATTTATATTATGCAGATGAACCTTCCGAAACAAGTTCTACCGCAGTTAATACCGCATCAAAATCCGTTGCGTGGTTCAAAACATCTAAGAGGTCAAACAGACAGCCACGAAGAGCGACTTTTATTTATATTATCATCATCTCATCTGCCTGCCTTTTCCCAACCATGTTGGGGTCAGCTTCCAGTCTAACCGGATGCAGCTGAACACCAGTATTTTACATGGAGCGACTGCCTATCTGACCTCCACAACCCACTTACTAGGTAATACGATACCTCTTGGTAAGACTGGTTGTCAGACTTTCGGGCTTCTGACGATCTGGAACGACTGTCAACGCGGCAAGCATAACTTTTTTTTTTTTTTTTTTTGAGGATGGGAAATCATCTAATGACTCCTCCCGCTCTGGGTGGAGCGGAAGGGAGTGTCAGACTCTTACTGACTAAAACCCACCCGTGTTCCTTCCTTAGCCCTTTATGTTCCGGGCCAGCGGTAACCCTTTCGGACAATCCCGCTGGCCCGGCAGGCTTCGGCCCTAACGGGCCCCTTCATTTCATGCTGACATCTCTTTGAGGCGCGCGTGGAACACGTACGCGCCGTCCGGCACGGGCCTGGTCCTGATCGGGCGGTGAGCTACCCATTACTCTCCGCCCGCAGGCCCGCGCCTACGGTGGCCGGGAGTCGTCGCGCGGCTCCCGACGCCCGGAGCGTCTCCCGCGGCGGCTGGGACGGGAGGCTCTCTCCCTCAGCCGTCCCGCCGCCTCCTTCGCTAGCATGACTGCTTCGCAGAAGGAGGCGACTGCTCCCCACTCCCTCTCGCCCCGGACCATGGCTTGAACCAGGCCCGGACGCGAGAGGTCGCCGCCGCTGCCGATCGCCTCTACGAGGGCACGGCGGTGCTCCGCCCAAGCGGGGCAGACCTCCACCGTGTGCTCCACCGTGTCCTCTGGGGGCAAGCATAACTTAACCCAAACATAACTTATCGACTCGTGCGGCTGTTATTACTTTAGCCTAAAGCCTCTTAATTTATAATATGTAAACTTTATTTATTTATAATATGCAGGTATATTATTATTTTTGAAGTGAAAACTTCTTTAGCGGCGCTGTGTACTTTTTTTGGAATGGGTAAAAACTTCTAAATTCGCGTCAGGTCACGTGACCCTGATCGAAAATTCGTAAGACGTAAAACGTAAGACAGCGCCATCTATGCACATCGGGAAGAACTACGAGGGCCTCGCGTACTAACTACGTAGTTCATCCAACAACGACGAGCGCGTTGTTGAGGACAGGACTAATTTTTGAGTGCCATCTAGCTCTGGAGAGTTTATCGACGTCCAATCGTATTACTCTCCAGTGGATCAAAGGGCACAGTGAATCTCTGGGCAATGATGCTGCAGATGAACTTGCGAAGAGAGGCTCCGATATGAGGGTGTTAGGCCCGTACCCACTTCTCCCTTTGCCTTTCTCACAATTTCGTGCATGGATTCGCCAAAGATCGACCGAACTCCATAACAACAGATGGTCACGGGCAACAGACTGTAGACAGTCAAAATTGGCATTACCAATGATACACCCGCGATTAACCAAAAAACTTCTCAGCCTGAGTAGAAATAACCTTAGAATAATAATAGGCACAATTACGGGCCATAATCTCCTTAACAAACATCTTTTCAACATAGGCGCCACGGACAGCCCCCTCTGCAGGGGCTGCCTTGATGCCGAGGAATCAGCCGCCCACGTCATCCTGGATTGCGAGGCCGTGGCTTCTCAACGTGCAGAAATCCTCGGAACAATGAGGTCGCTCCGCGAAGCCTGTGAAGCTCCCAGGAAGCTTCTGTGCTTTTGGGCGGAGCTAGGCTGGCTCGGTTAGCCAGAATCCCCACGCACAACGGACCGAATGGGAGTCTAAGTGCGGAAAAGGGAGTCCCATCATCATCATCATCATCATGAGGACAGCGCCATCTATGCACATCGGGAAGAACTACGAGGGCCTCGCGTACTAACTACGTAGGCCTCGCGTACTAACTACGTAGTTCATCCAACAACGACGAGATGGCGCTGAACCACGGATATATAACTGACGACGAGCAAATCTGAATAAATTCCTTTCACGAGAAGAATAAACCAGTCACTTTGGTCATCATACCTGATTTGCAAAAAACCCTATAAAATAAGGAACACACCTTAAGACGCGTGTTTTTTTTATAAGACGATTCACAAAATACACTCGTAATTGTTCAAGTTTTCACTTCTGTCGGCACTACCGGAGTGCCAGTGTTTTTTATTTTTATTTTCATATCTCGGGATCATGGGGGAGGTCCTTTGGAAGGCGTACGAGGGGCCGAAGCCATATTATTATTATTTTATTTGCATAAAACATGGTATACAAGGTGTTATTGAAAAACATTAGATCGGACATGTTTTGCTTAATACTAAAGCATGCAAACTTACTTACTAAAGAAACATTATGAATTGATATTAAAAAAATCATTAATGCAATAGAAATTATTATTATTGAGCCATTTATATAATTGGATTTTAAATAATTTACAATTTAATGTTTTTAACATTTTTGGTAATTTATTAATAATATAGATTTATATGGTGTACATAATAAAGAGTATGAATATTGTATCTATCAATGTACCAACGAGGCAGACAAATTACAATGATTCTCAAATAAAGCCCTCCTCCCACTAGACCATTATAAAGGTGGGCAGCCACTGGCACTAGCAGGTAAATAAAAATATAACAACAGAGGTTGAATAACGTTACGTGTATTGTAACGTACAGGGATTTGTGAAAGCGATACTGTGGAGCGTCAGCAAAATAATGTGATAAAGTTTTTTTAATATATTTTTTTTATATTCCCATTTTCATATGGTTTTAAGTTTTAACACCTTGCAGGACACTAAACGCCCCCAGACGTAATAACGTGTCTCGTTCAGTGTCCTACAAGGGATATTCTTTGTAAAATGCCATCTTCATTAGAAAACATAAAAAAAAATGAATACAAGAAAGGAAATCGGAAAAATAAATTCATATGTGTCTTGACTGTTTTGGCCCCGGCTGTCATTCGTGGATCTTTGACAGTCGTTACGGGTAGTCAGAAGCCCGAGAGTCTGACAACCAGTCTTACCAAGGGGTATCGTATTACCTAGTAATTGGGTTGTGGAGGTCAGATAGGCAGTCACTCTATGTAAAATACTGGTATTCAGCTGCATCCGGTTAGACTGGAAGCCGACCCCAACATAGTTGGGAAAAGGCTAGGCAGAGATCAAAGATCCACAAATGACAGCCGGGAACAACGGCTTAACGTACTTTCCGAGACACGGAGGGGTCTCGGTATGTAAAGATGGTCACCCATCCACGGACCAACCGCGGCAAGCGTAGCTTAACCTGATTGATCGACCCATGCGGCTGTTATTACTGACTGCAACTGACAGACTGCAAGACAAAATTGTTTTAGTAAAATTATTTACGATGACATAAAACACTTCAAAACTTCGACTTTTTCTACCTTCTCTTAAAAACGCGCGTAAAGTAATTCCACACCAAATTGCGAAACCACAATAAATATTGAAAAACCAAATTTGTTATTACTCAATACTTAAACCATTTAAATCGAACGTTTTATTTTCTCTGCTGACCGTATGCTCCACTTACTGTCAGACTAAAACGACGCTTGCGCAACTACTTAACGATAAAGATGTCTTTACCGATCGGTATCGATATTTATGGCGATGCTTTATCGATACGAGTAGCGGGTTATGATTCGTTTTGTTGCGGTTTCGGTTTTTGAGATGGGGACAGTGGTACTCTAGTTTTAGTCAGCGTTATCCGTTTCGCCAAAGACTGTATAAAGGATATTAAAAAAATTGAATATAAAACTCTTTATTATGTACACCTCGATATCCGTGTGTAAACCGTATAAATTACGGATATACTTGAATGTAGAAATTTTATATAGGGTGATACAGAAGTGAGCTGTCATTTCACCTAATGCTAGAGATTGATACAGTTGACACTATTCAATTCAATTCAATTTATTTATTTTTCAAGTATCATGACTCAATTTGTTAGTAAAAAGCTAATCCTATGTTATATATCCTGAAGAGTATCATATATTTTTCTGATTTTGTTTACTGAAGTCGATCATATAGTTTTATTGTTTCTAAAATTTGCGTTTTTTGCGTTTAGGTCCTGTAAGCCCTTAAGTAAAATTCGAAAAAATATATTCTAATTAATGCATTTAGTTACCATGACACTTATTAATCGTTTGTAACAATAACACTTTTTTATAGTCAGTTTTTTTTAGTCAGTTTTTTTTTGTTTGTTTTTTTTCGTTTGTTTTTTTTTAAGTGTGTCACCCTGTATAAATCTACAAGGTGAGTTTTTTTAAAGGTAAAAAAGTTAAAGCTTTTTTCTAAGTTTTTTTTCAATTAGATCACTAGAGCTACCAATATATTCTGTAAAAATCTCAATGTTAAAGTTGACCAAGTGAGCTTGAAATGAGCTCTCAATAGTTGGTCAGCGGGATTGTTCGAAAGGGTTACCGCTGGCCCGGAACATAAAGGGCAAAGGAAGGAACACGGGTGGGTTTTAGTCAGTAAGAGCCTGAAACTCCCTTCTGCTCCACTCAGAGCGGGAGGGGTCATTTGATGATTTCCCATACTAAAAAAAATAAAAAAAATCCCACCGATATGTGAAAACACTGAGAATACTGTTGGTACCGTCGCGAACATGCGTCATCAGAGATGCACATCTATTCCTAATAATGGCAGCAGAACTATTCATTTACCAAAGTGCTTGTACAGACGCCAGCACATCAAGCTACCCGAAACTGTCAAATTTTTCCAATCAACTTTGAACCTTATGCTTTAGCGATAAAGTTGAAAATTAACGAATTTTGACAGATTGTAGTAGCTTGATGTGCTGGCGTCTGTACTATACCAATGACTGAACTGTAGGAAATGGGTCGCTATAATATTCATAAACCTCGCACGTCCGATGTAATGCTATAATACTTCCGTATAAGCAGCTCATGTAACAGTTAAAGGAGCGCAGGTAATCACTACGCTGTGTGTGCGTAGCCTTGAGGCTTGTGTTATGTATCATAATCATCATAATCATAATCGGCCTATAATGTTCCCACTGCTGGGACACAGGCCTCGTCTCGGTGAGAGGGAGTGGGCCGTAATCCACCACGCGGGCCCAGTGCGGGTTGGCAGATGTCACATGTCTTCGAATTTTTGGTTCTAGGACATGCCGGTTTCCTCTCGATGTTTTCCTTCACCGTTTTGTGAGCAGTGGTGATGAAATAATTTACACAAAGTAAAGCGCCTGTCTGGGTTCGAACTTGGCCACCACTGCTCTTGGCCACCACTGCTCTCGTGTTATGTATGTTAGGGATGAAATAATTGAGGATATCCCTACGATTATGTAAGGGATACGGATTAACCGAATTTACTCCCGGATTTGACTTAGCCGAATTTACTCCCGGATTTGACTTAACCGAATTTACTCCCGGATTTGACCTAATTTTGAAATATTCGGGAAGTGTTCGGCTGAATTTTTTCGGGTTTGTTTATAAACGATGCTTTAAGTTAACCATATTTGTATGACGTTTAAACATCTCTTAATTTTAAATAAAGGGGTTAGTCATAAATCTTTCAGAGCGAGAGACTGAAAATGAGTCTCTTCAATGTCACCCGGTAAGCAACGAATGACTTGCATCGTCTAAATACAGTTTGACGGTGCAACTTGTATGTTGCTTCAATTTAATTTATACCACAAGCAATTAAATCGCACCGTGAGAGGCTTTCGGGCGAAACCAAAACTATGATAAATTGAACAAAATGGTCGAAGGAATCGTGAACTCGGTTTTAATAAACATAAAAAATTGCTGTCTTCAAAAAGATCCAACACCAAGAAGAATCTTCGCCAAAATCGTTAGGCCAGTATTTCACTCACTGCTCAAACAAAACACATGTAATATGTAGGTTACGTCATCACACGTTTCCCCCATTACGGCCCTAGACGGCGAAACGAAAGCCGAACTCTTTGCTCGCTTTCATCAACATTATTGTGTTCATAATTGGACTATTTCGACATCTGACGTCAAACGTCAATTTGCGCGGGTGATATTTTTTTTTAGCTTGGCACCTCGTTCTTTTTTTAGGTTGGTAATGTGCGGATTTGAACTTAGAGCGGGCTGTCAGTTTTGTAAGGATGCGATACGATTAATGACAAAAGTTTTTTATACAAGTATATTATTATTTTGTTATTTTATTGTTAGTCATTATTTAAGCATTTGTCGGGCACAAAAACTTCACTAAGTTATTTATCGGCCACAAAAATGTAAGTAGGTGTTTTTCGTAATTTGATTGTATGTAATTATTAAATTAAAACCCAAGACGATTGAACTAAACAACCAACAGTTTTTGACCCACATTTAGCCAAATCACTTGTTTTTTTTTATGGTTTTAAAAAATACTTTAAATTCCTTAAAATAAAATGTACTATTTTAGGATACACCAAACATCACACATCATACACATCCAAACACCACACACGAGAAACCTCACACACACACATCCACACATCTCATTTAATGAGATGTGTGGATGTGTGTGTGTGAGGTTTAAATTTCGTAATACGAAATTTAGGATGCATCTAAGTTCCAAACAGTTTATACAAAACTGATTTTTGTAGTTTAGCAATGTTACCGTATCCAATAGACAGACAGAGAGACTCACTTTCATACAAATATAATAATTAATAAGTATTAAGTAGTAAGTACGTACCTTTATGGATGTCGTGTATCTGGTTTATGTCGGTCTGGTGTTTGACCTTCGAGCTTCGCGAAGAAAGCAAACATCCGGTGTTAGAAAGAGGAAATGATCGAGACATGTTGACAGTCTTCGTAATAGGACAACGGTCCGGTCCGGTCCGGTCCGGTCCGGTCCGGTTCGGTCTTCGTTACAACGGTCATAAATTATCAGAAATGTTATGCAAAATAAAATAATAAAGGCTCCTGCAAAAAGGCGCGACACGCGACGCGAATCGCGTGCGACATAAAGGCACCTCTCGTTGCGCGACTTGCGGTGCCTTTGCGTCGCCGTTCGTGCGTGATTTTATCGCGTGTCGCGCCTGTTTGAAGGAGCCTTAAAAGCTCCTGCAAAAAGGCGCTACGTGTGACGCGAATCGCGCGCGACATAAAGGCACCGCAAGTCGCGCAACGAGCAGTGCCTTTGTGTCGCGCGCGATTTTATCGCGTGTCGCGCCTGTTTGTAGGAGCCTTAATGCGGGTTGCAGACCACGAGCTAAGCTAAGTTAGTTTAACTTAGCTCACATAGCTGATGTAGTTTTTGATACTTGTGTACAGACCGCAAACTATGTAAAGTATGAAAAATTACCTCAGCTATGCGAACTAAGCTAGACTAACTGAGCTTAGCTCTTGGTCTGCAACCCACTTTAACTTACTGTATCCACGACGACGTATCAAGCTGTACATTTCCTGTTTTAGCTGACCTTACAATATGAAGAATTTTCGTACAATGAGAAGTCAGCTTATGTTGGAAATGTTTAGCTTGATATGTGTTAAAAAATAATTATAAATTCAAAGAAGAATTGTTTAGAAAAAAAAAACAGCGGCTCTCCGGGAGTGCCGACAGAAGTGAAAACAAAACACAAACAGAATACTTTGCCATCACTCACTCACATATCGGATATACATTATAACCGAGTAAATCCCGAGGACAGCCGAACAAATCCGAAGCGGGTATTTTTTGAATCGTCATAAAAACAAAACACGCGCTGTGTCACCTAAGGTAACAGTGGCGCGAGTTCAATGGTTTTTTTAAAGAAGTTTTCACTTCAAAAACTAGCATTTTTAATATACAGCCAGTAATGTTTGTTTTCAACTATATTCGGAAAGGCAGCCAGCACCACCAGAGATTTTCATTTTCGGAGATTTTTACCTCTATAACACAGACGATCTTCTTAGTAACTACCGCTGCAGTGGTCTGACCAGACATGTCATAAACAATTTATAATAATTAACTATGTAAATATGCGAAATATTTTTATTATGTATCCAATTCCTTCCAAACCGTAACACGATTGTGTAATATGCAATAATATGTGAAAGTTTGTCGTTGTTATTTAATCATATCTCAGAGGAATCCACGACAACAGAATTCGAATGGACTTTAGACGATATCAAAGTACGTTCCTTTGTTTTTATCATCAGTATGAAGTTAGATGCAACAGAATTAAGGCTCCTACAAACAGGCGCGACGCGCGACGCGAATTGCGCGCGACGCGAATCGCGCGCGACTCAAAGGCATCGCTCGTTGCGCGACTTGCGGTGCCTTTGTGTCGCGCGCTATTTTATGGCGTGTCGCGCCTGTTTGAAGGAGCCTTTAGTCTTAAATTGCACACTTTATTTCAAGGAATTTAAAGCATTTTCTATTGTAGTTTAGCTGTGTTACCGTATCCAAAAGGCCGACACAGAGAAATTCTCTTTCTCAATAATATAATGTTAAGAAGTACTACCTTTTCCGTCCTTTTCCGTCTGATCACTTAAAAATAATTTTCGCCTAAATCCTGCGGCGGCACCAAACCACGCCCCCTTAAAGTTTTCGCCTATTGAGAAAGCGATAACGCAATTAGTTGCAACCTGCACTGTGCAGCTTAGAAACACATCACGTGTATTCCTTAAGGTGCCACTAGTCGGTATTTTTACCATACACACGAGAGTAATACTCCACTGTTTGACATTGTGCATCCAAAGTTAAACATGCTATCGTTTTGTCTTATTATTATTATTGTTGTCTGTACGTAAACAGAATAGTAAAATAAAAAGCCATTACAAAGTTATGAGCCAACAAAGATTCGTTTTTCTTGCCATTTTTAACGTAACTTTGACTGTAAAAAAGTAATAAAAGAACTGTAAAATCTTCAAAACCAAGTCCGTATCGACAAAGCTCAGTTATCGAAAAGTTCATTATACTTTATTTCTAATTGATTTATGCAGTGGTTTTTTCATAAAACTCGATTTTCTGAAGCATTTTTCGAATTTTTTTAAGCGCCTATCAGTTCGGAACGGTGTTTCTGTGCGTGAGAACTAGACGTTGTTCGTGTAGACTGGCGTATAACTGCTCATCAGTGATACTAGCTCTGTCGGACACAAAGCCAGGTGAGACAGCGTGTTTTTTGGCCATGACCACCAGTGAGTTCAAGCTCGCGACTAGTTTACTCTTAAGTGAATTTTACAGACCAACTATTTGACCTTGGCGCTCATACTAGAGAGCGCTTCTATTTTTTGAGTGCAAGCAAAATCGAACTTACTGAAATGGTCAGGAGGGAGTGTCCGCGATAGTACCTATGGGCTATGTGGATGTCGCGTGTCTGGTTCACCGGTCTGGTGTTTGACCTTCGAGCTTCGTGAAGAAAGCAAACATCCGGTGTTAGAAAGAGGAAATGATCGAGATATTTTTTGACATCTTTTCGACGTCCAGGTGGCTCGCACTAACGTAGGCAAATTCGCACCGGTTACAAGAGCCATACGGTTAATAAACAGCGCCTCACAAAGGCTTGATATTTTTAACTGCACATTGCACGGAATTCGTGAGGGTGACTCTCGATTTATTAACTAGTAAATGATAATCATTTAAGCACATTAACGCATTGGGTGTGAACCTGTAAGGATAGTGTAAGATTATAAAATAAAAAATGTTGACAGTTTTCGTAATAGATACAACAGTCATAAATTATCAGAAATATAATAAAATAATATAATTAACTTACTTTACACACGAGGACACATCACGCTATACAATACCAGTTTTAGCTGACCTCGCATTGTATAGGCTTTTCATACAATGAAAAGTCAGCTTATACTGGAAAAATGTATAGCTTAATATGTCGTCGTGTGTACATGAAATGATGTTGGTATGGTTAAAATATCGTGCGATAAATAGTTATATGCTCGTTGTTAATACATTTGTGATGATAGGTATTACTTACAATCTTATAACCTATTTTGAAGGTTATTGGTAATCAATTGCTTCATATGTACGGAAAAATTGGTCTGCTCAAAAATGTAAACAACGCAATGAATGTTGTTGATCAAAAAGAAAGCCATTTCTGCTGTTAGTGAGTTACGCAATTTACAATGCGTGCCACGAAAGATGAGACTTGACCCCGCCTCCCCCGCTCTTTCCGCCGCCCCTATGACGTCCGGTCCCGTCCCGCACTCAGACCTCATACCGCTAAAGATACCTAAAATCGTGTTCTGCGCAAGTCAAACCACGTGGTGTGTCAAGTCTCATCTTTCGTGGCACGCATTGTACCCTGCAGACTGTCTGCTTATCCTGCTCTAATATACGATCACAAGGTGCACTAAATTAAATTGATTTCAAACTATTTAACATTGTTTCATCTGATACGACCTTTTTCTCTGAGAATCTCATCTTTATCTATTGTTTTACCTTTTTCATTCATTCTCCCAGATCAGTATGCAAAATCAACCCACCATTCACTCATTCATTCAATGCAAATTATTTCATTCAGCTTTATCCATTCACCGTATCCGAAATGACCTTCTTTTTTTAACTTATACAGATGCCAACGCACCACATCGAGCTCGATTCGAGACCACAGACTATAAAATTAAAAGAAAAAAGCATGTCTTAGAGAAACCAATGTTTATACAGACAGACATACGAACACCCATGAAAAGAGTCGATTTTTACGGATTCCCTAACGTGACAAACAGATTGGCCGATCTGCCTAAATTCAAGCCGATTTCTGACGAGCAAATGCTAAAGATAAATGAGATACTTGAAAATCTGCCTTCAAGATTACCGAAGAGAAAGGGCAAAGTTTTGAACACTCCTCAAAGCGTGCTCCTAAGTGCCCCAGTTGTGACCACAGAAAAGACGGTAGAATCGAACGACAGACAAGACGGAAAACGATGTCCACAGGGTGGGACATGCGAATTTTTTTTTTACTGTTGGATGGTCGGAGGCTTGTTAGATGGCTCTTGCGGAAGTCTTTTGAAAGGATGCTGTCACAGAGTCGCTAAAGCCGGAATCCTGGGTGTACAGGACTCGAATAGTCTTGATGCTAGCAGCGAAGGCTTGAGTTACGGACCTGTGATCAATGATGAAAGTAAGTGGACCTGATGGCACGCCGAAGCGTAATTTGAAGGTTTTAGTGATGTTTCTAGATAACTTTTGCACGCTTTTTGTAGCACGTTTAGTTATTTGTTAGTTTTTGATAGAAGTTTTGATTTTTATCGGTTTTTTGCTTAATTTTTCTGGATAGCATGTCTGATTTTTTGGATAGCATGTCTGTTTTTTTTTGTTTAGTTATGTTGTATGCATGAAAAAAGTAATTAAAAGACACGTAAGTATTACTTTTCTATTATTTTTAACGTAGTGTTTTTATCTTATTACGTTTTTTTTTGCAAATTTTTATTTGTTTTATGAAAAAGTTTTCTAGAAACCGTTTTTTTTCTTAAGATTTAAATTATTTGAACCATCAATATTACGCTTTATTGTGATAGAAATCAGAGCAGCGCCATCTACAGTCAAATAAACGTACTAACAGAGCTCAGATGTGGTCGTTCGGCAAGACATAGCTAGAATTAGCCATTTTATCGTTCATATCCGGATCCGGTGACGTCATCAGGTATTGAAACTTATTGTACATAATATATAGTACTGTGATATATTTTTCTATTGTATAATATTCTTATTATTATTTTTTCTAAACATTCCGCCTCCTTATTCTAACTATGTCTTGCTTTCTTACTATACATACTGATTTTGCATATGTATATATTTTTGTCAGTATATTATTTACTAACATACTAATTAATTATATAAAATGTATAATGTTTATTTTTTCTGCTCTAGAAGATAAAAGGTAAGTGCTTCTGTTTATTTATTACTATTTTTTTAGCCCTGTAATCTAATGTATACAATATATTAATTAATTTATTTATTTAGGTAAGTTTTAACTTTAGAGAATTTAGTACCTTGTAAAAACATTTAATTAACGTAATAAGTTGTTAACATAAAATCCTAGTTTTCTAATAAAGTAACCTACCTTTTAATAAAAAAAAAAAACTTACTTGGTAGGGCTTTTCTCGTATCTTTAAGAACGCTCGCATTCTAGTCTCAGTCTATATCTGTCAAAAATATAATCAATTTACATACATTTTTGACGAGTTTTTGACATTGCGTCTTGAATTTGAACGTTTTTGAGCACGGGTAATAATATAGTACTTTAGTACCTAGTGTAATAATTATAAAAACCTATCCACAAAACTTTTGACGACGACTGTATCAGCCAGCTGATTGATTGTGTTACACAATCGTTTTAGTTGTTAGGTTTTATAATAAAGTAGGTTACTGCTCTCTTTAAAATTAATGGAAATTGGTCTGAGCATCTAATGAACTGACTTTTCTTTTATCTATACTGCCACCGTAAGTAAAAGGGGCGCATCTGAGGAAAGGGAAGAGAGAAACATGAGCCTTAATGAGTGCGCCTTTATTGTTTAGTAAGGTTTATTTTTCTTTATGTTTTTGACCGATATTCTTAAATAAATACTCATTCAGTACTGCTACCAAGACCCATCACTGGTAATAATGATTTACAGGGTCCCATTAAAATAGATGCACAAATTTTAACACAGCGCGCGATCAGTACGTCTAACTAAAGATATCCAAGCAAAAAAGACACTGATTAAAGTGATTTTATTTTGACCTAATATAATAAATTGCCGGCCACATTAGTGTATTTTCGTTAGCTGATTATTTTTCTTGTATCTATGCGTTTTTCTTATATATTTTTTTACCATCGTCCTAATTTTGGTGGTCTGAATAATTTCTAAAAGTTGGTCCATCTATTTTAATGGGACCTTATATAAGGTATTAAAATGTATATAGAAACTTCTGTAAAAAAATGTATTGAGTTCAAAAAGAAATATTTAATAAAATAGCCAGAAGTGGCGATGTAATAGGCTAGAAACAAAATTTGCATACTCGGTAACAGAGGGTAAACTGACACTTGTCATCATCATCACCATCTGCCTAGCCTTTTCCCAACTATGTTGGGGTTGGCTTCCAGTCTAACCGGATGCAGCTGGTATTTTACATGGAGCGACTGCCTATCTGATCTCCACAAGCCAGTGACCCATAGATATAAAAGTACTCTGTGCCAGTGACTGGGTAATACGATACCCCTTGGTAAGACTGGTTGTCAGACTCTCGGGCTTCTGACTACCCGTAACGACTGTCAAAGATCCACGAAAAAAACTTACACTCATTAGAATTATTAACATCATCCAGTTGGTATGTAGAAAAATATAAATATTATTCATCTTTATTCAAATTTCCAAGATAACATAATATTATACATTAAAAACCAATATAAATATTTTAATACAATTAATTAAATAAATTTAATGGAATTTAAATTTTGTTTTAATAATAAACAATACTATTTCAAATTGGTTTCTTTTGTTTTTTGGTGCCCTATGTATTTATTCCCTCTCTTTTTATAATATACACTATATTTTATACACACACATTTTATATTATTTATTTATTTTAAAACACATACAACTGTTATAGGAACATTATACAGATAAAAAAACAGAACGTAAATATACATAGGGCGCCAAAAAAAAAAAGAAAGCAATTTGAAATCGTATTGTTTAACATATTATAGGTTCTAAGAAAAGAATTACCATTCAAATCAGATGCTTCACCCAGTCTCAACCTAACTGCTTCCGATGTAAGGCCTTGTATCTAAAACGCATACCTAGGATGAATATTGTGAAAGCGGATAAATTAACTTCATCGTTGAAGATTCAAAAGGCTGAGCCGAGTCGATTATGTAGATTGAAATGTTAGGGCGCCCACGAGCAACTTTTGTCTCAGTAACGAATTTGTCGCTCGCATTAAGTCTACGGTATTGTATCAAAGTATTGTCTTTGTCGCGTCGCTACATGCGCGTACTTAAAAAAAAAAAAAACTCAAAGCTTTTATTTCAATTAAACCTTGTACAGGCACTTTTGAATTGTCAAAATTAAATAATCTGTCAGTTAGTCAGAAAGTTGAAGCTAGTTGCCCATTCCAAAACGTAGATCTCTATGGAGAGGAACGGGCAAGAAATTCCATGGACACTCTTTTAAATCAAGATATTACAAACTCCTGGGTACATTATTCTTGTTGCTTCTATAAATGTGAGAACAATGTAAAAAAAAAGGACACAAATGGAGAAACAATTCAAAATATAAAATTAAAAATAAGCCTTGGCAGTTATTTTCATACAAACCCGCAGACTTGATGTGAGAGACAAATTAGTTGCGGAGCCGAAAGTTTCGGGCCATTCCATAGGCAGATTTGTAAGTAATTTTTTAACTATTCAGGTTTGTAGGTAACTATAAGTCTGGATAGATGTGGAGAATATGGTAGGTTCCTTAACCAATCTTTTTTCTTTTTTAGGTACCTATTTATATGACCTCAAAAAAAAAACCAATTCTATTAAAATAATATAATACTGTCTTATAAAAGTAATAAGCGCGCGCGCGTTTAACTTAGGGCGAATTTCACTAAACTTTTATACCTAGATTATTTCGTCTTATCCTGAGCATACATTTTGAATTTTTGACAGTTCTTCCATACCAGAACTGTCAGATGTCAATTTTATTCCACGGATATAAGATATCTGACTCTAGTAAAACCAGCCCTTAATCAAAGATTGAGCGACAAAATATTGCTTAGTAATTTCTTTGTAACGGACGAAAATATGGTTCTCAAATCGACGCGTATATTAAGTATTTATTTTTTTATATACATGTCCTCGCATAACTTTTTTTGCAACACGTTACTTTGTTATCATTTTTACGTAGCAAATATCAATGTCTTTGTCCACAAAATGGACAGCGGATACGAAAAAATAAATGCACACGAATTTCAACTCACACATGTCACAAGAAAAAAACAGAAAAAACCCACATGTTTCACAAAAAGGCGTTGTAAACGTACATAAACGACTCATCATATAGCGTCGCAACCACAGAATAGAGAGCCATAGAAGGTCAGCTCCGTACAGTTAACGAAAACGCACGCACACATAGGCACGCTTCACGTACAACACGTGCAAGCGCACTCGCGAATGGTATTCGAACGAGATTATACCG
This sequence comes from Luperina testacea, assembly GCA_927399505.1. Taxonomy (NCBI): domain Eukaryota; kingdom Metazoa; phylum Arthropoda; class Insecta; order Lepidoptera; family Noctuidae; genus Luperina; species Luperina testacea. Next base: position 4,690,796 of record OV656782.1, read on the forward strand.
TCATCATCATTACTTTAGCCGAAAGACGTCCACTGCTGAACATAGGCCTCCCCCAAGCACCTCCATTTCGACCGTTTTTGTGCTTCTCGATTCGATAATTATTATTATTCTCGATTATAGATTATACCGTATCTCGGTATAATCCTAGATAAAATATACCAACGAAAGACCCAAATAAATGTAACGAGTGTAAAAAATATGTTAAACGAAGCCGAGAATCATATGTTTTCCCGTCTCGTATTGTGATATTTTTTTGTACTGTACCATACTTTGAAAACCTTTTGATTACGGAGATATTGAAGATCAAAGTTGCAACATTTTTTGTCTTTTTTTTACGAAAACCAGCTTTAAACGTTATAACCTAACTTTAAATTGTTTATTTAAATGCCCCCACGACCCCTGTACCGTTGAATACACCCACCCTCCCATATTTACAATGTTTTGCGTTCATTGCTTAGCACGCTACCGTAATCAGCGATTTTTCACACCAAAAGTATAAGTCATTTCCCAGAAATTATTTTTGTACAATGTTACTTAGTTTGAAGTTCAGAATGCGTAGATGACGACTTTGTGGTGATTATTTTTACATCCTGTATGTGCGGAGCGATTGCCAAAAGAAAACAAGCATATGCCCAGTAGTGGGCGAAATCGGGCTATGGATGATGATGATGTGCGTTCTCGCTTTTTTTTTAATTGCTAAATTGGCCCACTCTTAGTATGGTTCTGACCTTCTGTACGGTTTTGTGACGTGATTGTACCGCACAGCTGATTCTTACGCAAGCGCACTTTCTCCTCGACTCGGGCGCCAGTGCATACAGTCGCGCACACAAGTTCATGTCACACTGGTATAATTTTTACATGTTATTTATTGAAAAAACTTGTGTGATGAGACGTACAACTGTTTTGGAAGACGATAGTAGAATTAAAGCAACATAAATAGTAGAATAATCTGTAGTTATTTGAATAATAAAAGTATCTATGAATAAATAAACACATTTTATTAAAAAAACGGGTTCTAGAAAGATAGAAATATAGGTTTATTTGCCACAGAGACACGTGCATAAAAAAAGATAATTAACTCGAATAATAAAGAAAATGAAAAAAACAAAATAGATCTACTACTATTACTATATATAATTACTAGCAAAAAACAAAAAAAAAAATAGTCGGCAGCTGCACGTCATGATTGTGACAATAAGGCTTCCAATCAGCAATCAGCAGCACTCAGCGGTTTGTGTTTCACGAACTGTGTCCAAATAAACTTTTTTCTTTCATGATACTGTGATATGGAGGACCCACAGCACAGCGCAGATTTTTTACACTGCTTATTCAGAAAAAAAAAATAACCAGTGCGCAAAGTATAACCAAGAATCCAGCAATGATTCTATTTTCGAAATCAATTTTTCGACGATTATTTTAAAAAATATTAGTTGCGCCATAATTTTTTTTTGTGGTAACGTGTGCATATAAATAAATAAATCAATTTTGACCGCGTTGGTATTGCACTTGTCTATGAAACAGAAGATTTTTTTTGATAACCCTCAATACTTAGGTATGTTTGCGTCTAGAATCATACGCTGAATTCATGGTTACATGGCAGTTCGCGCACTGGATAATTTTTGAAGTGAAAAATTCTTTAGGCGCGTTGGGCATTTTTTTGATATGGGAAAAAACCATTGAACTCGCGACACTGTTACCGTAACCGATACCTCTGTTTTAAGTTTTGGCCTTGTATAAAGACATCAACGCGCGGTACATTTTCTTTGACAAGAATGACCTTCAAACATATTTATAAAATTACTATGCTTTTTCTAGTTTTCACTTCTGTCGGCGCTCCTTGAGTGCCACTGTTTTTTTCATGTAGATATTTTCGTCAGGGATTTAATTTACTTGCCCACGTAAAAGCAGCGCTAACAAGCCGCACTTTAACTAAAACCTCCATTACAATTTGTAACGTGATTTAACGCGTCAAACCATTTTTAAATGCGTCATTAACTCTTTAAAAAGTGCTATAATGCAGGTTTTTAACAGGCAATAAGCAGATTATGAGTTAATTTACACTTTTAAAATGTAGCCGGACTTTAGATTTAGAAATTAGGTTGTCTGTTCACAGTTTCAAAAGAGATTTAGGTAGGTACATCATAATTATTATTATTTGTAGTGTTTTTTCTTCTCAGCTCTTTGGCTGGTTTTTACTACATTTACGGGCCGAAACTAAGTAAATGCAGCATTTGTTGTACAATGGATGACCACACAGTAAGACCACATTATTTTTACATTACTATAACATTACAATAAAAATACTTTCAAAATTCTTTATATACAGGGCGGTTAAAAAGTCGTGGATCATCATAAAGGAGGTCATTTCCAACGCTTTTAAAGTGAGAAATATTATTTGGTAACGCTCAAAATTTTCGAAAAATATTAATTACTCTTGAAAGTTTGGTACCCAGAGCCGCAATAGAACTTTTGTAGCTAGTAATAATACAACATTGTTTGTTTTATTGTTTTATATCACATTTTTTTCAAATTAGTCTAATTGTAAAATAACTTGGTATACAGAAATATTCATAACTTTTAGGGCAATTGCATTATGGCCATGCTGTAGAAAGATTTTTTGTTGGAAATGACCTCCTTTATCTCCCTATTTCGTTTGATCCACGATTTTTTGACAACCTGTATACATAAGAACACGGACAAAACAATGTGTTTCAATCGTACAACATATTACTTATAAAATGATTCAGTATGTTACAAAATATTTGTTGCAATGCGCAGTGACTGTTTCTTTACAGAATGATATTACAAAATATTATTACAGTATATCTGCCTCATTAATTTAGTGATCGTTAGCGCTACTGTCCTGGTTCTGGGTTCGAGGAACACGATGCTTGTATTTCCCGGAAAGTAAGACAGAGGACAGAAGCATACCATTTCGCGAGTTATATGTAAGGGGCTGTTCATTTATTACGTAAGACAATTTTAACCAATTTCTTACCACACCCCTCCTCCCTACTTAAGAAAAAATCAGAATTGAATCAACCCCCTCCCTCCCCCTTTGAATCTTACGTCAGATCAGTATCTACCGAAATTGCAAAGAAAAAGTAGCAGAATGGGGGTTTTCGTGAAAATTTACGACACCATCAGTTGGCAGTTGGTTTGACAAGAGGTCTTCCAATATAAAATATATGATGACGTTCATCGTTCGATTTATTCATTCGTTCATCATTCAGTCATGACTAAAGAAAACATAGGCTCTTTGACAGATGCCTGGACCTGACGTGTCAGTGCTGCCACCTAGCGAACGTCATTTCAGAAAAACCTCATTATTTAAAACTTATTATGTTTGTGATCTTACGTAGGAATAATCTAGACTCCTCCCAACCCTATGTAAGAAAAAATAAGACTTGTTTGGACCCCCTAAATTCGTCTTACGTAATAAATGACCAGCCCCATATAAACTGTGATGTGACTTATGGAATACCCCATTTCCTCATCTCATCTTCCATCGTCATCATACTAACTTTCCTTGCAAAAAAACCACAAGGTTAACTCACACATTTTATGCAATAAGTTAATGCGTTATTTCCATAGACAACAATTTCAAAATAGGCCTACTACGCTACGGGTGGTTTGAAATAGGTATTTCCATTTAGAGAAATTAAATATAGGATACGTTGTCAGATTACCATCCACAAGTTCTGAGTTGAGCTGCACGATTTTTGACAAATGTGTGCACTGATTGGACAGGTCCGCTATCTGTGTGATTCTTTCCTCAAAAGACCATTTCACACACCAATCTACATGGTCTTCACACCATCTGACCAAAATTTTGTCTGGACTTTAAAAGAGACTGTGACCTCTGAGTTTGTTTCGGCCTTTTTTCTCAGAATAGTCAGATAGGAAACGCCGACCTCATCTAGTGTTTGTACAAACCAACTTACAGAAAATAAATCATTTATCCATCTTGTTTGATTTATAATGTTGCTATCTGTTAAAATTGCTGGGTTTTTTTATTGGCTTACTAATTACTTATAAACAAGTCTAATTGACAGTATATCCCCACTTTCAGAAAATCTTAACTATAATTATCACCATAAATTTTCAATTTCATAATTTTTGTTATGATCTGCTTCATCTGCCAGCCCTTTCCCAAATATGTTGGGGTTGGCTTCCAGTCTAACCGGATCCAGCTGAGTACCAGTATTTTACATGGAGCGACTGCCTATCTGACCTCCACAACCTAGTGGCTGGGTAATACGATACCCCTTAGTAAGACTGGTTGTCAGACTTTCGGACTTCTGACGACCCGTAACGACTGTCAAAGATCCACGAATGACAGCCGGGACCAACGGTTTAACGTGCTTTCCGACGCACGTTAACGGCATTGCCACGTTGTATGGCAATGCTGATTCTTTGACCAAAAAACAGGCCAGCCCTCTGGTCACGTGAAGAGCCGACCAACCGCTTGTCGATTTCTCGAAATACTAAGTGGGCACTCGGGCCCCATGACCCTGGAGTTTCAACCCCAAACGGCTAAAACATATAAAATCCAAAGAGATTGGAGTATTTGCGCCGTTTGAGGTTTTCCGCACCTGCAGCAGCCGCCCCAGCACAGCTCGCCGTGCTTGGAAGATGGGATGGCGCAAGGGTGTCGACACACGTCGCATCCCACACCAAAGGCCTACCAATCATCCAGGGCATTATGGTCATTCCGTCTGGTCTCTTGCCATCGTCGCGTGCCAAGCCATTGGGTTAATAGTTCCACATTACTTATCCACAGCATTGGAAAGCCTGCTCTAGTATCTGACCTGACATTAGCTGTTGTGACTGCCCGAAGCACCAACAGTTAATCAAGTCACTGAGGCATGAGAATCGACAATGGCTTTAATTGCGTAACATACTTTCAATCGAAATGCGACGGATTTTGAACGAAATTCCTAATCCATTGCTCCATATGTTTGAAAAATTCGTCTGCTCTATAGCGTAAATCACGCGATGAATGTTCTTGAACTGTCACGTCACTGTGATTACGGTATTGCCATTGTGTATGTGTTACGCTATAACCACGCGAGTTGCATTCCTGTTCCTCCAAATTCACCTCATATTCTCATCTTCATTAGCAATTTAGCTTTTTTATGGGAGGGAATAAAACATTATACGCACAACTCAGTAACAGAACCGGAAACGTATAAAAAAGTTAAGTAAACAAGAAAACAATCGGAAACACTTAAACATTTTTATTTATATAATTTTTAGCGCAACAAATTATTCAGGTGAATCAATTAATCCGTAACTGAATCGAATTTTAGAGGTGCAACCTACTATCGATATCGACTGACTGAGTAGTTACGAGTACATCTCTAGTTCTTATGTAAAGACTAGGCTATCGATAGCGTGTTATATTGTAAATAAAATAATTACGCGTTTCGTATCGATATTTTATTTTGAAGAGAACAAAAAAAAAATTGGTTGACATGGTTTTAATATTACATAATGTTTAGTTTTATGTATAAGAACATAACTTCAAGCCTGTTGTTTTCCCCGCAGATATAGGCAGAGGTGTGAGTGTGTATACGCCCACATTTCACCAGATATGACTAAGTCCCACAACGACGGTAAAGCTAACGTTTCTGTTATGTCCTCATTTATGCAGCTTTTTCCTTTTCTACCTTGTTTACTAGTTGAAATTAACGTCACAATCATAATTAAAAAAAAACACTTTTGTATACAATATTTTATGGCAACATGTTCGCTTCCCGTGACCCAAGGGCTGGCTTTTACCTTGACCAGAGGATAGGTATTGCCATAAAATGTGGCAATGCCGCCAGTCTCTTGGGTACAACATTACTAATCGACAGCGATGAGGAGGAATATTTCGACGCGATATTTTAGTTTGTTTTTAGTTTTAGTTAGATTAGGATGTTATATTTTATTTTAATAGTTATTTAATATTAGAAGTTTGTTAGCTTACCTATATATTATGTAAATATTATTATATTCTGAAACATGTTCTCAATTCTAAAGTCGAGATTCTGAAGCGACAGTTTGTAAAAAAGTCACCTGCAGTGTCGCACAGAGAGGCAACAGTCTAGTAAAGATGCCTTTTTCTAAATAGTCTTGCTATAAACAAGACATACAAATTACAATATAAACAAAAGAACATCAACCCTTCTTAATTTTAAACCAATGACTTTGAAATTGTTTCGTAACAACACCATCTATATGCGAACTAGAATAATAGTATTGTGAGATCTTTAGCAAGACGTATTTTCCGTTTATGGATCCGAGAATTGATTGTAATACCACCATTATTGAGAAAGATTAACTAGAACAAAATGCAATGCCGGATCTAGTGTGTGAAATAAGTTTTAACTCGGCGTCCAAGTGAGCGATAAATGCGAAGCGATGCTAGATCTAAATTACATAATTGGATGTCTAGGAATATTTATTTAAATAAAGTAATACTATGTGATATTTAATAATAACAACAGTGGTACTTAGTCACCCTTTAGCGACGGTAGTGAAAAACCGAAATGGTAAACACAATATGTTGAGCAACATTTTGGATTTGATTTTAATATTGTTGCAGCGACGTGTTTCGACTCGATTCACGGTTAATATAGAACCGTGTCAGCCCCGCCTTCTCTTTAAATCTGGCAACAAAGATATGGGTCCGTCCGAAAGTAATTCGAAACTTCGGAGAGAACTAAACTCCTGAATAATTAACTTTTACGGACGGGCAAAAACACATTGGGAGTAAGGACAACTGACAAATCGTGTTGTCATTCATTCTTAGGTCGGGTCCTAAACTAATCTTATGTCGCGGATACTAGTGGCCACTATTTTCCGTTTTAGTGATTATAATAAAACTAAACAATGTAAAACTACCGTTTATAATAATATTAAGGTATAATCTTGTGGAGCACAACTTAACGTGCTTATTTTCTGCATTTTCATTCTAAAATAAAAGAAATAACCAAACAAGCGATGAGGGCGCCACTAGGCGGTAGGCATTTGGTCGGCGCTCTCTTAAAAACAATTTGAGTTCGCTTTCGAATTGTGTGCGCTCACTTGAGTGAGGTTCCAAGTGAACTTTAAATAACTAGAATAAAATTTTGTGTCAGCACATTTCTGAATACCTAATATTAGAGCATTTCATCGCCGTTATAACGCTTTCATTGATCGCGTAGGACGCTGACTAATTTGTATGACGAAAATGCCTTAATCACTTCTTTTGTAATCGAAATGGAGATAGCCGCTGACGTCATTAGCATACCTCCGCGAATGAAAGTCGGTCAATCTGTGACTAGTAGTGTTAAGACAGAAATGACTGATATGTATATAACATACATAATACCGATACCGCACCGTTCCACATTGACGACGTCGTGACGTGGAGATGGTGACAGGCCCTTAGCTTTTTGTAGACACTGTTGCATTGTACTGCTTGGCAATAGAAATAGGTATTGTGGACTCTCCTTGACGAAATTTTTCATAAGCCGCTTTTTTGGTTGGTGCAGTTAGAGTTGTTGGCTTTTGCGATACATTTCCCGTACGAAACAAATAGGTATTTTTATTGTTTCGATACAGGGGAAATCGCGGGGAGGATGTTTTTATTTGAACGAAAGAAAAAGTATTTATTGCAACTCGTACAGGAAGATCACAAACTAAACTAAATACAGCAAAATAAAAAAACAAGTTATATATAAAAAAAAGTAACAAAAGGAAAATGAAACAGAAAGTCCTATATACGAGGCCAAAAGGCTCCTATCTCAGCATGATGCTACGACATTTAAATAATAAATGTTGCAGCGCTGGTATTCTGATAGGGCCCGCTGTGATGTCACGGGCAGTTACAGAAATAAATAAATAGTATGTAAATAATAGCAAATGCTATTGTATTCTGAAGTGAGTGTGGGCGTAGTAAGGTTTATAATATTTGTAAAAATATTGCCCAAAGGTAATCAAAAAGAGGTCAAGACATATTCACACACAACAACGTAGTAGTCATTTTGTCAGCTGTCTGTCCGTCCATCCATCCATCCATCCATTCATCCGTGAATATATAGCTATAATAATAGTTGTCATTGGCCACTGCAGCAATGTAAATACGGTGAAAGGTATGGACGGGCACGCTGCAGGTGGGGTAGTGCGGAAACTACGCGCCGCCGCGCCTGATTACAAGCTAATGGTATGTGGTACAAGATATAAGATGTACAGTGCCCGGCGATAAATATTGCACATCGACCTTTACCTTTTTTTGTATTTTATACAAAGAATAAAAATAATTATCAAAAGAAGCAAATCATAATTATTTTAACAGCTCCTAATAGATACCGGACTGTTTGTATTTCGTGCGACAGAGATAACGCTTTACGAAGCCGAAATTAGCAGATTTTTTTTTTTTTTAATTCGAAATGGGTTTGCTCTTGACTCTAATCTAGGTCAGAGATGACACAGATAAAGTCGATTGTCTCTTTCCAAAGGTCGATGTGCAATATTTTTATCGCCGGGTGCTGTAACAGGTAGGAAAATACTTACAGAAATGGCAGTAGGTACTGTAAAAGTTGTCTGCTATAATCGGCTTTATGTAGCGCATGCTGGCAATAAAATAACTCTGGTTGCATTCGAACTGTAAGTCCAAAGAAGTGTTCTGGTTGCAAGTTAAGAATGAGCTTTCAAATATCTGTATTAGGTTTTTAGTTGGAACAAAATAATGATAATGTAGCAGGAATTATGGAAAGACGTGAGCTTAGAATAAACGTTGGGAAATCATAACGTTGTTTGATTTCTAACGGTACCTTAGCGTGTGCGTGAGTATACTCATTAAATAGGAGAGTCACCGATATTTTTATAGTCATACTCGCCATGCATTAGTGAACTACGTCAAAATATACTACAACGAAAAGATCTAACCATTTTTGTGGGGGACACCAGGCTTGATGAACCGGCTATTAGCCGCTTCAACGCGGGCGTTTATCCGGCAGATTTTAGCTGGCGGCTAATGTAAATACCGCTCCCGCGAAATCCTGTAACTCACACCACGCATGAAAAGCAGCGCGCTCAGTGAAGCCAGTCATTTTCCGGTGCGCGACTCAGCACGATAATCAAGTGTCGACAGCTTCCGCACGATTATCTGAAGATAGCTACATCTATTGACAAATATTATGATTTATATGATTATCTTTTGAAAAAGGTATGCGTTGGTTTACAAATTACCGAGTAATTTTGTCATGTGTGTTGAATGGTGGTGAAATAACTTAGCAATTCTTACAGTGCTTGTACGAATATAAGGAATAGCGTAATCAGCCTATAATTTTCCCACTGTGGGTGACCCAGCAGTGGGAACATTACGCCCACTCCCTCTCACAGAGAGGGAGTGGGCTATAATCTACCACGCGGATCAAGTGCGGGTTGGTAGATGTCACATGTCTTCAAATTTTTGGTTCTAGGACATGCCAGTTTCGTCACGTTGTATTTTTTGTATGGAATCATTTCTATTAATGATGTTTAAGTAGAAGCACTCTTTGTGAAATGGCTCGTTAGGGGTTGTACAGCAGTGCGATTCTGTAACCACCTCACCGTGAAAACTTAGGTGAAGTGAGCGTGGAGTGAGCTGTCAATAGTGTCAATTCCAAGCAAAACAAACTCACATCACCTAAGTTTTCACGGTGAGATTTTACAGAATCGACCGGCAGGGTTTACTATAGCGATGCAGCTTTACTGTGTTCAGCGGGATAATAGCGTAACGTACGGCGCGCGTTGCACGCCGCACCTCTCGTCGTCGTCGCCCGCCGCCTTCCGCTGTCACACGACAGCAGCCGAAGGTTGCCGGAGGCGCCCGAACACTAACAGTAGCAATGGCTTTCATTTTGACAGTTCAACAACATTCATTGCGTTATTTACGTTGTTGAGCAGACAAATTTTTCGAACATATGAAGCAATATCCTTCAAAATCATTCAGATTGAGACTGAAAATGTGTAACGAAGTTAGGGTGCTGGTTCAGCGGGATTATCCAAAAGGGTCACCGCTGGCCCGGAACATAAAGGGCTAAGGAAGGAACACGGGTGGGTTTTAGTCAGTAAGAGTCTGACACTCCCTTCCACTCCACCCAGAGCAGGAGGGGTCATTTGATGATTTACCATCCTGAAAAAATCGGTTGTCTGTAAAGTCGGTTTACTGACGATAGTTGAACGTGACAACGTCATAAGAAAATACTGATGGAATAGTTGCATTGCATTTGTTAATATTCGCTTGCACTTCAAGCCGCCATGGAACGCTACAGAGCGAGGCCGCGAGGTAACGCTACATGAGTCATGTTTTTTCGTGAGTGCAACCAGCTTCATCGATTTATTAGACGTTGTCACGTCAAAAAAAAGTTAGGGTGCTGGTTTGAAACGTTCACGCTGGTATAATAACAGGCACACGGCGAACTAATTGTCTCTTCTGTTGAAAAGCTTTGGCGAAGCCCTTGATGGATACAACACTATATATTACACGCTAAAAACATTCTCTTTAGGCTTTATGCACATTTAAATCTTTCGAACACTTCTTATTTAGTTGTATTAATCAATTACAAATAAAACATAATGAATCAAGGGACTCGATAAAATAAGCGTATTATTTTGCAAATATTTTTATAAGTAACTTGCAAATGGTTTCGCGCGTTTAAGTTTCGATCCCGAGGGAATATCGAGATAAAAAGTATTTTATGTCTTAATCCAGGACATGGTCTTTCCATGTGCCACATTTCATTCAAATCCGTTGAGCCGTTTTATCGTGAATGCGTAACAAACAAACATACAAAATATAAAATCTCTTTATAATGTTATAGTTTATTTAGATTATATTTTCATACTTCTATTTACTTCATACAGGACTGGCAAATATATTTGCTAAAAATTCTCTACCACTTCTAAAACAAATCGTTAAAACTATCGCCTCCGTCTATAACTTGTGCCACAGATCAAAACGGCGCGTGCGCGGCCGAGCGTCACTTCCGGCGTTTTGCAATCAAGGGCGCACTACTTCCGGTCGGTTATCTGAAGATACATTATTTAATGATAGGCTTATGAAAAACAGGACTTTCATAAATATACGTTTAAGGCTGCGTTTATTTTATTATTAGACGATTTGCCTGTTTTTTTATCTGTGGCTTTGATTTGATTAAAATGAATGTTACTTTGAAGACGGCCATCGGTGAAACACGTACTTTCCAATAATAGGTAATTTTTCATAATCACCACGCTTGGAAAACCAGTTGGTGATTATGACTGCGCTTAGTATGCTTCTCAGCATAGAAGGATGTCTCGTCCAGGCCTGCTGTTAGTTGCTTTAGCGCCCACGTGCAAACTGGCAATGCACACTCCAACATTATTTTCTCAGACTAAAACTTTCAAGGTACAGACGCCAGCACATCAAGCTACTACAATCTGTTAAATTTCTTTAATATATTTGGAACATTATCGCTAAAAGCATTAGGTTCAAAGTTGATTGGGAAAATTTGACAGTTTCGGGTAGCTTGGTGTGCTGGCGTCTGTACCATATTGTTGGTCTAACTACAGGACCAGATCTAAGTTTCTATATGCTTTCCTTCCACATTTTCCTAATAAGAGAACTAAAAATTGTGCACCCAGTCTTGGTTAAAGGCTCCTTCAAACAGGCGCGACACGCGATAAAATCGCGCGCAACACAAAGGCACCACAAATCGCGCAACGAGCGGTGCCTTTGTATTATAGCGCGCGATTTGCGTCGCGCGTCGTGCCTATTTGCAGGAGCCGTTAAGTCTTGCTTTTGTCCATGCACATAGAATAATTAACTTGGTCGACATAAATGTAGGAAAATGTATTTAGATAAGAATTATGAGAACGAAGGATGCAAGAGTGAGCAATGGGAGCTCAACATTTTTTTACGTCAATTTTTCTAATTTAAATAATTTTATTCTAGGTGCATCGTCTTTACATAATTATTATTATATAGTGAATGTATACAAAACCTTGTAAAACATTTTAAAGAAGTAACGGTGGAGTTTCTTGCCCATTCTGCTCCATACGAACACTACCATTTGGAAGGGGCGACTAGAATCAATTCTACTTTATTGTAATTCTTGACGTTCAAAAGTGCCTTTTATGTAATGCGTGTGTGTGTAATGGTGTGTTTTATTTGAAATAAATGATTTGACTTTGACTTTGTCTTAGTTTGTCTTAGTTTTCTTTTTGCCCGTTTACATATAAATAGGCGTTACGTTATCGGAGATGCTCGAATATTTTGGCAGGAGATGACGGTCTTACATATTTACTTATCTGTCTCAATGGTCTAGTGATCGCAAGCGCTACAGCTGAGCGTGAAGTCGTTTCGATTCCAATTCGAGCAAAGTGTTATTGATTTTTTTCTATTAGGAATTTCTCAGTAGCATCCTGGTGTGTCCACGGTGACTGTTTTAAAAATAATTGTCTTTTACAGATATTCTACTCGTATTTCACGAAGTCCGTTCGGCTTTGATTGTAGTAGTGACGTATCCCGACAAGCGCGCTCCCACAGCGGCTGCCCCTTGTTGCCGTCGCATGAGGCTATTTCCGCGAATGTGTACCGTTTTACTTCACCCATTGTTGAGTCTCTGTTGATCACAATGTGCATGTGTACGCTTGACAACATTCATAGCCAAACGGACTTCGTGACATAGAACATCTGTACAATGTTTTCAATGTAGGTCTGTCAACAAGTACCAGGTACTTGATAAAAGAAAATGTATTATCACCTCTGTCCAACTCTTTGAGGACTGCACACGTGAGGTTACATTTTTTTCTGTACTGTCTCACTTTTGGGCAAAGGCCTCCTCCAAGTCCTTCCAGGAACTCTTTTCCCGCGCCACCTCAAACCAGCCCTCACGGTATGCGTCCAGGTCATCTCGCCACCGTTTTCTGGGTCGAACTCGACGGCGCTGTACATCTTCAGGCATCCATTGTGTGGAAACTTTTGCCCAGCGGTCATCCCGCATGCGGCTGACGTGACCTGCCCAATTTTACTTGAGCCTGGAAACCTTCTTGCCTACATCTATTATACCCGTTTTGGAACGCAGCATGGTTATGTAACCATGCTGCATAGCATAACATAACATATGTAGGTATGTTATGTTATTTATTTCTTACATCACAATACAGTAAAACTACAACATAGAAGTACTCAAAACTGTGGCCCGTATTTCATATACACTTTCTATGACTTTTGACAATGGCATTCGACTCCATTGTGAAGATTGAAAACAATGGAATAACGAAACTCTAATTTATACGACGTCTTTATCTTGAATATTTTAAGCGAAAGTGATACATTTCTGTATGCTTTTTAAGGTCGACTGAATTCCGTTTTTTTAGGTGATAATGAGTCTTTATTTAGGAAAAGAAAAGAGTGTTTTGCGGTATGAGGTCTGAGTGCGGGACGGGACCGGACGTCATAGGGGCGGCGCGCGGAAAGAGCGGGGGAGGCGGGGTCAAGTCTCATCTTTCGTGGCACGCATTGTACAATGGTACCAGAGTGTAAAGCACCCATAGATCAGCATTATGCTGAGTGGAAGCCTTCTTATCACAGTCATGACAAGCTGCTGACTTTTTCTGCTTTGTGCTCGTGATTATGTAAATCTGTTTTGTTTAATTTGTAGGGTTTCGTACCCAGAGGGTAAAAACGGGACCCTATTACTAAGACTCCACTGTCCGTCTGTCTGTCTGTCTGTCACCAGGCTGTATCTCATGAACCGTGATAGCTAGACAGTTGAAATTTTCACAGATGATGTATTTCTGATGCCGCTATAACAAAAATACTAAAAACAGAATAATATAAATATTTAAGGGGGCTCCCGAACAAAAAACGTGTTTTTTTCGGCGTTTTTGCCTTGTGGTACGGAACCCTTCGTGTGCGAGTCCGACTCGCACTTGGCCAGTTTTCCGTTTACTTACTCGAGCAAATATTTTTTGGTATGCACGTGTTTCTGTGAAAAATAAACCTATTTTTCTTTTTTTTTCTTGTAAATGAGGCTTTATGTATTTTTTTTTGTAAAATATTTTTCTTCTAAATTTACTCTTACATGTCATGCCATAACATGTCCACTATAATAGCGGAATAACATTTAAAAGATTACTTAACTATCTTATTGCTCAACCGAAGAACGCTCAAGTAAAACGGGTGAGCATTTCTAAGGAATGAAAGTGAAATAAATTTCGTCCTACGCATCTACCTAACCTTATAGATCGATGGACATTTAATAGTATTCGTGTATGGGACTTTTAAGGTTTCCAAACACCATAATGATCGTATTCAAAACCCATACGTTTTAAAGTAAATGTTTATTTTATAGTTTTGGGCATTAAAAGGAGTGTGGGTTCTTATTGCTATTGGATTTATCATTAAGGCTCCTACAAACAGGCGCGACACGCGATATAATCGCGCGCGACACAAAGGCACCGCTCGTTGCGCGACTTGCGGTGCCTTTGCGTCGCGTGTCGTGTCGCGCCTGTTTGAAGGAGCCTTAAATCAAGATAGCTTAGGGGATTAAAGTGTACGGGTCGTAGGTATATTGATTTACGTGTCTATAAATCTATATCTAAACGAAGTATAAAACCAAATCGCTTTTCGTATCTGTCTGTGTGACCGCTTAGATCTTTTAAACTGTACAATGGATTTGGATGCAGTTTTCACCATCGTTTGGAGACTTTATTACGGAAGATTTATGTGTACATTATACACATAAATCATATTTTACTTTTTTTTATAGTCTAAAGTTTTTATTCGAGGAAACATAATTTTAAAAGCTAATAGTGTTAAAATAATAATACAAGTATGTAAAAAGGAGGGGGGGAAATAATCATAGGGCATCAAAAAATTCATCCGCATCGCTGTCAACAGGACACGTACCCAAAAGACTGGCAGCATTGCCACGTTGTATGTTGTATGGCAATGCTGATTCTTTGGAAAAGAAATAGGCCAGCCATAGGTTACTTGAAGAGTCGACCAACCGCTTGACGATGTCTCGAAATACTAAATGGGCACTCGGGCCCCATTGCCCTAGAGTTTCAACCCCAAACGGCTCAAACGTATAAGTTCCAAAGAGATTGGAGTATTTGCGCTGCTTAAGGTTTTCCGCACCTGCAGCAGCCGCCCCAGCACAGCTCACCGTGCTTGGAAGATGATACATATATATATACTTAGATATAACACAGAAATTTCGATGTTTTAACATGTCGACGTTGCTCGTATGCGTAACAAATCAAGTCTATTTTCATAAAAGCTGAGTTGAAAAGACAAACTATATACATATAGGTTAACAATTGTGACCATGAATTCAGCTCACTTACACCCTGACTTATTACTTGTAATTAATTTTTATTTAAATGAAAATCGTTTACTTTTACCATGTTTGTAAATATGTGAGTACCATGTATCTATCAGATGTTGTGGCTTAGTCTTTCGTTTAAGGGTATGTCGTAATATTCTAACCCCTTCACTAATAAAAGTTGTATAGCGTCTGTGAAGTTACACAATGCTTTGTCTTCTTCCTTCAAAAGTCAAATTACTGACGACTTAAGGCTCCTTCAAACAGGCGCGACATGCGATAAAAACGCGCACGACACAAAGGCACCGCAAGTCGCGCAATGAGCGGTGCCTTTGTGTTGCGTAGCGCGTCGCTTCTGTTTGCAGAAGCCTTTAAAGAGAGAAATCGGTGTGTAATTATTCATCTGATATAATTCATTTATTATTAAGGGGAAAATATAAAGGTTGTGCTAAGGTTTTACCAGAGAAAAACCTAAATTCCTATAAGGAAGAATTCAAAGCTAATTACTAGTCGAGTATCTATCGCCTAGGGAGCTAATGCCGTCATAAGTTAGCAAGACACACCTCTACCACACTCGAGGCCTACTAATAATGTTTACAAACGTGTGTGTACTTCTTATAAGTGAAGTAACTTTTAAAGTGGCACATTATGTCACCGTGTGACACTTTTGAAGTACGGATTTGAGTTGACAGCTTCTTTTTTCTTGTATATCCTTCGCTTGATTGTCTCTGGCCCTGGGGTAAGACCGGTTTGCATAGTTATCCTCACCCTCGGCGGGTATTAAGACATGCCCTGTGCTCAAACTCAGACTCAAACTTAAACTCAAAGCATTTATTTCAAATAAACCAATTACAGGCACTTTTGAATTGTCAATTGTTTGTCGTTCAGTCAAAAATTTTAAGCTATTTGCCCATTCCGAATCGTGGTAGGCACCTATGGAGAAGAATGGGCAAGAAACTCTACGAACACTCTTTATAAATACTCTCTCTCTTTATAAATACTCTTTATAAATACTCTCACTCTTTATAAATATAAAGATGATAATTATCACCATCATCGGTGAAATGCTTATAAACTCTATCTTAGTCTTACCTAGAAATATTTTCTTTTCTCAAAACTAACAAAAAAACCATAAACACAATCCAATTCAGCTCGGCAGTTTCCGAGAAAGCCACAGAAAAACGTAATCCCATTACAATTGCAAAGTAAAAGTCATCACCACGCGATCGAATCCGCCAACAAAGCTTGTATTATGTAACAAACACACAAACAAACAAACATGACACACATACTCATATTGAATTCAAATCAATCAAAGTCCGGTGACATACATAAATGATTTATTTAATATGTATTCTACTCATGGAGAACTAAGACCTTGAATATTTTAATGTGCATTCAAAAATGCGGCGTGATGTTTAGAAATATTTAGAATGCATTGCAAGAATCTTCATAAAACGCCCTTTGTACGATGTACTGTTTCTTTACGGTACGGCGTATAAGCCGCGAGGCGTAGCTAGTTATTTATATTTTCGGCCATGTTTCCCATTCATTTCTGACCTTCTTTAGCTTTGTAAACACAGCTACATACATAATGATATCGGGTCCATGACACTGTCCTTCTTGTGATCTTGTCACATGCGTTGTTTACACTTTCTACCGTTAAAATATAACTCACTGTAGTTATTACGTTAACTTCTATGTTATATAATATAATTATGTTAGTTAAGTTATAAGGTACTAGCTTTTATCAGCGGCTCTGCCTGTGTTGAAGTCGGGAATTATTCCACAGTAACGTACTACCGGGGTAATTGGTATCCTATGTCCAAGCTCATGGTGTAACCGTTTGCTAAATTTTATCACGTCACAAAGCGTTGTGGTCGTATAGCATGATAACCATAACACGAATTTAGCTATGTGATATTTCTGTGATTGCCACAACGCGTCTTGTGCGTTTTCACGAGAGCCATAACACGAATTTAGGTATGTGATCTTTCTGTTACTGCCACAACGCGTCTTGTGCGTTTTCACGAGAGCCATAACACGAATTTAGTTATGTGATCTTTCTGTTACTGCCACAACGCGTCTTGAGTGTTTGATGAGAGCCAAAACACGAATTTAGCTAGGTATGTGATCTTTCTGTTACTGTCACAACGCGTCTTGAGTGTTTGATGAGAGCCAAAACACGAATTTAGCTATGTGATCTTTCTGTGATTGCCACAATGCATCTTGTGTGTTTTCACGAGAGCTATAACACGAATTTAGCTATGTGATCTTTCTGTGACTGCCACAACGCGTCTTGAGCGTTTGATGAGAGCCATCACACGAATTTAGCTAGGTATGTGATCTTTCTGTTACTGCCACAACGCGTCTTGTGCGTTTTCACGAGAGCCATGACACGAATTTCGCTATGTGATCTTTCTGTGATTGCCACAACGCGTCTTGTGCGTTTTCACGAGAGCCATAACACGAATTTAGCTATGTGATCTTTCTGTGATTGCCACAACACGTCTTGAGCGTTTTCATGAGAGCCATAACATGATTTTAGTTATGTGATCTTTCTGTGACGGCCACAACGCGTCTTGTGCGTTTTCACGAGAGCCATGACATGAATTTAGCTATGTGATCTTTCTGTGATTGCCACAACGCGTCTTGTGCGTTTTTACGAGAGCCATAACACGAATTTAGCTATGTGATCTTTCTGTGATTGCCACAACACGTCTTGAGCGTTTTCATGAGAGCCATAACATGATTTTAGTTATGTGATCTTTCTGTTACGGCCACAACGCGTCTTGTGCGTTTTCACGAGAGCCATGACACTAATTTAGCTATGTGATATTCTGTGAATGCCACAACGCGTCTTGAGCGTTTTCACGAGAACCATAACACGAATTTAGCTATATGATCTTTCTGTGATTGCCACAACGCGTCTTGAGCGTTTTCATAAGAGCCATAATACGAATTTCACGATGTAGATGTTTTACTATGACCACAACACGTTCTGACCAGAAGGCCAATTATCGTAATTTAAAACGTTGAAAATCTCGCAGTCACATCTCGGTGACAAAAAAATGTCAAAGATTTGTCAAAATGAAAGGAAATTAGAGATATTTTTGACAGATTGAGACTTAGACTGAGAACGTTCTTAAAATTACGAGAATTGCCCCTCTGTTTTTTCCCAATCAACTTTGAACCTTATGCTTCAGCGATAAAGTTGAAAATCTATTAAAGGAATTTGACAGATTGTAGTAGCTTGATGTGCTGGCGTCTGTACACTACATCACCCAATAACTTTAAAAAAAATGAGGCCACGAAAAGTAAACACAGACAACTTATAAAAATCACGATAATTACCATAACAGCCGAAACACGGAAACCCACAGGAAAGACCAGTTAATGTTTAACTTAAAAGTTACGTCACTTGACGTAAGTTAAAGTTGGTCAAGCGGTCGGCTTTCTACGTGACATAACATATTATGTTAGCCATGGGTTACTTCACTACTACGGTTGTCAGAAGTCAGAACACGTTTTGTAAACAATCTGAGTGTTGATGGGTTTGGCATTCCTTTGTGCGCTTTTATGTATAACTAGCTGCGCCCCGCGGTTTCACCCGCATAAGTGTCGATGCCGTGGGAATATCGGGATATAAAGCCTTTATTTATTTATTTATTTTATAATTTATGTACACACAGTAAAAGCCAGTGTAGTGCAGTGGGTGCCAGGGCAGTGTGCCTTTATGTTAATCCAGGGTGTCAATTACCTCCATAATTTTTTTTATCTAAATTGGTGCAGCCGTTTGAGCGTTAAGATGAAACAAATATATAAACACAGACATACATTTTCGAAAAATAGTGTTACAGTCAAATTAGACCGATTTTAAAATTTTCATAGAAACAGAGATCAGTTATCTTTTTTTAAATAAGACATTTCAATGTTTTTATGTAACTTTTTAGACCTTTGTATCCTGCTTATGCGTATGAAGTTTCATTAAAATCGGTTTATTTCATTCATTTCGAAAAACAAGGCTTGAAAGTTTGTATTCAGAAATGCCGTACGGCGTAAACGCTCTTAATCTGTTTATATTGTCAATTTTTTTATATTCTCCGGTAAAATAATAATTTGACTTCCTCTTATGTACTCATTTCTTATTCTCCATTCTTGTAAAACCACACGTCTCTCTTAGCATATTAACCTTTTGACCCCACACGTCAAAAAAATCAAAAACGTGCCCTCGGCGTCAAAGTCTGTCATGTAGTCGAACCGTGGCGTGCTGGGCACATTTTGGCTTACCATCTATACAATGCGTGCCACGAAAGATGAGACTTGACACACCACGTGGTTTGACATGCGCAGTACACGATTTTAGGTATCTTTAGCGGTATGTGGTCTGAGTGCGGGACGGGACCGGACGTCATAGGGGCGGCGGAAAGAGCGGGTGAGGCGGGGTCAAGTCTCATCTTTCGTGGCACGCATTGTACGTGACTGTGGCGGTCAAAAGGTTAAAATTACTGATTAACTGAATAAAATAGTTAGGAAATACAAAGGGTGGACACAGCCCGTCCCTTCATCGTTTCTTTGGTCTTCCCCTACTCTTTCAGCCATCCACGTTCAAACTCAAATCTTTCCTAAGTTTCTTTTATCAGACTATTACCTTTTGCTAAGGAATTCTGATCCTTATTTAACTCTTAAAAAGATCAATTTAGAAAGCTCTTTAATATGATGGCAACTGCCCAACATATTTAATTTCCTTTGTCCACACGACGACATAGGCTATACAACTCCAGTAAAGCTGACCTTACATTGTTAAGCTTTTCATGGAATCAGAGGTCAGGTTATACTGGAATTGTACACGTGCCTACAAAAGATTGTTTTTGAATCTGAATCATTCATCCACAATGCGGATCTGGTTATGCAAGGCAGTTGTGTAAGAGATTCGGAAATATGTATGTTATTTATATATTGATGTTTACTGCAATTTGCATCCTTAAGAATGCTGTTATGATAATTAGAGTATTTTAGAATGTAAGTAGTGATTATGTGAATGTTAACCCGGGATCAGACAGTGGAAATGCAGGTGATAAAAATAAAAATCTAAAGTAACACAGGCCGACAAAATTTAACGAACACTCTTTCCCAGAAACCAGACTATACTTTTCCGAAGGATTTTGACGCGCTGAATTCGAATCTGAAATTTTTATCCAATAGACTGTACGAGTATGTGTATGAATTCTCAAACGTAGAACAATCCACGTACACGAAAAATTTCAAAATGCGATATCTCGCGAAAAAAAAAAGATATTTGAGTAAACTCAAAGTCATTTTAAAGAGGAAGACTAGTCCTTTGACATACTATTAATAATTTTTGAAAGAAAATAGGATCGGCCGTGCTACATAACCTCAAAAATGAAAAAAAAAAAACGGTATTTTTTGCACTTTTAGGTTAGGATATCTCGAAACCCTGACGTGATAGAGTAATTTTGAGGCCAGATTCGAATTCAGTGCGTCAAAATCCTTCGGAAAAGTATAGTCTGGTTTCTGGGTAAACATCTTGTCGGCCTGTGATAATTTATTCAAACTAGGCTGAGAATCAGCACTTTTCGAACGTCAAAATTACATAAGGCAGTCCCCCAAAACGCCCGCCCTTCACCACTTCTTAGTGCATTCGCTGGGGAGAGGAAGTGGCGCAACAAACTCCCCAGCAGTGGAAAGTTCCTCATCGTCTATTGAAAAGGAAGGATCCTCCGACAAGACAGGTGCAGTGTCTGGTGGGCTACTGCCCGATGGTTGTTCTTATCAGGCTCTGGTCATCATCTGCCTAGCCTTTTCCCAACTATATTGGGGTCGGCTTCCAGTCTAACCGGGTGCAGCTTTACATGGAACGACTGCCTATCTGACCTCCACAACCCAGTTACTGGGTAATAGATACCCCTTGTTAAGACTGGTTGTCAGGTTTCTGACGAACCGTAACGATTGTCAAAGATCCACGAATGACAGTCGGGATCAACGGCTCAACGTGTTTTCCGAGGCACGGAGGGGTCTTGGTATGTAATGATGGTCACCCATCCACGGACCAACCGAGGCAAGCGTTGCTTAACCTGATCCATCGACCCGTGCGGTCATTATTTAGCCACAAGCCTCTCTGTTGTATTTTTGCTAATGTCGCGGAAAATTTTGATATCACAATGGAGGATACTTCAGTAATTGTAGTTTGTAGGTATGTGGCGATACAGACGATGCCATACTTCTGTAACTATTTAATCTGCGTTCGCGATTTACTTGCCAAAAATGTAAACAAATATGAATTAATGGAAAATTAACTTTAATTCCTACACAATAAAGTTCAGTTTACGCTACAATTTCAAACGTTTTTATAACTTTATTAATAGTGCTAGTCACTCTGAAATCAACTTAATTTTAATTGAAATAAAGTTGATATTTGTTTAACTTTAAAAAAGAGTGGGGGTGTGCACCACTGCGCACTTTTAGTATACAACAGCTGAAAATCCCACATGCAGGAGCAGTGCTGGTTCAGTGGTAACGACTTATGAGTTGAAGGTCGTGGGTTCGAACCCAGACAGACGCTTTACTTTGTGTAAATTATTTAATTACCACTGCTCTCAAAATGACGAAGGAAACATTGTGAGGAAACCGGCATGTCCTAGAACCAAAATTTCGAAGACATGTGACATTACCAGCCCGCACTGGGCCCGCGTGGTAGATTACAGCCCACTCTCTCTCGAAGAGAGGAGGCTTGTGCCTCAGCAGTAAAAATAAAATAAAACAAATAAATAAATTTATATTAAAAAATTAAAGTAAAAATAAGATTTACATTAATTACAATCGAGGAAAAATTAAATTCTAACTGTAATGTAGACCTGCTTGATCTAGGTTTATGGAAAACCTGTGTTTCAGGCCATCAATTTACATCAAACATTTAAAAAGAAGAATACAATAAAATGTAATATAAGCTAAATTGAAAACCAATTAAATATTTTCAATGTCTTAAAGAGTTACTATTTGGGTATATATTATTTTAAAACTAGATTATATGTAAGATATATTGTGTTTAAATAAATTAACGAATAACACAGTGGGAATACTATGCTGATTATATCGGTTAACTTGCGATGAAATTGGGATTAATTTTCGTTTTGTCTTTTCGACAAAACGAAAATTAATCCGACCGTAATAAGACCGTTATACCATTAGTTTCTTACGTTTTTGCAAATGCTGTGTTTCACGTGCTAAAGCAGACTTTGACTAGTTGTCATATTAAAATTCTCAATTCAGAAACCGGTGTGAGTGGTGATACTTCGATCTTTCCTTAGGTGAGCATCGAGCAAAATGTTAATCGAATGCCAGTCAGCGTGATTTATGCTATGTTTACCAGACTGATATCTCTGCGATGGTGATTTATTTGCTCCATGGAAATGCCACGCCTTTCTATTTGGCGCGGAGATGTAGTGAGATTATCTAATTTCCGGATAATCTGTCAAACAACATTGCTTAGCCAGCGAGTATGTAGGCGAAGATCATTATCGGAATTTGACCTTTTTGTTTCATAGAAGCTTTACCATAGTGATAAATGATTTATTTCTGTAAGAATGCATTCCACCAAACTATTTATACATGGAATATGTCCATAGATATAATATGTCTTACTTATACTGAGAATAAATTTTGAATTTTTGACAGTTTTTCCATTCTAGAACTGTCAAACGTCAATTTTATTCCACGGATAAAAGATGAATTTGGTTAAATCAGCCCTGAGTAGGTTTGTACAGACGCCAGCACATCAAGCTACCCGAAATTGTCGAATTTTTCCAATAAAGTTTGAACCTAATGCTTTAATGATAAAGTTGAAAATCTATTAAAGAAATTTGACAGATTGTAGTAGGTTGATGTGCGTCTATACAAATAAACATATTATTTTTTTTTTTATTCTCTCATGCCCTTTATTTAGTACCTACTCATATTGTGCGGATGAGGGGTGTTTTTGACAGCAGGGGGCTTACTCTCCAAACTAATTTTAATTCCAATGAGATGCCAATATGATTCCAATGTTAATTTTACAGTCACGTGATTCGGTACTCTTGAAAACAATATTGTCAACAATTACCCCACGCCAAGCCCGAACCCAATTCCACTTAGTTCTCCAAAATGGACACCCAATCTAAAACTCATTTGGCGCTAGCATCGAACTCAAGAGTACGAAACGTCACAATTCCAATGTCGATCTATCGGAGTTAAATTGAAGAGTACCAGCACCCAGGTTGGTTTTGGTAGCAGGCACCGGCCAGCAGTGGCGGTCGCCGCCGCCTCCACACGTACCGATCTGGCACGCACAGAAATATAATTACATTATAATTTATCTTATAATAAGGACGCATCTGGCTATAAAAGGAGGGTACTTACTTCTTTGGGTATCCTTCTTCTAAAGGCAAATGATCTCGATCTCGAAATATCAATAATTATGGAACGCGATCGTCACATGTTTCTGCAACCGATTGCGACAACGGACACCCATCCAAGGTTCGACAGCCAACATCACTTAACCTCGTCATCAATTATACATTCTACCAGATCAGCATACAATACTCATGTTTCAGGGTTCCCCTGTCTCATAGCATTGTACCCAATGTGTGCCTACCGTGTAATGATACTTACATCGTATGCGCAATGTCCTCAGTAACGTATAATTTTGCCCAATATTGCGACAGGAGGCTTGGTAGATGAAAAACTGCTATTTTTGCAAGCTATGTTACAGCACCCGGATTTACGCCGTACGGCATTTCTTACAAACTTTCTAGGCCTTGTTTTTCGAAATGAATGGACCGATTTTAATGAAACTTCATACGCATAAGCAGGGTACAAAGGTCTAAAAAGTTACTTAAGAACATTTTCGAAAAATGGTGTTACAGTCAAATTAGACCGATTTTAAATTTTGCATAGAAACAGAGATTCCCAGTTATCTTTTTTTAAATAAGACATTTCGAAAATGTTCTTAAGTAACTTTTTAGACCTTTGTATCCTGCTTATGCGTATGAAGTTTCATTATAATCGGTTCATTCATTTCGAAAAACAGGTCAGGGTTTACCCAAGTGCAAAATTTAATCAAATAAAGGCTCCTTCAAACAGGCGCGATACGCGACGCAAATCGCGAGCGGTTCCTTTGCGTTGCCGTCGCGTGCGATTCGCGTTGCGTGTCGCGGCTATTTGCAGGAGCTTTAAAAAAGAAAGAAAATACGTTTATTTTCGCGGTATACATAACGCAGGGAAAGAACACAAACACAAAAAATAACAAGTTGGGGAAAATGTGCGTCACATCCACGCAAAACGGCCATCGCTCAGCATAATGCTAAGACCCTATGCAAGACAGAGGCGTGTTTATTAATATCCATAATAATATTATAAATTCGAAAGTAACTCTGTCTGTCTGTCTGTATGTTACCTTTTCACGCCTAAACCACTAAACGGATTTCGATAGAATTTGGCAGAGAGATAGATTGCATCCCGGGGAAGGACATATTAGAATAGAATTTTTCTTTATTAAAGTGACCAAGACTCAAAAAAGATTGTTAGTAAAACTTACGACTATGTTAGTAAGCACAAACACTAAACAAAAACACAAGAAATAACGGTTAGTCACCGTTGCGACATCCCATGAGAGACGGCACAACAGTGACCCACGTAGACATAGTCCAGGTGACTCGCAACCATGTTTAAAACACTGTTGGAGCCGCCCCACACCCTGCGCTCCTGGGAATAGTTACAGTACATAGGACAGTTTTTATCGACATACCTCGCGGGCGAAGCCGCGGGCGGAAGCTAGTAAATCTATAAAATGGATAAAAATGGAAAATTATACCATCAAAAATCGTTCAGCCGTTAAGGAGTGAAATGGTAACAGACAGATATAGTTACTTTCGCATTTATAATACTCGTATTAGTAGTATACGAGTAAAGTATGGATTCAAAGTCGAGGTGACAATGTCAGGAAATCTAACGCGAAATGATTTCTTAACCACAGACCTACCTATCTCACCGCAAAACGCGAAAGTTCAAGTTAATACCACACACAAAATGGTTTACTTAGAATTGTCACTTCTTGTAGGTTTCATAATTATGTCAGCCAAAAGATGTCCACTGTTGGAAAAGGGTCTTCGACAAGCAACGCCATTTTAAAAAATACTGCAAGTTTTATATACAGTATGTTAACTAACAGATGACGTTCCCGTTAACCCGCAATAGTATAGCATCCATACATGCTAAAAAAAATATTACTCTTCGAAAATAAAATGTTTTTATTTTTTTTTTATATTAAAATATTCACTAAAAATCGTAAATTGATACTCTATTTATTTAATTAATTCTAATTTATTTAATTAAATAAATTCCGACATTGCTGTCCTTCAAGTACGCGTGTACAGAGTGTTTCTTTAACGTATCAATTTACGATTTTTAGTGAATATTTTAATATAAAAAAAAATAAAAAAAAATTATTTTCGAATGGTAATATTTTTTTTAGCATGTATGGATGCTATACTATTGCGGGTTAACGGGAACGCCCTCTGTTAGTTAACATACTGTATAACATAGAATAAATCGGTCATAAAAAAAAAATCGGCTGTTTCACAATAAAGTGCAAAACCTACGCGGTCAAAATGTATGGAACATCAATTTTATTTTTTTAACAACCGACGAAGTATTTCAACGCAGGAATCAGAATCATGTAAAAGACGCCAGCACATCAAGCTACTACAATCTGTTAAATTTCTGTAATAGATTTTCAAATTTATCGCTAAAGTATAAGGTTCAAGGTATAGGTAAGGTAAGGTATCCATCCTAAGGTTGTCTTTAAAAGATCGCTCTTAGCGATAAGACCGCCCATTGTGTCACCCTTTGTACAGTTTCTATATTTATGTCTGTAAATTATATGGTGTACATAATTAAGAGTATTCTATTCTATTCAAGGTTGATTGGGAAAATTTTACAGTTTCGGGTCGCTTCATACGCGTCGATGGCCCAGTTACCGTGTAATTCTTCTGTACGTGTGAATGTCACTGAACTCCTAAACGGCTGGACCGATTTTGATGCAATTTTGTGTGTTTGAGTGGGTTCCTTGATGGTTTAGAATCACAATTGGACCCGGTAGGTGGTGCTGTGATCGAGACCTAGGACGCGGGCGAAGCCGCTAGTAAAAGCCAGTCTTTATTAAAGTCTAAATGGATATCAACTTGAACTTTCGCAATTGCGGTTCTAACTGAACTGTGGTTAGGAAGTTGTTAACTTGACATTTACTGTCTCATTAGTTTCGTGGTTGCAAGCGGTGGCTCTCAAACGTGAGTTCCTGGGTTCGATTGGTTGGGTTGTTTGTTTGGTCGTTTCGTTGTTGTATGTTTGGTTGGGTTTTTTCGAGATCTATAAACGTTACTTTGGTCAAGAATAATTCCAGTCCTTGTCACACAATTGTCAAATTACAGGTGCTAGATAGAGACGAGAACATTTCTAAGTCTGAGCATGAGCTGAATAACGTTTATAGATTTCGGCCCTAGAGTGAAAGAGACAGACAATGCCAAGAATGTTTATCACATAATTAAAGTATTAGGCTAAGTGTAGGCTCATTCCTTATTACATGGCACAGACGCCAGCACATCAAGCTACCCGAAACTGTCAAATTTTCCCAATGAACTTTGAACCTTATACTTTAGAGATAAAATTGAAAATCTATTAAAGAAATTTGTCAGATTGTAGTAG
The DNA here is from genome assembly GCA_927399505.1 of Luperina testacea. Classification (NCBI taxonomy): domain Eukaryota; kingdom Metazoa; phylum Arthropoda; class Insecta; order Lepidoptera; family Noctuidae; genus Luperina; species Luperina testacea. Next base: position 4,717,882 of record OV656782.1, read on the forward strand.
CTTGATGTGCTGGCGTCTGTACTAGGAAACCATGGTGGCGCAAACATGGTCGCGCAGACAAAAAAAAATTTGCGTGGGAAGAAACCTTTCGGACGTCGGATGATAGATACCTACAAACCAAAAGCTACAATTTATTAACAAACATAGTTGAGTAATTTGGGTGTTTCAGTTTCCTACTAATATTATAAATGTGAAAGTTTGTGTAGATGTTTGGATGTTTGTTACTCAATCACGCGTAAACCGTTGAACAGATTTAGATGAAAATTGGCGCATAGATATACTATTTCCTGGATTAATTAAATAAATTCCGACATTGCTGTCCTTCAAGTACGCGTGTACAGAGTGTTTCTTTAACGTATCAATTTACGATTTTTAGTGAATATTTTAATATAAAAAAATAAAAACATTTTATTTTCGAATGGTAATATTTTTTTTAGCATGTATGGATGCTATACCATTGCGGGTTAACGGGAACGCCCTCTGTTAGTTAACATACTGTATGTCAGATAGGCAGTTGCTCCATGTAAAATACTGGTATTCAGCTGCATTCCGTTAGACTGGAAGCTGACCCCAACATAGTTGAGGAAAGGATAGGCAGATGTCAAAAAAAATCGTGGTATGATAGCTACCGCGCAGCACGACCATACAATTGTCGCACCGACAAGAATGTAGGTATGTATATTGGTGACCAGGCCAAGTGGCCAGGTGGCAACGCAACCATGGTGTGCGTAAGAAACACCATACCTAGGTTTAGAGTTATAAAATGTTGATGTTACACATTCAATTAAATTTTCATGAGCTTATTAAAACTGAATGTTAGGTTTCCTGAAAAAAATGAATTTTCTGGTAAAAAAATGTCGAAATGCATGCATACGAGGAATTTTATTATTTCTTTCTTTTAAACCTGGTTTTGATACATTATGTATGTGGTGTGTATGTATGTAAATTCATTAATTCATACTGTAGGACAGTTCCCTCATAAGTCATAAAATCGAATAAACCGGTAATATACTGTTTCCTGAAAGAAAATTCCTCGGAAACGTTATGTACATACATAAAGCATTATGTAAAGAAACCCGTTCCAACTTCAGTTGGTAAATATTGTTATGTACTGTAACACGCGTTTATTCACAGTGGTTAAAAATCACTCGACAAAATTGGTGCAATTATGATTTAATAAAATTGTGTAATTTTGACATAATTGGTGCAATTTTAGTTTGAGGAAATCGGTGTAATTTTCGTTCGGAATTTAAATTGTTTCTTGGAAAATGGAGTTTGTTGTGAAAATTTTTTAGTGCAATTTTATTGTAACTTTTTTGAATTGTAAAGAAGCTTTAGAATTTTTTTGGTAATTAAAATATTAAACGCTAAAATGTGCCGTTATAATATTTAGGTCAGTGACATCTAACTAAAACGTTATTTAAAAATATGTTCTTAAAATATTATAAAATGAAAAGTAAAATGTATTAAGTTAACTGTGCATTTTAAAATGAAGTTTATTTTAATATTATTGGTTATAAGTTCATTAGTAACTTTATCTGTTGAAAAGAAAAAAAAAGGTAAAAATAAGAAAACTAAAGACGAATACGCGTCATTTCCAGCCAGATCTAAGAACTGGACTTATGGAGGTATGATTACTAATAGAATCAGGGGGCCTAAAAAGGCCACTTTGGCAGAATCATAAAAGGATTACATTATGAATCATAATGGACAGTAAACTGTTAAATTAATCGTATCAAATGCCATTGGTGAAGGATTTTTCAGTAATTTTTTGTCTGTGCTAAAATACCAATAAATCCAATCCAAATACAATTCCAATCTCTTTGACTATACCTGCGTAGTGCATGAAAAAAAGAAAAACACGGACTGTCTTCGCCATATTCATAACGTTATTCGTTTATGATTCTGCCAAAGTGGCCTTTTTAGGCCCCCAGTTTCTATTAGAATAGAATACTCTTTATTATGGACACCATCTCTCCATCTTTTTCTATTAGAACTAATATGTTATCACGTTTATAACATATTAGTTCTCTTATTGTTATAGTAACGGATGGACAACCATGCAACCATTACATATGGATCCCTCAACAGCTGTTAACGCGCGTCGCTCGTGTGTATGAGCACTTAACGTGCCTTCGGACGTCCCGGATAAAACTTAATAGAAATACAAGAAAATTGAAATTTCAATGATGGAATTCTAAGGACGCAATGTGCGTGCATGTAATTCTACCGAAGCCTGCCGCGCCGTGCCGCACGTGTGCGCAGGCGCTTGTTCCTAACAATTAGTATGACTGTTTATAAGAAGCATAATTTGTTTATAATCCCATTTTCGGAATCGGAATTATTGTACCTCAATCCCCCTCCCCTATACCGCGTATGTTGACGATACTCAACAAGCTCGTGGAGACCAGCCGAGCCGATTTATTCTGTAAGGCCTGAGTTCACCAACATTCAAACCACCGGTTAGGTATTTAAACAGTTGGTTTATGTCAACTTTCCAAAGGAAGTTTTAAATAAAGAATTGATTAAATATTTAATCAGTTGATTAAAATGTTGGTGATCACAAGGCTTAAAATCTCACCGTAAAAATTTAGTTGAAGTGAGCTGTCAATAGTGTCATACCTAGCATGACGTGTAATGACAGCTCAATCACAATCTAAATCATTTTGAAGGATATCGCTAGTCCATTGCTTCATATGTACGAAAAATTTGTCTGCTCAACAACGTCAATAACGCAATGAATGTTGTTGAACTATCAAAATGAAAGCCATTGCTACTGTTTTATTGTGTTACGCAATTACCCCGCAGTATGTTAAAAAGAAAACTGAATGAAACCTTGTTTCTACATCCATCATGTTTTATTGTGTTACGCAATTACCCCGCAGTATGTTAAAAAGAAAACTGAATGAAACCTTATTTCTAAATCCATCATGTTTTATTGTGTTACGCAATTACCCCGCAGTACGTTAAAAAGAAAACTGAATGAAACCTTGTTCTAAATCCATCATGTTTTATTGTGTTACGCAATTACCCCGGCAGTATGTTAAAAGAAAACTGAATGAAACCTTGTTTCTAAATCCATCATGTTTTATTATGTTACGCAATTACCCCGCAGTATGTTAAAAAGAAAACTGAATGAAACCTTGTTTCTAAATCCATCATGTTTTATTGTGTTACGCAATTACCCCGCAGTATGTTAAAAAGAAAACTGAATGAAACCTTGTTTCTAAATCCATCATGTTTTATTGTGTTACGCAATTACCCCGCAGTATGTTAAAAAGAAAATTGAATGAAACCTTGTTTCCAAATCCATCATGTTTTATTGTGTTACGCAATTACCCCGCAGTATATTAAAAAGAAAACTGAATGAAACCTTGTTTCTAAATCCATCATTCTCTTTTCCTTCCAGGCTGTGGAGTAGCGGTCGGCAAGCAGACGGCTCAGCGGCGTATTGTCGGCGGCGACGATGCTGGGTTCGGCACCTTCCCTTGGCAGGCCTATATCAGGATCGGATCCTCAAGGTTATACAGTTCTGTACCCGCTGGCACGGTTGTGGCCAGCTTTTGTTTCAAGTGACATTATATCTGGCCAGACTTTTATGAGATGGAATAATGTGGGTTTTCTAAAATGACGTTCGCTAGGTGGCAGCACTGACACGTGAGGTCCAGGCATCTGTCAAAGAGCCTATATTTTCTTTAGTCATGACTGAATGATGAACGAATGAATGAATCGAATGATGACCGTCATCATATATTTTATATTCATAGTCGAAATGGTAGACTTCTTGTCAAAGTGGTGCCAACTGGTGTCGTAAATTTTCACGAAAACCCCCATTTTGGCCAGTTTTTCATGACTTTTGACATTATCACATAGTTAAGTACAACGTCGTTATGTCGCAGTTGTAGCCAGTTTTGATTGTAATGGCACGATACTGACATATTTCTGGCTCGATTTTGTGACATTTACAAACATTACAATGTCAAATACTCACAGTGACTGCTACAAGATAACACATTGATTTAATTTCATACATTTTTTGCCACAAATTGAGCAGTGGTGTTTAATTTTCTTTGTGTAATTTATTTCATCACCACTATGCACTGCTCTCAAAACGGTGAAGGAAAACATCGTGAGGAAACCGGCATGTCCTAGAATAAAAAAAATCGAAGACATGTGACATCTACCAACCCGCACTGGGCCCGCGTGGTAGATTACGGCCCACTGTCTCTCACAAAGAAGAGGCCTGTGTCCCAGCCGTGGGAACGTTGTAGGCTGATTAGTGTTGTCACACATTACTAACAATTAGGTGTGTTGTGACCAATGACCTAATAACTATCCTCGATTCACCTTCTATTATTAGTACAGACGCCAGCACATCAAGCTACCCGAAACTGTCAAATTTTCCCAATCAACTTTGAACCTTATGCTTTAGAGATAAAGTAAACATAAATTAATTTGATGGTCTTTTTTTGTGGAGTCATCGACCGCAGTTAGTTGAAATATTAGTTTTTTTTTTTTTTGTTAAACTTCCCCAGGCACTTTTGAATTGTCAAGAAGTCGATTATTCAGAAAATATGAAGCTAATTTCCCATTCCAAAGCGTTTCTTTAATGGATTTTCAACTTTATCTCTAAAGCATAAGGTTCAAAGTTGATTGGGAAAATTTTACAGTTTCGGGTAGCTTGATGTGCTGGCGTCTGTACATATGAAGAAGAACGGGCAAGAAACTCCATGGACACTCTTTTTAAATTATATTTTAGAACCAATAGTGAAAACCAATAGTGTTCGTTGACCTCCCCCCCCCCCCAAAAAAAACATCAAATAATTTTATTTTTTATATCGTGATAAGTTATCGATACCGAACCCGTTTGCGGAGTTTTGCTAGCCAAATTAATATGACCCTGTATTATTGTTTATATGAGGTTCGGCAGCAGATATAGGTACTGCGGTGCTATTCTGTAAAAATCTCACCGTGAAAACTTAGGTGAAGTGAGCGTGGAGTGAGCTGTCAATAGTGACAATTCCTAGCAAAAACAAACTCGCTTCACCTAAGTTTTCACGGTGAGATTCTTACAGAATCGACCAGCTGATCCTTTCAGATTAACTGTGGATAAGTGAAATCAGACACCACACTACGAGTCCATTTCCAATATCTCACATTGTAGTGCTATTTTCTAAACATCACTCGAACGCTGTCTCGTTATGAATCCGCGATGACTAACTTTAAAAACAAATGAGTTCGATTTCGTATTGCGTACTGCCGACCTAATCTGTAAAAATCTCACAGAGAAAACTTAGGTGGAGGGAACTGTTAATATAGTGTCAATCCGTATCATCAGATGGATTGACAATTCACTTCAAGCTCTTTTCATTTAAGCTTTCTGTGTGAGATTTTTACAGAATGCGGCGCTCACTCACTCATTGAGTGAGGTGCCAAGTGAACGAAGCAAGTGAAGTTTACAGAATAGCATTACCTACTACACACAGTACACACGAATGTCACCCATGATTGTCACAGTAATCTGGCTAAAACTAAGGCAACATTCTCTGTACCTACCATTTTGTATGAAAAGCACAGATTGTTGCACAGTACATTTACATCGAATTAACACTGTATAAATGATTAACGCACTAATTTACTAAAAATATTACTAATTGAGCGTTTTGTTATGTTGTATTTGGTTCACGCAAATAGTTATCATTTGATTTTAGTAATATGCTCGTGCCAAATTACATGGGACTAAGAGCGAATTTCACCAATGAAACTGAACGCGATCAGCACATCTAAGCTGCGTTCAAGAGCTGTCAGTGTATGCCAGGGTCGCGGGTTGTTCGAATGAGTTACCGTGGCCTCTGGCACAGGCAACTGACGGAATACGGGTGGATTTTAGTCAGTAAACGTCTGACATGCCCTCCCGCTCCGTCCAGAGCGGGAGAAGTTATTAGATGATTTCCCACCAAAAACAAAAGAGCTGTCAGTGTCATCATTGCTGTGGAATATTTGACACTGACAGCTCTTGAACACGGTTTAGTTGTGCTGATCGCGTTCAGTTTCATTGGTGAAATTCACCCCTAAATGTGGTATTTACGGAAACGTCTGCCTACGCATTTGGAAAATGTTGGTGTGATGAAAAATAACTCGCACCCCAAATGTTTCTTCACAATAGCTTTCTTTCACAATCCGTGGAAGGAATTTGAAAAAAGAAATCCTAATCCATTGCTTTATATCTTGGGAAAATTCTGCTCGAAAAACGTAAATAACACAATGAATGTTGTCCAACTATCAAAAAGAAAGGCTTTGAAATTGTTAGTGTGTTACGCAATTACCCCGCAGCGGATCTGCGGGGTAATTGCGTATGATAACAAGAGCTGGAGGGTTAGGAAAAAAATATAGAATTAAAGCGGTCGAATTGAAAATCTCCATTTAAAAGTGACGACTATTCAAACTAAGTCTAAATATTTGCGTGAGCTAAATATTGACTAAATTGTGTAAATATTGAGAGTGGAAATAATAATTGATGATTTCGTTTAGATTTTTTATTGATTTGTCATAAATTTAATTAAACTATGAAGTATAAAAATTATCATTTTAAATTAAATTTTATTTAACAAAAAAAAGCGTATTTGTTACTGAGAAGGAAGACTGTGAAACTCATGACCCTTATTTTTGCGTCGTCGGTTAAGAAAGAGTTCGTAATTAAAGTGCTACAAAACAAAATTTTGTAAGACAACTTTTTCTTATTATTTTCACTCAAAATCATGTCCACCAACAACAACAACAAATTATTAATAATAATAATTAATGTATTAACATGAATTAATAATTAATTTTACAGATGCAACATGCTTATGTCGATATTCGAGCTTATCGGTTGGAAGCAGTGTTGGATAGAGAGGTAAATGTGCGAAAGAGATAGCATGATGTCCAGCAACTTTTACCTTTTTACTCTGTAGTGGGTTTAGATGTCATGTTTAAGTTACGTAGCTATGGGAGATGTCACAGGAACGGTTTTAGGCGAGGTACTAATCTGTGCGGAAAAAGTCAACGAAAATTCGCGCGCGTTTTTCCGCTGATTGTGGCAACACGCGTTTTTTTGTCCTAATATGGCACTTGCAGAACATAAGGCTGAGATTGATAAATATTAAAAAAATAATAATTTGTAAATTGGTCAAATATTTTATTTCAACACGTAATTTTTTGATCAAATCTAATGATGTCGTGTTTCCTAGCCGACTACTCTGAGAAACACATCAAAACAAACTCAAAGGCCAAAATCTCTATATCTCTCTAGATAATGTCTATTCAAAATTATGTTTCAAATTAATATTATTTCAAGTTAAACAAATATAAACTTTATTTTAATGCTAATTAAGTTGATTTAAGAGTGACTAGCAGTATTGAAAAAGTTATAAAAATGTTTGAAGTTGTAGCGTAAACTGAACTTTATTGTGAAGGACTTAATGTTATTTTTCCATAAACTCATATTTGTTTACATTTTTGGCAAATAAATTGCGAATGCAGATTAGATCATATGAGTACCATGATTAATAAACGCAAAAATGACTGTCGCACAACTGTCAAACTAGAAGTGTTAAGATAGCGACGGTAACATGACTAAAGCCACGGTTTCCAAGAAGATTAGTGGCCGCCATATTCATTTTAAGGTGTCATAATACGTTCTGTATTTGGACAGCCGTGACCGACCGCTTTCTAAGGAAACGAAAGCTTTACCCAAAATATGTGCTAAGTTATTAGTCTCTGCCAATAACTTAGCCCGTCTTATTACAGAACGAAATCTAATTTTGGTTCTAGCCTAAATCTTTCAGCCAGTATTTGTATTTCGAACTTTATTTCGATTTAATTTAGGCAAAGTTCTTTATACTAAAATGACAACTTAGCAATACCTACGCTGTCATTTTTGTTTAAAGAAATGCATTTCTATAATAGTTAGGTTCTTAGGTTCTTAATTCATAACTGGCTCGGGTTTAATACTGATCTAAAGAAAAACCTATTTTTGTAATAAGGCCCTATGTTGCAGCGTTTTCCCGCACAAATTAGTCTCTAGCCTTAAGTCAAGCATGAAATTGCATGAATATTATGTTGTTTCTAAAAAAGTATGTAATTATAGTTTTGCCAAAATTTTGTGCGATTTTTAATACACTTGGTTACTTAATGAAACTATTGTACTTTTTATAGTAGGTAATCTTTCCATTGATAGAATTAGAATTCAATTATAATGTAGGGAAACCAAAATAATGTATATGGCGTAACGTAACTTGAACATGATCTATTTTCTTTAGTAATGTAAAATACTTATTTAAAGATTCGAATTTTTAAAATATTTAGTCATTTTTAAATAAATTTATTTTAAATATTCGCATCATGTCAGTAGTTTTTATTATGAAATCTCCTCTCTCTCTCTCTATCTTAGTAGATATAGCGAAAATATAAATAGTAGTGAAATTGGTAATCTCACACACTTTTTCGCACATTCCTCTTCTTTTTGAGTCGTATATTAAGGTTTTTTTGCTAACAATTATTATTAACTGAATAACCAATTAACTACATATTTTATTTAATATTTTTTGTTTTCTTAATTACAGAGGTAAGTGATTTTATTTAATTTATTTAGATATTGAAGCATGATTGTGCTTTGCATGTTTCTTTAGTAGCGTAAAAGTTTAGATTTTAAAATAGTTGTTAAAAAAATCATTAAATAGGTAGGTATGTGAAAAATTGTGTACGTGGGAGGAGAAACTTAATAGGCAAACCAGCTTCAGTTTGACCTTACCAGATTGATTGATTTAAGTAGTGGTCGCTCCAGCCGCCGCCGTAAACGCATAGGCCTTAGGGCGAACTCACCAAAACCTTATTATTTTGTTTAGACGATTGTTTCATGCTACCTAACTTTAATTACTTTTAACTAAGTCAGGTAAACCCAATATTGCCAGGAAGAAAAAGAGCGTGATCTGCTTCCACACCTATTTCATCCACCATTTGAAATCTGCAACCCCCAAATTTAATCTTGCTCCCCCATACATTTAATCTGGATCTCCCAAATGTCCCCTATAAATACGAATCCCCCAAAATCAAATTTCGAACCTAACCGAAACCCTGTAACGTTTCAGATGCGGTGGCTCCCTAATATCGAGGCGCCATGTTGTGACAGCTGGGCATTGCGTGGCGCGGGCACAGCCACGCCACGTCCGCGTGACGCTCGGTGATTACGTCATCAATTCCGCAGCGGAACCGCTCCCTGCTTATACGTTTGGCGTACGAACGATCAAAGTGCATCCCCTGTTCAAGTTTACGCCGCAAGCTGACAGATTTGACGTCGCTGTGTTGACGTTAGACAGAAATGTGCACTACATGCCTCATATAGGTGAGAATGGGACTTTAATTTGTTTATATTTATGCAATGGCTTCTGTAACTCTCTGTGTACTGTTTTCGACTAGAGGTTATCTTAACAACAAGTGCACAACTCAACGTCCAGCGTCTTGAACCGTCACTAAGAACTTCAGTACATACGAGTATATTCCAATCCCATCGGATCTCGGGATCTGTACGGATCGAATCGCATTTCAGTGTGCATAAGTTCTTAACTAGCATGCAGGGAAGTTGATAAGTAACGCTTAGATTCCCAATAGAATGGCATCCAATTAACCCTACTGAATAATCACATAGACTACACGCGTATTTTAGATTTTGTTTTTAGTCAACAACAGAAGTTATTTGAAATTAGAGCTACATTAACCGCAATGGCCAGAAGTAATAAATTGACCAATGAGGCACTATTATATATAAAGTGCGTTTCACGAAAGAATTCCCTTCGCCATAATGTTGGCACCATTGCTTTTCATTGAAGAATTGTTTTACCTTCAATGAAAAGCAATGGTGCCAATATTACGGCGAAGGGAATTCTTTCGTGAAACGCACTTTACTTTCTAGACAAGCACAGCAGTATTATTTGACAACTGCTGGTAAAAAAAAATCTTAGTCAAACTATATTTAAAATATCTTCTTGCAGAAATAAATATCACTTAAATAAATTAACTTCAGCTCTACGCACAAAACTTCCAAAACCTCATACAAATTATTAACACTCTGAATTTTTACATTTCAGCCCCAATCTGCTTACCGGAGCGAGGATCCGACTTCCTGGGGCAGTATGGCTGGGCAGCGGGGTGGGGTGCTCTAAGTCCAGGGTCCAGGCTGCGACCACGGACACTGCAGGCCGTGGATGTTCCTGTACTGGATAATAGAGTCTGCGAGAGGTGGCATAGGGCTAATGGTATGATTCTATTTCGATTTCTTTACTAAAGTTTTGCAAGATTCAGAGACTAGGAGGCTGGGTTATGACGTGTATCGGCGCCTTCATTGTTCAGCCATCTTTCTTTTACTCTTTTACTAACTTCTTATAGTCTATAAGTTAGCTTAGAAGTTAGTGCCCTTCTACCAATCATAAACAGTTTATACCAGGCTCGTAGGCAACAACTGATTTGTTTCTAAGAATGTAATTATTCGTTTTTGGTGATAATCATAAAAAAATATAAGAAAATATAAGAAGCTCTTGCATACTGCAATCATATATGCCGGACATATCCAATTCATAATCAACAGATTAAAAATCCTGTGCGTTTTTTTCAAATACATTTTTTAACAGCCTCTTTCTCGAATTCCAGGTATAAATGTGGTGATATACCCCGAAATGCTGTGCGCGGGCTACCGGGGCGGTGGCAAAGACTCCTGTCAAGGAGACAGCGGAGGGCCGCTCATGCTCGAACGGGCAGGACGCTGGTTCCTCATAGGTGTCGTCTCCGCAGGATACTCTTGTGCCAGCAGAGGCCAACCGGGCATATACCATCGTGTTGCCCACACGGTAGACTGGATATCCCATGCCACAACACTGTCATAGCATCGAGATAAGTGAAGTGATAACGAAACTTTAGTGTTTGCCCAAAGTGCTTCAATGGCGCTAGTGTGGTTAAAAGTTAGACTAAGACTTAAATGAAAAGGCTTGAATGAATGAGGGTTTTCTGAAATGACGTTCGCTAGGTGGCAGCACTGACACGTCAGGTCCAGGCATCTGTCAAAGAGCCTATATTTTCTTTAGTCATCATGACGGAATGATGAACGAATGAATGAATCGAATGATGAACGTCATCATATATTTTATATTGGAAGACCTCTTGTCACAGTGGTGCCAACTGGTGTAAATTTTCACGAAAACCCTCATTTGATTGGCTACTGAATTTTGTGCTAAATTTTAAGTAGTGAAATTTTAGTGTTAAGCCGTGGGTTAACTTTTAGGCACAGTAGCGTCATATTGAGCGGTATTTTTTGGTAATGGAGGACGAATTTTTTAGACTGCGTTGTTTGACGGCTCACTGAATATAATTAGGGCTAAATATAGTTAAAATGTCGCTGTCAGTTTCTGTTTTTTGGTAAATGATAGACAAAGATGAACTATTTTAAATTATGTTTAGTGTTTATTAAATTATATTCAGCGACTCGGTGTGGAAACGCCTTAAACATTGACAATTTCATTGATTCAATGTAACGAAAGTGTCGTATTTTGTAAATCAAATGTCGTAGACATTTATTAATTGACCTGTTGTCGTATTATCGACAGATTTTCAAAGAGTTTAAATTCAGCAAACGGATAAAAATAAGTAGCACAAAATGAAAAGAGATTATATTTTCAAGTTAATGTGTATATTACAATCCAATGCTTTAATTTTAGTCGTTAATAACAATAAAATAACTTTGTCTTGAAATTCAACCATGTAATATGTAGAAATGCTATGCAAAATTACTGTGTATAAATAAAACAATACCCTCCTTTTGGGCTCCGCCACAGTCAGGTATATATAAAATACACTGCAGGAAACAAAACAACGAAAGAAACCAATTGTCGTACTGAATACGACAAAAAGTTTATGTCAATATTTGTATATTACCAACGACTTACGTTTAGTAGATAACTCTATTCCACCAAATAGTCAATAGAATTACCATTTCTATATTTTTTTTCTGAAAAAATGTCTATCCAAAAAGTCACCTGTTTTCTAATCTCGTTTATATTTAAGGTTTTATTGTGATAAAATATTAAATTCATTGAGAAATATTGTTGCATAAATACTCACTAAATTGCAATATTAACATAATATGGAGTTATAATAATTGTGCCTTATTTAAAGCGAGGAGATTGGAGTTGGTTGTTGGTCACAAACATTTTGTGCAATACTCGTGCCCAAATTAGTGCAAAGTTCATGCGTAGATCTGTGCAAAGCTCGTGGGCAGGTCTGTGCAAAGATTTTTCCCATAATTGTGCAAAACTTCCAAAGTGAATATAAAATACCTACAAGTTCTTCTTTAATTTCACAATAGTTAACAATATTTGACTTATATACTCAGCATGATATCTTAATAATAATAGCATATTCCAATGATATATTAATTTGCGTAGTTTGTGAACAACAAGTTTCTTCATTCTCTGACGTTTTAAAAATATCTTACGCCTTTTGTAAATATCCTGCTATGTGTAAATACGTAACAAAATATTTTTACAAGATTTTTTACATTTTCTACCATTTTTTAAATGTAAATAAATAAATTAAGTACTAATTTAAAAAGCGCTTGAAGTAAATTATTCTGCTTTTAATTTATTTTGTACCATTTTTTTTCTATTTTTTGTTAAAAACTAATTTTAAGGTTTTTTTTTATTAACGGAGACAAAAATCGTTGTTGATAAAATACATTATTTAATGTTAATTAAAATAAATTGTATTTATTGTTAATTTAAACAAGTGTTTTATTAAAGTTTACAATATAGTGATAGCCTTACAGGTTTTTTAACAACTAATGATATTAATTAATATGATTACAATAAATGGTTCTACTAACACTATTCGATCTTTAACAAAAAAGTTTACAATTAGGCTGCGTTTTCTTCAGAGATGATCGAGAATGCGTAGCGAGGAATGTGTTTAAAACTAACCAATAGGCAAGTGTCCTACCGCCACCGCGCCGACGAGAAAGCGACTAGCCATCACCAATTTTCTCGCCCAAGAAACATTTAGACGCCAACATATCAAGCTACCCGAAACTGTCAAATTTTCCCAATCAACTTTGAACCTTATGCTTTAGCAATAAAGTTGAAAGCAATAAAGTTGAAACTCTATTAAAGAAATTTGACAGATTGCAGTAGCTTGATGTGCTGGCGTTTGTACAAAAGATTGTAGGCCCCGTGTAAGTGAAAGAGACACAGATATTAATAGTTGATCACTGACTGTTCACTCCGCCGCCGCCGGCTAGTGCTAGTTTGTCTTAGCGACAAAAGCTGCTGGTCGATTCTGTAAAAATCTCACCGTGAAAACTTAGGTGAAGTGAGTTTGTTTTTGCTAGGAATTGACACTATGGACAGCTCACTCCACGCTCACTTCAACCTAAGTTTTCACGGTTAGATTTTTACAGAATAGCACCGCTGTGTAGGTGGTACCTACTCGATCAGCGACGCTCGCTTGGCGGGGAGAACACTCACTGAGATATTCACGCTTGGAAAATAAATGCATACCAGCGAATAAACGCTCCTCGCCGTCGTACAGACGCCAGCACATCAAGCTACTACAATCTGTCAGATTTCTTTAATAGATTTTCAACTTTATCGCTTGAGCATAAGGTTCAAAGTTGATTGGAAAAGTTTGACAGTTTCGGGTAGCTTGATGTGCTACACTCGCTGCTCTTTGCTCGCCAAGTCGTTTTTAGTAGCTAGCTCCACTCGCTTCTCGTTAATCGCACCGGCAGGGTGCCTAAACTTGGTACTCTTGCTAACATTTTTTCACGAAGCGAAATATTTAAAGCAATCATGTTTTGTTGACACTGATTTGACTAGATTATTCACAAAATTCCTGACTAGATAAAAGTTACAAAATAATAATTAAAAATAAAAATAAATTAGAAAAACAAACTAGAAAATCACCAGCCAATAGGAACGCGGTGCGTGCGCACGAATTTCTGTAACAAATCGTACAGAGGGCGGTAGTATCGGTTGAGAGCTGCTGCGGATATGTCGTGTTCTCCTGTAGTTGCTTGCAGGATTTCACTCCAGTGCTGCGAGTGGCCACGGGACATGAAATCTCTGTAAATATGAAACAAAGAAGGTGATAGTTGGCCCGTAGCTAAAATCTTCCGTTCAAATTGATCTGCAAGGTTTCAAAAATATGGTCAATGATCCAATGATCCAGCTTGCTTGTCCCTTAGATAGGCGACTTCTTAAAACGTTGACATTCAAACCTCTCCGCGATTTTATTCACAATATTTTGGAGAGTCGCAAAAATGGCGAGTCTCGAATTCCAGTCGTTGTATCTTAAAACATTAGTATCACAGAGGCATTTTACTGCACTCAAAAGCTTCACATATTCTACTGACAGACAGGCGAAATTTTTTGCGCACTGGATTTCAGCACTGCTTAGCGCCGAGAATTATAAATTCAGATTCGCAATGCTTGGTTCAACGCCGAGATTAGAAAATTCAGTGTGCAATAAAATCCCGCCGCGATATTTTTACGTCTGTGCAAACGTGGTCTAACTCGATCCTTGGTTAGCCTCATACCTGCTCATCTCAAAGATCGTCACTCCATCTAGCCTGAACTGCGCACATATTAGAAAAATTTGCCTATAATGTTTCCACTTCTGGGACAAGACAAACACCTCTTTTCTGTAAAAGGAAGAACTGTAATCCACCACGCGGGTCTAGAGCAGTTTAATTAATAGAGTCTAAAAAAAGCCACTTTCCTCACAATTAAATAATTATGAATCCATTCTTATGAAGAGCACACTTACTTCAAGATCTTCCCGGCAGCTTTAGACCCGTATATGTCGCATCTGGTCAAGCTGATGGTCTCTGGAATAGGTCCCTCGGCACTGCGGCGGCCGAAGATTGCTGCTTTACAAAGCTTCTCGAAAAGCTGGTGTTGGAGGAAACTACTTAGGAAGTACCTGCAAAAAGATGCGTCAATGGGTTGTATATACGTCAGAAGATTCAACGATTATGTCAAATGCTTAGCAGTTTTATCAAATTACATTATATTATATCGTTAGAATAGAATAGAAACAGTGATTTTTATGATAAATTAGTGATTCCTATACTAGATATTGTAGAAAATTACTAGTCCTGACATCTCGATACAGTAGGCCCGTTTCGCTGGAGTGCGAAAAATTCTCATGCTTGCTTGCCTTTGAATGCTCTTCGCCTTAAGAACTTCGAAGGCTGAAATACTAAAACCACCTATCTTGGCCACATTTTGTAGATCATTGGGTACTGGGAATCTGATCAGAAATACATACATACAAGCTAATACCTGATATACGGCGTATTATCCGGTACATGAAACTTCGCTCCTACATCAAAATACTCTTCTCCCCTAAAACCAGGTGGCGCTATTCCTTGCAATTCCATCGCCATAGCCCAGAACTCCTGATTGTCTCCCTTCAGACTACCCTCAAAATACTTCCACCTGTACTCATCTATTAACAGGGAAAATGGTATTTGTGGGAGTTTATTAAGAGCTTGTTTTAGTAAAAGTATTGTGTCGGTAGTTATATCTTTGTCGTCGAACAATTTTGGTGGATCTTCAATGATTTCATGATTTTGTCCTTTAAATGGTAGGTCTTCAGCTTTAAATTTGTTAACAATATCATAATATTCTTTTGTATTTACTGTTCTTATTAGATCTTTAATTATTTTTTCTCTCCTTTTGTCTTCTATGTCTGTCTCTTGTCTATCTTCTTTTATGTCTTTCTCATTCTTAGATTCTTTATCAACAACATTATTTGCGTCATCTTTATTAGATAAGTTTTTTGTGACAGAATGTTCTGAATTTTCATAATTAAATGTGTATAGTAAAGAGTCGTTGATAAGACCCAGTCTGTTCAAGTGTTGTGGTGTTAGTACTCCGTACATTATTGTGTCTCCTATAGTTTCGTGCAGAGCTGTGTTAGCTTGCTGTAAAAGAAAGGTAATCAATTTCGCATGCTGATTTGACGCTTTAAAGAGGTTACGGAAAGAAGCTATACCTAGCAATTACCTTTCAAAATTGAACACAGCCAGTAGCGTCAAGATTGCTGTGAACTTTACAAGAATCTTCTTCGAGATAATTTGAATAATGGACTGTATACAGTATCGATTTTTGTAGCTCTAAGTATCTATAGAAATCTAACATTATGACAGCGTTAAAATGGGCTGAAAATTACACATCAGCTCAGTCCAAATTAAGCAGTTACTATTAAATTCTCGCTTATAATCTTAGAGATTACAGCATTTTTGAACTCACCCTAAACAAAGCTGGTTGATTTTCATACGCCATGTAGTACTGAATATGACCAAATTCATGATGCAGCACATAAAAATCTTCCTTTGACGTTTCTGAACAATATAACAGTCTGAAATTGATACAAAGGTTAGTTACTTGCGAATTACGGTAGTTTAAGACAATCCTCATAAATGTAATTGCAACTTTTCTTGTAACACCAACCGAAAATCGCCATCTTGAAACATGTCTGCTGCAGTGCCATGACAGCGTGTGTCACTGTTGTTTTCCCGCGCAAACACAGATTCGCGCCAAAACGTATCCGTCATGGCAGGCAAGCCAAGTGACTGGTAGAAATCTTCAGCTCTTTTTGCCTGAAAAAAAGGCACAATCCACTTTTAGATGGTATAAGCTTTTTAATTACTTTTTTGTCTTGAATAAATATTTCGGTCCCTTTTTGTCCTGTACAATATTAATATTAAAATTATTAAGAATATTATCGAGTTAAATCATAATTATTACACATAATTAAGGCTGGCATAAGGAGGAAGGAGCAGCTTATATCCAAGCAATGGTTCGATATAACTTACCATGTGCATTACAGTCCAATTCATATTCTTAATACTTTCATCCAAATCTATAGTCTGTGGTAACAGAAGATCCGCCAAAGGTTCCCAGTTCTGCGACCAGAGATTACCTGAAACAAATTTAAATGACGAAATTAAATTGCAGTACTTTGCAAGATCCAAAGTAATTAAGAATTCCCATTGTTTAATGTTCCATCTGATTCTTGAAAAATAATGGGACACAGTGTTTCCACAATAAAATGCCCATTAACGGATAATTTCAAGGACGTTTCGGGTTTCTTCGAGAAGGTTAGGTGCGTAGTACTCGCGTGCGTGTATGACCAGAGGGCCTAAATAGGCCACTTTGGCAGATTCATTAAAAGATAACATTATGAATTGTAATGGACAGTTAACTGTTAAGTTAATCGAATCAAATCCCATGATGAAGGATTTTTCAGTTATTTTTTTTTTGTCTGTGCTAAAATACTCATCAATCCAATCCAAATCCAATCCCTATCTCTTTGATTATACCTACGTAGTGCAGCGAAAAAAAGAAAAACACGGACTGTCGTCGCCATATTTTGATTCATAACGTTATCCTTTTACGATTCTGCGAAAGTGGCCTTTTTAGGCCCCCCAGATGTATGAACGTAAACGAGGCAAAAGGAGTATGTAACGATCGTAGCAGGTGACGTTCTGTAGTTTTTTTCTGTAGGTTATGTATGTGTATGGATGTTCAAGGACGAAGGTGGAACCCTCTTCCTAAAAAACATTATGATTTTTTTTTTATTTCAAATGGGTGTGCTCTTGACTCTAGTCTAGGTCAGAGGTGACAGAGACAAAGTCTACGATGAAGTGAGCTTACCCAGAAGAAGCCTGTTCACTCTTACTTTGAAGAGATTCGGGTTGTATGCACTCGGAAACACAAACGCAGGTAGAGAGTTCCACTCTTTTGCTGTGCGCATTATAAAGGACATTTGAAAACGCTTAGTGCGAATTGGTGGAATAGCAACTAGGTAGGGATGGTAACTTGCAGTGCGTCTGGATGTCCGAAGGTAGAAGAGGGCCGGTGGAATGAGGTCGTGGAGTTCTTGAGCACACTCACCGAAGTACAGTCTGTAGAAGACCGACAAGCAGGCAACCCTTGATTTCCGCTGTATTCACATTCTTCTGATGTGGTGTATGACAAATTCATGACACGTAAAATCTATAGGGACATTGATGTAACACCCACGTTATTCACGAGTCAATACACACAAATAGTGAGAATCTGTCAACAAGGCCTCAATTTTGATGTACCAAATCCGTTGATTTTGGGATTCGATACGTCAGAATTGATCCTGTGGGGTATTTCTACGCACACTAACAGTAGCAAGCAATGGCTTTCATTTCGACAGTCCAACCATATTCATTGCGTTATTTACGTTGTTAGGCAGACCAATTTTTTAAACATATGAAGCAATGGAAGAGCTATTGGGCCATGAAAGATGATGAAGGATGATCTATCTTTATTATTTAAGAGGAGACTAAATGACGTATGCATACTTACAATCCTCACATAATTATGGTGGACAAAGATGGTCTTTGACAAATCAGCAGAGGTCCACCCTCGAGGTTTGTCAGAAGGCTATGGAACGGAGTATTCTGTGTTACAAACTAACACACCAGGTTAGGAATACGACCATCGGTTCCATCATCGTCACTTGGAAAGCGGCCACGCTAAAATGGAACTGGACGGGACACATCTGCTGCATGTCAGACGACCTAATGGGTCCGTCTTAGTAGCAAGCGACATCGCAGCAGCTGACTCCTTCAACAAGAACTAGTCTTTAGAAGCTTTAAACAGAGAGAAGTGGAAAGAAAGTAGGGAGACCTTTGCCAAGCAGTGACACATCACAGGCTTTTCATAATAATAATCATCTATACTAATATTATAAATGCGGAAGTGTGTCTGTCTGTCTGTTACTTCTTCACGCTTAAACCGCTGAACCGATTTTGATGACATTTGGTACAGAGACAGTTTGAGTCCCGGGAAATGACATAGGATAGTTTTTATCTCGATATTCCCACGGAATCGACACTTATGCGGGCGAAACCGCGGGCGCTGCTAGTAAACAGTATGAAGCAATATCCTTTGAAATGCGTCAGATTATGATGGATAGTGTGTTACGCCATTAGGGTGAAGGTTGTTATTTGGCATAATAGAGACCATTCTTACAAGTATTCTTTGAGCAACTGGATACTTATCACCCACGGGTAAAAAGATACAGCCCTTTATTATAGACGGCGCAGTCCTCGTAATAGGGTATCTCTTGGCAATCCTTTGGTATCTACGACACCCTAAAGCCAAGCGCACATTACTGCCTCAACGGACCGTAGCGCAACGCATTTTTAAACAAAAAAGTACGGTGTGGTCCGCTTGTAGTAAAGCGCGCGTTGATAGTAAACATTTGTGAAATTGTGCCACAGAAAGTGTATTGGCAAAACAAGATGGCGCCATTCGTTCTTATTTTGGCCACGCACCTATAGCCTTGTAGCGTTGTACGTACCCAACAAATGTGCAGGAATAGGTCCACGTTTAGGCACGATGTCACCATAAAATCTCCGTAGATAGAACCTCACTACGCCATGCAGCAGTTTGTAGAGAGGAATCACTTGGTTGTGGAGATGGCGGCAGACCTGGCGTAGTCTTGGGATCTCGAGCTCATCTCGCCAGGATACACCGATGTTTGAGTACCCTGGAATGTAAGGTAAAATATCATCACGCCCGTACTCTACAAAGAGGTGGCCAGAAACGTTGTACAATGTAGTTATACATCCTCATTCTGCCAGTTGTTAGCCCCGTGTAGGGCTAAAAGAAATAATAAGATACACATATTATTTATGGGGGCTTTTGGCTAAGAAATAACAGCCGCGCGGTTCGATCAATCAGGTTAAGCTACGCTTGCCAAGGTTGATCCGTGGATGGGTGACCATCTTTAGATACCTACCAAGACCCCTCCGTGCCTCGGAAAGAACGTTAAGCCGTTGGCCCCGGCTGTCATTCATGGATCTTTGACAGCCGTTACAGGTCGTCAGAAGCCCGAAACTGACAACCAGTCTTACCAAGGGGTATCGTATTACCTAATAACTGGGTTATGGAGATCAGATAGGCAGTCGCGCCATGTAAAATACTGGTATTCAGCTGCATCCGGTTAGACTGGAAGCCGACCTCAATATAGTTGGGAAAAGGTTAGGCAGATGATGACATATTATTTATGATGAAGTAATTATAGCACCGTTTATCCTAATTAATTACCCTGGTTATCCTGAATGTAGAAATATTTTCAGGTATAAAACACATAAGGAAGTAAACCAAGCCGATCTTGTCAGTGCAAGCAAATATCATAACAAATCCACATATTTAACGTGTTTGCTACTGCAAACTACATCCTGCAAAAATATTTGCTGTAGACACAAGAAGAAACACTAGGTACTTACCATTTCGCCTAGCAGCATTATTTTCGAAAGAAACCAATCTTCTATAAGGTTCCTTCATAGGTGGTCCCACTTTCTCCCTCCAAGCTAGCCATAACCATCTTAATACCTCTTCTTTCCTCGAAAAAGCCATCATTTTATCAAAATCCGCTTCGCCTTTTAAACAAAACGTATCTTTTTCTTCATTATAACGGTTGACTGCAACTTTGGCGGCAAAATTAATTGGATCTCTATGTTTGAAATTGAAAAACTGTTTGAAGTTTGACAGATAATTTAAGATGGCGGCTTCGACTTGTGTCAGGTTGTTTGTTGATGTGTTCTCCTCACTTGGAATGCATATTTTGGCATCTGAATAGATTGACTGGAGTTCTTCGTAAAGATTGCTTGTATGTCTGTAAAAAGATGTATTGTAATAGAAAAAATCAAGAAATGAGGAAGATATAATGCAAACAGATTCATATTATTTCGCTACTAGATAAAGCCATTAAAGCCATTTAAGGCAGATCTTTACCCACAAACGCCAATCAGTTAAGAAATATCTGACTTTTGAGTCAGATATTTCTTAACTGAAGAGTAAAACTTGCCGTTTGACAGCTTTTGTATGTATAGAAAATAAATGTCAAACTGTCATGTTTATTCTTCAGATACAAGTTATCTGACCATTGAAACATCTGCCCTGAATGGACTAAAGCTACAGTTTCCTAGAAGAGCGGTGGCCACAACATAGCATGTGTAATTGACCGTCAAATGACGTCACAGAAACGTTATTTTATGAAAGTAAGTTGGTGTGTTTTTTCTAGAGAGCTTTTATTGAAACCATAAAGTCAAACCGCGCTGCCATCATTTTCAAGACAGCCGTCATGGCGACAGTTATGTGGTGGCCATCGCTCTTGTAGTTAAACCACTAGCTTTAGTCCATTTAAGGCTGATTTTTTCAATTGACAGATAAATTTTATTCGTGGAATAAAATTGACGTCTGACAGATTTTGTTTGGAAGAATTGTCAAAAATTCAAAATTATTCCTCGGATAAAATTATCTGGCGTTGAAAAAATCAGCCTTAAATGGAATTATCTGACAGCTATGATAATAATGAAATTAAATTCATCATCTCATAATAATGCGCTCTAAAACGGGGATCCTAGACGTAGGCAAAAATGCTGGCAAGCTGAAATGGAATTGGGCAGGTCAGTGACCGCTGGGCAAAAGTCTCCACACGGTGGGTGCCTGAGGATGGACGGCGCTGCCGAGGCCGGCCCTGGAAGTGGTAACGAGACGACCTAGATACGTACCGCCAGGATTAGATCGAGATGGCTCTAGAAATGGATGCCTGGAAGGGCTTTGGGGAAACCTTTGCTCAGCAGTGGGACAGAGTAAGCAAATTAAATTATAATAATAATTAAAAAAAATATATTTACCTGGTCTCATTATAAGTAAACTTCGGTCCCCTACACAACAAATAGTACTGCCTTCGTTGAGTTCTGTTCAACGACTGACGCTTACACAGTGTTGCCAATTCACTGCATGTTTGGTCTTGCCAGATTATCCGATTTTTCTGATATGTAGCTGAGTGAACCGGCAGCTCAGGGTTGCCAGGGTTAATTGAAGACTCCCATGCCAGATGAGCTGCTATGGTGCTAAAGTTGCCAGTTTCATCATTTATTTTTCGGAACAGTTGGTCTAGGTTTTGGCTTAGGCATGTCTGGACAAGAAGGATTAAGAGAAAAGACTTGATGGTGTCCATGTTTCTTTAATTAGACATTGCTGATTTGGGTGAAGTGTAGGAGAATCTGAAACAAATAATCTTCCTTGTATATTTTTGAACACAAAGATGCGTTAAAATATCAATATTCCTTAAAGAATTTCTGGAAAACTCATCAATATCATGACCGCCAGCAATCCACTGCAATTCCTGTTGTGTCTACGTATTTATTGGCAGGCCAGTAACAAAAAGAAAATAAAGAAACTACGAAGAGTGCATACACCACAAACAAAAGTTAAAATCAAACCAAAATGAAGAGCATTCTCTACCAAAAAACTATTTACCACACAATGTTCACCCGTAGGTATATTAATTCAATCCCAAAACAAAATCAAAACATTCCATAAACATTAATGACACCGCACAATCTACCGATTCCTCAAAAATAATATTGTAATCAGCGCAAACTAAGTACTCATAATATCACGTCCTGATAACATGCGGGATTATCTACTGAATAATCTGAAGGGTCTCCAGAGCCTCGATTAGATACGAGAGCTTTCATCAGGGCTCGGGGTTAAGCCGAATAGTTTGAAAAGAGTGTGATGTGTTTTGCTTTCTCATTGATATGGGGGAAAATAGATGTCAATTTTACTTTGTCGGGGTTTTCCGATAATGGTAGGATCTATCATATAAAATAACATCATCTGCATAACTCTTTCTAACTTATATGTTATTGGGGTCGGATTTCAGTATAACGGGATGCAGCAATTTAAAAAGCTACTGCCTATCTGACCTTCACAATCCAGTTACTGGGTAACACAATACCCCTTGGTATTGCCGGGTCAGCGGGATTGTCCGAAAGGGTTACCGCTGGCCCGGAACATAAAGGGCTAAGGAAGGAACACGGGTGGGTTTTAGTTAGTAAGAGTCTGACACTCCCTTCCGCTCCACCCAGAGCGGGAGGGGTCATGTGACGATTCCCCATTCGCAAAAAAAAGTACTTTATTACCATCGAGTTTTCAAACAGTTAGTCATAACGGTCAGACAGACAGACAACGAAGTGATCTTAAAAGGGTTCTGTTTTTTTCCTTTTGAGGTGCGGAACCCTAAAAAAAAGCAATTTGAACTGAGAACGTCGTTCTAACGTTTTGAAAGTTCAATAATAGTATATTACTGCAGCGGACTGCAAAACGGGCATTCTTGGCTTGTTGTGGCCAAAGCACCTGCCATCCAATCCCTTCACCACCCTTGGTTGACTGGTAGAGAATGCCTAAGGCATTAAGTCCGCCTTTGTACCTTTTTGTGCGAAAAGTTTAAGTAAATAAATAAATACTACACTTAGTACTTTTCTCAAATAATGCGCAGAAGTTCAAACTAAGTAGATAAATTAATTACAAATTCCAGAATCAATGACGAACAAAAATAACTTAACACGTGCCATAATTGTGTCCATTTGTTTCTTTTTTTAACCGACTTCAAAAAAGTCCTCCATACAAACGTATGTCCGCGATTTTCTCAAAAACTCATGAACCAATTTTGATGGTTCTTTCTTTAACGTGATCTTCATACTTTCAGGAAGGTTTTTGTATATAAAACATTAGGTAATTATTCTTATGTACGAATTTATATGCATAAATGTAATGCATCTCCGGAATTTCTCGAAGATGATTGTCAAAATAATGCTCGAATTTTCAAGCATTATTGAGCAAAAAAAAAATTCTAGCAACTTACCTTTTAACCTAAGATCTTTCCCCGAAGATAGCGGTAACTACAACAAATAAACAATAAAACAATTTATCCCAATGGTTGAATGTGGACGCTAGATAGCGGCAAGCGATCCCGAACGCGACTGAAATCACAACACCTCTGGTCGTGCGTATATTATTGTTGGGGTTCCGTAGGTGAGATGGGAAAACCCTGGTTCCTGTGGGTGCTTGAATTAATGAAGCGCGTTTCGAGTGGGCTCTTGAGTGTCATAGAAAGAGATCATGACGTTCATTGCGCTGTTCTAAGACCAGGGCCGTCTTAACCATATTGGGCACCGGGGTGCGAGAATCAACCTGCGCCCCCCTTACACCAAAAAAAATTGGTTAGGTGCCCAAGTTGTCACCTATTTAGTTCATTAACTCCGATCTGACTAAAAACTGGCAAAAGTTGTTTTAGTAGCAAAGGTTCTACTTAAAAAGTTCTTTTTCTTGTAGTAATAAGAGGCTTTCACGTCACAAGTCGCATAGCGATACCTATGCCTAAAGCTACATGAGGCGTTTAAATAAACAATATTGGTGCCTACATTTTTACAGGTGTAATGAATATAATATCAGTAATTTTTAAAACTGATTATGATTATGCATGATATGTGTAGGTATAAGGCGATTAGCTAGCGCCCCTAAAACCTGCGCTCGGGTGCCACGCACCCCCTGCGTTCCCGGATAAAGACGGCCCTGTCTAAGACCAAACGTTAGAGTTTGAGGGTTTACCAGCATAGCTATTCACAACCATCCGACAGGCTATCGTATCAAAAATGACACATTTCGATAACCTGATTTGCCTTGCCCTGACAGCAAACAGCTGTCGGAAGAGTAGCGGTCATCTATTTGATTTAAACTGACAATTTTTTTGGGTTTTGGACTTGTGAACAGCGTTTACAGGACTCTTGCGATAACATTAATTGATGTTCGATACAGCCGGTCGATTCTGTAAAAATCTCACCGTGAAAACTTTGGTGAAGTGAGTTTGTTTTTGCTAGGAATTGACGCTGTTGACAGCTCACTCCACGCTCACTTCACCTAAGTTTTCACGGTGAGATGGTTACAGAATCGCACTGCTGTACGAAAGCGTATCGAGTGGTGAATCGTAATGCAGTTCAGAACTCCCAATGTTAACTGATCAAAGCTACGACGTGGGCTAATAACGTAATATAAAAGTCAATTCAACCAAATCAAAAGAAATACAATTATATATTCTGTCTTTCACAAAATTACATAAGAAAGAAAGAAGCCTGAAAAATATTTACAGTCCGGCTATCAAGAAAATGCGTTCTTGACGCCAGCCAGTTTCATACAAACGAATACTTACATGTTTTGCGAATGTGGTCTTTATTAGATCATAGAAATTATAAGACAAGCAACGCCCTGCGGTTTCACCCACATAAGTTTCGATCCCGTGGAAATATCGGGATAAAAACTATCCTATGTCCTTTCCCGGGACTTGAACTATCTCTATACCAAATTTTATTTAAATCGGTTCAGCGGTTTAAGCGTGAAGAGGTAATAGACAGACAGACAGACACACTTTGGCATTTATAATATTAGTATGGATAGGTAAACAAAAAGCTAAATCTTGCCGTCAACGGCGTACAAATATTCTAATTTATTCATATGGCTACAGAACTCTTCTATCTAAACTACCGGTCGCACTTGCCACATTTCTTTCACTTTCACAGATAAAGCCGTAAGTACACCGCGTGGGCGGTGCGAGGCTATCAATTATCGCTTCAAGTTATCATTTTACATTCACCATTTGTTATTATGGAGTATGGACGCAGGGTTTCATATCATGTAATTATAATGAGCTATGTGTGTGTGATTAATTTTTTTTCCACGAACTGTGGTGAATGAAAATAAATTGGGCTCGTCGATAGCAGAATGACAATTTATAACAAAAATGAAATGATATTCGTTGGGTCGATTTGACGAATTTCCAAATTTTTATTCCCCTAAAAGATTTATACGATGTTTAGAAATATTTACAAAAAATAACCTTAATCTGTTTGTCAGTCTAAGATCTTTTCAACGTATGTGCTAGCTTCCTGATTTTATAAGTGAGGTAAAATCAAACCTAAAAACGTTTTTTATATCGTAATTTATTTTAGACAGGTCTTTCCATAGGAATGTAAAAAACATATATCTATGGGTCTTTCAATAAATATACATACTGTTACGAGCTTGGGGTTCGTGACAATAAAAACTGCCGATTTAATCACCAAAATTTGACACTTTAATCACAACACTAATTAAAACTCAAACACACTAATTATGCAACACAATTTCACTACTGATCACTCTTAAGTCGCATTTGAATATCGCTTTTGATTTACTCGCTTGTATCGCTTATTTTTGAATAAGCGATACAAGCGAGCCGGTGTGAGCCGCGAGACACATTAGTTTTGACTAATGTGTCTCGCGGCTCACACCGGCCTTATATAGTGCCACCGAGCTACTCTATAAACATCTAGTATGTTCGAGTACATAGCGGTCCCAACTGACTCGACGTCGATAGTTCTCGGAATTTCTAGTACCTAGGATTCTATTTCAAGGTCCTAGTACCAAGGTACTAGTTCTGCTACCCGATACTAGATGGCGCCAGTGGTAACTAATGTCACTATGTATCAGGCATTATTTGTGGCGCGCAACAATACTTTCTGAGAGCAGTCGTACGTACGTACGTAATTAACTGTACTGCAGTATCATCGCTCCCACTGTTGCACAGACCCATCTCAGTAAAGCAATAAGGATAAGCCGGTGAGATCGCCCTCTGACAAATCCCTCTATCTTAATTTGTGCTACAGATATACACTGCCCACTCCCGTTTTATTTGTGGTGTTAATATAAATGTTGGAACGACAGGAATTAGAGGAAGTTAGTAAAAAAATACTTGTATTTTATTGAGATATAATCTAAGTTGAGTGATATAACTAATTAGGACTAGGAGTTATCCAAAGCTTTGTGTAGATTTTCTTTGAGTTTTATTTTTGGAATAAATTTTGCTACTATTTTTAAAAATGGGGCTCATGGGAAGGCAATAAGTCACAGAAAATAAATGATGTGGTCAACTGGACCCGCGGGTCCAGAAGCGAGGGTCCAGTTGACCGAAGACTCACCCAAAGGGCAATGAAAAGGCTATGCTTGGAGTTTTCCTACATGATCGAATCAGAAATAAAGAGAAGTGTGGGAGAACCGACATAGCCCGAAGAATTGACAAACATAACTGGCATTGGGCAGGGCACATTGCTCGCAGAACAGAAGGCTGATGGTGCCGAAAGGAATTATTTGTTGTTGTGATTTTATTTTCGTAGCTGCAATAATCTATAGTCATCATTTATTTTCGTTGTTTATATGTATATTTAATATGTATTTATTTATGTATCTATTATACATCATTATATATATCTATGTATCTATTATAGTATATTATGTTGCACCATTGACAACCCCATTTTTTATATCCACGCAATCACTGTCCATTCCAAGGTTGCCTGGAAGAGACCGCAGAAAGCGATAAGGCCGCCCATTGTATGTTTTTTATTCATAATCGTATTTTTTTGTTATGTATTTTCTGGTGTACAATAAAGTATGTATATATAAATAAATAAGGGTTCTGGAGTGGCGACCGCGTACCGGAAGACGTAGCGTTGCAAGGTCGACGGATGACCTTACTTAAAGCAGTAGATGTCTTTCGGCTGAAATGGTGATGATCATTTTTGACTGCCTTGTTGGCTCAGTATCTCAAGTGGTCGCAAGCACGACCTGGGGTCCGTGGATTTGATTTCAATGTCCGGCAAAGTGTTAATGAGTCTTATCATGAGGAATTTCTTAGTGGCAGTGTTGGCACGATTCTGGGTCCTCATTACACGGTATAGAAAATTTATTCTAGGTGCATCGTCTTCAGATCATCATCTGCGTAGCCTTTTCCCAAATATGTTGGGGTCGGCCTCCAGTCTTACCGAATGCAGCTGAATACCAGTATTTTACATGGAGCGACTGCCTATCTGAAACCATTTGGAAGGGGCGACTAGAATAAATTCTATTATCTATGTAAATTTAGACGTTCAAAAGTGTATTTTTCGTGCATATTTGAGATCTATGTTTGAGATAAATAATTAATTTGACTTTGAATTGAAAACACATTTGAAAAATATTTAACAAAACATTTTCTTTGATGTCTTGGGAAATATACCTCCAGAATGATTTATAAATGAGAATAATTTATTGGAATTTACATATTTCAATAAATTATTTATTACTTTTAACCTTCTAAATGAGGCCCATTATTTGTGACTTATTAAGTATCAATAACGTAATGCTTCATATTACTCGCATCATATTTTGTTGTTATCATCTGCCTAGCCTTTTCCCAACTATGTTAGGGTCGACTTCCAGTCTAACCGGATGCAGCTGAGTACCAGTATTTTACATGGAGCGACTGCCTATCTGACCTCCACAACCCAGTTACTGGGTAATACGAAACCCCTTGGTAAGACTGGTTGTCAGACTTTCGAGCTTCTGACGACTCATAACGACGGTCAAAGATCCACGAATGACAGCCGAGACCAACGGCTTAACGTGCTTTCCGAGGCATGGAGGGGTCTTGGTATGTAAAGATGGTCTCCCATCCACGGACAAACCGCGGCAAGCGTTAGCTTAACCTGATCGAACGACCCGTGCATCATATTTTGTTTTGTTTGATAAAATAATAAACAGTCGATAGCATTCCCATTGCTGGGACACTCCTTAAGACTCCTGCAAACAGGCGCGACCCGCGACGCGAATCGCGCGCGACTCGAAGGCACCGCTCGCTGCGCGATTTGCGGTGCCATTGTGTCGCGCGCGATTTTATGGCGCGTCGCGCCTGTTTTAAGGAGCCTTTAAGAGAGAGAGCAGGCGGTATTCCACCACGCGGGCCCAGTACGGGTTGGTGGATGTCACATGTCTTAGAATTTTTGGTTCTAGACATGCTGGTTTCCATACGATGTTTTCTTTCATCGTTTTGAGAGTAGCAGTGATGATGTAAATTACACAAAGTAAAGTGCCTGCCTGGCTTTGAACCCTAGGAACTGCAACTGCTAACTTTCAGTCAGTTTCCAGGAGGTCACCAAACTGAACAAAACTGTACTTAATAAAATAGCGTCCACTGAAATATTTTGTAACGTGTTGTCAATATCTTCAAATCAAATCTAAGGGCTCCCACACATACATATGCCTGTAACGTGCACAAAAGTATGCCAGTAGCTGGCATACCAGTATGGTATTCACCAATCAGAAGTTGTTATGGCACACGGCATGCAAGCTGACTGGTGAACCATAATGACATGCAAGCTACTTTTTTTTCTTTCAGAATGGCAAATCATCAAATGACCCCTCCCGCTCTGGGTGGAGCGGAAGGGAGTGTCAGACTCTTACTGACTAAAACCCACCCGTGTTCCTTCCTTAGCCCTTTATGTTCCGGGCCAGAGGTATTGCATACTTTTGTGCCAGCTACTGGCATGTGTATCCTTCACAAAACATTTATTTGCTAGAAATACATTGTTTTGTAATATTATAATCTAAGTGCCTACAAGCAAGCGTGCAAATACTATCGCCATCTTTGCCAATACTTTTCTTTGTTCATATTTTTAATCAACACTGAAAAGAAACTCTCTCAAATAGAAACGGTTTATTAACTTCGACCTTAGTTTACAAATCGCCCCGCAGCAGTAAGAAAACATCTTTTATCTTAATTTGTTCTACAAATACGCAACAACGACCCTCTTTTGTTTTTATTTGGGTTCAGGCAATCTTGCCTGAGCTGCTGTAATCTATCTTCTTTCATCTATTCAGGGTGGCACGGACACCGATGCGCAAACTGAAAACATGAATTCAGTACATGATTCTAGATACCCTAGCGTAGAAATTTTTCGTTGGCAATGAAAATAAATTCTGCTTTTCATAGAAAAGTGTACCAAAAGTGTGTCAAAGTCAAAGCATTTATTTCAAATAGGCACATAAAAGGCACTTTTGAACGTCAGAAATTACAACAAATAGAATTGAATCTAGTATGTCAAGTGTACACGGTCAAAATTAGCGGTACCGTAGTTTTTTCTTCAAGAAAAGTTTTCAAGTTTACAAAGAGGGAAAGATCGCATTTTCCAGTAACCTATTAAATTATCAAGCTACTTTCCGGCTGAATTTTATCTCAAAAGATTATTTTTGACGTTTTATTATTTTTCATTTTCAAAAATCATAAAAGTCAGTTTAATAATCTACTTTATTCCTAATAATTCTAGAATTCTGGATTCTGTTTTTCCAATAAGTAATTTCAAACAACACACTAACAAAAATGTAATAAAAAAGATTAACAAACATGTAATAAAAAACCGGTCAAGTGCGAGTAGCATCACGCACGAGGGTTCATTCAAACTATAAATTAATAATTTTCGGATTCTTTCCTCTACTTGTGCTGTGAGACTTTGCTTCTTGCCGCATTTCATAATTAGGTATAGGTCAACGGGAAGTACCCTATCACTGTTTGTCTATCGTACAACGTCAAAGTAATGTCAACGAGTGACGAGATTACTCGAGATGAGCGTGACGTCCCAGTGACGTAAATGACGTAAATGTACAATGCGTGCCACGAAAGATGAGACTTGACCCCGCCGTATAACTCCACAAGTTCCTGAGAAAAAGAGTAAATTATTACAGACGGATAGACAATGAAGTGATCCATAAGGGATCCATTTTTCCATGTACCATATCACCATGTACCAGGCATTAATTGTGGCGTGCAATAATAAAAATCAGCCCACCTGCAGTATCGGTAAAAAACTTGCTCTACATAAAGATATAATGTATCGTGTTATTAAATTCCAATACACATAACATATCCTCTTAGAATTTATTCATATCTCAAGAATGTGAAGTTACCTAGATGCACTGGGTAAAGGTATTTGCTAGGGTTATTACTTTCAGTTATATCACGACGACACGACTGTATTTCGCAAAGGGGTAGGTAGATTTTTTTTATTTTTAGGGCTCCGTAGCCAAAGGGTAAAAACGGGACCCTATTACTAAGACTCCACTGTCCGTCTGTCTGTCACCAGGCTGTATCTCATGAACCGTGACAGCTAGACAGTTGAAATTTTCACAGATGATGAAAGTATTTCTGTTGCCGCTATAAACAACAAATACTAAAAACGGAATAAAATAAATATTTAAGGGGGGCTCCCATACAACAAACGTGTTTTTTTTGCCTTTTGGTATTTTTTATTGCTGAACTCTCGTTTCTATGGTTTAAAATCGGTCTAATTTGGCTGTAAAACTCTATATTTCGAAAATGTTCTTAAGCGTTCCTGCACACGATGCCGTCGCCGCGCCGTCGCCGCGCCGACGCCGCACCGTTACACTGTAGATACGAGTCGCGCGAAGCCCGCCACCGCGCCGTCGCCGCGCCGCCACCGCGCGCGTTTTTACTGTTTCATTCATTCCATTACCGGCCGCGTACGAACGTGCACGCCGCGTAATTTCCCGTGAATGAATCAAACAGATAGGGAGGGGAACGCGCGCGGTGGCGGCGCGGCGGCGGCGCGTTGGCGGGCTTCGCGCGACTCGTATCTACAGTGTAGCGGTGCGGCGTCGGCGCGGCGACGGCGCGGTGACGGCATCGTGTGCAGGAACGCTAAGGAACTTGGAGGGTGTCAAGGGTGTCAGTTTTCGAAGGATTTCAATATATATTTTGTAATTTGTAAAAAAATAAGATATTCTTTTTTCATTATTATTTCTCGAGTAGTCATGATCATGTACACCTGCTGCCCGCTTATCGTTGAATTTTGGGACACGCTGTATATACATCATTATATGTCTGCTAAAGGAAGTCAGAGGGGCTCATTGAAAAATTAAACCCTTTTCGTTCCAAATCGGTGATCTTCATTCCCAATATGGCGTCCACAGGATGCTCCTGACCACACCGTAAAGTATATACTGCGTGGATTAAAACAAAAAAACCCTCCAAAATTATCATTCGACCGTGTTTCCTTATAGTCCAATTACCGAGAAGTTTGACATTCTCTGAAGGTAACGGTCAGTTTGGTTGTCACTGTACAGAGAGATGACAGAAATATAAGGTCCAAATAATGAACAGACGCCAGCACATCAAGCTACTGACAAATTTCTATAATAGATTTTCAACTTTATCGCTAAAGTATAAGGTTCAAAGTTGATTGGGAAAATTTGACAGTTTCGGGTAGAGTGATGTGCTGGCCAGACGCAGGCTACTTACCTGTGGGGTAATTACGTAACACATTAACAGTAGCAATGGCTTTAATTTTGACAGTTCAGCAACATTCATTGCGTTATTTACGTTATTGAGCAGATACATTTTATGAACATACTAGGAAGCAATGGATTAGCAATTTCCTTCAACATTATTCAGATTGTGATTGAAAGCGTGTTACGTTATTAGGGTGCAGGCAAGGCTCGAACTCATGACCACTCGCTAGCCAGCGACAATTCAGCCATTGGGCCATATTACTGCTGAAAGTTTAAATTACGAAATAGGTAAGATAACATAAGATAATTTTTATTTGTCCATAACATGAGTATACACACACATAGCATGCAAGATGTTACATAAAATTATTATGACAGTCATGTTTTGCCTGAACGGCGTACAAATATATGTCGGCGGCGTTGTCGAAAACAACACATGCACCGAAGATCACGCCACCGACAAGTACGTCACTCGACTTCTCCCACCGCCCCACTGCTCGACTTGTTTTGACACCAGTATAAAACAACGAGCAACGAAGCGGCAGGGGACTGGACCATTGGACATCGTACGGACATCATGTGCTCAGAAACTATATCGCGTTCGTATCTGGTTGTATCGTGTACCTATAGTGCTTGATTTGCTAATGTGATTAAATTGTTCATGAAATTATAATCTGATGTGAAGTGCAAACCGTGTTTCTATTGCGCATTAACCAACACTACCCACTTAGTACGCCCACAGTAATTAAGATATGCCTGATAATAATGACACACACTTTACCTTTGCCTATATCAGAAGTGGGATTCGTGTTGGTTCATGCGCAAAATGAAAACGCTAAAAGTGAAAGTGACCGTTGACATTTTAAAAAACAAAGTGCAAACTGCGAACGCTTATTAAATAATCGTGTGGACCTGTTAGAGTTGAACCCAGACAAGCCAGATACGGATGCGCGATCATAGTGAATATAGTTTTGGGCATAGGCTGTATGCCGAAATACCTTTGCCCAGTGACGCGCCAGTTGCGCCCTACCGCCATGTTAGGAAAAAAAGTGTTCCCGTAATTAGAAAACGCGATAGGACGCGTGTGCAAACGTAACCGCACACAATACTACAGCTGATTTGTGATTTGCTGAAAATTCACTGCAAGGAGGTCAACTTGTGGCCGTCATTAAGGCGCACAAAGGAAGCAGTATCAACGTGGCTATCGTAAATAGTACGAAGGACGTAACGTGGAGCTACCAGTGACGTTGGGTGACTTCAAGAATCGAGCCAAGCAGCCCGCAGCCTTCGGTGAAGCCCTTCGTGTGCTGCAAGTGAGGGAATCCTGGACATGTCGTGACCCGGTGCACGAGAAGTGGCAGCCAAGCAGATGATGGAGGTGGAGCACGCGCTGCAAGCAGCAACGGCGAGTGGATGTTTGCGTCGTACAACTACGCTCAGGCAAGTTAGAACAAAGGTGAGCTGTATCATTGTTTTGTTACGATTCTGGTGCTGAATGCTCGTTAGTAAAAGCGAGTTGTGCAGCCAAATTAAGTGCCAAACGAGTTAATAATGTTATTGCGTTGACTGGTATTGGTTAAACGCGTGTTTTCAGCACAAAACAAATCATAAGAAGCGTTGCGAATAGCGAGCCACAACTTGAGATTTTATTTCATTACTACATGACATTTACTTGCAAAGTATTATTTTGGGTAGGCTATTTTGTGTTATTATAAAACGAAGAGTGAAATCAGATTATCAGACTAATCTAGATCGAAAGTTCAGAGGTCCATTTAAGGTTGTGGAAGTTTTGACAAGTGACCGTTATACGTCATAAGCTTCAGATTCTAACCGAACTTACTAGTATGCTCACGATCGCATACGAAAGATGCCTCTAAGTAGTGTTCCTAACGTGTTAAACGTAGAAGGCGGTGAGGATAGTTCCTTCACCGAGTAGTAGAGCACATACCATGGCTAGGTCGCACTGTACGTACTTGTCTGTAGTCGTAACTGCAACTCGCTTGTGAGTTGTTCAGGGAGCGATGGGCTCTCAAAGGAGACTATTGTGGTGTTGGTTTTCTAATGACCTGGGAGTCGTAGACTATATGGGATGTGATGTGTGTTGGTCGTATCACTTGAGGTGATGACTACATGGGTGGCATGAGTGTCACTAGATGCTGCGGCAGCCGGGTCATGAGCGTTGTATGTGATCTATTACCAAGGCTTAGAGGAACCGCCCCTAAGACGAACCACCGACCGAATCTTTTATTATCAATGATTGTTATTGTTTTTATTAAATGTGGTCAGAATTGGCCGAGTGGAACATGCACTGCTGTTGATTTTTTTTTGGTTACAGGTTTACACACAAGGACGTGTGCAAGCAGAATGACAGTGGTGGACAGCGCTGCCCTCTTTGGATCTCCTGTACGAATAATCGCTGATCAAGGACGGTGCTTTTCGAGCGAGGAGTTTCACGACTTCTGCCAAGGAAACAGTGGATTGCAACCACTACAGCCATTAAGCCAACTACAGATCTATTGTCTACCGAATTTGGTGAGTCGTTTTCATTATGTTTTGACTCTGGTACCGAATGCTACCCTGCTAAACAAGTGCAAAAAAAAAAAAAACTCTTACATTGTTAGGTATAGCCCATATCTAGTTAACGATGCAATTTTTAAATACGCTCACGATAGGTTATGAATGATGCCAGTAGGTCATGCACCAGTCGAAATAGATGGTAATCATAGTGGTGATGAGCTATGAGCAAGCCTAAGTAGTGGGAACCACGCGAGTAGGGGTTCTCTATCGGCCGTAGTAAAAAGTGTGTAGTCACAGGGCACATGGATCCATGCGCTGGATGGGTGAGAGTAATGCGATTGCTGGTCGGCCGGAGCGCCGTGGCGTTAGAGTGGTTTACTCGTCTGTGGGTTTCCAGGTGTCTAAGGCTCTTAGTGAAAAAGATTGTTGTAATGTGGATAACGATGGTACATGGCTCTGGTTGATATTTTTTTTGCTATGATTAATTAAAGTTTGATTACATGGCTCTGGTTGAATCAAGTACGCTAATGAGGCTAAGGCATATGCCATGGCACAGGCCAAGGGATCAGAGTATTAATGACGAATTTGAGGAAAGCTAAGTAAAAGTCTTGTTGATGAAACAGAGTAGAAATTAAGTCTAGTGATAGTGGTGAATCTTAGTTCGGCTGGTCGGGGACCATACCAGTAGTTATTACATAGTCGTAGCCCTGTAGAAATCGGTGTCTCTTGAGGCAACTCAAGTAGTCCGTGGGTGCGCGATGCGTGTTTAAGTCTGGCGGAGGTCAGGGTCTTGTAGAGACCATAGAGCCCGTAGGACTCGGAATTCAGGAGGAATTCATAGAAACAAAGATGAAGTTTGTTGTAGGGGCTTAATGAAAAGCCACAGTTCATGAATAAGATTCCTGCTGTGTTTTGTGATGCTCTAAGGATGTTTTATTGGCTGCTCCATCATGTTTAGTTGATTATTTAGTTTGTGATCTTGAGATTTGGGAATCAAATAATGATACTATCTCTGCCAATAGTGATACTATCTCTGCCAATAGTGATACTATCTCTGCCAATAGTGATACTATCTCTGCCAATAGTGATACTATCTCTGCCAATAGTGATACCATGTCTGCTAAAAGTCCCACTATATCTACCAGTTCTCATAATAATGCAAATTGTAGAAACCCTGGTTTACGTGCTACTTCAGTAGAATCAATTGGTCCTGAGTCAATTACCATTATAACAGATGCACTTGTACATCAACCAAAATATTGAGCTATTTGTTAATTAAGCTAAAGGAACGATACTTGTTCGGCCTAGCTACGTCCGGTCCAGTTTAACTGTAGGGACACACCTGAAAGGCAAAACAATTACCGGACCAGGAAGCTAATCTTGTAGGGTCAAAAACTGATCGGACCAGGAAGCTAATCTTGTAGGGTCAGAAATTGACCGGACCAGGAAGCTAATCCTGTAGGGTCAGAAATTGACCGGACCAAGAAACAAGTCTTGTAGAATCATGGCTGACTGGACCAAGTGGTTAAATATCTGAAGGGTCTAACTTGACCGGACCAGAAACAATAGCAGAATGACCAAACGGTAGTTAATCAGTTTTTCATGCTTTAGATGTAACATGGTAATAATCGTAATTAGTAATCAAATAATGATTAATGCTCTGAACTCATTTTTTTTTAGTTTGTGCGAATTTTCATTGTGTTTTAGTCTGTACCAAATTCGGTCAGAAGTGACCGAACTATGTGATACTTTGCGGGGTATGTTTCTTTGCAGATTAACACACGAGAATGTGTGCGAGCAAGATGGTCGTGTCGGCGTCATTCATTGACTATTCTGAACGCCAGTGTCACCGGGCGGCGCTCGACAGTGTCTAGCCTGAGTTCGTGTGGAGTGGAAGAGAGCGCGCAGTGGTGTAACGAGACAGTCTTGGCTCTGGCGTGTCACGGTGAACGTACGTTACGGAAGCATCGTACGTTCCCGCGACCCCTGGCGTAGGTGTGAGATGGAACACCGGGGTGGTTTTTAGTCAGTAAGAGTCTGACAGACCCCTCCGCCCGCCCCGTGGCGGAGGACATCCATGAGGATTTTCCACCCCGGAATGTGTATGACGGGGCACAAGTTGCACTTTATGTCCGTTTATTCGGAACCGATCAATAGTAACGCGAGCTGATGTCCATAGAACTAATGATGACAGTTAAATTGCAATAATCATTGTAGGGTTAAACCGGTCCAATGATAAATCAGCTATAGGGAATAATAATATTCCGGACTAGCCAAAATAAGATAAAATAAATTCTGAAGGGCTTGTAGCCGGACCAGAACTTGTTAATCTGTAGGGCTTGTAGCCGGACCAGAACTTGTATCTGCAGGGCTTGTAGCCGGACCAGAACTTGTTAATCTGTAGGGCTTGTAGCCGGACCAGAGCTTGTTAATCTGAAGGGTCAATAAAAAAAAAAAAGACCGGTCCGGAACTTGTTAATCTGAAGGGTCATTGAAGACTGGTCCAGAACTTGTTAATCTGAAGGGTCAATGAAGACCGGTCCAGAAGTTTTAATCTGAAGGGTCATTGAAGACCGGTCCAGAACTAATTCTTACCAGCCTGTCTGTAGGGTTTAGATAAACCGGTCCAGATTGTAAAGTACGATTTTTGGTCAGGATAATCGAACGATTTATGCTTATTACAGATGTATGAATTGTAAGCGCACGAGGACGTCCGCACGTCAGTATGGCCGTGTCGGCGGCGTTGTCGAAAACAACACATGCACCGAAGATCACGCCACCGACAAGTACGTCACTCGACTTCTCCCACCGCCCCACTGCTCGACTTGTTTTGACACCAGTATAAAACAACGAGCAACGAAGCGGCAGGGGACTGGACCATTGGACATCGTACGGACATCATGTGCTCAGAAACTATATCGCGTTCGTATCTGGTTGTATCGTGTACCTATAGTGCTTGATTTGCTAATGTGATTAAATTGTTCATGAAATTATAATCTGATGTGAAGTGCAAACCGTGTTTCTATTGCGCATTAACCAACACTACCCACTTAGTACGCCCACAGTAATTAAGATATGCCTGATAATAATGACACACACTTTACCTTTGCCTATATATACATAATAATGTCGGACGCTACACAGCATCAAGTGAATTTAAATTCGTCCATTATACACAGCAAACCTGGCAGTTAACAATCCAAATTAGACCATACTTAAACTAAAAGGTACAAATAAAATAGTGTCATAACTACTATTGAAATCATTAGTAAATGATGGGTCATTTACTAATGGTTTTAATAGTATTTCTTAATTTAAACTTCCTCCTTATTACTTGCATAGTGGCAATGTGAATATACTGATTCTGGGGAACATCGAAATTGAGCTTTGTAACAAGTACACTAAGTTTGATATTTGTATAGGTTTTTTATTATCGACTGTGTTTATTTGACGTGACAATCTGACGAACAACAGTGTTGCCAAGTTATAACATTTTCCCTAAAATTCGGGTTGTCCTGTTTACGAATAAGACATAATTTTGCTATGAATTTTTTTTTAAAATCGAATTTATCTTTTTCCCGTTGCATGGAAGTAAAAACCGACGAACAAAAGTTGTTTGTAAAAAAATGGGTTTAATTGTGATTAGTCGTTCATAATTATCATTATAAGTTATTTTTTGAGTAAAATCAAAATTTACATCAATAAAAAATTATAAGTAATTGAAGAAGATAACACAAATTTAGTTATTAAAGTATTACATTCTTCACATGATAGATTAGAAAATATATTACTCTTCCTGAAAATGGCAAATTATTGTTTCTCAAACGTGGAAATTCTCCGCCGTAACTTGGCAACACCAAAACCCCACTCACCATAACCCGCGAGCGCGCATGCGTCGCGCTATCGCTGTGACATTTTGAATTTTTTAAAAAGAAACTGTATAAACTTTATTGAAAGTTTGAAACTAATAGTTTTATGTTATAAGTAGATAGTTTTCTGTGATAATCAAAGTGTATTTTAGTTAAAAATGAAAGTTTTGTGTGTTGTTTTATCCTTTGTTGCAGCCGCAATGTCTGTCTCCGGACAAACCTTGGCAGGTAAAGTGAAAGGTGTTTTAAAAATTTTGTTTAAAACTTGTTTTTCGGGCGCCATATTGTGTATTATGTCTCAATTCACGACGATATCATTCTAGTATCAGCAGACGTAATTGTTGAAGTTATTTTAGAAGTATTTCATCTTGATTTTTGTGGTCTTTTGACGAGAAACGTTTGGAAATAATGTTAGCGTGTCAAGTCGATACGATGGTCTCCTTTTTCTTTTTAGTGCTTTCCCGGACTGTTGTGGTCCGTTTACATCGATATAGTTTGTTAAAAGTCGGACATTTGAAAACAAGTCCGGACATTTTACTTTTATCCTTTTTTTTTCGGTGCTCATTGAACATTGTATTATTTATAAAAATATCCCCTGGGGTAGAAAAATTACAAGGCCGGACAAAGTCCGAACGGGGGGCCAAAAAGCCGGACATGTCAGTTCAAAACCGGACGGACGTAACCCTATTTATGACACAACGAAACCGCGCGAAATGAATGCGAGATTGGCGGGATTAGCCAAAGAATTGAAATGGTTTCAAGTAAGGAATCTTAAAGGCGAAAATGCCAAGGTAGCCCTCGAAATTCATTTTTTATATCACATATCTTCGATTTTTGGGTTCTAGCCGTTCTAGGACATGCCGGTTTTTGTTACGGGTCATCAGAAGCCCGGAAGTCTGACAACCAGTCTTACCATGCAAGGAGTATCGAAAGAATTGAAATGGCTTCAAGTAAGGAATCTTTAAGGCGAAAATGCCAAGGTAGCCCTCGAAATTCATTTTTTATATCACATATCTTCGATTTTTGGGTTCTAGCCGTTCTAGGACATGCCGGTTTTTGTTACGGGTCATCAGAAGCCCGGAAGTCTGACAACCAGTCTTACCATGCAAGGAGTATCGTATTACCCAGTAACTGGGTTGTGGAGGTCAGTTAGGCAGTCGCTCCATTTAAAATATTGGTATTCAGCTGCATCCGGTTAGACTCGAAGCCGACCCCAACATAATTGGGAAAAGGCTGGGCAGATGATGAAGTCATCCCGCCGAAGCCTGCCGGGTCAGCGGGATTGTCCAAAAGGGTTACCGCTACAGTATGCAATACCACTGGACCGGAACATAAAGGGCTAAGGAAGGAACACGGGTAGGTTTTAGTCAGTAAGAGTCTGACACTCCCTTTCGCTCCACCCAGAGCGGGAGGCGTCCCATCCTCAAAAAAAAAACCTCACCGCTGCGCTGGTACTTAGACTATTTACTCAACCAATGTAAACGGGCTCTCAAAGAGTATTTTCATTTTTGCTTATCGTATGTAGATAAGTAACTCGTTTTCCTCTGTTAACTCTAAAACCAATTTGTAACCGCTTTCGTAACCATTAAGAAAACATAAAGGTTTCAATCTCATTACCGACTCGTTGTGACACGGTCCTTGATTTGATTCTTCGGTAGGCAAAACAGTGATTGATGTCATTGAAACACTTTCTGACTGTCAAACTCAAACTTAAAGCATTTATTTCAAGTTTAGAATTAATGCTTTAAGTTTGAGTTACTTATGCGGGTGAAACCGAGGGGCGCTGCTAATGGATAAAAAGTAACCTATGTGTTAGGCCCGGTATCAACCAAAGCGGAGAGGAGAGGAGACGAGAGGAGATGTGCCGCGAAACTGGCAGGTTATTTCCACCAAAGCGGAGAGGAGATGTGAGCTGTGTGTAGCGGAGATGTGAGCTGTGAGAGATCGAAGATCGAAGAAAGGCGCGGGGAGAAGGCAGCGGGGTAAGAGGTGCGCGAGCGTGTGCGCCGCCTGGCCGCCCGACTAGACACTTCTCCGCTCTGCCGCGCCGCTTGCTCGCTCGCTGCACAAAATTCTATAGAAAAATGAGACATCTCCTCTCCTCTCCGCTTGACCCATTTCCACCAAAGCTAAGCGGAGAAGAGATGTGGAAATAACGAAATCGGATTGGTTTATTCAAACATATCTCCTCTCGTCTCCTCTCCGCTTTGGT
The DNA here is from genome assembly GCA_927399505.1 of Luperina testacea. Classification (NCBI taxonomy): domain Eukaryota; kingdom Metazoa; phylum Arthropoda; class Insecta; order Lepidoptera; family Noctuidae; genus Luperina; species Luperina testacea. The sequence continues at coordinate 4,758,555 of OV656782.1, forward strand.
GGATACCGGGCCTTAATCCTGGTTATCTGTCTGTGTGTCAAATTTCATCCAAATCCATTTAGTAGTTTTTGCGTGAAGAAGTAACAAAGATATACGACGACCTAACGAAAGTGGCTGGAATGGACTGGATGCGGAAGGCGGAGGACAGGGTGTTCTGGCGCACCCTGGGAGAGTATGTCCAGCGGTGGACTGCAATTGGCTGAGTTCATTGACAGGCAGATGATGACTCCTTTATTAGGCCCAGTGCGGGTTGGTAGATGTCACATGTCTTCGAATTTTTTGTTCTAGGACATGCCGGTTTCCTCACGATGTTTTCGTTCACCGTTTTGAGAGCAGTGGTGGTGAAATTATTTACACAAAGTTAAGCGTCTGTCTGGGTTCAAACCCACGACCTAGAACTCGTAAGTCGGGGCCTTTACCACTGGGCAACCACTGCTCTCAATTCGTAGTACAGACGCCAGCACATCAAGCTTCTACAATCTGTCAAATTTCTTTAATAGATTTTGAACTTTATCGGTTTACCGATAAAGTTGAAAATCTTTTAAAGAACTTTAAGAAATAAGAAATTAAGAAAGAAGAAAGAAATAAAGAAATAAGAAAAAAAGAAAGAGTTAAGAGAGAGAGAAAGAAAGAAATAAGAAAAAAAAGAAAGAGTTAAGGGAGAGTTGATTGGGAAAATTTGACAGTTTCCGGTATCTTGATGTGCTGGCGTCTGTGTACCTATCAGATTAAAACCTAAGCTTTTTCCCAGTTTTTTTTGTTATTTTGTTTTTTTTTGTTTATGTTTTTTTATGCGTGATGTTTGCCGCAAATAAACGTATTTTCTTTTTTCTTTATTTGAAACTTAGACAGAAAACACCGAAAGCCATGTGCACTCTGCACGTGCTACGATCGTCACATCTACTATTTAAAGGCCTATTCAAACCTGAGCGATATTCGCTGCCGCTGTGGGTAGAGGTACATACCGCGCGGGTTTCGCTCAGGTATTTAGTATCAAGTACCGCGGCTAGAGCGACCTGAGCGATATTCGCTGCCGCTGTGGGTAGAGGTACATACCGCGCGGGTTTCGCTCAGGTATTTAGTATCAAGTACCGCGGCTAGAGCGACGGTCTCTGCCGCAGACGGTAGCGAATACCGCTTAGGTCTGAACAGTAATATTACCGCATACCCACTGGGTTTTCTCTGCCGCAGACGGTAGCGAATACCGCTTAGGTCTGAATAGGCCTTTAGTTTCTTCCACGTTCATAACTTTGAAACATGCAACAATTAGTCCATATTTGGCTGTATGTCAGTATATCACAAAACGACCTCCGCAACCCAAATACACACAGTATCTTTTAGGTTGGACTAGTCAACCGTTTGCGTACCGTCTGCCTTCATTAAATATTCCGAATCTGACACATTCATACATGACCTGAATTGTTAAAATAAGTGCGGTTAATTAAATTAATGTTATAATGTACAGTGCGTGCCACGTAAGAAGAGACTTGACCCCGCCTCCCCCGCCTCTTTCCGCCGCCCCGATGACGCCCGGTCCCGTCCCGCACTCAGACCTCATACAGCTAAAGATACCTAAAATCGTGTACTGCGCATGTCAAACCACGTGGTGTGTCAAGTCTCTTCTTACGTGGCACGCACTGTACTCGTACCAATAAAAGAGGAGTTTCGAAGATTAACTCCTACATACAAACTATCTTTACTTCTTTATAATACACACGACTTCGCTTCGGTGGTCAATCCCACAGGAACTGTGCAATTTTTGGCAATGTGGTGTAGCCTATATCGCTTACCAGCTGATAAACTATCGCTTTGCCAAAAATCACCACCCTCCCATCGGAGTCCGGCGTCAAGCAGCCTGCTGTGTTTCGTCGATGCGTGGGAGTTCCAGTGCCTTAGGCATCTTCTGGACAGGCTCATTCCATCATAGACCTCATCCATCGTTTTCCATCAGGCGCGATCAAGGTCACGAGCGGGCCCATAAAGGAATTAAAAAATAAATCAAGGCGATCCGTTACTCTGTTGCTACGTAATAAAATGACAAATGAACACATACAGTACCCGGCGATAAATATTGCACATCGACCTTTGGAAAGAGACAATCGGCTAATTTCGGCTTCGTAGAGCGTTATCTCTGTCGCACGAAATACAAACAGTCCGGTATCTATTAGGAGCTGTTAAAACAATTATGATTTGCTTCTTTTGATAATTATTTTTATTCTTTTGTATAAAATGGCTTTGTGTAAAAAGGTCGATGTGCAATATTTATCGCCGGGTACCGGGTACTGTACAATATTAGTAGGATTTTAAAGATGAATAGTTGCATTTTATTCCAAGACGCAACGCCTGAATTGGAAGTGGTCAATACAATCAGCTTATAACGTTCTCACTGCTGGGACAGAGGGCCTCCCCTCTGTGAGAGGCAGTGGGCCGTAATTTAATCCACCACGCGGGCCCAGTGCGGGTAGGTAGATGTCATGTATCTTCGAATTTTTGGTTCTAGGATATGCCGGTTTCCTCACGATGTTTTCCTTCACCGTTTTGAGAGCAGTGGTGATGGAATAATTTACCCTGCAGGGCTCTATGAGTGGGAGTGTAATCCACTACGCAGGCCCAGTGCGGGTTGGTAGAAGTCACATGTCTTTGAATTTTTGGTTCTAAGACATTCGGACAGTGGTGATGGAATAATTTACACAAAGTAAAGCGACTGTCTGGATTCGAACCTACGACCTACAATTCTTAAGTCGCGGCCGTTACTTTACGTTACGTTTACGTTACGTTACGTCCTTAGAATGTTTTGCCCTTTCTTCTCCATACAGATCTACGTTTTGCAACAGGCAACTGGCGTCAACTTTCTGACTAACTGACCGACTATTTGACAATCCAAAAGTGCCTGTAAATGGTTGAATTGAAATAAAGCTTTGACTTTGAGCTTGAAACTACGATCAATTTGAATCAGTCTATCCAGACGTGCTTCTCTTCTACATGAAGCAACCGAGACACAATACACTATAGCACTGTGTTCATCGCAACCAACCTACTTGCTTATGCACAGCAGAAGCTGACATGACGTCATAGGGTCTGGCACCGCCCTGATAAGCATGTCATTAAGCCTTACATGTCCAGACGTATAAGCTAACCTAGCCTTGTATTGGCTTTCTGTACAAAAATAATAACTCCTTGATGCCGATGGGCTACAGTTTTTAAATGTTTTAATACTTTTTTTTGGTAACCGTCTTCAAAAAGGATGAGGTTCTCAATTCGACTATAATTATGTTTTTTTTGTATGTTTGTTACGTGATTGCTCCGGCAATTGTAAAACGATTTCAAAAATTTTTTTTTATGTATGTGGTACCATGCCTCAGGGTTGGTTCCATATAATTTTATTAACTTTGCTTGGGTAGTTTTTGTGTTAGCTTTAATAATACGTATTTTTGCCACTTAGTTTAATATTGATGATGTTATAATGACTTCCTGTCACTGATATTTACATAGCAAGTAGTGTTATACGAATTTGTGTGAGATAAGTGCAACTTAAAAGTGAAAAATAAAAACTTTTTTGTAAAAAAGGTTTTTTCACTTTCTAATTCAACAAACTGAACAACTTTCTGTATGGGACCAATATCGTAATCGCGGAATAATAACACAGGCCGACAAAATTTGACGAACACTCTTTCCCAGAAACCAGACTATACTTTTCCGAAGGATTTTGACGCGCTGAATTCAAATCTGGCCTCAAAATGCTCTATCACGTCAGGGTTTCGAGATATCCTAACCTAAAAGTGCAAAAAATACAATTTTTTCCTCATTTTTGAGGTTATGTAGCACAGCTGATCGTGATAGAGCAATTTTGAGGATATATTCGAATTCAGCGCGTCAAAATCCTTCGGAAAAGTATAGTCTGGTTTCGGGGTAAAAATTTTGTCGCCCTGTGTAATCAGTTCTCCCACACATACTCGGCCCAAATGTATGGGACGACTGTTTATTTGGTAGATCTCACACATCTCCGAATTTATCGTTCTAGGAGCGATGTTCACGATGTTTTCCTTCACTGTTTTGAGAGCAGTGGTGATGAAGTTTTACACCAAGTAAAGCGCCTCCCTGCGTTCTAACCCACTTGGCGACGGCTGCTGCTCGTGGTGAATAAAAATTCAGTCGTCCCACACGTTTAGTTCGAGTAGGAATTTGGAAATTGAAGTTTTCTATGGGACGGTTGATAATTTTTTCTCGATTATTTGTCCCATAGAGTCCCATAGAGAGCGGAAACTATCACTGGGTGGCATGTCTCCAAGGAGGCCTCCTGCTCTGACCATAGGTGGCTCCGTTTCGACATCCAGGTCTGTGTTACACCCAAACAACCACGGCGTAATCCGCGCAACACGGATCGGGCCATCTACACACGCAGTCTAGAATCAAAGCTAGCGACATCAAACGATCCGACAACATTTGAGGATACTACACAGATTGAGGCACAAGTAAGACACCTTACTAAATCAATGATAGACAGCTACCAAACTGCCTGCCCAGAGACCACCCCGCGCTGCACACCGGGCAAACAACCCTGGTGGGGTGCTGAGCTGGAGCGCAAGCGCGGTAAGGTAAGAAAAGCTCTGAATAGAGCCATGAATACATGTACGGATGAGGACTGGGATAACTATTACGCAGCCAAATCCAGTTACAAAAAATGCATCAGGTTCAGGAGTACCACGGGATGGCGCAAATTCTGTGGTAGCATTGAATCTTGCCAACAAGCCAACAGGGTAAGGAAAGTTCTAGCGCAACAGTCTACACCTGGACCCACTACCCTGCGGAAACCTGACAACACACTAACATCCTTGCCAGAAGAAACGAGACGCGTCCTTATTGAAACTCACTTCCCGGGATGCACTTTCGCACAGGTAATAGACTGGCAGGATGTTATTCTAACACCATCAGATGACGATTGGCTCTACGCTAGCAGGATGATCACGTTGGAGAAACTCCAATGGGCCATCCGGAGCTTCCATCCTTTTAAGGCAGCTGGTCCTGATGGAGTGTTCCCCGCCTTACTGCAGTGGGGTGGCACCTCTGTCGCCATAAAGCTGTTGCCTTTAATGAGAGCGTGCCTGGCCTTTAGATACGTTCCTATAGGATGGAGGGAAGTGAAAGTAATATTCATCCATAACCACTTGCACGTCGGCGTTCGCGAGCCGTGATGTGGGACTTACGTCGCAACGCAACCGATTGCCAGCGCGTCAAAAATGCCGCGGATCTTCCCCGATAAAAACGTTTGCCAAAATAAAAATATTACAGCAATTTCAAAAAAAAAAATGCCATTGATTACGTTAGCTTAAAGAGAATAAACTTAAATAAAAATATATGCTGCAAACATACATATCCATACTTAAAAAAAATGTTAAAGTTAAAAAAGTAAATATTTTTTTCCGATTTCCCGGCAATTTTATTTTTCGTGATTAAAATATGCTATCTGTAACACTTATAAAAATTATAAATAAAGTAGACTATATGTCCTTCAAAATGATTGCAAAAGATTTGTATTTCATTCATGGGAAGTAGATTAAATAAATTGTTCAAAACAAGACTCCTCGGCCGGACCGGGCCGGAACGCTGCGTATCATATTATTAATTTCGTTGAATCTGTTAAAAATATAAACGTTATTGATTTGTTATATATAACTAATTATTATAAATAGTTTATTTTATGAAAATATGGTATAATTTCTCTATTTCTCTTACAAATAATTTCTACAGTCCGTAAACAAACCAGAAACCGAACGTAAACAAACACAAACATAATTCGACAACTTCTTTTGCTAAATTTATCAACTTTCGAGAGTTATAGAGTATGATAATTATACACCATTATTACGTGTATATTGTCTAGAAAAATTTAATATATTACATTATTAGAAATATGCAATAAAACACGACATAATTACGTTAACACTTTTCACATACTCACACACGAAAGTTCACGAAACACGCCTGACTTCAAGTCGTTGTTACAACCACAGGATATTGAAAAATGCACTGCATTTGGTTTCAGAGCCATCTATATTTGTTTCTGTGTATTAAAAACTACAGATAATGTATGAAGGAGCCGTAGTTCAACCGTAAGTTCATGTTTCCGAACGTTCCTCATAATGGCACTGTAGTACCACTGACGTAAGTCCGTAAAAACTTTTGTGGTACTACAGTACCCAGCGACGTGCAAGTGGCTAAGCCAGGTAAGGGTGACTATACTAACGCCAAATCCCACCGACCAATCAGCCTGACCTCGTTCCTACTAAAGACCTTGGAAAGGCTGTGCGATAGGGAACTGAGGGATGGCGCTCTAAAGACTTTACCGTTACACGGTAACCAACACGCATACAGTTCAGGTAAGTCGACTGAATCCGCACTTCATCTGGTAGTCAGCCAGATAGAGGAAGCGATTTATCAGAAAGGCGCCTGTCTGGGCACTTTCATAGACATCGAAGGAGCCTTCGACAAAACCAACTTCTCCAGTATCAACAGCGCCCTCTCCAAACATGGAGTAGAACAGGTACTAACGGACTGGATCACAAACATGCTAAGTAAACGAGTGGTTCGCCTTGAAGGCGAGCAGCAGCTGGCCATGATAGCCAGAGGCTGCCCCCAGGGCGGGGTCCTTTCGCCCCTTCTATGGAATCTGGTGATTAATGACCTCATCACCAAACTCAACGCCAACCGCTATTACACAGTAGGTTATGCCGACGACCTTGCAATCCTGGTTTCGGGGAAGGTAACGGGCACGATATGTAACCTCACTCAGCAAGCGCTACGTATCGTAGAGAGATGGTGCAGGGATTTTGACCTCTCAGTGAACCCCACTAAAACTGAACTAGTCATGTTTACCCATAAACGAGCCTTAGGCCCTTTTCGCCTACCTAAACTGTTCGATACTGAACTCCAGTTGACCAACGAAGTCAAGTACCTCGGTGTAATACTAGACAGTAAGTTAAACTGGAGCAGCCATCTGGACAACAAACTCAACAGGGCTTGCATAACCTTTTGGCAATGCAGGAGAATGATAGGTAAGAGGTGGGGCCTATCCCCTAAAATTATACTTTGGCTGTACACTGCAGTGATCCGCCCCATGATCAGCTACGGAGCTGTGGTTTGGTGGCCCCGCACCAAGCTAGTGACAGCCTCCAACAAACTACAACGCATGCAAAGACTAGCCTGCATGGCGACTACGGGCTGCATGAGGACTACCCCGACTGCAGCAGTTGAAGCCATCCTAGGAATTCCACCGCTCCACCTGTTCATACAACAGGAAGCAACGATGGCGGCAGTACGTCTTAACACACTAAATCTCTGGGGCAAGAGTAGTACACCACACACCGCGCTGCTTGAGGGACTCCATAAGGAGTTCCCCATCACAAAAGCCATAAACGACCGGGTTCCTAAACAATTTATCTTTGATAAAAAATACAGGATCCAGCTTCACGAGGATCGCCGATGCGAAGGGCTGCGCCCTACAGAGCTGCGTATCTTCACGGATGGCTCCAAAACAGGTAGTGGCACAGGTGCTGGAATCTTCTCGGAGGACCTCAACATACATATAGCCACACCGTTGGGGGTCCACAATACAGTGTTCCAGGCTGAATGCTTGGGCATCTCTCTGGCCGCTTCAGCCATCATGGCCAGGGAAGTAAAGGAACACTCAATCCACATACTCTCAGACAGTATGGCTGTTCTGCAAGCGCTGAACAGTTATGCAGTTGACTCTGGGCTAATATACGAGTGTCACCAGCGCCTCAACCAGGTGGGTAACCTCAATAATATAACCATTCAATGGATCAAAGGACACAGCGGCTCGTTAGGTAATGATGCAGCCGACGAGCTTGCCAGAAGGGGGTCGAGCATGGCACCAGTGGGACCTGAGCCCATCGCGCCACTCCCCTTCGGGTATATACGCACTCTGGTAAGGAAACGCACTAGAGACCAACACAACAAACTATGGACGGACCTAGGCGAATGCAGGCAGGCCAGGGAAGCACTTCCCACATTGGACGGCCGCCTCACGAAGCAGGTTCTCCGTCTAAATAAACAAAAGCTGCGTATAGTTACTGCAGCTTTAACTGGCCACGGGTCATTCAATAAACACCTCTTTGTCATAGGAGTGACAGACAGTCCGCTGTGCAGGGCCTGCATGGAGGACGACGAGACAGCGGCACATGTGCTTCTAAACTGCCCGGTGGTCGCCACGTACAGGGCAAAGTACTTCGGTAACCCAGGTACCCTACATGAGATGGTCAGTAACACCAAGGCGTTGCTGGCCTTCCTCGAGGAGCTGGGGTGGATCGAATAATCGATTTTCCCACCCGTACGCAAAATACGCGCATTGACGTGGAGTTGCGGACACCAGCCCGTATTACCTATTACCTATTATTGTCCCATAGAGAAAGTTGTTCAGATTGATGGTCTGTATCACACTCTTAAAAGGCTGGTCTTTGAAAATAAACCCTGAATAGTACATACTTGAAGACGTATGTATGAGGCGCCTCAGTGTTAAGAGCGTTTACGCCGTATGGCATTTCATTCAAACTTTCAAAGCCTTATTTTTCGAAATGAATGAACCGATTTTAATGAAACTTCACACGCATAAGCAGGATACAAAGGTCTAAAAAGTTAGTTAAGAACATTTTCAAAAAATAGTGTTACAGCCAAATTAGACCGATTTTAAATTTTCCATGGAAACAGAGATTTCCAGTTTGTTTTTGTTTGTTTTGTTTGTTTTTTTTTTTTGTTTGTTTTTTTATTTGTTTTAAATAAGACATTTAGAAAATGTTCAAACAAAAATGAAAATGACAACAAGAGGTCAGCTTACACTGGTTTATTGCTTGATATGTATACCGCGCAGACTGGCTGTCATCAAGGTTAAGTAACTTTGGGCCTTGGTTTTGTCAACGCTGATTGCACATTTGAGACTATTGAGACCTTTGTCCGTGCCTTAGATGGAATAAATAATTGGTGATTGTTGCTGGGTGAATATCTATGACGGCATTTTATGTGGTGGCAACTACAGACGCCAGCACATCAAGCTACCCGAAACTGTCAAATTTTCCCAATCAACCTTGAACCTAATGCTTTAGCGATAAAGTAGAAGATCTATTAAAAAAATTGACAGATTGTAGTAGCTTGATGTGCTGGCGTCTGTACATCGTCGTGCAACCTGTTACTATGAAAATTCAGTACATGATTCTGAACTCTGATAAAATTATTGTATCGATATCACACTGATATTGTAAAGGCGAAAGTTTGTGAGTGTGTGTGTGTGTGTTTATATGTTTGTTAATTCTTCACGCTCAAACGGCTGGACCAATTTTGATAAAGTTTTGTATGAAGGTAGCTGTAACCCTGGATTAACATATAAGCTACTTTTTATCCCATTATTCCCATGGGATCGACACTTATGCGGGTGAAACCGCGGGGCGCAGCTAGTCGACGATAAAACAAAAAAACCGGTCAAGTGCGAGTCGGACTCGCGCACCGAGGGTTCCGTACAGATTTGTAGGTATGTAAATAGTTTATCACGGGTTTTTTTTTGGAATGTACAATCAACTTTGAACCTTATGCTTTAGCGATAAAGTTGAAAATCTATTAAAGAAATTTGACAGATTGTAGTAGCTTGATGTGCTGGCGTCTGTACATCAGATTTAATTAAATGGCCGTCAATATAGTATTAAACGCTGATATTCTTCTGCATCTGGTTACACTAAGAGCTGACTGCAGTTTTCAGAAAGGCTAAAAGTCATTGACCCTACTTTGCGAAATCGCTACGCCTGACCGCGTTTGGCTAGATATTTCCGATCTGCTGAGAAAGCGATCTTCCCTCCCTTGCAACATGTATTGCTTCCTTGGCATATTTCTAGAAGTATAGATTGATATAAACTTGACTAAATGATAGAGGCTGGTGACTATAAAAACAGCCTCACAATCAAAGGTTAAGCTACGTATACCAATATTTTAAAAGTTTTTTTTGGCCTATCTGACATCCACAACCCAGTTACTGGGTATGACGGTAGCCCTGAGGACAGTACCCGGCGATAAATATTGCACCATCGATCTTTGGAAATTGGTGGATTGGTGGAAATTGGTATACAAATAATTATCAAAAGAAGCAAATCATAATTGTTTTAACAGGTCCTAATAGATACAGGACTGTTTGTACTTCGTGCGACAGAGATAACGCTCTACGAAGCCGAAATTAGCCGATTGTCTCTTTCCAAAGGTCGATGTGCAATATTTATCGCCGGATACTGTAGTTATATGAGTGGTTGTCAGACTTTTGGGCTTCTGACTACCCCTAACGACTGTCAAAGATCTACAAATAACAGCTAAGACAAAACTTAACATATATGCTTTTAGTGGCACGGAGGGGTCTCGCTATGCTCGATATATAATGCATGATAACCCATCCACGAACTGACCGCTGCAAGATACACTTGTTATGCCTTACACACACAGTCCTATAGTCCTCCAGATCGAATTTCGGCCAATGCAGCATATCTCAACGGAGACAAGCCTTCTGCGCAAGAGTTATTATAGTGCACGAGTGTGTGCACAGACAGAGGTGCACTCCCTCTTCCCTCACTCTCATAGTCTGATGGGACGGCAATCCGACACGGCCGGAGAGTGATCAGGCGCGGGACCAACGGCTTAACGTACTTTCCGAGACACGGGGTATCACACCGCCGACTTCCAAACTCCGTGCTGTTACTGAGAAATTCCTAGGCCCGGCGCACATTGGCGGCACGGCACGGCAGGGGATTCTTCGGCATCCCTACAAGTAAGCGCACACTGGCGGTAACCGCATGCCGCGACGACGTCCCGAAGCGTCTTTAGGCATGCCGAGGCGTCCTTAGACACCGTGCTCACGCCTAGCATTTTTCACATTATTCGTATCTCTTCTTCAGAGCGGTCTTAACGCGCGGTTTATGCGCGTTCAACAACGGCACGTTTTGGCATAAACGACGCTAAGCTAATGAAGCTACGCGCAGGGCCGTGCTGTTCGGGCGGGCGCTGTCTTGCCGCGGTATCCCGAAGATTGCCAAAGCTTTCCGAGGGATGCCGAAGCGTTCCGAAGGCTGCCGACACGGCATGCCTAAGCATACCGCGGTATTGTTTGTGTACTTTACGACCGTTAACATTGAAATTTTAACTTTATTTCCATACCATTAAGTTATATTTTTATTCGTCGCCTAAAAATACTTTGCCATGCCGTGCCGCCAATGGGCGCCGGGCCCTAATCGCACCGAATAATACTTTGCTTGACTTGGGAATTAAACCCAGGACCCCACTCTCAACAGTCACGCTTGCGACCATGAGACCAACGGGACAGTTCACAATCCTATAGAAACGTAATGATTACACATTGTTGAAGAAGCAGGTTGGTTGACCTCAGGGTCGATCTAACGACCCGTAACGCTTCACCATTGTTTTAATCCACAGAATCTACAGAAGATGTTAAGGGGGATGCGCTATGGTAGCCCGCGAAATTCAAATTGACTTAACAAATTCACTGTCCATAAAGTAGACACAATAGTTAAAAAACACACACTAGGACTGGGAACCTGTTAAGTATCGTCGTTGCGCGTGCAAAAGTTGCTACGTGTTATTTAGTTATTTTCGGTTCTTTATGCAGTTTTAATCGTTATTTCAATACACACATACTGTATACACAGCTATGTGATAAGTGGAATATTTAAAGAGTTAAGGAATGTAGCTATGTGATATTCATACATCGAAAGTTCCGTATAAACACGCTAAATGTTAATTCATAAAGCTCAAATTAGTTCACTAAAAACATAGCGACTTTTGCACGCGCAACGACGGTATGTTTTGTTTGCAATTTGCTGGTCAGTGTCGGTTGTATGTTGATTAAAATATGATTCGGGATCGACTTTGCAGAATAATAAATCGTTAGAATCAGCAATACAACTACAGTACCCAGCGATAAATATTGCACATCAACCTATTCGATCTTATCGATTTTATACAAAGAATAAAAATAATTATCAAAAGAAGCAAATCATAATTGTTTTAACAGCTCCTAACAGATACCGGACTGTTTGTATTTCGTGCGACAGAGATAACGCTCTACGAAGCCGAAATTGGCCGATTGTCTCTTTCCAAAGGCCGATGGAATTTCTTTAGTTAGAATTGGCTTTAAATGTCATGACTTCATGAAATAGTTAATCAATAGGGTAATATGAACTTAGAGAGATATTTTATGATTTTAATTCTATAAATAAATAAAATAATTATTGATCTAAATATAGATCAACATACAATCTGATACTGACCTACAAATTGCAAAGAAACGTACTAAGTCAATTTGAATTTCGTTGCCTGCGTTTGCCTTAAGTATACCTACATATTTGTTCCGGGTCTGGATGTCTGTTGATCATGGTACGATAAACAAACAAAGGTACGACGGTAATGTTACAACATAGTGACTTTGTGAAGTAAGAGAGTTCGTGTATTGAAGACGCAACAATCTTAGGCTTGAAGTGAGAGGGATTTATTTATTTGTCGTGCGTTTAAATGCGTGGCTTTGCCCTGCTAGAAGTGGTTAACGATCTTATTGGCCATGTCCAGTGACTTAAACTAAATTTCTGCCAAAATAGTTGAATAAGCACTATATGGCAATCTCAGATAATTCAAATTCCATCGCCACTTAATCAGTTATCTACTTTAGTGCAATGTACTCTAAATTAATTTTTGAGTGACCATTTCTAACAAAAAGGTCCTAACAAATTTTTGGTTGCAATAGAATTTGAACTTTGCTGAGTATGACATGGAGTTTTTGTTCCATAACTTGAAAATGATCTCACTTTCTTACTTAATATAGAATAAGCAATTTTGCAGTGAAGAAGAAGTCATACTACACTTCGGTCGCCGAGAGAATGTATTCCTGACACCTGTCAGTGCAACGATTCTATCTATGTCATTTTGACAGTTCTACAACATTCATTGCGTTATTTACGTTATTGAGCAGACAAATTTTTCGAACATTATAGCCATCACTCTTCTTTTGCGTTTCAAAAGTAATTTCATCACTTTCGCTCGCTTAGCAAGTTTTCGAGGATTTTAGATTTTCGAGGTAGCGCCTTAACACGATACGCCTTGGTAAGATTGGTTGTCAGATATTTTGGGCTTCTGACTACACGTAAAGACTGTTAAAGATCTACGAATGGCAGCTGGGACCAACGGCTAAACGAGCTTTCTGAGGCACGGAGAGGTCTCGAATTCTCGATATGTAATGGATGATTACCCATCCAGGAATCGACCGCAGCAAGCGTAGCTTATAATGAGTAATATTGCTAACATCGAAGTATGCAGAGAAAGTAGCGAGCACGCTAGTACAGTAACATTCCCGCGCCACGCGCCAGAACAATGGAACGAGGCATCGTATGGTGCAGTATTGTTATGAAAATAATTAGGTGAAACTTTCAACATGATTCACTGATTAAAAAAGTAATATAATTATATTTCATTACTTCTTGTAAATGATGTAGTATTTAGTTTTCATTTGGTTTACGGTGAAGGACAACATTGTGAGGAAACCGGCATGTCCTAAAACCAAAACAGACATGTGACCTCTACCAACCCGCACTGGGCCCGCGTGGTGGATTACGGCTCACTTCCTCTCACAGAAAGGAGGCCTTTGTCTCACCAGTGGGAACAGTATAGGCTGATTATGTACAGTACCCGGCGATAAATATTGCACATCGACCTTTGGAAAGAGACAATCGGCTAATTTCGGCTTCGTAGAGCGTTATCTCTGTCGCACGAAATACAAACAGTCCGGTATCTATTAGGAGCTGTTAAAATAATTAAGATTTGCTTCTTTTTATTCTTTTTATAAAATCGATAGGATCGAATAGGTCGATGTGCAATATTTATCGCCGGGTACTGTATTTTGCACCATATAAAACACTAGTTTCTGCTCCGACGTGTCGCGTCGTCCGCGTGGTGTATAACATAAAATACTGCCAGCTTTTGGGCACTTTTCCAGTTGACAGCGAAGCGGACAAGTTTTTTATGTCCTATAATTCTTTCCCCTCCTTTTTATATACTTGTACGTATTATTTTAAGACTGTTAGCTTTGTACATAAAATAAGTACAGTAAAAAAAGAAACCATTTTATTGTCCATTTTACCGTTGTTCCATAACATTGTATATGTCACGGCTAATAGCCGAAGTGCGGCTACACCTAGTTTTAGCCGTCCGAAGTGCGGCTACACCTAGTTTTAGCCGTCCGAAGTGCGGCTACACCTAGTTTTAGTCGGGTACAACTAGGTGCAGCCGGCAACATGAAGTTCGTGTGTTGTGTACTTCGGGTGACATCGGTCGGTCGATAGTCGACGTAGGATCCTAGTTGTACCCGGCTAAAACTAGGTGTAGCCGCACTTCGGCTATTAGCCGTAACATATACACCGTAAAGGTAAAAACATAGTATAGAACCCGGTCAGGTGCGAGTTGGACTCGCTCACGAAGGGTTCCGTAACACAAGGAAAAATACACGTTTATTGTATGGAGACAGACAATAGAAATACACACTCTTTGAACATTTCAACTGTCTACCTATTACCGTATTACGGCACATGAGATACAGTCCGCTGACAGACAGACAGACGGACGGACGGACGGACGGACAGCGGACGCTTAGTAATAGGGGTCCCGTTGGCATCCTTTGGGTACGCGGAAGTGTTGTGTTTTCGATTTAAAATTCGTTCGAAATAACGTTACCTACGTATACTTACGCATTCTTGCTCGGGAGTTCATGACTTAGATTGATCGAGTCACTGGCTGACTCATGTAACAGAAAGCCTTTGTATATTAAACATTTTGAAAATAATATAAAGTTTAGCATGAGTCAGAAAGTGTGGGAGTTTGGATTTAGTAAAACGAGTTTATCCTGTTAACTTAAAAGTCTTGATTTGAAAGGACCATTTTATGAAGTGGTAGTGGATTTTTCTGTAAAAAAAAATAAGTGAAGCGGTTTTAATCAAAATAATGATGTAGTTAATGTACTAAAAACTAAAAAATAATTCGGTAGGAGTAGCCCAAATGAGAAGTAGCCCTAATCAGAAGTGGCCATAATGAGAAGTAGTCCATTAGGGAGTCGGTTGCCAAAATGAGAATTAGCCCTAATGCGCCTAAACCGGTCCTAGGTACCAGTCATCACACCACTTTGTTCATCAATCTAAGGGCATTGATCAGACAAAAAAATAAAATCGTATCGTAGCATGAGTCAGAGAGTGGGATTTTGGATTTAGTAAAACGAGTTTATCCTGTTAATTTAAAATGTCTTGATTTGAAAGGACCATTTTATAAGGTGGTAGTGGATTTTTCTGTAAAATAAAATAGGTAAAAAAAAATAAGTTAAACGGTTTTAATCAAAATAATGATGTAGATAATGTACTAAAAGCTAAAAAAATAATTCGGTAGGTCCTAGTTACCAGTCATCACACCACTTTGTTCATCAATCTAGGGCATTGATCATACAAAAAAATAAAATAGTGTCGTTTATAATATAGAGGTATGAGGAACAGGGTGTTAAAGTTCACTCATACTCTATAGAAAAGGGAAGATCCTCCGACCAGACGGGTGTTGTCTGGCGGGTAACTGCCCGATGGTTCATGTTGGGCCGTTGTATCTATACTAGTTGCGCGGCAAACTCTGCTTGCGAGATGCAGGATTTTGCGTGACGTCAGTATGACGCGTTGTTCGCATGTGGCGTTTTAGATACAGCTACAATAATATTGGTTCCTAAAAATAATATTTCTGTGGTTGCACTTTTTCGCTTGACTATAATTAAATAAAAATATATTTTTATTATAACTTCTGGGGGGTAACAATAACGGGGGGAGTCGGTCCTAACTCTAACAAAATATGATTCGCGACAGGAACTAGTAGGTATATGGTAACAGAATTATAATCATAAAATCATCATTATCATCAATACAACCCTTTACGTTTATCGCTATTTATTGATATTTCATGAAATAGTCCTTTCAATAGGGTTATCTGAACTTAGACGGTCCGATCCATAATCCAGCCTGGTTCGGCTTTTAATCGCAGACAATTCAAAACTTTTCGCACAGCCGAAGCCAATGAACAACAATGGGGGTTTTCGTGAAAATTTACGACACCAGCTGGCACCACTTTGACAAGAGGTCTTCCATTTCGACATTGAATATAAAATAATATATGATGACGTTCATCATTCGATTCATTCATTCGTTCATCATTCCGTCATGACTAAAGAAAATATAGGCTCTTTGACAGATGCCTGGACCTGACGTGCCAGTACTGCCACCTAGCGAACGTCATTTCAGAAAACCGTCATTCGTATTTCAAAACAATGCCATTACATTAATTAATTAGATAATTTAACAACCAACGACCAGTTTAACCTGTTAGGTATCTTCATTACAAATGCTTAAGTTACTCTTAATTAAACAGACAGGTGTATTTATATCATTACACTACGTTTGCTGATACGCGGTCTGGACTCGTCTGCTTCACCGGCCATCGGTTCTTCGACAG
Source organism: Luperina testacea (assembly GCA_927399505.1). Lineage (NCBI taxonomy): Eukaryota > Metazoa > Arthropoda > Insecta > Lepidoptera > Noctuidae > Luperina > Luperina testacea. The sequence continues at coordinate 4,775,136 of OV656782.1, forward strand.
ATATGGCCAGACCTCTGCTACTTCAGGTTGCTTACTCTAGCTTTATCGCTAGCTCCAGTTATTTTACGGATCATAATATAATTTCTGTTTGCATGTTTTTTTTAGAGGGACCCGTGGCTCTATAATAACGCTTGCCGCGGTTGGTCTATGGACGGGTGACCATCTTTACACACCGAGACATGTAAGCCATTGGTTCCGGCTGTCATTCGTGGATCTTCGACAGAAGCCGGAAAGTCTGACAACCAGTCTTACCAAGGGGTATCGTTACCAGTGGTCGGAGTAGGTAGAGCTGTTTGGTGAATGACCGCAAACATTGATGTTAACATGGATATGCCTCTGAAATCCCGGGATTTTGAAATTGACGATTGATTTAAGTGAGTTAATATGGGTAAGTGGGCAGTTATGAGCAGGTAGTAGGTGAGCACCCAAACAGTACATACTTACTTACACACAGGGGTCCTGGAATGTTGTTAGAGGTAGCTTCGTGAAATATGAATTAATTAAGTAAAACTGTTAGAACCAATACTAAATATACTTTACTGCACAAGGAAACATTATCATATATTCCGAGAATTCCTGGGATTCCGGGAAATATTTGGCATATCCATGTTATGTCCGCATGTCGCAAGTAGCAAAAACAGCTCTACCTACTCCGATCACTATCGTTACCCAGTAACTGGGTTGTAACGGTCAGATAGGCAGTCGCTCCATGTAAAATACTAGTATTCAGCTGCATCCGGTTAGACTGGAAGCCGACCCCAACATAGTTGGGAAAATGCTATGCAGATGATGATCATTTCTGATTTTATCCTTCAAAGAAACTTTGAGCGTAGGCTGCTCCATAGCGCGCTGAGCGACCTTGAATTTGTGGACCAGTCCGATTGTCAGGTTTCGGTGCAATACCTATGTCATAACGGGCAGGATGCAGCGGTTGAAGATCTTAGTCTTGGAAAAAGTGGTGAATAGTGCGTAGTGTGTGACGCCCCCAGCTAAATTAATGGACCGACGACTTTAAAAAGGTGACTGAGACACATTGGATGCGGAAGGCAGAGGATAGAGCGACTGCCTATGTGACCCCCACAACCCAGTTACTAGGTAATACGATACCCCTTGGCAAGACTGGTTGTCAGACTTTCGGGCTTCTGACGACCCATAACGACTATCAAAGATCCACGAATGACAGCCGGGACTAACGGCTTAACATGCTATCCGAGGCACGGAGGGGTCTTGGTATATAAAGTTGGTCACCCATCCACGGACCAACCGCGCCAAGCGTAGCTTAACCTGATCGAGTATGGCTGTTATAACTTAGCCACTAACCTCTCCCAATGTCAATATTTTGATAGAGCAGACACCTGAGCGTGGCTTCGTTATGAAACACGTTTCCCAGAAGCCATTGTTTTAACTGTTTCAAGTTTTGTTTGAGGTTAAACTGTCAAGTGTTAGGAATGACGACTAATTTATAACATGAGGATGGCAGGTGCTTTTAAATATTGAATCTTCAATCCATTTACCAAAGCATTTTATTGATATTTGACAGCAGCCAGTCGATTCTGTTAAAATCTCACCGTGAAAACTTAGGTGAAGTGAGTTTGTTTTTGCTAGGAATTGACACCCTTGACAGCTCACTCCACGCTCACTTCACCCAAGTTTTCACGGTGAGATTTTTACAGAATCGCACCGCTGTTGGCAACAATAGTTTCACTTATTATTAGGTACAGACATCACACATCAAGCTACTACAATTTGTCAAATTTCTTTAATAGATTTCCAACTTTGTCACTAAAGCATAAGGTTCAAACTTGATTGGCAAAATTTTACAGTTTCGGGTAGCTTGATGTGCTGGCGTCTGTACATGAGAATTATAACAAAAATAAGTATTTGTCACAATTGGCAAGCGTAGTGTGGGACGCCCCCCAGCTAGATGGACGGACGACCTTAAGAAGGTGGCTGGGGTAGACTGGATGCAGAAGGCGGAGGACAGGATGCTGTGGCGCAGTCTGGGGGAGACCTATGTCCAGCAGTGGACTTCGATGGGCTGAGTTAAAGCCGAGGCCGTCCCCTTTGGGAAAAGGCTAGGCAGATGATGATGCTGTAAGGCCAGCTTATGATTTCCCAGTAAACCAAGCAACCCATTGTAGTGGTGTATTCCGTTACGTTGGTACATACCGCAGTTAACTGATATGATCTACTGTGTCACGGTCGTTGACAGCTTGTTTCTGGTTCTTTTTGTGCTTGATGCTTACCTACTTCCATTTATTTAACCATCTTTTTAGGGTTCCGTACGAAAATGGTAAAACGGAACCCTTATGGTGAGACTAAGTCTGTCTGCCTGTCTGTCTGTCACAGCTGGATATCTCAAGAACTGCTAATGCTATCAAATTGAAATAGTTTTAGATGACGTTTGTTCAACTATTTTGGAAATAAGAAAGAAATAAAAAAATATGTATATTTTTTGCAACCGGGACTAAAAGGGGTTCTGAAAAATTCGAAATGGGGCTACTAGGGTACCTATGTGGGGTATCATAATATATGAAAAAACGCCGTTTACACATTCTTAAATATATTTTTTTTTTTAGGCCGCATTGTTTTCGACTTTTGATGAAAACCCGAACCCTTATGGATTCGTCATGTCTGTCTGTCTGTCTGTCCGTTCATATACCACAACCAATTTTTTTCCGAAACTATAAGAACTATATTGTTGAAACTCGGTAAGTAGGTATATGTATTCTGTGAGCAAAAATAGAAAAAAAAATAATAAATTTTGGGGGTTCCCCATACTTAGAACAGAAACTCGAAAATTTTTTTTTTCATCAGACCCATACGTGGGGGGTATCTATGGATAGGTCTTCAAAAATGATATTGAGGTTTCTGATATCATGTTTGCGCGAGAGACAGTTCCAAAGTGGTAAAATGTAACTTCCTCTGTAACTTCTAAAATAAGCGAATGATAAAACTTAAAAAAAATATATGATGTACAGACGCCAGCACATCAACCTACCCGAAACTGTCAGATTTCCCCAATCAACTTTGAAACTTATGCTGTAGTGATAAATTTGAAAATCTATTAAAGAAATTTGACAGATTGTAGTAACTTGATGTGCTGGCGTCTGTACATTACCATGTAAACTTCCACCGAAAATTGGTTTGAACAAGATCCAGTAAATCGTTTTTTTTTGGGCTGGTTCAGGGGATCGAGACCGGAATAACTCAACTGATTTCATCCATTGTTTTACGGTTGACAGTACAGTTTTTGTCTGTTTGTAACTGTATTTGATGAGCTTACTTACTCTAAATGTGCACCTAACGTGAACTGGGGCCGGTTGGGACTGTCAACATTTTGATTATTTTGAATGATATTTTCATAAGATTTATTTTACTTTAATTAAGATACTTACTAGCTTCTGCCCGCGACTTGGTCTGCGTGAAATTTCACCCTCCCCCCACTCACACTCTTAGGGGTGCAATTTCGAAAAATCCTTTCTTAGTGGATTCCTACTCTTCACAAAGAATACACCCTCCATATTTCATGTCTCTAGGACCAGCGCTTTAGGCTGTGCGTTGATATATCATTCAGTTCAGGCCTTTGAATTTTATAAAGGTAACTAGCTGACCCGGCCACGCGTTGCTGTGGCTAAAGTTTTTGTGCAATAAAATAATATTGCGATTATAAATGGAGATGTGAGCTATCCTATCTTTCAAGTTGGATCAAACTGCACACGGTGTACAAATTTAATTAAAATCGGTTAAGTAGTTTAGGAGTCTATCGCGGACAAACATCGTGACACGTAATTTATATATATTAAGAAGATATATTTCAGTCTGTCTTTCACGCAAGGCACAATGTTCCTCATCATTGAACCTGTCAATTAATGTTATCAAAGGATTATCCATACTAATATTATAAATTCGAAAGTAACTCTGTCTGCCTGTCTGTCTGACTGTATGTTACCTTTTCACGCCTTAACCACTGAACGGATTTCGATGTAGAATTCATATCAACACATTGATTTCACGTGACAGGTATACGTTGTTTTTGCTTTTATCTGTATGTTACCTTTTCACGCCTAAACCACTGAACGGATTTCGATAAAATTTGGCAGAGAGATAGATTGCATCCCGGAGCCTTCGTAAACACACCTTCCAATATATAAATATAATGATTAATAAACGAATTATTGAAGTCCTTACAACGGTCATACCTTTGGTGTTCCTCCATTAACCCTAACAGGTTATTTGGCAGATAGATAGATTGCATCCCGGGGAAGGACATAGGATAGTTTTTATCCCGACATTAAAAAAACAAACTGTTTTCTTATTGAAAATACATCTAGAACATGATTTAATATTACAATAAAAACATCTAAAATTAACCCCCAGCTGCTACTTGAAACAAAATCATATTTTTATTTCAAATGTTTTAATCATAAGCAACATTTAAAAAATACCGACTTTTAGTTGAAAATAACATCAGTACTTATTACTTAATCGAATTGAAATCGATTCGATTTCCACCTCTAGAAATACCTACTTAAATGCTTACTGTATTTAAGGAGTAAGTTCCTTTTTTTTTAGTAAATTTAGCCTTAAATTACAGCAGTTATCTAACTTTCACTCCACTAACTGTATTTTTTCCGCATCCTGTTTAACGTCGTATTCGACAGCCTCCCAAAACGAGGACACCTCAACGATTCTCAGCATTTCAACAGCAAACACGGATCCAGTGCAACAGACTCCATAAAAACATGTTTCTACATTTTTAAGGGGCTTACGTGACCTAAATCGCGGTCACTGTCGGACTGCATAGAAAAGAAAGAGAAGCGCCATGACACAATGCTGGTATTTTATTGCAAAATTTGAAGCAATGATCTATTTACAAAAAATCTATTATTTGGACTAAAACTAATATGTTGCTTGTAGTATATTCTGACAAAAAATCAGGATGATTGTATGTATATATTAGTATGGTTTTAATTGTAAAAAGAAAGTTTTTAGAGGCATCTTCATGATTTTCTTCTATCGTATCAAATTAGTTGTATTATGTTTGCAACACACTATCTACCTAGCATATATCCTGAAGAATATCATATATTTTTCTGATTTTGTTTACTGTAGTCGATCATATACTTTTACTGCTTCTAAAACTTGCGTTTTTTCCGGTTAAGTCCGGGCGACAAAATCTTAAATTCATAACATAATCGTGTGATAATACTTCTTTCTTGATAGCAAGCCGGTTTACACCGGTTCACCTTCGACTAACGTCCTTAAAAACATCTTCATCAACTAAATATTGAACTGAGGCGTAGAATTAATTAATTAATTTATTATTTGATGTTACGTGTTTCGGTTGATCGGCATTAAATAATCTTCGTAATCTATTTGTAAATGAGTTAAATAATGTGTAATTTATTCGAGGATGATCATTTCTATCACTATAAGGGTTAGTCATACAAACGAGCAACGCGTGTCGATGACAGAGACAATTGCAGCCGTCGACCCGTCGGAGATGTCACCCATCCACAGACCAACCGCGGCAAGCGGAGCTTACCTGATCGATCGGCCTGAGCCACGGGCTCCTCAAAGCAAAGGGCAAACCTACAAACTCACATTTTTAATATTAGTAGGATGTAAAGGTTTTACAGCATATGTATAATTGGGTTTTCACTTCGCGAACATAGTATAACATTACGCGTGTTTTTTGTCGTGTAGGCGGCGTGTTCAGTCGGACTTCTTGGTCTAAATTAGTTATTCTATGTTTCCAGACAGTTTGTGACAACCATTAAGGTGAGCTCCACCCGTATTATGTGTTGTATTTTCCTCAATGCGTTTTGTTATACCTAAATCAAGTCAAAACATGTTTTAAAACCTTGACGGGTCAGATCGAGTTATTTTAGGCCGAATGCTTTGTACACCTCGTGTTAAGTTTGACATAATTATTTTAAAAACTTAATTCAAATCTAGTTTTAAAATGAGATTCTTTTGCGTCTATGGTTTTTGAATACGTGACCATGCACCACTTTTAGGGATAAATTCCTTTATTCATAACCATTGCCTAAAGTTAAATAGTGATCGCGACTGTTTAACTTTAATCATCGTTTATACATTAACTCCAAAATCTAGAAATCATACGATTGTTTTTAGATTTAATATAATTGAGATAATATGGTAACAATAAAACGTATTCAATTTCGTATTAGTGGTTCACGCAGAGTTATGTAGATATGAACGCTGAAAGACAGACGAAGAGACGTATTTTATTAAAAAACAAGTCGTTTGCCCGATGGGTTTTCTCATCGACAACTGACAAACTTCCATACAAACTTTCATCCCCATAAAACCCCTTTAGGGAATGAATTTTCAATAATCTTTCCTTACAGTGCTCACCTTCGTTAGAGAAGGAACTCTTGAGCAAAAGTTCATGCTTCTAAACCCAGAGGTTTAAGCAGTGCGTTGTCTGTCAGTGAGTGAATTTAAGATTTTCATTTAGTAGATTGTGAACTTTTGTACTTCTCCCAAAGATACATAGATGGTCTCGAATAGTCTCTTTAAACTACCTTTCCCATCTTTCCAGGACCCAAGCACGACAAGAAGGTGGTCTGCTACATAGCCTCCTGGGCGGTATACCGGCCAGACCCTGGCAAGTACACAATCGAGGACCTGGAGCCAGCGCTGTGCACCCACCTTGTGTACTCCTTCGCAGGGCTGAACGAGACTTCGAATACTATTAGGAGTCTCGGTATGTGTATTTCTTAACTACTTACCTTCTAGTGTTCCAGTATTATCATCTCACGAAGCGACGCGCGCTTTACTTGTGGTAACCAATGTTGAGAATGTATGCGCGTAAACGAGTAGCGTCAGCACATAACACACTTCAGACTTCGTCATTGCCTCGGACGGTACCGAGAGCTCCTGCGTTTATTTATAATCCCCCTGACCGATTTCGATCACAGTGGCCAATCTCAACGGAGATTATCCAGGTTCGCAGCAGATATTATAGTGCACAAGTGTGTGCGTAAACACAGGTGCACTTTTTTTTTTGAGGATGGGAAATCATCAAATGACCCCTCCCGCTCTGGGTGGAGCGGAAGAGAGTGTCAGACTCTTACTGACTAAAACCCACCCGTGTTCCTTCCATAGCCCTTTATGTCCCGAGCCAGCGGAAACCCTTTCGGACAATCCCGCTGACCCGGCAATGCAGGTGCACTCTCTGTTCCTTCACTCTCATAGTCCGATGGGACGGTAATCCGACACGACCGGAGAGAGATCAGCGCAGGACCAACGGCTTTACGTGCTTTTCGAGGCACGGGGGTATCACACCGCCAACTTCTAAACACCGGTCTTCTACTGAGAAATTCCTTATGGAAAATCCAATAACACTTTGCTCGATCTGGGAATCGAACCCAGGACAGCAGCACAACAGTCGCGCTTACGACCACGAGACCAACGGGGCAGTTCTGCGCTTACACACAGATTCACAGCATGTTTGTGCACTTTGTACAGTGCGTGCCACGTACAGTGCGTGCCACGTAAGAAGAGACTTGACCCCGCCACCCCCGCCTCTTTCCGCAGCCCCGATGACGCCCGGTGCGGGACGGGGACCGGGCGTCATCAAGGCGGCGGAAAGAGGCGGGGAGGCGGGGTCAAGTCTCTTCTTACGTGGCACGCACTGTAAGAAGAGACTTGACTCCGCCTCCCCCGCCTCTTTCCGCCGCCCCTATGACGTCCGGTCCCGTCCCGCACTCAGACCTCATACCGCTAAAGATACCTAAAATCGTGTTCTGTCAGACCACGTGGTGTGTCATGTCTCTTCTTACGTGGCACGCACTGTACACACAAGTAAAGCGCGCGTCGTTCGTGAAATAAAAATATTATTCCTGTGTGGCAGTCTCTAAAATTCAACGCTATAAATTAACGCACAGTCTATTGCTTGGAATGGACAGCTTTTGCTTCTATCATACAATCAGCCTTTCGAAGCTGTAAATGTCAAGAACCACATTACTCAAGTCATACTAAGACGTGTTCAAGGATAATGAAATTATATAAATACTTAATATACAATATATTATTAAGTATGTAGGTTGCACTATAGTTACTAGTATTCCTGTTAACCCCTTCATCTATGCCGAATAGGATGGAATAGGAGGTCGGGGTACAAAGTGCCGGGGGTAAGTTGTTCCGGCACATCAATAGTGCAACGTTCGGATTTTAAATCACGAACTCTTGCAGCTCTCCAGTCGTCACTTTTGCTATTGGAAGTTTCCTCATAAATGCTTGGAAATTCGATCAATAATCTGTCAAACTTCTTCGAGATGAATCGAAAATGCTGCACTGGTCAAATAAATGCAAACAGCTGCCTACAAAGTTACCTATAAAAGGTGCATGCTCTGTGGTTACCTAGTATGAAAATCCACATCTGTCATGTTTAGCGGCCGAATAAATTACTATGAAAACTCATATCTATCGCGTAATTTAAAAATGGAACGAACTCTTTACATCGAAACATGGCAACCAAGGAGGTAGCATAACAAAGATTTTATTTAAAGAACTAACTGGTTTGAAAATAGAGTTACCTATTTAAAATAAAAAAGAAACAAATGAACATATTGGCGCGGTAAAAAATATTGTTGTTGGTCGTTGATTCTGGAATTTATAATGACTTTACTTAGTTTGAAATTTTCGCGCATTATTTGAGAAAAGTATATACAAGCTTTGGCCGCATCCAGGCATTGATGAACTCACCGAATACCTCTTTTTGTTCAGGCCGCTGCTGTAATGTAGGTACTTTTATTGGCATAATTGATGCAGAAGGCCAATTCCCATAATTAAAACATTTAAAATCTGTTTGCAATCTAATCTTAGCGACAATCAATTTAAAAAACTTGTCAAAATGTAGGGAAATTAGAATTAGGGAGATAGGATTAAAAAAATTAAAACACTAGTATTTTAGTATGTTGCTTGTAGAATAATCTGACAAAAAATTAGAATGATTGTATGTACATACATACACATAATTATATTAGTGTGGTTTTTATTGTAACAAGAAAATTTTTAGAAGTATGTATCTTCATGATTTTTTCCTATCGTATCAAATTAGATGTATTATGTTTTCAATACACTATCTACCTAGCATATATCCTGAAGAATATCATATATTTTTCTGATTTTGTTTACTGTAGTCGATCATATACTTTTATTGTTTCTGAAATTTGCGTTTTTTTGTGTTTAGGTCCTGTAAGCTCCTTAAGTATTTAACGCACAAACTTACCTGTAATATAATTATGGGGTGTCTCAGTAAGAGTGCACTTTTTAAATTTAGAATAATTTTTTTTTTCGTTTATTTTATTTACTTATCATTTATTTTAATTTACCTATGTTTATTCCGATTATTAAAAATGGAGCGCTTTTCTAACAACGCGTTATAATTGTGAAAACTCTTTACAAAAATGGGAAAGTTACGTTGAAACCGCCCGAAAACTCTTTTCAGCCGAGAAAGTGCACCTAATGCGTCAACCAGATCGTGCGATTTAACGCCTTGCGATTTTTTTTCTTTGGAGTTTTATGAAATCTCGGGTTTATACGAAATAACCAGAAACAATTCTTGAGCTCAAATCAGAGATCCAACGCCTCATCGGTGAGATACAGCCACAACTCTGTGTAAAAGTCATGGATAATTTCATGAAAAGAGTGATGGCCTGTCATCAGAGTCATCAGGGCCATTTGCTAGATATTTTATTCCATACTTAATCGGAACATGTCTTCTTTACAATCCCATAAAAATATCACAACTCTCTCATAAAATACATGCTTTTATTTTAAAATGAAAAAGTGCACTCTTATTGAGACACCCTATAATAGATGCTAAGTACTATTCAATTTCTACATGCAATGCGGGAGTTGAATGTCCCCGAGTTAGTCGCGTGCATTTGGAGAAATTATCCTCTAATTGTTGCGTAATTTCTTAGCTTTCTTTGAGGTAACGTCAGCCGTAAATAACTGTTTAGATTTTATGATAAAACTAACATCTGCCCGCGACTTGTGGAAGTCGTAAGATACACGATATTCTAAAATAATCTCCAGATTTTATAAATCTTCCTCGGCCCCTGACCCAACGCGTCGCATCGCATCGCCTGCCCGCGTTTTTACTTCGACTTCTTAATTTTTTAGCTCCTTTTTTATTTTTGCTCCTAGCGTTAAATAATTGTAAAGGCTGTTTGTGTATGTGAATTTAAATGTTTGTAAACACACCCACGATACAGGAGTAATTCCTAGTGTGGGGCAACGCAAAAAAAAAAAAATGCCTCCTCACGAATTGGCCTACCAAATAAAAAAATATTTTTTTAAATCCGCCTGGTAGTTCCAGAGATTAGCGCGTACAAACAAACAAAACAAGCCCTTTAGTCCAGTCAAATTAGTCCTTAAAATAGAGGTAAGGTTACAATAATTCCCATAGAGCTAAAAATTGGTATGAATGTTCAGAATACTATTATAAATGAATTGTGAAAAGTCCCCATCAATCCCCCTTGTGCAAATTTTTTTATTGATGGTGAAAGTTTGCAAAAATAGGTTTTTCGCGTTTTTCAGCTAAACGGTGAGTTTTACAGCAAAAATAGTTCAGAAAAAATTGTAGATCATCCGATTCTCTACAAAAAATGTATCCACACTTTTTTTCATAATTATTGCCATTTCCGTGATATAGCGGTTGAAAGAATTGAAAAAAATATTTTATTCGTAATATGCACGTTAATGTACTTTTATATACATTTTTGAACCGTTATACGAGTAAACATATGAGTCCCTGTCTTTTTTTTTTTGTTTAGCCCGCTCTGTCCCACTCATGGGCAAAGGCCTCCCTCCACTCCTTCCATCTTTCGCGAGCCCGCGCGTCCTCCTTCCAGTTTTGATGGAACCTATCCAGCTCGTCCCGCCATCTCCTACGTGGTCTGCCGCGACCCCGCCTCACTGTCTTATACATACAAAATACCAGACATCTGTAAAAATTCATGTGCAGTGTCGAAAAAATTATACTCGAAAAAGTAGCATTGATACCGTGAAAAGACGGCGCCAAGAAGAAGAAGCTGGTTCATCAAAAATAAGTCCTCCTCGTACTAGAGCACGAGTAAGTGAAACTACATTTGGCTTCAATCAGTGTTGTTTATTTTGCGGCAATGAATTAAATGAAGAGTTGGAGAAGAAAAAAGCACTGCAGTACCGACGTAAGATTTGTGTAGTTTCACTTACTCGATGATTTGATTTTTGATTCAATTCTTTCAACCTATATCACAGAAATGGCAATAATTATGAAAATAGTGTGGATACATTTTTTGTAGAGAATCGGATGATCTACAATTTTTGTCTGAACTATTTTTGCTGTAAAACTCACCGTTTAGCTGAAAAACGCGAAAAACCTATTTTTGCAAACTTTCACCATCAATAAAAAATTTTGCACAAGGGGGATTGATGGGGACTTTTCACAATTCATTTATAATAGTATTCTGAACATTCATACCAATTTTTAGCTCTATGGGAATTATTGTAACCTTCAAAGTCTTATTTGACTGGACTACTTCACAAACTCTAGTTTTGTTATATAAGTATTAATTATAATTATTGTTACATTATTAGCTGCGCCTCGCGGTTTCAACAGCGTAACTTTCGATTCCAATAAAAATTCTGGAGAGGGCGACCCTTATCACCTAGGGGTATAAAAAATAGTCTACGACCTATTCTCAGACCTATCAAATATACACAAGTATATCTAATATATGTATAATTTATGAGTATATTTTTATGGTCATACTCTATTGCTTTAAAGCGGTTTTGATTATGGTCAATGTCCTTTCATAATAAAAATCGGTCAAGCCGTTTCGGAGGAGTTCGATAAGAAACACTGTGACACGAGACTTTTATATATGTATAAGACAACAGACATTACAAGGAATACAAGGTCTGAATTTGGATTTTTTAAAAGAGCCATAATTTAAGTGGCTAAATATAAAATATTCCACTAATGGCACCTGCGAAAAATATTGATAGGTGCCGTATGTGGAATACCTCAGGTGCCGTTAAAGCGGGTTCCCAATGTGGCATACGTCGAGCCTTTTCGGATCGCCATTCATACCGCTGAACAAAAAAATAAATACTTTCTTCTCTGAGTTATGATTAAAATGAGTACATCTAATAAGATACTTAGGTTCTCGAGAAAAGCTTTTCTTCTTTTTTTGAAGTCAGTTGAAAATACATGCTAATTTCTGTTACAAATCAGATTTCAGGTTTATCAGGATTACCTAATAGGTTGTCCAATGACCCACTGAATCATTGATCTCAGCCAGTAGAGTCTCGCCAAGTCTTAAAAAAATGGACATGTATAAGATAAATTACTTACCAAAATTTTCTCCCTTTCCAGATCCCTGGCAAGACCTGGAAACAGACTACGGCAAAGCTGGCTACAAGCGCCTAGTGAACCTTAAACAGAAGTACCCACATCTGAAGGTGACCCTGGCTATCGGAGGGTGGAACGAGGGGTCCCCTCGTTACTCCACCATGGCCAGCAAGCCAGAGACCAGAGCCGTTTTTATTAAAAGCGTCATGTTGATGTTGAAGTGAGTACAAATCCATACCATATCTTCTTAATATACAGTATGTTAACTAACAGAGGGCGTTCCCGTTAACCCGCAATAGTATAGCATCCATACATGCTAAAAAAAATATTACCATTCGAAAATAAAATGTTTTTTTTTTTTTTTTTATATTAAAATATTCACTAAAAATCGTAAATTGATACTCTATTTATTTAATTAATTCTAATTTATTTAATTAAATAAATTCCGACATTGCTGTCCTTCAAGTACGCGTGTACAGAGTGTTTTTTTAACGTAAAAATTTTCGATTTTTAGTGAATATTTTAATATAAAAAAAAAAAAAACATTTTATTTTCGAATGGTAATATTTTTTTTAGCATGTATGGATGCTATACTATTGCGGGTTAACGGGAACGCCCTCTGTTAGTTAACATACTGTATATAAATTACATGTCACGATGTTCGTCCGCGATGGACTCCTAAACTACTTAACCGATTTTAATCAAACTTGTACACCGTGTGCAGTTTGATCCAACTTGAAAGATAGGATAGCTCACATCTCCATTTATAATCGCAATATTATGTATTTTATTGCACAAAAACGTTAGCCACAGCAACGCGTGGCCGGGTCAGCTAGTATACTACCTATATATTTATATATTATAAATTCGAAAGTAGCTCTGTAACTCTGTCTGTCTGTCTGTCTGTCTGTATGTTACCTTTTCACGCCTAAACCACTGAACGGATTTAGATAAAATTTGGCAGAGAGATAGATTGCATCCCGAGGAAGGACATAGGATAGTTTATATCCCGATATTACCATGGGATTGACACTTGGCGGGTGAAACCGCAGGGCGCTGCTTCCGTAAATGTCGATCCCGTAGCAATATCGGTATAAAAAGTAGCGTATATGTTAATCCAGGTTGTCAGCTGCCTCCATATAAAATTTTATCAAAATTGGTCAAGCCGTTTGAGCGTGAAGAAGTAACAAACACACACACACATACTCACAAACTTTCGCCTTTATAATATTAGTGTGTTTATATTATATAATTATATGTTACTGATATTATGATATTATTTAGTTACATATTATTACAATAATAAATTGTTATATATACACAAAAAAATACAATATAATAAAATAAGCGATGATTTCTTAAAAAACAAATGAGTTCGCTCACTTGATTGAGATGACAGAATACCTAGCAGATTTTTTTTTCCGATCAACGAATATCTAATGTTTTTTTCCCGTAATTAAAAGTGTTCAAAATCTAGTCCCAATTGCATCTCAGCGACAATCTAGATGTCACAATCTTGTCAAAAATGTAGGGAAATTGGCGGTATTTTTGACAGTTTGAGACAGATCAGACTGTTAACGTTCTCAAGAGGGCACCGACCAAACGCCGCACCGCCTAGTGGCGCCCTCATCGTTTGTTTGGTTATTTCTTTAATTGTAGTATGAAAATGCAGAAAATAAGCACGTTAAGTTGTGCTCCACAAGATTATGCGTTAATTTAACATACTATAAGTGTCATAAGTTTAAAATAAACCACTGTCCATTTCACATTTTAACATAAAAGAATTGTCCCTCTTATCAATTTGATAAGAGGGACAAATAACAGGACGGTGGTTTATTTTAAAGTTATCACACTGAAGTTCAATGCCATGAAAACAATATTAATAATAATTATTGTTGTCTCTAGAATTAAATTCAAAACAATGAGTCACTACCAAATGAGTAAAAACACATTTACCGACTGTCCGGTTTCTGATAAAGTCTCAATTACTTTTGATTCAACAATGTTAAATATAGTTTTCATTGTATATTTATTGGTGTGTCGTGGCTAGTTGACATATAGCAAATAATACAATGTAATGGAAAAGGCTAGGCCGATGATGTCCGGAGTTTGGAAGTTGGCGATTTAATTACCCTCGTGCCTCGAAAGGCACGTAAAGCCGTTGGTCCTGCGCTGATCTGCGCTGATCGGTCGTGTCGGTTTGCCGGCCCATCGGACTATGAGAGTAAAGGAACAGAGAGTGCACTTGTGTCTGTGCACACACTTGTGCACTATAATATCTCCTGCATAGGTATGCAGAAGATATTATAGTGCACAAGTGTCCTATCTCAACGGAGATTAGCCAGGTGGCTAATCTCCGTTGAGATAGGCCACCGTGACCGAATTCGGTCAGGGGGATTATAAACGCAGGAGCTCTCGGTACCGTCCGAGGCAATGACGAAGTCCGAAGTGTGTTATGTGCTGACGCTACTCGTCTACACGCACACATTCTCACCATTGGTTACCATAAGTAAAGCGCGCGTCGCTTCGTGAGATAAAAATACTGGAACACTAGAAGGTATGAGGGGTTAAGAAATATACATACCAAGACTCCTAATAGTATTCGAAGTCTCGGTCGGGAGGATGTTATACTTAAAGTACAGTCGCCAGCACATCAAGCTACTACAATCTGTCAAATTTCTTTAATAGATTTTCAACTTTATCGCTAAAGTATAAGGTTCAAAGTTGATTGGGAAAATTTGACAGTTTCGGATAGCTTGATGTGCTGAGTCTGTACATCTGCACGTTGTTAACTTAAAATACTTTCTCCTCTTTTCAGTAACTACAAGTTTGATGGTCTGGACTTGGATTGGGAGTATCCCACAAAAAGAGACGGCAAGCCGTATGATAGAGAAAACTTTGTTCTACTTGTGAAGGTATGGCCTTTGTTTTGGGTGGAAGCTTAGATCAAGCCCTCGGATACCCTACGGCAGAGACAGCTCCCGATCCTATGATTAACACCATCGTTTCCTTGTAGGAACTAAGCGAAGCTTTCGACCCTTACGGCTACATCCTCACAGCAGCCCTCGGAGCCGGCAAGACCACGATGGAGACAGCCTACGATCTGGCCAAGCTCAGCAGATACCTGGACCTCATACATATGATGTGCTACGACTACCATGGAACCTGGGACGGCGTGCTGGGAGCTAATGCTCCGCTGAAGGGGATTAATGATAATGATACCCTGAGCGTGGTAAGTGGAACATCCTTAGGTACCCCCTGAATCACAAATATTCTTCTTAGGTTCAAAAAGAGCGAAGCTGAAGACCTTGAGGCAATAGAGTTAGCGGAACATTCTGAAGGTTTAGATACCGCCGTCGTTGCAAATACAACTGTTCTGCCTTGCCTTGGTGGAAAGTGGTGGTGTGAAGTTCAGTCAGCCTCCAAGGCCTCCATAGAAAAGGGTGGATCCTCCGACGTGATGGGTGTTGTGTCTGGCGGGCAACTGCCCGATGTTTCATCTTGGGCCGTTGTATGTTGTATCTATGCTAGTTGCGCGGTAAACTTTGCTTGCGAGATGCAGGATTTTGCGTGACGTCAGTATGACGCGTAGTTCACATATGGTGTTAGTAGATACCGTAACAGTTTAAACTCAACTGGGACAAAAGAATAATCTTCCAAAATAAATATGTTGGGGTGGACAGCAGTGTCCAAAAGGTGCTCAGACGAAACTGATGTCGTCCAAGAAGATTCCTTATTCAAAATTTTATTTGTTTTTTTTTATGTGTACTTAGATGGTAAATTAAAATTGTATGTGATCATTATGGACCCTGTCGGGCACAGCAAAATAGTAGGAGAGCGGTAGCTTTGAAGAGAAGAGAAGGCTGAAGGAACCAGTGTGACAAAAGAAAGTTTTTAGTACACACTTAGTTTTTGCTCCACAAGAAGACAAGTTATAAGTTGTAAGACGTGGGTTCAAACCCAAGCAGACACTTCACTTTGTGTAAATTATTTCATCATTACTGCAACCCAAATCGGTGAAGAAAAACATCGTGAGGAAACCGACATGTCCTAGAACCAAAAATTCAAAGTCATGTGATATCTACCAACCTGAGCTGGGTCCGCGTGGTAGATTACGGCCCACTCCTCACAGAGAGGAGGCCTGTGTCTCAGCAGTGGGTACATTGTAGGTCGAATGTGGTTGTGGTAAAGGCTCCTACACACTATGCCAGCGGCACAGCCGGCGGGTTTTTGCCGCTCGGGTATGCCGTCGGCATAATCAGGCGGCCGCAGAGCATCATTTCAGTTGTGCAGCTCGTTTGTGCGGCAAGTCGACGGTTCAAATACCCGCCGGAATGCCACCGGGCTAGTTGGCGGCATGCCCGCCGGCTGGGCCGCCGGCATAGTGTGTAGGAGCCATAAGAAGGCAGGATGATTGCATACTCTCAAGATACTTTTATACTCTTACCACATTCTCTTCTTTTTCCTCTTCAGGAATGGACAGTAGAATACCTCCTCTCCCACGGCGTCAGTCCCTACAAGATGGTCCTAGGTCTGCCTATGTACGGCCGTACCTTCATACTGCTGGACCCAGCGACCAGGGTACTGGAGTATGGGATTACCCCCGTCGGAAGTACAGGGTTCAAGGGACCCTATACTGGTGAAGCTGGTTTTATGGGGTACAATGAGGTGAGATTGTGTTTTGTTGCTTTTTTTACATTTTAACATTTATAGAGGTCTGAGAAACAGAGTGCAAAATTCACTCATCCTCCGTGGAAAATGGAGGATCCTCCGACCAGACGGGTGTCCTGTCTGTTGGGCAAACTGTCCGCAATTGATATCGGGATGTTGTATATTATGCTAGTTGCGCGGTAAACTCTGCTTGCGCGATGCAGGATTTTGAGTGACGTCAGAGTAGTTCGTATTTGGCGATGTAGATGCCGCTACAGTACTATCACCATACTAGAAGGCTGATGTCCAGACACTGGTATAGTGAAAATGCATAACTTTTAAGTTTTAGGCACTTAACTTTAAGATTTTCGTACATACCGCTAAGGACAGTTACAATAACTGGAGAATCTGCTTAGTAACATTTTAATTGAAACCAACTGACGTGAAAGCTTGTCTTAATATTAATTGTTCCACCGAAGCGCACGTTATAAAATTTTGTTTCATTGCGATTAGTGAACAGCTCCACTGTTCAGGTGAGGTTCGTCCAAGTGCGGTTGAAATCAGTGCTGCGAGTAGAATACCTCGTTTGTTCCACTCATTGACACTTGGAACAACATCATACCATCATAGAAATTGTTGAATGCATCATGAATTTAATTGCCAATTTTTGTGACGAAGATCGTTGATCGTTGGTCGTCGATCGTTCGTTGTTCGTTTGTCGTTCGATCGTCGTTTTTGTTCTCGTCTCAACCACACCCTTTAAACCGGAACAAATGTATTGTGACAGTAAACTTTCTGGTCGAGCCCTTTTGCCAAAACTTCAATTAAAGATGTCCTACGCTTTTTTATCAGATAACCCAAGCTCGACTTCAAATAATACCACTTTTTCTTCCAGATATGCATTGAAACCACGAACAAATCCTCTCCCTGGGTGTACCACTGGCACGAACAGTCCTCCACTCCTTACATCCGAGACGGCGAGAAAGTTATCGCGTACGACAACGGACGATCTCTTGCGATTAAAGTCAAGTAAGTCATTGTCGAGAAGTTGAAGGTTGGGGCTTCTTAAGCACCATGGGTGATTTCAAATACCTATAGACACTGTAATTTAAGCGACCACAAATTGACCAACCACGGCCAAATCATTATTTCGTGCTTACAATGGGCGCGAATTTGACGATCGGTTTTGACGAAATCAAAAACTGAACTGAACTGTAAGAAACTGTTTCTTACAGATTCACTCGATTTAACGGTCGTTCCTGACAACGGTTAACGATAGACAAACATCAAGGCTAAAATTGAGTCACATGTTGCAGACATCACGTTTGTTGTTTTTCGATCGACAAAAAATATCCACAGTGGTGTTCGTCTGTAGTTTACAAATTTACTTCAAGAAAGCAAATCTGTAGGTACTTTTATGCACACCATGTGGACGTCTAAAATAGGAATTGGACCCCACTTTTCATAAAAGTGTCTTGAGTGACTGGTATTCTTGCACAAAAACCACAGCCTAAATCACCACAGATAACAGAAATGATGTGTTCCATAGCGATTTAAAGGATGATTTTAATGAGAAACAATCCCTGACTGATAAAACAGCCGATTTTTGGCGAACTACAGCGAGTGTCTTTATTTCTTTTGTTTTCTTTACAGAATGGCGATCGACAAAGGCCTGGGCGGAGTGATGGTATGGTCCATAGACACGGATGACTTCAAAGGCAACTGCAACGAGACTGATGCGTACATCGACTTCGTGGAGAGGCACAAGAGGATGGTGGATGATCCGCTTGTCGCTAAGGCTGTTAAGAACTTGAATATTCCTGATGGTAAGTTAAAAAGTTTGTTGTAGAAGGTTTTTTAGGGTAGGTTTGAAAAAGAGGATAATTTGTTTCCGACCGAATTTCGGTCAGTACACTTTTCCCGAGCAAGGAATGCTCAGCAGTTTTTTGCGCTTGCGACTACGAGACAGATAGAGCAGTCATCATAGTTAAGAAAAATTTACAACAAATATTACAAATATACATATATATGTTTTATAAATTATCCTACTAATATTATAAATGTGAAAGTTTGTGAAGATGTTTGGATGTTTGTTACACAATAACGCGTAAACCGTTGATCAGATGTGGATGAAAATTGGCACATAGATAGACCATTTCCTGGATTAACACATAGGATACTCTTTATCCGGATATTCCCACGGGATCGAAACTTACGAGGGTGAAACCACAGGGCGCTACTAGTATTTAATAATATGTACAACCATGAACTGAACATGAAACCACCTACCAACCAACCATCCCCAACCAAACCAACCAACCATGAACTCGTGTTTAATTCCACGGCAGTAATTTCATTGCGACAGTAATAGAAAGAAATATTTTTATTTTCTGCGAATAGTCTTTGCGGACATCGCAACAAGTTTAGCCTGAAGCTAAACATAATTACCTACAAAAGATAAGCTTCATACTTAATTTATTTTCTCAGATTTCTGCAAAAATGAATCCACATTTTCTATTTTTATATTGACAACAATTCAGTGAGATTAAAAAAAAAGTTAGAAAACATCGTGAGGAAACCGGCATGTCTTAGAACAAAAAGTTCGAACATCGAACTCATGTTTCATGATTTGAGTAAGGACAACTACATTTTTCTATGCGTGATTCTTTCCATTTTGTTACCTTTCAAAATGGTTATATTTTGAGATCCGAATAACATAGAGATACGACGGTTAGTGAAAAACGTAAAGAATCACGAATAGATAAATTTACAAGTGGAGTCATTTTAATAGGTAACATTTGACGTCTGTCAGTTTTATCCTCATAGTGAGGTGACCTGCTTATAAACATCGATTAAAGTGAATGAATCGATACGGACTTGAAACATATGCGAATTTAAAAATCATCAGGCGAATCCCTGTCCCATTATTATTATTTTTTTCGTAAATTTAAGGAGCAAAATAAGACAAGTACACAATTTAACAAAAAAATTGCATTTATTCAGTTGAACTATCAGAACTGTTAAAAGTATTGTCATCTTCATCACTGCTGTCAGCACTCAGAGATATTATTAATTATTAATTTATGGTGATATTTCTTCACAAGTCATCATTGCATTCGATTCTACTTATCAGCTTTCGATTTTTAGAGTAACATCCCTAGTGTTTAAAAAGAAAAATGGTTAACTGACGTAACCTTGTAACGACGTTCAGTTCTTTAGATCAGAAATTGTTTATTATGTTTAGAATGGTTTATTAATGAAAGCAAATCGTAAAATTACTCGTATCGGTCATTATTACAATAAATATGTAATCGTAATTGAAAAAAGGTAAGCAATTGTGCAGTTCTAACAAAACGAAAAAATATGTTATTTTATGCCCGCCGTTACAAGGTTACGTTGTTGAATATTTGATGAATTGTCAAATGTTACCTATTAAAATGACTCCACTTGTTCTAATAAGGGTATTCTGAAATGA
This sequence comes from Luperina testacea, assembly GCA_927399505.1. Classification (NCBI taxonomy): domain Eukaryota; kingdom Metazoa; phylum Arthropoda; class Insecta; order Lepidoptera; family Noctuidae; genus Luperina; species Luperina testacea. Next base: position 4,795,640 of record OV656782.1, read on the forward strand.
CGTTCGCTAGGTGGCAGCACTGACACATCAGGTCCAGGCATCTGTCAAAGAGCCTATATTGAATGACGAACGAATGAATGATACGAATGATGAACGTCATCATATATTTTATATTGGAAGACCTCTTGTCAAAATGGTGCCAACTGGTGTCGTAAATTTTCACGAAAACCCTCATTCAATCAGCTAAAAAATGAGATAGGACAGTTAGTCATGCGAGCGACGATGTGACATACACCAACCCGCACTGGGCCCGTGTGGTGGATTATGGCCCACTCCTCACGGAGAGGAGGCCTATGTCCCAGTAGTTAGAATATTATATGCTGATTATGATGATGATAAGCAAGATGATTAATTACTTTTTTTTTGCCCACAGTATCCCTCGTAGGCTCAAAAGGCCCAGCCTACGTCATTCAAGACTCAAAACTCCACCTCCGTTTACCCCAACCGAAATACACGAATTACGCACTCATGCAGACCATCAACGACGCTGTGACACTCGCTGTAGAAGAAAAACGGATCTTAGACGAAGTGAAACGGCTCGAGGGCGACAATGAGGTCAAAACGGACGATGATAAGGGAGGTAGCAGTAGTGTTAGAAGTAGTTTGTTTGGTGTAGCTCTCTGTGTGCTGGTGCTGTTGAAGTTTTGGTAAGATTTAGGTTCCTATGTGATAAGTGGCACGGAGTATTTTGGGAATGGAGTGTTAGCCGTCGTTCGATCAGGTGATTTTTTAACCCGACGATTTTTGTATCCCCCACTGGATTTTTAGCTCTCGGTATAAAGCCAAGCATTGAGACTTCAATTCGGCGCTAAGCAGTGCTTAAGGTGGAAGTAAACGTAAAAGTAAATAACTTGTTTTGAATCCCTGATCAACAATAGATCTGTTGTCAAGAGAAGTATTATAGCTGTACACAAAATACAATGAGGGATTTTCTTTTTATTTTACTGAACTTGGTAAGTAACTACAAGGAACGGAATGTCATATCATTTTTTGATTGTTTCACTTGGATGTAATGTTGAGATCGTAAAACGAAACGTACATTAAAAAGTAATTAATGTCATGTCATTGTCACATCACATCACAATGTCATTTTGAAAACAAATAAATGATAACAACAAGGAAAAAGAAAAAAATATTTTCCTGGGTTTTTTTATTTATTTATTAAATTATATTCGGAAGCTTATGCAAAAGAAAGTGTCAGTCAACGAGCGTATGTGACGTGACGCATTTTTTTTCCAAGCGTTTTTCTTTGGCACCTAATAACGTAGTCAGTTTAACGCCATCTAGGTACAGAGTTCTTGGAAACAATGTTTTTTTTTAATACTCAAAAAAAAAACCTCTCATTATTATTTATTTGACACGAGATTTGACAACATTGTAGTTAGATATCACAATCACTGCAAGCGGTAAGATCATGGCAAATTCTCTGTTTGAGTGGTCTTTGTAGCAGCCATATAATAATCTGAATACTCTGAGAATATTCTCATATGAAGATTTACAGCTCTGGAAAAACTGAGGCGATCCTGGGCGGGATGCGGGACGAAATTTGTTTGCACCGATTGTGTCAACTAACTTGTATGGAGGTTTAAAATTGGCGAGTGTAATCGCGTGACAGCCTAATCATTAAAACGATCGATGTGCAGTCGCATTGCGCGTCTCGCGCGGGGTTCTTCTCAGTTTGAACAGTCCTTAAGCTTCATCGTCAATGATCAGTTTGTTTTTGACGTGAAAATTTCGAATGTGCTTAGGTCGGTACTCCATTTATTAAATACTCCGTGACGTGGAAGTGAAATAAAGATAATGGTCTCAGATGACGTTTTCGTTAAGGGATGTAGGAATATGCTCATTTTAGGAGTTTAGAAGGAGTTAAAGATACAGTAATTTTATTTTTTTAAATCCCCGAATACCTCGGAAAGAGGGTTATGTTTTTCTGAAAGTTTGATCAAGTTTTAGTGTCGAATCCTCAGTCGAGTTTCATGGTAACCTGGGATAGGTTGGCCAAAAAAAAACATACCTATACAACACTTGAGTTATATGATAACAGATTGAAGTAAAGAATTAGGCTTTCAAAAATCGGAGATAAATCATATTTTAAGTAAAAAACAAAGGTTCTGACAAATACAGAACCTTCTCCTTTTTGAAGTCGGTTAAAATCAACTGAATTAATTTTGGATACTGCCACAAGTTTTGATATAAAAAATATAAATAGATATATTATTCGATGTAAATATAATTATTATAAGAATTTAACATTTTGATAAGTACTTAATTATTTTTATAGATAGGTATGTACTCTTGTGTGATGTTTTTCTTATAATCTTTGACAATAATTTATCAAAATTATGTACAGACGCCAGCACATCAAGCTACCACAATCTGTCAAATTTCTTTAATAGATTTTCAACTTTATCGCTAAAGTATAAGGTTCAAAGTTGATTGGAAAAATTTGACAGTTTCGGGTAGCTTGATGTGCTGGCGTCTGTACCTATCTACTTACGTAAAGTCGGTTAGCGACGACCTTTATCAAAGAATTTATGTATTAAATACTTAGTTTTTTTACGATTTTTTGTGTTTTTTTTTACGTTTATAAATAAAATATATTGCGAAAAATATTTTTTTTTTGTTATATTTCCTTCAACCCTGCCTAACCCTGTATTATTTTCATTAAAAAAAATAGGTCATATTTCTATACCTACAAGCGTATGTACGGACGCCAGCACATCAACCTACCACAATCTGTCAGATTTCTTTAATAGATTTTCAACTTTATTGCTAAAGCATAAGGTTCAAAGTAGATTGGGAAAATCTGACAGATTGTGGTAGATTGATGTGCTGACGTCTGTACATCATAGTTGGTCATAATCACAGATATAGATAAACCTAGATAACGCAAATATCACGATCTGTATGAAAACCAAGCGCGCCAGTTTTTTAAAGACGTCGCCGCGTGCGACACCCGCCTCGCCCCACCCCCGGGGCCTAGCGCCAGCGCGAGCGCTTCCCCCCACCAGCAGCCGGTCGATTCTATAAAATTCTCACCGTGAAAACTTGAGGTGAAGTGAGTTTGTTTTTGCTAGGAATTGACACTATTGACAGCTCACTCCACGCTCACTTCACTTCTGTGCGATTGTGTAACCATCTCACCGTGAAAACTTAGGTGAAGAGAGCGTGGAGTGGGCTGTCAATAGTGTCAATTCCTAGCAAAAACAAACTCACTTCACCTTAGTTTTCACGGTGAGATTTTTACAGAATCGTCCGGCAGTTCTTATTGAAGAGGTCCAGCTGGTCGATTTTGTATAAATTTTGTAAACACTTCACCTAAGTTTTTACGGTGACATTTTTACAGAATAGCACCGCTGGTCCTTAGCAGCTTTAAACAGAGAAACATGAAGGGGAGGTCAATGCCCTGCAATGGGACATCACAGTCTTTTAATAATAATAATACATATAATATAAGATCAGATAAGCAAATCAAGTATCTTGACTTGGCTCGCGAGGTTGTCGACATGTGGTTGTGGGGTGTGGATTCAGCGATCATTGTGCCGATAGTCGTTTCAGCCAATGGCTTAATTGCCAAGAGCCTCGACCAACATCTGAGGAGGCTCTCGTTAGGCAGCTGGCTCAAGGGCTTGATACAGAGAGCGGTACTCCTGGACACGGCTCGTATTGTTAGGAGGTTCCTTTCTCTGGAGCCCTGACCGCCGGTAGCTTGGACCCTGTTCCCGATACTGGTGGGCTACAATTTTTTATATTTTTAAATGTTTTTTTTTTTAATGTTTTTTATAAAAAAATTTTGAAAATGTAACAAGTTTGTTAAAAAATAAATAAAGGAAATAATACATTAAGTAAAAGAACATGAAATTAATTAGGTCACTAAAAATATTTAATTTATTAACATTATAATAATTTACAAATCTTCGTAAGGAGATCCACAGCGCACGTTGTAGAAGTGATCACATACCTGCAAATAACAAAAAAAGGTTAGCAAATCCATACTCTCCGTATTCTGAATATGAAGTAGTTTCCCCGAGATCCCAAAACTTTTAACCCGTGTCGAATACACGACTTGTCTGATCTCCAGAGTAAGTCATATTATTATAAAAAAATCGGTTGTCTGTAAAGTCGGTTTACTGACGATAGTTGAACGTGACAACGTCATAAGAAAATACTGATGGAATAGTTGCATTGCATTTGTTAATATTCGCTTGCACTTCAAGCCGCCATGGAACGCCTCCACGCTACAGAGCGAGGCCGCGAGGTAACGCTACATGAGTCATGTTTTTTCGTGAGTGCAGCCAGCTTCATCGATTTATTAGACGTTGTCACGTCAAAAAGCTAAACTGCCAGACACAGGTTTCTCAAATTTAGTTCTCCCAAGTTATGTCACAGCCTCGCTTTTCTGCTCTCCTCATCGTGTTGGTCTACCCATCCATCTAGCAGCCTTGAGTGGCTACTCATCCACCATCTATCTATTGTTAGGAATTTTTAGTCTTACAGGCCTGTTAGACTAATTACCTAAGACTAATCATTTTCAAAAACAGACCATGGAAATTAACATAACTGAAAGTGATTGGAGAGTGGAGACCCTATCAGCTCGGAGCTGAAACGAGATGATGAAAATAGTTAAAGATAACGAATGGCTACTCACTTGAAACTGTTCATTGAAGAGCGTGCCGTTCGCACAGAGATCCGTGCTCACCAGATGTTGGCGCCAGCAGTAGTGGAATGCCTGGAACAGTAAGAAACAAATAGATTACATTAACACCGTTTTCCACGTTAATAGGTGTATAACAAGAAGGTAGTCCACTTGATGGTAGATGATCTATGCCGCTATAGTCATCTGCAATATCAGAGGACAGATAGATTGCAGAAGCCACTGAAAAAAGCTGAAATCGCTGTGCCATATGCTTGTAATAACACTCGCACTCATAGGTACCCTAACCCAAACCGGGGCAATGCTACTTGATGGCAGAAATCCTGAAGGACCGTGATGATACCTCACAATAGTACACATTTGTTCTTACGCCTCAAGACTAAGAAGTATACTGTATAGGACCCCCCCTACCCTGGGTCTTAAGTCTTTTTTAGCCATTTACCGTCCTTGATACAGAAAGTTAAAATGAAGAAGACTCTAATTTACATGGCTTCCAGCCTGCACATCAGCATAGTATCCTCTCGGGCTACCATCATACGTGAAGCTAGTGCGTGGTGCAGACACCAACACTGGGTGCAATGGAGGATCGTGTGGTAGATGCTTAAATCTACGACACAAGCCTCCATGTCTTACAGTGGAACACCACACCGCACAGGTAACCCAGATCACATTGTCAAAGATCAAGGTACCTCACCACCACCACCCTATTTTTATTTTTTTTTATTCGGCGAAAAAATGCTTAACCCATGCCACGCCGTCCGGGGAGACGACGAGGTGTTTATGTGGGGCTTCCACCCACTAAAAACTCCGCCTGTGCGCCTACTTTCGCCTTGATGTGTGGGCCGCGAGAACTGCTACAAATGACATTCGCCACCCATGCAGCGTGGCCCACTTCTGGGCTCCCTCTTCCTAGCCCACCTCCGGGATCCATCCTCATTCTACGATGTCCGGGTGCACTGAGACATCACCACAACTCCAGAGACCGTGCAGCGTGGACGATAGAAATCCGCTGGCTCCTCTTATAGTCCTACCCTCCTGCGGCAAATCGGGTCAGCGAGAGAGTCTGCCTCCCTGACCCGCTCCGCTGCTTCGCCACACCACCCACCCCTACTTCAACTTCAGTTAAAGCCCCTTAAGTTTTTTCTATTCTATGCCAGGTCATTTGGACTCTTCATATATCGTCTTCAAGAAATAAAGATGAAGGGAATGAAGAAGGCTAGCATCTAGAGTATAAACCTTCAAACTCCTATGCCATATCATCTGCTCTTTTAGTTTGGCGTTCTCAAGAAAGCAGAATTGTAGAAAACGAAGTTCTCAAGGAAGACAGGACCTTATATTATATGAGGTTGTATTTTACCTGGCATCCAGCCTGCACATCAGCATAGTACCCCCTCGGTCTTCCATCACAGGTGAAGCTGGTGCGTGGTGCAGTCACCAACACCGGGTGCAGTGGAGGGTTGTGTGGCAGGTGTAGAACGTGATAGTAATCGTGCGGCTGCTGGCTGTAGACCGTGGCCAGGGCTGAAGAGAAACAAGAGAAGGCTTTAAAAATTTTAAAAAATCCGCCAAGCGCGTGTCGGACTCGCATATAAAGGGTACCGCACCACAAGGCAAATAAAAACACGAAAAAAAAAAACACATTTCTTGTGTGGTATTTCTGTTGAGAAATACAGACTGAAAATTTTAACTGTCTACCCATTACGGTTCATGAGATATAGCCCGCTGACAGACAGACAGACAGACAGACGGACGGATGGGTGGACGGAAGGACAGCGGAGGCTTAGTAATAGGGTTCCGTGGGCGTCGTTTGAGGACGGAACCCTAAAAAGAAGGAAGAGGAATAATTTTTCAGTAAGAGAATTTTTGCTAAATTGAATTGATGAAAATTTATTGATTGATCATTTCCGTTATAGGGTTTTGATTTCCATACCCAGATTTTTTTAATAGAAGTAAGGTGGAGAGCATAGTTACAATAGAAGGAAAATCATTTTCAATTATTTTATCGCAGTAAGTAAGTAGCCTATATAATTCACACACCTGAGTTTTACTGGCGCTCGCGGAAGGTTTCCCGAAAAATCGCAGAATTTGACGTTTTTTGTATTAAAAAAATCTATTAACTAAAACGTTCATTCGTTCATTCCAAGGTTTTTAACTTGCCAACAGTTTTTTTTAGAAATTGGCCCGATTTAATTAGACCGCATAAAATTGTTTTTTTTTTCAGCTGGCTCAGTAGAAGGTATGTTCCAACGAATCCTTTAAAGTCTGTCTGGTATCTCAATAAAACAGTGGCACTCCGACAGAAGTGAAAACTTGAACAATTACGTGTGTAGTTTTTCAATCGTCTTATAAACAAAACACGCGTGGTGTCGGTTACGGTAACAGTGTGGTATCACTTAGGTAAATATCCATCACCACGTGAATTATAATAATTAAATAAACTGTTCCCTAAATTCGTCATTAAAAAAGTAGTCACGACATACCCAAAAAAATCACAGCCAAAATCTTGAACATGATGAGCAAAAAATAAAACAAATAAATAATAAATAAATAAGCACTATAGAATAAATAAATAATAAGCGCCAGGTCGATGGCCGCCTGCGCGCGCGCGGATCACTCTACTAAATCAATTGAGGTAATCCGAATTGGAATAAGTATGGGTACTTATTGATCTAAGGGACTGGATTATGTAGTAGGTATAAAGGAAATAGATTTTTTTCTTGTTGTGGTACAGTGATTTGACGGTCAGTACAGTACCCGGCGATAAATATTGCACATCGACCTTTGGAAAGAGACAATCGGCAAATTTCGGCTTCGTAGAGCGTTATCTCTGTCGCACGAAATACAAACAGTCCGGTATCTATTAGGAGCTGTTAAAACAATTATGATTTGCTTCTTTTGATAATTATTTTTATTCTTTGTATAAAATGAAAAAAAGGTAAAGGTCGATGTGCAATATTTATCGCCAGGTACTGTAAGTATTGGTTAGACGATCAATGGGCCAAACAATCCAATGGGTCCGGCCCGTAGACAAAGTAAGTCCGGCCTAATGGCAAATGACGTCTCGGCAGGCCAAGACGAAGATGGCGGGGTGAGCTGGACTCCTTTAATAAATATTGGTCCTTGGTATAGATGTTCTATGTCACGAAGTCCGTTTGGCTATGAATGTTGTCAAGCGTGCACATGCACATTGTGATCAACAGAGACTCAACAATGGGTGAAGTAAAACGGTACACATTCGCGGAAATAGCCTCATGCGACGGCAGCAAGGGGCAGCCGCTGAGGGAGCGCGCTTGTCGGGATACGTAACTACTACAATCAAAGCCGAACGGACTTCGTGAAATAGAATATCTGTAGCTCTGGACAGAGAAAGGTGGAAGGAGAGGGAAGGATAAAATTACCGAGCAACTATTAGGGGCTACCTCGAAAATCTAAAATCCTGAAAACCTACTAAGCGAGCGAAAGTGATGCAATTACTTTTGAAACGCAAAAGAAGAGTGATGGCTATAGTGTGCGTGGCGCTCGGAATAAAACGACGTATGTGCCAAAACGAAATTACTCCTTTTTTAACAAAATAAATTAATTAAATTTAAAACTACTTTTAGTGAACTTTGATATGATAATTCTCTATGTTTTAAAGTAAATTCCATTGAATAAAGGCTCCTTCATACAGGCGCGATACGCGTCTTAACTCTTAAGCGTTACGCCGTGATGTCGAAAAAAGTAAAAAAGTCGGTTTACTGACGATAGTTGAACGTGACAACGTCATAAGAAAATACTGATGGAATAGTTGCATTGCACTTCAAGCCGCCATGGAACGCTACAGAGCAAGGCCGCGAGGTAACGCTACATGAGTCATGTTTTTTCATGAGTGCAGCCAGCTTCATTGATTCATTAGACGTTGTCACGTCAAAAAATTGATAGGTATAACTTTGCAAATTTTTGTATCGAGAAAAATTAATTGAATCGTGTATTCCTTTTACATGATCGATACTAGACCAAAGAGTCAGAAAACATACCAAAATGTTAAACCCCTATTCCAGATAGGTACTTAACAAGTTACACGAAATAGGAAAACCTCATTTTCTTCAACATATCACATTAAGAAAAATGTCTGCTTCTAACATAACACCATCCAGTCCAAGAGTATAACATTTCGCGCACGCTCAGAAGGTCGCTAAGCTGCGCAGACGCACTGACCATAATGTGCAATCAACCTGTTACATATTATAATAGTGTAACTACCTGATTTAACATAGATCTACCTATTAGACGTGTTGACATTAATTTATACTGTTTTATCTGACTAGATTTAAAAAAAGCAGAAACTGTTAAATAAATAGGTACAACTAGGTAGGTAAGTATGTACCGTCAGTAATATTATGTGGGGGCGATAGATCATAGTAAAATATTGTATTTACTCTGTTAATTCCAAGGAGAAGTGTTTACGCGTCTATTATTAGACGCGTAGGTAAACAGTTAAAAAATGAAAAAAAAACATTAAAAAACATGAGTGATATTATTTATATCACTCATGTTTGTTCTTTTTTCGAAACAAAATTAATTTGACAGCTAATTCTAAATTCGCTTTATGGTCAATAAATATATGAGCTCGATGTTTTTAACCGACTATCCTGAGAAGAAAGACCGAAACAAACTCAGAGGTCTCATTCTCTTTTTACGAGTAAGTATCTTTGGTCTTCTCTGATAAATTAAATAATTATTCTTCTCCCGGATCTCAAAGAATAAAATATTTTACAGATCGTGGTCTATTTAAAAGCAATAGCCTACATCGTGTCAAGGCTCTAGGAAGTAATGCGTGTAATGTCAAGGTACTTGTGACGGATATAGTAAGCCCCAGGTAATGAAAGAAGAATAAAAATATAGAGTATAAAGTAAGTACACACGGCGAAAGAAATTGGTGAGCAGGCAACGTCTACGCACTATGCAGATTTTTTTATAATCATTGTTGTGTATTTAGTGGCAGCTAACGTTTATGCTCGTAGTGGGGGGTTTACACTAGGTCAATTTACGCCGTGCTGGTCTCTTAATGAATCGCATCACAAGCCGAATCGCCACCCCATTTACACAGCACGATAGAAATCGCTGGTGACTGGATCATTTTGCATCAAAATGTCGACCTTCATTCAGCGGGCGATCGCCTGCGACTAGTGTGATCGAGCGACCTGTCGCCGTACGACAAAAGTCGAAACCTACTCTACTTAGGAACTTGCGATTTTAGTCACCTTCGGCTTGCCGAATTGCCATTTAGACAATCATGCGGCTATAGTCACCTGGGTAAAGCCCGCATAAACAGAATTCAACTCCAGTTAAAGGCTCCTTCAAAATCGCGCGCGACACAAAGGCATCGCAAGTCGCGCAACGAGCGGTGCCTTTGGGTCGCGCGTCGCGCCTGTTTGCAGGAGTCTTAACTCTACTGAAATGTTAAGAAGACAATATCTTTTATTACTAGTGCAAATACTTTTATGTGCTTGTTTATATAAGTACGAATCTAAGTATATAAATTATTATATCACAAGGAACTCGGTCGCTCGCTGTCAAAAGTAGAACTGTAGAAGTTAGCTCTGCCTGCAAACCAATCTGTTTTGCCCAATGTACCTATGCAGTAAATAGCCTATAAAAATATTTAAGCGATTCATGAGAGCATTTAAATCGAAGAGCAATTTAAAAGTCGTGTCGTGATGTTGCTCTCTGCTTCAAGTTCAATTATTAAGGATAAACTGTAGGTATAATTACTGTAAAACTATAACCATGAAATCATCATTCAGCGCATCATTCTAGACCCCCTAGAGAATAAAATTGTCCATCGGTTATCAAAAAAAAAAAACAAAAACAGTGGCACTCTGGGAGTGCATTTTTTACCCATTACAAAAAAAGTGTTCAACGCCGCTAAAGAAGTTTTCACTTAAAAAACCCGCTGTTTCATACAAAAGTGCAATACCTACGCTGTCAAAATGTATAAAACAGCTAATTTTGGTCCAGAATCATGTGCTGAATCCATAGTAAGAGCGGTTTCCCACTACATCCGATCCGAATCCGAATTAAAGATCCGACTTCAATCCGAATTGGGAATGTTCTAAATTCGGACGGATAGAAGTGCGCAACCCCTCATACAATACAAAAAGCACTATGGTCACTTCGGACCGGCATTTCTCGGATTCGGATCGGATGTAGTGCGTAACCGCTCTTACAGTTTTTTATATATATATAAGTACGTGTGACGCCGACGTACGACATAGTCTCTATAAAGGGATGGGTAGAGTATTTAGTAACTACAAATAGAATTCGTCATTATGTGATCTTTCTTTATCTTGAATTTGTAAATACCTACGTGTCCATTGTTACCTGAAGGCTAATATTCGTACTTTAAAAACGTTAAAATTGAAGTCGCAATCAATGTCAAAAACTTGTCAAAAATGTCAAAATCAATGTCAAAAACAATCAATGTCAAAACTTGTCAAATTAGACGTCATTTTGACAGATTGAGATCAGACTGAACGTTCTTAATTATACGTGCTTTTATTAAATTTATTTCTAATAACAATATTAAACTCTAATATGTAGATATCTAAAACCAAATTATTTAATATACTGTTTAAACGTATATATTTTGTGTTACTAACTATAACTAACTCCTATGTTTTGTGTTTATTTCAGGGCTAAAAGGATTGCCACAAAAAGTTTAAGTCCATATTATCCTCCCTGTAAATATTTATCCATTATAATACCCATGTATAGTCACTACGCGACACTGGCAGAAATTGCCGTAACCTTCGGCAAATTGCCATAAATAAAAAAAAAAATAAAAAAAAAATTACGAGAATTGCTCCTCTGGATAAACCTGTATAAAAACTTATCTACCATTCTTTGTTCTTTCCTCTATTGCGAGGATCGCGAATTCGCGACCACAACGACGCATCTCCAAGTTATGCTGACTTCTGCAGTGTCGACCGCTCGGTAAATGCTGCCTCCAATAGCCTTCTTGATCGCGTCTGACCATCTTGCTGGTGCCCTTGAGCCTTGTACAGACGCCAGCACATCAAGCTACTACAATCTGTCAAATTTCTTTAATAGATTTTCAACTTTATCGTTAAAGAATAAGGTTCAAAGTTGATTGGAAGAATTTGACAGTTTCGGGTAGATTGATGTGCTGGCGTCTGTACCTACCTAATGGTACCTATCCTATATTTTTTACTATGACCTTTTATTTGATATTTTTTTTTATGAATAAAGTAGACACGAATGAGTTTTATTAACAAACGCTGCTTATTATAAGAAAGCAAATAAAATAATGGTAGCTAAGCTAATTACTCCAATTTCAAAATACAAAAATTCAAATTCGGAACTTTGGAATTCGGCCTCGGTGTCGGCGGTCAACATGCTCGTTGCTCAGGCGTAAGGCGCCACTCACTCAATAGGGTTGCCAAAAGAAGACTGAATAAATGTTGCAAAGATAAGAAGAAATATTTAAGTTTTAAGTCTGACAACCAGTCTTACTAAGGGGTATCGGGGTAACAACCCAGTAACCGGGTATTGGGGAGGATAGATAGGCAGTCACCCCATGTAAAATACTGATATCCAGCAGCATCCGGTTAGACTGGAAGCCGACCCCAACAAAGTAGGGAAAAGGCTAGGCAGATGATGATGAAGTAAGATTTTATGACAAAAATAAATATAATAATAATAAATATTTAGGAATAAAGAGAAGGACTTAAGAGATTTAAATAAGTTTTCGACTATTGCAAAGAACTGCGGTGCTATTCTGTAAAGATCTCACCGTGAAAACTTACGTGAAGTGAGCGTGGAGTGAACTGTCAATAGTGTCAATTCCTAGCTCACTTCATCTAAGTTTTCATGGTGAGATTTTTAAAGAATCGACCGGCTGGAACACGGTAGCTCAGTGGGTGAGAACATCCACTTAGCTACCGTGTTCCGGTTCTGCCAGAGGCTGCGATTTCGAGTCTCGCTCGTATTAGTTTGATGTAAGTAAGTTGTTGTTGATGGCAAAGTCATTTTTTCAAGAAAAGCTAACGAAAATTGAGTAATTCTTGGTTTTAGGAGTGAATGGAATCAATCTAATCCAAAACAGGTACCACCTACTTAAAAAAATATATCTCGAATTTCAGTTGCAAGGCAAGGTATTTAAAAAATAGTTTAGGCCAGCCCTACACCCTACACCAATCTGCTCAAACAACGGTCAAGATTGACGCCTGTCAGTTGAATAGCATAACACGTATCGCTACACACATCCACGCAATTATATGCGGCGACGATATATTGTTAGTGCTGTTTAGCATAATAATAGTTATTAATGATACGAGTAAGTGCAATAATTATTATCTGTGTTTTGGGATGCATGAAGAAGCCTCCTCGTGTAGCGCAGTTTGTTCCATCAGTTACTCAACTGAAGCGAGCGCTCGGCGCATCCTGGACAGTCACACCCAACACCTTATTTGACTGTCCAATTCTTTCCTTGCGGTGGTAGGGCTAACGCCCGCCTGGTTTGCGACCACCCTCCCACCGGAGTCCGCGCGTCAAGCAGCCTGCAGTGTTTCGTCGATGCGTGGGAGTTCTAGTGCCTTAGACATCTTCTGGGTACGCTCGTTCCATCATAGACCTCATCCATCGCTTTCCATCAGGCGTGATCGAGTCAAGAGCGGGCCCATTCAGCAATAAAAAATAAAAAACAAAAAAAAGACAATGTTTTTGTGGTTAATAATGATGATACTGCATTTGTTTAGACCATAGGTTCCCAAACTTCACAAGATGTAGTCGAGAGCTCAGTCGGTGTCTAAGAGTCGTCCTAGCTAGATGAAATTATCTTTATTATTATGTAAATCGCCCCCCGAAGCCTCTACACAACGCCCCCATTTTTTTCTGGGTCTCTTACCACCCCCTTTAGGCCTGCAGCGCCCACAGAGGGCGTTATCGCCCACTTTGGGAATGGCTGGTTTAGACTGTGCGCCGATCATTCATGATAAAAAGTATCACACGACAGCGATAGAAACTGCAATTAAATCTGATCATCCTTTTAGGAGTCACGATGCCTTTAATGTATAAGGCCGGATTATTTGATTTCTGGCGTTTTCTTTGTGTAAGAGTAATTTTTGGGATTTTAAATATAAAAATGCGTGTGCTCAGGTTCGTAGTTTATTCGAGAGGGGACACAGATAATATACAAAGGTCTTACAATAGAATGGCACAGATAACAGAATAATTAAAAAAGGCAATCGACTATTTAATGTTTCCAACATTTAATAGTCCTCCAAACCGTATTTCGGCCATGGCATGACCAATCTCAACGGAGATCAGCCTTCGGCGCGGGAGATATTATAGTGCACAAGTGTGTGCACAGACACAGGAGCACTCTCTGTTCCTTTACTCTCATAGTCCGATGGGACGGCAATCCGACACGACCAGAGAGAGATTAGGCGCAGGCCTCCAAAACTCCAGGCTGTTACTAAAAAATTCTTAATGGAAAACCTCAATTATATTGTGCCCGACCCTGGAATCGAATCCAGCGGTGCTATTCTGTAAAAATCTCACCGTGAAAACTTAGGTGAAGTGAGCGTGGAGTGAGCTGTCAATAGTGTCAATTCTTAGCTAAAACAAACTAGCTTCTCCTAAGTTTTCACGGTGAGATTTTTACAGAATCGACCGGCAGGACCCCACGCTCAGCAGTCGCGCTTGCCACCACGAGACCAACGGGGCCATAGACAAGCACACAAACTGGGATATATACTAACACTTAAAGCATCCCTCCTTTTTTGTCGGAAGTCTAGAATTAATGTGTCGAGTCACGAAAAAAGTCATTCCAGATTGATATATATTTATATTTTACATACATAAATGTACAGACGCCAGCACATCAAGCTACTACAATCTGTCAAATTTCTTTAATAGATTTTCAACTTCATCGCTAAAGAATAAGGTTCAAAGTTGATTGGGAAAATTTGACAGTTTCGGGTAGATTGATGTGCTGGCGTCCCTGAGTCCTGACAAAGCTTTGTGGGGTACACCTTAGCGATTGATAACTTAACAGTTCACAGTTTAAACACTGGGCTATTACTGCTAATAAGCCCCTTTTAAAAGCCAATCAAACCATTATAATGAGTACTTACAGCTGATCAAATAAACAAGTACCTAATAAAAATAAGAAATATTTGGCGCATGAGTGTTGTCCTAGCTTGAGATGACATTGAGACGTCAAGCGGAGGTCGGTGGCTGATCGATTAGGCGTTTGATCTGAATAGTTTTAACGGGTTAGGGTTCCGCAGGGGAAATGGAAAAGCGGTAAAAAAATGGGCCAAGCCAATGTAGATTTTTCTACGGCGTCGTACACTATTGTCGACGTTTTACACATGTTTTACATTGTTTTCCTAGATGTTATTTGTTTTTTGTTCCAAATACATAATTATATTGTACAGACGTCAGCACATCTAGCTACTACAATCTGTCAAATTTCTTTAATAGATTTTCAACTTTATCGCTTAGTATAAGGATCAAAGTTGATTGGGAAAATTTGACAGTTTCGGGGAGGTTGATTTGCTGGCGTCTGTACATGGATATCACTGGAACAAGATTTGAACGCCATAACTACATCTGTTTTCTCAATATGAGTCGTGCAAACGTCTAACTGAGCGAGCACCAATTAAGCAATGATTTTAATTAGACGGACAATTTAACGAGCTTCTGAAAAATGGGTTCTCGTTGTTGTGTATGGAGAAGAACTATTATGAATCTCGTAGAGGAAGAACTAGCTAGTAGCGACCTAAAAATAGAAAGAAAGTAAGAAAATGAAAGAAAATTATGTTTATTTGGCAAAAAAAAAACCTTAAAAATAAACAAAACAAATTCACAATGAATAGAATAGGTAGGCATTCTTTATCATATAGGTACAGACGCCAGCACATCAAGCTACCCGAAACTATCAAATTTTCCCAATCATCTTTAAACCTTATGCTTTAGCGATAAAGTTGAAAATCTATTAAAGACATTTGGCAGACTGTAGTAGCTTGATGTGCTGGTGTTTGTACACCATACGAATTACGCATTTATTAAGCTTTATTATTTGACGCCCAAAGCCTGGACAGTGCAAAACAAACCACTGTAGTAGGACAACGTTGAACAATACATGCAAATCGAGACATTTTATACCCGTACAAATCGGCGGAACCCACCCAAGAATATAGAGCACAAAAACATTAACATGACAGGTTTTTAAAACGCAGATAAGCTAATAATTGATTAGCGCAATGGTTTTGGTGACTGTCTATTTGTTAGCCAGTGGCTAGGTCAGCTGTGTGTCAATAGGTCGCAGCTTTCCATACAATGGTACGTGGTCTTCTAGGCTATGTGGTATATAATCGTGATTTCCTATATTTACTTCCTGTGTTGTAAGGGGCTTATGTTATGGTTAAGAAGGGCTTATGTTATGCTTATGGTAAGTAATAACAGTCACACCGGTCGATCGATCAGGTTAAGCCGCGCTTACCGCGCTTGATCCGTGGATGGGTGACTATCTTTTATTCATCTTTACATACAGTTGTTCTATGTCACGAAGTCCGTTTGGCTATGAATGTTGTCAAGCGTGCACATGCACATTGTGATCAACAGAGACTCAACAATGGGTGAAGTAAAACCAAAGTATAAAAATCATACAGTAGGACGACGCCTTTGATCTCTGGTAAAATGCCCAAGAATAAGAGCACAAAAACATTAACATGACAGGTTTTTAAAACGCAGATAAGCCAATAATTGATTAGCGCAATGGTTTTGGTGACTGTCTATTTGTTAGCCAGTGGCTAGGTCAGCTGTGTGTCAATAGGTCGCAGCTTTCCATACAATGGTACGTGGTCTTCTAGGCTATGTGGTATACAATCGTGATTTCCTATATTTACTTCCTGTGTTGCAAGGGGCTTATGTTATGGTTAAGAAGGGCTTATGTTATGCTTATGGTAAGTAATAAACTAATAACAGTCAAACCGGTCGATCGATCAGGTTAAGCCGCGCTTACCGCGCTTGATCCGTGGATGGGTGACCTTTTATTCATCTTTACATACAGATGTTCTATGTCACGAAGTCCGTTTGGCTATGAATGTTGTCAAGCGTGCACATGCATATTGTGATCAACAGAGACTCAACAATGGGTGAAATAAAACGGTACACATTCGCGGAAATAGCCTCATGCGACGGCAGCAAGGGGCAGCCGCTGTGGGAGCGCGCTTGTCGGGATACGTCACTACTACAATCAAAGCCGAACGGACTTCGTGAAATAGAATATCTGTACCAAGACTCCTCTGTGCTTCGGAAAGCACGATAAGCAGTTGGTCCCGGCTGTCATTTGTAAATCTTTGACAGTTGTTACGGGTTGTCAGAAGCCCGAAAGTCTGATCAAGGTCAACCAGTCTTACCAAGGGGTATCGTATTACCCAGTAACTGGGTTGTGGAGGTCAGATAGGCAGTCGCTCCATGTAAAATACTGGTATTCAGCTGCATCCGGTTAGGATAGAAACCGTCCCCAACATAGTTGGAAAAAGGGTAGGCAGATGATGACATCTTGTGCTGTAAGGATATTTGTTGCCAGGCACAGGTTATAGTAAGGGGCTCGTGGCGCCGGGTCAGCGGGATTGTCCGAAAGGGTTACCGCTGGCCCGGAACATAAAGGGCTAAGGAAGGAACACGAGTGGGTTTTAGTCAGTAAGAGTCTGACACTTCCTTCCGCTCCACCCAGAGCGGGAGGGGGTCATTGGATGATTTCCCATCGTGAAAAAAAAAAAAAAAAAAAGGGGCTCGTGGCTAAATAATAACACTGCACGAGTCGATTGAATGCTATGCTATGTTTAAGTTGTTATATTGCATGGTGACCTGACAGATCGCAACGATGTTGAGATCAGGCACAAATGATTTGGTAGCGCAGCGCCCCGTTTTAATAAGAATTCCAACTTCTCTAAACATCTTTAGTTTTTGTACCATCACCTGACATGTTTCTTATGCCCATAAAAAGCCACATACCATGAACGAGCCCATAATACCACATAAGACACGCGGCCTTTAGTTGGCGTCACATTTGCAATAGATGGGCGATGTGGATAAATAAATTATTCAATGGTCTGTATCATTACAATTTTGTATTAATTAAATACTTACTTGAAAATTAATGCAAAATTCGGAGTAAAGTGTCCTTTCGAGCTATGGGTATCGCAAAAAACAACTTAAGGATTACCTAAGAACATTAGGCCGGCAATTTCCTTAGACAACGCCTTGTGTGATCAGGATAAAATAAAAAAATAAGTAGGTAAGTATAGCGAGAAAAACGGTAAAATAAAAGAAACAAGAAACTTTCTACCAGACATAGTAAAATTTTTTACTTCTCTTTTTCTTCTCTTCAAAACTATAAGAATCATTCATTCTGCTTTTAGCAGCTCTAGTAGGAGTCTTGTAGGTTCCCAGTCGTTTATAATCAAGGCACCTTACCAAGTCAGTATATTTCTAAACTAAAAGGACGTGGTTTCATGAGATAAAAATACGTGGATCGATATCAAACGTCAAAATAATGTCATTTGATCCTGACATTTTATAATTTTGTTTTGTTTAGACCGAAAATGATAAACCGATGCTTATTTTTATGAATAAAATGCTTTATATGTATTTTGTAAATGCAAAAGAGTAGTTTGTAAGATAGTGCACGTGTAAGATACAAAATGAGTAACATTTATATCCAAGAACCGCCTGCATTAGGCAAGGTAACTATGAGTTAGACTTTCATGAATAAATTCTTGAGTTTCACTTTATTTTACTCTATTTCATTTTGTTGCTACGTTGTTTATAGGAAGATATGTGTATTTATTTTCTTTTGCACTGTATTTTACATTATGATTCATTGAAATAATTGTATAAAACGTGTGAATTACAACAGGTTATATTTTCTATCATACATTGCTCATTGATAAAGTGCGTTCCTAATGCTTGTAAAACGTTTATCATTACCATAACAATATTTTGATTTAAAAGTGTCTGTAGAATTTCTTGCCCGTTCTTCTCCATAGGAACCTACTACGCTTTGCAATGAGCAACTAGCTTCATCTTTCTGACTGACCGACCCCTTCCTATAACTCGTTTATTTGAAATAAATGCTTTGAGTTTGAATAACTAGATTTTAAAAAGCCTATTTTGCACCAAATTGCTTAACAATTCTTTACATGTCTCACACCAAGTTTCTAACCATAGTTTTGATGAAAGATAATACAAATGCATCTTTAAAATTACAGGTGCTATTAAAAACAACTGCTGGCGAAATAGATATTGAACTATGGACGAAGGAGGCCCCGAAGGCTTGTCGCAATTTCATACAGTTGTGTATGGAAGGATATTACAATGGTGAGCTATAAATTTGCATTTTAGAAAACCATAAAAGCAGTAAAAAACTGTCAAATAATGATTGTGGGAATCACTGACATCTAGCACACTGCTTTTCATCCTCATCTGCCTAGCCTTTTACCAACTATGTTGGGGTCGGCTTCCAGTCTAACCGGATGCAGCTAAATACCAGTATTTTACATGGAATGACTGCCTATCTGACCTCCACAACCCAGTTATTGGGTAATATGATACCTCTTGGTAAGACTGATTGTCAGACTTTCGGGCTTCTGACTACCTGTAACAAATGCTTTTATTCTTATTTATTTGTGATCACCACTTAATGTTTCTTTACCAAGGGGTAACCGTGGAGTTTCTTGCCGGTTCTTCTCCATAGGAAACGACCAATTGGGACCGTGCACCTAGCTTCTGACGTTTCATAAGTGCCCATGTAGGTTTATGTGAAATAAAATATTTTGATTTTGGGTACCCATCATATTACCTGGTAACTGAGTTATGAAAGTCAGATATGCCATTGCTTAACCGGTTTAATGCCATAATGACAGAAGCAATTATAAAGTTAATGTGTCTCTCATGGATCCAGGTTCATATGAGGGGTTAATGTAAAATACTGGTATTCAGCTGCATCCAGTGAGACTGGAAGCCGACTCCAACATTGCTGGGATAAGGCTAGGCAGATCACTTTGTCTTTTTTCAAGCATCTTTGTTTACCAAAATCAGTATACACGCACCCCATTTCAAACCATATTCTTTTTCACTCAAACCATCAATAGTTTCTGTAAAGCTGTTTGATGATTGAACATCTTTTTATTCGTTTTCAGGAACAATATTCCATAGAGTGGTGCCAGAGTTCATAGTGCAGGGTGGTGACCCAAACGGTGATGGGACAGGTGGAGAGTCTATCTATGGTGCACCTTTCAAGGTATGTTACACTGATGTATAGACGTGTAGACCAATGCTTAACTGTAGGACCATTATCATAGTACTCTGAAACAAGTGCGAGCCAGACTCGCACCCGAAGGGTTCCGTACCACAAGGCAAAAACGCCGAAAAAAAACACGTTTTTATTCCTTTTTAGTATTTATTATAGCGGCAACAGAAATACATCATCTGTGAAAATATCAACTGTAGTTATCACGATTCATGAGATACAGCCTGGTGACAGACAGGCAGACAGACGTACAGTAGAGTCTTAGTAATTGGGTCCCGTTTTTACCCTTTGGGTACGGAACCCTGAAAATAGTTTTTGTCTGCCGTCAAAATTGTATAACAAGGTTGTAAACTTCTTCTGCAATATTCTTGAAAAATAGCGTCACTCTGAAGAATTCTGCTGCAGGTATTATTAGATTTCTAAGCAGATTTATATTGTCCATGCAATAAATTTTTCCATGGATTTTCGGTTTAAAGACATGTATTTCTCAAAGTATTTGTATTTTTCAAAAATAAAATCTATGAATATGAGTGAAGTTTGTAAAAATATTGCCCTCTACCCTCCATACTGTCTTTAAGAATAGGCTCTGCATAGTATGCCATTTTAAAGATTTCAGTTGGTTATAAGAAATTTTTCTCAGGTGAACGATTGATTGATTGAGTTGATTTTTTCTTTAATTAACAGGATGAATTCCACTCCCGTCTCCGTTTCAACCGTCGAGGGCTGGTGGCCAGTGCTAATGCTGGTAAAGATGACAATGCATCACAGTTCTTCTTCACCCTGGCTCCTACACCGGAGCTGCAGAACAAACATACTATCTTTGGGAAGGTAACTGGTTAGTACCTCTTTCAAAAACACCTTTGATATACTGTCAGAAAATGCCCAGTGGACTTATAAAACATACATTCTGAATTTAATATGCGTTTTTAAAATAGGGCCATGGCATCTAGTATAAGTTTTTAGAAGCTCTCATAAAGTTGTCGCCATCTTGGACATCATTTTGACATCACTATTGGCTTTAGCATCCTCGAAAACCAATGAATCCCAACACGCAGAAAAAAAAAATGGGTGGCGCCGCCGGTTGATAACGCCTTTTTGTTACGTGATAATTCTACCAGTTTACTGCTACCACAAGCCGCGTTATAGAACCTCGTTCCAAAAATCAGTCAGAAAATGATACTTTCTTTATTCCCAAACAGGAGAAACAATATACAACGTCCTAAAACTCTCTGAGGGTCTAATAGGCCCGGACGACCGACCTGACCATCCTCACAAGATCACCAGCACTACGGTGCTCATCAACCCGTTCACTGACATCGTGCCGCGGGTACAGGAGATCCAGGAGGATGAGAGGCCGAAGAAAAAGAAGAAGGAACGGCAGGGGGTCAAGTGAGTTTCAATTGTTATTCACATAGGTAATACTGATTACCTATTATTTTGTTGAAACTCAGATGTGTCTTCTCGACATCCATGTGTCACTAATGGGATGCAGCAGAATACCAGCGTCAGGTATTGTACCTGGCATATGCTGAGCTGGACTCCCATTTGGTGCAACCATGAGACACACACCGCCCAGCAGTGATCGACCGTTATAGATGTTTATGAGCTAGGTGTCTATGGTTCAATTTATCTTTTTAATCTTTATTATTTTTTTTATTTTTTTTTTCACCTTTTTTGATGTTTTTAATACCTGTATTGTGTCTTTTGTTGCACTGAATAAACGTTTTATCTATCTATCTACCTATGTGAATTAATAGGTGGTGACTGCATACTGATGCTTGTCAAATAAACTAGTGCAGAGGATATTATTATTAGCAGAGAGGAATATTTATAATGGTGTTTGACATAATCATTTTAAGACACCTTTTTCGTCACCTAGAGTTACTATAACGGTCTCATCAACCATACATTTACTTTGCGAACGCAGCAACCTACTTGGATGTCAAGCATCACAAATATTATTCTATAATTATAACGTTTGAAGCAATGCACACCAAGTCAGAAAATAACTGGAATTAACCACTTGTCAAAGCTAAGAATCGCTACCACTTTTAACTTGTTAACTTTCTATATTTTGATATACTTAACTTTATTTATTATTTATTTATTTACCAACAACCAACCAACCAACTAACCAACCAACCAACTTTAAACTCAATTGTGGTTCTTTCTGTATGCTCCATAACTAAATAATGATACTAATGATGTAACTAATATTTTTGTAAAATATAATTATTTAAAAAGAGTGTCCATGGAGTTTCTTGCCCGTTCTTCTCCATAGGTACCTACGCTTTGGAATGGGGAACTAGCTTCATATTTTCTGACTGACCGACTTCTTGACAATTCAAAAGTGCCTGTAAATGGTTTAATTAAAATAAATGCTTTGAGTTTGAGTTAACAAAGTTATGATGTACGGTGCCTACAACCATTGGCTCCTACAATAACTGCTAGCATGTTCTTAGCCCACACAGTCAGAATCGGTCGGTCTTCTACAGACTGTACTTCGGTGAGTGTGCCCAAGAACTCCACGACCTCATTCCACCGGCCCCCTTCCACCTTCGGACATCTACCTAGTTGCTATTCCACCAATTCGCACTAAGCGTTTTCAAATGTCCTTTATAATGCGCACAGCAAAAGAGTGGAACTCTCTACCTGCCTTTGTGTTTCCGAGTACGGTCGCCTGCAGAGAAAACGGACCCCCCCCGCCTTTAAGCAGTGAGCGTTGAGGGGTCCGTTTTATCTGCAGGCGACTGTACATACAACTCGAATCTCTTCAAAGTAAGAGTGAACAGGCTTCTTCTGGGTAAGCTCACTCCATCGTAGACTTTGTAGAAATCACTGCTTACCCTTTTCTAACAAATCACCAGAAACTTCGGCCTTCTATCGTTCGGCGAGGAAGCTGAGGAAGACGAGGGAGAAGCTCAAGAGTACCGCGGCAAGCCAAAATCTACCCACGACCTACTGCAAGATCCTAAGCTTAGCAACAAGACTGCGGCAGGTGATAAAATCAAACAAACAATAACCCCGGGCCCCCCTTCCTTGAAGGGGCCGTCAGGGCCGAAGCCTGCCGGGTCAGCGGGATTGTCCGAAAGGGTTACCGCTGGCCCGGAACATAAAGGGCTAAGGAAGGAACATGGATGGGCTTTAGTCAGTAAGAGTCTTACACTCCCTTCCGCTCCACCCAGAGCGGGAGGGTCATTTGATGATTTCCCATCCAGAAAAAAAAAACCTTCCTTGTGAGGCTGTTGGATAAAAAGTCAGACTAATTAGGGCTCCATACTCCATACCCAGTGGGGGCCAACGGAACCCTATTACTAATCTTCCACTGTTCGTCCGTCTCTCTGTCAGCGGATTGTATCTCATGAACCGTAACAGGTGAAATTTTCACATAGTGTGTATTTCTATTGCCGCTATAAGAACAAATAATAAAACTGAATGTTAGAAATGGCCGTTTTTTTTTAAATTCTGATTGAGAGCCTAATTTTAATAAATAATTTTATTGATTATCCCACTGCTGGGAATAAGCTCTCGCCTCTTTATGGTAGGGCAAGTTTTAGTGTTAATATTGACCAGTTGAAATACAATCTTTCAAGCTCATCAGGCTCATTCCAGGAAGCGTGATAGTTTTAACAGATAGCTTACCTGTTAGTCCTAGGAAAGCGGTTCCGTCATATTATATCCGCCGTCATGATAATCTGTCATTTTCGCCAGTACTAAACATTAAGTCAAACCCCGCTGCCCAAAGATTTAAATCGCTAGATTTGCCCTCACCGTACTTAGTCACAAGAAAAAGTGTCCATAGTGAGAAGAGTGAGCTCGCTCACACATTATTAAATAGTTTCCATGATTATTTGTCAGAGGTGTCAAATCGAAACGGAAATGCGTCTATTTTCTGACGCGGTCGGGCGAATCGCACGATGTAAATCTTTACCACTGCCATCACAGCCGTCACTGCGGCCGTTGGGGGCGGCAAGAGCTCTTCTAGGAAACCGTAGCTTGAAGGCATAGCATAGCACACATCAACTCCGAAAGGGATCGTCACCGTATCGCCTTTCGCCTCGGCGTCAAACAGGCGTCATCCTCATCATCCGGCCACCGTAGTCGCGGCCTGCGAGCGGAGAGTAATGGGTAGCTCACCGTCCGATCAGGACCAGGCCCGTGCCGGACGGTGCGTACGTGTTCCACGCGCGCCTCAAAGAGATGTCAGCGTCAGTTGAAGGGGCCCCTTAGGGCCGAAGCCTGCCGGGTCAGCGGGATTGTCCGAAAGGGTTACCGCTGGCCCGGAACATAAAGGGCTAAGGAAGGAACACGGGTGGGTTTTAGTCAGTAAGAGTCTGACACTCCCTTCCGCTCCACCCAGAGCGGGAGGGGTCATTTGATGATTTCCCATCCAGAAAAAATAAACCTTCCTTGTGAGGCTGTTGGATAAAAAGTCAGACTAATTAGGGCTCCATACCCAGTGGGGGCCAACGGAACCCTACTACTAATCCTCCACTGTCCGTCCGTCTGTCTGTCAGCAGGTTGTATCTCATGAACCGTAACAGGTGAAATTTTCACATAGAGTGTACAGTACCCGGTGATAAATATTGGACACCGACCTTTGGAAAGAGACAATCGGCTAATTTCGGCTTCATAGAGCGTTATCTCTGTCGCACGAAATACAAACAGTCCGGTATCTATTAGGAGCTGTTAAAACAATTATGGTTTGCTTCTTTTTTTCTCTTTTCTTTTCTTCCAAAGGTCGATGTGCAATATTTATCGCCGGGTACTGTATTTCTACCTCCGCTATAATAAAACTAAATGTTAAAAATGGCCGTTTTTTTTTTAAATCTGATTGATAGCCTAATTAAAATATGTACATTTTCTTATTGATTATCCCACTGCTGGGAATAAGCTCTCGCCTCTTTATGGTACGGCAAGTTGTAGTGTTAATATTGACCAGTTGAAATACAATCTTTCAAGCTCATCAGGCTCATTCCAGGAAGCGTGATAGTTTTAACAGAGAGCTTACCTGTTAAGTTTTGGTTTCCTAGGAAAGCGGTTCCGTCATATTATATCCGCCGTCGTTATAATCTGTCATTTTCACCAGTACTTGACATTGAGTCAAACCCCGCTGCCCAAAGATTTAAATCGCTAGATTTGCCCTCACCGTACTTAGTCACAAGAAAAAGTGTCCATACTGAGAAGAGTGAGCCCGTTCACACATTATTAACCTTTTGAGCGCCAAGCGGTACCGAACGCGATGTGTCCCCCAGCGCCAAGCTATAAAGTATAACGAATGAAGACCCCCTAGAAATAATCATTTAAGTTTAGGGTTTTAGGCAATAGTAAGAATACGCACAAAAGCATTTGTTCATGTATTTTAATGTAATAAACGTTATTAGATATTGTCTTCTAATAAAGACGTGGCGTGTGGGGCACGGAAACGATTGTCTTCTATAGAAGACCGTGGCGCTCAAAAGGTTAAATAGAGTTTCCATGATTACGTGTCAGAGGTGTCAAATCGAAACGGAAATGCGTCTATCTTTAATGCGGTCGGGCGAATCGCACGATGTAAATCTTTACCACTGCCATCATTTTCATGACTCTTCTAGGAAACCGTAGCCGTAAAGGGCATAGCAAACGTAACGCATCAACTCTGAAAGGGATCGTCACCGTAGCGCCTTTCGCCTCGGCGTCAAAAGTAATCATCAGTAAGTAATCGTCATCCTAAAGTAAGCACGTAACCAAAGCGGATCAGAAGCTCCGATACTGGTTGATGGTGCTGCAGGCAGGCCGCGGGAGGGGTGAGAGGGGCATGGGTGGACGAAGAGACGTAAGCTCGGGTACGGAGAGACGTAAGCGCGGGGACGACGAGCCGTAAGCGCGGGGACGAGCCGTAACGCACCGCACCGCGGTTCGTGAGCTTGTCCCGAGGCGAGGCGATTACGTTACGATTCCGATTAGTATGCGTTGCAGTAGGGAGTTTCATACAAAGAATAGTGAATGGCTCGAGTTGATACGGTGACGATCCCTTTCCGATTTGATACGTGTGCTATGACCTTTCTTCGATTTTTTTATCGTAGTTACAAGAATCCTATATAGGTACGATTCAGACCAACCGGCTCGCATCGCGCCGGGCCGGGCGGCATTTTACAATGCGGTAAAGAACATTGAAATGTATCAACAGTAATTACAGTTCATATTTGCATGAATGCATTCTGCGACACGTCGCGACGCGTCGCGGGATGCCGACGGAGGTAAATATGCGTAAGTTGCATGCAAATATGAACTGTAATTACTGTTGATACATTTCAATGTTCTTTACCGCATTGTAAAATGCCGCCCGGCCCGGTGCGATGCGAGCCGGTTGGTCTGAATCGTACCATAATCTGCCAAAAGATAAATCTGCTGTCTAATCTCTTGCGTAATACTTACCTAAGATATTTAGCTGCTTCATCAAAATATTAAAAACCCGCAGTTCCTATGTGATTAAAATACAGATAAAATTAAATAAACTTTCTGAAACTATAGTTTTTTCTAAACAGTTTAATAATTTTTGATCGGCAAATCCATATTCTCCTTTCTTTTAGAATTAGAACAAGAAGAAGAAGAGGCTCAGAATAAAGAATTAACGCAAGAAGAACGAGAAGAAAAATTAAAAGAAACTGCAGCAGCAGTTACCAACATAAGAGACAAACTAAGCTCTAAGAAGAGAGGCAAGAGTCCAGAAGGAGACAGCAAGAGGCAGAAGACAGAAGAGTTTAAAAAGCCAGAAGAGAAGGAAGTCTCAGAAGATAGTGACAGTTCAGAAGCAGAAGAGTATTATATTGGGAAGGAGAGAGATGATGCTAGGAAGAAGGAAAAGTGAGTACTTAAAGTTAAACTAGAGTTCAACGAATTTCTCTTGATTATCTAGATAATAGCAGTGGTATTGTTAGTAAGTGGTATTTATTGGTAAGATTGGTTGTCAGACTTTCGGGTTTCTGACGACCCGTAACGACTGTCAAAGATCCACGAAATACAGCCGAGACCAACGGCTTAACGTGTTTTCCGAGGCACTGAGGGGTCTTGGTATGTAAAGATGGTCACCCATCCACGGACCAACCGCGGCAAGCGTAGCTTAACCTATTATAAATCGATTGAAACGTGCGGCTGTTGTTATTCCATATATATAATATTTTATATTATTACAGAGAAAGAATCCAAAACGAAATAAAGCAACTACGCAAAGAAATGAAGAATTCTAAAGAAGAGAAAATAAAAGAACAGACCATTAAAGAAGAGAGCGCTAAAGAAGAAGCTAAAGACGCTAAGAAGGCAGAAGAAAACAATGAAATGTATAAGAAGTATGTTGAAGAACAGGAGAAGTATCGGAAGATGAAGGAGAAATTGCCTAAGAAGGGGGCAGCCAGGTAAATACAATTTATTTATATTATTCTCTATTTTATTTAATTTTTCTTAATGAAAAACTAACAGTGCAAAAGTAGTAGTTAGCTTGCTAGAAGGTGAGCGGGATTGTCCGAAAGGGTTACCGCTGACCCGGAACATAAAGGGCTAAGGAAGGAACACGGGTGGGTTTTAGTCAGTAAGAGTCTGACACTTCCTTCCGCTCCACCCAGAGCTGGAGGGGTTATTTGATAATTTTCCCAACCTGAAAAAAAAAACATGTGTGCAATTCACACGTGGTAGAAGTGAAACCTTCAAAAACACTGTATAATGCTTCCTATCTCATTTTCTCCCACGTCAAATCTTATGAATTTATATGTCTCTTTTTACTGTCGCTTTTTCGTTTCATAAAATTTCAAATCACAACGATGCTAAAAAAGTTTTCACTTCAAAAAACAAAGCCTGCTAGAATCGGGAACAGGGTCTAAGTTAACTCTTGCACTTTAGCTGTTACGACCACTGGGCACACTGTTTTCAATCTTATATTTTTAATTATTTCTTCATTTATTTTTTTTACATTGTTCTTACAAACAACAAGAATAATGTACTCAGGATTTTGTAATATCTTGATTTAAAATTTGACAATTCAAAAGTGTCTTTAAGGGGGAAGCGCT
Source organism: Luperina testacea (assembly GCA_927399505.1). NCBI lineage: Eukaryota > Metazoa > Arthropoda > Insecta > Lepidoptera > Noctuidae > Luperina > Luperina testacea. The sequence continues at coordinate 4,823,664 of OV656782.1, forward strand.
AAGGTAGCCCGCAAAATTCAAATTTTCTTATTTTTTTTGCAATTTGCTGGTCAGCATTAAGTTGTACGTCGATCAAAATAATATGATTCGCGGCCAAAACAAATATGTATTTACAGTATTATAATCATCAAAGTCATCAACACAACTCTCTAAGACCACGTAACTTCAAAGAATGATGATTTCATGAACCAGTTATTCTTTGGAGTTACGTGGTCTTAGAGAGTTGTGTTAATGACTTTAATGATTATAATTCTGTAAATACATATTTCTTACGGCCGCGAATCATACGTATATATTAATCAACGTACAACTTAATACTGACCAACAAATTCCATAAAACCTAAAAAAAGAAAACAATTTCGCGGGCTACCCTGGCGCTTTCGCCTTAAATGGTTTAATTGAAATAAATGTTTTGAGTTTTAGTTTGAGTACAATTATAGCCGAATTCATATCCCTCAAGTCGGAAACTTACTTTAATAAACACTTTAACGACGATAACAAAGCCTGGATTGGCTCTTTCAATAAACGATTCTATATTATTAACCCTACGTATATATTGAACTATCCCAGCGCCTTTTTTTGTCTAATTTCGTAGTCATTTACGATTTAAGGCCATTCGTAAATCCTTACTACCGCGTCGATATTATATTTTTTTTTAAATAAAAAAAAATAATGCGCTCTTGCCTTTTTGTTTGTGCCGAAGTGAAAAAGTGTTATTTAAATCAAGACGCAAGAATCTCTAACACGAGACCGTCTTTCAGAAACGGACGCCCCAAGCCGACCCGAAAAGTAATCCGAAGAAAACCCTGGGTCAAAAACCTATACGAAAACCGAGAATACCCAGACAATCACACCGACCGAAAATTCCTTCAAGAACTCCGCAAAAATTTGAACATTAAAAAAGTAACCTTACCCGAAGCTATACAAGGCTCATATCGCGTTGTCTTAAGACTATGTATATGTGTTTTATACGCTGTCATTTTCGTATACATGTATAACGATTGGGTGCATACATATACTATTATATACACATCGATTATTACTACATTACTCAGTTACTTACTGTATATAACGTTTGCAGGGAGCGCAGTACTAACGCATTTGAAAACTGTACTAGTATATGTTATTATAGGATATCTACTATCTCCTATACTACATACATTGACTGACACGGTCAGTACAGACACGATATACGCTTGGGCGGTGATAATGATGGTTATACACATGATATTTTTCGACTACAATGTACCAGCAGCTTTAGTATCTAATTCTCTGTCTATAAACGCTGCAATTTTTGCCTCAGTATGCCTAGTATCAAGATTATCAACTCCATTTGATGCTTTTGTCTTACTGACAATATCAGTCATACTGTTTGTCTTAAGCCCTCAGTTATTTAAGTCAATTTTACACACGAAATTATTTAATTTAATATATTTTTTCATCTTAATTCTGACGATAGTATGTTTGTATTCTGTTTCGAATACTTTGTTATGTTATTTTATATTAATTGTTTTTATTTTGAGCGGGTATTGCCCGTTCTTTTTTGTTTATTGGCAGAAGTATAAGGATAATAAGTATGGACCGTGGGACGAGGCTGTTATCAATGATTCTGATGATTTGGAAGAATGTTTGTATGTTGCATAAGGTGTAGAAAGGGGTTGAAGATTTTTAAATGGAGCTTGACATACATACCTGTCCGCCATTTTGAAAAAAAAATCATAATGGCGGCCTCTCTTGCAACCTATACAGGGTTATTGGTAAAACATTAACAACCTCTTAAGAGGTCATTGTACTCATCATTCTGAACAACTTTTATTATGGGACCAAACCTGAAATCGCGAAAAAATAATCAGCTGTTCCCTACATTTATGTTCGTATAACTCGTCAAAATGTAGGGAACAGCTGAATTTTTTTCGCGATTTCAGGTTGGTCCCATAGTAAAAGTTGATCATAATGATGAGTACATTGACCTCTTAAGAGGTTGTTAATGTTTTACCAATAACCGTGTATAAATCGATTTACGGAGTTTGGTCTTATTGTTTTCTGTTTCCACTGATGTCCATTTATATAGGTTTCATGTGTGGCCGTCATTTTGGAAAAAATCAAAATGGCGGACAGGTAGGTATTCCACGGACCTTCAAAGCCCTTTAAAACCTACGTTAATTAATTTATTATGCGCGTGAGCACATTAGTGTCGTAAGCAATGCCAAACATATTCCAATCTAACTGATCATATCGTGATGTACAGACGCCAAGCACATCAAGCTACCCGAAACTGTCAAATTTTCCCAAACAACTTTGAACCTTATGCTTTAACGATAAAGTTGAAAATCTACTAAAGAAATTTGACAGGTTGTGGTAGCTTGATGTGCTGGCGTCTGTACCTAAAATAGCTTCTTAAAGTAATGTGCCTACTACATAAGTAATAATTTTAAGTAATGAATATATTTTAGTAGGTTTTTCCTCAAATTAACGCGGCTGAAACCGCGGGGCACAGCTAGTGACAAAAATTTGCAGGCAACCTTGGAATGGGCAGTGATTTTCCTGGATATAAAATGGGGCTGAGGTTGGTGCAATACAAATATATACCTACATATCCAAAATTATAGATACATACTCGTAAATAAAAAACTAAAAAAGATAAAACAAAACCAAACTAAATATATAAGCAACGAAAATAAAAGATGGCTGTAAATAATTGAAATTAGGAAGACCACAACGGCACATGTATTGTTCCTTTACGAGTCTTTTGAACACATGTAACGACTGCGCGTGTTTTATTTCAACTGACAATGCATTCCGCAAACGTGCGGCCCCGGGACAGTAAAGGATTTGTCAAGGAAAGTTGTGGAATGCATAGGCATTTTGAGGTTCAAGTCCTTCTCTGTGTCACTTACGCACTTAAACTTCTGGGCCCGAATTAAGAATTAATGACAACACGATTTGACAATTGTCCATAATCGCTGTTTTTGCCCGTCCGATAAATTGAATGTGTCACTTGTTTTGACGGTTTGTCTACTTTCGGACGGATCCGTATCTTCATTGACGGACTTGGAGGGGTCAAAACGAAACACAAACGCGACCCTCTTTTGAGACGGGCATGGCGAATCTACGATTGAAATCTTTGTTTCCTTGTTAAAATTATGTACTTTGTTAGTAATTCTCAAACAATTTGAATGAACATGACAAGATGAAAGATTTGTTTAGCATTGTCACCAATAAGTCATTAGTTGATAACTATAATGTGATTATTATTACATACTTATGTAACTTGATTATTTTATTAATAAACGTGCTATCAGACGGTTATTTTGTTTTCATTTAATCATAGTCCGTTGAACATATTATACTACACATTCATACATTTTTTATTAAAAATGCGATGTCTGAAAAATGGGCTTTATAAAACGCAGTATAAAATGAGATACAAAAATAGAGAACAAAAAAAAAAAACAGTGGCACTCCGGGAGTGCCGACAGAAGTGAAAACAAATCACAAACAGAATACTTTGCCATCACTCACTGACATATCGGATATACATTAAAACCGAGTACATCCCGAGGACAGCCGAACACATCCGAAGTGGGTATTTTTTTAATCGTATTATAAACAAAACACGCGCGGTGTCGCTTACGGCAACAGTGCACAGTGGAGCGAGTTTAATGGTTTTTTCTCATCTCAAAATATGCGCAACGCGCGTAAAGAAGTTTCACTTAAACAATATACACACACATTCACTGAATTATCTTAATCTAAGCTAATATTATAAAGAGGTAAAATCTATAGAAGTAAATATAAAAATTCAAAATCCTGACTGACTGATATATCAACGCGCAGCCTAAACCGCTGGTCCTAGAGTCATTAAATTTGGAGGGTGTGTTCTTTGTGAAGAGTAGGTATCCACTAAGAAATTCCACCCCTAAGAAGGTGAATGGGGGAGGATGAAAGGACAACAGTCACGGGCAGAAGCTAGTTTATTAAATATTATATGTTTGTAAGAGGTAGTCAACATCTGGAATTACTGTTTTGTTACAACCGTTATTTCAATGATAGAAAGCTACACTATTGCCAAATGCCATAGGATAAATATTAGGTTTAAAGTTAAAATACGTGGACGTAGTCGCGGGCAGAAGCGTTTAGTATATAAACAATTCAGTCTATCCGTTTGAAAGCGCTATTCTCAAAAAATGCTAAACACAAGTTTGCACCCGATTTTACTTTTGACTATTAAAAATGTCTGTTTAAATGTTTTTATAGGGAAGATTTCACATTACAACTGCTGGCTAAGTTCAAGACCAAACTTCACGCTATCAAGGAGAAGGCGGAGACAGAGGGGGAGCCGTCTGCAGAGAAGACAGGAGAAGGAGAAGATAACGATGAGAACCTGAACTCTGATGATTGGTAAGATACCTTGATTATTTACACAATGATTTCACAGACCAGTCGCCTACCTGTAACATAAATACAGTACCCGGCGATAAATATTGCACATCGAGCTTTGAAAAGAGACAATCGGCTAATTTCGGCTTCGTAGAGCGTTATCTCTGTCGCACGAAATACAAACAGTCCGGTATCTATTAGGAGCTGTTAAAACAATGGGGATTGTCCAAAATTTCTAACCATTAAGATTTTATTTTATTTTTGAAAATTTAGAGTATTTTGAGAAACTAATTTGAATATTTTGATGATTGGCTTAATAGTTATTTAAAAAAAATAATTATTATTTTAAGTTTTTAAGGTAGGTGACGTCATCAGTGGCATAAAGATTAAGTGCCGTTGCCTGACTAGTACATAATTAAAATTTTTAATCTGTCAACACAACGTCATCAATCCAAAGAGTACTGTCACATCTGTCAAAGTGTCAATAGGCCGAATAGACGTCTTAAATAATCGAATCCTATGAATAATGAATAGGTGTCTATGGGTCAATTTATCTTTTTAATCTTTGTTTTTTTTTTCATCTTTTTTGATGGTTTTAATACCTGTATTGTGTCTTTTATTGCACTGAATAAACGTTTTATCTATCTATTTATCTTATAATTCAGGTTGGGCCATACGCTCCGTTTCGAAGAGAAAGGTCCATTGCTAGCGAAGGACGCGTCCACTAAAGGAGACGACTGGTTCGACATCTATGACCCACGGAACCCTATCAACAAGAGAAAGAGAGAGAAATCTGATAAGAAACAAAAGAAATAAAGGATTTTTGTTAGTACATATTTCGTTTTCATTAAATCGCCTTCATTTAAACTTAACGTAACATACAATGCGTGCCACGAAAGATGAGACTTGACACACCACGTGGTTTGACATGCGCAGAACACGATTTTAGGTATCTTTAGCGGTATGAGGTCTGAGTGCGGGACGGGACCGGACGTCATAGGGGCGGCGGAAAGAGCGGGGGAGGCAGGGTCAAGTCTCATCTTTCGTGGCACGCATTGTACCTTCAAGCTAGCGGAGTTGCGTAACACACTAACACAGTAGCAATGGGTTTCATTTTGACGGTTCAACAATATTCATTGCGTTATTTACGTTTTTGAGCAGACAAATTTTTCGAACATATAAAGCAATGTATTAGTAATATCCGTCAAAACGATACAGATTGCTGTGTGAGTGTGATTAAAAGTGCTGTATTCCGAAGGGTTGGGCGGCGGTGTATCTATAGTGCATCCAAACTTCGAAAGCTATGTTTTAGCCCCATGTACAGTTCGTGCCACGTAAGAAGAGACTTGACCCCGCCACCCTCGCCTCTTTCCGCCGCCCGAGGCCGCCCCGATGACGCCCGGTGCGGGACGGGGACCGGGCGTCATCGGGGCGGCGGAAAGAGGTGGGGAGGCGGGGTCAAGTCTCTTCTTACGTGGCACGAACTGTAATAGTGGGCGGGTCTATAACCAACATAGGGTACAAATCCATGCTCCAGACGTTGTTTGTGTTGGTTAAAAGATGACTCTACCATATTTTCATGTTGTGGACACTTAGGGATCAGCGGTGCCCCAGTGGTAAATGTGGCGACTTACGAGTTGTACAGACGCCAGCACATCAAGCTACCCGAACTGTCAAATTTTCCCAATCAACTTTGAACCTTTCGCTTTAGGGATAAAGTTGAAAATCTAATTAAAGAAATTTGACAGATTGTAGTAGCTTGATGTGCTGGCGTCTGTACTAGTAGGACAAATTAACACATTTAAAGAGTACGGCGAAATAGAGAACTAACTCGAAACGTACTGGATTAGACAGTTGTTTGACATTTTTCTTGACAAGCAGCGCCACCTACCATGCAAAAATATGTTTGTGAGTAATTTATAGGCTAATATAATTATCTACGTTTTTTTTGTAATGCCTAAAGATGATATTCTAAAAAGAGGTTGATGACTTATGAACTTATTGGTGATGTTCTTCAGAAAAGTCAGGTGCGTAGTACTTGCAACCGGAGTGCGTGTTGGATGAGATTTAAGAACGAATACCAAGCAAAAGTAGTATGTAGGGATCATAGCAGGTGGTGGCGTTCTGTAGTTTCTGCTTAGCCTCATGGGAAAAAGGCGTGAGTTTATGTATGTATGTATAGGTTGATGACTTCTTGATACCCGCCTCCTTCGAGTCAATACCTTTTTAAATTAGGCTCTCCATGAAAAAATCTGCTACAGTTAAATTATACGCATCGCTGACTTTCGCCTTGTTACGGACATAGGTTATATCTGTGGTGTTTTGTTATCTATGGTAACATCGGACAATGGTCAGTTTTGGCTGTATGATGATTTGTCTTTGCTGTGTGTTTTTTGAATGATAAATGATTTTATTACTGTAAGTAGGTTTGTACAAACACGTTTGCATGTTAATCATATTTAAAAAAAACTAGATGAGGTCGGCGTTTCTAATAATTATGACTACTCCGAGAAGAAAGGCCGAAACAAACTCACAGATCACAATCATTTTTAAAGTACAGACATAATCTTGATCAGAAATGGTATTTTAAGGAAAGATACACCACACAGCTAGTGGACCTGTCCGTGTCCAGTCAGTGCACACATTTGTCACTATCGTGTAGCTCAGAAATTAAGGAGCTCAACGACTCATCGAACAATACCAAAGGACATTTGGGTAGGCCGCATAAAGTACCCAAACTGCTTGATTATCATTCAAAACAGAAAGAGAATAAAAATATGGCACACATTCCTCATATTCACAATAATTAAAGGTATTATAATATTATCTTCACAAAGTAAATATTAATGTACAGAAATCTTTTAATTATGTTGTTCTGTAACTGTGTGTGATCTGATCACAGAGACTGTATCTAAGTAAGTACTTTTATTGTATACTAGCTGCGCCCCGCGGTTTACCAGCACAAATGTCGATCCCGTGGGAATATCGGGATAAAAAGTTAGTACCTAAGTACACACACACAAATTTTCGCCTTTATAGTATTAGTGTTATTTTCTATACATTTCTCAATATGTAAGTGAACCGTAATGTTCTCTTTGACGTGACAACGTCTAATAAATCGATGAAGCTGGCTGCACACACGAAAAAACATGACTCATGTATAACGTGACCAGACGTCCCGTTATGAACGGGACTGTCCCTTTTTATAGTTACGTGTCCCGGTGTCCCCGAAATGAACTCTGGGACGCCAAATTGTCCCGTTTTCTGAAACCGCCTGAAAATTTGAGTAGTCGAGCCGGCTGGACGCGAGTGGTGTGCGAGAAGAGCGAGACTGCGTAGTCGGTTGACGCGACGATAGCCGAGAGTGGCGAAGACGTCATCGCTCGCGCTTTGTTTACTATAAAATATAATCGTTTGACAGATTTTTGGTTTGCCTGCTACTAATGCTCCAGTAGAAAGAGTATTTTCTATGATGTACAAATTGTGGCCATCTGAGCAAGGCCCAGTTACAAATTTCAGTTCTAAAGACGATGTTGATAATTAAGTCGAATATAAAAAAAAATGCCAATTATTATTAAAATCGTCACCGTCGTCGTATTAAAGCAAATTTGTTCCTCTGATAAATATAAATATAACTAAACGTTTCGGGTATATAATATATATTTTTATTTGTAACTTTTAAGTTAACTGACTTTTTCTGAATAAATAACTTTAAAAAAGTGTTTTTTTCATTGACTACCTGTTAATTAACCTAAATAAACCAATGTCCCGTTTTGAGTCAAAAAATAAATGGTCACGTTACTCATGTAGCGTTACCTCGCGGCCTCGCTCTGTAGCGTGGAGGCGTTCCATGGCGGCTTGAAGTGCAAGCGAATATTAACAAATGCAATGCAACTATTCCATCAGTATTTTCTTATGACGTTGTCACGTTCAACTATCGTCAGTAAACCGACTTTACAGACAACCGATTTTTTTTAAATAAATGTCTTTAAACCGAAGTGTGTACCTAATAGTACACTTATATTTCGCCAGTTATGCTTAAATCCTATGTAATAAGGGGTAAGCCTATTGCCATTAAGGCTCCTTCAAACAGGCGCGACACGCGATAAAATCGCGCGCGACTCAATAGCACCGCAAGTCGCTCAACGAGCGGTGCCTTTGTGCCGCGCGCGATTCGCGTCGCGCGTCGCGCCTGTTTGCAGGAGCCTTTAACCGGGCACTCCGGGGACTCCGGACTGCTACTGAGAAATACCCGATGGAAAACCTAATAACACTTTCCCATTCGGAATCGAACCCAGGATCTCATGCTCAGCAGTAACGCTTGCTAGTCTTACTATCACTATACCAATGGGGCAGTCTTCACATAAATATACGCATTTAAAACACCTCGCAAACTACACGTTTCCTGATCGCAAAATTGATAAGAGAAACATCGTTCCTTCATAAAGACCTACAATTATAAAAGATATAAGTCATTGACCTAAGATTTTATTACCATTTGTACTTCACGCCTTTGTTCTGAGTGGAACAAGCAGATGCTGTGCCGTTATCTAGTTATATCGTTAGCTTCCGCCCGCGGCTTCGCTCGCGAAGTATGTCGATAAAAACTATCCTATGTCCTTCCACGGGATACAATCTTTCTCTTTGGCAAATTTTATTGAAATCCGTTCACTGGTTTAGGCGTGAAATCGTAACATACTGACAGACAGAGTTACTTTCGAATTTATAATATTGGTATGGATGTGAAAACATACCAATGGTTTATGATTTTGACTCTGTAACGATGAATTAGGAACTTCCTAAAAAGTTCCGGTTTTTGAAAATTGAAATTTGCTTTGCATTACTTTTGCTTGCGGCTTCGTTTGCGTGGAGATTGAAATTGCTCTAATAATTTTATAGTACCTATTACGATAATTTGGTAGAAACCGGTATAAAAATATCATACCTATGTCCTAAGCCTTAATTAACTCAGATCACGGTTTACCTGTGTGCCAAATTTCATCGAAATCCGTTTAGCCGTTAAGACCAGAAAGGTAACAGACAGACAGGTATTTTTGCATTTGTAAATTTTAGCATGGTATGGATAATTTGGGAGTGGTAGGTAACCAAGACTGGTGGCTCTTCAAGACAGGAGGCTTGTAAGTGTCCCAGCATAATAGGATGATTATGCTATTTTGGGGTAGACGTGTTACCTGGTAAGTTGTGGAGGTCAGATAGGCAGTCGCTCCGTGAAAAATACTGGCATTCAGCTGCATCCGGGAAGACTGGAAGGCGATCCCAACATAGTGTGGAAAAGGCTGGACAGCTGATGATTGGAGTAGACGTGCTCTTGGGTGGAGATCACGACTTGGTGCGGAATACCTTAGGCTAGGTGGAGTGAAGTTCGTGGAAGGCGCACAAGTTTCAGCGGGATTGTCCGAAAGGGTTACCGCTGGCCTGGAACATAAAGGGCTAAGGGAAGAACACGGGTGGGTTTTAGTCAGTAAGAGTCTGACACTCCTTTCCGCTCCACCCAGAGCGGAAGGGGTCATTTGACGATTTCCCATTCTAAAAGAAAAGGCGCACAAGTTCCCATGATCCCCGGGGTCCAAGTGTGGGTAGGGGCCACCGGGATGGTTTTTACTTTTAGTCAGTAAGAGTCTGACAGACCCCTCTGTCACGCGTCATGTTCGTGAATGGGCGCTGTCGATTGAGACTGGTCATCTCTTAACTGCCAAGGCTTATTTTTAATCTTATATTTTGAATTGTTTCTACATTAGTGTTTTTTTTTACATTGTTCTTACATATAGAAGCAACAAAAATAATGGACCCAGGTTTTTGTAATATCTTGGTTTAAAAGAGTGTCCATGGAGTTTCTTGCCCGTTCTTCTCCATAGAGATCTACGTTTTGGAATGGGCAACTAGCTTCAACTTTCTGACATAATTTTGACAATTCAAAAGAGCCTGTACATGGTTTAATTGAAATAAATGCTTTGGAGTTTGAGTTTGCCAGCCCCAGGACGGAGGACATCTATGAGGACTTTCCATCACGGAACAAAAAAAAAAGGTGGAGTTGACTGGCGTAGCAGATGTCAGCTGGATGGGAGTGGCTGAGGACCGAGATAAATGGCGTGCGATTGTAGGGGCCTATGTTAGTAATGGACCAGTATCCAGCTAATTGTCAACCTGTGGTTAAGTGATAAACCACCCACCACACACACAACGACTCACTATAATACAAATTTATTTCTTATTTATTTTGAAGGTTCTAAATGACGCCCATGTTTTATTTGAGCAGTTTATTCAGATTAATTTCTTCAAAAGTGTAAAACATCGGTCGTTGACTGTAGGAAGTGATCCTGGCTATCTTCAAAGTGATCAGAGCGGTCAGAGTTAACAAGCCACTGATGAGCTAGAATAGTACTGGGACGTTGTTATCGATAAATTAACACAACACAACATTTATTTCTGGTGAACTTGGTTCGAATCACTTGAATCTTTTAATATTCTGCAGTGACGCTTTGTCTGTTACTGCAGGATGCACCTTCACTCTGATTTTTAATTTGCTAGACTGAAATGACAGCTGTGTAGTAATGTAAACTGTCAACATAACATAAAAACCGGCCAAGTGCGAGTAAAAAGGCATAAAACGCCAAATCAAACGTTTCTTTTATATTTTTTAATTTATTTATTTTTATTAGATAGTTGTTGTTATAGCGGCAACAGAAATAGGTACATCATCTGTGAATATTTTAATTGTCTAGCTATTACGGTTCAAGAGATACAGCCTGGTGACAGAGAGACAGACAGACGGACAGTGGAGTCTTAGTAATAGGGTGCCGTTTTTACTCTTTGGGTACGGAACCCTAAAAGAGGTGTAATTCAAATTATGGCAAAAACTGCTAACATAACTTGATCACGCTTGTATTCCCCGTAAGGTAGAGGGTAGGTAGAGTTGTATAATACTCCCACATTTTGCCAGCGGTGCTATTCTGTAAAAATCTCACCGTGAAAACTTAGGTGAAGTGAACTGAACTGAAGTGAAGTGTCAATTCCTAGCAAAAACAAACTCACTTCACCTAAGTTTTCACGGTGAGATTTTTACAGAATCGACCGGCTGTTATATTTAAGTCTCATGAAATACCTATTGGGCTCACATCCAGGCTCTGAACAGTTCGGAGTCTGGATTTTTCTGTAGCAATTCGGACCTAACTACAACTAAAATATTCTTAATACTAGAAAAACCCAAAATCACTTTGTACGACTCCATGATCAGCATTCGCGTTTTCGATTCCCCGATCAACGAGATGCGACAACTGCGATAATTTCTGATGAACACATACCTACAATGCGTGCCACGAAAGATGAGGTTTGACCCCGCCTCCCCCGCTCTTTCCGCCGCCCATATGACGATCGGTCCCGTCCCGCACTCAGACCTCATACCGCTAAAGATACCTAAAATCGTGTACTGCGCATGTCAAACCACGTGGTGTGTCAAGTCTTATCTTTCGTGGCACGCATTGTACTCGATTTTCACAATACCTGAATAAATGTATTTTCTTTCTATTTGTAACTGAATAGACTGAATTCCCAGAGCTGTGTTGCTGGGGAGTTTGTTGCGTCACTTCTTCCCAGCGAAAGGACTAGGAACTGGTGAAGGGCGGGCGTTTTTGGGGACTGGTGTTATGTAATTTTGACGTTCGAAAGGTGCTGATTCTCAGCCTAATTTGAATAAATTACTTTGATATGATTTGATATGTACGTTTATAGAACAAGGTAACTTATTCTTTGCTAGAACAACCATAAAGTGGAAAAAACAACAACAACAAAACAACAACCATGAACATCGATATGATACCAACTCCAACCATCGACACCCCACATCACTATCAAACATATTATTAATTTAATAATAAATTGGCGTTGCTCGTCTGCAGATTACGCGATAAGGACTTTGCTAATTATCTCATTCATTGTTGTGTGTGGCTTTTAGGTGAGGAGTTAATATGGATGAGGATGAGTCATACTTTTATTTAAGACTAGGTGAAGATCCCGACTTTACCTACTTTTGGTAGAACTCATCTGCCTTCCCTTTTCAGAACGGGGCTTGTGGTTAAGTAATAACAACCGCATGGGTCGATCGATCAGGTTAAGCTACGCTTGCCGCGGTTGGTCCGAGGATGGGTGACCATGTTTACATTTTTTTTAAATTGCTGAATGGGTCCGCTCTTGATCTCGATCACGTTTGATGGAAAGCGATGGATGAGGTCTATGATGGAACGAGCGTGCCCAGAAGATGCCTAAGACACTGGAACTCCCACGCATCGACGAAACACAGCAGGCTGCTTGACGCCGGACTCCGGTGGGAGGGTGGTCGCAAACCAGGCGGGCGTTAGCCCTACCACCGCATGGGAAGAATTGGCCAGTCGAATCAACTTTGAACCTTATGCTTTAGCGATAAAGTTGAAAATCTATTAAAGTAATTTGACAGATTGTTGTAGCTTGACGTGCTGGCGTCCGTACCAATTTCTAAAGTCGAAAACTGCTGAAAATGTAATAAGAGGACCATGTAATAAAAGGGTCATATCCACACATTTCTTTCAACCAAAAACTGCTGAAATTCGTACATTAACCCAGTCAGTTTCCACTTTTGTTCAGTACCTATTACATTTTTTAGCCAAAATCTGTCGTGGGATAGTTCAGGTGTACAAATTAGGCTAGATTGCTCGTTTAGATCTGTCTTATAAAAAGATTAACTAAGTCGTAAGTTAACTCAGAGACAAATTTAAAGAGATTAATGTAATGACTGTGCCTTCTCAGTATATTTATGAAAATCTTTTATATGCCCATAAAAACATAAAATTGTTCAAAAAATACAGTGATATCCATAATATAAATACTAGAAACAAACACAAATATGTTGTACCTACAACAAGGCTCAAGAAAATAGGTGCCTCGTTCAGATGCCAATGTATACACTTTTATAATAAACTACCAAGCGACGTTCAAGATCTAAGCCTTAATAAATTTAAATCGTTCATTAAACGTAAGTTGTGCCAGAAAGCCTTTTATACCGTTAAAGATTATATTGAGGATACAAAGGCTTGGGATTGAGTTGCTTCCAATTTCTGCATTTTGAGTGTTTTTGATGTTTTTTTTTTATATACACATTGACATTAATGATTTTTTTTTTTAACTGACATTTGCTTACTTTTTAAAGTATTATATTATTTTAATTATTGTGAATGTGAAGACGATGTGGGTCATTTAATTTAGGCATTTTATATTTATTATTATTCTCTCTATGGTCTGGCAGTTTGAGTAATTTATGTGGCCTACCCAAATGTCCTTTCTTTGGTATTGTTCGTCGAATCGTTGAGCTCCTTAAGTCTTGAGTTGAGCTGCATGATTTCTGACAAATGCGTGCACTGACTGGACAGGTCCTCTCAATCTGTGTGGTTCTTTCCTCAAAAGACCATCTCAGACATCGACCTACATGGTCTTCATATAACTTGACCAAGATTATGTCTGGACTTTAAAAGAGACTATGACCTCTGAGTTTGTTTCGGCCTTTCTTCTCAGAGTAGTCAGATAGGAAACGCCGACCTCATCTAGTTTAAAAAATTTATGATTGACGTGTAAAAGTGTTTGTGCAAACCTACTTACAGAAATAAAATCATTTATCATTTTATCATTTATCATAACTGAAATAGAGTACAATTGGTTTTATTTTAATTGTAAGAGGGATATTGACGCGTGTAAGTGTTTTTAAAACTATCCTTTATAAGTCATTATCGCGATGTCGTCTAACGGGCACAAATCTAGAGAAACTCCTATCACAGTCCGTCAATTAAGATATTGGCCCGTCCGAAAGTAGTTTCTAAACTTCACCCGATTAATTAGCTTTTTCGGACTGGTAAAAACACACTGAGTAGGGACATCTGTCACATCGTGGTGTCATCATTGGCGTAGCTACACTAAACTGCAATATCAATATGACTGATATATTAATTTATAATTCTTAATTGCTCATATCAAAAAGACTCATCAAGTAGGTTGAATAAGATCCATCATGGGACTGGCTGAGGGGTCCTTTGAAAAAAAAAATCTCAGTAGACCCACATCTTGAAATCAGGATCCAATGAGAAAACATTTTTCACTAGAACCGTCATGGATCTGGCCAATGGATCTTCTGAGATTGAACGAGATTTTGTCTAGGGGGGCCGTCCAGCGGAACTATATAACCACAGAAATTTAATGAGAGATCATAAATGACGCCTCGTAATAAATAATCCCACCAAAAATATCTCATGTAAAGTAGGTTGCCAAGCTAAAATAACGTTTTCACTGTTAAAAAGTTATCAGATCTAACGAAGAGCCAAGCGCCTAACTCTGCCAGGCCTAACTCTACAAACCTTACATCTTGGTCAAAATGTGCGGCTCTAATAAAAAGCGATTAAACAGTACCTAAGTCATTCTTCAATACTGACGATTATTCTAGGGTGTGCAAAGAAGTTTCTAGGGTAAGCATTAACCACCTTCATCCTTCCTCCTCCTCCTTCTCCTCCGGCATCCTTAATAGGGTGAAGCGATACTTTACGCCTGGACAGCTTTTAACCCTTTACAAAGCACAAGTCCGATCCTGCATGGAGTATTGCAGCCACCTTTGGGATGGCTCAGCGAAATACCAACTTGCCGCGCTAGACTCGGTGGAACGCAGAGCTAAGAGGCTCATTGGCGACGTAAAACTGGTGGATGCCAAGCTTCACAGCTTGGCTCATCGCCGCAAGGTTGCCTGCTTGTCGGTCTTCTACAGATTGTACTTCGGTGAGTGTGCCCAAGAACTCCACGACCTCATTCCACCGGCCCCTTTCTACCTTCGGACATCCAGACACACTGCAAGTTACCATCCCTGCCTGCTATTCCACCAATTCGCACTAAGCGTTTTCAAATGCGCACAGCAAAAGAGTGGAACTCTCCTGCGTTACCTGCGTTTGTGTTTCCGAGTGAATACAACCCGAATCTCTTCAAAGTAAGAGTTAACAGGCTTCTTCTGGGTAAGCTCGTTCCATCGTAGACTTTGTCTGTGTCATCTCTGACCTAGATTAGAGTCAAGAGCAAACCCATTTCGAATAAAAAAAAACCCTTGCCCCCCCCCCCCCCCACCCATGGGACACCCATGGGTGTCATCCATTCTTAGTTCAGGCGCCAAACAAATCGTATGTCCGTAGGTGATACGGGGTAGGAATCACCCGTAATATCGGCCGAAAAGACGGATTACGTGCTCAGGGAGTGGACCTCCTGACTCCTACTACTGACAAAAGGTTATATAGCACACGTATCATATCGGAAAGGGTTCGGCACCGTATCGCCTTTCGCCTCGGCGTCATCCTAACGTAAGCACGTAACCAAAGCGGATCAGAAGCTCTGATACGTCGACTCGGCTACGGCTAGGCGAGACGCCGCGCTTACGGCTCGCCGACCGCTGGTTGATGGTGCAGGCAGGCCGCGGGAGGGGTGAGAAGGGCAAGGTTGGACGAAGAGACATAAGCTCGGGTACGTAGAGACGTAAGCGCGGGGACGACGAGCCGTAACGCACCGCACCGCGGTTCGTGAGCTTGTCCCGAGGCGAGGCGATTACTTTACGATTCCGATTAATGTGCGTTGCAGTGGGGAGTTTCATACAAAGAATCCTGAATGGTACTGGTACAAGTTTATACGGTAACGATCCCTTTCCGATCCGATACGATACCTTTAATTTAATGTAGAAATTTAACAGAGGGTGACACAAAGGTCAGTGGGATTGTCCGAAAGGGTTACCGCTGGCCCGGAACATAAAGGGCTAAGGAAGGAACACGGGTGGGTTTTAGTCAGTAAGAGTCTGACACTCCCTTCCGCTCCACCCAGAGCGGGAGGGGTCATTTGATGATTTCCCATACTCAAAAAAAAAAAAGTTTGACACAATCGTCGGTTTTCTCGCTAAAAGCGAACGATCCTTTAAAGAGACAATCTTTGGATGGATTAAAGAGAGAAGGAGAGACAATACCTTCCTTTCTTTTTTATTCTTTCTGTTTGAGAAGAGGTATTTGCATTTCAGACAATTAAATATTACTCATTACATTGTTTGATAATTGTATGCTTATGTGTTTCTTTGTCCGTCAAATACTCGGAAACCACTGAACCGATTTCAATGAAACTTTTTTGTTAGCACACAAATCAAGTTTTGCTACACGATGCAAAAAAAAAAAAACAGAATAAAATTTTCGACCAAGCAATTAAAAATACAAAAACCGTTCTTGGGTTTTGTATAACAAACGAAAACTTGTAACTTGTAAGTAATGTGAGAATAACTGAATAACTGTAGTTATTCAGTTATTCTCACATTACTCTTTAATAGAAAACAAAGCGGCTTATAATTCGCGGGTTTCTCATAGAATTCGTGAAATCGCTCTCTTGTACAGACGCCAGCACATCAAGCTATACTACAATCTGTCAAATTTCTTTAACAGATTTTCAACTTTATCGCTAAAGCATAAGGTTCAAAGTTGATTGGGAAAATTTGACAGTTTCGGGTAGCTTGATGTGCTGGCGTATGTACAACGTGCAATCATTTGATATGAATCGTAGGCTGGTCTCTGGCTGGCAGGCTGTCTCTGGCTGGCTGGCATCTCAGCATGATGCTACGACATTTAAAAAATAAATGTTGCAGCGCCTTAAAACAGGCGCGACACGACACGCGACACAAAGGCGCCGCAAGTCGCGGAACGAGTGGTGCCTTTGTGTCGCGTGCGATTATATCGCGTGTCGCGCCTGTTTGTAGGAGCCTTTACCAACGAGGCGACGTGCGATCGACTGTACCTAGATAGAATGTCGATGTGAAAGTCTTGTGGATGAAAAACTTATTGATAAAAAAATTGTAAAAAAAACACTCCGAGAGTGCCGACAGAAGTGAAAACAAAACACAAACAGAATACCTTTGCCATCACTCACTGACATATCGGTATATTAAAACCGAGTACATCCCGAGGACAGCCGAACACATCCGAAGTGGGTAGTTTTTTAATCTTCTTATAAAATAAACATACGCGGTGTCGCTTACGGTAACAGTGGCGCGAGTTCAATGGTTTTTTTCCCATCTCAAAAAATGCACAATGCGCCTCAAGAAGTTTTCACTTCAAAAATGATATGAAAAAGAGAAATTAATAAACAAAAGCTTATAAACAAAGGATTCTTAACAAACATGAGAAAATTCGTTACATTTTATAATTAACTGCAAAAAGTACACAAAGAAACCTGTTTATGATGTCATCAGTCAGAATGTCGATTTCATAAAATCCTTTTAAGTAAGTGTCTTGTAGTGAATTTATAATCTTCATTATACTATACTTACTACACTAATACACTAAACACACACACACACACACACACACACACGTACACTACTTACTTTTATTATTATTATTTTTTTTCTTGACGGATACCCTGCAGGCTGTGATGACGGGTAGGACGAAGTCTTCTTGGTAAATCTGACAGGCGACTATCCGACAATGTTGTACAGACAGTTTAGTCACAGTATAACTTTATTTATACTGTGGTTTAGTCCTGTGAAATTAATCAGCACCTGATGGAAATTGACGTACAGACATCAGCACATCAAGCTACCCGAAACTGTCAAATTTTCCCAATCAACTTTGAACCTTATGCTTTAGCGATAAAGTTGAAAATCTATTAAAGAAATTTGACAGATTGTAGTAGCTTGATGTGCTTGCATCTGCATCAAACTACTGTAGGTAATGTTTGTTTAACATCAGAAATATCAGAATCAAGAATTATAAAAATCCGATTGAGTATTTTCGTCCGCGTTCAATATTAGTAGGTATAGTCAACCACACTCCAGAGTGGTATCAATTAGTCTGCCAGCGTCTTTATGTCGTAGCAGTAAGGGTGATTTTCGTAGCGCAAGTGTTGCCAGTCATATGCGGTTGTGTGTACAACGCTACAAGGTTTCTTTTGGCGCGCGGCCAAAATCGGAACTATCGACGCCATCTTGCTTTGTCAATACAATGTCTGTGACAATTTCACAAATGTTAACCAACAACGCCCCCCTGTCAATGTCATTTAGGCGCCAAAGGACCCTCAAACAGTCTATGTAGGAACAGCTCCTGGTGATTGGTCCCGCTAGGTATGGCGGGCTGATTTGGGATGCGGCGAATATGCATGTATCTCCCGGGCCTCCGACTTAATTATGATAATAGAAGGAATATGATGAATGGCAAAAGAATACTTTGTAGACTTTTGTCATTAATTTTATTTTAATTTCATATTCTTTTGCCGTTTTCTGTCTCCAGTAATACAGCTAGCAGCAGTACCTACAAAAAAAACTAGATACATACATACTCGTACCACTGGAAATAAAAAGTTTAGGAGAAACATGGACATAAAGTACCCTTCTGACTTCGAAGAATGCAGGCGTAATGTTTATAGTCTTATTTAGAATTAATCCACGCTACGGCAAGTGGAGCCACAGTATAAACTTGCAATAATTCTGATCGGAAACTGACACAAAGCGGTGTTAAAGAGAAGATTGGCTATGAAATGTGGAATATTTAATATTTTTTATCAAAGTATGTTACGTTGCTACTTCTTTAGCTATGGCGGACAGACCGTGAACTCGCGTAGATTTTTTTGTTTCAATGAATTATTATATGCTTTGAGGAAATGTCTGTTTGTTTTTACGAAACTAAGCTATTTTTGCGTAGTTACATATTATTTTAAATTTATGTCATTCGCAGGCGTGACGGGTCGTCAGAAGCCCGAAATTCTGACAAACAGTCCTAACAAGGGGTATCGTATTACCCAGTAACTTGGTTGTGGAAGGTAGTCGCTTCATGTAAAATACTAGTATTCAGCTGCATCCTGCTAAACCGAAAGCCGACCCCGACATAGTTAGGAAAAGGCCAAGCAGTGATGATGATGACGACCCTTTTCAGAACATTTTCTCAATAAGATTCCTAAGCAATTACGAACGATATTCAGCTGCATCCGGTTAGACTGGAACTCCGGTTAGACTGGGAGGAGACTAGGCAGATGATGATGATGACTTGTAACAAAGCCTAAAAGCCCCATTATTTAAATGACTTTATTCTTAGCTTGACGATGGCCATCTAAATTTTCTATCAGTCCAGAACTCGAGAGAGTAGGTCCTATTACATAGTCAGTAGCGTCCATTGGAACTTCGGACGTGAAGGTACCGTAGGATATGACGTCAAGTGTCCCATTGTTTTCAGAACGGTACCACATTTGCACTCTAGGATGGATCTCTATCTGAGCTGGTTTTCCTTGCTACGGCCGACCAGTGTCCGGCCTAAAAACCTTAGGGCAGTTTTGCCCGATATAACTCTAGTTACTTGCCTTCATGATCGAATGAAACTTGGGGAGGAGTGCAATTTTTCTGCATAACTGAAGATTTTTTCGAAAGGTTTGATAATAAATGGCCAATGCAAGCAAACCCGCGGTTCAAACCTAAAGCTACCTGCTAACCACCTACCTGCCCGATTAACAAACTTAAAGGTTCACATGAGATGCTAAGGAAGTGTTTTCTGGCCATCGAACCATGACACAAGGCACACCCAAGCATTTGCGCCATAATATTTGCAAAACTAAACCTGCATGGACGTGCGCCTTTGCTAACTTTCGGAAAAAAGTTTGAAACTTTTGTTATATCTGTGGGAAAAATTTGAGCGGGAGAATTTCGGGTTTTGTAATTCAAATTGTGACGTCGAAGTGTTCTGCTCGTCTCTTTTGCTCGCAGTGTTTTGATATGAAGTGAAAGAGATAGATGTAGGTAGTTTTATTTATTCGTCGTGATTATAAAATGTACTGGGAGGGTGTTGAAAAAATAATTAAAAATTTATTCGCTTTCCATTGCGTGGTTTGTTGATTATTTCTTTATAACAAATCAGTTCTTTATAACAGGCAATGAAGTATGGACACAATTAATATTTGTATTAATTTAAAAACTACTCCAATTTCATAAAATAATTATCTAACAATGAGGAATTAAGATCTAAAAAAAAGTGCAACTAATTTTATGGACTATTTAAATAAAAAATGGACGTTTAAAACTTCTTGAAGTGTTATTATTATGTTAGTAAAAATGTTAAACATACTAGTTTTGTGCCCGGTGTTACTTGCAGCGGCGGTACAAACACTGACCATCGATTCGCAGCTTGGAACCTCTATTGAAGGTAAGAATCTATGGTCTATCAAACAAAAAGTTGAGATAAAAAGAGGGGTGTATTTATAAACGACGATTAAAGTTAAGTGATGTTTAAACGTCAAAAAGCAGTCGCTAATCATTACTTAACTTTAAGGGGGAAGCGCTAAGGTAGCCCGCGAAATTCAAATTTTCTTACTTTTTTTGCAATTTCCTGGTCAGTATTAAGTTGTACGTCTATCTATCATGGGGTTTAGGTTTCCGCACTTAGTCCTTGAAGTGGACCATTGTGCGTGAGCCATGGTGGCCGATTACTCCAACCAGCCCACCTCCCTCCAGAAGCAGATTAGACTTCCCGGTCTCCTCAGGGCATCCGCAAGGGATGTTGGTGTTCCCAGGGTCTCCTCGCGAATCTTGGAAGTTGTACGTCGATCAAAATATGATTCGCGGCCGTAACAAATATGTAGTTATTTACAGAATCATAAACATTAGAATCAGTAATACAACTTGTTCGGTTAGTATAATCATACTAACTCATTCTTTGGGGTTACTTGGTCTTAGAGAGTTGTGTTGATGACTTTAATGATTATAATTCTGTAAACACATATTTGTTACGGCCGCGAATCATAATATATATTAATCAACGTACAACTTAATACTGACCAGCAAATAGCAAAAACGTAAAAAAAATTGAATTTCGCAGGCTACCCTGGCACTTTCGCCTTAGGCAATATTCAGTCCATCCAGATATGACAGAAAGTTGAAGATATAATATGTCTTTGTATATTTGGGGTTAGAGCTGAAGGTATAAACTACAAAAAAAAAAATTACGAAGTTCGCTCCCTCCCCCCCTGAATGGATCAGCCGATGAATTTTTTTTTTGCCAACGAAGAAAAGGGCGAAATCTATTATTTTTAATTTGAACATAATATGTTAGGTAGGTACTTGTAAGGCAGGCAGATGGTCCACCTAATGAAAACAAAGTGGGTTAAAATTACAATTACCATAACTTCTAGATTACGTACCCTCAGTTAAGACATGACCTATGTGTGAAACGCAATAAATTGGTCTAGTTATCCAGAGACAAAGAAAGTTTATTTTTTCGGACTTTGTGGAGTCGGTAAAATTAAACTTTCTTCTAGAATACTTACAGCAATGGTGTCGATTCTGTTGCTCACAAACTAAACTAAATTTAAGTTCAGTGCATCTTTTTCTTTCTATTTTATTAAGAAAAGTACAGAAGATAAATTTTAATTTAGTCCTGTCAAATTAATCAGCGCCCGACACATCTCCATACGTGATTAAAAACTTTCCTACTAAAATTAGGTACATACATAATTATAGTTTTTGGTGCAGTTTCTAGCTAAAATATAACTTAATTCTTAGTCACACTTTATGTAACACTAATGCACCTAACTTACCCAAATTCTGTAAATGTGTCGAAACTATTTGGTAATTCCAACTGTTTCCAAATGTATCCGCTGTGTTGCATCCATACCACATGCAATAACAAATAATGTTACATGTAATAAAATTATAATAATGTAACGAGTAATTTAATAGGTAAAGAATGTTTGTTTGACATAGTTACGAAAGTTTATAATACCTACTGTATGGAATGCCTAGGAGAAAGACATCCTCATTGGATCTACTTAGTAGTCGGAAATGCAACTGTTGAGAGTGGGGCGAGTAGAATGGCATTAAGTTTTTTCTTCATCACAAAACTTTTAGTGAGCCCCCGGCGTCTGAATTTGTAGGTGAATTAAATACCTACCTACCCCTTTATTTATAAACATTGCATAAAAAGTTAAGTAATTTAATGATAAGTAACTGTTTAGCCACACCTTTTTGAAGTTTAAACGTCACTTGACGAAGTCGCTGAATTTGTTATGTCAAAATGTTGAAGCCATTTCACAGTTCACTAGTTATGTGCCTACCTACCAGAATATTGTTTCTGTGTATTATCATTCATTTTATTGTTATAAATCAAACGCAAATCCGGAATTAGGCGGTTATTAAGGATTTCCTCTTATTAATAAATACTGAATCGATTATTTGTTTATGAGGCACATTTAGGTAAAACTTGATCGACCTGGGGTTAAAACATCCAGCCTTGGTCTAGCTCAAGTTGGTCGCTGAGCTTGTGACTATAAGACTAATAAAGCAGTAATTTTATTTATATTTTCATAATTTCCAGACTGCTTCGAGAGAATATCGATCGGAGAGCAGCTGCCCCCTGACGCCATCTACCGAAATGTGACTGAACTAACAACACACGAGTGCGAGCAGATCTGCAAGCAAGACAAACAGTGCCAGAGCTATGATTATGGGTACGTATTGTTGAATGTAGGTGGCGCTGCTAGTTATAAAGTTGAATCTGATTATATCCACTGTATGTACATTTGGTGCTCAGTAGAGTGTTTCAATGGTGCTATGGTGCAAAGTGATTGACTTTTAAAGTTAATTATAGCGGGTTCGAATCCCATAAAATTAAAAATTTCAAAGTCTAATAGATTCTACATATTTTAATGTAGAGTTAATTAATTAAATAGCAGCCTCGGTTTTTTGTAATTAATATACCAATGTATAATAAATATGCCCTATGTCATTGTTTCTAGAATGTAATTCTTGTCTTCTTGTGTTTACTGTTCAAATTCTATCAATATCTTTAATTCCAGTGTCGGCGCAAAAGGCAACGCAACCTGCAACCTAAGCAACAATGACGAAAAGTCACTCAAAGAGAAGAGTCTCCTTCTCAAACACCCGGATTATGACGTCTACGTCCGCCGGTTCCAATGCGAACAGTCCCCCCCTTCCCCCATCCAAGGACAGTTCGATGATCCTTCAGATGGACCTGGACCCGCACATAGACCCGTCTTCAGACCTGTTGATGACCAGAAACAGCCTTTTAGTGATGACTACCTAATTTCTGGGGACTTAGAATCTTATGGTGTATCAAGACCAGTGTACAAACCTCAGTATGATGAAAGACCTGATGATTATTCAAATCCTAAACCAGATTTTGATATGGGACCAAGTTATGGTGCACACAAGCCCCAAGATATGCCGTATAGACCTGAAAAACCATCTCAGGGTGGGTCTTTTAAACCAAGGCCGGATCCTCACGATGTTTTACAGCTTGAAGATCCTTATAGACCTAATGATCGGCCAGGATATCCTGTTAATGATTATGATAGGCCAAGACCACCTCCGTATAAGCCAGAAAAGCCTGAGTACCACTACATTGTCAGGCCAAATAGAAAGCCCAGACCTCAGGCAGATACTGGTTATAATAAACCTACAAATGAATATCCTGTTAGACCTGGTTATGGTCAAGAGGACCCTGGTTATACAAAGCCTACTAATGTTTATCCCAGGCCAGGTTATGGTCAGCCCGACCCTGGATATACACCAGCTCAAAGACCATACCCAGATAAAGACTCATACAATCGTCCAAGGCCTGGATACCAGGGACCAGCTGGCGGTTATGGTCAAAACTCCCCATACAACGATAATTCAATTCATGTCGAAATCCACGATCCTCCTAGCTCTTACAAGCCTCCAAAACCAACACTCGGTCAAGGAATCTATGGTTACGGGACCTATTCGAGTCAAAATTCGTATTCGCAGTCGCAAAGCAGTCAATACCAGCATTATGGTTCTGTTGCAGCAGACAGTGGTTATGGTAGCCCCTATAGACCAGATCCTAGGCCTGAAAGACCAGTTTATGGAGAACCTAGTGATACTGGATATGGTGGTGGGTCGAAACCACAAAAACCTAGCAATGATCGACCAAATTATGGTGCTGAAAAACCCTTATACGGGAATGATAGGCCATCATATGGAAATGACAAACCATCTTACGGAAATGACAAACCATTGTATGGTAATAACAGGCCATCCTATGGAAGCGGCAGACCATCAAATGATAGGCCATCATACGGAGCTGAAAAACCAAGCTATGCGAATGATAAGCCTTCGTATGGAAATGACAGGCCATCTTACGGAAATGACAAACCATCGTATGGGAACGACAGACCATCGCATGGGAACGACAGGCCATCATATGGAAGCAACAGACCATCGAATGACAAGCCATCGTATGGAAGTGACAGGCCATCAAACGACAGACCATCGTATGGTGCAGAAAAACCCTCAGCAGACAGTGGTTATGGTTCTAACCCATATAGACCAGATCCTAAGCCAGAACGACCTGGTTATGGTGAACCTAGCGATACCGGCTATGGTGGAGGTTCAAAACCACAAAAACCTATTAATGACAGACCGTCTTACGGTGCTGAAAAACCCACTTATGGTCCTGAAAAACCTGCTTACGGCAACCAAGTTTCCTATGGCAGTAACCATGCATCATTTAGCAGTCAGAGCGCATATGACAGTTACCACGCCAGTTACGGCAATCAATACTATGGTAATAAGCCTTATGGTCAACAAGACTCTGGTTCTGGGTTGCAGAAACCTACCCATGATTATCATAGGCCTTCCTATGGAACTGGGTCTTATGGTGGAAGTCAGGGGGGATACGGTAATAATCAGAGCTTGTATGGCGGTGGACATGGGTTGATTGATAGTGATCAAGGAGCCTATGGGGGACAGGGAGGCTATGGTGGAAGTCAGGGGTCTTATGGAAGTAGCCAAGGATATGGGAGTGGGTCTTATGGTGGAACACAAGGGTCTTACGGGGGAAGTCAAGGGTCCTATGGCAGTAATTACGGTTCTTATGGAGGCTCTCAAGCATCATATGGAACCACCCAATCTTCACAAAGCAGTAGTAGTAACTCTTACGGAAGCCACGGAACTTTTGGCAATCAAAATGATTTTAACAGTGGATCTTATGGTGGAAGCCAGGGGTCATATGGAGGAACTTCAGGGTCTTATGGCAGCAGTCAGGGGTCTTATGGAAGCAGTGCTGGGTCCTATGGGTCTCAGGGGTCTTATGGAACTCAAAATGATCAGAATCGACCTACATATGGTAGTAGACCATCTAATAATAAGCCTGCTTATGGCAAGCCGCAGAAACCGAAGCCTTCTTATGGAAATGATGACGCTGATATAGGTAAGACTCGTCGTTTACTATAAACCTAAATTTCCACAGACGTAAAAAATATCGCAATGGGATTTTATTGCGCCCTGGATTTTCAACTCTCGGTGTATTTCAAATCCATAAGTAACATGATAATATTTACATAATGTATGCTAATATTTAAAATAATAATATGTATAATTTATAAGAAAAAATAAGCAAAAAAAATCATAGGACATCAAAAAATAAGTCCGCATCGCTGTCAACAGGAACAGTGCCCAAAAGGCTGGCAGCATTGCCACGTTGTATGGCGATGATAACTCTTTGGCCAAGAAATAGGCCAGCCCTCTGGTCACGTGAAGAGTCGACTAACCGCTTGGCGATATCTCGAAAAATCAAGTGGGCACTCGGACCTCATGGCCCTATAGTGTTTCAACCCCAAACGGCTCGAACATATAACTCCCAATCAGGTTGGAATATGTTCGCCGTTTGAGGTTTTCTGCACCTACAGCAGCCGCCACAGCACAGCCCACCGTGCTAGGAAGATAGGATGGTGCAAGGGTGTCGACACATGTTGCATGCCTCACTAAAGGTCGGCCTAACTTTCAGGGCATTATGGTCATTCCGTCTGGTCTCTTCCCATCGTCGCGCGCCAGGCCGTTGGGTTCTAAAACAGCTGGCACCCCGGCACTCTCAGTGTTGTGTCTAGCGCTGAAAATATAACAGAGCGCATCTCAGCTCTTCGAAAAACCACACAGTTGGATTTTCAATTCTTGACGCTAAACAGTGCGTCGAAAATACAAAATCGCGACCGTGTGAGCCTGGTTTTAAAGTTAGTAACACCTATCGTGGACCACAACGTTGTATATGAAATAAATATTATTTATATTTAATATTTATATAGTTATCAAAATTAGGTCTTTGTTGAGCACACACATTGTAGAAGCTATTTTCAATATTGTAATTGTCAAAATGATGGGTACATCCATATTAATATTATAAATTCGGAAGTAACTCTGTCTGTCAGTATAGAACCGTACGTATTTATTGTATGTAACCTTTTTACGCCTAAACCACTGAACAGATTTCGATAAAATTTGGCAGAGAGTTAGATTGCATCCCGGAGAAGGACATAGGACAGTTTATATCCCGATATTCCCACAGGATTGACACTTAGGCGGATGAAACCGCGCTGCTAGTCACAAATATTTGTTGGGTCTTGCCCAGAAAATTGATATTTTTCTTTATTAAAAAAAACAAAAATAAATAACGCGTAAGAGGCCAAAAACACTGCAGTGAAGTTTCCAAAATAAAGTGGTTAATATTAAAAAAAATCGCTCTGGTTTACATAAGCTACAAAATTAAGTTACATTAATTTCCTACAGGTTACGGAAAACCACCAGCATTCGACGAAAACCGACCCGACTACATCAACCCAGACGAACCAGGCTACGACAGCGACCCAGACAAACCAGCATACGGTAACGAAAAACCGAACACTACTGGGTACGGAAAACCGAATGTCAGACCGGTTTATGAGTATGAACTGGACAAGCCTGGGAATGTGCCTAGTTATATAGCAAGACCTGGTGGAGAAGTGGTGACTTCTAGACCAATGGCGGTCAGTGAATATGAAGCTGCTTACGGCAGGAATCCTGGGAAGGAGATTTATAAGGGTGAGCGATTTTTGTGTTTATTTTAAGTTGGACATACGACAGACAAGCTCAAAAGTCTGTCAACCAGTCTTAGCAAGGGGTAACTGGGTTGTGGAGGTCAGATAGGGACTCGCTGCATGTAAAACATTGTTATTCAGCTGCATCTGGTTAGACTAGAAGTCGACCCCAACATTGTTGGTTGTTCAAAGAGATGTCAGCATCATTTGAAGGGGCCCGGCAAGGCCGAAGCCTGCCGGGTCAGCGGGATTGTTCGAAAGGGTTACCGCTGGCCCGGTACATAAAGGGCTAAGGAAGGAACACGGGCTGGTTTTAGTCAGTAAGAGTCTGACACTCCCTTCCGCTCCACCCAGAGCGGGAGGGGTCATTTGATGATTTACCATCCTGAAAAAAAAAAAACATTGTTGGAAAAAGGCTAGGCAGATGATGATGATACGTTGGAAGATTGAAAAGGATTATGTACAGCAGTAGAATGCTTGAGGATGACGATAATTATGACTGTATGAATGGCTCAGTGACTAAACAATCAGATTCAGATTCAGATTCTTTATTTGTTAACATAGGTGGTTACAAATAGGTGTTACATTTTCATATGCGCTCTATGTTTTGCCATTTGGCGTACAAATATGATCATCAATTTTACATTTAATTATTAATTATCTATTTTACTACGGGTTGAGAGTTTAATTCCCGCTTCAAAGCAAATAAAGTATTTGTATGGTTTACAGCCAGGCTATTCTGTAAAAATCTCACCCTGGAAACTGAGCCGGCATTCCACCTGACGCTAGGGATGACAATGTTGCCAGCTCACTTTAAGCTCACTTTCCCTGTTTTCACGGAGAGATTTTTATGAAATACACCGGCAGATACATATACAGTACCTACCCGGCGATAAATATTGCACATCGACCTTTACCTTTTTTTTGTATTTTATACAAAGAATAAAAATAATTATCAAAAGAAGCAAATCATAATTGTTTTAACAGCTCCTAATAGATACCCGACTGTTTGTATTTCGTGCGTACCTACTGTTTGTATAGGTTTTAAATGGTCACTAGGGAGTGAAAGGTGCACTTACTACCTAGTAAGTGCACCTTTCACTCCCTAGTGACCATTTAAAATCTAGTAACTCACTTTAACCAATTCAAAAATACTTTCCATAGGCTGACCAATATTACGTTTATGCGGTCTCCTGTAAAATTTAATTTTAAGTCCTTACTAGGTTTTCAAATGGGGCAGCCGTCGTGTGACTAAATTATGAATATACATGTAAATGGATGGACAGAAAGAGGAAGGCCACAGAAATGATGAATGGACTGTATAAGGAATGATATGAAAGAGAAGCGATTGAATGATAGCGTTTATATCGATGCTTAAATATATCTCCTTTTATGTAAGTTTAAAACGCTGGTGTTTTTGTATTTGGTAGAGACCTTCTAGGTTAGCAAGATTATGCAATAAAAGGATTTTTGTAAAAAGTGTCCCTTACTAGGTTTTGCAATTGGACAGCCGTTAGATTTATAGTTTTACTATAAAATGATAAATATTATATTTGTTTATATCTGTCTGTGTGTATATACAGTAATGGTTATTGGTAATGTTCTTCGGAAAAGTCAGGTGCGTAGTCCTACTCGCAACCGGCTTGGTGTATGACCAGAGGAGCAATTGTCGTAATTTTAAGAACGTTCACAATCTGGGGGCTTACTCTCCAAACTAATTTTAATTCCAATGAGATGCCAATATGATTCCAATGTTAATTTTACAGTCACGTGATTCGGTACTCTTGAAAACAATATTGTCAACAATTACCCCACGCCAAGCCCGAACCCAATTCCACTTAGTTCTCCAAAATGGACACCCAATCTAAAAATCATTTGGCGCTAGCATCAAACTCAAGAGTACGGAGGGTTTTCGTGAAAATTTACGACACCAGTTGGCACCACTGTGACAAGAGGTCTTCCAATATAAAATATATGA
Source organism: Luperina testacea (assembly GCA_927399505.1). NCBI lineage: Eukaryota > Metazoa > Arthropoda > Insecta > Lepidoptera > Noctuidae > Luperina > Luperina testacea. The sequence goes on from OV656782.1 coordinate 4,852,930, forward strand.
TGACGTTCATCATTCGATTCATTCATTCGTTCATCATTCAGTCATGACTAAAGAAAATGTAGGCTCTTTGACAGATATCTGGACCTGACGTGTCAGTGCTGCCACCTGGCGAACGTCATTTCAGAAAACCCTCATTCCAATGTCGATCTATCGGAATTAAATTTAAGAGTAAGCACCCTGATCTGTCTTGATCCGTCAAAAATACCTCTAATATCCCTACATTTTTGACAAGTTTTTGACATTGATGATCGCTGAGATGATATTGCGAGTAGATTTTGCACGTTTTGAATTATGGGAATTGGCCATCCGATGAATGTATGTAAAGGAGACAATAGGAGTATGTAAGGTTCGTAGCAGGTGGCGTTCTGTAGTTTCTGACTACCCCCATGGATAGAAGGTGTGAGTTTATGTTATGTATTTCTGTAAATTGGCAAGAAAAACACCTTACATTAAAACTAGATGAGTTCGGTGTTTTCTATCCTACTACTCTGAGAAGAAAGACCAAAACAAACTCAGAGGTCACAGTCTCTTATGGGGAGACAACAATACGAGAATAAATAAAAATACTGGCAATATTAAGCGAATAAAAAAAATTAACGAACTTACTAGTAGTGATGGGTAGACTGTGTGGTTATGTCGATCTTTGACCGGTTATAGTGACTAAACTATTGGATATATTAGATTTAAGGGGCTTAGAGGACCTAAACACAAAAAACGCAAGTTTTAGAAACAATAAAAGTAGGTATATGATCGACTACAGTAAACAAAATCAGAAAAAATATATGATATTCTTCGTGATATATGGTATATATATATAGGTAGATAATGTTTTGAATTTTTTTTATTTTTTATACGATAGAAAAAAATCATGAAGATACCTCTAAAAACTTTCTTTTTACAATAAAAACCATACTATATTAGTATGGTTTTTATTGTAAAAAGAAAGTTTTGATACAATCATTCTGATTTTTTGTCAGATTATTGATCATCATCATCAGCCTATAATGTTCCCACTGCTGGGACACAGGCCTCCTCTCAGTGAGAGGTCTCAGTGAGAGGGAGTGGGCCGTAATCCACCACGCGGGCCCAGTGCGGGTTGGTAGATGTCACATGTCTTCGAATTTTTGGTTCTAGGACATGCCGGTTTCCTCACGATGTTTTCCTTCACCGTTTTGTGAGCAGTGGTGATGAAATAATTTACACAAAGTAAAGCGCCTGTCTGGGTTCGAACCAACGACCTACAACTCGTAAGTCGCGGTCGTTACCACTTGGCCATCACTGCAGATTATTGATCATAATGATACAATCATTCTGATTTTTTGTCAGATTATTCTACAAGCAACATACTAATAGACTAGTGTTTTAATTTTTTCGTCCAAACAATAGATTTTTTGTAATTAAATAATTGCTTCATATTTTGCAATAAATTACCAGCGTTGTGTCATATCGCGCTTCTCTTTCTTTTCTATGCAGTCCGACAGTGACCGCGCTTTAGCTCATGTAAGCCCCTTAATGTTTGCGTCTCAGTCTTCAAACGTCATTAGATCTAAAAAGTTAAAAAATATTGTCTTTATCGTCGTGGGGACAAAGTATTTCTGACCCGGTCTTAAAAAGTAATAGTTAAAGATCGGAGAATCGGTCATTTTTTGAGGCTGTGTCTTATGATTGTTAAAATAAACAGCCTTTTGTAAAACAATGCTTGTTAACTTTATCGTAGTTTGAAAGCATAAGATTTTGTTTTACAATATCTTGCTATCTTTAGGCTATGAAAATCCATCCGTTAGTCCGTTAAGAACGTTTATACAGAAAGTAGGCAACGTCGCAAATAGCTGTCAAATATTTCGCTGTTTAGATTAATTTGTCAATATTACTGTATGAAAATAAGAAATATGGCTAACTAATGAACTAGAATATTGATTATGAAATGCAATAATTAATATCGTAACACCGAATATTTAGTTTTAGATGTAAAAAAAAGTATTTGGAAACTTTACAAATGCCTTTTTTACACCTAAAACGGTTATAACATCAAATTCAGTGTTTTAATTGCAATTCATTATTAATATTCTAGTTCATTAGTTAGCCATATTTCTTATTTTCATACATTAATATTGACAAATTAATCAAAACAGGGAAATATTTGACAGCTGTTTGCGACGTTGCCCACTTTCTGTATACGCCCTCTTAAGGCTACTTCAGAAGCCGAACTTAACTCACCGATATATGCAGCCGTGGTGCTAATATTATAATCAGAAGTAAGTCATGTAAGAACATTAGATAATCTAAAACCTAACACACAAAATTTGATGAACCCATAACTCCATTTAACAATCAAAACCGACCATGGGATAGTAAGGTCATGAAACTACAAACATTCAGATGCAAATGATATTAATCCATGATGGCGGCGAAAAACAATGGAAGCCCGACCCGAGGTTGAAAGTGACGCATTTTGGGCATTTACAAAAGGTCATTATTATGGTAACTGGCCTTAGTTTTGATGTGGATCATATTAAATAGCATGTAATGGGTAAATTAGGTGGTGATGTATTTCCCGAATGCATTAGAGTGCTGCTGTCAACACCACGGTCAACTTCGCGAGATGTATTTTTAGGTCTGGTTACGGCGACGAAATTTCTCCTAAACCTTACTTATTGTTGTGAAAGTTTGTGAAGATGTACCTAGACACTCGTAGGATTTGATTCGCACACAGATACACCATGTCTTGGATTAATATATTATTGAATACTTTTATCCGGCTACGTTAAGAAGTTCACCTAGGGTATGTGTTAATCTTTGGAAAAGGTACAGACGCCAGCATATCAAGCTACCCGAAACTGTTAAATATTCTCAATCAACTTTGAACCTTATGCTTTAGTGATAACGTTGAAAATCTATTACAGAAATTTGACAGATTGTAGTAGCTTGATGTGCTGGCGTCTGTACAAAGGTGAAAGCGTAACCTGCAGGGTCTATCAGAAAAAAAAAATGTGTTTAAGGGGCTTACATGACCTAAAGCGCGGTCACTGTCAGACTGGATAGAAAAGAAAGAGAAGCGCGATGATACAACGCTGGTAATTTATTGCAAAATATGAAGCCATTATTTAATTACAAAAAATCAATTGTTTGGACAAAAAAATGAAAACACTAAACCCCTGTAACACAAAAGTTTCTCGAAGTTAGTAGTTTCACTTAGTTACATCCTTACTAGGTAAGTGGGCCTAACTGAAATATACGACTATATGACGAAAGATGAGACTTGACCCCGCCTCCCCCGCTCTTTCCGCCGCCCCTATGACGTCCGGTCCCGTCCCGCACTCAGACCTCATACCGCTAAAGATACCTAAAATCGTGTACTGCGCATGTCAAACCACGTGGTGTGTCAAGTCTCATCTTTCGTGGCACGCATTGTATTACCTACTACAACAGACGAGAAAATAGTTAAACTGCAATATGACATTGACATTACAGCCCATGCCGAAACGGAAAAAGACCGTAAAGATAATGCTTAAATTCCGCGAACCCATATCATAATTGTGTTTAAACCATGTCATGCGCACATAGATGTTTAGCCGCCATGATGGTCATATGAAGGCTAATCGTATTATGTCATTTGAAGCTTTTTGTGGTGATCCAAGTGGTACATCCTTTGGGCAATTAAGCGTTATGCTTGTGGGTGGGATCATGCTTAGATGGGTAAGGGTTTGAATGGACTTTGTTTACAAAAAAACTTTTTTACAAAAAAAAAAAAAAACCGACTTCCACTTTTGTAATTTTTTTTAAATTTTTCACTTGTTAGTTGTACTTACCTACCCCACACAAATATAACACTACTTGCTATGTGAATATCAGTGACAGGACGCTATTGAACACATCTGCCTACCCCTTTAAAGGGTACAGGCGTGATGTTATGTTGTGTGATTGCGTAAACAATGCATATATAATTATATGCGATAGCAGCAATCGCGGTTGATTTGCTGGCATTTATTGAAGAGTTCCGCTGTCTGTCTCCGAAACTCATCATCAGATCTTTATGAAATTTAAATGGGACCATTTCGAAACAAACCTCTTTAGAAAAAAAAAAGAATTTTGCAAATCAGTGTATATATGACGGAGTTATGCCCGAACATACATAAAAAAACACTTCGCATTTATAATACTAGTATGGATCTATCTGCCTTTTCATCTAACAAATTGAAACACAACATATAAAAAATCTCTTTGGTGGTATCGTTAGGTCAGGTGGTAGCAGTACCCATAACAAGCTTTTCTACAAGGAGCCGCAAAGGCGGGAATCAGTGTTACAGAACTTGGCAAGAATATATTAATAACTATTTGTCTCGGTGGAACGCAGAGCTAAGAGGCTCATTGGCGACGTAAAACTGGTGAATGCCAAGCTTCTCAGCTTGGCTCATCGCCGCAAGGTTGCCTGCTTGTCTGTCTTCTACAGTCTGTACTTCGGTGAGTGTGCCCAAGAACTCCACGACCTCATTCCACCGGCCCCCTTCTACCTTCGGACATCCAAACGCACTGCAAGTTATCATCCCTGCCTAGTTGCTATTCCACCAATTCGCACTAAGCGTTTTCAAATGTCCTTTATAATGCGCACAGCAAAAGAGTGGAACTGTCTACCTGCGTTTGTGTTTCCGAGTGCATACAACCCAAATCTCTACAAAGTAAGAGTGAACAGGCTTCTTCTGGGTAAGCTCATTCCATCGTAGACTTTGTCTGTGTCATCTCTGACCTAGATTAGAGTCAAGAGCAAACCCATTTCAAATAAAAAAAAAAAACTAGCCTTGCCAAATTCTGCAACTTCCAAATTCAGCCTTAGATTTTTACGGTCTGTTATGACACTTTACCCTTATTTTTTTCCTCAGCAGTCAGCATGAACTATATACTGCCCAGGCCCCTAGAGTGCGCTAGACGTACCTCAGCATAGTTTTACATGGTGGTGGTGGCTCATAATTAAATGCATTAAATTTTCCGCATATATTCCGAAGGTCGTTTCCATAGTCATAGTTATGTTGTATATCATCTCGTGTCCGGCCGATACCTTAAGTTTTTACTCAATAATAGCACATAATGGAAGGTCTAAACAATTTGCCCAGGCCTACTGTTTGCAATTTACTATGGGGTGCGGAGCAAGTTATAAGCAAAGTAATCAAAATTGCTCGGCTGGGCAGCGTTCGGGAAGCTACGCAATATCTTCTCGTCCCACATACAGCAGTGTCTCAAAACGAAGGTCTTTGATCAGTGCGTGTTGCCAGTGATGACTTATGGCACTGAAACGTGGTCGCTCACAATAGGCCTTATAAGAAGGCTAAAAGTCACCCAAAGGGCAATAGAGAGGGCTATGCTTAGAGTTTCCCTGCGTGATCGAATCAGGAATGAGGAGATTCGAAGGAGAACCAAGGTAACCGACACAGCCCGAAGAATTGCCAAACTTAAGTGGCAGTGGGCAGGGCACATTGCTCACAGAACAGATGGCCGAAAGGGCCGAAAGGTTCTGTAGTGGCGACCGCGTATCGGAAGACGTAGCGTTGGAAGGCCTCCCACAAGCACAGAACTGGTTGAAGTGGAGATGCTCAGGTCTGTTCACTCTTACTTTGAAGAGATTCGGGTTGTATGTACTCGGAAACACAAACGCAGGTAGAGAGTTTCACTCTTTTGCTGTGCGCATTATAAAGGACATTTGAAAACGCTTAGTGCGAATTGGTGGAATAGCAACTAGGCAGGGATGGTAACTTGCAGTGCGTCTGGATGTCCGAAGGTAGAAGGGGGCCGGTTGAATGAGGTCGTGGAGAAATATAATAAATAATTTTTATATATTGCTATACCCAAGGCAGCAGTAAACGTCTTTCGGCTGAAATGATGATACCCAAGCCCAGTTGAAGCCCATAAGATGGATATTTTCTACAGCGGCTTTCATACGTATCATACCTCCATGTACAAACTCTCACTCTCTCTCTACCGCTAAGCCATAACGTGACCTTTTTGTTGGGTACTATTGCAATTATAAACACTTCTTCAATGTATTCAACTTCCTGTCTAACGTTGGCTAAGTTGAATGCCTAGATGATGCAGGTTTCAGTAGTGAGATCACTTTCCAATGTGATGTGATGGGGTGGTGGGCCGTCAGATGCGAAACTCCTCCAAATAGTCGCTTCATCTTCCTCTTTAAGCCAAACCTTTACAAGATAGAGATCAGATATCAAGATTCTTTGAATCATTGTGTACAAAACTTATTGTTAATGTTATATCATACAGCCATTTGAGGTGGCCTTCGCCATTGTCTTTTGTTTTAAAAATCTATAAAAAATTTAAGAAGTCTTCATATAAAATTTGGATAGAGTTGTTTTCATGGTGAGTTGAGAAAATAATAAATCTTGTAGCTGTTAATACCTATGTAGCATGATCAGCCTATGGTGTTCCCACTGCTGGGACATAGACCTTCTCTCTTGTGAGAGGGAGTGGGCCGTAATCCACCACGTGAGCCCAGAATCTATGAATCATAATATGGCGAAGACAGTCCGTGTTTTTCTTTTTTTGCTGCACTACGTAGGTATAATAAAAGAGATTGGGATTGGATTTAGATTGGATTGATTGGTATTTTAGCACAGACAAAAAAAAATTACTGAAAAATCCGTCACCAATGGGATTTGATACGATTAACTTAACAGTTAACTGTCCATTATTATTAATAATGTTATCCTTTTATGATTCTGCCAAAGTGTCCTTTTTAGCCCCCCTGATCAGTATCACTATCAAAAACTAGAGGAGTAATTCCCATATTTTTGAGAACGGTAGCATACTAACTTCAGTCTCAATCCGTCAAAAATACGTCTAACCTTCCATTTTTGACAATGATTGTCGCTTGGATAAACTTTCAACCAGGTTTTCGCCATACAAAGTGACAATGCTGCCAACCTTTTGGGCACATTTCCTGTTGACAGCGATGCGGACGAATTTTTTGATGCCCTATGATTATTTTGCTTATTTTTGAAGTGAAAACTTCTTTAGCGGCGTTGTACACTTTTTTGTAATAGATAAAAAAATGTTAAACTCGCGTCGGGACACGTGACCTGATCGAAAATTCGTAAGACGGATGGCCGTAGCCGGTACCGGGCGTGTTTTGTTTATAAGACGATTCACAAAATACACACGTAATTCTTCAAGTTTTCACTTCTGGCACTCCCGGAGTGCCACTTATTTTTTTAATATAAATGTACATATTATTATTATTTTAAATACCAGGTTTTGAATGTTTCTGAATACGGGAATTGCGGGCTGATTTTTCTAACGCCAGATATTTTTATTGGAGGAACAACTTTGAATTTTTGACAGTTTTTGACAGACTCTCAGACGTCAATTTTATTCCACGAATAAAAATAATGTATCGATTGAAAAATAAGCCCTTAGACGACGACAATGGCAACTTGTTTCAGCATAACGACGCCTTAGAGTGAAAACCTCGTAAGTGTAAAAGAAGTAAATTTCAGAAGCAAGAAAGAACTGCGTGCTGTAAAATTTTTGTACGGCGTCTTCTATGTTTTTTTTATCGACTTCAAAAAAGGAGGTTCTGTATTCTTATTAATTAATATAGAAATTTAACCCGCTTTTATATCCAGAACTGTTCGATACTATAAGATTTTCCGAAATGCATAAAATGCTACTTACATTCCCGAGGTTTTCACTCTAAGGCGACAATAAAGAAAGTCTTCTTTACTTTCCGTCCTACATTTTAGATTCATATTACATATTCTATATTTAAAAATTTAAACAAAAAATAAACAAAACAGAATCGCTCGATCTAAATTTACGAGTCGGTAGTTCACAAAAATTCTACAGAATGATGTAAGAGTGAAGTGTTATCATTTATCTTGTCCATTGTGCTGAAGCCTTGGCTTTCGACGGCACAATGATAGGAAGACTTGGTCTTAAGTGGCAAGGGTATCTACTATTGAGTTATTATTCTAATGGTTTATAATTATTTAGAAAAAAAAGAACTAAAATTTGGGAGACGAATTTGAGTTGTTTTTCAAATGGATTTTATTTTAGAAAAAAAATACTGGAATTTGTGATGTATTGTTTCAGAAGTCAGTGACATGAAAACCAAAAAGTCAATTCAATATACGAGTTATAGAGTGCGTGAGCAGGGAACTAAGAGATTATGCATTTCAGAAACTTGTTCAGATTGCTTCGGGAAACATACTAAAATTCTAAAATTCATTGACAACTAAAGGCTCCTTCAAACAGGCGCGACACGCGATAAAATCGCGCGCGACACAAAGGCTCCGCAAGTCGCGCAACGAGCGGTGCCTTTGTGTCGCGCGCGATTCGCGTCGCACGTCGCGTCTGTTTGCAGGTGCCTTAAAAGTAGGAAAATCAAAGACACCGGGAAAAAAACTATAGATAATAACAGCGTTAAAGAAAAAAAATTAAAGCAGTTAGTTTTTGGTATTATTAAGATTCGCGTCGCACTTCGCGCCTATTTGCAGGAGCCTTAAAAGTAGGAAAATCAAAGACATCTGGGAAAAAAAATCTAGTGGTAATAACAAAGTTTAAGAAAAAAATAAAAATTTAAAGCAGTTAGTTTTTAGTATTATTACGCCTTTACATTCTGATAGCTTATTCAATTGCATTTTTTGTCGTATCTCATCAAAGTTCAAGTCAAATCGTCGAAACTAATCGGGTACTATCAGGTATCAGGCATAAGTTTTCGTTTCTAGTCACTCGGAAGCCTACTCAAGTCGAAATCATGCCACAAACACAAACTGATTCGGTTGGTTTTTGATACGTACTTATTTTAGGTAATTTATTTATTTATTTATTGATTATTTGATTGATTTATTATTTGATTTATTGATTTATTTGATGGATTGATATTTATTTATTGATTTATTAGTAACGTTCTTCTGAAAGGTCAGGTGCAAAGTGCTCGCAACCGGCGGCGTGTGTGTAATTGTGTATGAACGCAAAAAAAGTATTTAAATATCATAGCAAGTCGCGTGCTGACTTCTGCGTACTTCTATGGTAAAAAGTCGTCAGTTTATGAAAGTGTGTATGTATGATAGCTGACATGAGATTTATCATGGGGTTTTGCGGTAAATAACTAAGAGATTCCATTGTCAAACGGACAAATTGTTTATTAAGACGATTGTCTATCGTATCCATCAAGGATGAATGTTTTAAAAGCTTAGTCTCATTGTTTTGAAGAAAAAAAAAACGTTAAGTTTGTTCTTGAAACTTTATCATGGTTCCGTAAGAGTTATCTTTTATACAGGATGTAAAAAGACCCATCACATAGTCGTCAACTACGCATTCTGTACATCACATCATGTAACATTGCACAACAGCAAAGACTATCAACAGTTATTCCTGGGAAACGATTTTTATTTTTGGTGTGAAAATTTGCTGTTTGCAGTAGTGCGCAATGTAACACACTTAAAAAAAGTGTCTTTTTATATCTGTTGTAGTTGTTTTCTACTTATTTTTCTCATGAAGTAGGTAGTGAGCCTAGACATAACGCTTTATTGATATTTTAACTATTTTGTTACAGTTATCTGAGCAAATAGTGATCTAAATACAGAGGCTGAGGCTGAATGAGTAGCGTCAGTTGTCAGACTGTGGTATACTAGTTTATTTGTGTTTTTTTTTTAATAACTTGGATTTATACTCTGAGTGCAATTAGGATCTACAAGGTGGGGTCAAAGTAGGTAATGATATAATGTAAATGTGCCATTTTTTTGCTAATGGCGTTATAATATCATTGTTATTTTAAGAATGTTCACAGTCTGATCTCAGACTCAATCTGTCAAAAATAGGACCTACCTCCATTTTTTGATTTCATGATTTCCCTACATTTTTTTACGTATTTTTTGACATTTAGTTTGTCGCCAAGAAGGACTGCGACTAAATTTTGAACCTTTTAAATTACGAGAATTGACCTGCTGATCTCAGTTTCGATCTGTGAAAAATACCTCCGATTTCGCTACATTTTTGACAAGTTTTTGACATTGATGGTCGCTGAGATGACATTGCGACTAGATTTTGAACGCTTTTACTACGACTAGAAAGTCAGACACGCATTATGTCGTGTTTTCTAGTAAACTGTCATGTTTCACTTCGTTTTTCAATCTCCCTCACGAACCCCTAACAAATAAATTGCTTTTAAAACGTCAGTACATTAGAACAGTCTTTACCGGATACCCACAATTTGTTGAATTACACGGAAGACTTTGGTTTCGACGGCTGAGCTCTGACGTTCTTTGTGCATCCATCTTGGATTAGCATTGTCTTTGCCACTATGGAGAATGACAGAAGTATTTGAATTTGAAATTTTAATTGTTTAGTAGAAATAATGTGCCTGTTAATTTGTATGAGGCCGCTAAGTGGGGCCTGGTGGCCTTACAGGTCACGTGTGTGTCTTTACAGCTCACGTGTGTGTCCTTACAGGTCACGTATATGTCCTTACAGGTCACGTGTATGTCCTTACAGGTCACGTGTGTGTCCTTACAGGTCATGTCACATGTTGCGCTCACCCCAAATAGAGTGGTATAAGGGCAGTAGAATGATGATGACCCTATGAATCATGATGGCCATTTTATGCAAACTTTAATAAACGGAATGAGTTTTACAGAAAACTTACATCAAAAGCGAGGATTACCCAGCTCAGCACTAACAAAACAGCTTAGCAAACAATATTTCGTGTTGTTATGTTGTGTTTTTTTTTCGTGATGTTATGTTATGTTGTTTTTTTCGTGATGTTATTTTATTCATAACATCACGCCTTGTTTTTCCGAAGGATTAGGTAGGTAGGGGTATACCTAGACCCACATTTCTCCAATTATGTTTAAGTTTCCAAGTCTTTATTATTTCAAGGATGAATTATTTTCGTGACTATAAATCCAAATCGAATACTAATGAGAATAAATCACTTATTTTTAACAAGATTTTGTGCATAACCATCTAAACCACCCAAAAACCACAAATTGCGTGCATTAATTTATGAAACCATTATAAAAACACCATGATATTATGTTAAATATTCTCATGGGAGGTACAATGGTAGGATATGTTAGGCTTTTTGCCTCAAATAATCCTTTTTTAGAGACAATAGGTCGGCTGCCAAAGTTATCAGATGTAATGAACACGACGTTGGGTCTTTGTGGATATGACTTTTTAATATAAATAATAATCTAATTAGCCTGTATTGTCCCTCTGCAAAGCAAAAGCCTCCATCGCCCTTTTCCACAAAAAAAACAGTGGCACTCCGGGAGTACCGACAAAGTGAAAACAAAACAAAACACAAACAGAATACTTCGCCATCACTCACTGACATATCGGATATACATTAAACCGAGTACATCCCGAGGACAGCCGAACACATCTGAAGCGGTCGTCTTATAAACAAAACACGCGTGGTGTCGCTTACGGTAACAGAGGCGCGAGTTTAATGTTTTTTGTATTACGTACGGATCTGCCCTTTATCGTGCATTACTGAAATTGCACGTGATTTAAACGAAGTCCAAACCAATCATATATTTCGTTGATTGTTACTCAATGACGCCAAACCGGCTTATCAGAATTGAATTGTGTAATTGGGGCTAATGAGCCATTTTATTTTAGCAATTTAATTATTTTAGTAAGTAAACCTTGTATGGGCCACTCAATGATGCAGGCCCTACAACAAAAAAGATAAAGACAACTATAAAAGTGATTATGAAAAATAATAGAGTACCTAAAGGTGCTCTACGTGTACTGTACGTGAAGCGTATATACAACACCACGTCCTCCTATTTACGTTATTTTCAAAAGGTTTAAATTTTTACCGTCTTTTTAGGAACTTTAATTTTCTCCAATTATCATTCTATCAACACCTACCTAATCTACCTATAGGGTTCTATACTATAGAGCTTCATCTATCTCTAACAATGTTGCATTACCATAATATGCCATTGTTAATCGAAAAGTCTTATCCACACAATTCTATCCTCAATTTTCCATTCACATATAAGCTTATAGCAGACAATGCCTCTGTTCAGTTGCACTATGTTACGCGGCGCGATCTCATTGACCCATAAACAAACATTCATGCATATTTTAAAACAAAAACTCGTTAATTTTCAACAATTATTTAATTAATAAAACGATAGAAGTTGTTATTCAATTAATAATGTCATAAAATAACAATTGAAACACAATATTCTAATTTTAAAATTATGTTATGATTAAATTTTGAATTAATTTGAAATTGGAATAAGAGTGGGTGTATATAAGTTAAATTGAATAAAATAAAATTACGTTGTTTATGCAATTAATAACAATTATGAATTGTTGTAATAAAAGTGAAGTGTGTAAAGGTGCATGTATTGGATTTATTGGATGATGCAAATGAAAAAGTGCTGTGAAAATGAATTTGTGGACTACAATATTTTTGTTTTGTCATTTTGTGTGTGTTGCGATTGGATCCAGAGTTATACTCGTGGAGAATGCACCAAGTACGTACATTAGCTATCATCTCTACTGATAATAATGCTGAAGAGTTTGTTTGAACACGATAATCTCTGGAACTACCAGCCGGATTTTTTTTGCATTTGATAGCATAATTCTTGAGGGAGGGTATGTAACAACATACAAAAACATACACGAAAAAAAAAACGAAGTCAAAGAGCGGGCAGGCGATGCGATGCGACGTGGTGGGTCGGGGAACAAGAAATTTCACACGGAGGAAGTCGCGGGTAGAAGCTAGTAGTATTGTAAATTCAAAAGTAACTTTGTATATAGGTTACCTTTTCACGGCTAAAGGCTCCTTCAAACAGGCGCGACGCGCGACGCGACACAAAGGCACTGCTCGTTGCGCGACTTGCGGTGCCTTTGTGTCGCGCGCGATTTTATCGCGTGTCACGCCTGTTTGAAGGAGCCTTTAACCACTGAACGGGTATCGATAAGGCTAGGAGATAGATGGCAACCTGGGGAAGGATGTAGGCTCCTTTTTGACCCAGTAGTACGTTTTCGTGGGATAAGTTCCGGCATCCACGCGAGCGAAGCCACGGGCTGAAGCTAGTTCAATATATTGTTAAATTCTTAGACCATCATATTATAATTGATCGCTGATATTTTCAGCCGCACAGTTCGATCGATCAGGTTAAGCTATGCTTGTCGCGGTTAGTCTGTGGATGGGTAACCATTTTTACATACCGAGACCTTTTCGTGCCTTGGAAAGCACGTTAAGCCGTTGGTTCCGGCTGTCATTCGTGGATATGTGACAGTCGTTACGGGTAGTCATAAGCCCGAAAATCTGACAAACAGTCTTACCAAGAGATATCGTATCACCCAGTAACTGGGTTGTGAAGGTCAGGTAGGCATTCGCTCCATGTAAAATATTGGTACAGTACCCGGCGATAAATATTGCACATCCACCTTTACCTTTTTTTGTATTTCATACAAAGAATTAAAATAATTATCAAAAGAAGCAAATCATAATTGTTTTAACAGCTCCTAATAGATACCGGACTGTTTGTAATTCGTGCGACAGAGATAACGCTCTACGAAGCCGAAATTAGCCGATTGTCTCTTTCCAAAGGTCGATGTGCAATATTTATCGCCGGGTACTGTATTTAGGTGCATCCAGTTAGACTGGAAACCGACCCTAACATAATATAGTTGGGAAAAGACTAGGCAGACTATGACTATGACGAAAATAACATTACATATTTGAACATTTTTTATCCTTAACATATTGTATAGTCCCAATGTTGGGCAAAGGTCCCCCCATATTTTCACATTTCTTTGTGCTGTGCCTTCTCCGTCCAATAGGTTAAAACCGAGTCCAAATCATCACGTCAGTGTTTTTTGCGGCCTGCCTCGGTGACTACGTCGCGTTGAGCATTTTTTGAGATAGGAATAAACTATTAAACTCGCGCCTCTGTTACCGTAAGCGACACCGCGCGCGTTTTGTTTTTAAGACGATTAAAAAAAAAATGCTTCGGATGTGTTCGGCTGTCCTTGGGATGTACAGACAACAGCACATCAAGCTACTACAATCTGTCAAATTTCTTTGATAGATTTTCAGCTTTATCACTAAAGCATAAGATTCAAAGTTGATTGGGAAAATTTGACAGTTTCGGGTAGCTTGATGTGCTGGCGTCTGTACTTACTCGGTTTTAATGTATATCCGATATGTTAGTGAGTGATGGCAAAGTATTCTGTTTGTGTTTTCACTTCTGTCGGCACTCCAGCCGGTCGATTCTGTAAAAATCTCACCGTGAAAACTTAGGTGATGTGAATTTGTTTTTGCTAGGAATTGACACTATTGATAGCTCACTCCACGCTCACTTCACCTAAGTTTTCACGGTGAGATGGTTACAGCATCGCACTGCAGGAGTGCCACTGTTTTTTTTTTTGTTGGGCTCTTATCAAATAACTTCTCCCGCTCTGGGTGGAGCGGGAGGGCGTGTCAAACTTTTATTGACTAAAACCCCGCCGTGTTCCTTCAGTTGCCTGTACCAGAGGCCAGGTAACTCTTTCGAACAACCCGTGACCCTGGCAGGACAGGAATTCATTCAGGAAGAATTCAGCGGGATTGTCCGAAAGGGTTACCGCTGGCCCGGAACATAAAGGGCTAAGGAAGGAACACGGGTGGGTTTTAGTCAGTAAGAGAGTAAGAGTCTGACACTCGCTTCCGCTCCACCCAGAGCGGGAGGGGTCATTTGATGATTTCCCGTCTAGAAAAAAAAGAAAAAAAAAAAGGGGCCACGGTAACTCTTTCGGACAACCCGCGGCCCTGGCAGGCATCGGCCCTAGCGGACCCCATCATTGACGACGTCCGCCTTCAAGCACATATCCTGCTTAAAAGAGATTTCCTGCAAGTTTTCAGTAACATAAAGAGATGTTTAAAAATAGTACTTTTGTTCATTCATTCCGTTTCGCATTAAGTATAGTTCGTGGCCTAAGAAGCCAGAATCTTTTGTCGTGTCTTCGACACGCTCGGTTGACGATGATGTGACTTATTCTTAGCAGAGGTCAAAATGGCATTAAGACCTTTTAAAATTCTAAGAATACTGCAGTGCGATTCTGTAACCATCTCACCGTGAAAACTTAGGTGAAGTGAGCGTGGAGTGAGCTGTCAGTAGTGTCAATTCCTAGCAAAAACAAACTCACTTCACCTAAGTTTTCACGGTGAGATGTTTAAAGAATCGACCGGCTGTAGTTAAGATTCTAATGTTTATGTCTTCTGTAATTTTATTATTTATTTATTTAATACTTCAAGCACATAAATGTACAGAGGCGGACTTAATGCCATAGGCATTTTCTACCAGGTGATGCAGGGACAAACAGTGCACAACAACAAAAAACTTTGAAAATGTTGCTTTATCTATGGTAAATCTGTTGTCTTGATGTTATTATCATTATGAACAGCTTTGTTTGTTATCGCTGTTAAGTATAAGTTTCCCTTTAGTTCGATAATTCTCATCAGAAAGGCAATTTCCGTAACTTTAAGACGTTTGTGTTCTTATGTCAGTCTCAATCTGTCAAAAATATCTCTAATTTCCTTATATATTTGAAGCGTCTTTAAAATCGATTGTCGCTGAGATGAGATTGCAAATAAAGTAATGTTTTCAATTACGGGATTTGCCCTCAGTTCATGTCAGTCTTCATTTGAACCTCCATCCTTTCCTGGTTCATTCCTGTTACTGGCAAGAAGTAACTGATTTGGTTTCTGAGATCTCCGTCAAAATACCATACAATTTCAACCAGAGTTGTATTCTACAAATCTGTAACAGATGTTCTATGTCACGAACTCCGTTTGGCTATGAATGTTGTCAAGCGTGCACATGCACATTGTGATCAACAGAGACTCAACAATGGATGAAAATAGCCTCATGCGACGGCAGCAAGGGGCAGCCGCTGTGGGAGCGCGCTTGTCGGGATACGTCACTACTACAATCAAAGCCGAACGGACTTCGTGAAATAGAATATCAGTCTGTACCCATGGGACAGTTGGAATTTTCTATCATTGACACTATTTATTTATTGATATGGTACTTTTATACAGATAACCTCATCCTGTAACGACTCCCTCACTAAAACTATACAAACAAAAATTGCATTGATACAGTTTGAGGTATTGTGATTTTGTCACTTACAGAAGTGCCAAAAATGACTAAGTATGCTATTCTGTTATCTTAATCGTGATTCATGGGGAGCTTCCAAGATTAAGATGAAATGCGGGTGGTCGTTTCTCCATAGAAACGCTCTCGTCTCTTTTCTTTCTGGTCCTCTCTCTCTGACCTTAAAGCAATGTTTTTTTTATAGAATAATAAATACATAATAACTACTTTTATGTCCCTATGTTTTCCTTTTCGATTATACATTATTTTTATAAGCATTCCAAACCTAAAAATATGCCGATTTAAACCATTGTCAACAGAGGCCTAGTGTACAAATTTGACAACTACTAATGAAAAAAGAAAAACATAGAGACACAGTGATCCTTTTTATTCAGTGTATGAAATATATTTTAAATTGGCCCAATATTAGAGGAGGAAATGGGCGAGAGCCAAACCTCAAATTATGACTTTTTACTTAGGCATTTTCAAAAGTCTCTCCGACCGCATTTCCTCTTAAGATATAACCTTCTTCATAAAGTTGTGGGCCAGTGGTAACGTCCCCGACTTGTCATGAGTCTTGTGTTCGAAACCAAGCAGACACTTTACTTTGCGTTATTTATTTCATCACTTTTGCTCTCAAAACGGTGAAAGAAAAAATCCGAAAATAGAGGGGAAACCGGCATGTCCTAAAACCCAAAATTCGGAGACATGTGACATCTACCAACCCGCACTGGGCCCTCGTGGTGGATTACGGCCCACTCCCTCTCAGAGAGAGGAGGTTGGTGTCTCAGCAGTGGGAGCACTATGGGCTGGTTAGATTTAAATGTTTGTGCTACTTCTGTGAATCCTCTAAGTAATTATCTCAGTAGGTCATATTTATTTATAATTCTGACTTAACGGATCTTTATCAAGGTTGCTATTTGCGTATTTTTTGTCAGTACGTTCTTAGGATTTATTGTTCCTAATGTAATTAAGTTTAACATATATGTCTTGTTTGGGTAGGTACTAATGTTCTGGCGTATGACGTAAGCTTTTGCTAGAATAATGATCCTACCGTTAAATAAATACATCTTTTCCTTTTGTGGTACTATAGAGGTATGAGTCACAGGGTGTAAAATTCACTCATAGAAAAGGGAGGATCCTCCGACCAGACGGGTGTCCTGTCGCGCGGTAAACTCTGCTTGCGCGATGCAGGATTTTGTGTGACGTCAGTACGATGCGTAGTACACGTATGGCGGTATAGATGCTGCCACACATTTAATTAATACCGATTTCTACATATGTATGTTCCCATAGCCAGTCTCTATAGCATAACTCCTGACTTTTAACCTTTCTTCTTTATAAGATTTTTTGGGGTGCATGAAGAAGCCTCTTCGTGTAGCGCAGTTTGTTCCACCAGTTACTCAACTGAACCGAGCGCTCGGCGCATCCTAAACAGTCGCACCCAACACCTTATTTGACTGGCCAATTCTTCCATTGCGGTGGTAGGGCTAACGACCGCCTGTTTTGCGACCACCTTCCGAGTCCGGTGTCAAGCACCATGCTGTTTCGTCGATGCGTGGGAGTTTCAGTGCCTTAGGCATTTTCTGGGCACGCTCGTTCCATCATCGACCTCATCCGTCGCTTTCCATCGAGGTCAAGAGCGGGATCATTCAGCGATTAAAAAAAATAAGAACAACTATTTACAACAAGTCTTTTTTCCACAGCATGTTTCCGCCGAGTCTTAGCCGGGAAGCGAGCTCTAAGAAGCCACGTCAGAAAAGTGGTCCCCTGCGAGCGGTTAGAAGACTGCAGAGTGGAGTGCGCTACAGAGAAGAGGTTTCCTTGTGAGAGCTTTAATTATAGGTAAGTGACGCTTTATGCTTTTGGATTGAAGGTAAGGAATCTGTAGGACAGAAACATCTACAGTTCACTGTAGATGTTGAACTGTAGATGTTTCTGTGTTTCTGTGATGTTTCTGTTTCTGTTTGTTTCTGTTGTGTGTTTTGTTTCTGTGTGTGTTGTGTTTTGTTTGTGTGTGTTTTGTGTTGTTTCTGTGTGTGTTTGTTTAGTGTTTGTATTGTTTCTGTTGTTGTGTGTTGTTTGTGTGTTGTGTGTTGTTTGTTTCTGTTCATCTTATAAGATGATAAAATAATAATCATTGATTTGTCACGTTGAGTTTTTTCTTTACCAAACATCACAATGACAGAATATATAAAGATTAAGATTAAAGTGCAGTGGTGGACCAGTAGTAATAGACAGACAGACAGACAGACACACTTTCGCATTTATAATGTTACTTGCAGCGCCCCGCGGCTTTACCTGCGTAAGTTTTGATCTCGTGGGAATATCGAGATAAAAACTATTCTATGTCCTTTCCCGGGATTCAAACTATCTCTATACCGAATTTCATCTAAATCGGTTCAGCGGTTTAAGCGTGAAGAGGTAACAGACAGACATACACACTTTCGCATTTATAGTATTAGTATGAATAGTATGGATTTATATGTTGTAGATAATAAAGAGTATTCTATTCTATTATAAAGTTATTTCTAATAGAATAAAACACTCAGAATAACAGTATCGAGCATAGTGCTAAGCTTTAGCGTAAAAACCGAGTTGTACCGACACGGATTGTCATAGAGGCCATTGCTTTGAGTACAGTGCGTGCCACGTAAGAAGAGACTTGACACACCACGTGGTCTGACATGCGCAGAACACGATTTTAGGTATCTTTAGCGGTATAAGGTCTGAGTGCGGGACGGGACCGGACGTCATAGGGGCGGCGGAAAGAGGTGGGGGAGGCGGGGTCAAGTCTCTTCTTACGTGGCACGCACTGTAAGTTAGGTATGGTTTTTTAACATAACAGAAAATGCAAGTTAACAGTTATTATAAGTGACCAATTTGCTAGTTCATTCCTCTGCCGAAATCCGTTGAAAAATCGGAATCGGATGTAAAATAAAAGGTACCTGAGAATTTTAGCGTAAACTTGCGTTAGCAGAGCTTCATGTCTCAAAAGTGTCTTTGGTGTTATAAACATGTTGTCGTTATCAAAAGAACCTTGCGTTAACAATGGTCATTCTTTACTTTATTAGATTTCTTTGTGTAATTATATTACAACCTCTTGCCAGAGGTCCTTCCGTTATAAAAATTTCTTACTTATGGGTCGATCGATCAGGTTTAAGCTACGCTTGCCGCGGTTGGTCTGTGGATGGGCGACCACCTGTACATACCTCGACCCCTCCCTGCCTCGGAAAGCACGGTAAGCCGTTGGTCCCGGTTGTAATTCGTGGATCTTTGACAGTCGCTACGGGTCGTCAGAAGCACGAAAGTCTGACAACCAGTCTTATACGGGGTACCGTATTACCCAGCAACTGGGTTGTGGAGGCCAGATAGGTTGTCGCTCCATGTAAAATGCTGGTATTCAGCTGCATCCGGTTAGACGGTTGCACCCAACACCACGGTCCGGACGGTTGACGGTCCGGTTGTGTGTCTCTTAGTCTGTGCTAAATAAATGTATTTTCTTTCTTTCTTTCTTTCTTTAGACTGGAAGCCTACCCCAATATAGTTAGGAAAAGGTTGGCAGATGATGGCCTTATCAGCATTATGCTAGTTAGATAGTGTGTTGAAAACATAATACAATTAATCTGATACGATAGAAACAAATCATGAAGATACCTCTAAAAACTTTCTTTTCACAATAAAAACCATATTATTAAACATAAAATCATTCTGATTTTTTGTCTGATTATTCTACAAGCAACATACTAAAGCACTAATGCTTTAATTTTTTAGTCCAAACAATAGATTTTTTGTAAATAGATAATTGCTTCATATTTTGCAATAAATTACCAGCGTTGTGTCATCGCGCTTCTCTTTTTTTTCTATGCAGTCCGACAGTGACCGCGCTTTACGTCATGTAGTAGTAACGTAGATGACTATTCACACGAACTCGGGAAAATAAGAATGGTCAAGTTCTTCCACTTAGTATAGTACTCAAATATTCAAACTAAAACAAAGTTGCTAACACAGATGACAGATAATTCAGTAACAAAAATGAAGTCAAATGTGTTTATAGTGTTCACACGGGCTGTTCGCACTATTGTGTGCGTTTCCTGATCTTTGGCGACCTTAATATGTTAATTGTTACAACATTTTGGTAGATACTGTGCTTTGACAATACTTTATTATAGTATTTTTTATGTTTAGTTGTGAATTTTGTTAGAATTGTAAAGGTCGTCACGGTGTTGGTCATCCCTTCTCTGCCCGTAGTTACCTTTATCTTAAGAGCGTTTACGACATACGGCATTTCATACAAACTTTTAAGCCCTTTTTTTCGAAATGAAAGCACCGATTTTAATGAAACTTCATACGCATAAGCAGAATATACCTAAAGGTCTAAAAGTTATTAAAGAATGTTTTCGAAATGTCTTATTTAAAAAAAGATAACTGGAAATCTCTGTTTCTATTGAAAATTAACCATCGGTCTAATTTGGCTGTGACAATATTTTTCGAAAAAGTTCCTTACTAACTTTTTAGACCCCTCCTGATTATGTGTATGAAGTTTCATTAAAATCAGCATTAAAAATTATTTTATAAACCTTATTAAAATCTGGTATACGTAATGCTCAAACATAAAAGGTCCAAAAACCGAGTCTTTTGAAAAGACAATTAAGGCAGTTTAAGCCTTCAGACATTTCATTAAGTATGAAACTGTTTCGTAGAGCAAGCTTCGATACTGTCGGATATCAAGATCAAGACTGTTAGTAAGTTTTAAGACGACACCGACCGCGCTATGGTTCCCTCATTATTTATTTGGTTATTATTTTAAAATGAAAATTCAGAAAATAAGCATGTTCAACGACAACGCAACATGCTTATTTGCTGCATTTTCATTCTAAAATAAAGGAAATAACCAAACAAACAATGAGGGCACCACTGCGTGGTCAGTGTCGTCTTAACCAAGAACGAAATCGAAATCTCATAGCACATAGATATTGTCTAAAATGTTGATTGATGTATGGCCACGAAAAAGTTATTATATTTATTTTTTAACACATGGTGTTTCATTAAAAAATATACATAAAGAAAAGAAAAGAAAAAGAAAGAAAATTAGTTTCTGCACAAACAAAAACGTACATTGCAAATAAAAATTTTAAAAATATTAAAAAAGACATAAAATACACACACATAACGTACATACGTCACCCTTTTCATAACCATAATCAGGCAAAAACATTTCAGGTCAAATCCCTTTATAATCTTCATCACGCGATCTCGTATCCCTCATAATCTCCGCGTCTTCAACAGTAGTCTTCTCAGATGGTTCAGAACGATTTAATCTTACAATCTACATAATAGTTTGAATACTGGTACCTATGTACTATTTAGCAAAGGCCCTTCTCTATATGGTTGGTGAGCAACTAGGTTGGAACAGGGTTGACTCTAATGTTGTATTGCATATGTATAATATACAATATTGCATATATGCAATATTGTATGCTTGCTATATTTTTAACAGACTTCAAAGAGGTTCGCAATTTGACTGTATATTGTTTTTGTTTATTAAGGCTCCTACAAACAGGCGCGACCCGCGATATAATCGCGCGCGACACGAAGACACCGCTCGTTACGCGACTTGCGGTGCCTTTGTGTCGCGTGTCATGTCGCGCCTGTTTGAAGGAGCCTTTACGCGATATCTCCGGCAATTGTTAAGGCTCCCACAAACAGGCGCGACACGCGATATAATCGCGCGCGACACAAAGGCACCGCTCGTTGCGCGACTTGCGGTGCCTTTGTCTCGCGTGTCGTGTCGCGCCTGTTTGAAGGAGCTTTTAATCGATTTCAAAAACATTTTTTTTAATAGATAAGGTATGCCTCAAGGGTGTTCCCATATACATTTTATTAACTTTGCTTGAGTAGTTTTTGAGTTAGCTTCAACAATACGTATTTTTGCCACTTGGTTTATTATATTGACGATTTGTTATAATGACTTCCTGTCACTGATATTTACATAGCAAGTAGTGTTATATGAATTTTTGTGGGGTAATTGCAACTTAAAAGTGAAAAAAAAACTTTTTGCAAAAAAAAAAAAACAATCCACTTCCAAAAAATACACTACAAAGTGAATAATTACTTTAATTTCGGAAGTCGGTGGCAAATAACGAAAATGCGAACCCAACGACACCGACTTCCAAAATTAAAGTTATTATTCACTTTGAAGTGTCTTTTTTGAAAGGCAATTGTTTTTTTTTGTAAAAATGTTTTTATTTTTCACTTTTAAGTTGTCCGAGGCCTCTTTTCCTGTAGCCTTAAGATTTAAAATATTTTGAACGCTGAAAGTAGTCGGCATAAATTGTACGAATTGTGTTGATCGTTTGATGTATTCTAAGGCTGAATAGAAATGAAAAATAAAAAACAATGCAAATGAGATAATTGGATTATAATTTCCAGATGCTCTTCATCTGTAATTCAATCAAGGCTTAATAAATTATGGACTGCGTATGAGTCATGGTAATTGGTGTTCTTGAATTATTTAATGAAGTTAGCCTAAAGTAGATCCTGCCGGGTCAGCGGGATTGTCCGAAAGGGTTACCGCTGGCCCGAACATAAAGGGCTAAGGAAGGAACACGGGTGGGTTTTAGTCAGTAAGAGTCTGACACTCCCTTCCGCTCCACCCAGAGCAAGAGAGGTCATTTGATGATTTCCCATTCTGAAAACAAAAAGCCTAAAGAAGATAAAATCATGGTTAAACTAGAGCGTGGTTATCCTTTCAGTAATCCTTTCAGTGGTTGTCTTGAATGGTGACTGATGAAATTTAGACGGTGAGCTGATGCTGACAATATCACTTCTGGCGTATAAATTTTGGTCACCTGCCATCTAATCTCTTCACCACCCTTGGTTGACTGGTAGAGAATGCCTAAGGAATTAAGTCCGCCTTTGTACCTTTTTGTGCGGAAAGTTTAATTAAATAAAAAAGAGACTTCGTTCCAAAAATGTGTCAAAACATTCAACCAGGTTCAACTCAACTAAAGGCTCCTACAAACAGGCGCGACGCGCGACGCGATTCGCGCGCGACACAAAGGCACCGCTCGTTGAGCGACTCGCGGTGCCTTTGTGTCACGCGCGATTTTATCACGTGTCGCGCCTGTTTGTAAGAGCCTTAACACATAGTTATAGTACACTACGACGCTAACTGCTTGGTCGTAATCCATGACGTTAACCTCGGTTCAGTTATCAGATGCATCAGCATTGTGTGCTGTTGCAGGGTTAATGTTAGATCTGCCGTTTCATATAACGTCTAGAGTTGTTTAAATAACTTTGTATGAAGAGCTGTCAGATTATATTTAAATTAATCTTTTTAAATTCCAGTCACTAACTATTTATTATGATATTATCTTTATTAGATTTGATAAAAATATATACACTATCTGGATAAACAAAAGAAATTTATAATTTATAAAATTTATAATTTATTTTGTATTAGAAAACAAAATAAATTATAAATTATCCATACCTACTCATCGTCATCTGGCTAGCCTTTTCCCAACTATGTTGGGGTCGGCTTCCAGTCTAACCGGATGCAGCTGAATACCAGTATTTTATATGTAGCGACTGCGTAGCTGAAAAAATTTAATTTAATTTAATTATCCATACTAATGTTATAAATTCGAAAGTAACTCTGTCTGTCTGTCTGCTGTTAGCTTTTCACGCCTAAACAACTGAACGTATTTCGATAAAATTTGGCAGAGAGATAGCTTGCATCCCGGGAAAGGACATAGGATAGCTTAAATTTTTTTTTTTTTTTTAAATATTAAATTTTGTTCCCAAATTTTTTTATAGGGAAGCTTATAAAAGGTTCAAACATTAGAACCGTGCAATGAATACCCAGAGCAGTCATGTGTTTGCTTACCAGCATCGAACTGTAAATAGTCCTTAATGTTGGTATGTTAGCTTGTATTAAATGAGACTGTATTTTAATCTCTTAACATTCACAAATTTATTTATTATTTGAACACAACGTATATCCATCAATATTAATATTATAAATGCGAAAGTGTGTCTGTCTGTCTGTTACCTCCTCACGCTTAAACCGCTGAACCGATTTAGATGAAATTTGGTATAGAGATAGTTTGAGTTCCGGGAACGGACATAGGATACTCTTTATCCCGATATTCCCACAACATCGAGACTTATGCGGGTGAAACCGCGGGGCGTTGCTAGTACGTAATAATACGTACGTCCTCTGGATAGGTTTAATTATTAGTCCACGCGAGCGAAGTCATGAAAACGGCTTGTCTAACTCACAACTACAGAAAACGCCCTTAGATATCAAATAAACCAAATTAGAGCAAAACTATGTATTAATCACCTTCATAGTCAAAACAAAACACACCATGATCAAAATCCGGCACACAGTAATTTGCATAAAAGATGATGTGAATCGTCTACATACAAATATAATGGTGCACATTAATTTATGTGAATTGAAGTGACATAATTGGAACGCCACCAAGGTTGCTTCTAATACCAGTGACCATTGTGCGAATGAGATCGCAAGACCAACGGGGTATGACGAAAAATTAAGTGCGATAACGTTAAAATAGTTTATGATGAAGGGCTCAGACCGATTGACTATGTATGTATGTACTTATTAAGACCTCCAGAACGTATTTCGGCCACGGCGGCCAATCTCAACAGAGACTAATTTTCGGGTGAGATATTATAGTGCACCAGTGTCGGTGCACTCTCTCTTTTCTCACTCTCGTAGTCCGGGAATCCAGTACGACCGATGAGAGATGAGGCGCAGGACCAACGACTTAACGCGCTTTTCAAGGCACGGGGGTATCACACCGCCAACTTCCAACCTCCGGGCTATTACAGATATTCTATTTCACGAAGTCCGTTCGGCTTTGATTGTAGTAGTGACGTATCCCGACAAGCGCGCTCCCACAGCGGCTGCCCCTTGCTGCCGTCGCATGAGGCTATTTCCGCGAATGTGTGCCGTTTTACTTCACCCATTGTTGAGTCTCTGTTGATCACAATGTGCATGTGCACGCTTGACAACATTCATAGCCAAACGGACTTCGTGACATAGAACATCTGTAGTAATAAATTCCTAATGGAAAAACTCAATAACACTTTGCCTGATCTGGGACTCGATCCCGTTCCCCCGACACTCAGCAGTCGCACTTGCGACCGCGAGACCAACGGGACAGTTACTTTCAAGACCCAAGGCAAGGTCGTGAAAATATTCACCAATATATTATATCAAGTCTACATTATGTAATTTGTAAAATTTATCCACATCAACAAATTTCTAAAGCCTTGTATGCATTAGGTGCCAACTTTATATAAAGTTTTTTTAATAGTGTATCAGGATACCCGGTTTTGATTCGTTTTTTTTAACACAATCACTTGGTCTAGTGCTCGCAAGCGCTACGGCTTAGAATGAGTCGGGTAATGAGTTTTATAATAATTAACTATACTATTATATACTTACTATAATAATATTATAAATGCAAAAGTGTGTCTGTCTGTCTGTTACCTCTTCACGCTTAAACCGCTGAACAGCTCGCTGACTAGTTAGTGATCGTAAGCACAGAATTTCATGATGAACGCCATGCTCAGCAGTTCTCAGCATGGAGTCCAGAATCAAGAAATTCTCAATAGCAATCCAGAGCCTGTATTTATGCCCTGTTGGCAACAGGCTTGTCACCTGTTACGTGAGACTTAAACATAACTATGTTTCCCATTTCAGCCCCATGTAATAAAGTGCGATATTTGGACATACTATATAATTCTGTATATCCCTTCGGCAAATACAAGCACGATATTAAGTATGTGTTAAGCATATAAATTCTCGTGTCACAATGTTAGTTACCATACTTCTCCGAAACGGCTTGACCGATTTTTATCAAATTTTATATGCATATTCAGTAGGTCTGAGAATCGGCTACTATCTATATTTCATACCCCTAAGTGATAAGGGTTGTCCACTAGGGTGTCCCGAAAAATTTTTTTTTCGCTTTTCGCTACAAAAGTTGCATTATTAGTTTTAGTTTCCGTAAAAATAATAAAAAAAAAAACATAAAAAAATATCTTGAGGGTTCTACCGGCATTTTTTTTAATATTTTTGGATTCAAGGATCTGAATCAGGATCTGAATCAGGATCTGAATCTGAATCTGAATCAGGATCAGAAACAGGATCAGAATCTGGATCAGAATCAGGATCAGAATCAGGATCGGAATCAGGATCAGAATCAGGATCTGAATGTGGATCTGGATCTGAATCTGAATGTGAATCAGGATCTGAATCAGGATCAGAATCAGAATCAGGATCAGAATCAGGATATGAATCAGGATCTGAATCAGGATCTGAATTTGGATCTGAATCAGGATCTGAATCAGGATCAGAAACAGGATCAGAATCTGGATCTGAATCTGGATCTGAATCAAGATCTGAATCAGGATCTGAATCAGGATCTGAATCAGGATTTGAATCAGGATCTGAATCTGGATCTGAATCAAGATCTGAATCAGGATCTGAATCAGGATATGAATCAGGATCTGAATCAGGATCTGAATTTGGATCTGAATCAGGATCTGAATTTGGATCTGAATCAGGATCTGAATCAGGATCAGAAACAGGATCAGAATCTGGATCTGAATCTGGATCTGAATCAAGATCTGAATCAGGATCTGAATCAGGATCTGATTTGGATCTGAATCAGGATCTGAATCTGGATCTGAAACTGGATCTGAATCAAGATCTGTATCAGGATCTGAATCTGGATCTGAATCACGATCTGTATCAGGATCAGAATCTGGATCTGAATCTGGATCTGAATCAAGATCTGAATCAGGATCTGAATCAGGATCTGAATCAGGATTTGAATCAGGATCAGAAACAGGATCAGAATTTGGATCTGAATCAGGATCTGAATCTGGATCTGAAACTGGATCTGAATCAAGATCTGTATCAGGATCTGAATCTGGATCTGAATCACGATCTGTATCAGGATCTGAATCAGGATCTGAATCAGGATCTGAATCAGGATCAGAAACATGATCAGAATCTGGATCTGAATCAGGATCTGAATCAGGATCTGAATCAGGATCTGAATCAGGATCTGAATCAGGATCTGAATCAGGATCTGAATCACGATCTGAATCAGGATCTGAATCAGGATCTGAATCAGGATCAGAATCAGGATCTGAATCAGGATCTGAATCAGGATCTGAATCTGAATCTGAATCAGGATCAGAATCACAATCAGAATCAGGATATGAATCAGGATCTGAATCAGGATCTGAATTTGGATCTGAATCAGGATCTGAATCAGGATCAGAAACAGGATCAGAATCTGGATCTGAATCTGGATCTGAATCAAGATCAAAATCAGGATCTGAATCAGGATCTGAATCAGGATTTGAATCAGGATCTGAATCTGGATCAGAATCTGGATCAGAATCATCAGGATGTACTTTAGCATCGTTGTGATTTGAAAGTTTAAGACACGAAAAAGCGACAGTTTTTACATGTTGTTTTGTTGTTTTTTTAGAGACATGTAAATTCATAAGATTTAACATGGGAGAAAATGAGATAGGAAGCATTATACAGTGTTTTTGAAGGTTTCACTTCTACCACGTGTGAATTGCACACATGCTGTTTTTTTTTTTGTCTGTGTAAAATACCAATCAATCCAATCCAAATCCAATGCCAATCTCTTTGATTATACCTACGTAGTGCAATGAAAAAAAGAAAAACGCGGACTAACACAGTCAGTGGAAAGATGTGCAAAACTAGTGACGGAGGCTTCTCAAAGCGTCACGGACGCTACAGCTCGGGATGGTTTTATTAGGAACAGATTAAAATCTCGCTCAGAAATGCCTAATTTTGGTCACAAAAACCAGTTCCGTTTTTAAAGTTGCCATTGATTATTTTGTCTTTCAACTATTTTAAACCTTGCTTTAACTCATTGTTGTACCCTTAAATTTAATAAAAACCATTTAAATGTTATTTTTGTATGATTTATAGTTTATATTAGGAACCACTAAAAATAGCAAATTTGAAAAACTTCAAGGACTGGTAGAGGCCTCAAGATGCCGGATATCTAATTAAATTTTATAATAAACGTAATATATGTGTCAAAACGCAACTTTTGATACCTCTTGCGTAGCCGTAGCTCAATTTTTTTTTCCCCCATACATGAACGGGATACCCTATTGTCCACCCCTAACTTTTTATTTTTATTTTTTGGACGAAATTTGAATTTTCAATTTTTTATAATGTGCCATTAAAAATGCATACAACCATAAATTTTCACCAACCCTTATTTTTTAATAGTCATTTTAGTAATTTAATCATTATTCATGTGATCAATTATCACTTGGTAAGTTATCCCCGCCAGTTGAGCGAAACTTATTACATGGTAACATTAGTATCAAGACAGAAATTCCCTATAAATAATTCATATGCCAAAACAACGTTTGCCGGGTCAACTAGTTAATTTATAAAACCTCTCCTTACAGATTAGACCGTACATTCCGCGGCAAAGGCCTCTGCGAGTTAATGACAAAACCTATAGAAGCTTTCGACGTACGACGAGACTTCGTCGAGGATAAAGACTTTGATTTTTTCGAGCTCGACCGAAATAGCCTGGAACCTAACTGCCCAGACACACTAAGAGGACCAGGGGTCTTGCATTCTGGTTTTTTATCCTCAAAGACCAATAGGATACCAGACGGAGATGGGGCTCATACTGGGTGGAGAGACAGGTTCGATGAGTTTAATGGAAGACATAGAGATCGGTTCGATGGAGATAGAAGAGGGCCATATGGGAATAGGAGAGGATATGAAGAGAGGTACTTTGTGCCTTATCAGATTAATCAAGGTAAGTTTTGTTTATCAATTTAGATATTTGATATACTAGGAATTTAACAAGTTACAAATCTGGTATACGATTCAAGATTTGATAAGTTGGTGATCTAATGATCCAGCTTTTCGCTTATAGAGGCTTTCACTCGCGTATTCAATGACAATGGGCAATTTTTTTGTACTTGCTCTTTATCAATGCCTGAAAATAATTGAAAACATTGGAATTTTTTTTTCCTGTAAGAGTGTTTTTTTTTTTTAAAGACACGCTATCTGTTCAAATTGAGAATTATTGATAGCCAGTAGGTATACAAACTTTTTCGCAAAATACCGCGCTTTTTAAAGGTAAAAAAAATATTACACCGGACACAGCGTTAGTCTATCAAGTACGTAATTCATCTTTCTTATATCTTGTCTTCCAGGTTTAGCCCGTAGCAATGACGACCAAGAAAACTGGGGCAAATATGGCGGAGAATATGGTGGCTACGACAGATACTACAAAGACAGGAACGACTACCACAAATCCATCAGCCATTGGCAAATATCCACCGACGTCGAACGACCATCCTATGGAGTCAAACCCCATTCAAACACGAACTTCGATTACCACAGTCTGGGCAAAAGTGGGGGGACTTTCGACTACCATAGTCTAGGTAAAAACGGGGGAGCCTGGGCTGGCAATAGATATGGCTATGGGTCTTGGAAAAGAGGGCGGTGGAATAACTCTGGGAGTTCATGGGGTCTAAATGGCTTAGATTATGAGGAGTCGAATTTTTATAAGCCGGAGCCGCATCACCATGATTCTATTGATCGGAGTGATGATGGGAGGACTAAAGGTAAGACTTCCATGCAGTTGTTATTTTAATATTATTTTACTATAAAGAGTTTCAATTCATTCCGTAATTTCCCAGGACTCGCTTAGCGGGATTTTTCTTGGAAAACTCGTGATCCTTGATTCTACTTTGGTCATTTCGTGCGAGTGTTTCGATCTTTGCCTGAGAACAAAGAATTTGAAGAAATTTCTGTAACGTCTACCGCTCCGCAATGAGCCCGTGTGGTCGCACCCCCATGTCTAAAAAATGGAATGGGAAAATAGTGGGCTTTTTGTACAGGATGGTAGGAACATCGACGCGTAACATGTTACCAAGGATTCATATCAGTACATAATTCTGGACCTCCTTGCGTTGAAATTTTTCGACGTGTATAAAAAAATCTGTTGTTTCCTACAAAAGTGCAGTACCTACGCGGTCACAATGTATGGTACAGCAATTTTATTTAATCCGACGAAAATTTTCTACGCAAGTGGGGTCCAGAATCGTGTACTGAATTCATTGTACCTGCGCCCTGTATACCTAGGATTGATCTATTTGAGAAGTCAAATAATATGTTTCTATAGGATCCTTTTAAAGCCGTCCAAGCATGTTAAGAGGAAATGCCGGTGGTCGTTTCTCCATAGAAACGCTCTCGCCTGTTTTCTTTCTGGACCATAAAGCAATGATTTTTTACAGAATTATAAATATTAACTGCTTTTATATCCCTATGTTTTCCTTTTTGAGCATACATTATTTTTATAAGCACTAGAACCCTCAAAAAATGACTATTCAAACCGCTGTCAACAGAGAGGCCTAGTTTACAACTTTGAAAACTATTAATGAAAAAAGAAAAACATTGGGACACAGTATATTATATTCTTCTTATTAAGTTTATGA
Source organism: Luperina testacea (assembly GCA_927399505.1). Lineage (NCBI taxonomy): Eukaryota > Metazoa > Arthropoda > Insecta > Lepidoptera > Noctuidae > Luperina > Luperina testacea. The sequence continues at coordinate 4,883,607 of OV656782.1, forward strand.
AATATCTTTTAAATTGGTCCAATATTGGAAGAGGAAACAGGCGAGAGCCAAACCTCGAATTTCGACTTTGTACTTAGGGTTTTCAAAAGTCTCTCCGACCGCATTTCATCTTATACAAGTAACACTGCCTTTAATCTGCTAAGTCCTGCCACCTTAGATCTCTTAGATCCATTAAAATTTTTCATTTGTTTATATTTTAGATTGTTCCTCCCGCCGTCGACCAGGCATGTCCTTGGGTACTGGTGCTATCAGAAGAGCGCTGATATCTCGCAACGTGGTCGAGTGTGAAGCTGCGTGCTTCAGTGAGAGGGAGTTCAAATGCGTGTCTTACAGTTATCGGTGAGTAGAGATTTTGATTGAACAGTAAGAGTAATATTTATGATTTTTTGTTCTATTTTATTATCTGTCGAAACCGAAAGTTTGTGTCTTACCATGTTTCTCATCAGGTAAGTATAGACTAGACTATTTACTTGTAACAGAACATCGAGCATTCGCCATTTTTAAATTTTATGTAAATGCACTTCGAACACGACGCTCGATATCATTGAAGATCTTGATGTTAAAAAATATTACTTTGGATTTATCATCTTCGACTGACCCTAAGTTAATTTTAATCATTCAAAAATAAAGAAGAAACACGGAAGACAGAATTTAACTACGTTTTTCCAGGGGACTGTTGTAATAATTTAATCTTTTTGAAATTTCATGATTTTAGCTGACAAATTGTTCACCCTTTATATGGAAATCTCAAATAATTTGTAATAACCTTTTTCAGGTATTCAAACTCGCATGGCACAGACAACTGTTTCCTCAGCGAGCGACCATACAGAGGTCTGGAGATTACAGCTGATAGCAGTTCCGATGTCTACGCCATGCCACAAGACCAGGGCTGCGTGACTATCAACTATAAACCTTGGGTAGAGAGTGGTAAGAGTCAAATTATTTTCAAAATAGCAGCGTTTTACTTTGAATTTCTGATGATAATACCTGGTTTTGTTACCATTGCACTGTTCTATTCTTTGTTAATAATGATGGACCTTGAGTTAGGTGAAGAGAGTTAAAGTCCTGAATCATTGCAATAGGCAGTTATTCCCAAGTTACGAAATTCCAGATCCTACAGAAGGTACGGCCTCCTACATACCCTTCCAAAAATATAATACCGCTTAACTGAGACGTTGCCTGAAGTAGCGCGGTGCAGGAGTTTTTATTTTTGAGGATTGGAAATCATCAAATGACCTCTCCCGCTCTGGGTGGAGCGGAAGGGAGTGTCAGACTCTTACTGACTAAAACCCACCCGTGTTTCTTCCTTTATGTTCCGGGCCAGCGGTAACCCTTTCCGACAATCCCGCTGACTTTCGGACAATCCCACTGATACGCTGATTACAGTTCGGGGAGTTGAATTTAGAATATCCTTTTTTTAATACTCTTAAAGAAGGATTGAATATATTACAATATTATGTATGATTTTGCGGCAGTAATGTCAGTATCCAAGTAATGAATTCCCACTTTCGTGTTTTTTTATAGTGACGGGTCGTTTAATTCGGCTTCATGCTTAATGGACATAGTTGGACTAAATGCAATAGGGATTCTCTCCCAGTCAACCACAGGACTATTCGAATCTACTGTTATTTCTTTTCAGAATGTTTCTGGCACGTCCGTTCCGGGGCTGCAGTGAGCGACACTGCTATACGAGGCGCATTGACAGTGGCGGGCCTCGGAGCCTGTGAGGCTGAATGTATTCGAGCTCATGCTTTCTTCTGCAGGGGTTTTAGTTTTAGGTAAGTTTTAGCGAAGTTAAAGTAGAATTAATTTAAATATGTCATTGAGATAGGAGAGACAGTTAGTAAGTATATAAGTGGCAGTAGGAAGAAAATTGTAGATTGTACTTCGGTGAGTGTGCCCAAGAACTCCACGACCTCATTCCACCGGCCCCCTTCTACCTTCGGACATCCAGACGCACTGCAAGTTACCATCCCTGCCTAGTTGCTATTCCAAAAATTCGCACTAAGCGTTTTCAAATGTCCTTTATAATGCGCACAGCAAAAGAGTGGAACTCTTTCCCTGCGTTTGTGTTTCCGAGTGAATACAACTCGAATCTCTTCAAAGTACGAGTGAACAGGCTTCTTCTGGGTAAGCTCACTCCATTTGTCTGTGTCATCTCTGACCTAGATTAAAGTCAAGAGCAAAACCATTTCGAATAAAATAAGAAAAGGATTCGTCAGCCGAAGCAGTTTTTGCAGAAGACCACGGAACGTCAATGTAGTGTGGGAGCTACCCAGCTAGATGGAGCGACGATCTAATCAATGAAGCACTTAGTTCAGACTAAATGATTATTGCCAGGTGTTGTGCCATAAGAAGCTTTGGTCCAGCATTGGTCCTAAACTGTAATCATGGGCCAACCGTATACAGTACCCGGCGATAAATATTGCACATCGGCCTTTGGAAAGAGACAATCGGCTAATTTCGGCTTCGTAGAGCGTTATCTCTGTCGCACGAAATACAAACAGTCCGGTATCTATTAGGAGCTGTTAAAACAATTATGATTTGCTTCTTTTGATAATTATTTTTATTCTTTGTATAAAATGGTTTTGTGTAAAAAGGTCGATGTGCAATATTTATCGCCGGGTACTGTAGTTCTTATGAGAGTATGGTTCTTTTTTTTTGAAGTGTAAACATCTTTAGGCGCGTTGGGTATTTTTTTGAGATGGGAAAAAACCATTGAACTCGCGCCGCTGTTACCGTAAGCAACACCGCGCGGTTTTTTGTAAAAAAATACCCGCTTCGGATGTGTTCGGCTGTCCTCGGGATGAACTCGGTTTTAATGTATATCCGTTATGTCAGTGAGTGATTTTTTTTTATTTTTATTTATTTGAGGTTAGCCAACAATTGTTTACACAATACATTTTATAAATATTTTCCAGTGATGGCAAAGTATTCTAGTGCGATTCTGTAACCATCTCACCGTGAAAACTTAGGTGAAGTGAGCGTGGAGTGAGCTGTCAATAGTGTTAATTCCCAGCGAAAACAAATTCACTTCACCTAATTTTTCACGGTGAGATTTTTACAGAATCAACCGGCTGTTTGTGTTTTGTTTTTACTTCTGTCGGCACTCCCAAACTGCCACTGTTTTTTTTATTACGGTTAAGGTACAATGCTCAGCCAATTGTGGTTTTCTTCAGGATAGGTTCTGAATCTCACTTTAAACCGTTTTGTTTTATTCATAGATTCGACTCCCCAACAATAGGCGATGAACTAGAGAACTGCATCCTAACATCATCACCACCGACCTCCTTAGAGAACGGGCGTGGGCTCCGTCCCAACAGTGGGCATGAGTTGTACTCGAGAGGCAACTACGGAAGGGGCTGTGAACCAGCGTTGTATGATGATGTGCAGAATAAAGATGAGGGTAAGTTGAAAGTTTATTTTTAAAATATTTATTTGACGTAGAGAGATATGTACAGACGCCAGCACATCAAGCTACTACAATCTGTCAAATTTCTTTATTAGATTTTCAACTTTATCGCTAAAGCATAAGGTTCAAAGTTGATTGGAAAAATTTGACAGTTTCGGGTAGCTTGATGTGCTGGCGTCTGTACAAGCTGGAGAACCGCATTGGATTTGATTTCGGATATGAAAACTTGACAGATTTTTTAAGACAAGGAAGATTTGTATTTTATTTTATTTTTATTTTATTTTATTTATTTGGGACAAAAAACAGTTATACATTACAGCATTTACAAAAAGTAGTTATATTACAGTCAAAAAAACGTATAACCCACACTATTGTCCACGACGTGACATCTGAGTACGATAACGAACGCATGTTAAATGAGAGAAAAAAAAAAAAGAGTACATAGGTATTCAGTAGAAAATCACTATATACCGACAAATCGGAGGAAGCGGATGACAAGAGCATCCGTCCTATGGGCGACTTGCAAGAAATTGTGAAACCAATCTTTTAAATTTAGATTGCGACAGCGCGAAAATATCAAAATCAATGAATTGTGAGTTATAGGTTTCTAAGAGTCGGCGGAGAGGAGCTCGCACCCCGGCCTTCGTTCTACATCGCGTAGTGTAGAATAGTCGAGGTGCGCGCACCTCACGCCGAACAACAGTCCTAGGTACTACGTAACACAATCTATTCGAGAGCTCAGTACAATTAAATTTGTTATTGCATATACCGTGCAGCATCACAACCATGATCAGTGAACGTCTGGAATCCAAGCTCAATATCTTATAATGATTTAACAAATCTGCATAGGGAATCCTAGTACGGAAGCACTTATAGTGCATGGCACGGAGAAATTTTTTCTGAACCATTTCTATTGCTTGTTTATATTTATCATAATACGGGCACCAGATGGGTACCGCGTATTCCAACTGTGAACGGACTAGTGTTTTGTATAAGAAGAGAAAAGTAGAAGGCTTTTTGAAGTCTTTACAAGACCGCATGACAAAACCATACATCTGAAAGGCTTTGTTAATTATGCTATCGATATGGGTGTCTAAATGTAATTTGCAATCAAGCAGTACGCCAAGATCACGCAAACACTCAGATTTTTTCAATTGTATGTCGTTCAAGGTATATGGGAAGTTAATGGTATTTTTATTTTTAGTAAAAGAAATGAAGTGACATTTTGGAAGACTAAGATGAAGTTTATTGACCAGACAGTATTGTGAAAGCCTGCATAAGTCCTCTTGTAGTCGCAAACAATCTTGAGAGTTCGCACACGCCTTATAGATTTTAATGTCATCGGCGTACATTAGGAATTTAGAGTTGACTATGCAGGATTTTATGTCGTTTATGAACAAGATAAAAAGCATTGGGCCCAGGACAGATCCTTGAGGCACACCTGATTCAACGACCACATAATCAGACTCGAATCCATTGATAACGACTTTTTGAGTCCTGTGAAATATATATGAAGCAAACCATCTGAGTAAATTGCCCTTTATGCCATTAAAAGCGATCTTATCGAGAAGCAATTTGTGGTCCACCTTGTCAAAAGCCTTCCGAAAATCAGTGTACACAGCATAAACCTGCGAGCGCATGTCCATGTTTTCAAACAAAAATTGTGTAAAAATGATTAAGTTTGTGTAAGTGGATTTGGATTTAACAAAGCCATGTTGCTCGGGTATAATAAGGTGACTTAACTGTGGAAACAAGTGGCCGTGCACTAGACCCTCAAAAAGTTTAGACAAGGTGGACAAGATAGATATGGGTCGATAATTCTCAACGTTTCCCTTATCACCACTTTTGTGAATGGGCGTGATGAAAGCCCTCTTCCAAATACAAGGAAAAATCCCTTCCCTGAGACATTTATTAAATATTATGTGTAATGGGACACAGATGGTTTGTGCAGTGTTCGTAAAGAAAGAAGGGGGCAGGCCATCCGGGCCAGCTCCTTTAGCCAAGTCTAATGAGGTAAGTGCCTTAAGTATGACACTCTTTTCGAGGTAAATATCCGGAATGCATACAGAATTCTCGTCAAGGGTTTCTGGGGGTGTCCAGGTGTTAGGATCAAAAGTTGAGGGCTCGTATACCGAGTTGAAGAAGGTAGAAAACAGTGAACATATCTCGGCGGGGCAGTTAGATGATTTATTTTTGTATTGCATGTTAGCTGGGATTCCGGAACCTTTCTTTCGGTTAGAGATGTACGTCCAGAAGTGCTTGACATTAAAAGGTATGCTTTCTTCAACTGTTTGCATATACTTATTGTAACATTGTTCACAAAGTAGTTTGAAACGTTTACGCTGAATAGAGAACTTTTCATAATCAGATATGTTACGCAGTTTTTTCCATCTTATCCACGCACGCTCTTTATTTTTGAATGTTTTAATCAGGGAAGCGCTAAACCAAACGGGAAAGGTGGTTGATTTTTGACGTGACAGTGGAACATGTAATCTGACAATTCCATATATATGGTCGTAAAAAGCATCTACGGCCTGTTCACTGGAGAGATTACGAAACAGTTCGTCCCAGTTCGACTTGTTTAGTTCTACATTAATTTCTTGGTAATTAGCTTTAAAGAAATTTAATTTTATTGCTGAGTGACGCTTCATGGGTGTGAATGGTATCTCCAGAGAGGTTAAAACAGAAAATGGAGGGTGGTGATTGTCGGGCTGCAGCAGTGAAATGTCGGACTGTATCTGACATTCAGTATTGCTAATGAATAAGTCCAAAACACGACCCAAATTATTTTTAATTGTATTGTATTGAGAAGCATTCGTAATAGCCATTAAATTCAATAAAGATCTACCTACATTATTTTGTGACTGAGTACTCACGTGACTAGCACTGCCTGACCACTCAATTTCGGGCAGATTGTAATCACCGGCTATATAAAATGATTCAATACAGGCAGCCGTAAGAATATTTTCTAATGTAGACAGATGTGACAAGTAAACATCGTCCTGTGTACGTGGTGGTATATAGGCAGCGCTAATGACATGGTGAGTGTTGGAGCGCGACGCGGGCAATTGGATCATAACATGCTCGATGCCAGTGGGAGAGGGACACGTTAATATCTTAACAGGCCGAAGCCCGCGCAGCACGGCGATCAGAACACCCCCACCCTCGCGCTTGTTTGTAGCAATGCGGTCACGATCGTCTCTAAAAACTAAGTAGCGGTCATCAATGAATTCTTTGTCCATTATATTAGGTGTCAGCCATGTCTCAGATAATATGATCACGTCGAACGACAAGGAAAGAATGTTGGTGTAAAGTGTGTGCAATTTTGTTGGGATATCAATGATGATGTAGTTACAAAAACCAAGATTCCATGAGTCGTAATAAATTACGAAGACATTAATAAAATTTTGAAAAAAAGTTAGTACTTTCCTCTGCATATCCTGAATCTTTATTTTTTACCCGGTTGCAAAGAAGGTTACGTTTTTAACTCATTCTCAGAAAACATAGTGAGACCATCAGATCGGTTGCTAAGTTTAATTAGATATTTACAAAAGTTTCTTTAGTAATTGAAAGAGCTGTATATTTGAGCTTATTTTCCTTTGGATAGCATGTAAAGATATTCAGTTGGAGAAAATGTTAAAACACAGCCCATGGGCTTACCAGGGGGCCTAAAAAGGTCACTTTGGCAGAATCATAAAAGGATAACATTATGAATCCTAATATGGCGAAGACAGTCCGTGTTTTTCTTTTTTTCGCTGCACTACGTAGGTATATAATCAAAGAGATTGGGATTGGATTTGGATTGGATTGATTGGTATTTTAGCACAGACCAAAAAAAAAAATACTGAAAAATCCTGGACCAATGGGATTTGATACGATTAACTTAACAGTTAACTATCTATTAAGATTCATAATGTTATCCTTTTATGATTCTGCCAAAATGACCTTTTTAGGCCCACAGTACAAAAACCTCAGGAAGTTGAAACACATTTAATATCAATTCAATACATCATACTTTCCTCAAAGAGATGTCAGCATCAATGGAAGGGGCCCGTCAGAGCCGAAGCCTGCCGGGTCAGCGGGATTGTCCGAAAGGGTTACCGCTGGCCCGGAACATAATGGGCTAAGGAAGGAACACGGGTGGGTTTTAGTCAGTAAGAGTCTGACACTCCCTTCCGCTTCACCCAGAGCAGGAGGGGTCATTTGATGATTACCCATCCTGAAAAAAAAAATACATCATACTTTCATTACAGAATGCTACCTCCAATACGACAAAGCAGCGAAACTGACCGGCCCCTCCATCCGCGGTCAGGCGCGCGTCAAAGACGAGCAAGCTTGCGGTCGCGCGTGCAACGAGGCACCGTTCAGATGTCTTAGCTTTTCGTTCAAGTAAGTTTCGTGATTTCCTATGAGTTTTTAGAAAGAAGTTCTTTAACGGCGCTTGCGGTAGGAGTAAAGAGTAAACTGGTAGAAATCGTCACGTTAGGAAAAAGCGTTATGTTCCTCCATCCCGCGAGTTTTTATTATACATATATAATAGAAATAGACACAGAGAGAGAGACAGATAGTTTTCATGGTTTTCGAGGGTGCTAAAGCCGACAGTGAGGTCAAAACGAAAATCCGAAGATGACGGCTGCAACATTTTCACATTTTTCGTCATGGGTGTCGTTTTTATGGTTTTCGAGTGTGCTGAAGCAGATAGTGAGGTCATATTGAAAACCAAAGACGGCGGCTCCGGCTATTGGAATTTTCGTTGCCGCCATCTTGGATTTCAATTTGAATTTCATTCCTGCCGGGGCTCCCCCGACCCCTCACGTTTTTTTATTGTTATTGGATGGAAAATGGCAGGTGGTCTGCTTGATGGTAAGTGGTCAGCCTATCTAAAATACCAGAGGCATTCCAGAGTCAAAATGTCATGTGTCTTTAATTACACCGGTACAACCTGTACCAGTTACTACTACACTCATACGTTAACTATTTAGCACATAATTTCACACAAAGTCTGTCCCATTTTTTTATTTATTTGGAATTTTTGATCATTTTATGTATTTTTCTGATGGTTCATCATTCTGGTTTTGTGGTTATTGTATCTGACAGACACAAATGCAATTTAAAAAAACACCCATCCACTTATTCCTTAGTCACCAGAATTAATCAGAAAACTATGCCACAAAACAACGATTTTATTTAAATTTTCAGCAACAACGCACCCCCAAAAATAGATAACTGCCTGCTCTCGGAGATCCGGCTCTTCGATCTTCAACGAGGGGTAGATTATGTGCACTCAGCAGATGACTGGCTGTTTGCATTCGATCTGTTCAACGGGCAATGTTGGAGGAAGGTCCATGCTGGGGGATATGAGTAAGTAGAGCTGACTCTTCATTATTATTAGAAACCAATTTTTGATGCCAATTACTGGACACCAAGTTTTTAGTCATTCATTTTTGGATACCCATTTTTGGCCAGTCAATATTTTTTATATTGACAGAAAAATAATTGTTAAATAAAAATATTACCTTGCTAAACAAGGTTCTATATTTAAAAAAAAGAACGTACGTTAATACAAAACTTAACTACGTATAATAAACAAAAAAAAATCTTAATATGAACCATCTTTCAGCACTTTACCTACTACTTACTACAAATAATATCTCTCACAAAAAAAACCGAATAACATACAAATCTGTCAATTCCAGTGAACCAGCCAACGAAATACCTCGTCCCCTCTCCGCACCACCCATAGAAGAGCCGTACTCCGTATCAGGTCCCTCCGGCCCGCCCGGACCTCCAGGCATCAGTGGACCATCAGGCCCATCTGGTCCTTCCGGGCCCGGGTATCTGCCCGAACATGATCATAACGGTGAGTTAATGCCTTGAAATATTTTGGCTGATGCAGATTTGTAAATTTAAAGGTGCTTTTGCATTTAAAGCTATATTTTTTTTCATTATTTTTCCTCTTCTTTTTTATCTGCCCGTGTACTAGGTTACTTAGATGTCGATACATATAGGTACTTGAGATAAAAACGATGACATTTCTATTTTGGACCAACATCTTAAAAATTAAAGCAAACTTCTGAAGGTCAATTCAAAACCCGTAACCCGTAATGTAGTCGCAATCTTATCTCAGCGACAGTCAATATCAAAAACTTGTCAAAAATGTAGGGATTTTAGAGGTATTTTTGACAGATTGAGACTGAGATCAGGGGGCTTACTCTCCAAACTAATTTTAATTCCAATGAGATGCCAATATGATTCCAATTTTAATTTTACAGTCACGTGATTCAGTACTCTTGAATACAATATTGTCAACAATTACCCCACGCCAAGCCCGAACCCAATTCCACTTAGTTCTCCAAAATGGACACCCAATCTAAAAATCATTTGGCGCTAGTATCGAACTCAAGAGTACGAAACGTCACAATTCCAATGTCGATCTATCGGAATTAAATTGAAGAGTAAGCACCCAGCCTGTGAACGTTCTTAAAATTACGAGGATTGCTCTGTTATTGTATAGCATAAACCCAACAGTCTGCTATTGTTATTACCTTAAGCGTTATGACTTTAACCTTTTGACCGTCACACGTCAAAAAAGTGCCCTCGGCGTTAAAGTCTGTCACGTAGTCGAACCGTGGCGTGCTGGGCACATTTTGGTTTGTCATCTATACATGACTGTGACGGTCAAAAGGTTAATATCTTAGCTGACAATTATAATGAAACGCGAAATCAAGACCCCCCGCAGCGGGTCAGACAAAACTAAAAGGTAAGACCAAAAATATCTCTTGCGTTAAATATGTATTACTACTTACTCCAGAGTTTTAGACACTTTGGCAGAATCATAAAAGGATAACATTATGAATTATAATTTGGCGAAGACAGTCCGTGTTTTTTTTTTTCGCTGCACTACGTAGGTATAATCAAAGAGATTGGGATTGGATTTGGATTGGATTGATTGGTATTTTAACACAGACAAAAAAAAAAAACTAAAAAATCCTTCACCAATGGGATTTGATACGAATAACCTAACAGTTAACTGTCCATTATGATTCATAATGTTAACCATTTATGATTCTGCCAAAGTGGCCTTTTTAGGCCCCCAGTTCTGATATAATTGTCTTTCATTATATCATTGTGATTAATCAGAAAAAAAAATATTACATAAATTCCCCTTTTTATAGAACCACCATTCATCTCCGCATCTGGACCACCATCTGGACCCGGATACAAACCGTACGCATCCGGACCAGAACCAATCGGTTATAAACCCGGATACTCCGATACTTCCGGACCTGATTACAAACCAAACTACCCACCAAGTGGCCCACACAAACCATACTTAGAACCTTCTGGACCCGACTTTAAACCTGGGTACCCGGGACCTAGTTACAAACCGGGATACTCTGGTCCTTCGGGACCGGGTTACAAACCGGATTACCCAGGACCAATTGGTCCTAACTTTAAGCCTGCATACCCACCGCCAGTTAATTCTAATTTAAGACCTGGATACCCAGCTGAACCTAGTGGTCCAAGTTACAGACCTGGGTATCTACCTGATTCTGATTTAAAACCAGGTTTCCGTCCTTCAGTGCCGCCACAAAGACCAGTTTATAGACCAATTTCGGATCCGCCCGAATACTTGCCAGGAAAACCGGGATATTTGCCGGGAAAACCTGGATATTTGCCAGAAAACCCGGGATATTTGCCAGACCGTAGGCCGGGGTATCCGAGACCGAATAGACCGATTTATGATGAGCCGAGACCGACTAGGCCAGGCAGACCGGGTCTAAAGCCCGGATATTATCCGGATAGAGTTGGCGATGAACCAAGTAAGTTAAAACCTATTTATAAAAAAATATTTCGTATCAATTGAAACTCTCTTAATAATCCAGATTCTGTTTGTTTTCCTTTTTAATTCTAAAATTATATGTGACTATCAGATTCTGATTCTTTTTTTAAATTAATTATGTAACAAAATTTTTTTTGTTTTTTTTACAACACGGTTATTTTTATAAAGTTACTAAATAATTGATTTATTTAAATTATTTCTTACAGGTATTAAAATTATGTACTTTTCTTTAATTTTCAAATCATTTAGTTAGACTAACAGTAGACTTTGCTTTGGACAGCCATTTTTATAATGCACAGTCATCGAAATTAACATCATAATGCACGCAGTAACCCCAAATTAATATTAAGTTTATTATTATTTTTTCCTTTGATTAACTTTATAAAATACCAATATAAAAAAAATCTTCAACGATAAATAAAGTCTAAACCAAAGAGTCTAAATTGATTTAAAATGAGGACTCAGGAACGACAGAAAAACTTTGTTTTTTTTACAAACAAGACAGTTTCATAATACAGGGTGACAAGAACATTGACGCGCAACTATGGACTCAGTGCATAATAAATAAAACAAAAAACAGTGGCACTCCGGGAGTGCCGACAGAAGTGAAAACAAAACACACAGAGTACTTTGCCATCACTCACTGACATGACATATCCGTACTAATATTATAAATTCGAAAGTAACTCTGTCTGTCTGTATGTTACCTTTTCACGCCTAAACCACTGAACGGATTTCGATAAAATTTGGCAGAGAGATAGATTGCATCCCGGGAAGGACATAGGATAGTTTTTATTGACATACCTCGCAGGCGAAGCCGCGGGAATAAGCTAGTAATTACATATTTTTAAAGTACACATACAACTCATTATTTTTTTATAAGGCGTCAAAGTCGAGAAAAATTTGGATTCGGAGATAATAAAATAATGAGTTATATGTGTACTTTAAAAACAAGTACTTAAAAATAATAAAACAAAAAATAAAAATACAAAAAAATAAACAAAAAATCAAAAAAAAAATAAAACAAAAAAAACAATAATACATAATAATAATACAAAAAACAAAAACAACAAAAAATAATAATACATATACATATAAATACGTATATATATTTGGAGGCGGGTCGAAAGATAAGATCCTTGTGACTTTGTTCTGAAATTTATTACAGCGTTATCGCCAAATAAATGTTTCTACTATGGCGACCATTAAAATAAAATATAATTCATTCCCGGCCCCCGACTTTTTATTTTTTATTCCAAGTCGCCGAGCAAAATGGGTGATCTCCTTTGTGAAATCGCCAGCAAAATATATTTACTAGGTACCTAAAATAATACGTCTCTACCATTTTCTCAGTTTCAGTATCATGGCGTCACTACACGGTATCCGGGTTCCCGTGCCGAGCTGGTACCACTTGCGCACAGAACACCGTCGCAGGACATTGGGCATGTGAGCCTGAAGGCGGCGAGATCGGTCAGTATAGTGCAGTTTTGGTAATGAATTCTTCAATTCTTTCTCGTAGAGAACCTAAAATGTGGGGCTCGTGGCTAAGTAAAAACAGTCACATGGATTGATCAAGGTAAAGTAACGCTTGCCGTGGCCAGTCCGTGGATGGGTGACCTGCATCTATTACATATCGAGGCCCCTCCAAAGGCAAAAAAAAACATTGATCCCGGCTTTCATTTGTAGATCTTTGACAGTCGTCTAGATTAAACCAAAAGGTACAATGCGTGCCACGAAAGATGAGACTTGACACACCACGTGGTTTGACTTGCGCAGTACACGATTTTAGGTATCTTTAGCGGTATGAGGTCTGAGTGCGGGACGGGACCGGACGTCATAGGGGCGGCGGAAAGAGCAGGGGAGGCGGGGTCAAGTCTCATCTTTCGTGGCACGCATTGTATGGTGGGTATCGTGTTACACAGTAACTGGGTTGTAGAGGTCAGAAAGGCAGTCGATCCATGGTTAGACTGGAAGCCAATCCCTACACAGTTGGAAAAACAGATGATGAGTTCATTATTTATTACGGTTTTAGGTTCTTGGGACTACTGCTGCTCACCAAAACATCGATGTGGTTATAGCGAGGGATTCCATAAGCCATGGTAAGTAGCTTCACATTTTTAGTTGTCCCAAAGAAGTATGATGTCCTGATTATTTATTTCTATTTCAGGTGCTATGTAGGACCAAACGAGGACCAATGGCGTCCTTGCAGCGAGAAATACTACCCGTATCATCAACATAAGGTTCCTCACCCGTCACAAGCACACCAGCATTCACCTGGACATCAGCTGATACCAGGACATAGAGGTAATATTAGTTTCTCTGATCCACTAACTGCTTCCCTCAGCGCGCTATGGAGCAAGCCATGCTCGGAGTCTCTTTGAAGGATAAAATCAGGTGTGAAATTATCCGGAAAAGAACCGGAGTTACCGACATTAGCTTGCAGAGTAAGCAAACTGAAGTGGCAGTGGGCTGGCCATGTTTGTCGAAGGACCGATGGCTGGTGGAGCAGACGAGTCCTGGAGTGCAGACCGCGTATCGGCGAGCGTAGTGTGGGACGCCCCCCAGCTAGATGGACGGACGACCTTAAGAAGGTGGCTGGGGTAGACTGGGTGCGGAAGGCGGAGGACAGGGTGCTGTGGCGCAGTCTGGGAGAGGCCTAGGTCACTGCCTCCCGATTTCTGAAAAACTGATCAAAATTCTGATCAGTTAGTTGTGCTATCAAATTACATGAGCCATTGTAATTAGGTGATGGGTTTAAAAACAGAAAATTAAAATTTGACATATGGCGGCACTAATCCTAATTAATATTATAAATGCGAAAGTAAGTTTGTTCATTTGTTACCTTTTAACGCCGAAACCACTGAACGGATCATCCTGGAATTTTGCATGTACAGACGCCAGCACATCGACCTTCCAAAATCTGTCAGATTTTCCCAATCAACTTTGAACCTTATGCTTTAGCGATAAAGTTGAAAATCTATTAAAGAAATCTGACAGATTGTGGTAGGTTGATGTGCTGGCTTCCGTACGTTGTCAGGTGTACAGAAACGGAGATAGGGTACCTTTCATCCCGAATAAAGTGCTGTTCCCGAGGTAAACAATAACTACCGTTATTATGATAATAGATGGCGCCACGTATCTTTTTAACTGGATCGACACTTATACGGGTGAAACCGCGGGGCGCTGCTAGTTGAATATAAAAGAAACCGAAAGTTGACAGAGAGATGGCTATAAGGGTGTTAGGTTGATATATATATTTATTCTAACGATATCATTTTAATGCCTGGTCAATTTTTTAGAACCCGTGAAAAAATTATTAGTGTATGATCTCTCCACGGATTCTAAAAAAAATATTTGAACCTTAACAGATTTTGAAATTGAAAACATTTAGTGCAACACACAAAAGCAAAGTTCACAGATAACAACTTGTTTTGGGGTAGTTTTGGGGTAGTTTAATCTAGATATTTCTTTATAAAAGCTGCTACCCCAAAACAAGTTGTTATCTGTGAACTTTGCTTTTGTGTAAAAAGTCATGCTTTCTACGGTGTATCAAATGATACACCGTAGAAAGCATGACTTTTTACACTTCCTCTCTCATTTAGTACCTATTAAGAATATCCCTTCAAATATCCCTTCAATTCTTGACAGAGGAACTACCTCCCCGGCCAGTCCGCCCTAGACCCTGGCAAGGCAGGCCAGGGTACCATGACAGACCAGGACGCATACCTGGACCTCCTGGATCCATACCTTCAGGACCACCCGGACCATACCTATCGGAAGGAGATAGGAAATACTGGGACGATCTGTACCAGAATGGACCTCAAGCGTATTATGATAAATATGGGAATCCTTTGCCAGGTGATAATGATTGAATATTTTCTATAGTACGAGTATTTGCTTATTAAGAGATTTTCATCTTTTCTTGTGTTGGCACGAGGTGAATTTGGTCGTATCGTGGTTAAAATATTAATTTTGACAAGATAACTGTTCAAAGCTCTCGTGCCTAGTGAAAACCAACCATTCAGTCTTTATGACGTAACCTTTGGCTCCTGAGTAGTAAATTGGGAGATTCAACAAAGAAAAAATAAGATTGAAAGTTACTTTCTACAATGATTATTTATTCGAACCAAGGGTCTGGTCCGATCGATTAATCCTGGTAACATTAATAAAAATATGAATTAGGCAATAGAATAGAATACTCTTTATTATGTACACCATATAAATTACAGACATAAATATAGAAACTGTACAAAGGGTGACACAATGGGCGGTCTTATCGCTAAGAGCGATATTTTAAAGATAACCTTAGGATGGATTTAAAAAGGGGAAGGACAGACAAATGCAATGCAATTTTCACAATAGGCAAAATAACCATTTGTTCTGATACGGCATTATTTGTTAATTTCTGCTTTAATACTTTATCCCCTTTCTAGGCTACTCCCGCGTCCCTACAGAATCACGTCCCCACATCAAAGTGAGTCACAACTACCCTCGTCCTGGCAGCGGCACCTGGTTGCCTGTGGAGCCAGCACAAGGTCGGGATGATCCACCACCTAATGGATTAGGTGCTCCAAGGTATGTTGCACTTGGTTTAAATATAGAGATACAGTCAATCAGATCAGAAGTGAAGGCAAAAATTTCAACTCTATACATCCATCAGCATTATCATTTACTGCTGTAAACAAAATAGAAAGATATCAGAAAAAAAATAGATAAACTGAACTTGGAAGTTTCAGATAAATATTCTAAATTCAGAGATTGCTTAGGCTTCGTAGCAGAGAACCTTCTTAGCGCTTTGTGATGCAGAAAAAACCTACAAAATGTTGGTTTCCTCTTTTAATCGCTCTGACAGGCGCGGGCCTCTGGCGGCCCATTACAATAAAAAATCAATTGTGTCTTACTAGCGGGGATCAAGCGATTAATGAGGATAATGATGAAGGGACTTTTGTAAATCAGTTAAAACATCTCGCAGCACATAAAACTGAAACCATGGTAAATTTTATTTTTAGTACAAGATATACTTTTATATTATAATATTTCACTTCCAGATACTGGCCTGTAGCCTACCTTCACAAAGGCCCACCACCCAACACAACATACTTCCGCTACAACGAGTCCCAACAACCGTCAACAACAACAACAACAGAACGCTACACAACCGAGCAACCATCAACAGTCCCACCCCGACCCGATCATACAGAGAAACATAGAGACGAGAAGAAACGAAATATGAGTGATTATGACGATATATTAGAAACTAGTACAGTCCGTCAAACGACCACTACAGTTACATATATACCTACTAGTACAACTACTATCCTACCAGATGAAGTGACTGAAAATGGTAAAGAAGTAGAATTGGTCAAACCAGAAACTGTCAAAATTGAAGATAAAATTGAAGGCATTGATGGCAAATTAGATGATTTCTCCAGTTCCATTGAAGTCATAGACTTAGATGATGTTAAAGGAGAGAAAATGTCGGATTTGAAGATGTTGGAAGCAGAAGAGAGGCAGATTGAGGAAATAGGTCGAATTCTGGCAGCGTCTAGGAGAGGTGGGAAACTTGTTTTAGATAAACGTTCCCAAAATGATTTAGAAGCAAAAAGTATAGCGGTAGATAAGGATTTGATAGATTTTAATTTTGGAAACAGGTTTAATGTTGAAAGGAGAGGGAAGATACAGAAGGTGAGCAAGCATGAGATAGAAAGAGAAAGAGTTGATAAGAGTTTAGAAGTAAGCGAGACAACATTCGTTCGACCACCTAGAGTTTTATCAACCACAGAGAATATTAGAAAGGCTATTGTCAATGGAAAAGTTTTTTACGATGCAACTATAAGAGAGCAGAGAGATACATTTTTAAATAATTCCACAAGAAAGAGTAAGAGTTTGAGATCAGGAGATGACTCTAAACTTACTAATCTAGCTTCTTCCGCTTCTTTTGGTAAGAAGATTATAAAACCGAGGAATGTTAATCCCGTAAGAAGAGTCAGAAGGGTTTACAGGAAGAGGTATAATCCAGAAGAAGTGAGAAGGAGATTGTTGGAAAGAGAAAAGAGTAAGCAGGACAGTAGTACAGATAATTCGAGGAAAATATAATGAAAATACTTGGTTAAAATTTTTATATTTGTATTTTTGTAGGTAGATATTTTTCTTGCAGTATTTTAGTAATAAAAATTAAATATAATTTAAAGGAAGAAACAATATTGTAATTTAAATGCATGATGTAAGAATATAAGTAAAAATTTGAAATAAATATTTTTATAAAACATTTAATTTTATATAATAATATGTATTTTTAAGCAATCGGATTGGGGCTTTAAATAAATTGTCAGTTTGACTTTAAAATATCTTAATTAGGGTTGAATTGACGATGCGTATTCAAAATTTTATAAAAATAAATTAACTAAGTACTTCTAAGATTTATATTTATTTAAAAGTTAATGTATGGTTTAAACTTGATCATGTAATGACTAAGGATTATTTAAAAAATAATGAAGAGTTTTAAAGAAAACTTTATTTGTATTTCTCGTACTTCTTTTTTAATCAAGACTTTTTCTTGTGTATTTAATTATATTTTTGTGATAATTATTTTGTATTTATGTAGTTACCAAATCGAAATAAGTTACCACGAAGAAATTGATTGCAATACTTTTAGAAACTGTAACTTTAAATAATTTAGCACTTAGTTAACAATTTTTGTAAGACTACAATTAAATGCATTTCCGTAATTTTGCGTTTTATTTTTAATTTCTTCATATAATTTTATTAAAAAAATACAATAAAACTCACCCCGATTGTTTGTCGGAATAAATCTGATGTCCAATCTTATGCCAAGCAACCAGAAATCCAATTTCCATCCGGTCGCAATCTCATCTCCGCGATAATCAATGACAAAAATTTCAAAAATGTAGTTAATTGCAGATATTTTTGTTTTTTGTTGAAAAAAAAAAAAACGCAATCGCTCAAACGCAAACACAAAAGTTCTTAAAAATACGGGAATTACCCCATATTGGCTTTTAAAATATGTGGCCCAGATTGGCTGTTGTTATATGTTGCCCAGATTGGATGTTGTTATATGTTGCCCAGATTAGCTGTTGTTGTTTCGTTTTCATATACATATATAGCTACATTATATTATATCTTTATTATTCGTGATTTTTTACATTGTGTTGCCTTTGAAAATGGTTATATTTTGAGATCCAAATAACAGAGGAGTGCGGTTGTCCTGACTCAGATCAGCTAAAAAATGAGATAGGACTTTTAGTCATGCGAGTGACGATATGTTGCCCAAATTGGTTGTTGTTATATGTTGCCCATACTGGCTGTTGTTATATAATGCCCAGATTGGTTGTTGGTATACGTTGCCCAGATTGGGTGTTGTTATAATATATGTTGCTCAGATTGGCTGTTGTTATTTCGTTTAACCAATCACAGCAGTTTTTAAGATTTTTGTATTGATCTGCCTTCCGAAACCAGGGGGAAATCGTGATAAACATTTTTTTTTCCACCTTTGTTGTCCCACTTATGGGCCATGGTTTCCCCAACAGCTTTCAACATTAATAAAAGACAACATGTTCGTGCCTACTTCTACTTTCGTATTATAAGAAAACCTCTAAAGATCCAACGTTTTCTTCCACTATGGAAGCTCAAAAGCGACATATTATGTATGCAAAGTGGCCTTTGTTGAACTACCCACCTACTTTAAATGCCGCAGCTGAAGTAAAGCCCAAGGGACCACTTTTACTTTATTTTCTAAATTGCACTTTCTCACTGCAGACTGCACTAAAGGAATATGCTTACATTGTGTCATTTTACTTTCTACTATGTATCTTGTTTATTTTATGAGCAGCGGTGGCCCAGTGGTCACGGCCGTGACTTACGATTTGAGGTCGTAGGTTCAAATCCAAACAGGCGCTTTACTTTGTAAAAATTATTTCATCACCACTTCCCTTAAAACGATGAAAGAAAACATCGTGAGAAAACTGGCATGTCGTAGAACCATGCAAGAAGTAAATGCAAGCCTAGTACTTTTTGTTAGAATACTGCTCAGAAAGTCGGGTCATATTTCAATCATGATGAGACACGCAGCGCCATCTAGCGTCCAAAAGCAGTTGTGACCGTCGAAATTTATTGTTATTTTCCTCGGGGACAGTATTTATTTTCTGGATGAAAGGTACCCATATCCTTTTATATATCCCTGACAACGTGTATGCAAAATTTCATAACGATCGGTTCAGTGGATTAGGCGTAAAAAGGTAACAAACAACTAAACTTACTTTCGCATTTAATATTGGTTACTTATATATAAAATTCTCGTGTCACAATGTTAGATACCATCCATACTCCTCCGAAACGGCTTGATTGATTCTTATGAAATTTTGTGTGTATATCGGGTAGGTCTGAGAATCGGCTAGGTACTATTTATTATATCGAACTAAAAAAAATCCTAGAAATAATCTATATGGCAAAACAACGTTTGCTGGGTCAGCTAGTTATCATTATAATTTTATTTATAACACAAGGAGAGAGTAAGTTCGTGAACTTAAACCAAGTTATGTTAAACAGTAAACTTGGAAAGTCAAGCACTAAACCTAGTTTATTAGGTTTTCACTTGGTACCTAACAAGTGAAATATGGGCAACTAGCAACGCCCCGCGGCTTCACCCGCATAAGTTCCGATCCTGTGGCAATATCAAGATAAAAACTATCCTATGTCCTTTCCCGGAACTCAAACTACTTCTATTCCAAATTTTATCTAAATTGGTTCAGCGTTTTAAACGTAAAGAGGTAACAGAGACACACAGACAATCTTTCGTATTTATAATATTAGTATGGATTATTACAATGTCGCGTTGGCCCAGTGGTTATGGCCTCGCCTCTCATGAGTGTGGGTTCAAGTACCAATGTATATTTTTAAGGGGCTACCTTGAAAATCTAAAATTCTCGAAAATCTAAGCGGGCGAAAGTGATGCAATTACTTTTGAAACGCAAAAGAAGAGTGATGGCTATAGTGTGCGTGCGCTCGGAATGAAATGATAACGACGTATGTGCCAAAACGAATTTACTACTTTTTTAACAAAATAAAAATAATTACATTCAAAACTACTTTGAGAAAACTTTGATAAGATAATTCTCTACGTTTTAAGGCTCGTTAACACAGGCGCGACGCGACACGCGACACAAAGGCACCGCAAGTCGCGCTACGAGCGGTGCCTTTGCGTCGCGCGCGATTCGCGTCGCGCGTCGCGCCTGTTTGCAGGAGCCTTTAAAGTAAATTCCATTAAATAACTCTAAAGCATTACGCCGTGATGTCGAAAAAAAATAGATATAACATTGCATTTTATTTTGTATCGAAAAAAAATCATTGAATCGTGTATTCCTTTAACATGATACTAGACTAAAGAGTCAAAAAACATTAACAAAATGTTAAATCCCTATAACACATACATAACAAGTTACACGAAATAGAAAAACCACATTTTTTTCAATATATCACCTTCAGCGGTGCTATTCTGTAAAAATCTCACCGTGAAAACTTAGGTGAAGTGAGCGTGGAGTGAGCTGTCAATAGTGTCAATTCCTAGCAAAAGCAAACTCACTTCACTGAAGATTTCACGGTGAGATTATTACAGAATCGACCGGCAGGTTCCGTACCCAAAGGGTGCCAACGGGACCCTATTACTAAGCCTGCGTTGTCCATCCGTCCATCTGTCCGTCCGTCCGTCTGTCTGTCAACGGGCTGTATCTCATGAACCGTAGTAGGTAGACATTTAAAATGCTTACAGTGTGTTTATTTCTAGTGTCGCTATAACGCTAGTGTGGTTAAGCGATTGACTGCTGCGCTGCGTGTCGCGGGTTCGATTCCCGCACGGAACAAATATTTGCATGACCTACAAGTAGTTGTTCCGGGTCTGGCTGTTTGTGTATGTGAGTTTAAATGTTTGTAAACGCACCCATAATACAGGAGAAATTTCTTTTTAGTGTGGGGCAACGTTTTTTATATAAAAAAAAACAACTAATGCAGTTTAAATATCATTTATTTGACTTATTCCGGTTTGATCCTCTGAAAGACTGCACTCTAAATAATTGTATAATTATTACACCACATTTACAAAGTACCCTACGCTAACTGCCCAATTTGCCTCACTATTCCATTCTGCCATAAACTATAGAGTTATGAGGCAAAGAGCATCGCATTTGTACAGACGCCAGCATATCAAGCTACTACAATCTGTCAAATTTCTTTAATAGATTTTCAACTTTATCGCTGAAGTATAAGGTTTAAAGTTGATTGGGAAAATTTGACTGTTTCGGGTAGCTTGACGTGCTCGCGTTTGTATCTACCATAACATAGTTATTGCGTTGCAATTTACTATTACTGTTAAATGATGATATAACGTAAAGTGTGCGTTTTGTGGCCATTCGTTTTGTATACAGGATGATTTAATAATAATAATAATTTATGTAAGTCAGACACGGTGCACACACACATGCACACACACAACACACACACACAGAGGGCATACATTACACATTTACATCTTTAAACTAATATCAATTGTTCAATCAATAGATATTATAAAAAAAATGTTGTCTTGTTCCAATAGAGAGAAAATAATCCCTTAAGATTACCTGATTGTTAATTTATTTTAAATCATAAAATGGCATCACTGCTGAAGTGGAAAAATATTATGTAACTTTTGAAGAGCTCTGAATATTAGCAAAATCTTTACTCTTGGTTGCAAAGACAAATTGATCCTCGGTTTTGCCATTATTAAGTGACAAAAATATTAATTGCTAAGAGCCATCTTATTTCAAAGTATCAAGAATACCTACTTGGATTTCTATATGCACCGGGAAGCCTCTCATAAAACAATATGCCTAGCGTTTTCCCAACTATGTTAGGATCGGCTTCCAGAGTTCCAGTCTAACTGGATGCAGCTAAATAAATACCAGTATTTTACATAATACAAGCAAGCGTTTCTATGGAGAAAAGACCAAAGAGAAAGAGTAAAGTAAGAGTGAACAGGCCTCTTCTGGGTAAGCTCACTCCATCGTAGACTTTATCTGTGTCATCTCTGACCTAGATTAGAGTCAAGAGCAAACCCATTTCGAATAAAAAAAAAAAAAAAAAACCACCCGCATGTCCTCTTAAGTTTTAAAACAACACCCCATACATTTCGAAAGCGGCGTGAAACATTAAAAAATCAAAAGCGTAACAGCCCAATATTATGGAGCGAATATAATTGGAGCACCGGTAAACATGGAAACGCGTAATTGGACACAATTGCGTTACAGACTTTCGCTATTTACTTTAAAACCGCTAACGTAAAAGTTTTAACGTTAACTTTAATTTTTACGGTTTGCGTTATCGTTTCACTTGTTATGATGGGAAACTTGCTGCCTGGACTTGCTTTACTACATAGCGCAAAGGCCTCTTTTGATATAGAGAAGGAACGATGATTGTTTAACAGCACTCTTGCTCACTTCGTTCTGAAGATTTGAGACTATAAGTAGAAGTCCAGCACCTAAATGTGTAACTTCATAACACACCTTCTTCCACAATCAAAAGAATTTTGAAGGAAATTCCTAATCCATTGCGTGAAATGACGTTTAGTCTCATTAAAATCGAGAACGACTTGCCTAATTTTGGCTTTGAAATATTTGTAGAAGTCCAAGGAAGGTTTAAAAGGTGAGAAAAATTTGAAGAAGTTGTAAGGAAAATAGTAAAAGCAACAATTTTAGTGTCCCATATAAACTGTCCGTACCTGTCAAACAGGGTGCGTTCGGAAATTAAATAATACGGAGGTAGTAACGTCACGTGCTAACCGCACTGATGACTGAGAAGCGAGACACAGATAATGATAATAACCGTATTGTTTTTTTTCTTCAATTATTTCAAACTCAAACTCAAAGCATTTATTTAAATTAAACCATTTACAGGCACTTTTGAATTGTCAATAAGTCGGTCAGTTAGAAAATATGAAGCTGGTTGCTCATTCCAAAGCGTAGGTACCTATGGAGAAGAACGGGCAAGAAACTCCATGGACACTTTTAAATTATATTTTCATAAATTCAATTCAACATTAATGATGTAACTAATATTAGTTACATCATTAATGTTGAATTTAATAATTATATGTGAGAACGATGTAAAAAAAGACGTACGCGTTAAAAGCGTCAAGCGCATTTAGTTATTAAACTTTGTCACATTATTTAATTCTAAGGCTACCGCCTTCGCCCGAACCGAACTTCGCCCGGTCTGCTAGTAAATAATAATAATTTAATAACACCTGTTCCCCCCCATTAACGCAGCCTGGCGGTAGAAACATGATAGAAAGCTCTTCTAAAAGTTACCAGTTAAAATCTGCCCCTACTAAAAGTTGATTGGCTTAACCAATTAATAAATAACCATACTCTTATCACATTGTTAAAAGTTTATAACCATGTCCATTGTTTACAGTAATCAGTCAATAATAAATTTTCACTACCTATTTTAATTACCGGAGAACTTTACCTCAAATGCGAATTTTGTCTAGACGCTTGAAATAAAAGTTTAAGTGTCTTCAAAGTAGGCGTAAATTAAATTCTAGTGTTTAAAGGGAACGCAGAGCGTTGACGGTCAGGGCTAATATGCTGGCCCGCAAGTTTGCCCGTTGCACAAGAGAGGTAAAGATTTTGTTATTTAAATCCTTTTTTCAGACGTTTTACTCCAATTGTCTGTGGACAGTATATACGCAAAGGGCTGTCAATTCTCTGCGGGTCCAATACAATAACTCATCCAGGATGCTGCTGAGGCTCCCTCCGTTTTGTAGCGCGTCCGCCATGTTCATGGAGGCATGCGCAGATGGTTTCGCGGTGATCTTACGCAAGAAAGCGGCGTCACTGCTGCACAGAGTGCGCGTGAGTAGCAACAGGATCCTGAGTGTGATAGCGGACAGGTATGACTATCCCCTAAAGTCTGATAACCAGTCTTACCAATTAGGGGCTTCGTATTACCCAGTAAATAGGCTGTGGAGGTCAGATAGGCAGTCACTCCATATAAAATACTGGTACTCAGCTGCATCCGGTTAGGCTGGAAGCCGCCTTACACACCGACTAACAAATACGATTTCTGATCCATTTGTTTAACTTTTCAACAAATACTTTTGAAACAGCCTATAAATAAAGTCTCATGTGTTTAAAAATGAAAACTTGCTAATAATTTTGTATGGAAAGTGAATCTAATCATTTGCATCATATCCTTCTGAGGAGTTTGTTGCGCCACTTCTTCTCCCCAGCAGAAGCACTAGGAGGTGGGGAAGGACGGGCGTTTTGGAGGACTGACTTATGTAATTTTGACGGTCGAAAAGTGTTGATTCTCAGCCTAATTTGAATAAATGACTTTTGATTGATTGACACAAAATAAATTCCGATAGAAAAAATCGATACGAATGCAAAATTCACCACGACTACAGTTCTTCATCGTTCTTCGTTTACTCATAATCACCAATTAACACCAATGAATTCGATTAAGCAAGCAAGTAAGTCAACTGTGGGTGCTTACCACCTTTATAATATACGCGCCGCACTATGTAGGTACCATTTTGTTGAAACTCAGATGTGTGACATCCGTGTGTCACTAACGGGATGCAGCAGAATACCAGCGTCAGGTATTGTACCTGGCATATGCTGAGCTGGACTCCCATTTGGTGCAACCATAAGACACACACCGCCCAGTAGTGATCGACGTTATAGATGTTTATGAGCTAGGTGTCTATAGTTCAATTTATCTTTTTAATATTTGTTATTTTTTATTTTTGAAGTGAAAACTTCTTTAGCGGCGCTGTGTACTTTTTTTGGAATGGGTAAAAACTTCTAAATTCGCGTCAGGTCACGTGAACCTGATCGAAAATTCGTAAGACGTAAAACGTCAGACGTAAAACGTAAGACGCGCGTTGTTGAGGACAGCGCCATCTATGCACATCGGGAAGAACTACGAGGGCCTCGCGTACTAACTACGTAGTTCATCCAACAACGACGAGATGGCGCTGAACCACGGATATATAACTGTGTGCTTATTTGTAAATCTGAATAAATTCCTTTCACGAGAAGAATAAACCAGTCACTTTGGTCATCATACCTGATTTGCAAAAAACCCTATAAAATAAGGAACACACCTTAACACGCGTGTTTTGTTTATAAGACGATTCACAAAATACACTCGTAATTGTTCAAGTTTTCACTTCTGTCGGCACTACCGGAGTGCCAGTGTTTTTTTTTCAGCTTCTTTGTTGTTTTTAATACCTGATTGTGTCTTTTGTTGCTCTAAATAAACGTTTTATCTATCTATCAATTAACTTCAATATTAAGTTAATACATTCCAAAATATGCATTAACTACTGCTGCAGTCGAATCTACATCTAAATACAAAAATACATTAACCCGTCGCATGTTTGATTAATTTAGACAATAGAAGTTAATTGTTCTTAAGTTGCACTGTGTAACATAAGACATTCGAGAGGTTAATAGCCTATAATTTTCCCACTACTGGGACATATGCATCCTCTCTGTGAGAGAGAGTGGGCCATAATACACCACGCGGGCCCAGTGCGGGTTGGTAGATGTCACATGTCTTCGAATTTTCGGTCTGGTTTCCTCACGATGTTTTCCTTAGCCATTTTGAGAGCAGTGGTGATAAATTAAAGCGCCTGTCTGTCTGGGTTTGAACCCACGGCCACTCGTAAGTTGCGGTCGTTATCATACGGCCACCACTGCTCAAAATACCAAAAATACACGTCGTCTTTTTTTGTCAACTCTACACAATAATAATGCCTAGAAAAAAATATGCATTTTTTTTTGTAAACTGTACACAATCAAATGTAAATTCCAGTCCTGCCAGGGTCGCGGGTTGTTCGAAAGAGTTACCGTGGCCCCTGGCACAGGCAACTGAAGGAACACGGCTGGGTTTTAGTCAGTAAAAGTCTAACGTTAAACGGGCGGAGTGGGAGGGCTCCCGCTCCGCCCAGAGCGGGAAAGTTCTTTGAGATTGCAAATTGCAATCGCAATGTCATATCAGCGACAATCACTGTCAAAAACTTGTCGAAAATGTAGAGAAACTAGAAGCATATTTGACAGATTAAGACTGAGATCTGCGAACGTTCTTAAAAATACGAGAATTCCTCCTCAGATGTCAGAAAAAAATGCATCGACTTTTGCTGCCAACTGTACCCAAGGCTCAAACCTGACACCACCTGTCATCGCACATCACTTAAAATATTACAGTAACGCCCAGAAATAACATACAACTTTTTCTAAAAACTCTACACAATCTGATGTCAGAAAAAAATGCGTCGACTTTTGCTGCCAACTTGTACCCAAGGAAGGCTCAAACCTGACACCACCTGTCATCGTACATGAATTAAAATATTACAGTAACGCCCCGAAATAATATGCGACTTTTTCTAAAAACTCTACACAATCTGATGTCAGAAAAAAATGCATCGACTTTTGCTGCCAACTTGTACCCAAGGCTCAAACCTGACACCAACTGTCATCGCACATCACTTAAAATATTACAGTAACGCCCAGAAATAATATGCAACTTTTTCTACAAACTCTACACAATCTGATGTCAGACAAAATGCATCGACTTTTGCTGCGAACTTGTACCCAAAGCTCAAACCTGACACCACCTGCCATCGCACATCACTTAAAATATTACAATAACGCCCAGAAATAATATGCAACTTTTTCTAAAAACTCTACACAATCTGATGTCAGAAAAAATGCATCGACTTTTGCTGCCAACTTGTACCCAAGGCTCAAACCTGACACCACCTGTCATCGCACATCACTTAAAATATTACAGTAACGCCCAGAAATAATATGCAAATTTTTCTAAAAACTCTACACAATCTGATCTCAGGAAAAAATGCATCGACTTTTGCTGCGAACTTGTACCCAAGGTTCAAACCTGACACCACCTGTCGTCGCACATCACTTAAAATATTACAATAACGCCCAGAAATAATATGCAACTTTTTCTAAAAACTCTACACAATCTGATGTCAGAAAAAAATGCATCGACTTTTGCTGCCAACTTGTACCCAAGGCTCAAACCTGACACCACCTGTCATCGCACATCACTTAAAATATTACAGTAACGCCCAGAAATAATATGCAACTTTTTCTAAAAACTCTACACAATCTGATGTCAGAAAAAAATGCATCGACTTTTGCTGCCAACTTGTACCCAAGGCTCAAACCTGACACCACCTGTCATCGCACATCACTTAAAATATTACAGTAACGCCCAGAAATAATATGCAACTTTTTCTAAAAACTCTACACAATCTGATGTCAGAAAAAAATGCATCGACTTTTGCTGCCAACTTGTACCCAAGGGTCAAACCTGACACCACCTGCCATCGTACATCATTTAAAATACTACAGTAAAATCAAACACCCCTTCAACATATAAAATTGCAAGCTTTTCACACTATCGGATATCAATAATAGGTACTAAATAAATTAATAATAAAGGTCTATATCAAATTCGCGAGTACCCGGGGAAAGTGACTTTCACCACGCAATGAGTAAAAGTGAGCTAACGTGGGTAATATCAACGGGGGTCAGTGAACTGTTGACCGACTGCGCGGGCGCAGGTGTGGCTGACCGACTGTTGAAGGTGGATTGTGCGTTAAATACATGTCATGGACGTGAAGATGTGTGTTTGGAAGATGGGGTGGACACAGGTGCTACGCGATAGAGTAAAAATAACAAATTGTCTTCTTCTTGGCGTTTCGATGGACTCTTTATCTCTGTCGTGGGAATGTAGACATATGATTGCTATGTTGATAGCATATAATATAAATGGGGTTATAGCTAATATAACAAATTGTAGTATTAGGGACGAGTCTGTGTTGTCTAGTTATACTAACAACATACTGATAAATAATTATGAATCATCATGTTGTACGAAGGAGGGTCCACCAATAATACCAACATCATTGAAGGCCACTACCAGTCAGATAGGGTATTCTCTTCCTGCTGGAACTTATACGGGCTCACTAGACACTTCAGTCGAAGTTGTGGAGGTCACTCCGGATAACTCTTTAAACTATTTAGTTAGACTCGGCCCAAAATTCGGCTACTTGTTAAATGATAAATGACTTTATTTTTGTAAGTAGGTTTGCACAAACACTTTTACACGTCAATCATATTTTTTTTAAACTAGATGAGGTCGGCGTTTCCTATCTGACTACTTTGAGAAGAAAGGCCGAAACAAACTCAGAGGTCTCTTTTAAAGTCCAGACATAATCTTGGTTAGGTTATATGAAGACCATGTAGGTCGATGTCTGAGGTGGTCTTTTGAGGAAAGAACCACACAGATTGAGAGGACCTGTCCAGTCAGTTCACGCATTTGTCAGAAATCGTGCAGCTCAACTCAAGACTTGAGGAGCTCAACGATTTGTTGTGCCATCACTAGCTTCCACCAGTTCATGTAACGTGCAGCTGACAGGACACGCAGGACATGATATTAAGTGCCCCATCGTTTGTGGAACAGCACGACATTTACATTACAAGGCGGAGACGAATGAATCTCTACCTGCACAGGTTCTACTCTTCAGCGAACCTGGTTCCGAAGTCTGAGGGTCAATTCTCGTAATTTTAAGAACGTTCACAGTCTGATCTGTCTCAATCTGTCAAAAATACTTCTATACTTCGTAAAAGATAGCTTGATCTCTGCGACAGCTGTCAGTAAAATCATGCCTATGAAGTTCTGAATGTCATAGTAGTACAAACAGTACTTGTAAATGTCATACTTTATGGGCATGCCGGACCTACTTAGTGATGGGCGATGAATCAACGTGACCACAGACTATAAACTATCGATATTTTAAATAATAAAATATATTTATATATTTTTTTATTGGGAGCGGGACGTTCGATTTGATAATATTTGCGAACAAGAGTTTATAATAAATTTACAAGATTGTTCTAGCTATTCAGAAACTGATTCAAATATGGATTTGAGGTGTACTCCGTTACGAGAATAAATGTATTTTATAAACAAATATTCGTTTAATTTAGTAACGTATGTAATTAAATTAAACCCAATTAAATGTTACATTAGCATCGATAATAGTAAGAAACGTCGATAATTTCTATCGACAATTTTTTATATCATGACAACCCGAGGAATGTCAGTTTGACTTATGTCGCAGAGATCAAGCTATCTTTTACGTAGTATAATTTCCCTACATTTTTGACAAGTTTTTGACATTGTCGCTGAGATGAGACTGCGACTAGATTTTTAATGTTTCTAATTATGGGAATTGGTTCTCTGTTTAAAGACTTCCAGAAGTAAAAAATAGTTACTGGGTACGCATAGCGATTGATCAATCTGCGAAGTTAAGCGGTGCTTGCCGATGGGTGACCATTCTTTACTATTGTGAACATTATAGGCTGATTCATGCATATTTTCTTCATATGGTCTTCCCCCCTCTTAATTTATCAAAATTATGACACCTATTCATGTGTTAATAATATAATTTAACAGGAATACTTTTAAGAGCGTTTACGCCGTACGGCATTTCATACAAACTTTCAAACCCTTATTTTACGTTTACGAAATTAATGAACCGATTTTAATTAAATATCATACGCATATATAAGCAGGATACAAACGTCTAAAAAATTAGTAAAGAACATTTTCGAAATGTCTTTGAAATTAAAAAAAAAACATAATTGGAAATCTCTGTTTCTATGGAAAATTTATAATCGGTCTAATTTGGCTGTAACAATATTTTTCGAAAATTTTCTCTACTAACTTTTTAGACCTTTGTATCCTGCATAAGCGTACGTATGAAGTTTTATTAAAATCGGTTCATTCATTTCGAAAAATTAAGGGCTTGAAAGTTTGTATGAAATGTCGTACGGCGTAAACGCTCTTAAGGACTACTTTGTCATTAAGGATACAAACACAACACTAAGTCTTGGCAAGCAAATCGCCGATTATCGTACTATTTTATTAGGACACAGGTGGAAACTACTTTCCAGACTTGACGGCCGCATCCTGACCTGAAACATAATTAGCTTTCGAGCTTTCATTTTCCGATGGCCATATTTGGAGTCATCATCAAGTCACGAGTAAAATATTGTAGAAACAACAAAACACACACATTATAAAAAATAATGATATAAAATATACACGTACAAAGTAGCCAGAAGCCTCGTCCTCCAGCAATAAATGGTGTTGGTGTTGGAGTTCGTATGCTCAGACATTTTTTTTTGGGTGGGAAATTATCAAATATATATACCACCCTCTCACTCACTGTCACTTTCCTTCAGTTGCCTGTGCCAGGGGCCACGGTAACTCTTTCGAACAACCCACGACCCTGGCAGGCCGATGCCTGCCAGGGTCGTGGGTTGTTCGAAAGAGTCTGCTAGGGCCGATGCCCTAGCAGACCCCAGCAATCAGTGCTGACATCAGTGGAACAACGTCGACCCAGGCCTGGTCCTTACCGGACGGCGAGCTACCCATTGCTCGCCGTCCGCAAGCCCGCGCCTACGGTAGCCGGGAATCGGCTCTCGGAGACTAGGGGCGTGAGGGCGCAAAAATTGCGTCTCCCTCACGCGTTCCGCCCCCTCCTTTGCAAGCATTACTGCTTCGCAAGAAGGAGTATGCACAGACCTTACAAACTCCATGGGTTTTCTATGTCATTGGTGCCTTCATAATATATCTGGTATCATTACAATATTTATAGTCATGAAACTGACGGTGGGTGCATGTCATTACAGTGTCATAAAGCGTTCTGTGAAATATGGACGGCCGTCATTTTGACTCCGTCTAACACAGTTCAACGCTGGATTTAGGCGTCTCTCAAGTTGCGCTATAACACCCGGTTTTCCTCCCTCCGTATCCAGTCTGTCCCGGTAAGCTTTGAGATCGTCGGTCTATTTAATTGGGGGGCGTCCCAGGCACCTTTCCGATCTCCACTTAAAGATTCGTTAGGCCCAACATCCATCGGTACTTCGACAGATATTGTTGGCTCACCGAAGTAGGTACAGTACCCGGCGATAAATATTGCACATCGACTTTAACCTTTTTTGTATTTTATACAAAGAATAAAAATAATTATCAAAAGATGCAAATCATAATTGTTTTAACAGCTTCTAATAGATACCGGACTGTTTGTATTTCGTGCGACAAAGATAACGCTCTACGAAGCGGAAATTAGCCGATTGTCTCTTTCCAAAGGTCGATGTGCAATATTTATCGCCGGGTACTGTACACCTATCATCATCTGCCAGCCTTTTCTCAACTATGTTAGGGTCGACTTCCAGTCTAACCAGATACAGCTGAGTACCAGTAATTTTCATGGAGCGACTGCCTAACTGACCTCCAAAACCCTGTTACTGGGTAATACGATACTCCTTGTTAAGGTATGAGGAACAGGGTGTACAGTTCACTCATACTCTATAGAAAAGGGAGGATCCTCCGACCAGACGGGTGTTGTGTCTGGCGGGCAACTGCCTGATGATTCATGTCGGGCCGTTGTATCTATGCTAGTTGCGCGGTAAACTCTGCTTGCGCGATGCAGGATTTTGCGTGACGTCAGTATGACGCGTTGTTTGCTTGTGGCGTTGTAGATACCGCTACAACTGATTGTCTGACTTTCAAGCTCCTTAACGACTGTCAAAAATCCACAAATGACAGCCTATAATTTTTCCTCTACTGAGACACCTAGGCCTCCTTTCTGTGAGAGGGAGTGGGCCGTAATCCACCACGCGGGCCTAGATGAGGATGATTTATTTATTTACGGTTAAGATGATGTTGGTAGATGTCACATGTCTTTTGGTTCTAGGACAGTAAAGGTAAAGTAAAGCGCCTTTCTGGGTTCGAACCCACGACCGCTCGTAAGTCAGAACCGTCACCACTGAACCATCACGGCTCCCTAATAAAAGTACTAATATTAAAAGTTAATTAAAGTTTCTAAGTAAGCCCTCCACACTTTTAAAGACATCTATGGAACGTGCGACAATCTAAAGTGTGTTACTACCAAGACATTTCTTGACACATAAGGCAAAAAACCACTCTTAGACTTTCGTACGACAAGTCGCAGGTGTGTGCTGATTCTTAATAAGCTATTGTATTAGAGAAACTTGGACCCACGGCCTTAGGTTAACTCATTCTGTTTGCGTTCAATTTCAGGTTAACGGATGCGGGTTACCTATGTGGGTAAAGATTACAACTGGGAGATTTATGTTTGGTGCTTATGTTAATGATGTTTCAAAGAAGCTGGGTGACTATCAATGAAGTTTGTCTACGACGCCTTCCTCAACTTCAGGTGCAGTTTGTGCAAGAGTTGGAACTCTGTTCTTTGGATGATTCCGCTACTTTATTATCTTCGAGTGGTCTAAATACTTCTTGTAGCAATGAAACTTCTTTTCCGTGGGAATTATTCTAAAACTTCATGGTGGCCATGCAGCAATGAGAGAGAAAAATCAAAATTTAATTATAATCGGTACATTGGTAAAATTTTAAGAATATATGAATACTTAGCTATTTTATGAAATGTTAAAAACTGGCCAAGTGCGAGTCAGACTCGCACGCAAAAGGTTCCGTACCACAAGGCAATAACGCCGGAAAAAACACGTTTGTTGTATGGGATCCCCCCTTAAATATTTATTTTATTCTGTTTTTAGTATTTGTTGTTATAGCGGTGACAGAAGTACATCATCTGTGAAAATTTCAACTGTCCTAACTATCACGGTTCATGAGATACAGCCTGGTGACAGACGCACAGACGGACAGAGGAGTCTTAGTAATAGGGTCCCGTTTTACCCATTGGGTAAGGAACCCTTAAAACTGTTTATCGAATAATTTTGTGTAAATTATACCTAACTGGCTGTGTCCCGCGGTTTCACCCGCATAAGTGTCGACCCCGTGGGAATATCGTGATAAAAAGTAGCCTATATTTTAATCCAGAGTGTCAGGTATCTCCATACAGAATTTTATCAAAATTGGTCCAGCCGTTTAAGAGAAGTAACAAACATATGAACACACACACTCACAAACTTTCGCCATTATAATATTAGTGTGATGACAATGGGCTGGCCATATTTATCGAAGAACCGATGGCCGGTGGAGTAAACGAGTCCTGGAGACCACGGCTCAGGAAGCGAAGGGTGGGACGCCGCGCTCCCTAGCTAGACGGACCGAAGACCTAAAGAAAGTGGCTGGGACAGACTGCATTGGAAGGTAGAGGACAGGGGTTTTGTGGCCAGCGGGATTGTCCGAAAGGGTTACCGCTGGCCCGGAACATAAAGGGCTAAGGAAGGAACACGGGTGGGTTTTAGTCAGTAAGAGTCTGACACTCCCTTCTGCTCCACCCAGAGCGGGAGGGGTCATTTGATGATGTCCCATCCTGAAAAAAAAAGGGGTGTTGTGGCCTAGCCTGGTAGAGGCCTTCGTCCAGCAGTGGACTGCCATTGGTTGAGTTGATTGATTGATTATACCTAATGAGTGGCTATAACAGCCGCACAGGTCAATCGATTAGGTTAAGCTATGCTTTCAGCGGTTGGTCTGTGGATGGGTGACCATCTTTACATACCGAGATCCCTCCGTGCCTCGGAAAGCACGTTAAGCCGTTGGTGCCAGCTGTCATTCGTGGATCTTTGACAGTCGTTACGGGTAGCCCGAAAGTCTGACAACCAGTCTTACCAAGGGGTACCTATCGTATTAGCCAGTACAGTACCCGGCGATAAATATTGCACATCGACCTTTGAAAAGAGACAATCGGCTGATTTCGGCTTCGTAGAGCGTTATCTCTGTCGCACGAAATACAAACAGTCCGGTATATATTAGGAGCTGTTAAAACAATTATGATTTGCTTCTTTTGATAATTTAATTATTTTAATTCTTTGTATAAAATCGATAGGATCGAATAGGTCGATGTGCAATATTTATCGCTGGGTACTGTAATTGGGTTGTGGAGGTCAGATAGGCAGTCGCTCCATGTAAAATACTAGTACTCAGCTGCATCCGGTTAGACTGGAAGCCGACCGCCGACATAGTTGGGAAAAGGCTGGGCAGTTGATGACCTAATGAGTATGTAAACGTGTCTGTTATAATGGACTTTTGTTGCGAGACATACATCTGGCGCACCCTGAACTATCAACCTAGCCAGGGCCGTCTTAACCATATTGGGCGCCGGGGTGCAAAAACCGTCTGAGGGGCGTAGGCTGTTTTTTGGCAACAAAAAAAAAAGACTTGATTTTAGAATCCTCAATTTTTAGGGAGTAGTACCAAGGTAGCCCGCAAAATTCAATTTTACGTGTTATTTCTTACATTTTTTGCAATATTCAGGTCAGTGTCAGGTTGTATATTTTGTCTTGCAATTGACTTAGAGGGTTGTATTGATATAATACCCTCTAAGTTCTTAAAACCCTATTGATTGATATTTATTTCAAGAAATAGTAAGTTTGAATTTTACGGACTACCCTGACGCCTCCTAAGACCCTGCGCCCGGTAGCCATGCACCCCTTGCACCCTCGGGTAAAAACGGCCCTGAGCCTAGCTAATATTTTCACAATGAAATCGTCAGCTATATGCTCGTATAGTATAAAATAGTTTAAAATATTTCCTTTCTATGGTAACAAATGCGACAATTTATATGCGTGTTGTGATCGTATTTTCCAATTTTATACACTTTCCCTCTTCTCGTTATGCTTCAGCGATTGAATTAGATACAGTGAAGTTTATTATTGCAGCTGTAGCAATATTCATTTGTTTTATTGTTTCATCTTTCATAGCTATTATGAGAACAGCTGTTGCCGTAATGAAAAGATAAGCCAGCAATAGTAGACTGCCAAGGATGCAATGGGCGATGCGATGCGACGGGAACCCACCCCGTCGCAAAGTCAAGGTCAAAGTCAAAGCATTTATTTCAAATAAGCACCTAAAAGGCACTTTTGAACGTCAGAGATTACAACAAATAGAATTAATTCTAGTCGCCCATTCCAAAAGGTAGTTTTCGTATGGAGAAGAATGGGCAAGAAACTCCACCGTTACTCTTTTAAAATATTTTACAATATTTTGCATAGGTATACATTAATTATATAATAATAATATGTGAACACGATGCACCTAAAATAAAATTGCTATACCACAATAGGTAAAAGACTTAAAAATGAAACCAAATTAATTATCTGATAGATACATGGTGCTCACATGTTTACAAGCATGGTAAAAGTAAACAATTTTCATTGAAAAAAAAATTACAAATAATAAGTCAGGGTGTGAGTCAAATTAGTTACAGAATGTAAATCAATGTCAAAATGTCGCATCGCATCGCCCGTCTGAGCTATTCTGCGCGCGGGGAAATAAATAATTTCACGCGGACAAAGTCGCGAGCAGAAACTAGTACTAGATATAAAAGTCGATTTCGCAATAAACTGTTTCCGTTTCTTTATTGATTCTGACTTTATCTATACATATAAACTCTTGCTATTTAAAGTTATTTAAGAAGATTAGTA
The DNA here is from genome assembly GCA_927399505.1 of Luperina testacea. Classification (NCBI taxonomy): domain Eukaryota; kingdom Metazoa; phylum Arthropoda; class Insecta; order Lepidoptera; family Noctuidae; genus Luperina; species Luperina testacea. The sequence goes on from OV656782.1 coordinate 4,919,386, forward strand.
ACACCACAAATATTTGAAGTTACGAAATAAAAGAGATTGTTATAGCTGTCATAAGTTTGTTTACGAGAAAGTAAGTGTCAACTTAGATGATGTCATTTTCATAATGTCACAACACAAGGAATGAAAGTAGAATTTTTTTTTTCTCCATTTGCATTTCTTACTGGTAAGTTTACCTAATGGTTAATGTAGACCTCTTAAAGACCTCTACAAAGAAATGGTTATAGGTATCATCAAAGGTCTCTGGCTAAAATATAATAACAGCCGCAGAGGTCGATCGATCAGGTTAAGCTACGCTTGTCGCGGTTGGTCTGTGGATGGGTGACCATCTTTACATACCGAGACCCCTCCGTGCCTCGGAAAGCACGTTATACCGTTGGTCCCGGCTGTCATTCGTGGATCTTTGACAGTCGTTACGAGCAGTCAGAAGCCCAAAAGTCTGACAACCGGTTTTACCAGGGGGTATCGCATTACCCAGTAACTGGGTTGTGGAGGTCAGATAGGCAGTCGCTCCATGTAAAATACTGGTATTCAGCTGCATCCGGTTAGACTGGAAGCCGACCCCAACATAGTTATTATAATAATATTATTATAATAACTATATTATAATATATTATAATAGTTTTTATAATAATATTATTACAATATATAGTTATTATAATATGGCGAAGACAGTCCGTGTTTTTTCTTTTAGTCGCTGCACTATGTAGGTATAATCAAAGAGATTGGGATTGGATTGATTGGTATTTTAGCAAACACAAAAAAAAATCCTACTGAAAAATCCTTCACCAATGGGATTTGATACGATTAACGGCTCCTGCAAACAGGCGCGACGCGCGACGCGAATCGCGCGTGTTAGATTGTTCACATTTATAGGAAAGTAACTGTTGTTAAAACAATAATCACCTGTAAAACATAAACTGGTAAACAGAATGCATAAATAACAATGACAATGTCAGCTGTCGCAAGACAGGTGACGTTGACATAAGGGAACTGTCCATCTCTTATTTATTCATTCTACCCTCACCGTAAATTAATATTTTGTGAAACAAGTTTCGATTTAAAGTAAATGTAATTATCACTTCCTGGATTTATATTTCAAAGACAGAATAATTATCTTAATAGTTAAAAGAAGTAGTCTTATAAGGCAGAATAAGAAACATTATGAATTAAAAGACTAGAGTCCAAACCAATGTTTTGATTTGCAGTTTGTGTAATCAAAACTAATGTTTATTTTTGTTAATGTTTTAAATTGATAACGTAATGACTAATGGTATGATACTTTAATATTTCTTAGATTTTACATTGCAATTTCGATGTACCAAATTGTTACTAAACGATTTTAAACCAAAAAACTGTAATGGCGAGCTGCAATTGGTAGATACTAAAAACTTGTTAGATATTACTTAGAGATTATAAATATTCAATGACTATATTGCTAAACTATCCCATTAAGTTTTAAAATAGTTATATTACATAAGTTTTGTTTATTAATAGCTATTATAATAGATATATTAACCAAAACTTGAGACGCTCCGTGATTGGTTAAAAAAGGTGGGAACCTTTGGGATTTCAAAGACTATAAAAAGGCATGTAACCAACAGATCGGGGGATTCTTTGTGCTAGCTGTTGAACGGAAAGACCCTCTGGTGTCTGCCGTAATTATTAAGCTGCCAAAGAGATCCTCGCCACAAGGAGACAGTACACTGACGTGGAAACTCTGACTGGCAAAACCAAAAAGTGAGCTAGTACGCCGTACCGCGGAAGCTCCGGCCCAAATTATCCTGGACTGGCTGTGCTAACTGTCCGACGCGCAACGGTTCAGATCCTAACCCCAGGGTCTTATGTTCGTCATATTAAGTTGCCTGAAGTTTCCCACGGATATCACACCTAAAAACGCTACGTGACTTGTGAAGCAGAGGTTCTGCACAAAATCTATAAAGATGAGTATTTACTTTTTCTAAAAATATGTTTTTCTTAGCCATTCTATGTACCTTCTGTGTAAAATATAACTAAAGGGTATTACTCTTGTTATTAGGTATTGACCTAAAATCTAAGTATAAGATGTGTATTCTGTCCCGTCTAAATGTGTACCAAACTATGCAACTCATGTGATTTTGTTGTTTATACAAATATAATAATATAGTTAAAATGCTATCAGGTTTTATTTGCTTTCTTACAAAATGTACCCTGTTACTAGTTTCCGTTAGATTAGCTAGAAATGGGTTCAATTCCCATTTCTAGTATTGATTTACTATGAATTTGTGAGATTCAATTTATTATAAAGTTCCTTTTTCTTTTATCAGAAGTGGGATCGCCCAAGAAAAAAAAAATTATTAAATCTAATTAATTGTTTGTGTTATAGATATCCAACTTTAAAATGGACAAAGATCTGCTGGAGGGTCTACTTGGCGCTATTCGTGATGCTGTGTCCACGAAGTATCGGCACGATGACGTCGCGCTTCCGTTGTTTGATCCTGACAAGTCTCAAAATGGAGCAGAGTCATGGTGCAAAAGTATCGAGGCTATCAGCAAGGAATTTGATTGGAGCTGTATCCAGGCGGCAGCAAAAGCTGGTAAGGCCTTAAGAGGCTCTGCATTAAGTTGGTTCGAGTCATGGGAGCCGGAAAATGGTCGTAGTTGAATAAATTTCAAGACTGATATCACTGCTTTGTACCCGGAAAGAAAGAACCTTTCTGAAAAGTTAACAAAAGCTGTTCTTTATACGTCTGACTCGGCTGGTAGTTATTGTGAATACGCTAGAGAAAAACTTAGGTTATTGAATAACACTAAAATAAGTTTTACGACTACCTACACAATTGATCGAGCTTGTTTGCGGCGGTATTAGCGATTTCAATATTAAAACTGCATCGTTGAATAGTAATGCAACTTCTACCTCTGAATTAATTATTTCTCTATCATCTTGGACTAAAAATCGTAAAAGACCCTATTGATAGGTCGTCTTCAAGTACTTAGTGACAATATATCGGGTTCAAATGAAACTAAACGTATTAAGTCTGATGAAGTAATTGATAAAACTAATTTTAATAACAAAGAGAAACGTTGCCATATTTGTAACAAGTTAGGACATTTAATAAATAAAAAAAAAAAAAAAAAACAATAAGTCTACCAATGATAAAGACTCTGAGGTATGTTCCTATTGTAAAAAAAAAGGGGGTCATGTAATAGAAAATTGTTGGCACAAACAATACATAAACAAAAAAAAAATGCTAACGTAAATAAGTACCGTAAATTACGTCTCTAGTTAGTCCGAAATTACATACCAGAGTTCGCGTCGCGTACTGCTTGTATAACAAAAACAAAAAAAAATGATCAAAAATGGGAATGGGGACCTGACCAGAATACTGCACGTCAGTACGTTATAAACCATCTCGCTTCCAAACTTTTGCTAACAATATTTGACCCTACATTAGAAACTGAATTACATACTTATTGATGCCAACGCGATTGGTTGCGGTGCTATTTTGATACAAAAAGTCAATAATACGACTAGAGTTGTTGCTTATTTTAGCTGTAGAACTACACCTGCTGAATCGAACTACCATTCTTACGAACTAGATTGTGTATGTTATGTGTTGTTGTGTTAGAAAGTAAATCACATTCAGGTCCAAAACAAGGTTTTTTGCATCCCATAATTAAAACACCCATACCATTCCATACAGTTCATTTAGATTGCACAGGTCCATTCTCGACATCAGCCGAAGGATTTAAACACATTTTGATCATAGTTGATGGATTCACTAAGTATTGTATTCTATAAGCATTAAAAACTAAATGGTTCCGAAATGACTGACATTGTTCGCGATACATTGAGTATGTTCGGAACTCCGTCCTTAGTTGTGACAGATCGAGGCACTGACTTTAACACTAACCAAGTTAGGTCTTTGTTTAATGAATGCCAAGTTAATCATCAAATGATAGCTACAGGTACCCCTAGAAGTAACGGTCAAGTAGAGAGATATGTCATGACTATAATAAATATGCTTACTATGGAATGTCACAATAAGTCAGACTGGCCGAAAGGTCTATGGAAAGTCCAACAATCTGTCAATTCCACTATACAAAAATCAACTGGTTTTGCTCCTTTGAGATTACTGATAGTTCGTGATACAAACTTACCATGTGTACAGGCTCGATTAAATGACGTTACTAATCCAAATAATGTGGGACACGCTATTGATGTTCAGGCAGTACGTAATTTGGCTATGCAGAAACTTAATCTAGTAGCTGAAACTTTCAAGAAACGTTTTGATTCGCCTAGGCGTGATACTATAGCTTATAATATTGGAGACATGGTATACGTTAACCAAGATCATAGACGCCATGATAAACTAAGTGCCAAATTTAAAGGGCCCTATGAGAATGTTGACATCCTTGAAAAGGAACTTTACGAGATATAACCATTGCGAAAGAAAAGCTAAGAAAATGGACAGGCGCGTGGGTTGATCAGAACGTTTCCGTTGAAAGTAATTTAGAACGAAGTGATTAATACAATTAATTTTTCCTCTTTTTTCTCTTCATTATAACATGTATCGTATTGTTTTGTTTTAATGATTGATTTGATTGGCCAAAACTTTTTTTTTTACAGCCGTGTTAGATTAGTAAATTTTAAATAATAGTTAAAATATCTCATTTAATGTAAAAAAAAAAAATGTTTTGACTCACTACTTGATTTAAGTACTCAGTTATGGGGTAAACTCTTGTTTGTAAATTGCAAGTATTCACATAGATGGAATTTGGAAATAAGTATTCACATAGATGAAACTTATTATATTGTTAGATTTAAGTACATAAAATAATTGTATGTAAGTGTTCACATAGAGGAAACTGCATCAATTATGCAAGATTCTGGTGCTCACATATGGATGAGGCTGAGAATAAAACACTGTTCACAAAAAATAATTGGATGTAAGTGTTCACATAGAGGAAACTGCATCAATTATGCAAGATTCTGGTGCTCACATATGGATGAGGCTGAGAATAAAACACTGTTCACAAAGATAAAACTTATTATATTGTTAGATTTAAGTACATAAAATAATTGGATGTAAGTGTTCACATAGAGGAAACTGCATCAATTATGCAAGATTCTGGTGCTCACATATGGATGAGGCTGAGAATAAAACACTGTTCACAAAAAATAATTGGATGTAAGTGTTCACATAGAGGAAACTGCATCAATTATGCAAGATTCTGGTGCTCACATATGGATGAGGCTGAGAATAAAACACTGTTCACAAAGATGAAACTTATTATATTGTTAGATTTAAGTACATGAAAACTAAGTTTTAAGACTGTTTTAAACTAAGTTTTAAGTACTTTGAGAGCAAAGTACCAATCAGTATGGCCGTGTTAGATTGTTCACATTTATAGGAAAGTAACTGTTGTTAAAACAATAATCACCTGTAAAACATAAACTGGTAAACAGAATGCATAAATAACAATGACAATGTCAGCTGTCGCAAGACAGGTGACGTTGACATAAGGGAACTGTCCATCTCTTATTTATTCATTCTACCCTCACCGTAAATTAATATTTTGTGAAACAAGTTTCGATTTAAAGTAAATGTAATTATCACTTCCTGGATTTATATTTCAAAGACAGAATAATTATCTTAATAGTTAAAAGAAGTAGTCTTATAAGGCAGAATAAGAAACATTATGAATTAAAAGACTAGAGTCCAAACCAATGTTTTGATTTGCAGTTTGTGTAATCAAAACTAATGTTTATTTTTGTTAATGTTTTAAATTGATAACGTAATGACTAATGGTATGATACTTTAATATTTCTTAGATTTTACATTGCAATTTCGATGTACCAAATTGTTACTAAACGATTTTAAACCAAAAAACTGTAATGGCGAGCTGCAATTGGTAGATACTAAAAACTTGTTAGATATTACTTAGAGATTATAAATATTCAATGACTATATTGCTAAACTATCCCATTAAGTTTTAAAATAGTTATATTACATAAGTTTTGTTTATTAATAGCTATTATAATAGATATATTAACCAAAACTTGAGACGCTCCGTGATTGGTTAAAAAAGGTGGGAACCTTTGGGATTTCAAAGACTATAAAAAGGCATGTAACCAACAGATCGGGGGATTCTTTGTGCTAGCTGTTGAACGGAAAGACCCTCTGGTGTCTGCCGTAATTATTAAGCTGCCAAAGAGATCCTCGCCACAAGGAGACAGTACACTGACGTGGAAACTCTGACTGGCAAAACCAAAAAGTGAGCTAGTACGCCGTACCGCGGAAGCTCCGGCCCAAATTATCCTGGACTGGCTGTGCTAACTGTCCGACGCGCAACGGTTCAGATCCTAACCCCAGGGTCTTATGTTCGTCATATTAAGTTGCCTGAAGTTTCCCACGGATATCACACCTAAAAACGCTACGTGACTTGTGAAGCAGAGGTTCTGCACAAAATCTATAAAGATGAGTATTTACTTTTTCTAAAAATATGTTTTTCTTAGCCATTCTATGTACCTTCTGTGTAAAATATAACTAAAGGGTATTACTCTTGTTATTAGGTATTGACCTAAAATCTAAGTATAAGATGTGTATTCTGTCCCGTCTAAATGTGTACCAAACTATGCAACTCATGTGATTTTGTTGTTTATACAAATATAATAATATAGTTAAAATGCTATCAGGTTTTATTTGCTTTCTTACAAAATGTACCCTGTTACTAGTTTCCGTTAGATTAGCTAGAAATGGGTTCAATTCCCATTTCTAGTATTGATTTACTATGAATTTGTGAGATTCAATTTATTATAAAGTTCCTTTTTCTTTTACGCGCGACACAAAGGCACCGCTCGTCGCGCGATTTGCGGTGCCTTTGTGTCGCGTGTCGCGTCGCGCCTGTGTGTACGAGCCTTAACTGTCCAAGCCACCTGATCTCTTGACTTGGCACGCCCCTGTGTGAACTGACCCCCTTTTGTGGAACCGACTGCCTCACTTAGTATTCTGCAAGGAAGATGTTTTGATTTCACTACGGAATTCGGAGAGGATCTATCAGAATTGAGAGTATTTAGTTTTTTACGGTCTAATTTTTCCAGATATATCTTTTATCCAAGGAATAATTTAGAATTTTTTACAGTTTTTCCATACAAAAACTGTCAGATGTCAATTTTTCAAAAATAGATAGTAGATAGATAGATACAGAGGTATAGATACGCCTAGATAACGCAAGAGCAACTGCGCGTGCCCAGCTTACGCACAAAAATCGTAAGCCGCCACGTTCGCGCTCAGTCGTGTGGACAGCGCGGCGGTGCTATTCTGTAAAACGATCACCATGATAACTTAGGTGAAGTGGGTTTAAAGTGGACTGTCATTGCACCTGATGCTAGGGATTGACACTACTGACAGCCGGTCAATTCTGTAAAAATCTCACCGTGAAAACTTAGGTGAAGTGAGTTTGTTTTTGCAAAGAATACGGAGGATACGAAAAAAATACAGTTAAATTGTAGGTAACCAGTGTAATCTCTCCTTTACAACTCAGTGTAAACGCACCTTAACGATGCATTCAACCTCCGACACCTGTCACCTATTATAATGTTACAATAACGTACCGTCCGCAAAAAAAGCTAGCCTTTATTATAAAACATTGTTATTTGTGGTTTTAATGTTCAATGGCTGGAAGGTCAGCAAACAATGACCATGATGAGACGAAAAAATTAAAGTTTTTTTTATTGTTGTTGTAAATGTACAGTAAATAATATATTGATGTTATAACAGTAGACAGTGATTACTGAAAGGAAACTCTAGTTTAATAAATCAATCAATAAGAGATATGATATAAAATATGATGAAAAAAATACTGTTTGAGAAAGGCTTACCCATTTTGTAGGCCAATTATACATAGTTATATCTAGAAACAGTTCAATACAAACATCAATCGGTTATATTATACAGGTTTAAATTAAACTAGGGATGGGATATCTCAACATGATAAAACAAAAAAGAAATTAATTTGACAACTTTTTTGTGGGGTCGCCAACTGCAGTTAGCTCAGTTAGTTAAAAAAAATTGTTTTTTTTTTGTATAATCTTCACACACGTCATGGGTATCCATAAAACTAAAAAAAAAAAAAAGTTCTTAACTCACACTTTTTTTTTTAACGTGGAGAAATGCTCATGCATACTGTACTACCACGGGGAGATAGTGCAGTTATGTGGGACTCTAACCCACTAAAACTCCACGGTGTCCTCCTCTGCCGCTTACGGCGGGAACACGGGCACGCGTTAGCACTCATCCGTGAACCCGCCGCCCTTAACTCACACTTCAAGTAACAACACAAGTAGAAATTGTTGAACCCCAATTTTTTTTTTTTATTTTATTTTTTTTCGACGAAGACGATCACGTCTGCAGAGATTCACTAGTTAATTTAATTTGAACCTGTATACAAACATCAGCTTTCAAACACTGTCAATACGCTGACCCATTTTAAACAAAACGCCTCCTCTGCCAGGGTCGCGGGTTGTTCGAAACAGGTACCGTGGCCCCTGGCACAAGCAACTGAAGGAACACGGATGGGTTTTAGTCAGTAAAAGTCTGACACCTCCCGCTCCGCCCAGGGAAGCACCCTGCACTCTTTAATTTAATTCCGATAGATCGACATTGGAATTGTGACGTTTCGTACTCTTGAGCTCGATGCTAGCGCCAAATGATTTTTAGATTGGGTGTCCATTTTGGAGAACTAAGTGGAATTGGGTTCGGGCTTGGCGTGGAGTAATTGTTGACAATATTGTTTTCAAGAGTACCGAATCACGTGACTGTAAAATTAACATTAGAATCATATTGGCATCTCATTGGAATTAAAATTAGTTTGGAGAGTAAGCCCCCAGAATGGGAGAAGTTATTTGACGATTTCTCACCCAAAAAAAGGCCCTGTCTTCTGTGATAAAGTTTCTTTAACTAGTACAGCCGGTCTATTCTGTAAAACCTCAACGTGGAAACTCAAGTGAAGTGAGCTTCAGGTGAGCTGTCAATAGAGTCAATCCCTAGCATCAAGTGGAATGACAGCTCACTTCACGTTAGTTTTCGCGGAGAGATTTTTATAGAATAGCAATATTGGATACGGGTGATCTTTTTCCTTAAAGTTAAGTACTTTAATGTATTCTTATCAATAACTGGTAGAAAAATAATCTGTAACACTGTTTTTGAACAATAAAATTTAATATATAAGTATGTGTTTATCGTTCCCAGTTTTCCAGCATCTTTAAGTACTTTTCAGTTATCAAATAACTTTTATGTGTTCTTGCGAATGGTCTGTTGCGATGATCAAGGATCGGCTTAGCTAATATTTGACCACTTTCTATTTAACACTAGAAAACTGTGTGTTTTTCTCACCAATCGCAAACTTAAAAATACTTCTTATTCAATTAGTTATGATTATTCAATAATCATAAACATAGATATTACTGATATTAGACAAACTACAAAGCTATTCAAGATGAAACTCATTTCACAGTTAAATAACTAAAATTATCTAAACTTATTAAGATTAGTATTCGATTTCGAAATTCAGCATATCAGCCAAAATTCTAGTGTGGATAGAAGCCATATTTTTGCATTGAAACTACATCAACTTAATTTTGAAGAATGAAGTTAACTAAACCAATACAATTGCTTCAGGAAAAATGTATCCTACTTTCTCCGTATCCCTTAAATATCATCATCTGCCTAGCCTTTTCCCAACTATGTTGGGGTCAGCTTCCAATCTAACCGGTGCAGCTGAATACTAGAATTTTACATTGCCTATCTGGACTCCACAACCCAGTGACTGGGTAATACGATACCCCTTGGTAAGACTGGTTGTTAGACTTTCGGGTTTCTGACGACCCGTAACGACTGTCAAAGATCCACACATGACAGCCGGGACCAACGGCTTAATGTGCTTTTAGAGGCACGTAGGGGTCTTGGTATTTGTAGATGGTCACCCATCCACTGACCAACCGCGGCAAGCGTAGCTTAACCTGATCGATCGACCCGTGTGGCTGTTATTACTTAGCCATATGTCCCTCGTCTCCGTATCCCTTAAACAGACAAACAGAGATCCTCCAACAGAGAGAGAGAGAGAGAGAGAGAGAGAGATCCTTTAACAGATAAAGTATTGTAAATCAGTATCTATCCATTATTCCATACCCATTCAAACTCAAAGCATTTATAGTCAATGAGGGTTTTCGTGAAAATTTACGACACCAGTTGGCACCACTGTGACAAGTGGTCTTCCAATATAAAATATATGATGACGTTCATCATTCGATTCATTCATTCGTTCATCATTCAGTCATGACTAAAGAAAATATAGTCTCTTTGACAGATGTCTGGACCTGACGTGTCAGTGCTGCCACCTGGCGAACGTCATTTCAGACAACCTTCATTAAACCATTTACAGGCACTTTTGAATTGTCATCGACTCGGTCAGTTAGTCAGAAAGTTGAAGCTGGTTGCCCATTCCAAATCGTAGATCTCTATGGAGAAGAACGCGCTAGAAACTCCGAGGACAGCCTTTAAAATCAAGATATTACTAAATCCCATATCAAAACCATAAGGTTTGGATATGGGATCGAGTTATCACGTACTTGCCAAATCCTTTTGTTATCCTTTTCAAATACACCAATACTTAGATATCAATGTAAGTATTCTTGTTAAATCCCAAATGTCTACAAGAAAAACTATTCAAAAGCCGCCTATTGAACTCCGTCTCCAAAACCCACGCAGGTAAACAAAAAAAAGTTAAACAATTATTTACTTCTTTTTTGCTGACGCTACGTCAATATCGTACACAAATAAACTTTCTATTGTGCCGGGCTGTTTCGAATACTTTATCGATAATAGCTAGTGATGTGCTTGTATTGATTTATCGATATTATAATAGTGTTTTATCCTGAGGTGAATTGTTGTTTGTAATTTATGGGTTTTGTGCTTCATATTTTATGAATTATAGTGTTAATAAAGGTTTAAATCTAATGGAAGTAATAACTGAGACAAGAGTTGAATGGTTATTTAAAGGAAGATTTAATCATTTTCTTTTTAGTATTGAACGATTGATGAATTTAGAATTTATTGTTAAAAATCTTTGATGAGAAATATTCATAAGAAAGTTTTAAGTACCTTATCAGGTAATTTGTTAAGATACCGTGTATAAGAATTAATTATTAATATAAATAATAAAATAAAGACAATTTATTGTACCGTTGTTATCGTTCATTGAGCCATCATGATATTCAGGGCCACAAAGGAACAGTTAATTCGAGACAACGACAAAACAAAAAACTTAAGAGTCGATGAAAAGCTATCGATATCATCATTATACATCCGTATTCACCTAGACGTGACCTCCAAGCGAAAGTCCACGCTGTCAAGGAGGCTAGTGATGTGCATTATAGTCGGTAAAATCACGCATCGATATCTTACGACAAAAGTTTAAAACCTTTGAAATTGGCACACTTAAATCGAGAAAATGAAAGTTGTTAAAGATACTATAGTTTTAAATTATGTGAGTAACGGTGGATGAGTCAGCCTTATTTGTTCCAAATCTTATTGATTGGCAGACATCTTTTCTGACGTATATTTAATTAATTACCTATATTTTTTTTTTATTCATTCAAATCCAACGAATTAATGTTGTCGATAAGAAAAAATAAGTCAGTATACCGTGTCACTGCTATTGTCAAACTATTTTTAGGTGTTCATCATTGAATGTAACAATACATACGATGAAATACTTAATAATTTATTATTCATTATACAAAACATCTAAATATTCATTCTTGAGCTATCCTTTGAACAAATATTGACCATAAACATAGGTAAAAAGGAGGAAAGGGCGGAAAGGTTCCGTCAAAATTGTAAGGAGGACGCGCGGACTTGCGAAACATTCAAACATGGAGGGAGTGGGGGGATACCTTTGCCCAGGAGTTGGACAGCGTAGACTAGTAAATATAAAGTCTTAAAAGATTGGCTACTGCTCTAAGTCGTCCATTCCCACAAGCATTTTGACCTGCAGGTGACAATTATACGGCTGCCCCATTTCAAAACCTAGTAAGGACTTGAGCGCATAAACGTAATATTGGTCAGCCTATGGACAGTATTTTTTGAATTGGTTAAAGTGACTTACTAGGTTTTAAAATGATCACTAGGGAGTGAAAGGTGCACTTAGTAGGTATCGATGCTTAAATATTATATCTCCTTTTATGTAAGTTTAAAACGCTGGTGTTTTTGTATTTGGTAGAGACCTTCTAGGTTAGCAAGATTATGCAATAAAACTATTTTTGTAAAAAGTGTCCCTTACTAGGTTTTGAAATGGGACAGCCGTACAGGATGGTCCAAGGATCTCTAAGAACTCGCTAAGCACGAAATCCTTAATTTCAGCCGAAGTTACGGGCGTCTTCTCCTCCGTATCACTTGCGGACATAAGATTAGTGCGGGGCCCGAACTATGAATGAATGACAACACGATTTGACACTTGTGCCCACTCCCAATGTCTATTTGAACCCGTCCGAAAAAATTTATTTGACACTTGTTTTGACAGATTATTTACTTTCAGACGGGCTGGTATCTTTGTTGACGGACTTAGAGAGTAAATACTGCGGTATAATTGTCTCTTTTCTAAAACAGGGAAGGAGCAAACATGAGTCACTTATAAAAGACAAGTTGCGTCCCGCGGTTTCACCCGCATAAGTCTCGATTCCGTAGGAATATCGGGGTAAAAAGTATTATAAGTATTAATCCTAGTTATAAACTATCTGTGTGCCAAATTTCTTTTAAATCCGTTAAGTAGTATTTGCGTAAAAGAGTAACAAAGATCCATCCATCCATTCATCCTCACAAACTTTCGTGTTTATAATATTAGTAGGAATGATAATATGATTTAAAAAGTTCAATATAAAAAATATTAAAAGATCCAAATCTTAACCTAACCTGAGATTTGATGAAGCGACGACCATCATGGGGCAGCTGGTAGCAGCTGGATGAGAGTAACCAAGGATGTAGTGACATGGCATGTGATTGGAAAAGCCTATATCAAGCAGTTGATTGATATATGATAGGAAGATGATGAAAAAGTAAGGCATCAAGCGAGAATTGAACTCTGTCTGAGGATAGTTGAAGGATTTGTCGATCTTCCTTCGACTCAAACTCAAAGCATTTATTAAAAATAAATCAACTGCAGGCACTTTTGAATTGTCAAGCGGTGCTATTCTGTAAAAATCTCACCGTGAAAACTTAGGTGGAGTGAGCGTGGAGTGAGCTGTCAATAGTGTCAATTCCTAGCAAAAACAAACTCACTTCACCTAAGTTTTCACGGTGAGATTTTTGTAGAATCGACCGGCTGGGGTCGGTCAGTCAGAAATATTAAGCTAGTTACCCATTCCAAAGCGTAGTAGTTATATCTAAGCTCAAATGCAGCCTTTATGATTACTTTGACAAGTAGATGGTAGAAATCCGAGACAAACATCACTACATAGTATAAAACAAAGTCGCTTTATCTGTCCCTATGTCCCTTTGTCCCTTTGTCCCTTTGTATGCTTAAATCTTTGAAACTACGCAACGGATTTTGATGCGGTTTTTTTTAATAGATAGAGTGATTCAAGAGGAAGGTTTATATGTATAATAATAATAATGTTTCCGTGCGAAGCCGGGGCGGGTCGCTAGTTGATTTATAAAAAGAATAAAAAAAACGACGGCTGGAACCAGATTTGGATAACAAGCAAAGTAACAAGACAAGTATTTTAAAATGTGGAACCATCTTCTAGTAAGCTTATTGAAGTAATAATATGACCAATTGTGGTTTAATTTACTTGACCCGGTCCTGAGAGCTCGTAAAGCTATCACAGTACCTATGGAGAAGAACGGACAAGAAACTAAAAGAGCACGATGATCCTCCCGAGAACAAATTAAAGGAATCTGTGACGGAAGGTACACAGAACATCCCGGAAAAAACAAAGGCTTAACAGCCATAGAAAGTGACGAAACTGACCCAATACCAGCTCAACCATGAAAATAAAAGAAAACTTCCGTTATTACTTCATTCTCCGATCCAATAAGATAACGAAAGAAAATATTCATTAGCTACATGATTATTTTACCGTTTGCATCGAATTAGCTCAATTAGCTACCTATCATTTCAACGCAAGAGTCGATCTACCGTGCAATGACGCAATGTTAGAATTATGTTCGTCTCTTTTATACGTACTGGTTCAAATTCTATCTGTCTCTCTCTTTACGGTTAATAGGGGTTTAATGAAGTTGGTTTTATTGATTTATTTATATGCAGATCTGGACGGGATATTGTTGGTGTTGTTTAGTTTCCTTATAGCTAAGACTCAGGAAGATAGGTTTAAATCCATTTCTTCCCTAGTATCCGCAGTCATTTCAGTTAAAGCTTCTTTTTCAATCACATTTATAAGACCCTCTGGCATTTTTACTGTCTCATTACCTATTTTTTTTATTTCTATTGTATATTTCTATCTTTCCCTGTATTTCTTAGAATAGTTCTTGCATAGTTTACTTTTCTGTTAATATGTCAGTTTTTTGTTAGATACCTTGAGAATATTCTTTTTATTTATTTTCTTATTATTGTACCTAGAGGTATATTGTATTCTATCATTTAAAGAATATGCAGCATCTAATCCATCGGTGTCTTTATGAAGCATTTTCAGTTCCTACGTCAACCTAGTCTTAATTCCTGAGATGTACAGACGCCAGCACATCAAGCTACCCGAGACTGTAAAATTATCCCAATCAACTTTGAACCTTATGCTTTAGCGATAAATTTGAAAATCTAAGAAACTTGACAGATGGTAGTAGCTTGATGTGCTGGCGTCTGTACAAACATTCTGAAATTTAATCAGCTGTCAGACTTTCGGGCATCAAACTATTAGTAATTAGATCAAAATACACACTCACACACACACACTCACACTTTACACTCACTACTTCTTCTTCACTCTCTAGAAGACTCTTTGGCCTTCATCCTCCATTTTTTTTGAGAGCAAAAGATATATATTTTGCCCTCAATAAGTTCAAAGAATCTCCAATGGTTCAGATATTGTTACAAATCTACATACATACATCTTCATTTCAACCATCCGTTGTAATCAGACAAAACAGTTATCATTTCTTCTATATATGTATAAACATGTAATAAAATCCTACTTTTTGATCTAAAACACGTGCATGGTCTCATGGATCTAAAATGGTTGGCTTAAAACTAGTTTTTTTTCTTTTTTCTATAATTATGTCATTAATGATGTTTTAGAAAAAAGTGATATGATGCCAGTGTCTTGTCCTGTCTGTGCTGATGCTACGTAAACTTTGAACTGCATCCTATTGCGTAGTGTGTTACGCATCAATCACAATCTGAATCATTTTGACAGATCGAGCTAACCCATTGCTTTATATGTTCGAAAACTTTGTCTGTTCAACAATGTAGGTAAATAACGCAATGAATGTCGTTGAATTTTCAAAATGATAGTCATTCCTACTGTTAGTGTGTTACGCAATTAGCTTAACTTTAGCCAATCTCAACTTTACTATACTTACCTATTTTGTATGAAAACTATCAAGATGCTGTAATGGTGCCCAACACACAGGCCGATCCTAGTTTAGGACCAACGATGCTTCCATGTTGTAATTTTGAATTAAGAAATAAACGATTTAATATAGGTATTGTTTATTATTTTCATGTTTCAATTTTTTTTTTTATATATTCAACTTTATTCTATTTATTAATTGTTAACACATAAAATACAAAATTAATAATAGTAATAAAAAACGATTAAAATAAAAATAAATTAAAACGTAATAAACGATTTAACCCGCTGGACTGATTGAATTTAGAAATTGAGAACCCCCACTGCTGGGACACAAGCCTCCTTTCTGAGAGAACCCAGGGTCTGTTACCTCGTGTAGCCTGTTGAATTCGCCTTGAACTGCTGATCTTAAATGTGTAAAAAACGTTATGATTTTGTCTTTATTGTTAGTTTTTTTATGTACATATTTAATTATAAGAAGGTACAGACGCCATCACATCAAGCTACCCGAAACTGATTTTCCCAATCAACCTTGAACCTTATGTTTTAGCGATAAAGTCTATTAAAGAAATTTGACAGATTATAGAAGAAGATTAAGAAGAAGATTAAGAAGAAAGAAGAAGAAGAAGAAGATTATGTGCTGGCGTCTGTACCTACTTCGTTAGTTAATTTTTTTGAGGAATTAAAAATGATTTTCTCTACTCAGATAGAGTTTAGAATAAGTTGCCATGTTTAAATCAATAAACATGGAAGTATTTTTTTTTTATAAATTGCAATGCCAATATTTTTTTGTAGTTTACCTGTAATACAGCCATTTTTATTATTATTTTCCTATATAGGTATTTAATTTACCCAGTAAAATTGTAGTAAGATCAAACAAATAAATAAAAATGCCTAATACACTACGACCACAGTGGCATAACTCCTACCGGGCATTTCTTGGCCCTTTATATAATCTTTGACCAGATAACAAACAAGGATACCATTATCTCTGATAAATACCTCATCGATGATCAGACCACATTTCTAAAGTTCTCAGTTTCACCAGTTGAACCATAAAAAGAAATGTCTTTCTGTCTCTTTCGCACATATGTCTATCTCTCACAATTTCTCATTTCACCGTTCACTTGTTTAGCAAGTCGGTACTAAATGTGACCGAGTTGTTTCTGGTATCACCAGCCATGATATTTTGAGTCTTGGAATTAGAAAGTTAGGGTTGACTTTTGGGTGACAAGAGAAAGTTATATGGGACTTTCTCAAAGTAAATTCTTGCTAGTAATATGTATGTTTCTTATTTTACAGTGTTAAGTTGGTCAGTTGGCTAGTAGGTTCGCAGTTCTGACGACGGGCAGACGTCTCGATAAACCAACAAAAAAATATTACGAGAAACATGTCGAGAACATCTTGTGGATGCCGCTAAAAAAATATGATTTAAAAAATGTGAATGTGATTAAAAAATCGAACGTCAAAAATAAGTTTCGATTTTTTGCGCGCGCGAATTTAAACGTCAAAATGACAGTTCGAAAGTGGTTTAAATTTGGAAAATCTTTGCAGCGTAGTGATGTGAAAATGATGTTTTTAATTTTAGTGATTTTATCTGTTCTGGACAATTTGCCCTTAACTTGTAAGGGGGAAGATTTTGATAGAGGTAAGCTTGTTTTGTTAAAAATATTAATCTTAATAAAACGACATGATTTTTAGGTGACTAAGCATTTCTCAAAATATTTTAATGGACTTTATCATTTACCTAATTTATGGCAACAAAATTAACCCTGAAGTTTTATTTCGTAGAAATATTTGGGGCATTACAAATTCACCTTAATAGTTAAAGAAAACAAGTTCATAACGGCTAGACAAGAAGGCGACTAAAATAAAAAAAGAAATTATCACGATGACCAAATAAAAACAAAACTGTTCCAAATTCAAACAAACACACTAAACATCATAAAAAAAAAAAAAACAAAAGAATCTTGCCGTCATGCTCGTGGTAAAAAATCTATAGACAAAAATCGTAGTGTAATACCTGTTTATCATGGCGCGAAAGTTGTGACCGGTGCAGCGTTGTGGGAAATATGTCACTGTTACGCTAGGCATAGGTATATATACTAACCATCTTTAATAATTAATATTTTTGCACTTTCTTGTAGCCCGTTTATTATACATATATACCTACATGACGGTAATCCATTTACGAAGATTTAATAAATAAGTTCTGTTGTACTAATAACGGTGTAAATTTGGTTTCTGGTAATCAAAAAAAACTCTGTGCTTTCCGAGACACGGAGGGGGTCTCTCGGAAAGCACGTTAAGCCGTTAGTCCCGGCTGTCAGTCGTGGATCTTTGACAGTCATTACGGGTAGTCAGAAGCCCGAAAGTCTGACAACCAGTCTTACCAAGGGGTATCGTATTACCCAGTAACTGGGTTGTGGCAGACAGATAGGCAGTCGCTCCATGTAAAATACTGGTATTCAGCTGCATCCGGTTAGACTGGAAGACGACCCAACATAGTTGGGAAAAGGCTGGGCAGATGATGATAACAGTTTCTCCTTGACAGACCCATACTGTTAGGCACCTAACAGTAAATGCAAAGCCTAAACACGCGTTAATTTCATACAAAAAAAAAAAACCAAAAAAAGAAAAGTCACTTATTATAACTATCACAAACCCAATAAAGGATTCTGACTCATAAAGGTTTGCTTCAACCGACAATTAAATAGTGGTACTCACAGTTACCGAAAGCCGAAACCGCAAACGGTACACAGTTTTATGGTCTACCGAGGCCATTTAGCACATAGTTTGTTCAAGTCTTAACCACTACAGACCATGTTTGTTGTGTGGTCATGTTTGTGAGGACCATTAGATGTGTGGTCAAAAGATTTGAGTGACAGGTTGGTTTTTCCCAACTTTGTTGGGGTCAGCTTCCAGTCTAACCAGATGCAGCTGTACCGGTATTTTACATGGAGCGACTGCCTATCTGACCTCCATAACCCACATGCCGCCTGTTGCCCTTGCATACTTTATAATAATAATAATTACAGATTGATTCATGCAGAAAGGTCACGTGCGTAGTATTCGCAACCGGTGTGCGTGTATGATCAGATGTACAGACGCCAGCACATCAACCTACTACAATCTGTCAGATTTCTTTAATAGATTTTCAACTTTATCGCTATAGCATAAGGTTCAAAGTTGATTGGGAAAATTTGACATTTTCGGGTAGCTTGATGTGCTGGCGTCTGTACGTAGGTATAAATTTAATCCAAGCGAAAGGAGTATGTATGGATCACAGCAGGAGGCGTTCTGTGATTTTGGCCTACCCCAATGGGAAGAAGTCACGAGTATATTATGTATGTGTAACTATGTATAGCAGCGCCCCGCGTTTTCACCTGCATAAGTGTCGACCCCCTGGGAATATCGGGATAAAAACTAACCTATGTCCATTCCCGGGACTCAAACTATATCTATACCAAATTTCATCTAAATCAGTTCAGCGGTTCAGCGTGAAGAGGTAACAAACAGACAGACAGATACATTCGCATTTATGTATAATATTAGTATGCATTGCATCCCAGTGTTGCTGGTCTAATGATCGCAAGCCAGGGGGCTTACTATCCAAACTAATTTTAATTTCAATGAAATGCCAATACGATTCCAATGTTAATTTTACAGCCACGTGATTCGGTACTCTTGAAAACAATATTGTCAACATTGAAATGAAATTGACATTGCTCCGCGATTATTTTGTTACACATGAAGTTAGCTATGTTACTGGCTGCAATAGTGTGGTTCAACTCATTACGATAAACCTGTAATAGGGCTTTAAAATGCTTTATCCTTTAAATAACAAGGCTTATAAATAAATATGATATAAATAGTTGTTTAATTGATTAATTGTAAAGTATTAAATTAATTTGGGTGTAAGAAAATTATTAAAATCATAAAATTAACCATGACTTTGGCTTCATGCGGTAGGATCGTTGCCTAAACTACTAATAAAATATATTGCGTGTAAGTTCTCCAATGTCAAAGACAAAGTTAGACTGAACTGACTGGTTAGACTGGAAGCTGACCCTAACACAGTTGACATTAACTAAGTGCCAATTAAGCACCTCTTTGACACATAACCCTTTAAAGACTGGCACTAATTTATCGTTTCTGATTAACGGGTTGATTTATGTGTAAAGACGGCACTTTCACATCACTAGCTAGTTGATGCGTTTATGCATTATGGTATACGGAACGTTGTCTATGGGTCAATTTGTTTTCGAGTTAATTTAGTTTTATAGAAATGATCCTGTTTTATTGATTTTTAATTCAGGACTCAGGAATTGACTTCATTAAAACTGCCTCCGCGAGTAGCGATTCTTTCGGGAGAGAGTGGGCTATAATAGTTGAAAACATACAACTAATTTGATATGATAGAAAAAAATCATGAAGATAACTTACCTCTAAAATTTTTTTTTTTTAATAAAATCTATACTAATATACATCTGATTTTTTGTCAAATTATTCTACAAGCAACATACTAAAATACTAGTGTTTTAATTTTTTAGTCAAAATAATAGGTTTTTTGTAATTAAATAAATTGCTTCATATTTTGCAATTTTGGCTACTTTTATCCCGATATTCCCACGGTATCGAAACTTGTGCGGGTGAAACCGTAAACGCGAAAGTTTGTGAGGATGGATGGATGTTTGTTACTTTTTCGCGCAAAAACTACAAAACCGTGTTTTTTTTTTTATTTATTTGAAATGGGTTTGCTCTTGACTCTAGTCTAGGTCACAGGTGACAGAGACAAAGTCTACGATGGAGTGAGCTTACCCAGAAGAAGCCTATTTACTCTTACTTTGAAGAGATTCGGGTTGTATGCACTCGGAAAGACAAACGCAGGTAGAGAGTTCATCAGCGGGATTGTCCGAAAGGGTTACCGCTGGCCCGGAACATAAAGGGCGAAGGAAGGAACACGGGTGGGTTTTAGTCAGTTAGAGTCTGATACTCCCTTCCGCTCCACCCAGAGCGGGAGGAGTCATTTGATGATTTCCCATCCTGAAAAAAAAAAAAGGTAGAGAGTTCCACTCTTTTGCTGTGCGCATTATAAAGGACATTTGAAAACGAAATTGGATTTGATGAAAAAATATTTGGATTTTGATGAAACTACAACTAATATATAGCTTATACATCAGAATAACACGTAGGATACTTTTATCCCGATATTCCCACAGGATCAACACTTTTGCGAGTAAAACCGCGGGCGCTGCTAGTTATCCAATAATAATAAAAAATCCTATCGCATTTTCTAATCATAAAAGCAATAGTAATTTGCAAGAATAAAACTTAGATAATGCGCAATAAACTCATCATTTCAGTAATAAATTTAAATTGAATGGAAAGTATTTTGTTTGCATTAATTTGCGAGCTAACCAGCCTATTACATATGGACTTCTTCCTACGCAAATTGCCATGGGATTCTCGACATTATTAACATGACAGTATACGTTACTGCTTCCGTAGTTATTGGAGGCCATTAAGAGGGAATTTCGTCAATAAAACTGCGTTCAACACCCGTCGGTGTCAATATTCCGCAATTTTAATGACAGGAACGTGGTTTATAAACTATAAACCGTGGTTTATAAAATATAAAACTATATAATCGCGTCCAGGTTTATTGGTGGAATTCCACCTAAGTTCGCCTCTATGGTAAGCGGGATTGTCCGAAAGGGTTACCGCTGGCCCGGAACATAAAGGGCTAAGGACACGGGTGGGTTTTAGTCAGTAAGAGTCTGACACTCCCTTCCGCTCCACCCAGAGCGGGAGGGGTCATTTGATGATTTCCCATACTGAAAAAAAAAGGTCGCCTCTATAATAATTTGTGTGCTTGAAGTTGCGTATCACCAAAATTTATATAACGTACCTAGCGCCCGCGACATCGTCCGCGTGAAATTTCACCCTCCTCTAATTCACCTTCTCAGGGTTGAAATTTCGAAATGCCCTTTCTTGGTCTTGGTCTTGGGAAGCCGTTGGTCCCGGGTGTCATTCGTGGATCTTTGACAGCCGTCACTGGTAGTCAGAAGCCCGAAAGTCTGACAACCAGTGTTAACAAGGGGTATCGTACTACCCAGTAACTAGGTTGTGGAGGTCAGATAGGCAGTGGCTCCATGTAAAATACTGATATTCAGCTGCATCCGGTTAGACTGGAAGCCAACTCCAACATAGTTGGGAAAAGGCTAGGCAGATTATGAATTATATGTATGTGAAGACGATGCTCGTAGAATAAAATGATTTTACCACAAAAGGAAGTAAGTATGAGAACATCATGGCAAAGGCCTCCTTTGGCCTGATGTGGCCGCACAAGTGACAATTACAGACTATTATATTAATTATGTTTAATTAAATTCATAATTAAAGTCTCCAGGAAGTAAGAGAATACTTACATACAATTATTAACATACCTTGCAGAACATTGAACTGTAAAAATAAGTGATGATTGTACCTTTGAAAGCATTTATGAATTAATCCAAATTGCTTTTTAAAAAAAAAGCATGCCGAGGACTTTAGATAATAATAGATAAATGTATCATTTGTGACACTAATGATTCTTATTAATTAAAAAAAAAATAGATTTTTTGTTGCAATAGTAAGACATAATTTTTTTTTTTGCCTTTGATGTTCCACTTTTGGGCAAAGGACTACCTACTCTCTTTTTAAAAAAAAATATTAAGGCACACATAAATATAACATCACGCCTGTTCCCTCGAAGAATTTCGCAGAGGTGTACTTTTAAGTACACGTACATTGCGCCAGTCTAAAATAATTTACTTTAAACAAATAAATATCCTGTTAAAAAAACTCCGATAAAAAAATTTCGTCGTACCGAATTGTCGCATCACTATTCGGGCCGCGTTACCAAAAACCCGGTCAGGTGCGTACCGAAACTTGTAAACTGGTATCGGTACCGACCGGTCGCAACACTAATGGGGCTACTTTTTCATTGGCCCAAAAAGAAGGTTGATTAATTCGAGTTAAGTTCGTCTCAGACGTTAACGGACTGGCTGTATGGTATGATACAGAACTTTTTTTTATGTTATTATACCTATTTATTTTTCATGCGTTGCATTTCTCTTCACTTTATTTTTTTGTTACAAAATTTAAACATCTGACTTAAGTACTTAAGGGGCTTACATAACCTAAAGCGCGGTCATTGTCGGACTGCATAGAAAAGAACAAGAAACGCGATGACACAACGCTGGTAATTTATTGTAAAATATGAAGCGATTATGCAATTACAAAAATCTATTGTTTGGACTAAAAAATTAAAACTGTTTTAGTATGTTTCTTGTAGAACAATTTGACAAAACTCAGGATGATTGTATATATGATTTTTATTATAAAAATAAAGTTTTTAGAGGTATCTTCATGATTTTTTTCTATAGTACCAAATTAATTGTATTATGTTTTCAACACACTATCAACCTAGCATATATCCTAAAGAATATCATATATTTTTCTGTTTTTGTTTACTGTAGTCGATCATACACTTTTACTGTTTCTAAAACTTGCGTTTTTTGCGTTTATGTCCATTGACAATAGCGCATTGCGGCAACAAATAAGATTCAAAAGATGCGTTTGATGTTTGAATTTTGCAGTTTTAATTAAATTAAAATATAAATGCACGGCTCAGTGGAATCTTTTTTAGATATTTCTTTGGTTAATTGAATTTCCTTTATTATCATTACATAACATATATTTTGAGAATTATACGACGACAATTTTTTTTTTTTGATTACGATACGGTAAGTATAAACATTTTTTTTACGAAATATTTTTATATAAGTCTTTTCTTTGACAATACACAACATTTTTCTGGCCTGTAATATGTACCAATACGCCTAATTGTGTGACAAAAAACTGAACGTTTTAAGGCTCCTTCAAACAGGCGCGACACGCGATAAAATCGCGCGTCGCACAAGTCGCGCAACGAGCAGTGCCTTTGTGTCGCGCGCGATTATATCGCGTGACGCGCCTGTTTGTAGGAGCCTTCTCGGTGTCTACCTTTGGACAGCGATTTATGATTGATTTTCAGAATAATTATTATCCTTGCTTATTGCAACCTCTGAGACCTCTGAGAATCATTAAAACATTTACACAACATCTATAATTATGTTATATGGGTTAAACCACACAGCTAAAACCGTTCTGTGATGTCTGTCGGGCGATCAGTCTGTCACTCAATCAGACAGACATAATAATTATATAACCGTTTTTATGTCTTACTAAGCTGTGCCGCGCGGTTTCACCCGCATAAGCTTCGATCCCGTAAGAATATCGGGATAAAAAGTATCCTATGTCCTTTCCCGGGACTCAAACTATCTCTATACCAAATTTCATCTCAATCGGTTCAGCGGTTTAAGCGTGAAGAGGTAACAGACAGACAGACACACTTTCGCAATTATAATACTAATATGGATCATTGTCGCCCTAATTTACTAGGACCACTTAATGATTCCTTGCTTCGAAACCACGTCTTGACGTAGTACCCGTGGTAAACTAGTGTACAGCGTGTAATCACGACATCCTGCTATTAACGTATTCTCACAATAACCGAAACCACGAAAAAAACGCAATGTTGTGCGGGGTTAGAACTGTCAAAATGCCACGCTTGACAACCGTACGTGATTTCCACGTAAGATTACGTGGGGAATAATAATTACCATACAGAATTGGGGCCCAGATTTTTAAAGTGATGCTGTCTACTTTGGTGCTTCTCTGCTATCTCTTCGTCTGTAACTTAAAGTCTGATTGTTTTAAGTTGAATCAAATTGAGCACAATTTATTAAGTACGAAATAACCCGTGTGAATCGACCATTATTACCTTTAAATTTATTGCTTGAGTATTTTCTCGCCAATTTATTGTCATTGTTTTCTGTAATTTTCGGAAAAATAACGGTTTTTGGTGAGTGAAGATTGATTGGTTTTTAATTCATTTTCTTTACAACAGATCTTGTCTTCGTGGATTACTCTCGTGTAGGTACATTTTGATATCGCAAAAGGCAGGTACACACGCCAACCTGCCTTTTCTTTAAATTTTGGTAGAGGAAGATCTTGAATGTCTGATTGTAACCTATTATAAATTTTAACACACATAGCTGAGCATTTTTTTTAAACACCGCGGTCTTTGGTGCAGATTCTAGCACTAGTCGTCGACCATGCCTTGATTTACGAGGATGTTGTTGTTTGACCATAGTGCATTGACCCCGATTTCTTTGGGGTCGACCCGTCATCTCAGTCTAATTGCCTTCCAAAATATGTACTTATGTGATAACTTAAAACTGAACGAGATCATATGGACCCTGTCGAGTACAGCAAAGTTATAGAATAGAACCAGCTTTAAAAATTAACGGCGTTTTTTTTTTGTTGGTGGGAAATTATCAAAGGACCCCTCCCGCTCTGGGTGGAGCGGAAGGGAGTGTTAGACAAGAGTCTGACACAGAGTCACAGAGTCTGAGTCTGTCTGTTCTGTCTGTCAGAAGGAACTCGGGTGGGTTTTAGTTAGTAAGAACTAACTAAACCCACCCGAGTTCCTTCCTTAGCCCTTTATGTTCCGGGCCAGCAGTAACCCTTACGGACAATCCCGCTGACCCGTTAGGCATCGGCCCTGACGGGCCCCATCTCTTCATGCTGACGTCTCTTTGAGGCGCGCGTGTACGGCATTTCATACAAACTTTCAAGCCCTTGTTTTTCGAAATGAATGAACCGATTTTAACGAAACTTCATACACATATTTAAGCAGGATACAAAGGTCTAAAAGATAGTAAAGAACATTTTCGAAATGTCTTCAAAAAATGAAGTTGTTCTGTTTCTGTTGTTTTGTTTCTGTGTGTTCTGTTTCTGTGTTTTTGTGTTTGTTTCTGTTTTTTGATCCTGTTTCTATTGTTTTTTTTGGGAATGTGTTTTCTCTGTTTCTATCTGTTTATGTTTCTATGGTGTACATAATAAAGAGTATTCTATTCTAATTTATGGAAATTTTTTAAATCGGTCTAATTTTTGGTGTAACACTATTTTTCCAAGTCATGGGATCCATAATAACTCTAAAAATCTAAAAACAGGTGGCAAAATAATCCATTTCACTTTCAAACCAGGCCGAAGACACGAAAAGAAACCAAAATCTTTACGACACAGACAATAAATTAACGCGTCCTTTTTGGGTCAAAATACAGTTTAAAAACATGCTCGAAATACCTCAGTTATCAGATCGCCCGTATTTTAAACTCGAACTGACTCATGTGTTTAACGATTTACGAGTATTGGTAATAATGAGTTTAACTACCCTCTGTGGTATGTTTGGGTTCGAATTTTCGGTTAGCAACTGATTTATGTGCATCAGAATTGGGAAGAATAAATCGAGGTACTGTGCCTGTGGAGCAGTGGTGACCCACGAATTACGAGGTTAAGGTCCGAAATTAGCGTCTTGTAACTGTTCCATTGTCTTCAGCAATGTTTGCGGTGAAAAGCGTGGATGGTTTTCATGCCATCATGCGGAAGCGTTTTGCGTCCCTTATGAAGCGCATGCGGGCCAGCTCGAACAGCCTTCTGAGCGTGTTCATGGGTCGATGGGACTTGCCGATATGGTGGCACTGGATGCGACTACACACTGTGGGTGGTCGCGTCCAGGGCCTGGCATAGACTGGCACTGCTGTGCGGTGCTACTGTGATTTTTATTTCTTTCTGTGCCTTTGTTTTTGTATGTAACAATAGTTTTATAAGGTTTTTGTGTTACTAACAGTAGGTATATGGACTACGTCTGAATTAAATGTCTTATTATTATTATTCATTTTTTATTATTATTGTCTTCTTCTCACATGAAGAAGAATCCAGTATCTATTGATCTCCACGTTTGCTCACAGCCCATCAAACCCACCTGTCCACAAAATTGGCAATTGGTCCAGATTTTCTCACGATTTTTTCCTTAACCACAAGTAATCGCTTGCAACTCACGAGTCGTAGGTGGTAGTTTCGAACCCCGACAGACGCTTTAAGTCTCCTTCAAATAGGCGCGACACGCGATACAATCGCGCGCGCCACAAAGGCACCGCGTGTCGCGCCTGTTTGAAGGAGCCTTTACTATGTGGGAATTATTTCGTCACCATTGTTCTCAAAATGGTGAAGGAAAACATCGTGAGGACACTGGCATGTCCTACAGCCAAAATATCAAAAACATGTGACATCTACCAACCCGCACTGGGCCCGCGTGGTGGATTATGGTCCACTGAGCTCTCTCCATTCTCCCCTGTCAATCGTCATGCTATCATTCACTCCCTACTCATTCATATCATTCATCACTGGAACTCTGTAAAGTTCACTTGGAACCTCACTCATTTAAAAGCGAACTCATTTGTTTTTAAAGTAACTCATCGCGTATTCACAACGAGACACTGCACCGTTCGAATTTCGAAATTATGTTCAAATTCAAATTCCTTGGTTTATGGGATGTTACCTCGCGGGAGGCACTGAAGCTGTGACTGAAGTATGCTACTCGCTGCGCCGTATCTCACCTCTCACTACCGCTGACAGATGAATCTGTTACTGAGCAGCGACTCACCTCATGTTCCGATTAAACTTCCGATTAAGGATGATTTCCACCAAACGGCTCGCACCGCAACGGATCGGAACGGATTTTACAATCTTTAAACGATATTAAATCGTGTACAAAGTATTTAAAGTCTATACATATTACCAAGCCGCACACAGCAGCTTGGCCGCGGGCGTCTTCCGCGACACGCAATCATAGCCGAAAGTATGCTGCAACGCGCGATCGGCTCCGTACGCTTGTCGTCGTATCCGATCGAATCCTTTTGGCTGTCGTACAAATTTTTCTTTTCCTCTTCTGTGTTTTGTGATTATTTTCTTCTTATAATGCAATAGTCAACAATATTATGTCAATGTCAACCATTTTCAAAAATTAGAACACGTCAACACGGTAGGAATGAAACTATTTGACTAAGCGCAGAAACGGATACGTTCGCGAGCGACGTACGGAGCCGATCGTATGCGCCGATATCCTGCCGGACGCGATCGGCTGTGCCGCATCCGTTCGTATCCTTTCCGATCTGATGCGATACGAGCCGTTTGGTGAAAATCAGCCTTTAATGTTTTGTTTGTTTCGTGTTTTGTTTTGTAGATTGGTAAGTAAAAAATAACGGCAATGAGCACAGCGGGATATTAAAATCATCCAGGCATAAAACAATAGATATCAGAGAAGTCATCTCGATAGTTAGAAATCTAGACAAATGGATTGATAAATGATTCCATCGTGATAATGTCCACTTTCCATTTTATATAGAAAGTGATCCATTTACTTATGTTAATTGCGCAGGCATCCTTACCATTAGATGCGAAAGTTAGTCTGGTCCGACTTTTAAATAGCTGCAGTAAAATGACACTTCTTAAGAACTCATTTTGCACTGAGTTTAGAGATATGATATGATTCTGTACTAGAAAAACAAGATTTGGTTGATGGCAGCGAAAAAACAAAAAGACGCCAATATCAGTCATTGAAATAACACGTCATTTTACTGCAGCTAAAAAGTCCGATTATAGGTATGTTTGACTGCATCAATTTTAATGAGATTTGGCTTATAAGAAACTTTTCCTTCTTTGTGCATACAAAAAAGACAAGTTAACTCGAATAACCAAAAAAAAAAAAGTCACTTGATATCGATAATTAACGAAATAGGGCTATTTTTATCATCAGCATGTTACAACATAGGTTTCCATATACCATGGTGGTCGTTATCATTTTAATAGCGAAACTTGGTACCAAAAATCCCGGGATTTCCGAGAGTGTTTCTGGATTTTTCGGGATTCTTCGGTACCCCCCTTAAAATGTCCCGAAAAATACAACACCAACACAGATTTTACTTACTAAACAATAAAGTCCTTTCACACCAACTCTCTTTAACAACACAGACCCAACAAAAAATCACAATCAAATCTTGTAATCAAATCAGTTCACAAACCACCGTGTCAGTGCGGTTCTTCGAAAGTAAACGCGCGGGTCACAGAAAGTGAAACCTCATAGAATAGAACGGAACAGGTGTGCAGGTATACAACTAGGTTTATAGTGTCGTTTGAATAAGGTTTTGTAGGTTGTGTAAGGTTTTAGATTCATAACCGGTTATTGGATGGAAAATAGGTCAGATTATTTTGGACGGAGAGAGTAATTAGATCGAAAAACTATTTCCTCTATTTGCTCGTTTATGAAAATTTGTTGACCAATCACAATAAGCCCATAATGTTCCCACAGCTGGGACACAGGCCTCCTCTTCGAGGGAGAGTGGGCTATAATCTACCACGCGGGCAGTGTTTGATAGATGTTACATGTCTTCGAATCTTAGTTTTAGGACATCCAGCGGTGCTATTCTGTATAAATCTCACCGTGGAAACTTAGTTGAAGTGAGCGTGGAGTGAGCTGTCAATAGTGTCAATTCCTAGCAAAAACAAACTCACTTCACCTAAGTTTTCGCGCCGAGATGTTTACAGAATCGACCGGCTGGTTTCCTCACGATGTTTTCCTTTTTTTAAAGCAGTGGTAATGAAATTATTTGCACAAATTAAAGCACCAGGCAGGGTTCGAACCCCCGACCTACAATTTGTAAGCCACCACCACTGCTCGCCACTGCTTTGTTGACCACTAAGGAAATATTGTCAAAGGAAACCATTGCTATATCATTAGAAACGGATTGACGACATGATATCTTAGTAACTCTTAATCTGATGCTGTTAGCGATTCAAATCAGACAACCTTTAGGTAGAATTGGACAGGAAAGACAAATAAATTGTATAATATTAGATGTAAAAATAGGTAGAATTGAGTTCTGTTAAGTGTACTGACGGCAGCTCACCAAGCTACCCGAAACTGTCAAATTTTCCCAATCAACTTTGAACCTTATGCTTTAGCGATAAAGTTGAAGATGTATAAAGAAATTTGACAGATTGTAGTAGCTTGATGTGCTGGCGTCTGTACCACCATTCCGACTGTCAAACCATATCGCAGGGTTTTGATTTGAAGGTCATGAGTGCCGGTGGAATAACACACATTTCTGGGTATGTTTGAAATTGAGAGCGTGTGCAGAGAGGTATTTCCTTTCAAGATTTTTTACTTGTAATAAGCAGAGGATATAACATATCTTAGGTGTGTCAGCTTGTGTTGATATTTTTATGATGATTCAGATTCTTAAAACAATTTTTTTGACGTCTTGCCTTAGATGTCACTTCAGATAATAGAGTGTAAATCATAGTTGTTATGGTACATAGTTCCCCCAAAAAAGCAAGATCAACAATAAATCAGTTATCGAATAACCAATCTTCGATATGTTAAACACAGCTATAAAATAAACATTTGTTGCACCTGTCATAACAATCACTGAAAAATGAACACAGTATAACATGAAAAAAATAAAAAAATACATATGCAGTTCCGAAAAAAAAATATCCTTAAATCAACCAGTTTATTTTATTTACCGAGCCTTCATTTCTTTTCCTTTTATCCACCCATCTTTTTTACGGCTGTCTCGGAAACCGGACGGATTTAGGAGGGACTTTCACTCACAGTATCTTGCATTCCGTGAACATTTGTCATGCCATGCATCATGCAACGCATTCGGCTTGGATTGCTGGGAGATTTCTATTTGAGGCATTTATTAAGCTTATGCTTTACATAAGTAAATAATCTATACCTACTGTAGATAATAATAAAGCGGAGGGGCCCGTGGCTAAATAATAACAGCTGTACAGGTCGATCGATAAGGTTAAGCTACGCTTGCCGTGGTTGGTCTGTGGATGGGTCACAGTGAGATTTTTACAGAATCGACCGTCTGAACTGCCGGTCGATTCTGTAAAAATCTCACCGAGAAAACTTAGGTGAAGTGAGTTTGTTTTTGCTAGGAATTGACACTATTGACAGCTCACTCCACGCTCACTTCACATAAGTTTTCAGGGTGAGATAGTTACGGTATCGCACTGCAGAACCGGATAAGATCACTCCTGCGTTCGTCTGCGCCACAGACGTTTTTCTTGGAGACTACGTGACAAAATAATTGATTGTATGTACGTACGCCACGCGATACATATAATATATACAACTATATAACTTATTATTTTATTTTAAAACACTTACAACTATCATCATAGGCTTACTTAATACAATAGTGTAGTTATACTAGCTTAACATTGGACTACTATTACATATTATTATTAAGGGGCTTACAGAACTAAACACAAAAAAACGCAAGTCTTTAGAAACAATAAATGTACAAGATCGACTCCAGTAAATAAAATCAGAAAAATATATGATATTCTTATATTTCTCAGGATATAATAATATGCTAGGTAGATAGTGTGTAGAAAACACAATACAACTAATTTTGAT
The DNA here is from genome assembly GCA_927399505.1 of Luperina testacea. NCBI lineage: Eukaryota > Metazoa > Arthropoda > Insecta > Lepidoptera > Noctuidae > Luperina > Luperina testacea. Next base: position 4,950,372 of record OV656782.1, read on the forward strand.
TGAGTCGTAGTCATTCGCAGTATACAGACGTGCTCGTTAGCAATATTTAATAATTACCTACTTTAATAAAATAGTGACCTCCTTTAGTGCATTACCAACGTAATGCAACTGTAATTTTGCTTAGTTTGTAGTTTCAGTGTATAATGAATCCCGAATCATTGAACTCGTAAAATACAAAATGGATAACAGCCCCTTCAATCTAAGAGGGCCAGTGCACCCCTCCGCTTCGCCCTCGAAGACGACGACGCAGAACCCAGCGCTTGAGTCGGTCACGACTGACGTTATTTCAACGCCCGAGATTCAAAAATGGATGTCAGCCATCGAACAGCACTTAAATGAAGTTTGCTCTATTGCCGCGGATGGCAAACTCAACTCGGAACAGAAACTGAAAATTTCTACCCTTTGCCGTAAAGTAGGATCTGGAACCTCACAGATGGCAGTTCTATACCAGTCGCTGAAACAGAAAGCCATTCACGCGTATAACGCGGTTAATGCCCTTCAGGAAAAGCGCGACCTGACGGAACATATTTTGGAGCTCAAGCAGACGATTAAGGACTCTGGTTCTGCGGGAAATGTTTCGTTTGCCGATATGGTGAAGAAAGGAGCAAATGATTTCATTCGACCGAAAAATTTAAGCTGTGTAGCTATTTATCCCAACGATACATTAAAGTCAAGTGATGAAACAAAAGTCCTCGTGCAAAAAATCATTCGCCCTGATGAAATGAAGCTGCATGTACGTGGTGTCCGAAAGACCAAAAATGGAGGCGTTATTATTAGTACAGAGACGAAACATGATGCTGACAAACTCAAGCATGCAGTCGAGCTCTCTACATCCGGACTTACCGCCGATGAACCAAACAAGCGCAAACCTCGGATCGTGGTTGTAGGTGTGCCGACTACTTTGGCTGAAACTGAAGTCTTCAGGTGCATCTATGAACAGAACGTAGCCGATAAGTTTCCAGCAATGCCTATGGAGTCCTTTTTGAGCTTGGTTAAATTAAGCCACAAATCTGGGAAGAAAGATGCGTCGACCTGTAACTACGTCATTGAAGTTACAGCCAATATACGTAAAGCCCTATTATCACAATCAAGGCTTTTTATAAATTGGACGTCATGCCCTGTCAGGGACTTCACGTCGGTCACCAGGTGCTACAAATGCCAACAATATGGTCATGCAGCAAAAACATGCAGAGAGCTAAAATCTACGTGTGGTCATTGCGGTGAAGAAGGACACTCGATGTCAGAGTGCGCAAAGAAAGCTGACACACCGAAATGTGGAACTTGCTCACGCTTTAAAAAGCCCAATAACCATAAAACGGGAGATGCTGAGTGCCCTGCTAGGAAAATAGCGGAATACAGGTACATCAACTCTATCGACTACGAGTGCGCCTAGAGCGTCATACTTAAGGCCAGACTTCCGGGTTTACTGCCTGCCGCTGACTCAACAACACACTGTACTGGCCTACAAACCATCGATTTTGTTGATGTTCAAGCACATTAGTCTCCCGCTGCAAAAATTCGAATAAACACATTGCCTCTGACGTGATTTAATTTTGTGCAACATAGACTTTAACCCACTTACCAATTTCTGCTGACGCAAAATCATATCATGTGTTTAGCTAAGTTTTAAAGTGCTAGAAACTATTTTACGCTAACTCAATGATTACGCATACAATAAGACTTTTTGTTATTTTAATCTTTAAGAAAATAGTATTTAAGTAAACTAGGTATAAAATAATTAGTATAATTTTGTCATTAATTCAATACTTCTAATGTTAAATATTGTAAAGAATTTTATAGTCCTACAATTACCATAAAGTATGCTCATGCCGCCTGTGATACAGGTTTATCCTAGTACAGGCATCTAACATTAATACATATGTAAATAATTTCTAAGACTCTATGTAATAATTTTAATACTGAATAAAACATTTATTATTATATATAAATTTGATACGATAGAAAAAAAAATACATGAAGATACCTCTAAAACTTTCTTTTTACTATAAAAACCATACTAATATACAATCATTATGATTTTTGTCAGATTATTCTACAAGCAACTTACTAAAGCACTAGTGTTTCAATTTTTTATTCCAAACAATAGATTTTCTGTAAATAGATAATTGCTTATATGGAATGCACTTTTGTAACTTATGCTTATATGATTTAAGGCAACATTTGAAAATACGTAAATAATGTGTACATCCAATTCTATAATCAGAAACCTTTTGTCGATCCCGGAACCGCGAGACATTTTCGATACATATTAGCTAACATTTCAACTTTAGCTGAATATGCATCCGAATATCCGATGTCTAATGTGTTGTCTAATGTTTCGGTCTTATAAAGGCTCCTGCAAACAGGCGAGACGCGCGACGCGAATTACGCGCGACACAAAGGCACCGCTCGTTGCGCGACTTGCGGTGCCTTTGCGTCGCGCGCTTTTTTATCGCGTGTCGCGCCTGTTTGAAGGAGCCTTAATGGTGTACCTGCCGCATACGCCCCTTCTACTTGCCATGACTAGTCCTTTTCTAATCTTGAATGCTGTTATATTTTAGCATAAATTTAGCACAAATTCTCAAGTCTCAGCCCACAATGGTTTCGTCAAAAAAATCTCCCTACCAAGCAAATATGAAAAATCACACGTTTCTCTATTTGTCTTAAATCCCCCACATGATTAAACAGTTCTACTTTTAAAAATTCTGTACAAATAACGTTTGTTTGATTATTTTCTAAAAGTAAAAACCTTAAAAGAAACCTGGGGTTCCTTTACGATAGATTTCATTATACATATAAGCATCGGCAATTAGCCTATAATGTAAAGTTGTACGGAACCCTTCGTGTGCGAATTCGGCTCCCATTTGGCCGATTATTTAAAAATCGGTTATGTGTAAAACGGACTCGAGCACCCAGGGTTCCGTAAAAATTTGTAGGTACTTACTACCTAAATACTTTATCAAGGGATTTTTTTTTGTAATATCGCTACCAATTTACGGTGCTCGGATATTTTCCTTTACTCGTGCTACATGACATTTCTTCTTGCCAAATTTCATGATTCTAGGTCAACGGGAAACGGTTTTGATTCCGGAACATAAACGCCTTTATGTTTTGATTGCGTTGACTTAAAAGCTTGATTTTTTCACTGCTTTAAGGCGAAAGCGCCAGGGTAGCCCGAGAAATTCAATTTTTTTTAGGTTTTTTTGAATTTGCTGGTCAGTATTAAGCTGTACGTTGATTAATGTATGAATCGCGGCCGTAAGAAATATGTGTTTACAGAATTATAATCATTGAAGTCATCAACACAACTCTCTAAGACCGCGTAACTCCAAAGAATAACTGTTTCATGAAATCATCAGTCTTTGGAGTTACGTGGTCTTAGAGAGTTGTGTTGATGACATTCATGATTATAATTCTGTAAATACATAATTATTTGTTATGGCCGCGAATCATATTTTGATAGACGTACAATTTAATACTGACCAGCAAATTGCAAAAAACGTAAGAAAATTTCAATTTCGCGGGCTACCTTAGCGCTTCCCCCTTAAGGGATTGCAGCCTTGAGTATTTTGTTGGAGTCTTCAGGATAGCAAGTTAAATACGTATGTTGCAGGGAATAATTGCTCATTTTATTCGTAAAATATCATTTCTTATATTCTATTTTGGAACATTTAATTTGTGTTAGGCTCACTATGTTACAATATTTAACCGACCAATGGGAGAACATTGGTTTCACAGGACGATCTTTGAAGAACGGGCACCCATCTCTTTCTCGCGCGTGCGCGACGTATTGCGCCGTCTGTACGCACACTATAAATATTGCCGGCGCTGGCGCATCTCGTCAGTACGTATTTGCTTCCGAGGCTGGCATGTCGTCTGTTCGTGCGGCGAATGTTTATGTGGCGCAGACGTAAGTATGTGGATACGCGAGTCCCACATCACTCCCCTCTAAGTGAAGCGTACCGTAGGCTTCACGACTCTGCCGGATCTGGTGGTGTAGGGCTGAGTAGGTCTAATGTCCTGGTGGTGATCTTTATCTTCAATGGGCTCGTTGTACATGAAGGCTGGTTTGAGTCTATCTAAAGATACCACTGATGTGCGTAGCGGTAACTTGACTTTATAGTACTTGTCGTAGCGCTTGATAACTTCGTAGGGCCCATCGTACGGCGGCGTTAGCGGCGGCCGTACTGTGTCATTTCGCACGAAAACATGTGTGCAAGTCGCAAGGTCCTTGTGTATGAATGGCTCAGTATGACCGCTATTCGAGCGCGGTGCAGTTTTAATTGTCGCCATTGTTTCCATTAAACGACGTACGTAGTCGCTTTCATTGATGTCTGTTTTTGTCTTTACGATTAAGTCTGACGGCAGGCGAAGTGTTGTTCCGTAAGTCATAATTGCCGGGCTGAGATTATTGTTGCGTAATGCTGTGCGCAGTCCCAATAGCACAGTGGGTAGCTCTTCTGTCCACTGATTGGTTGAACCGCGTGCCATTAATGCTGCCTTCAGCGTCCGGTGCCATCTTTCGATCTGACCATTTGACTGTGGATGATACGCCGTAGTGCGTATTCGTGTTATGCCAAATTTCTGCATCAACGATCGGAAAAGCTGGGACTCAAATTGCCGACCTTGATCCGTTGATATTCGCAATGGACATCCAAATCTTGAGATCCAGTTCTCGTACAGGGCTTTTGCGATCTTTTCTGCGGTAATGTCGGGCACAGGAACAGCTTCGGGCCACTTTGTGCAGCGATCGATGATGGTCACGCAGTAACGGCAATCGTTTGATATTCGAAGCGGGCCGACGATGTCCACATGTATATGTTCAAAGCGTTCAGATGATGGGAACTCGCTTAGTGGGGTGACGACGTGGCGATAAACTTTAGCTCGCTGACAGTCGATGCACGCTCTGGTCCAATTGCTGACATCTGTATTTATGTTCGGCCAAAAGAATTTTGATGCTGCTTGTTTCCTTGTCGTTCTGATACCGGGATGACACAAATCATGTTGTGCTTTGAATGCAGCAAAACGATATGTATTCGGTATATATGGTCGAGGCGTCCCAGTCGATGTTTCGCACGTGATTGGGCGGTTTATACCAGGCATTGTGACGTCAGTAAACTTCAGATTTGATTGGTTTCTCAGTTGCTTTAACACGGGATCGCTTGCTTGTTCGCTCGCTAGCTTATCGTAGTCGATAGTGGTGGGGCATTGGATGTCTTCTATGCGTGACAGGGCATCGGCTACTGTATTGTTTTCCCCTTGCACGTACTTAATGCCGGTGCAAAACTGACTGATGAAATGCAACTGTCGTTCTCGACGAGGTGTGTCATTGCTACTTGCCGGGCGTGTCAGTGCGTGGGCAAGTGGCTTGTGGTCCGTATACACCGTTACGTTGCCTCCTTCGATAAGCGTTCGAAAATGCTTCACAGCTGTATAAATCGCCAGTAGCTCGCGATCGTATACACTGTAGCGTTGCTGCGTAATACTCATCGCTTTTGAAAAATAAGCGAGCGGTCTCCACGCGTTATCGATTCTCTGTTGTAGTACTGCACCGAGGCTGTAGTCTGAGGCGTCTGTCATGATGGCGAGGGCACAGCCGGGTACTGGGTGCGTTAGTTCAGTAGCTTCTAAAATGCTTTGACGGCACTTTTCAAAAGCTGACTCTGCTGCCGCGTTCCACTCGATGGGTGTTTTATCGTTGCGCTTCCGATTGTGTAGAAACTTGTTGAGTTCTGATTGTAAGTCGGCTTGACGGGGTAAGCAGGAACGATAAAAATTGAGCATGCCTAGGAAGCGTCGTAATTCGGCGACAGTGCTCGGTTTCGGGTACTTAGATATTACGTCTGTTCGCTCTTCTGTGGGTTTGATACCGTTCGTTGACACCTCGTAGCCTTGAAAATTTATCTTGTCTTTGCCAAACTCACACTTTTCTACTTTTAACATGACGCCGTACTCCTTGAGACGTTCCAGCACTTGATGTAATAGTTGTTTATGTTCTTCCTCGTTCTGCGAGTACAGTAAGATGTCGTCGATGTAGCAGAAGCAGTTATCTACACCACGTAGAACTTGGTGCATAAATCTTTGGAACGTTTGGCTGGCGTTCCGTAATCCGAAGGTCATACATTTAAATTCAAACAGCCCGAATGGTGTGGTAATAGCTGTTTTCTGAGCGTCGTCTTCATTTATCGGTATCCAGTAGTATGCCATTTTGAGATCAAGTTTTGAAAATATCTTCATGTTTTGCAGCTGGTAGGTGAAGTCCTGTATGCGGGGTATCGGGTATCGGTCTGGTTGAGTGACTGCGTTAAGCCTACGATAGTCACCGCAAACCCGTAGTCCTCCGTCCTTCTTTTTCACTACATGTAGTGGACTTGCCCATGGGCTCTTAGAAGGTCTGCAGATGCCCATCTCCAGCATGTGATCGAACTCCTCTTTGGCAGCCTTGTATTTATCGGGTGGCAGAGGGCGGGGTCGGGCGAAGAGCGGGGGGCTTGTTGTTTCTATGTGGTGAACGACGTCGTGTTTTGCTGGTTCTTTCAGGGACATAGGCCGCAGCACCTCTGGATATTGCTTCAATATCTCGTAGTATGCTTGATCGGAGCTAATGACGTGTACTGTTTCATCGCCGGTCGTTATTTCAAGCGCATCGATCGATAAGTCAGTCACATTATCTATGAGCTTCTTCTTGTGGAGATCTACCAGTAATTTGAAGTGACGCAAAAAGTCGGCTCCCAGGATTGAAGTTTTCACATCTGCCACGATGAACTGCCACAGAAAACTTCGACGAAGACCAAGATTTAGTCTGAGCGTCTTTTCACCGTAGGTATTTATGGGCGTATTGTTTGCTGCATATAATCTGTACGCGCTGACTGTCTTCATTTTTCTTTTGCTTGAGGCGGCTAACACCGAAATATCGGCGCCTGTGTCCACAAGAAATCGCTCTCTGGTATCACGGTCGAAGACACAAAGGCGGTTGGTAGTACACGGGACACCGACGTCCGCCACCGTCGGTGTCGGAGCTAGTTTACCGACGGCTGAGTCTTGTTACGTCTACAACACGGTGATTCGCAGCGCTTCGCCTTGTCACCGTAGCGATAATGGTATCTGCACTCCCACTTTGGATCGCCGGGTCTGGTTGAAGACTTGTTCCCCTGCCGCGACCGTGACTGTGTACGCGACCGGGAACGAAACGGGCGTCTGTAACGATGAGCTGTGCGTCCACGTAACTCGGCGACTTCTAGACATAGTTTCTCTATTTGCTTCGACAAGACATCTAATTGTGCGGACATCACGGGCTTCAACATTTTGCTTTCGCTTGGATTTTCTTGCAACATCTTCGAATTGGGTTGTCGGTTGAGTTGTCGGGGTCACCAGTTGTTGGAGTCTTCAGGATAGCAAGTTAAATACGTATGTTGCAGGGAATAATTGCTCATTTTATTCGTAAAATATCATTTCTTATATTCTATTTTGGAACATTTAATTTGTGTTAGGCTCACTATGTTACAATATTTAACCGACCAATGGGAGAACATTGGTTTCACAGGACGATCTTTGAAGAACGGGCACCCATCTCTTTCTCGCGCGTGCGCGACGTATTGCGCCGTCTGTACGCACACTATAAATATTGCCGGCGCTGGCGCATCTCGTCAGTACGTATTTGCTTCCGAGGCTGGCATGTCGTCTGTTCGTGCGGCGAATGTTTATGTGGCGCAGACGTAAGTATGTGGATACGCGAGTCCCAGATATTAATTTCAACTTGATAACTCCACGCATTCCTGAGAAAAAGGGTGTTAACCGATGGACAGACACAGTGAACAAAGAAGTGATCTTGTAAGGGTTCCGGTTTTCCTTTAGAGGTAAGGAAAAAAAGTTAAAAAGGCGGATCTTAAACGTGCTGCAGTGTTCATTTACAAGCCCATGACATTAACTGTTAAAGAGAGCGAGAAAATAAAAACACAGATCTCGATTTACGCGCATTTCATAAATATTACATGGTGACATTTATAGCAGGCCAACCGTGCGATATTTACTTTTGACTTCGACCAGTGAAAGTTTAGAAAATGTCGCATTCAAATTGAATTACCTTCTACTATGCGCACTCAAATTACGACAACTTTCCTTGGTACTCAAGTGTGGAGAAAATGGGAGGTCACACGTTTGGCTGCATGACGTGTGTATTGTTTCGGAAATAATAACCGGTCTTCTATTTTTTCGTGTTTTTTGCGTGAAAATGGCGACCTACTGGAAAATGATCACAGACACCTATGGATATCTACAATTAGTTTCTGAACGTGACTTCTTTCGCGTGGAATTTCTTGTTTTAACAAAAAACACTATGACACTTGGCAATACTATAGCTTGCCATTTGTAAAAGAATTTTCGGAATCGTAACTTCAGTTCTGATATTTCGCGTTTTCATTGAATTTGTATGTAAAAAGTCGCCCCTCATGCGCCCCGTCGCGTGGCGCGTTGTAGTGTGTGATCCGCCTTAAGGGGCTTACAAGACCTAAACACAAAAAACGCAAGTTTTAGAAAAAATAAAAGTATATGATCGACTACAGTAAACAAAATCCGAAAAATATATGATATTCTTCAGGATATATGCTAGGTAGTGTCTTCAAATACAAACAACTAATTTGGTACGATAGAAAAAAAATCATGAAGATACCTCTAAAAACTTTATTTTTACAATAAAAACCATACTAATATACATACAATCATTCTGATTTTTTGTCAGATTATTCTACAAGCAAAATACCAAAACACTAGTGTTTTAATTTTTTAGCCCAAACAATAGTTTTTTTGTAATTAAATAATTGCTTCATATTTTGCAATAAATTACCAGCGTTGTGTCATCGTGCTTCTCTTTCTTTTCTATGCAGTCCGAAAGTGACCGCGCTTTAGGTCATGTAAGCCCCTTAAGGCGGATACAGACATTGCGAGGCATGCGCATCGTATTCGTGGTGTGTGCCACATGCCTCACCACGATCATGATCGTTTACACATTGCGAATCATGCGATGAGCGCCGTGCGCTACGCATGTCTGTATCCACGTCTAAAAGTGCGATGCCATTCCAGTGATAAAGTCAAAATGTCTAAAAACTAGTACTAACCAGTATTAAGTAGGTACTACTTATAATACACCATACCTTTTGAACGCTAGAAGCATTATTTTGTTCCGGTTTGAAGGGCATGGGTGCCGGTGTCATTACAGGCACATGAGACATGAGATATTTCAACTTTGTCTCACGCATCGGAGCATGTTTTTGTGATATTATTGTAAGATAAAGATAAAGATGCATTTATTTGTGTGACATGATACATAGATATGCACATATGGATGGAAAACGAGTTTGGAAGATTGCTGGTTCAACATGTTTTGCTATATTCGGCGTACAAAATATTTAGTTTATAGAAATTACAAATTAAGAAATAATTAAATTACATTAGTCAAAAAAATTACAATAGTCAAAATTCAATTAATTCAAATACATAATTACAGTCAATGCAAAAATAATGTAAAAAAAGAATAATTAAACAATAACATTAAATAAAACTTACATTACATATCAAATTATGTAAATTCAAAATTTGTCATTCAAAAACTCCGTAACATTATAGTATCCCTTAATAATAAGCATTTTTTTTAGTTCTCTCTTTTTTTTTTAGTTTTTTTTTAAGTCTCTATAGGAGCTCGTAGTTAAGTAATAACAGCCGCACGGATCGATCAGGTTAAGCTACGCTTACCGCGGTCGGTCCGTGGATGGGTGATCATCCTTACATTACCCCTTCGTGCCTCGGAAAGCACGGTAAGCCGTTGGTCCCGGCTGTCATTCGTGGATTTTTGACAGTCGTTACGGGTCGTCAGAAGTCCGAAAGTCTGACAGCCAGAGGGTACCGTATTATCCAGTAAGTGGGTTGTGGAGGTCAGATAGGCAGTCGCTCCATGTAAAATACTGGTATTCAGCTGCATCCGGTTAGACTGGAAGCCAACCCCAACATATATGGGAAAGGGCTAGGTAGATGATTGTACGTCTCTACAGGATTCTGGATTTATCCACCAATTCATAAATAAATAAGAAAATGCTTAATTAACTTTAATGAATAGTTTGTTGTGGTTTGTGTGTTCAATTAAGCCATTTTGAAGGTCAATTAAGTTCACGAATTTATTTAAATAACAATGGTATCTTTGTGGCAAACTAATTAATTGTATTCACAATTAGTTGAGAACTATGTTTCTGTTACAATACTGCTGCTGAGACCAAAACTACAAAGGTAGTATACAGAGATATGTAGAATATAAAAGTAGGAAGCTTTTGTGAAAACGTGGCTTTTATTCAAGACTCTTGTGGCGTGTTACAACTTCCACGCGAACGGAGACGCAGGTAGAAGCTAGTCTTCATATTAAAAGCCGAATTTCAACCTAATAGTAAAACTATGAAAAGTGTTTCTGGGTTTTTCCATCTGGAATTTCTCAGTAGCAGCCTGGATTTGTGCCGGTTGCTGTTAATAGCCTAGTCTGGAATTTCTCAGTCTGGATTTGTGCCGGTTGCTGGCAATAGCCTCGTCTGGAATTTCTCAGTCTGGATTTGTGCCGGTTGCTGTCAATAGCCTCGTCTGGAATTTCTCAGTCTGGATTTGTGCCGGTTGCTGGCAATAGCCTCGTCTGGAATTTCTCAGTCTGGATTTGTGCCGGTTGCTGGCAATAGCCTAGTCTGGAATTTCTCAGTCTGGATTTGTGCCGGTTGCTGGCAATAGCCTAGTCTGGAATTTCTCAGTCTGGATTTGTGCCGGTTGCTGGCAATAGCCTAGTCTGGAATTTCTCAGTCTGGATTTGTGCCGGTTGCTGGCAATAGCCTAGTCTGGAATTTCTCAGTCTGGATTTGTGCCGGTTGCTGTCAATAGCCTCGTCTGGAATTTCTGTCTGGATTTGTGCCGGTTGCTAGCAATAGCCTCGTCTGGAATTTCTCAGTCTGGATTTATGCCGGTTACTGGCAATAGGGTCGTGTGGAATTTCTCAGTCTGGATTTGTGCCGGTTGCTGGCAATAGCCTAGTTTGGAATTTCTCAGTCTGGATTTGTGCCGGTTGCTGGCAATAGCCTAGTCTGGAATTTCTCAGTCTGGATTTGTGCCGGTTGCTGGCAATAGCCTCGTCTGGAATTTCTCAGTCTGGATTTGTGCCCGTTGCTGGCAATAGCCTCGTCTGGAATTTCTCAGTCTAGATTTGTGCCGGTTGCTGGCAATAGCCTCGTCTGGAATTTCTCAGTCTGGATTTGTGCCGGTTGCTGGCAATAGCCTCGTCTGGAATTTCTCAGTCTGGATTTGTGCCGGTTGCTGGCAATAGGGTCGTCTGGAATTTCTCAGTTTAGATTTGTGCCGGTTGCTGGCAATAGCCTCGTCTGGAATTTCTCAGTCTGGATTTGTGCCGGTTGCTGGCAATAGGCTCTTCCCTCATTACATGGAGTTAAACATACCTGGCGAAATGGGGTGTTCTATTGGTATACCTCTCCCTAATCCTTCACAGGTTAAGGTTTCCGGCGACTGAGACCGCAATTAACTAGAACCGCGGTCCCAGTTGCTGGATCCATTTAATTTTAATATTTTTCTTCCAGCGTCTGGGACCTGGGGATAAATTAATAAAAAAAAATATATTTTCAAGCCAAAATCAGTACAGTCAAACGAAAACATGTTTAATAAAAAAGCTCTTTGATTAAAAAATATCACATCCTTCCTTACAAATCTGCCTTTTCGTAGAAAAGTGCAATGACTTGATCGTGTTTAGATCATCATCATCATCAGCCTATAATGTTCCCACTGCTGGGACACAGGCCTTCTCTCAGTGAGAGGGAGTGGGCCGTAATCCACCACGCGGGCCCAGTGCGGGTTGGTAGATGTCACATGTCTTCGAATTTTTTTTTTTTTTGGTTCTAGGACATGCCGGTTTCCTCACGATGTTTTCCTTCACCGTTTTGTGAGCAGTGATGATGAAATAATTTACACAAAGTAAAGCGCCTGTCTGGGTTCGAACCTACGACCTACAACTCGTAAGTCGCGGCCGTTAGATATTGACACCCAATACGTCTGCAGAGTTCCGCTAGCTAATTTAACCTGTAGACACTACAATGAGTTTATCTATTGGTGCAACTAACCTAACCCAATGAAGTCTCATAGCTATACAATTATGATCGTATCGTGAGACTGTATCAAGTATGCGTTTCTAACACGCTCTGATTAGCAAATAGGCCCACTTCCGTCTGCTGCGAATAGGGTGAGAGGCGCTGTTGTCATCCCTCTAAAATTTTTCTTGAATGTTGAATTATGTTTGAAGATATTGGTCGAGCTAGTGTGGGTGAGAGTTAACAGTAATTGGTCATCAATCTGGATTTTTTGGCATTTGGTAATGTTTTTTGGCATTTAACAAGGGATTATGGGCTAAAAACATGGTATTTCCAACAGGAAAAATACTCTTCTCAAGTTTTTTTAACACCTTTAAATTTTTGCGAGGGCAAGCATCATCATCCTTCCTTATATCAGTTCATCTAATAGAGCCGTCATCCCATAATTCACTTCCTTCAAAGTTACTCGTATCTCATAAACATAATAAAAGCGTGGGAAAATCGACGGGGAACCTGAACTTAACGCTCTCAAGTCAAAACGCACTGAGCTAGCGGTTGCAATTACAGTGGTATTATGACCACAAAGAGTTTACAAGTCATTACGTTCGCTTATAGTGCTTATCTGAGGAAGATAATTTTATTATGTATTAATACTTAACTAGAAGATACCTAATTCACTTATAATTTTAAGTAAAGTATTAGAAAAAGTAACTTCAGGATTAATTTGCGGGGTAATTGCGTAACACACTACTAGTAGCGATGGCTTTATTTTTGACAGTTCAACAACATTCATTGCGTTATTTACGTTGTTGAGCAGACATATTTTTCGAATATATGAAGCAATGGATTAGCAATATTCTTCAAAATAATTAAGATTGTCATTGATAGGGTGTTACGCAATTAGAGTGCAGATCATTTTTAACACTATCCTACCAATACCTACTTTAGGTATTGGTAGGATAGTGTTAAAAATGATCACCCTATCAATGACAATCCGAGAGATTCCGATTTTTTTTTTTCTGACTGAAAAAAACTTTTTTTCAGTCAGAAAAAAATTCAGATTCAAAAAGATGAAAAATTCAAATTCAGAAAAGTCAGATTCCAATTTTTTTTTTCTGACTAAAAAAAACTGAAAAAAAATCGGAATCTCTTGAATTGCATGGACGAGAACCGGTGACTTCACCTCGCTTTGAAAGATGAATGAGCATGTGCGGATCGCAGATGGATACAAAGTAAGTACCTAGATATAATACGCATAGCATTGACTATCTACCTGCAGGAGATCTTGAACTTAGCATTCCAGAAGTGGCCATAGAGGACCACACGATAATAATCTACCTACATAATATTATAACGCTCGGGTTCCCGAAATCCCCGTGGGGTTACACAGAGGTCATCATGCAGCCTTGATAAGACTGGTTGTCAGACTTTCGGGCTTCTGACGACCCGTAACGACTGTCACAGATCCACAAATGAGAGCCGGGACCAACTTACGACTTAACGTGCTTTCCGAGCCACGGAGGGTTCTTGGTATGTAAAAATGGTCACCCATCCACAGACCAACCGCGGCAAGCGTAGCTTAACCTGATTGATCGACCCGTGCGGCTGTTATTACTCAGCCCCTCTGTCATTTCCAACCAGTATTTCACATAGAGGTGTCAAAAAATGCTCTGTATTTGGGCATTACGGCCGCATACAGCGGTCGCCAACGAGAGCAGTGGTGGCCAAGTGGTAACGGCCGCGACTTACGAGTTGTAGGTCGTAGGTTCGAACCCAGACAGGCGCTTTACTTTGTGTAAATTATTTCATCACCACTGCTCACAAAACGGTGAAGGAAAACATCGTGAGGAAAAACCGGCATGTCCTAGAACCAAAAATTCGAAGACATGTGACATCTACCAACCCGCACTGGGCCCGCGTGGTGGATTACGGCCCACTCCCTCTCACTGAGAGGAGGCCTGTGTCCCAGCAGTGGGAACATTATAGGCTGATGATGATGATGATGATGATGACAGCGGTCGCCGTTTTTCTAAGAAACCGTAAGAATGATAATTTTATCTTCTAGACATACTTAAACATTTTGTGTCTAGGTATGACTAGTGTTTTCTGACTAACTAGCTTCTGCCCGCGACTTCGTCCGCGTGATATTTCTTGTTACTCCGACCCACCCCGTCGCATCGCATCGCCTGCCCGCGATATGACTTCGTTTTTGCTTAGCGTTCTTTCTGACTTTTTTTCTTTTTGCTCGGCTCCTAAAAGTTGGAGCGTGATGTTAAATAGCCTATAGCCTTCCTCAAGAATTGGGCTATCAAATGCAATAAGAATTTTTCAAATCCGACTGGTAGTTCCAGAGATTAGCGCGTTCAACCAAACAAACAAACTCTTCAGCTTTATAATATTAAGTATACTCGTAGCTGACGGTTATGATAATCACCATGAATACTTGAAAACAAGAAAAGTGCTGGCTCAGTGGTAACGGCCCCGACGAGTTGCAGATCGTGGGTTCAAACCCAGGCAGACACTTTACTATGTGTAAATAATTTCATCAGCACTCTCAAAACGGTGAAGGAAAACATCTTGAGGTAACCGGCATATCTTAGAACCAAATAATAAAAAAAACAGTGGCACCTCAGGAGTGCCGACAGAAGTGAAAACTTCAAAAAGCATAGTAAAATAAATATGTTTGAAGATCATTCTTCCCAAAGAAAACGTATCGCGCGTTGATGTCTTTATAATAGCCAAAACTTAAAACAGAGGTATCCATGTTATCCTATCTCAAAAAATGCCCAACGCGCCTTCAGAAGTTTTCACTTCAAAAATCGAAGACATGTGACATTCACTAACTCTCACTGGACCCGCGTGGTGGATTATGGCCCTCTGAGACACATGCCTACTTCTCACATAGAGGAGGCATGTGTACCAGTAGTGGAAATATTATAGGCTAATTATGCTGTGTAGCTGAACTTAGAACTTAAGGTGCCACTAGTCGATATTTTTTCCTTCACAGTGAGGAGGCATGTGGTAGATGTCACATGTCTTCGAATTTTTTGGGTCTGGGACATGCTGGTTTCCTCACGATGTTTTCCTTCACCGTTTTGAGAGCAGTGGTGATGAGATAATTTACACAACGTCACGCGCCAGTCTGCACGTGCCTTTAAAGCGCCCTGCAAAATAACATTTAAGGTGCCACTAGTCGATATTTTTTCCATTCAAATTTCGGGAGATTATTACTCCACTGTTTGACATTTTGCATGATACATGATGACATGATATCGTTTTGTCTTATTATTAATTATGTCTGTATGGAAACAGAATAGTAAAATAAAAAGCCATTAAAATATTATGAGCCAACAAAGATGTTTTACTTGCTATTTTTAACGTAACTTTGGGTGTAAATAAGTAATATATAATATACATATATGGATTGTTGGGAGTACCCGCGAACCTAAATATGTAATTCCTACTAATGTAATATATAGTCAAATACGTCAGGTAAATATTGTAAGTCCGAGTGTCGAAGGACAATGACTAGTTTTTACTGTATGTTTAAATTTGTTCTCATGTAAGTGAAATGTAAATTTCTTTATGAGAAATGTCTTTAACCAGAATATAAGAACTGTAAAATCTTCAAAACAAAGTCGGTACCGACAAAGCTCAGTTGTCGAAGAGTTCAATAATTTTGTTTTTGATTTATGCAGTGGTTTTTTCCTAAAAATCGATTTTCGAAAGCACTTTTCGAATTTTTTTATGCGCCTACAGTTTGGAATGGTGTTTCTGTGCGTGAGAACTAGACGTTATTCGTGTAGACTAGCATCTAACTGCTTATCACTGATACCAGCTCTGTCGGACACGAAGTCAGGTGAGACAGCGTGCTCTTTGGCCATGACCACCAGTGAGTTCAAGCTCGCGACTAGTTTACTCTTAAGGAGTAAACTAGTAAATCAACAACCTCGTTACCAACTTTGCTGAGTAACTAATCTATTTTCCACGACAAGTCATGAGAAAGAGAGAAACAACTTACTAAGTAATCCAGTTTAGAACAGATTAAAATCTGACAGTTCAACGAAATTCGTTTGTTTCGTACAATCATTGTAAAAAAAAAACTGTTACACTTTCCATAGACAACATTATCTTTTTACGACAAGCTCAGTAACAGTTCTGCACAGTGAAAACTTTCATTGTTTTTAATTAAGAAAAAGAAGATTCGGTAATTGGTTGTCCACGGTCTTGTGAGCAGGAAAGGGAAACGGTGTCATGTGCTTCTTTTTACTTTTGATTTATAAAAAGTTATTAAAGATAAGAGATCTTTTACGGTTCTTGGAGAACAAGATGGCCGTTTTGGGGTATCAGAGTCGTGAATGGCCGACAAATTGTGCGTCCTACTTGTCAATAAGATTTTAATGTGTTTTACACATAATACTGCTTATAATACCAGCATATTATAATCTACTGTCTCACTGTTGGGATAAGGCGTCTTCTCATTCAGAGAAGATACGAGCATTGATCACCACGCTTAGTCAAGACGGGTTGGCGATTTCAGAATTATCTGAAACGCAAAACAAAATCAGCTGTTCCGTACATTTATGTTCGCATAATTCGTCAAAAGTTTTCAATCAGTGCGTCCTACCTGTCATGACCTACGGGGCTGAAACGTGGACACTCACGATAGGGCTGGTCCACCAGTTCAAAGTCGCTCAGCGAGCTATGGAAAGAGCTATGCTCGGAGTCTCTCTGAAGGATAGGATCCGTAACGAATGCATCCGACAGAGAACGAAAGTTATCGACATAGCTCAAAGAATTAGCAAGCTGAAGTGGCAGTGGGCCGGCCATATCTTGCGAAGAACCGACAACCGCTGGGGTAAACGAGTTGTTGAGTGGAGACGCGACTCGGCAAACGTAGTGTAGGACGCCCTCCGGCCAGGTGGGATGACGATCTGCGAAAGACTGCAGGCAGATGCTGGATGCGTCAAGCTGAAGACAGGCGCTATGGCGCTCATTAGGGGAGACCTATGTCCAGCAGTGGACTGCTATAGGCTGATGATGATGATGAATTCGTCAAAATGTAGGGAACAGCTGATTTTTTTTTCGTGATTGCAGCTTTGGACCCTTACTAAAAGTTGTTCATAATGATGAGTACAATCTCTTATTTCGGTTTATCGCATGTTTTCAATTTCAACCTGTATATTATATAAAAAATTCAAAGTCCTGACTGAATATCAACGCACAGCCTAAACCGCTGGTCTTAGAGACATGACATTTGGAGGGTGTGTTCTTTGTGAAGAGTAGGTGTCCACTAAGAAAGGGTTTTTCGAAATTCCACCCCTAAGAGGGTGAATGGGGAGAGGGTGATATTTCACGCGGACGGTCGCGGGCAGAAGCTAGTATTAACCATAAGTCTGAGTTTCTTCACGATATGTTTCTACACCGATGTGAGTAATATCCAAGATAAACTCCGAAAGACATTTACAATCTTTATTTATTAAACGGAGACTTCTGATACAAAAAAAAACTAACAAACTATTAAAATAAAAATCATCATCTGCCTAGCCTTTTCCCAACTATGCTGAGGTCGGCTTCCAGTCTAACCAGATGCAGCTGAATACCACTATTGGACATGGAGCGATTGCCTATCTCACCTCCACAACCCAGTTACTGGGTAATACGAAACCCCTTGGAAAGACTGGTTGTCAGACTTTCGGCCTTCTGACGACCCGTAACAACTGTCAAAGATCCAAATGACAGCCGGGACCAACGGCTTAACGTGTTTTCCGAGGTACGGAGGGGGCTCGGTATGTAATGATGGTCACCCGTCCACAGACCAACCGCGGCAAGCGAAGCTTAACCTAAACGATCGACCAGTGCGGCTGTATATTTTTATTTTAGAGTCCTCTAAAATAAAAATGTAAATATGAATTGAAAAAGTCACATTAGTACTTCCCCGAATTAGAACCCCCGACCTAGTGCATTAGAGGCGAACCATCACAACATTTTTACTCGCCAAAAACATCACCGATTTCCACTATCGATTACCTTACAAAATTCTTCCAAAACACAGCTCTTCAAAATTACATAAAACCACAACAAATTGGTCATTTTGAATGCGTGACTTCGTGAAAATGAGAGTGACTTTCTCCGAGTGACGTCACGACTAGTTTTTGTCGATTACTGTTAGACACGTCATCGGTTTTCTATAGTTAGTTTAAATTGCTTTGAAGTTATGTCATTGAGTCTGTGTTGTTCGGGTAAGCAGAGTGTGAAGCGGCAGTGATAATGTTTTGAAGCCTAAAATTACTATAGATACCGTTCAAAAATATTCTCTAAAATACTGATAGTGAGGTATTGAGATCTCGTATTGAAATATATCTAGAGGTTCTTCATCTATGGCCTATACTAATATAAATCTGGAGAGTTTGTTTGTTTGAACTCTCTAATCTCTGGAACAACTCGTCGGATTTAAGAAAAAATGTTTTTGCCTTTGATAGCCCAGTTCTTGAGTAAGCTATTTAACATCAAGCTAATACCCTTAGGAGCTGGGCAAAAAGATAACAAGTCGCGCGTGGGCGATGCGATGCGTTGGGATGCATCAGGGAAACAAGAAATTTCACGCAGACGAAGTGTTAGACAAAAGCAAGTTATTAGAATAAACTTGCACAGCAACAAATATTATTTAATAAATTAATCAGGGGGCCTAAAAATGCCACTATAGCAGAATCATAAAAGGATGACATTATGAATCATAATATGGCGAAGACAGTCCGTGTTTGTCTTTTTTTCGCTGCACTACGTAGGTATAATCAAAGAGATTGGGATTGGATTTGGGTTGAATTGATTGGTATTTTAGCACAGACAAAAAAAAAACTTTAAATTCGTTCACCAATGGGATTTGATACGATTAACTTAACAGTTAATTGTCCATTATAATTCACAATGTTATCCTTTAGAGATTCTGCCAAAGTGGCATTTTTAGTCCCCCTGAACTTGTGGAAAACAATCAATAAAACAATACCTACCTACTTGTTTTTTAGCATAGTAATTTGGCTTATTCCCAGGCGCTCCATAATTTTATTCCCGGCGGCTCCAAATTAAAAAGCTATATGCAAAATATTTCTAAGAAGCCAAGAAGTTTCAAATTCCTACTTGCTATCACCTACAAAAGATTTTCCCTAGGCAAGTAAACACTTTTATTAAACTTAAAGGATACTATTACATGGCATTTCGCTAAAACCGAGCTTTCTCGAAACCCATTGAACTTGTCTCGATTGTAAATATGTCCGAATACTGGATTCGAAAGTAGCGACTCGATTTGAATTTTAATTCGATCATTATTTGGAGCGAAGCCTTGACCTCGAGGTTTTCGGAGCAGAGTTGTGGGTTGTTGTCAATCAAGGAAGTTTTGTGTCAATGATAAAGCATATCCTGGACATGGGATCCACATCAAGTTTTTTTTAGTGTTTTGTGTTTGTTAGTTTTTTAGGTTTGTTTTTTTTTAGTGTTTTGTTTTTGTTTGTTTTTTTTTAGTTTTTTTTTTTTTGTTTTTGATAAAAAAAAACTGGATATTCTCAGGTTTATGAAAACATAAAGTAATAATTTTGTCTTCTTCCGGTACTTGATCAAAAGCCTAGGTTTTTAATGAAAAACCCGATTTTGTCATAAACCTGCGAGTTGCGACATATAATATATTATAAGTAAACCGTTGCATAAGAAGTGCCTCCACAAATTCAAATATTAATTTGCTCGATATGATACGTACAAGTTGTTTACATGTTAAAAACAAAAATAAACAGCAATAAACTTTTTTTTTTTTTATTTTATTTTTTTTTATGTTTGGTTTCGGTATATCCTGCGAAACATGGCGTGCAAATACAAATGTATACGAGTATCTATTCAGCGGGATAATTTCATAACACTATTTCAGTAGCAATAGGTTTCATTTTGACAGTTCAACAACATTCATTGCGTTATTTATGTGTTGAGCAGACAAATTTTTCGAACTTATGAAGCAATGGATTTGCAATAACCTTCAAAATGATTCAGATTGAAACTGATAGTGTGTTACGCAGTTAGGGTACAGGATAGCAGGAACTGATATGGATTCCGTAGGTACAGACGCCAGCACATCAAGCTACCCGAAACTGTCAAATTTTCCCAATCAACTTTGAACCTTATGCTTTAGCGATAAGGTTGAAAATCTATTAAAGAAATTTGACAGATTGTAGTAGCTTGAAGTGCAGGCGTCTGTACCTATGTACAGTCAACAAAATAGATAAGTATACGGGGTCGTTGAAGTTTAGTAAGAAACCGATGGAAGTACTCGAAAAATATTTATTTTCATTAATAGAAAACAAAGAGCTCATTTATCAAATTAAATTCCAGTCGACAACATCCATTTTTTTTTTTTTTTTTGTGGATGGGAAATCATCAAATGACTCCTCCCGCTCTGGGTGGAGCGGAAGGGAGTGTCAGACTCTTACTGACTAAAACCCACCCGTGTTCCTTCCTTAGCCCTTTATGTTCCGAGCCAGCGGTAACCCTTTCGGACAATCCCGCTGACCCGGCAGGCTTCGGCCCTGGTGGGCCCCTCTGCGACAACATCCATCGGTTTCTTACTAAAGTTCAACTATATCCGACGATCCTGCATACTTATCTATTTTGTTGACTGTACGTCTAGAACACTCTGGAAGCAGGGACTTAAAAACACCTTCTTTTATAGGTTACAGAATTATAAGTGTTACTGAATTGATACCAGAATCAAATATGTAACCCTTAATCTATTTAATGTGTTAACCCAAAACACTTTTAAAAGTGTAACAGTAATATATGTGTAACCGATATAAAAGTGTTAACAGTGTTAATAAGTGTAACAGGTAAAAGCGGCGTTGCCAAAATAGCCGCAATCCCGACTGGATTGAGGCTATTTTGCCATCGCCGCGTCTGTCTGTTTTTGCCTATTTGTCTGTCCTTCCCCTTTTTAAATCCATCCTAAGGTTGTCTTTAAAAGATCGCTCTTAGCGATAAGACCGCCCATTGTGTCACCCTTTGTACAGTTTCTATATTTATGTCTGTAATTTATATGGTGTACATAATAAAGAGTATTCTATTCTGTCTGTTTTTGCGGTACCGTACAATTATACCTACAAATGCTTATTAAAACACATTAACACTTATCAACACATACAAAAGGTTACACTTTGATTCTGTAACATTATTGTATCTGTTACATGTAAATGTGTTTTTCTTTTAAAACAGTTTTAAAAAACAGTGTTAAAAACACTTATTACGGTAATAGTTTGTGTCTCTGTCTGGAAGCAGTTATTCATACAAAAAACCATTTTGATCTGACTCAAAGTTATCACATAATGAGTTACTCTTGTTTATCTTGAAAATAAGAACACTTTCATCACAAAACAAAAGACGGACGCGTTCTGATTACACACACAAAATTCACGGTGAATCAACAGCAAATGACCCAAATATAAAAACAACAAATAGGTACAAATGACCTAAATATATCTCTTAAAATGCACCAAGATACAACTCCGATTCGAAAGTGTACAACTCGATTAGAATTTGAAATCGATTCGGACAGTATCGATTAGTATTCGAGTCGTGTTGTGATCGACACACATTGTGTCCTGATCATTTTTAACGATCCTTCCGGCTCCGAAACGTGTTGGGTTTTAGAGTAGACGAGACGAGGATGTGACGATATAAAAAAAATTGACGAATGAAAAATTGTCTGTTTGTTTGTTCCGGCTAATCTCCAAACTGGCTAGACCAATTTAATGAAGTTTGGTATGGGGATACTTTGAACCCTGGGGAAGGAGACAGGCCTTTTAATCGACACACTACGCGGGCGGAAGTTAGTAGGTAATACGTAATAATATATATATTTTTCAGTCACCAAATATTTTACAAATCGTGACGATGCCCTAGCGAAATTTTTTTTGTAGAACTCTGTGAAATGTTTCATTTTCTGCATACTTTTGCGAAATTATAGAAAACTACAATTCTTATCCTTGAACAGAGCTTGCGACGTGCACTATCAGATGTTGAAATGTATCCAAATGTTGCTCCAGGCTGTCATTCGTGGCTCTTTGACAGCCGTTACGGGTAGTCAGAAGCCCGAAAATCTGACAACCAGTCTTACCAAGGGGTATCATTATTATCCAGTAACTGGGTTGTGGAGGTCAGATAGACAGCCGCTCCATGTAAAATACTGGTATTCAGCTGCATCCGGTTAGACTGGAAGCCGACCCCAACATAGTTGGGAATAAGGCTAGGCAGATGATGACCTTTTTACATCAGTCATAGCAAACTGGTCGTATCGTTAACTTCTCGTGAGTAGTAAGCAACCATTTTCTACCTATCAGCGCGCATGTCAAATTCTTGACACTGTAATTGTCTTTAACAAAGTATAATTATGTCGCAGCCAACTGGTTAAATTAGCCGTTTAGTTAATCACCTGGCTTTTGGAAGTAGTGCTCGCCTCGCTTCGCTCTCTCGGCTCGCATGCGGTTGATGACACTTCTAACATATCCTAACCCATTTTGTGCCACAGGTCCCCTGGCTTAGTTACTGCGACCAATTAGGCTCGCACGTGATTGGCTAAAGTTCCAACCTAAACCCATAATTGAAAATCATTCAGGCCGTTCGTTGAACGGCCATCGTTTAGTTAAAAGGCTAGGTTAACTAAACGGCTAATTAAACCAGTTGGCTACGACAAATACATAGCTTTATAGTTACTAATTTAAGCTATAAATAGCTGATATGATTGAATTGGAAATTCCTTTAAATGAAAAAGAAAGTGATTGTTAAAAGTCTATTAATAATTATAATAGGCCGGAAGGCATCGCCATATTTTTTTAAATTATGCCAATATGACTTTTGTCGATTTATAGACACGGAAATTATTTTTTTTTTTTGCGTGACAATAAGCAGTTAATCAATTACTAAGACGTCTTTTTTTTTAATTATACCACAGAATATATGAGTTTTGCTGTCTCGTTGGTGGATTTATAGAGCAACACGGAATTCAAGTTTTACACTATTAATATGCGATTTTTATTCCGCGTATTTTAGCACGGAATCGATCAGGAATGCGACAATTGACTCGCATTTTTTGGGAGCAAACCTTCTAAAAAAGCAATTGTGTTTTTCAGCCGGTGTAGCGTTAGGCGTTGTGATACTTCCGCGGCCCAGAAAGAATGTAAATCCATCGGTCCTGCGTCTTCTCTCCCTCTCTGCAACTCGCAACTGTGCTTGCGCACACAATTATTGTGTTTGCCTACACAATTTGAGTGCAAAATATTGGCCGGTTGGCTAGTCCGTATAGATTAGGGGCCGTTCAAGTAAAACTGATTTACATCTGTCACCTCACACACCAGGTCCAGTTGAAAACCAGCGTCAGGCACCAGTTGTCTGGCATTTTTGCTGAACTGGACCTTTTTGGCGCAGCCGTGAGGCACACTTTCCTGCTAATTTCTTACATCGGACTTTGTACTTTTATTTTAATCTTTTTTTTTTACCTGATGTACGACTATTATCTAACTATCTGGTGTATTGTGTGTCTCTTAGTCTGTGCTAAATAAATGTATTTTCTTTCTTTAAGTATTACGTAAGCAGATTTAAATCTCCCGTCATCAGCAAAAGTAAGAAAAGCTCTTACCCCCAATGCTTACGTAAACATTGGAACATGCATTTTTAAATGTTTTCCTGGTTTCTATATTGATTCATGAGCAGCAGTTATATATTATGCGTTTCGTTTTCAAGCGTAGACAAGTAGGGTTGCCATATGTGCTAAAACAAAAATCGACTTAATTTTGTAGAAAGACCGAAATAGTAAAAAAATTGACACTGCTGACGTAATCACCATCCAGACCCCCCATCCCCCATATCATCAAAAATAAGCAAAGCAAAGACCGCCCCGCCCTGTGTGCTAACGTAATACTTAGACCCTAAAATACTCTGGCAAAGGAATAACCCATCAGACATTTTCGCTTCGTCTCTGAGATGGAAACACATCTACAATGTCTCTGGTATTGCAGATGTCCGATGGCGGCGACTATTTATCATCAAGTGGGTCTTTCGCTTGTTTGCCATCCAATGGCCTTTCGCTTGTTTGTTTGATATTATCATCAAGAGGGCCTTTCGCTTGTTTGCCATCCAATGGCCTTTCGCTTCTTTGTTTGATATTATCATCAAGAGGGCATTTCGCTTGTTTGCCATCCAATGACTTGAAAACATGATACTTTTTAATAGAACTGGTCTACTTCGACACTAGCGCAGTAGCATGTGGAACAGTTGCGTATCGTTTACGAATCTTCGTTTTATGCAAAATTGTGTTCATGTGTTGCCTCCTTAACGGTCGACTTCTGCTTGCGAATTTAGATGTTAGGTGCTTTGTATCACGTAGTGATGTGGGTGAAAGCGATACTGAAGCTAGGTGCCCATTTTGGGTTATCTTATAAAGAAAACACAGATCTGTTTCCCTTGAAAAATACATATATTATATTGCCTTAGTATAAAAAACCGGTCAAGTGCGAGTCGGAATCGCGCACCGAGGGTTCCGTACATGAAAATAGTTTATCACTGATTTTTTTGTAATGTAACTACAAATTTACGGTTGTTGGATTTTTCCCTTTACTTGGGATACATGACATTGCTTCTTGCAAAATTTCATGATTCTAGGTCAACGGGAAGTACCCGAACTCGCACACTTGGCCAGTTTTTTATTTGTAATGTGCGTTTTGTTTGTGCAGAATAAACATTTTTTCTTTCTTTCTTTCTTTCTAATGAGACACAATTGATTTTCTATTGTAATGGGCCGATAGCGTTCCACGCTGGGATTGAGTGGTTAATGTGACCGCAGACAACTTAAAATCCAACCAACCTCGGTCTAACTATCTGTGTGTTTTGTAGACTTTCGAATGAAAAACTGATTTCGAAGAATTTCGTAAAAAGGTGTTTCGTAAAAAGCACATCAAGAATTTTTCAATCTGAAACAAACTGTACCTACACACGGACAGGTAGAATCGATGATCTTTTAGCGCCATTACCTACTTATATACTACCTCGCCGATAAAACTAAAGTCTATTCAGACTTATGTTTCAAATTAAAATTATTTCAAGCTAGGGCTGATTTTTCAATCGACCGATAATTTTTATTAGTGGAATAAAATTGACGTCTGACAGTTTTTGTATGGAATAACTGTCAAAAATTCAAAATTATTCCACCGATAAAGTTATATGGAGTTAAAAAAATCAGCCCTTAAACAAATAGGTATAATTTTTTTTATGTTAATTAAATTGAGTTCAGAGTGACTAGCACTATTGAAAAAGTTATAAAAATGTTTGAAGTTGCAACGTAAACTAAACTATATTTGTTTACATTTTTGGCAAATAAATTGCGAATGCAGATTAGATGAATGTCAGTCAATGTGCGCTTTTAAAATTTCTAACGCGACGACAAATTGTCGTAGACCTCCATCACGTCCATAAACTGTACGGAAGGAAATACGTGCGCGTTATAAACGTTATTGTGGACGAATATTTAAAAGCGACTTCATATATTTCTATATTTTTTACTTCCCTGTCTACTCATGATGACGTGGACGCTCACAACAATATCGTAACGTTAGAAATTATAGAAATGCACAATCATCTAGTTTATATTTCTCTATTTCTATGCTAAATGTTCTCATCGCTTTGACTAGTCGTTCGTTAATATGACACACATGCTAGCTTATACGCATTATAATCTAATATAATTAGTACGCATACGATAATTTTCACTACCCACAATTGATACACATCCGACAAATTCATGTTTAATAAGTACAAATGCCAGCACATCAAGCTACTACAATCTGTCAAATTACTTTACTAGATTTTCAACTTTATCTCTAAAGCTTATGGTTCAAAGTTAATTGGGAAAATTTGATAGTTTCGGGTAGCGTGATGTGCTAGTGTCTGTACGTTGAGGTCAGTAGATCAGAGAATACCGGTTTATGGTTACGTAGCAGGCATCTAAATCATCATAAAATACAATATTATCAAGCATCATTATGTGTAAGGTACCTATCAATTTTCACAAATCCTTCTACTGCACGCGTAGCATGGCCACCATAGAAACGGGTTTTGTCGGAAGAATATACGAAATGAATAGAAAAAAAAAACCGGCGCGTTGATGTCTTTATAATCGTCAAAACTTAAAACAGTTTTTTCCCCATCTCAAAAAATGTTCACTTACTCAAGGTGAGCAAAATAAGGTTGAGAATCTATCGTTTAAAAGGTAACAAACATTAGTTAGTGCCTACATCAATAGAGGTTGTACCGACGTAGATATAATAATCTAAGATCATCAGCAGTTTCAAACCGTTCTTGATAGCACTGAAATGGTAATCACTGACCTGCTGACTTTTTTTTTGTGGATGGACTCCCGCTATGAGTGGAGCGGAAGGGAGTGTGAGTGAATGCCTGTCTCTGCAAAAGTTGACTGGTAAAAATGCCTATGTCATTAAGTCCGCCTATGTACTTATTTGGTTAATAAAAAAACGTGTGGGGTCAGGGGACCCCCGGCAGGCACGAAGTTCAAAATGAAAATGGCGGCCGCGAAAATTCGAAAATATTGGACTTTCATTTTGACCCTCGAAAATCTTGAAAGCGACACCCATGACGAAAAATTTAAACATTTTTTTTGACCTCACTATCGGCTTCAGCACCCTCGAAAACCCTGAAAACTATCTCTTTCTCTCTCCGACTCTCTCTATTATATGTAATAAAAGGTCGCAGGGAGGGGGGCATAACGCTTTTCAGAAATGTGACGATTTCTACCAGTTTACTCCAACCGCAAGCTCCGTTAAAGACCTTCGTTCCGATAAACCAACAGTTACTAACAGTTTTATCCATTAGTTAGTGATAGGAAACGTTATTGATAGTATCCTTTTCCTTTCTAAGAATAAGGATTCGTTCAGCAAAGATCCTTGTCCAACTCTAACCAACAAAATTAGAAACACGCACACCAAGATTCTCGCAAGTCATGTAACAGCACTCGATTTTGCCCACGACGGGTGAAACTACGAAAGTGTCACACACATATTAAGATAGGCTACAATTTACTCAGATGGAGAAATCTAGGCAGCTGCAGACTCTCGCGTGCCTAGATTTTAAACACTGTCTTTTGAGCTTGGAGCTGACAATGAAGGCAAGACGACGCACGGAGCTTTTTAGTGGTGTTTTGCGTTTTCTAAAACATTGTTTTGGTGTAACATGTAGTGTCGCTTAGTGCTGTACATTTCTGTTATTATGGTTTTCCCATCACACAAAAACACAAAGCAATTTCATCGTAGCTTTCGATCTCCTGCGACTTAAATCCGTTAAAATTTAAAATAATGGCTTATGGCATTCGTAGCTTACCGAGTTTTATCGATAATTATTAAAAGCACTAAATTTTTATGTCTAAATTTTTTCATTTGATATCTCTTAAATACAATATAACACTAAAATACACTAAAGGCTAGCAGTGTTGCCACGATGGAGGACAATGATCACCCGGATCTTTAGTAACGATGGGAGTACCACAGGGCTCAATTCTTGGTCCTTTCTTGTTTCTTATTTATATCAATGACTTGCCGTACCTCATAAAGGATAATCATGATATAGTGTTGTTTGCAGATGACACTTCACTTTTGTTTAAACTTAAACGTCAGCAGTTGGTTACTGACGATGTAAATAGCGCGATTTCGAAAGTAGTCCACTGGTTCAATGTTAATAATTTGGTTCTAAACGAGAAAAAAACCAAATGTATTAAGTTTACGCTACCCCACGTTAGGCAGGTGAAAACTAATGTGTTGATAAAGGGCGAGGAATTGAATCCTGAAGACAGCACGGTATTCTTGGGCATAACTTTGGATGCTAAGCTTCAGTGGGGTCCGCATATAGATAAACTGTCAAAAAAGCTAAGTTCCGCAGCATACGCCGTTAGAAAAATTCGTAATTTAACTGATATAGAGACTGCCCGTTTAGTGTACTTTAGTTATTTTCATAGTGTAATGTCGTACGGTATTCTATTGTGGGGAAATGCCGCCGATATTCAGACTATCTTTGTTTTGCAGAAGCGTGCTGTTCGATCAATTTATAAATTAAGTCCGAGACACTCTCTCAGAGACAAATTTAAAGAGATTAATGTAATGACTGTGCCTTCTCAGTATATTTATGAAAATCTTTTATATGCCCATAAAAACATAAAATTGTTCAAAAAATACAGTGATATCCATAATATAAATACTAGAAACAAACACAAATATATTGTACCTACAACAAGGCTCAAGAAAATAGGTGGCTCGTTCAGATGCCAATGTATACACTTTTATAATAAACTACCAAGCCACGTTCAAGATCTAAGCCTTAATAAATTTAAATCGTTCATTAAACGTAAGTTGTGCCAGAAAGCCTTTTATACCGTTAAAGATTATATTGAGGATACAAAGGCTTGGGATTGAGTTGCTTCCAATTTCTGCTTTTTGAGTGTTTTTGATGTTTTTTTTTTTTTATATACACATTGACATTAATGATTTTTTTTTTTAACTGACATTTGCTTACTTTTTAAAGTATTATATTATTTTAATTATTGTGAATATGAAGACGATGTGGGTCATTTAATTTAGGCATTTTATATTATTATTATTCTCTCTATGGTCTGGCAGTTTGAGTAATTTATGTGGCCTACCCAAATGTCCTTTCTTTGGTATTGTTCGTCGAATCGTTGAGCTCCTTAAGTCTTGAGTTGAGCTGCATGATTTCTGACAAATGCGTGCACTGACTGGACAGGTCCTCTCAATCTGTGTGGTTCTTTCCTCAAAAGACCATCTCAGACATCGACCTACACTACCGCTCAAAAGTATTTGGCCACCTAGTAAAATACATTTTGTAAAAGTCTAATTGAGTGAAACTTTTACTAGCCATGATTACTGTTTATTAGCCATTTTTAGACATAGCAAGAGCTATGTCTAAAAATGGCTAATAAACATGTTACAATAGTTATGAAGTAGTTTCACTCAATTAGACTTTTACAAAATGTATTTTACTAGGTGGCCAAATACTTTTGAGCGGTAGTGTACATGGTCTTCATATAACTTGACCAAGATTATGTCTGGACTTTAAAAGAGACTATGACCTCTGAGTTTGTTTCGGCCTTTCTTCTCAGAGTAGTCAGATAGGAAACGCCGACCTCATCTAGTTTAAAAAATTTATGATTGACGTGTAAAAGTGTTTGTGCAAACCTACTTACAGAAATAAAATCATTTATCATTTATCATTTATCAATGCTGATTCTTCGACCTAACCTTTTACCTTTTACAAAATCAATATTCTTGCGTTGTAAAAAAAACGTGTGACTCTACACAGTTTAAGTCGCCTAAACCGCGACCTTATGGTAAATTTTGCATAGGTCTTTTACAAGCTTACTTCTAATTAAATCTATTGCAATAAGGAGAAAAAAACAAAATATTTAATTTCACATAAATCTACATGGGCATTTTTGAAATGTTAGAAGCTAGTTCAAGGTGTTCCAGGTGCACGGTTCCAATTGGTCGTTTTCTATTGAGAAGAGCTGGCTAGAAAATCGACAGTTACTCTTTTAAAAATAATTGATTTTTACAATGTTTTCAAATTACATTGTTAACAGGTATGGGAGGACAGCGTAGGCCTGTCATTGTCAACAAGTACCAGGTACTTAAAAAAAAGAAAACTGTCTACAAATCTACAGTCTACAACGCCTACAACGTTCTCACATTCACAAAATATAAAAGAATTGTAAAAAAATAAAATTAAAACCTATTTAAACTAATGGCATGATTACCATTGCGAACGAATTTGAATTAATATCCTACTCACAAAAGCCACTAATCTAAAAATATAAAACAAAATTAATCAACAATCTTTTCTCTCTCTTCCACAGAATCAAGAAAACTCTTCGGCGGCTACCGAATAACCCCCACCTACTGCAAAGCATCGCGCGCCGCAAAATACAACAGAGGAAACACAATATGCATGTTCAACCACGAATGTTACCAGCGAGGGGGGGAGGTAGTGGGGGCTTGCATGGACGGGTTCCTCTTCGGGGCTTGCTGCCAGCTCAAATCTGACAGCCAATCACACATTCCCAAAGGCCCTGGAATCGTCATGACCAGTTACCTAGACTATCCAGAAGCAACAGAAGGTGACGATTACGATGCAGAAGAATTAAGTGCTTGGCATAACAGTTACAAACCTGTTGTTACACCTGGGTATAAACCTGCAGATAAGACATCAGCTACAACGGTCAAACCTGAAAACTTGAGCACGGAAGGAGAACATGCCGAGATGATCTCTGAAGGGTTAACTCAAATTACGAATACGTTACTCAGCTCGCCTCCTAAAGATAGTGACGGTGTTATATATATGAAGCCAAAACCTGATTATTATACGCATAGCAGTATTGATCATGGTGGGCCAGATACTATTCTAGTACATGCTAATGGGTCTGTAGTTGATACGGTGGTCAGACCTTCGGATTTCAATATCCAACTGTCTTCTATGCAGACGAAGCCTACGGTAACTCCAAGTACCTCAACGACGGAGGCTCAAAAGACGGTATCAACTCATCGACCTATCAAACCGATCTTCAGGCCAAAGCCTATCACGTCAACAGAGAATTACGTCATAATTTCAACAGCGACCAAAGACACGCAGAAACCCCCAGAGTTGTCGTCAATTAACAGTATTATTCAAATGCTTAATTATAGTACGCCAAGTATGAAGGACGATGTAACCCCATCTATTGATGTTATGGAAACAAAATCTTCACCAGCTCCGTCATACTCCTACACGTATCCAAGTTTCTCATCCACCGGTCACTACGTCACTCTGAAACCTACATCAATGTCAACGTATTTGACAAGGAAACCAGCGCCAAGCAAAAAGCCGTCTTATGACTATATATATACGACTCCAAACAGCTTGCCACAAGATGATAAGCCGTCATCGTATTTCTCTTCACCGAGCCCTAGTCAGTCTACTAGTCAAGCTATTGATGCCTTCAATAGATATCCTACTGATCCCACTGATTTTGGTGACTTGTCTACCTTCAGTTATGTTAGTTCTACAACCACGCCGAGACCAACAACTCCTAAAAAACCTCCGTCTTCAAGCTATGTTACTGGAGCTAGTCCTATTCGAAGACCAGCAGTTCCTCAAAATGTAGTAACCACCTATGATGCTGCTGACTCCGCTGACACATTCTCAAGTGTGACACCAACTGTCATAGTCCTAACCGATATACACACAACAAAGACACCTCTAGAGGCTGATGAACCTCAATTTGTTGAAATATCTCAAGAACCTTTCAAGAAACCAATCAGCCAGATCACTGTTAACAACCATATTGCTGCTACTAATAACATTTACATGGGAAAACCAACATACCCATCGACTTCTTCACCTACAGTAGTTATTACGCCCAAACCTGGATTAGTGACTACTCCTTATCCAATCAAAGCTTCAATAGGTACAAGGCCTGTTCCTATTCTGACTAGTCCTATTATGGAATTCACTGAAGCACCAACGACAAATAAACCAGAAATGCAGACATCACCTGATGATCTGATCAACTTCCCACCTGTAAGGAACCCGATGCTAAATGCCTCTGGGGCAAATCCTTCTCTATATAATACTAGTATTTCAATGTCTGACAATGAATTAGATATTCTCCATGACGTAGAATTCACAACACCAACATGGGAAATGGATGAAAAACTAAACGAAAAAATGAATGTTTTCGTCAACAAAATCGTTGGAAACCTTCAAGGAACATTCCAGGAATTACACGATATAGTAATATTAGGTAGAAAACCAAACGAAACAGCAATAAAAACGACCACGACAAAGCCGAAAAGGACCACGACAACCACGAAAAGGCCTTTTCTGACGACCACAAAAAAGCCACTGAGATTGACTACACCGAAGGTGACCACGCGAAGGCCGCCGGTGAAGACGACTAAGAAGCCAGTGCGGTTAACCACGCAGTATCGACGGCCAACCACAACGCAGCCGCCGACCACAACTACTACCGCTACGAAAAAGCCGGTAAGCCAATTCCATAAAAAATACAAAAAAAAGCAATAAAAACAAATAAAATACACGCATTAGTCTCGTAAAAATAACATCCGTAGTGCCTACCTAAGTAACAAGTTTCATAGAAACAGGTGCGTCGTCTTTTAATCCCAATATTTTCAGGTGACCACCACAAAAAAGCCGAAGCCCACAAAGAAAGTGACGACGACCACACAAGCAGCCACCACGGCCACGGAACTGGCAGACGAACTGACCACAGAGAACTATGTAGAACGGCCTGTTGATTATAACGATAAGAATTGTAAGTATTTGACAATTCCACCATATATGAAATAATAATTAACAGCCACGTCTGAGGATTATGGATCATCCCCTTCAACACATCCGGCTGAGTTCCGTTTTACTCTTAAGGCTACTCCGACCGCGCAGTGGTGCCTTCATCGTTTGTTTGGTTATTTCTTTTATTTTACAATGAAAATACAGAAAATAAGCACGTTATACGGTTAACAGTGGCCACTATTTTCCGTTTTAGTGATTATAATAAAACTAAACAATGAAAACGTACCGTTTATAATAATATTAACGTATAATCTTACGGAGCACAACTTAACGTGCTTATTTTCTGCATTTTCATTGTAAAATAAAAGAAATAACCAAACAAACGATGAGGGCTCCACTGCGCGGTCGGCGTTTGGTCGGAGCCCTCTTAAAGCAGATAATCTTTATAGGTACATATAATTTCTTTTGTACGTGTATGTCACTGAACTCCTCTTAAGCAGCCGGACTGATTTTGATGAAGTTTTTGTATGTGTTTGAGTGGGTCCCTGAATGATTTAGATTCACACTTGGACCCGGAAGGTGGCGCTGCTGGGGCAGGATACCGTCTATCAGGTCCGCTAGTTTCATATAAATTCTATTTCGTTTTTTAACCTATCTGGTAGACAGGCCACTTTGGCAGAATCATAAAAGGATAACATTATGAATCATAATATGGCGAAGACAGTCCGTGTTTTTCCTTTTTTCGCTGCACTACGTAGGTATAATCAAAGAGATTGGATTTGGATTGGATTAATTGGTATTTTAGCATAGACAAAAAAATTACTGAAAAATCTTTCAGGATTTGGGTATTCTTTTATATTTTATTTATTTGAGCAAAGTAAATAAAATAAAACGAATCAATAGAATTTTATAATTCTTTTAGGTATATTTTATTTATTTGAGCAAAGTACGACACGACGTGACGTGTTGACGACACGGTTGGCGCAGTGGCTGAGCGATCGACTGCTGCGCTGCGTGTCGCGGGTTCGATTCCCGCACGGAACAAATATTTGTATTGCCTACAGGTAGTTGTTCCGGGTCTGGCTGTTTGTGTATGTGAATTTAAATGTTTGTTAACGCACCCACGAAAGGAGTAATACCTAGTGTGGGGCAACGATTTAAAAAAAAAAAACCAAAACCAAACCAAATACAATATATAAGAATTATAAATTTCTATCGATTCGTATTCTAAAAAATCTCAACCATTTATGCAAAGGTGGTTCAAACTAATTGCTATAACTGACTGTACATACATGATTCTGAACCCCCTAGCGTTGAAAATTTTGGTCGGTTATTTAAAAAAAGAATACTATGACCTGCGCGGTCAAAATGTATGGAACAGTTAAATGTATGGAATAAAATAAAAGTGCAATCGCTTTTCTATGAAACAGCTGTTTTTTTTTATAACATGAAAAAATTTCACGCTAGGAGGTATACGAGTAGATCATGTGCTGAATTCGTAGTTATAGTTTGCGCTTCGACGTCCCTACCACCCTGTATATTAGAGCAATCGTGACAGTCGCCCAAAATATAACAGGCCATACAACGTCACAGCAATATTAATATCATGGCAGACACTATATTTGAATAAAGAATTTGAGATAATTTTCAAGTTAAGGAACTAAAAACTGAATATCATACGTAACAAAGTTCAAATTCCATTGCAATCAAAAACGTATTAGGACCTTATTGTTAAAAATGGTCGCTCAAAAATCAACTTAGAATACATTTTACTAGTATATAACTGATTAAGTGGCGATAGAATGTAAATTATCTGAGATTTGAGAGAAGAAACAAAACAAAATGATGATCGTGTTCTAAACGATCATCATTTTGTTTTTCTTCTTTTCGGTGTATTTGCCTTTTTTCAATTTACAAATGACTTCTTCTCGATACCAATGCGTCTAATTATTTCATTCCATATTTCTAGTGTGTGGCGTCCGTCCCCTCTCAAAGACAGGCCGTATCGTCGGTGGCAAGAGCGCTGCGTTCGGCGAGTGGCCCTGGCAGGTCCTGGTCCGGGAGTCCACCTGGCTCGGTCTCTTCACCAAGAACAAGTGTGGAGGCGTCCTTATCACCAATAAGTTTGTTACTACTGCTGCGCATTGTCAGCCCGGGTAAGTTTCACTTTTTATCTACCATCATCATAATCATCTTATAATGTTTCCACTGTTGGGACACAGGCCTCCTCTCAGTGAGAGGAAGTGGGCCGTAATCCACCACGCAGGCTCAGTGCGAGTTGGTAGATGTTACATGTCTTCGAATTGTTGGTTCTATGACATGCCGATTTCCTCACACTGTTTTCCTTCACCGTTTTGAGAGCAGTGGTGATGAAATAATTTACAACAAAGTAAAGCACCTGTCTCGGTACGAACCTACGACCTACAACTCGTAAGTCGTGTCCGTTACCACTGGGCCACCACTGCTCTAATCTAATCATTAAGTGGTCATTGTGAATTAGGACCCAACTTGTCTTTTAATCGTCATCACACTGTATATTATCAGTCAAGGAGCCTAAGCCCAGCTTCCCACGGGCACGTTTTTCCTGCGGCGATTTCTTTTCGTGCACTGGATTTTTGACGCACTGCTTTGCACAAAGGGTTGAAAATCCAATAGTACGTTTTTGACGCACTGAGATGCGTTCTGTTGGATTTTCAATGCTCGGCTCAACACCGAGAGTTTAAAATCCAGTGCGTGATAAAATCTCGCCACGATATTTTTTCGTCCGTGCGAACGTGGGCTAACAGCTGAATAAATTCTCACACTATTCTAGCTTTTTTTTTTCAAGGATGGGAAATCTTCTAATGGTCCCTACCGCTCTGGGTGGAGCGGAAGGGAGTGTCAGACTCTTACGGACTAAAACCCACCCGTGTTCCTTCCCTTATGTTCCGGGGCAGCGGTAACCCTTTCGGACAATCCCGCTGACCCGGCAGGTTTCGGCCTGTTCACTGATGTTGACATTTGTTTGAGGCGCGCGTGGAACACGTACGCGCCGTCCGGCACGGGCCTGGTCCTGATCGGACGGTGAGCTACCCATTACTCTTCGTCCGCAGGCCCGCGCCTATTGTGGCCGGGAGTCGTCACACAGTTCCCGACTCCCGGAGTGTTTACCGCGGCGGCTGGGGCGTAAATTATTCCAGCTTGAGTCGCTGTTAAGACCGTTTCATATCGTCATTGGCATTTTAACGTATCTAAGCTAATTTTGTCGTTTAGGTTTAAAAGGCAACACGAAGTTTGATTTAATCGCTTGTAGAGTTCCTTTATAATTACAACTCACCAATCAGCGACTTGTCTCACCTTTTTGTTCTTCACAGTATTTCTATGTCATCATCGTCATCTGCCTAGCCTTTTCCCAACTATGTGGGGTCGGCTTCCAGTCTCACTGGGTGCAGCTGATTACCAGTATTTTCCATGGAGCGACTGCCACACAGAGTGGCAGTCGCTGAAGTGGCTGCTGGCTGAAAGTATTTTTATGTATAAAACTAATAATTTCTGTCTCCCTCTTTCAGATTCCTAGCATCTCTAGTAGCAGTATTCGGAGAGAACGATATATCCGGAGACTTCGAACCAAAGAAGCCAGTATCGAGAAACGTGAAGAAGGTCATCGTGCACCGGTCTTACGATGCAGCCACCTTCGAGAATGATCTCGCGCTGTTAGAACTGGAAGCACCTATTAAGTTTGATGCTCATATTGGTAAGACGTACATGGTATTTGCGAAGTAACTGCCCTCAGTGTCCTCAGTGCCCTCTGCTCTTAGTGGTCTCAAGGTCGCAAGCGCAACTGTTGAGCCTAGGGTTCTGGGTTCCATTCCCGGGTTATTGGGATTTTTACATTAGGATTTCTCTGTAGCAGCCCGGAGTAGTGCGAATAGCACCTGACGTAGATAACACCTCCTGCGGCTGAACTCTCCCCGGTCGTGTCGGATTGCGGTTCCATCGGATAATCGGACTATGAGAGTAAAGAAACAGAAAGTGCACCTGTGTTTGCGCACACTTTTGTACTCCTGCGCACTTGGCTAATCACCTTTGAGATTGGACACCGTGGCTGAAATTTGGTCGGGAGGATTTTATTTTTTGCGAAGTAGATAAAATCGTCTAATTATTATCAGAAGGAGAAATTGCAGGCAGGTAAAAAAGGGGAACAGCTAAATATGCTGTTATTATGATCAGTCATTAACTTCCGAGCAGTACCTTGGCTTATAAGAAAGCTGTTGGTCATTTACTGGTAAGGCGCAGTGATGACATGTAGGGTAAGGCTGCGACAGAGTGGCGTCCAAGGACTGGAAGACGAGAGGTCCGTCGTCCAGCGGCAAGATGGGCAGACGGCATTGTTGCCATCGCAGGCAAAACTGGATGAGGCTGGCACAAGAGCGTGGTGATTGGCATGAGATAAGAGGGGCCTATTGGCAGCAGTGGGTGATGATGATGATCATTTAAGAGTAAACAAGTCGTGAGCTCGAACTCACTGGTGGTCATGACGCAGACGGCATTTTTGCCATCGCAGGAAAAACTGGATGAGGCTGGCACAAGAGCGTGGTGATTGGCATGAGATAAGAGGGGCCTATTGGCAGCAGTGGGTGATGATGATGATCATTTAAGAGTAAACAAGTCGTGAGCTCGAACTCACTGGTGGTCATGACGCAGACGGCATTTTTGCCATCGCAGGAAAAACTGGATGAGGCTGGCACAAGAGCGTGGTGATTGGCACAAGAAAAGAGGGGCCTATTGGCAGCAGAGGGTGATGATGATGGTCATTAAAGAGTAAACAAGTCGCGAGCTCAAACTCACTGGTGGTCATGGCCAAAAAACACGCTGTCTCACCTGGCTTCATGTCCGACGGAGATAGTATCAGTGATGAGCAGTTAGACGCTAAACTACACGCACAATGTCTAGTTCTCACGCACAGAAACATCATTCCGAAATGAAAGGCGCGTAAAAAAATTCGATAAGTGCTTTGGAAAATCGAGTTTTGTGGAAAACCACTGCATAAATCAATTACAAATAAAGTTTATTGAACTCATCGATAAATGAGCTTTGTCGGTACCGACTTTGTTTTGAAGATTTTACAATTCTTTTATTACTCACTTACACCCAAAGTTACGTTAAAAATAGCAAGATAAACGAATCTTTGTTGGCTCATAACTTTTTAATGGCTTTTAATTTTACTATTTATTCTGTTTCCGTACAGACAAAATTAATAATTAGTCAAAACGATATCATGTTTAACTTTAGATGCCCAATTTTAAACAGTAATTAATACTCTCCTAAAATTTGTATGGAAAAATTATCGACTAGTGGCACCTTTTTTTTTTCTCGCCTATTTATTGTATCTCATCATTCATTATTACCGTATTTAGATAGAATCCTACTGATCCTATATCCCAAATTTCGTTTTAGATAATATTTATAAATTCCTGTTTCCCTACCTTTGTCTCATAAAACTAAAACATGACATTGGCTAAATGCACAAACCGTGCGAAGCCAGAAAAAAAAAATTGTCAGTCGTCCCCTGATAACCAGAAGAAACTAGGCTACCATAGTAGTGTTTGTCCATCTTAAAAAATTGCGAATTTGACCGAAATGTAACCCGAAGTTATCAACCTCTGTCTAACCCTTTTTTTTTTTTTTTTTTTTTTTGTCGCTGAGAAATGACATTACGCATCTCCGATCGTCGGGGGACGATACGGAGTATGTGGGACTCCCTGCCAAGGTGGCAGTATACCCACTAAAACTCAGCGGTGTTCCCTCGTCGCCTTGATGGAGGGGTCATGGGAATCCGGCTCAGCCTTTGCGTCCACAACCCCTCCGGCGCATGCCCGCCTACCTGGCGGGCCCCGCATGTCCCCCCAGCTGGGGGGCTACGGGAATGGCCGGGAACACCTGGCCATTCCCATCCGGCACTGGTGGAAGCCTGTGCAATACAGGCGAGGGTGCCCCCGCACCCGTCGCCTGCTGGCTTCCACCTGGGAGGAGTCGGAGGTGACTGTCATACTGACGTCGTCTTCGACCCCTCCTCCGCCTTCGGAGCGGCGGCGCGAGAGGGTCTTCCTCCCGCGCGCGCTCCGCCGCCTCCTTCTGGGACATGACGTGTTCGCAGAAGGAGGCGACTGCCGCCCAGGACCCCTCGTCCCCAAGCATGGCATTGACCAAGCCGGGGAGCGAGAGGTCCGTTCCGATCGCCGCGGTGAGACTGCGGCGCGGCTCGGACCACGACGGGCACACCTCAAGAGTGTGCTGCGCCGTGTCCTCCGCCGCGCCACAGCCGTGACACGACGGCGTCTCCTCCCGCCCGATACGGCGCAGGTACGATCCAAAGCAACCGTGCCCGGACAGCACCTGCGCCAGACGGAAGGAGACGAACCCGTGCGACCGCTCGAGCCAGTCTCGCAGGACCGGCCCAATCGCGTCTAGGGTACGGCGGCCGAAGGCTGCGGCGGCGAGGTCCCGCGTCCAGTGGACGACAATGGCGTCCTTCGCCTCCCGCCGGACGGCCTCCCGCTCTTCGGGGGCGGGGTGTTCTCCTCTCGCCCTCCGCCCCGCCGTCCATTCATACACTCTGGCGAGCACCCACGCCTCGAGTTCCCAAGGCGGGGTGCCGGCCAGAGCGCATGCCGCCGAGAAGGCGACCGTGCGGTAGGCCCTTGCCACCCGCTGGGCTATGGCCCTTTGGGGGGCCCGCAATGCGGCGGCGTTCTCCCTCCTGTGGAGGGAGTCCTCCCAGATAGGGGCCCCGTAAAGTGCCATACTCCTCAAGATGCCGGCGTAGAGCTGCCGGCATCGCGCGCTGGGCCCCCCCAAATTGGGGAGCAGCCACGAGAGGGCGCCCGCAGTCTTCAGCAGGCGCGTCGACAGCCCGCTAAAATGCGGGCCGAAGCGCCACCTGCTGTCGAGTACAAGGCCCAGATATTTCATCTGGGCCTTCACCTCGATTCGGACGCCCTCCACGAAGATGTGGGCGTCTGGTGGTTGGCGCTGCCGAGGCCTGTGGAAGAACACGGCCTCGGTCTTGTGCAGCGCCACCGTCAATCCTAGGCGGCGGATCCTCCCTGCGACCAAGGATCCGCCTGCCGAGGCCAAGTTGGCCGCTTCCCTGAAACTCTCCCCCCGGGCGGTGAGGAGGGTGTCATCGGCGTAGCAGATGACACTCGTGCCTCGGAGGAGAGTTCCCCGCAAGAGCCAGTCGTTCCCAGCTAAGTTAGGGGGTCGACTACAAATCTGTTTAGATTGCTGGTTGGATGTGGCTGAAACCTAGTGTAACACCCAGGGTGGTAAAATACTCTTAATTTCTAAATTCCAGTGCCAATTTGCATGCCGCCTGACGAAGCTGACTTCACGGGCCGGGTAGCAACCGTCACGGGCTGGGGACGACTCAAGTATGGAGGCTCAGTGCCGGCTATATTGCAGGAAGTACAGGTATATACATATTTTCATTGGTTTTCTTTAATTTTACTTTGGGTTCCTGCTTCAATAATTTAGGTCCAGCTTTTGCTAAATGAGGTCTTCGCTTCATTTCGCATCTTTTAATATGAGTTTTATTATGTGGGTTTTAACCTACCCCACTGCCTCATACTTTATCTATTATACTAATATGACTTGCCTTATAATTTTGGGGGCCATCAACATTCCAAAACTGTAGAAAGAAAGAAGAAAGAAAATTGCGTTTATTTGGCAAAAAAACCCTTAAAAATAAACAGAACAAATTCAAAATAATTAAAAATAATAATGCCAAAAGGGCCTCAGCTCAGCATAATGCCAGATGGCAACACAAAGTGCACCACCTGACGCTGATTTTCAGCTGCTGCCCACGAGTGCCATACGCTCGAAAATATAAACACATTTAAAAATTCTAAAATACATATTTGCAAAAAATAAACATTACATTAGAAAACATTAGAAATTATAAAGATAAAATAAAATAAGTAACATTGGTAAAATTGTATAACGTATAAAATTAACAAAATGTATAAAACTGTATAACGTATAAAATTGATAAAATGTATAAAATTGGTAACAATAATAAAAGTAAAACAACACCAACAATAGTAAAAGGAATTGATAAATTAAGACACAATAGGTATCAAAAAGTTAAAATTTACAGAAAGTATAAAATTAGTAATAAAATAAAATTAGTAACACACTTCAGATTGTATAATTTACAAAATGTATAAAATTGATAAGCCAGACAGCAATTCAAAATTGCATTAAATTGAAAAAAAAAATAAAAATAAAAATATGTTATGTTTCAAATGGCTGACATGTCGGCTCGAACATCCCGAAATTCATATTGATGATTTAATAAAAACAACTTTAATTTTAATTTAAATGTTGAGCCACTTTTACTAGACTTTATGGGAGGTGGGATGTTGTTCCAACATTTGGTAGCTGCGTAACGAAAACTGCCCCTGAAAGCCGCTGACTTATGCTGAGGAATGGAAAGCTGTTGGGAACATTTTCTTCCCTCACCGATTCTGTGCCTACTAGTCCATGACAGCTTATCGTATAGATAAGAAGGGGATTGAGACTTGATAACTCCAAAAAGTAGGGTCGCCAAGTGCAGTTTACGTCTAGCTTTCATTTTCAGGATGTTGTGCTCATTGAAGAAGGGTGTAACATGTCCCCTAAACGGAACTTTAAAGCAAAAGCGTGCACAAGCATTTTGAAGTCTTTGGATCATTTTTTCTGTTTTTGATAGCAGTCGTGGACCATACACTGTGTCCGCATAATTCAACTTTGATAAAACCAAAGACTCCACAAGCAAGACACGCAACTCTTCGCTTAGATACGGACGAGCCTTGTATAAAATTTTAAGTCTGTAAAAGCAATTACGGATACACTCTGTCACGTGCCTGTGAAAACGAAGTTCCACGTCCATTATAAGACCCAGATTTCGTGCTTCGTAGACACGCTCGACAGGCTGACCCATAACTGACACACAACCGGCGCTGGGTCTAATTTTACTTAGCTGGTTTACGGTACCAAAAAGCATAAATTTAGTCTTTGCAGGATTCAACACAAGCGAATTAGCATTAGACCACTGTACTATATTCTCAAGGTCGGCGTTAAGATCCATTAATGCTTGCTCGTAGTCTTCCGGCTTAAAAGAAATATAAACTTGTGTGTCATCGGCATAAATATGGTATTTACATTTATTAATAATTTTAATTAAATCTGCACAGTATAATATAAACAATACTGGCCCAAGAATCGAGCCCTGTGGAACCCCCCTTCCTACTGAGCACAGCTCAGAAACAACCGTTGATCCGTCCGCCCGGCGTATTTCAACGAATTGCGTACGATCGCTAAGATAGCTATCAAACCATTTCACAGTGTCGTCGTCAAATCCATAGTAAACCATCTTTGACAATAATAAAGGAACGTTAATACAATCAAAAGCCCGTGAAAAATCAAGCAATACCAAGAGTGTGCACATCCCATTATCTTGAGCTGACAATATATTATCTGTCACATCCAACAAAGCCGTGGCCGTGCTGCGGCCCTTCCGAAACCCTGACTGAACATCTGGAAGAATTTTATTAGTCTCTAAGAAAACAACCAGTTGCGCGCATACTACTTTCTCTAAAACTTTTGAAAGTACTGGCAGAATGCTAATAGGCCTAAGATCCTTTATGTCTGTTGCATTAAGGGTCTTCGGTAATGGGAGCACTCTGGCAATTTTCCATAAGTAAGGGAAAGATGAGGATATGATGGATGTATTTACCAGCGCTGTCACGACATCCAAAGTCACCGGAAGTGTCAGAAATAACATATTAATGGATATGCCATCGCAGCCTTCAGCATTCGATTTAATTGTTTTCAATATGTTCGCGATTTCCTTGCTAGTTACAGGTGACAGGCTAAACGTGGAACCAT
Source organism: Luperina testacea (assembly GCA_927399505.1). Classification (NCBI taxonomy): domain Eukaryota; kingdom Metazoa; phylum Arthropoda; class Insecta; order Lepidoptera; family Noctuidae; genus Luperina; species Luperina testacea. The sequence goes on from OV656782.1 coordinate 4,992,785, forward strand.
TATTTCGAGCAGATTTAAAAAATGCCAGCATTGATTCATTAACCGTATCTGTTCCTGGCACACTCAGAAAATGGTCACAGATTTTGTTGGGATCGTTAAAGTGCAAAGGTAATTCCTTATGTGTAGATGGAAGCAGATTAGACTTCAAGTTTTTCCATAGTGTTTTGGAATCATTTATTTGACTGTTGATTTTGTGTTTGTAGTATGCTGACTTTTCGTAAAAAAGAGACTCGGAAACAAGTGACTTAAACTCTTTGTAATATGTTTTTTTGTGATCGTTTTTATTGTCACTTAAATACTCCGCATGTGCTTTATTTCTTAAACGCATCATCAATTTAATATTGTCAGTGATCCATGGGTAACAACACTCCTTAATAACACTAGTTTTTAGAGGTGCATGAACATCCAATAGCGAAATTAAGTGCGAATTAAATTCATTGACCATAGCATTAACATCTTGCAGCTCGATTATCGCTTTCCAGTTCAGCAGCTCAAGATCCTGATCAAAGTATTCGCTAACTATATCCCTAAGTGGTCGATAAGTAATGGTACGCAGCGGAATTTTCGGTCGTTTGAAACTAAATTCGCCAGAAACCAAGGCGTGCGCCCCTAGATCCGGTATGACATCAACTGTTAAAGAGCGTGGTTTAATATTTGAACTAATTACGTCTATCAAAGAGTTGCCGTGTACCGTGAAATGCGTGGGAGACTGCACCAATTGCTTTAGACCTAGGCAGTTCAAAAATGAGACTAACTTGTCCGTCTTTGGGTCTGAGTCATTGAGCATGTTTATATTGAAATCACCCATCAATATCGTGTGCTCACATCGCATAAAAGAGTTTACTGAACTAGATACAGCGTCTAAGAAAATATCAACATCTTGCCAAGGGGGGCGGTAGGCAGTACCTATTGCTAGTTTGATTCCGCGAACATTAATTGTGACCCACATCTGCTCAACCGTGCTGTGGGATGTACTGACAGAGTGTGAGTGACTTCGAACATTTATACCATTTTTGCAATAAAAACCAACCCCGCCACCCCGTCCCCTCTTGACAGACAAAGACCGCGGTATGTGCCGTAGCCTATATCCTGGCACAGAGGGCGCGCGCCCCTCTTCACCGGCTCGCAACCACGTCTCATTAATAGCCATAACATCTACGTCCAAATTTAGTAACGCTGCTATAAATTCATCATGTTTCGTGCCCAAAGAACCCGCATTCCAAAAACCAACTTTAAGGTATTTAGTTATCATTTTATATATACGAGTAATTTACTAACGAATAATACAATATGACAAAAAATATATTCTAAGTAAAATAATTTAAAGATTGATAGACACATGAAAACATAGTTGTTGTGGAACATAAACAGAGTGTAGTATAAACGAACAACTTTGAGTGGCATAGAAAAAACATAATATGTAAATGGAATAGCACCGTGGGCAACATTCATTGTAAGTAAATATTGACAACTTAAAAAACTATGGATTCCGAGATGATGACGCAGACAGGGATATGTATATTTCATTGTATAATTCCTCCTAAAAGTAGTTAAAAATAAAAAACACTCAACAATCAACGACATGCAACAATAAATTAATAAAATGCTACTCAAAAAACAAAAAAGTGAATTAATTAAAACTTTCACATAAAAAACTTTGTTAGAGATTACTACTGTACCGAGAAAACCTATTGTATGATAAAAAAAAAACGCCCGATGTCCTTTTCCGTACGGATATGCACAACCGACTTCCCCTCCTCTTTACGTGCAAGTATGCGACCATCTTTGGTCCAGGTGTATTTCCATTCGTGGTTACTAGCAGCTTGACGGGTATTGTAGAACAATTGCCTGTTAGTTTTAGTCAGGCGCTCGTTAAGGTAGATGCGGTGTGGCGCTCCCGGCACTTCGATGTCAGCAGTCGTGAGGTTGCGGCGGACGCGCGCAGCACCCAGTAGAGCATCTCGCGTCACACGTCTTGCTAGTCTGACAACGATTATACGAGGTCGGAGCGTTTCTCCTTCAGTGTGATCACGCCGAACGTTCCCAACACGTTTAGCAAAAACAACATCTTGCTCCTCCAGCTTAATCGCTAGTTTAAGTGCAAGGGTGCCGATCAACTGAGCCGGGTTTTCCCCAATCGACTCCGTGACGCCTGATAGTTGAACATCGTTCAATAATGTCTCTTGCTCCCGTTCATTCAGCTGCTGCTGCAGTTCCCCAATTGTTTCCTCCAATTGAATCAAACGAGGGGAATTCGATTGGTCGGTGTTGCCTTCGAGTTCTTTGAAACGTTCTTCCAGGGTGTCCATACGGTTACAGCACTTATTCATCCTATCATTCAGGCCTGAGAACTCATACTCAACTCAGTACGTGGTACCTTTGCCCTACAGCCAGGGCACGTCCACTTAGAGGAAGATGTTGCAGTGGGAGCAATGTTGACGCAGACCCGGTGATAAAATGTCGGACATTTTATGCATTTAATGCCATCACTTATTGCTAAGAATTTGCCGCAAGCTCCGCACTTTAGCATTGTAGCTGTAGGTTAACGAAGAATCACCAAACAGTTGAAATCAAGAAATGTTAGAAACACAAAAAGAGCTAATTGTTTACAGTAGATAGAATTATCCATTATACTCATTGCAAATGAATTATGATGATAAAGCTCGCCCTCTGTAACATGGTATAGATGCCAGCACATCAAGCTACCCGAAACTGTCAAATTTTCACGATAAATTTTTAACTTTATGCTTTAGCGATAAAGTTGAAAATCTATTAACCTTTTGACCCCCACCCGTCAAAAAATCAAAAACGTGCCCTCGGCGTCAAAGACTGTCATATAGTCGAACCGTGGCGTGCTGGGCAGATTTTGGTTTGTCATCTAATACATGACTGTGGCAGTCAAAAGGTTATAGAAATTTGACAGATTGTAGTAGCTTGATGTGCTGGCGTATGTACCTACCTAAAAACAACTGCCGAAATATGGGAGTACTGTGTACAAAAGTAGAAGTGTACTTCGGGAATACAGGTTTAATGTTGTTTTATTACTTCCCAGGTGCCTGTAATAGAGAACAGTGCTTGCCAAGACATGTTCCAGACGGCCGGTCACTCCAAAAAGATCCTCAACTCTTTCATCTGCGCGGGATACGCTAACGGCCAGAAGGATTCTTGTGAGGTAAGTATTGTAAAGGTGGTCCGACAACCTTGTGAAGGCCGCAGGAACCCGTTGGATGCGAGAAGCACAGAACCGGTCGAAGTGGAGGTGCTTGGGGGAGGCCTATATCCAGCAATGGATGACTTTTGGCTGAAATGATGAAGTATTGTAAATACTATTGATGGCGGGTGGACGTACTGAAGGTGTCAAACTCGTAGCCAAATTCTAGGCCAGCTCAATTTAGATTTCCTTCGTCATGCTAAGGTGAGACTATTAATGGTACGTTCAGTCGCAGTGACTGGCCTATGGCTATCTGTCTGTACGATCGAACTACACGGCTCGGCGGGATGACTTCTTATTTTCGCAGAATAGTCCTTGAATAACTTTGGTCATATTAAGTGTGATCAGTAAGATGACAGAACCTATTGAGATTATAACTCCGTTTCGAAGATATGATTTGGAAGCGTTCCTCCTCGTGACATACCTACTGATGAATAGGACATGTTTAACAGTTTTTTTGACGTGACAACGTCTAATAATTCGATGAAGCTGGCTGCACACACGAAAAAACATGACTCATGTAGCGTTACCTCGCGGCCTTGCTCTGTAGCGTTGCTGCCGCGCACGCTGCCGAACCGGCCTCCGCGTTCGGCAATTTCATTAATGTTTTGTTATGACGTTGTCACGTTAAACTATCGTCCGTAAACCGACTTTACAGACAACCGATTTTTTTCTTTAAATTATGATTATCCTATGGTTATGACGGAGAAACAAGTCGAGACCTACATAACAACCTCTGATTTCGAAAGGAAAAGATAATGATTGACATTCCCACAAAACATAACTTCACGCCTTGTTACACCAAAGGGTTGGGCATACTTTTATTTATAAATTTATTACTATAATTATTATATTATTGTCTTAGGGATTATTTCAGATTAACTAGCTCAAGGCTGGTTGATGTGGCGATGCTCCAACGGCCGACTCCTTTTGGCTGCATGATAATAATTGCGATGAACCAGATAATTGGGTTCGTGGCGCTTACGACAAAAATATAAAATTTATAAAACACACGTCTTTTTCTTCATTTTCAGGGTGACAGTGGTGGTCCCCTCGTCCTTCAACGCGACGATGGTAAATGGCAGCTAGTCGGCACGGTCTCCCACGGCATCAAGTGTGCAGCCCCCTTCCTACCCGGAGTGTACATGAGGACCACTTTCTACAAGCCATGGCTTAAGAGTATTACTGGTGTTCATTGAATTTAGAATGAATTTTGAAATTGGCAGGATGAATTTTATTTGCGTCGAGATATTGGATTTTGAATTTGTGTGTGAGTGTGACGATTGTGTGTGTAATTATTGTTGTATTGGTATACGAAATCAATCAAGTATAGGTATGTGCAGAAGAATGTTTATATTTATAGGAATTCTTACGATTTTTTTGTTATTTCATGTAGCATTGTGAAAAAATACAATATCACTAGTATTCAAACTAAATGGCTTATGATATAATTTGTGTTTCTGTGAAATATAAAAAAACAATAATTTTCATTATTTTGGAAACTTTCGTCTTATTCAGATTTGTATTATTCAAACATCATCATCAAATCTGTTTAATTAGATATAAAAAAATGGCAAAATATTTTGATTCCCCGATTATAATTTATTATTCAAAAGATTGAGAAGTATTTTGTTTCCGGAATTATTTTTTTATATCATCCTACTTTGCAATGTAGTCGTTCTGAAAATATTCTCAGCCCTTACTTTATATTAGAATTTGTATAAATGTTGCAGCTCTCTATTGAAAAAATGTCTATATTCTGATATAATTAAATTATTTTAATATTGTTTTAGAGAACAGTCAAGCCCTGTTTTATTAATATTAAATAAAATGTATATTTTTCAATACAGGCGTATTGTCAATTATATTAAGTACTTAAATAATAAAATATTTGATGTGACTTACGCCATTTCCAGTTTGGCGCCAAAAATCTACAAAATGGGGTTTAAAAGTTAAATAAATTTTGTATATTGTCCTAGTATTGTAATATTGTAAATTATTAAAGAAAATGCATTTATTTATTGTTATTTATAGTTTTAATGTTAGCGTTTAAGACTGAATGTAGAAATTATAAATTATTTATTATAATTAATTTATATTAATAATTATAATGAGCCTTTTTAGTTTGCTCAAGTAGCAAAGTATCTGTTATTGATTACCATGATACGGGCAAAGGAACGCTAATATATTTCATGCAAGTATTATTATTATTCTTGATATTATTTTAAGCATAAGTAGTAAAGTTATTGCAAATAAATAAATATTAATTAAAAACATGAATTCTATATTAAATATCATTTAATATTTTAAGTATAGCGTATATTTTATTTATTTATTTAATTACTTACCTGTTGTGGAATATGAGTTACCTATATAATATTTTTGAAAAATAGATGATTCTCATCAGTTTAATGCTCCGTCTTTACTTTGATATTTTTGCTTATTTCTTATTATTTACGATTCTAATTTTTTAACAGTTCAACTTTCTGCTTGGAGTGCGTGTCATCAAATGTATCATTGCTATGCTTTTTTAATATATTTAATTATATTAAGGCACCTTTCCCACCGCTGTCGAAGAATCGACTAGCTATTAACAATTTTCGCGCTCTTTAAAGGGCTTACAGGACCTAAACACAAAAAACGCAAGTTTTAGAAACAATAAAAGTATATCGACTACAGTATCGACTACAGTAAACAAAATCAGAAAAATATATGACATTCTTCAGGATATATGGTAGGTAGATAGTTGAAAACATAATACAACTAATTTGGATACGATACAAAAAAATCATGAAGATACCTTTAAAAACTTTCTTTTTACAATAAAAACCATACTAATATACATACAATCATTCTGTTTTTTTGTCAGATTCTTCTACAAGCAACATACTAATGTTTTAGTTTTTTAGTCCAAACAATAGATTTTTTGTAATTAAATAATTGTTTCATATTTTGCAATAAATTACCAGCGTTGTGTCATCGCGCTTCTCTTTCTTTTCCATACAGTCCGACAGAGACCGCCCTTTCGGTCATGTAAGCCCTTTAAAAGGGACATACATAAATAATTTTACAACATTATTATACCAGTGGAACGCTGACTTTTCAACGCCGGCGAGTGCTCGTTTGTCGAAGAGACCAGGAGCTATCAAAGAGAGAACTTGCTCAGCTCGCTCACTTGGCGGGCAGAACTCTCATTGAGAGACTCACGCTAGGTACAGACGCCAGCACATCAAGCTACCCGAAACTGTCAAATTTTCCCAATCAACTTTGAACCTTAAGTTTTAGCGATACAGTTGAAAATATATTAAAGAAATTTGACAGATTGTAGTAGCTTGATGTGCTGGCGTCTGTACATATGCATCGCTGTTTCTAGTTTCGTTTCAAGTTGCTAGCTCGACTCGCTTCTCGTTAATCGCAAGCGGTAGGACAGACACTTAATTCTTTGAACTGCTACTACACCCAGTCACTATCCAAATTCCCTGCGAACTCTGCCCGTAACAACCACGAAATGTAATAAAAATATTAAATAAAAATGCTCAAATAAAATAGGAAAATGTTAATACTGAAGGTTATGTATTTATTAAACATTTTATAAGTATTAGTGTGACGTTTTATTTTACCGCTATATTAGAAAAATTTAGATACTAGACATCTTTTAGAAATATATTTTTTAAATATATTAATATTTTTTAAATATAATAATATTTTTTTAAATAATATAATAATATATTTATAAATTATATTTTTTCTTAGCGCCACCGTCTACTGCTGAGCATGGGATTCTGGGTTCCATTCCTGGGGTGGGCAGGTTTATTGGGTTTTCCATCTGGAATTTCCCAGCAGCTAGCAGCTCTTACTCTGGATTTATGCCCAGTTGATGGCACTAGGCTAGCCCCAAATTACATGGGATTTAAACATAACGTGAAATATGGGTGTACTGTGAATACACCTTTGCCTAACCCCCCGGGGAATACAGGCAACATAATATAATATGACGAAGAAGGTATAGTGTGTGTAGTTATTATCAGCCATATTTTAACTACTGTGGGCGTACTGTGGGTATGTATTGGTTATTGCGCAATAGAAAAACCGTTTGCAGTTCAAATCAGATTATAATTTCACGAACAATTTAATCACACTAGCAAATTACACACTGTAGGTACACGACACAACCAGATACGGAACGCGGGACAGTTTCTGAGCACATGTTGTCGTCCGTACGATGTCCAATGTCCAAGACCGTCGCTGCACCTCGCTGCTCGCTCTCCTCGACCCCCCCACGGACTCGGGCTAGACTCTGTCCAGCACCGCCAGATGGCGCTGGCGTTCCGAATAGTCAAACGAATGACGGATTTCCGACATATGTATATATAACTAGCAGTGCCCCGCGGTTTCACCCGCATAAGTGTCGATCCCGTGGGAATATCGGGATAAAAACTATCCTATGTCCTGTCCCGGGACTCAAACTATCTCTATACTAAATTTCATCTAAAGCGGTTTAAGCGGGAAGAGGTAACAGACAGACACACTTTCGCATTTATAATATTAGTATGGATATGATGACATTATTTTTTCTTACAAAATGAAACCACATAGTTCAATGCCTCATAACATATTTATTGCACATTAAAATTAAAACTAGATTATATTTCTTTTTTCATACATTTTGTGTCTACTTGCCTAGAGCCTAAAAGTACGTATATTACAGTAGGTTAATTAAGATATAAAGCTATAATTGAATAATAAATATAATAATAATATATCAACATATTTTAATTTCAGTAGAAACTATATGAAATTAAAGTTCACATTGTTTTAATGCGTGAATATGTAAATAATAAGAGATCTTTTTTACCCGACTACGACAAAGTCAAAGGAGGGCTATGATTTTAATAGGCCATGTTTGTATTATTCATCGGTTCCCTCATCACTTTCAAACTATCGTATTTTGACAAACGAGGTTAAACAAAAACTGAAAACATCGACACTGATATCTATCTTTTGTTTTTGAAAAAAGAAGCAGAAGAATCGTAGGGCATCAAAAAATTTGTCCGCATCGCTGTCAACAGGAACAGTGCCCAAAAGGCTGGCAGCATTGCCACGTTGTATGGCGATGCTAATTCTTTGGCCAAGAAATAGGCCAGCCCTCTGGTCACGTGAAGAGTCGATTATCCGCTTGGCGAGTTCTCGAGAAACCAAGTGGGCACTCGGACCCCATGGCCCTAGTGTTTCAACCCCAAACGGCCAAGAAATAGGCCAGCCCTCTGGTCATGTGAATTAGCATCGCCATACAACGTGGCAATGCTGCCAGTCTTTTGGGCACTGTTCCTGTTGACAGCGATGCACACGAATTTTTTGATGCCGTATGATTCTTCTGCTTCTTTTTTCATATACATGTAACATATTATAATTTTAAGTGTTATACATAATCAGCCTATGATGTTCCCACAGCTGGGGACACAGGCCTCCTCCTTTCCCTGTGAGAGGAAGTGGGCCGTAATCCACCACGCGGGCCCAGTGCGGGTTGATAGATGTCAAATGGCTTCGAATTTTCGGTTCTAGGACATGCCGGTTTCCTCACGATGTTTTCCTTCACCGTTTTGAGAGCAGCGGTGATGAAATAATTTACACAAAGTAAAGCGCCTGTCTAGGTTCGAACCTGCGACCTACAACTCTTAAGTCGCGACTGTTACCACTGGGCCACCGCTGCTGTTAGCTTATAATATTATGTAGGTATATATTATCTTGATCTATTGTTTACAGCTTTTTAGCGTATTTGTCGTAGTCGGGTTTTAGTTTAAGTTTTAAGTTAAGAAAAGCTAATAATTGCGTCCACTTCACTTCGATTGGATACACTATAGAAAGAAACAGTTACAAAAGTTAATGAATTCAACATAATTATAAAAAGAAAAAACTAAAAAAGAAAATGCAAAAATTATAATTCTAATGATCCTTTATACATTTTGGGGTTAACGATATAAAATACCCAAGATGAAGACAATACGACAATAAAATAAATACTTCTAAAAATAAAACACTAACAGTACTAATTCATAAGAGTATTTGAAACTATCAAACAAATCCTAACACCCAAATTGAAAACGTATATTTTCAAACAAACTAAATACAGTACACGGCGATAAATATTTCACATCGACCTTTACCTTTTTTTGTATTTTATACAAAGAATAAAAATAATTATCAAAAGAAGCAAATCATAATTTGTTTTAACAGCTCCTAATAGATACCGGACTGTTTGTATTTCGTGCGACAGAGATAACGCTCTACGAAGCCGAAATTAGCCGATTGTCTCTTTCCAAAGGTCGATGTGCAATATTTATCGCCGGGTACTGTACGTGCTTTCCGAGGCACGGGGGTATCACACCACCAACTTACTCCGGGCTGCTACTGAGAAATTCGTAATAGAAAAATCCAATTACACTCTGCCAGGCCTGGGAATTGAACCCAGGACCCCATGCACAGCAGTCGCCCTTGCCACCACGAGACCAACGGGGCAGTTAACGAAATAGAAGTGTTGGACCGACTGTGTGTTTTGTCAATCTTTGATTAGCTGTAGTGACTAAACTATTTGATATATTATTTTGTTGAATTTTGAAGTGAAAACTTCTTTAGCGGCGTTGTACACTTTTTTTGTAATGGGTAAAAAATGTTAAACTCGCGTCAGGACACGTGACCTGATCGAAAATTCGTAAGACGGATGGCCGTAGCCGGTACCGCGCGTGTTTTGTTTATAAGACGATTCACAAAATACACAAGTAATTGTTCAAGTTTTCACTTCTGTCGGCACTCCCGGAGTGCCACACAGTTTTTTTTATGAAGACTAGGGACGTCATTACATAAACGAAGTTTAATTTATTGTCGTATTGCCATTTCCACCTTGTATATTTATAAATTTCAATTATATAATATTAAATTTATATTTATAATATTGTTTGTAACATGGATATAATATTTTCTACTGCATTTTTTAAAGCGAGTCCTTACATTTTTATTGATATTGCACAGCAGTTTATTTAATCATTTAATTACTAAACTCTCAGATACATAAATAGTTTGATTTGATACTAACTAATATTTCTTCCTCCATTCTTTTAATTTTTTTAAACCTATATTTTTTTTAATGTCATGGATATACTATATCAAATTCTCGGAATTAATTTCAAATATTTTCTACATACATAATATCGAAAAATCTTGAGTTTTATGTTATAGCAAGTTTATATATAGATATAAAATATTATTTTTTTTAACCACTTAATATTTATCTACTGATTTTTATTATAAGTATTGTTCTAATCTAAATTAATTTATAATACAAGCGAAAGTCGAGATGTCTAAAATATATTTTAGCTATAATTATTTACGTTTTTCAGAGACATAATATTAATTAATTCACTGAATTTAACGTCGATATATTTTTTCATTTCTTTTTTTTCCTAAATTAACTTAAAATAACTAATAACGGTGTATAATATTTTACAAAACAATAATGATTTAATATAACAAGCAAAGTATTGTGCAATAACTTAAAATACACTTATCCAACACCGCTTTAGGTAATGAAACATTTGACAACCATGTTATACAAAAAAAAAAACAAAATGTATTGACAACAATATAAGCGGCCCGAAGCATTAAATAACGGTCTTTCATTCATACCTATTTTTTTCAGGTCGAATTAGAAAATCCTAACTGATATTAATGTTTATTTTGACGATCAAAAATTACACTTCATTTCATAAACAGATTTCAGAAAAATTTATAATTATATATACTTATATCATTTTAATCATAGGAGTTATTATAACGCCAATCTTCAATTTGAAAATCAAACAAACATTTTTCAGGCCTTCAGCCGTCATCTTACTTAGAAATCTTCCCCTTATAATGCAAGCATTTTTTACAAATAGCGTCAGCTTTATCCTTAATAGTTCGAGTGTGAGTAGACATAGCCCTGTCTGCTTCGGGCTTAGGATCCTCTCCTTCGAAGGGACCCTCGCTAAACTGTTGAATCAACTTTTTAATATAACTCCCAGGACCCCTAATCGTCAATTTAGTATTACAATCTTCAGTTTTCTCTACATTATTCTTATATTCGCTCAACATTTGCAAACCATCTTGGAAATTTTCAAACGCTTGAGTAATTTTATCGCCAATATTTAATTTCTCTTCGATTTCACTGAAATTTGAATTAGAACTAGACATTTCTTCAGCTACGTCTTTAGAACCAGTAGGTGTAATAATAATTTCATTATTTTTAACATCGATAGTGATTGTTGCGTCATCTAGTGAGAGCCCGGAGAGTGAGACGTCGACGGATTTCGACCTGTATTGCCTAGATGGCGCTAGTGGGACTTGGAGTTGATTAGTGTCTGTGTTTTCTTGCTTGATGGTGCCAATAGATGTCACTGGTGATGATGAGAGTGATGACTTGTCTCCCGGGCTTGATCCTGGAGTTTAATTAACTTTGTAAAGGAAAGAGAATTTTCGTTTTAATTATATGTGTTTAGAAATTAAATACTATAATCAAAATTAGGGAGTATTTAGTTAGTTATTTAGTTACTGAATTTCAAAGTTAATTTATCCCGCCACCAAAATATTTTGTTTGAATTACCTCTTATTTATAACATTGGCGCTTCAGTATTTGCTCCTAAAAACAGATTTACTTAGTATTAGAGAAGTTTTTTCGACCATACAACCGGGTAAAATCCCGAAACAAACGGTCTAAGAATTATAGCTATAAGGAGTTGTGCCAATTGCTGTACCTACTGGGATTATTTGCATGCTGCAAGATACACAGTGCGGACAAACATATAGCAAGAGTTTGCATTAAGGAAAGTGCGTTAAGGTAACCCACGAAATTCAAATTTGCTTACGGTTTTTGCAAATTGCAGGGCAGTGTTAGGTTGTTTGTTGATCAAAATATCATTCGCGATCGTAACAAAGTCAAAGTCAAATCATTTATTTGAAATAGGCACATTAAAGGCACTTTTGAACGTCAAAACTTACAGTAAAATTGAATTGATTCTAGTTGACCCTTCCAAAAGTTAGTGTTCGTATGGAGAAGAATGGGCAAGAAACTCCACCAGTACTCTTTTAAAATGTTTTATATACATAATATAATTATAAGACGATGCACCTAGAATAAAATTAGTCTACCACAAATGGTATAAATATTAAAAATGAAGCAATGACAGGTAAATCAATTAAGTGATAGATACATGGTGCTCACATATTTACAAATATTGTAAAAGTAGATGATTTCCTTGAATTTTGACAAGTGTGTTACTGTAGTCACAGATTGTAAAAATAGATGTTATAAAAATTTAAGAAATATAAATTATAAATATGACTTTACAGAATTATAATCATTAGAATTAGCAATACTCCTTTGATTAGTATTGGCATTATGTGATGATGTCGTGAAACAGTCATTCAATAAGGTAATATTAACTTAGAGACTTGTATTAATGATTTTTATGATTAAAATTCTATAAATAAATATTTGTTACGGCCCCGAATCATATTTAGATCAAAATACAACCTACCTGAAAATTGCAAAAAATTTAGGATTTTTTTAATTTGGCGGATTATCTTGACGCTTTCGCCTTAAGACAAAGATAACAGCTGCTTTGTAAACGAATGACATAATAAGGTAGTTATACTGGAACTGCAGTCACAAACTCAGACACTGCAATATAATCTACACAAATGATTTCCCTAACATAAGTAAATAAATAAATAAAATAGAAGAATAGGAAGTAGATAAAAGTGGGAACCCCACCCACTGGATGAATGGTGATGGATAACAGAAAGACACAGTATGAGGCATGGAAGTACGAGAGGCATGTAAGCGAGAACTAGTATGGAAAAGGTTAAGATACAGAATCGGCGCCAATCACGTTGGCGGAACTAGACCGTAAAAAAAATGTACTCTACCCACCGTTAGACATATTATCCTCCCTTTCCTCCTCACAGCACAGTGGCAGCGACTGTTCCACCATCATACCCTGCACCATATCCATGCAGGAGTCCAGAGAGAACTTCTTGCCACACATCTTGATGCCTCGGATACGGCGACGCATTTCTGTTAGTGAGTTAGTGGTGAGTGAGCATAGGGTGGAAGAAAGTTGTGGGATGGATGGTGTGGTTAGTTGTTTAATGTTTTACAAGATGTTTGTGATGAAGATGGAAGCTAAATGGATTATGAATAAATAATAGAAATAGAAATATATAGAAATATTATAGAAATAATTTCCACTTATAAAAATATAATCGATCTACATAAAAGAGAAATTAAAGATAACTATAATATGTGGAAACAAGCAAAAAAAACACACATTGCATACACGATCTGAAACAATAAAATGATAAAAGCAAATGTATGAAATGCTATGTAACTGATGATATGAAATAAATTAATGTTATGAGATGACACATGAAATAGATGAAACGACAAATCAAGCACCTGGTCCCCAGTCAGTTAATTATGATGTCACATCTAATTTTGACTGTTGTGATTGTTTAAATGCAATACCAACAGCCATTAGAAAAAATATTTGACAACAGTTTAAAAAGACTTTTAGAAACTGCCAAACACGGTATTGTACTCACCAGGACTATCCTTCGGCTCCATCTTCAACTGCGCGAAGGTTTGCGCGCAGGAGGTGAGCACCTGTTCATAATCGCAGATAGCAGCGTGAGTACCGTTCACTATCTTAGGACTCATAGGACTGTTGGCTAAGAGGAGGCTGGTGCCGAACGTTGCGTTCAACTCGCGAGTTTCTGAAACATTTTGTTCGTGAATGACATAATCACAAGAATGTCAGAGGCGAAAAGCAAAGGCCAAAGAGACTGACACTGATACTATAGAATTGGCAGTTATAGCAGAAATATTTAAGAGGGGGGATAACGTGCTCATTTAATCATTACAATTTATGAAAAACGTGCAAAAACGCCCCATGGGACCCGTGAGCATTACATTTTTCACGAATCACAGAACAAACCAATATGTATCGATAACATCTTGTACATAAAAATTACCCAATTTAGCAAAGGAATAATTATTTGATTTGTAAGGTACAATTTCAATCGAACGAATGAGATGAAAGATCAGAAGTGAATATCAGAATGATTAATCGTACATGCAAAGCAAAAGTTTCGTCTCTATTTTCAATGTTGGTTTCATCTATGAATGTTAAGACATGGAGTCGCAGATGAGTGTCTAAAATCTCGTGAATGTCCTCAGATTTTGGCTTAAATATTTTTGTCTACTGCGATAAGCCTTTACAGTTAAATGTTACAAATAAATCAGTCAAAATGTTACCTTTGAGAGAGATCCTTGGTTTCTTGGACACCACGATGTTACCATTCTCAGAGCCAAACACGTCCATCAAAATTTCCTTGGCCACAGTCTTGATCTCATTCCAATCATCTGAAATACATAAAATATTATTTAGCGACACTAAAAATAAAACAGCTAAATGGCAACCATGTAGGAGATGGCGGGCGGGTCGAACTGGATGTGTTCCGTCAAAAATGGAAGGAGGACGCGCGGCCTCGCGAAAGTTGGAAGGAGTGGAGGGAGGCCTTTGCCCAGGAGTGGGCATTGTAAGCCAGTAAAAAAAAACGGCAACTAAACTTCGAATAGACAAGATTTCCCTATGGAAAGTTTAGGGGTAAGCTTTTGAAAAAATATTGTAGATTTATTGCAGATCAAATTCCTGGAGATTAGCTATGAAATTATCACAGGAAATTATAATCTGGATGTTACAATGCTACTGCAATTTTAACCCAATCTTATCTGTTATTCATATATGTTCAAATAGATACGAAACCTTAATAACTAATGATATTAAATAGGTACCTATGTATAATTTTAATAAATTAATGTCTTTAAATATTTGTATGTCAGTCCATGGCGAAACATGTAAGATCATAAATTTATTTATAAGACCTTAATGCGTACCATGTTTTAAAGCAAATAAATATATTATATTCTAGAATTTGATTTCCACATTCTGACCATATCCAGACAAATTTAAAATAATGTAGAGGAAAAACGTTATGGTCTTTAAATACACAACACCCTGGTTAGGATGTATTTATATGTAAGTACTTACTCTAAGATCGCATCGAAATATTCCTCCACATCGTTGACGACTGACAATCCCAAAAGACTGTCGCCACTGCCACGTTGCATGACTGTAAAGCTTTTGGCTACATATTCATATGCTTTGTTGCAATCATCTTACCTAAGATATCCTGGTTGGTAGTCCTAGATGATGTGATGGTGAACCTGATGACGTAGATGCCCTTGAAGCAGGCTGGAACAGCGTGGATGTAGCCGCGCCCGTTCAAACGCTTCAGCAACCGCTCGGTCAGAGCGTTGTCACCTTTCAGACGGAAGGCTACCATGCCTGTAATATTAAAATATAATAGTTTTTTGAAAAAAAATAAAGATTGTTTTAGGTCCGTATATTTATTCAAATATGACAAGACATGTCCATGTCTTGTCATGCTTGAACAAATATACGTAAGTATGACTTAATCCCTATTCTTTGTGTCCACAAAGAATAGGGATTAAGTCATACTTTTGGAGTAACTGCTCCGAATAGTATCATTAAATGTTACTTAGAATCCTTAAATGTCTTACGATTAAAACAAAGCAAAGTTAAGGGACTATCTCAATAGTCTCATATCTGTCGAATTCTGGCACCACTAATGCAATATTTATTATAATTTCGGGTTTTTTTTTGCTGTTTAAGAGTTAAGAAGAGTTAGCACAAAGTAACGTTTGAGTAACTTTGACTCATATTTTTAATGTATTTCTTGTAGTGCCAAATAAACGGTATTTTTTATCATTCTTTGAATTTGTATTCTGAGAAGTTTATTGGTGTTACATTTCAGATCCGATAGGAAAGATGATAAATGCATACCTAATAAAAAGAATAAGGCAAACCTAAATTCCTTGGCTGAGGTATCTCAAATCGTTGATCAGCCAACACGAGAGCTTCAAACTTCTGCGCCAGACGAACTCCCTGAAAACACACAAATAAAAACATGTAAGATGCGAGAACTAACGAAACTAACTTTATGAATAACAAACAAATTAAAATATGTAAATGTGTGACTTCAGTGAACTATAGTGGTAAAGCTGAAAAGGGTTGAAGAAGCAATTTTTTTCCTAATGTTAAAGTATTTTTAATTAGAACCTGGAGTAGTAGCTGATATAGCATATTTCCAAACAAGATTTTATTACAGACCAACAATAGGTATAATAATTTGGCGGCTTGAGAAAGAGAAAGAGAAGAAACTGCAGTAGTACTTTATTTTTGGCTTACCTCACGAATATGCTTCTGGATTCCAGAAACACCATAGTTACGGAGCACGAACCATAACTTCAGCGCCCTGAAGCGACGACTCAGTGGTATTTGCCAATGCTGCAAATAAAACCAGATTGATTAGTAGAAGAAAAATATTGTATTTTTAAAAAGCAATAAATGCTATTTGGTTTTCAATAGCTGTTGCCATGGAATTCATAGTCTTTCTGATTCTATCCTTTCACTGTCAGCTTCGCTCTTTCACCATCACCAGGCTAGAAATTATTGTCGCTAATACCCTGTATAAAAGGCTCAAATATCTTTAAAGTAAGACACAGCACTGTGATCTAAAAATCTTAGATTCAGCAAAATCCCATCACCAGAATTCCCACCATCACCAAAAACCACCACCTAATAAAACTCTTACTAGCAGTTCTTTCTTATTGGGGTCTTCAAGTTGAATATTTTCACCACATCCCGATGATATTTTGTTATAACCGTGAAGGTTTCCATCATCTTCGTACAAATCATCATTCACATCACGATTTTTGAGATCACCGTTTGGTAAATCACCATTTGATAAATCATTATCTTTGTGATCACCATTTAGTAAATTTCCAAAAACATCGCCTTTTGTGTGATCACCGTTTGGTAAATTTCTATTGATGTCTTTTCCAATCTTTGGTTTATCTTTCTTAACAATTGTGTCTCCGTCATCACCATTTATTTTGTCATCAACGTTGATTATAATTTTTGGGTGATCAATGCCTTTCAGGATGTTGTTTATCTTTCTCATTTTCTTCTTTATGTACGTTTGTTTGTCACCAACCTATTGTAAAATATCAGTAAAGTTTGGTTTCCTAATTATAATACAAACAAAAGTCCTGTTAAAAAATACTATTCTGTTCTTCACATAACATAAAATCACGCCTGCATTCCCCAAAGGGTTAGGCAGAGGTAGATTTCCCCAGTTACAGTACCCGGCGATAAATATTGCACATCGACCTTTTTACACAAAACCATTTTATACAAAGAATAAAAATAATTATGAAAAGAAGCAAATCATAATTGTTTTAACAGCTCCTAATAGATACCGGACTGTTTGTATTTCGTGCGACAGAGATAACGCTCTACGAAGCCGAAATTTGCCGATTGTCATTTTTCCAAAGGTCGATGTGCAATATTTATCGCCGGGTACTGTAAGTTTGAAGTCCCATGTAATAGTGGGCGATAATTGCCATCCGCTGAGCAAAAATCCTAAGTCCGAGGTGTTACTGAGAAATTTCTGATGGAATATCCCAACAGCACTTTACGTGACCCGGGCATCGAACCCAGGACCTCATGCTCAGCAGTAGCGACCAACGAGGCAGTCACCGCCAGTCAGTCTTTAAAAAATATATAATTTGCTCTTCGTTGATCGCAATAGATACCTATGGGTTGAGCTGCACGATTTCTGACAAATGCGTGCACTGACTGGACAGGTCCTCTCAATCTGTGTGGTTCTTTCCTCAAAAGACCATCTCAGACATCGACCTACATGGTCTTCATATAACCTGACCAAGATTATGTCTGGACTTTAAAAGAGACTATGACCTCTGAGTTCGTTTCGGCCTTTCTTCTCAGAGTAGTCAGATAGGAAACGCCGACCTCATCTAGTTTAAAAAAATATGATTGACGTGTAAAAGTGTTTGTGCAAACCTACTTACAAAAATAAAATCATTTATCATTTATGGGTAGGTAAATTCATATTTGAACAGTTTATTCGCCCATAACCTTGGGCAACGAAAATTGTTAACTTTAAAAAGCTTACCATATAGTCAATTGCTTTTCCTGAAACCGAAAAAAGGAACACAATTAATAAGAAATATTTTCTTTAAAATGGAAAGTTCGTAATTTGATCATTTATTTTACTTTTATTTTAATTACTTATAAGTGATTTATTTTCAATTATTTATTTCGATATTTCTGTTACCTAAATACATTAATTAATCTCGTTATGACTAACATAGTTTTAAAATAATGTAATACTAACAAAAAGGACATTTTAACAATCTGAATTTTAAACTTTTTTCTATCCTTTATTAAAAATAACCGGGTTTTTAATAATTAATTACAATCTTTCACCTGAATTCTCGTGCCTCAGGTAAATAGGGTTCACGTTGAAAGTCCTGTGAAGAGCTGTGCTGTCTTTTACCCTGAAAAAAGAATATTTTTCTTAAAAATTGTATAAATTTAGCGAGTTAAGGCTCCTACAAACAGGCGCGACACACGATAAAATCGCGCCTGTTTGTAGGAGCCTATATTTATATGAACATAAATGTAGGGAACAGCTGATTTTTTTTCGCGATTTCAGGTTTGGTCCCATAGTAAAAGTTGTTCATAATGATGAGTACAATGACCTCTTAAGAGGTTGTTAATGTTTTACCAATAACCCTGTATAAAGATTTGGTAATTTTTTAAGTGAAATTTCTTAGGTGGCGATTCGATAATTGAACGAGAATTGAGAGTGAAATTTGGAGGACGCGTCATGTTTAAGCACATTTCGTTACATTAGAGAGAAGAAAAATAGAACTCTCTCTGTCTCTCTCACTAAATCTCTATTCGTGTTCTTTATTTTTTAAGGAGTTTCACTTATCTATCACTTGTACATACTGTGCTGCATGGGCCATTTTTTTTAATGTTCGTCATAGTCCGAATAAGACTTTTGAGGGAAAGAAAAAATAGAAAATTAGCCCAGAATATTAAAAAAATTCGGAACATTGGAAGTGCTATTTTCTATGGATTTTTTCTAAGAACTCAAGACCACAGCACAACGACTGTCGGATCAGCTAGTAACTATATAAATATATTCTTACCACATAGAAGTACAATCAAAGTTAACCATCAACCATTTGGAAGGGTTGAAGGCGAAGGAATCGGCCATCTCCACGCCATCCAGCCAGTGCCTGTGAAAATATAAAAGTTCGACTCAAAACTAAGTATACTTTAATATCGTGTCTTGACCGATAGACGCTTTTGAATGATTGAGCAACGAGCATCCAAAAATCCAAACTTTTACATTAAGGGACTTCCAGGACCTAAACGCAAAAAACGCAAGTTTTAGAAACAATAAAAGTATATGATCGACTACAGTAAACAAAATCAGAAAATTGTATATTCTAGGTAGATAGTGTGTTGAAAATAATATAACTAATTTGATATGATAGAAAAAAATCATGAAGATACCTCTAAAAACTTTCTTTTTAAAATAAAAACCATACTAATACATATACAATCATTCTGATTTTTTGTCAGATTATTCTACAAGCAACATACTAAAATACTAGCGTTTTAAGTTTTTAGTCCAAACAATAGATTTTGTAATTAAATAATTGTTTCATATTTTGCAATAAATTACCAGCGTAGTGTCATCGCGCTTCTCTTTCTTTTCTATGCAGTCCGACAGTGACCGCGCTTTAGGTCATATAAGCCCCTTAATAATATTATAATAAGCAATATATTAGCATTACGGGGTCTATTTAGACCCCGTAATGCATAGTTAAGAAGGAAACGATTTTACCTGTACTCGGGGCAAGTAAACGCGCTACCAGCATAGGCAGCGTCCACATGAAGCCAGGCGCCGTGTTTCTCGCAGACAGCTCCGATCTCACGAAGATTGTCGAAGGCTACCGAGCCCGTTGTACCCAGAGTTGCGCAAACCTGGACAAAAGGTTGAAGTTAATGACACATTACGTAAAAAATAAGTGTTACATAACATCAGAACATCCTCGAAGGGTTGCAGAGTGGCCTCATGTAATAGGCGGCGAGCTTATTACCATCAATTGGGCACAAATCAGACTCCGGTCTGTTACTGAGAAATTCCTAATGGAAAACTTGATAACACTGCCGGACATGAGAGTCGAACCCAGGTCCTCGTGCTCAGCAGTAGCACTTTAACCACAAGACCAATAAGGTAATCAGCACCCATCATCTGCCTAGCCTTTTCCCAACCATGTTGGGGTCGACTTCCTTTCTAACCAGTTGGAGCTGAGTACTGGTATTTTACATATAGCGACAGCCTATCTGACCTCCATAACCCAGTTACTGGGTAATACGAAACCCCTTAGTAAGACTGGTTGTCAGTCTTTCGGGCTTCTGACGACCCGTAACGACTGTCAAACATCCACGAATGACAGCCGGGACCAACGGCTTAACGTGCTTTCCGAGGCACGGAGGAGTTTTCGTATATAAAGACGGTCACCCATCAACGGACTAACCGCGGCAAGCGTAGCTTAACCTGATCGATCGACCCGTGCGGCTGTTATTACTTAACCCCAAGCCCCTCTCCCACGGCACACTAAATCAACTTTTTAATGTCAACATCAAACTCATTTATGTAAATTAGGCTGTGATTCAGCACTTCTTGAACGTCAAAATGACTTAACACAGACCCCCAAAGCGCGCATCCTTCACCATACGGCTGTCCCATTTCAAAACCTAGTAAGGGACACTTTTTACAAAAATCGTTTTATTGCATAATCTTGCTAACCTAGGTTTCTACCAAATACAAAAAACACCAGCGTTTTAAACGTACATAAAAGGAGATATATTTAAGCATCGATACCTAGTAAGTGCACCATTCCATTATAAAACCTAGTAAGTCACTTTAACCAATTCAAAACCTCTTAACATAAATACTTTCCATAGACTGACCACGTTTATGCGCTCTCCTGTAAAATTTCATTTGAAGTCCTTGCTAGGTTTTGAAATGGGGCAGCCGCATAGAGATTCCTTCATTATAGGTAAGCTAACTCCTCTGCATAATCAGAAACATAACTACACAGTGATACCGGTGACAAGGTAATTAGGTAACGCGTATAAAATCATAACACACTTAGGATGTCATTCGCAAGGAAGCAGGTAGAGCCGGTAGGCTTTATTAAAATTTGATCGAAACTGAAGTGTATGGGAGTCTCCGTAATTAGTTGTTAAAGATGGAAGCGATAGTCTGTCTTATAATCTGACTGCATGACGGCAAAGATAGGATTATGTTTTTAGTACCGCGTTATACATAATATTTTGTGATAATTTTTGTGTGTGTGAAAACTTCTTTAGCGGCGTTGTACACTTTTTTTGTAATGGGTAAAAAATGTTAAACTCGCGTCAGGACACGTGACCAGCCGGTCGATTCTGTAAAAATCTCACCGTGAAAACTTAGGTGAAGTGAGTTTGTTTTTGCTAGGAATTGACACTATTGACAGCTCACTCCACGCTCACTTCACCTAAGTTTTCACGGTGAGATTTTTACAGAATAGCACCGCTGATCGAAAATTCTTAAGACGGATGGCCGTAGCCGGTACCGCGCGTGTTTTGTTTATAAGTCGATTCACAAAATACACACGTAATTGTTCAAGTTTTCACTTCTGTCTGTCTGTTTTCTGGATTGATTCGATGTCGACTTTATACTCGTATATACACGCTTTGTATGTAATATGTCAAGTGCAAACCGATTTAATTTCAAAGAAACATTTCCATTTCCACAATCTATAGAATGTCGCTTTCAGCCAATATTTACACAAGGGAAATTACAATAGAAGATTCTACAATATTATTGAAATTAATGCTCGAGAAGATTATTAAGAAGGTTTTAAAACAAATTCAAGACACTACAAATTGCTGTACTCAAAACTAGGCTGTGGTACAAGTTACGAGATGACGCTACAGTCTGAACGTCAAGAGAATGCGTTCCTGACACCTGTCACTGCGACAATTCAAGTAACTAATAAGCATCACATTCGCAAAACTACGCGAACGCGCGTTTCGTTTGTACGAAATTGACAGCAAGAACGCATCCTCTCGTCAACCGCACGGTACGTTCTGTCTTCACGATTCTCAAGGAAAAATATAAGTAGGCAGGAAATATTTATCCTGAATTTTAAAACCGAACAAGAGCATAAGAAACTTTATGTTAAGGGGGAAGCGCTAAGGTAGCCCGCAAAATTCAAATTTTCTTACGGTTTTTGCAATTTGCTGGTCAGTATTAAGTTGTACGTTGATCAAAATATGATTCGCGGTCGTAACAAATATGTATTTACAGAATTATAATCATTAAAGTCATCAACACAACTCTCTAAGACCACGTAACACCAAAGAATGACGATTTCATGAAACCGTTATTCTTTGGGGTTTTTTGTATTTTATACAAAGAATAAAAATAATTATCAAAAGAAGCAAATCATAATTGTTTTAACAGCTCCTAATACTTAGATACCGGACTGTTTGTATTTCGTGCGACAGAGATAACGCTCTACGAAGCCGAAATTAGCCGATTGTCTCTTTTCAAAGGTCGATGTGCAATATTTATCGCCGGGTACTGTACCTATGGTTTCTATTCATTTTCATTATTCCAATATTAATAAAATAACCTCACCGCTTAACATTAGTTAAGCACCTCCGAAAAGCAATCACCATTACTGTTTACAGTGCATCCGCAATTTGATAATGATATTTATCTACACCCATACTATAAATCCTCTATAAAAGTTTCTGAAACAGCTTATTGCTAATATTAACACAACCAGTGTCATAGTAACCATAATATCATCCAAACGAGTATTATGTTGTACTAAATTTCATTATGCAACTCCTTTTCAAAAAGAGAACATTGTCTTGCACGCGCGTTTTACCACAGCGCCGTAATTTAAAAAGAGAACTTCTATGTTTATGCGAATTCACGTTGTATCCCACCGGCCGCCATTTTTGCTCGATGTTCGTGTGATAAACCCACATTCGTGTTTTAATACCCCTTATTATACAACAGTGGCATAAATAACTATTAAACTCTTTTCTAATTTCAAACAAAACACTGTCATAAAAATAAAATGTCAACTGAACAAACTTCACGTCTCCGCCAAATCTCTTTCGCTCATAACATAAACTACGTTTTAAAGTCCTAAGCAGCTTCCGCACAATCTGTGGGACATCACAAATTGGTCCCACCGCGGCCGATGGGACTTAAAAATGGTTCCAACTAATCTTGAAATAATGAATGTTTTCATACCGATACTGCCATATTTCTTCCGTCTCCAAGGAGTTGAGTTAGTTATTATGTAAATTAGAGAAAGGATGAATAAATATTGGTATTAATAATCTTGAAGAACGAAGGCTAAGTAATAACAGCCGCACAGGTCGATCAATCAGGTTAAGCTACGCTTGCCGCGGTTGGTCCGTCCGTCCGTATGGGTGACCATCTTTACATACTAAGATTCCTCCTTGATTTTGAAGATTTTTTAAGCTTGAGTACGAGGCTTTTGACTACGTTGCGTTTTTTTTTAATTTTTTTTTGTTTGCCATGTGCGTTTTTGTTTGTGCATAATAAACAATTTTTCTTTCTTTCTTTCCTCCGTGTCTCGGAAAGCACTCAACCGATGGTCCCGGCTGTCATTCGTGGATCTTTGACAGTCGTTACGGGTAGTCAGAAGCCCGAAAGTCTGACAACCAGTCTTATCAAGGGGTATCGTATTACCCAGTAACTAGGTTGTGGTAACATCATACAATAAACAGCGTATAGTGAAATGCATTTGCAAGGCATTTTGTAACAAAAAAAAATCCTTGAAAGAAAAAGAAAATACATTTAATTTACCACAGACTAAAAAACACACAATACACCAGATACATACATCAGATAAAAACAAATAAAAAGTGTAAAATCCTTCTTCGTTTCACAAAGCGAGTCACTTCCGAGCCGGTAGTTATTTTTTGCAATGTTTGAAATATTATGAAACTCGGCAGACGGAATGTCGTCGCTCTAGCCTGGAGACCGAATAACTCGCTGAAACAGGCTTACGCGCTTTTCAAGCTAGGACAGCAGAGCAGTAATATCCTGGCTTAGCACATGCTAGATCTGAACCCCATTTGTGTAACACTTTAAATCACAATGGTTTTGAAAATTCGTCTGCTCAACAACGTAAAAAACGCAATGAACGTGGTTAAACTGTCTAAATTAAAGGTGCAATTTATTTGTGTTACACAATTACCCCGCTGTTTACAGAAACTAGGAACTTTGAAGTCGCTAAGCATTGCACAGTGCCGTGCCGTGGAGTAAAATTGAGTTCGAGCTTCTTGCCCGTTCTACTCCATGGGAACCTACTACGCTTTGGAATGAGCAACTAGCTTCAACTTTCTTATTGACCGACCCCTTGACAATGGGGGTTTTCGTGAAAATGGCACCAGTTGACACCACTTTGACAAGAGGTCTTCCATTTAGACAATGAATATAAAATATATGATGACGTTCATTCATTATTCGATTCATTCATTCGTTCATCATTCAGTCATGACTAAAGAAAATATAGGCTCTTTGACAGATGCCTGGACCTGACACGGGTGCCTCCTAGCGAACGTCATTTCAGAAAACCCTCATGCAAAAGTGCCTGTAAATGGTTTATTTGAAACTAGCTGCGCCCCGCGGTTTCAGCCGTGTAAGTTTTGACCCCGTGAGAATATCGGGATAAAAAGTATCCTTATATGTGTTTATCCAGGAAATGGTCTATCTATGTGCTAATTTTCATCCCAATCTGTTCAACGGTTTACGCGTGATTGAGTAACAAACATCCAAACATCTTCAGAAACTTTCACATTTATAATATTAGTAGGAAACACTCGAGAGCTATGAATTAGGGTCACATAAAGATGCCTGAAAGTCTCGGAAACTAAGAATGCTAGCTTATTGAAATTAATTGTGTTTAAGAGGCAATCAAATGTTCCTCAAAGGTAATTAATAAAACTTTTTCTGTAAAAATCTCACCGTGAAAACTTAGGTGAAGTGAACTGTTTTCCACCTAATGCTAGGGATGGACCCTAATATCAGGGTGTCCCTTGTAGTATGGATCAAATTGATCAGGGGCGTGGGCCAGGCAATTTCCAAACTTTTTAACCCTGAGAATGTCGGTGAATTTGGTGAGTTTACGTTGTGACTAAATTTTGTTTTTATCAATCACTTCGCAGTGCGCAAAAGGTATAGCGTTTTAGCTTTATGCTGAGCGATAGCCGTTTTGCGTCGATGTGACGCATGTTTTTTCCCAAATTTTTTTTTTGTGTTTGTGTTTTTGATGCGTCGTTTGCCGCAAATAAATGTATTTTCTTACTTCTATTATTATAGAGACGTAAGCATAATTATAAGACCTACAATTGTATAGAATCAAGTATTTTCTAACTGAACAGACAGCTGTGCTGCTGGGGAGTTTGTTGCGCCACTTCTTCTCCCCAGCGAAAGCACTAGGAAGTGGTGAAGGGCGGGCGTTTTGGGGGACTATTTTATGGAATTTCGACGTCCGAAAAGTGCTGATTCTCGGCCTAGTTTGATTAAACGACTTTTGATTTTGTAATGATAGCAAGGTAGAATATACAGGTACAGATGTTCTATGTCACGAAGTCCGTTTGGCTATGAATGTTGTCAATCGTGCACATGCACATTGTGATCAACAGAGACTCAACAATGGGTGAAGTAAAACGGTACACATTCGCGGAAATAGCCTCATGCGACGGCAGCAAGGGGCAGCCGCTGTGGGAGCGCGCTTGTCGGGATACGTCACTACTACAATCAAAGCCGAACGAACTTCGTGAAATAGAATGTCTGTACCTTCTGTTTATAATAATCTGTAAAGATATAGATGTAAGGATAGTAATGTAGGAGACTTACCCAAAAGGGGACCAGTCCCTTCTCCTTGTCGCTGGCAATAGCCTTCTCTAGTTGATCACCACGCATGCTCTGTTGCTCATCAGATTCAATATACCGCATACGGACCAGACCTGGACAACAAAATTAAAGCTTAAAAAAAACAAACATGAAGTAAAAAAAAAACAGTGGCACTCCGGGAGTGCCGACAGAAGTGAACAAAACACAAACAGAACACTTTGTCATCACTCACTGACATATCGGATATACATTAAAACCGAGTACATACCGAGGACAGCCAAAAAGAAGCGGCGGTGCTATTCTGTAAAAATCTCACCGTGATAACTTAGGTGAAGTGAGCGTGGAGTGAGCTGTCAATTCCCAGCAAAAACAAACTCACTTCACCTAAGTTTTCACTGTGAGATTTTTACAGAATCGATCGGCAGGTGTTTTTTTAATCGTCTTATAAACAAAACACGCGCGGTGTCGCTTCGCTTACGATAACAGCAGCGGCGCGAGTTCAATGGTTTTTTCCCATCTCAAAAAATGCCCGACGCGCCTAGAGAAGTTTTCACTTCAAAAAAAAAAACCACCCGCCACCCACTACCCACACTACTACCCACCCACCCACACTACTACCCACCCACCACACCCACCTACTTACCCACTGGTACGGTGGTACTTACCCATGTTTGCAAAAATAAATGATTTGATTTGATTTGATTTGAAAAAATACTGTACCGATGCCAAATAAATTGAGATACAAAGAAAGAAAGAAAGAAAAAATATTTATTGCGAATCGTACAGGAAGATCACAAACTAAACTAAACACAGCAAAATAAAAATAAACTTGTCAACTAACAGAAATACTGTGAGAAGGAAAAGGGAGAAATGATATGAAAAAGAAGGGATAAACGTTACAATAAGTACTTTCTTATGACGCTAGACTTGTTGCCTGACAGAAATACTGTGAGAAGGAAAAGGAAGGAAAGATACGAAAGAGAAGGGATAAACGTTACAATAAGTACTTTCTTATGACGCTAAACTTGTTGCCTGATAGAAAACTGTGAGAAGGAAAAGGAAGGAATGAAATGAAAGAGAAGATATAAACGTTACAATAAGTACTTTCTTATGACGCTAAACTTGTTAACTGACACAAACACTGTGAGAAGAAAAAGGAAGAAATGATATGAAAGAGAAGGGATAAACGTTACAATAAGTACTTTCTTATGACGCTAAACTTGTTGCCTGATAGAAAACTGTGAGAAGGAAAAGGAAGGAATGAAATGAAAGAGAAGATATAAACGTTACAATAAGTACTTTCTTATGACGCTAAACTTGTTAACTGACACAAACACTGTGAGAAGAAAAAGGAAGAAATGATATGAAAGAGAAGGGATAAACGTTACAATAAGTACTTTCTTATGACGCTAAACTTGTTGCCTGATAGAAATACTGTGAGAAGGAATGATACGAAAGAGAAGGGATAAACGTTACAATAAGTACTTTCTTATGACGCTAGACTTGTTAACTGACAGAAATACTGTGAGAAGGAAAAGGAAGGAATGATATGAAAGAGAAGGGATAAACGTTACAATAAGTACTTTCTTATGACGCTAAACTTGTTAACTGACAGAAATACTGTGAGAAGGAAAAGGGAGGAATGATATGAAAGAGAAGGGATAAACGTTACAATAAGTAGGTACTTTCTTATGACGCTAAACTTATTAACTGACAGAAATACTGTGAGAAGGAAAAGGGAGAAATGATATGAAAGAGAAGGGATAAACGTTACAATAAGTACTTTCTTATGACGCTAAACTTGTTGCCTGATAGAAATACTGTGAGAAGGAATGATACGAAAGAGAAGGGATAACGTTACAATAAGTACTTTCTTATGACGCTAGACTTGTTGCCTGACAGAAATACTGTGAGAAGGAAAAGGAAGGAATGATATGAAAGAGAAGAGATAAACGTTACAATAAGTACTTTCTTATGACGCTAAACTTGTTGCCTGACAGAAATACTATGAGAAGGAAAAGGAAGGAATGATATGAAAGAGAAGGGATAAACGTTAGAATAAGTACTTTCTTATGACGCTAAACTTTTTAACTGTCATAAAATAAGTACTTTCTTATGACGCTAAACTTATTAACTGACAGAAATACTGTGAGAAGGAAAAGGGAGGAATGGTATAAAAAGAAGGGAGTGAATAATATCGTGACGGCTGACAGGTGAGAACGGAATAAGAAATCGTGTTGCACCGACCCCAAGTGACATGGGACAATGGTGACCAAAAACTGCATAACTTTGAAGGTAAAAACACAGTGATCAACTAATTTATGACTTACCAATAAGCCCAGCTTTCTCCACCGAGGAGTGAGCCTGGTCAGAACAGTAGCAGATGAGGTGCCCCAGCAGCTCGGCTGACTGCACCTCAGGGTTTAGCTTCGACAGCTCCATCAGGGCTCTAGTGCGAGCTGCCAGTAAGCTGACGAGGGTAGCTTCACTTGCTGTTGTCTGGTGGAGTAGAATTAATTACAAGAGAGCGACTGCTGGTGGTGAAGAAGAAGAAGTAACAAAAAAAAAAACACACAGCACTCAAGAAGTAACAACTTACAGCAACCACCAAATGCTACTTGACATAAACTCAAACTCAAAGCATTTATTTCAATTAAACCATTTACAGGCACTTTTGAATTGTCAACAAGTCGGTCAGTCAGAAAATATGAAGCTAGTTGCCCATTCCAAAGCGTAGGTACCTATGGAGAAGAACGGGCAAGAAACTCCATGGACATTTTTAAATTATATTTCACAAAAATATTAGTTAAGTACATCATTACTTTTGATTTTAAAATTATATAATGTGAAAACGATGTAAAAAATTAAGAAAGTCGTACGCGTTAAAAGCGTCCAGAGTACAACAAAACAAGTCAAGATGTACAGACGCCAGCACATCAAGCCATCCGAAACAGTCAAATTATCCCAATCAACTTTGAACCTTACGGCTTAGCGATAAAGATGAAAATCTATTAAAGCAATTTGATAGATTGTAGTAGCTTGATGTGCTGGCGTCTGTACATCGGAATAATGTAGTTCTGATTTATCTGACCTGTATTACTCCACCGCCTGGACTGTCGTTTTTCTCGTTGAGAAAGCAATCTGGTAGACCTAGCAGCTTCCCTAGCCAGTTCATGGCTATGGTCTCCAGCTCCGTGCCAGCAGGGGATGAAGCCTGCACAAAAGAAATGTTTAAATTGTTAAGCTTAAGGAGAAAGCGCCAGGGTAGCCCGCGAAATTCATTTATTTTTACGTTTTTTTTTCAATTTGTTGGTCAGTATTAAGTTGTACGTTGATTAACATATGATTCGCGGCCGTAACAAATATGTATTTATAGAATTATAGTCATTAAAGTCCTCAACACAACTCTCTAAGACCAAGTAATCCCAAAGAATGACTATTTCATGAAATCTTGACTTTTTGGGATTATAGAATAGAATACTCTTTATTACACTCTCTCTTTCTCTCTCTTTTTTTCCCTTTTTTTCGCTTTATTTCTTTTATTTCTTTTTTTTTTTTCTCTTTCTCTTTTTTACTAACCTAACAAGTTGTATTGCTGATTATATGATTATGATTAATCTAACAAGTTGTATTACTGATTCTAATGATTATGATTTTGTAAATACATATTTGTTACGGCCGCGAATCATATTTTGATCGACGTACAACTTCATACTGACCAGCAAATTGCAAAAAACGTAAGAAAATTTGAATTTCGCGGGCTACCTTAGCGCTTCCCCCTTAACAACCATGCGACTGAAAATTGCTGATAGTTTGGCAAATAGGCCACCGGTTAACACTCAAAAGATTGTTGATGCACTACCAGCAAAAAATCTCTCATAAATGCAATGTTGTCCTTTAAACAGGACGCCAAGATGTTATGCCTGAAATAGTCAGATGTATAGAGGTAGTAGCTTACGCCCGCGGCTTCGCACGCAAGGTATGTCAATAAAAACTATCATATATCCTTTCCCGGGTTGCAATATATCTCTCTGCCAAATTTTATCGAAATCCGTTCGGTGGTATAGGCGTGAAAAGGTAACATACAGACAGACAGACAGAGTTGCTTTTGAATTTATAATATTATTATGGATGAAGAAACAAGGTGTAAAGTTAACTCATTCTTTATAGAAAAAGGAGGATCCTCCGACCAGACGGGTGTTGGGTTGGTCTGGCGGGCAACTGCCTAATGATTCATGTCGGGCCGTTGTATATGTGCTAGTTGCGCGGTAAACTCTGCTTGCGAAATGCAGGATTTTGCGTGACGTCATTATGACGCGTAGTTCGCATGTGGCGTTGTAGATACCGCTACAGATGTATGTATTGTAACAAATATACACTTCTTGCTCACAATCAAAGTTACACCCTACGTATTTTAATGCCTTTGTAACAGATCGGAATAAACTTTATTCAACCTAATAAGGATTGCTAAAAACTTACCCAAGTAAAGCAGAGTACGTTGAGAGCGCTGGATAACATTTCTCCCATGATGGAGGGGTATGACGTCAGAGCTGGGAAGTACGCGTGCATGTGGGGGCTCTGCCAGTGGACCAACTGTAGAAGAAGTATTTGTTAAGACACAAGAATACACACTACATTACCTATTATGACTTATGGAGCCGAAACGTGGGCACTCACGGTACGGCTGGTCCATAAATTCAAGGTCGCTCAGCGAGCTATGGAACGGACTATGCTTGGAGTCTCTCTGAGGGATCGAATCCGCAACGAGGTGATCCGGCAGAGAACCAAAGTTATCGACATGGCTCACAGAATAAGCAAGCTGAAGTGGCAATGGGCCGGCCATATTAGCCGTAGAACCGATGACCGTTAGGCTTAAGGCTCCTTCAAACACGCGCGACACGACACGCGACACAAAGGCAAGTTGCGTAACGAGTGGTGCCTTTGTGTCGTGCGCGATTATATCGCGTGTCGCGCCTGTTTGTAGGAGCCTTTAGTTGAAAAAAACTGTTAAAAATTCTTCAAGGGTCAGACTGGTTTTTGAACATACAAGGCTTTTGAACTTATCAAAAGGACTCACCCCCGGCATGATATGCTCATCAACATCTTTAAAGATATCATCCCACTTCTCAGGCATCTGCGGTGCTTCCTTAGGGAGCAACTTGTGCAGATACCCTGGCTGCACGCTCGGATACACGCGCCGGTCGCGAATGTTCTCCAGGTAGTCAGCTATGTAGTCTACCATCTCCTTGGCTGAATAGGACCAAAATAAGAACAAGTTCAGTTGTGCTGGAAAGCAAAAACAGTTATTATCTTCATCCATTTCTGGGGGATGTCATGTCACATCTATATGGTAATAATTAGGCATCAGAGGTGTTTATTTAGTTTGTTTGTTTGAACGCGATAAGCTCTAGAACTACCGGCCGGATTTGGAAAATTCTTTTAGCATTTGGTAGCCCAAGTCTTGAGGACTACTTGACATCACGCTATAACCCTTTGAGGCCGAGCAAAACGAAAAAAAGTCAGAAAGAACGCAATGCGAAAACAAAGTAATAGCCTGGACAGGTGATGATATGCGACGGGGTGGGTCGGCGAACAAGCCATTTCACACGGACGAAGTCGCTGGCAGAAGCTAGTACTATAATAATTTAGCTAAACTAAAACACACGTGTGTTTATTTCATAGGCTACGTACGCACTGACCGGTAGCTTGCTTAGCACCTTCAGCCTAGCGAGTCACCCTGCGAGTGGCGAAGTGAAACGAACGCTCTAGAATTTTCGCAACTGGCCGCATTGCAAGCTTGACTTAAAGCGCGATCTCTGTCGGACTGCATAGAAAAGAAAGAGAAGCGTGACGACACAACGCTGGTAATTTATTGCAAAATATGAAGCAATTATTTAATTATAAAAAATCTATTGTTTGGACTTAAAAATTAAAACACTAGTATTTTAGTATGTGGCTTGTAGAATAATCTGACAAAAAATCAGAATGATTGTATGTATTAGTATGGTTTTTATTGTAAAAAGTAAGTTTTTAGAGGTATCTTCATGATTTTTTTCTATCGTATCAAATTATTTGTATTATATTTTCAGCACACTATCTATCTACCTAGCATATATCCTGAAGAATATCATATATTTTTTTTTTCTGATTTTGTTAACTGTAGTCGATCATATACTTTTATTGTTTCTGAAATTTGTGTTTTTTGTGTTCAGGTCCTGTAAGCCCCGTAAGTCACCAGGCTCTAGGGCCTAGAGTCTAGGCTTATCAATCCCTGGCATCAAGTGGAATGACAGCTCACTTCACCAAAGTTTTCACGGTGAGATTCATACAACCGACAACAAACCGGCAGTTAGCTAACTACCAAATGTTACTATTGAAGAATCACTTTTTTATTAAATAGGAAAATGACATTACTTTTTAAGAACACAACAAAGACACCAAGAAGATTTAAAAAAATCCATTCCTCAGTATCCTATCAGCGTGCACAAAGAAGTCTTTGATTAAAGGGCACCGGACAATCGGACACTTGTGACCGTCCAACACTCTTAAAGAACTTTAATTGTATACTTTTCTCGTAAACAGGACACATGGGATTGATTTTTTTGCTATGTCTATCTGGGAATCTGAGAAAAACTATGCATGGAGATTCATTTCCAATCTAGTATTCTTACGAAAGCTACAAATATTCCCCTTTATTATATATTCTTTTATATTTTGTGTATGTGAGAATGTTGTATATCTTGTTGACTGTTTATAATTATTTTTAAAAGATTAAACATGGAGTCTTGCCAGCTTTTCTCCATAGGAAACGACGAATTGGAACCGTGCGCCTAGGTTGTGACGTTACATACTTATGGCGCACGGTTCCAATTCGTCGTTTATCGAAATTCAGCGCGTTTTGGTCGGTTCAGACTAAACAACCGAACACATACAGACATACAGTTTTTGTGTAAACAGATAGTATTTATCGTGAAATATAATATTTAGATTTGACTTGATTTGCAGACACTGACTTCATACAAAGATCTAGCAAAGAAATCTGATAAAAACTAAAATAAAACACAGCACAATGTATTCCTCCACCAAACCCCGATCCTCATTTGTTTCGAAATAAAAGACATTACTAACTGTTATCAATAAAGAGACACAACCATAAAAAGGATTTACACTAACCGGCATAAACCAATATAAAGCAGAATAGACCAGTATAAACTGGTTTACACTGGATCGAACGACTCAATAACAGGACATGCGAATCCGAAATGAGGGTAGGAATCAGAGATTTTATGTTATTCGTTTGATAGTCCAAATTGTAATGTAGAAGCATGGAAGGGGTTTCATTCAGTGCGGAGTGAATGGTCTTACGAGGAACGTTTATTGAATAATTTTGTAAAAGTAATATTTACTGCTGCAGTTTATTTTATTTTTATTGCTGAATGACCTCGATCACGCCTGAAGGGAAGCGATGGATGAGGTCTATGACGGAACTAGCGTGTCCAGAAGATGCCTAAGAATAGAATAGAATAGAATACTCTTTATCCCCCTCCCTCCTCCTCCCTTTTTTTTTTCTCTCTTTTTTTCTTTTCTCTTTTTTTTTTCCTAAGGTACTGGAACTCCAACGCATCGACGAAACACAGCAGGATGCTTGACGCCGGACTCCAGTGAGACAGAACAAAAGTTGTTGTTTTTGATGTCAGTAATCCAGTCCTGCAAGGTTGTTAGTGATTTACCAATCACCCTTTATAGACGTTTTTGCAAAATTCTTTTTTTCTTCGAAAGAGGTTTTTATAATAATTATAAAAACCTCTTTCGAAGAAAAAAAGACTTCGTTCACGAAGTCCGTTTGGCTATGAATGTTGTCAAGCGTGCACATGCACATTGTGATCAACAGAGACTCAACAATGGGTGAAATAAAACGGTACACATTCGCGGAAATAGCCTCATGCGACGGCAGCAAGGGGCAGCCGCTGTGGGAGCGCGCTTGTCGGGATACGTCACTACTACAATCAAAGCCGAACGGACTTCGTGAAATAGAATATCTGTACCTACAATATTTTTGGCCTGAAATTCAAAAGAATTTTCATCCTTCCTATTTTTGGGAGAAGTACTTTTCTTGGTGCAGTGGTGGCCCATTGGTATCGGTCCCGACTTACGAGATGATCGTGGGTTCGAACCCAGACAGACGCTTTACTTTGTGTAAATAATTTCATCACCACTACTCTCAAAACAGTGAAGGAAAACATCGTGAGGAAACTGGCATGTCCTAAAACCAAAAATTGGAATACATCTGACATCTACCAATCCGCACTGGGCCCGCGTGGTGAGTTTCAGCCATTCCTTCTCGAGGAGAGGAGGCCTGCCCAGCAGTGGGAAAATTATAGGAATATAGGCTGACTAGCTTCTAACCGCGACTTCGTCCGCGTGAAATTTCACCCTCCCCCCTTTCACCCTCTTAGGGGTTGAATTTCGAAAAACCCTTTCTTAGTGGATTTCAATTCATGTCTCTGGGACCAGCGGTTTAGGCTGTGGGTTGATATATCGGTCAATCAGATGGATTTTAGTCAGTAAAAGTCCGACACGCCCTCCCGCTCCGCCCAGAGCGTGAGAAGATATTTGATAATTTCCCACCCAAAAAAAAAAAAAACAAAAAAAGGACGTTAATTTTTATAATAGATTACAGATTATGCTTTTGGTGAAAAGAAATCAATTATTTCCTTAGATTTTTTGTGATGATTGGATTGTTTATTTTTCTCATGCTGATTACACGATAGTAACTAGAACACAGTATCTTTACTGTGCCTAGACATACAATCATAATTACATGAGTGCAGTAAGTAAGTTACCATGGAAATAACCATAAAAGAGAACATTCAACAATAATTTCAATAACACTACTTAATATTCAGAAAACGTACAAAATAAATATAATGTAATTATATCAGTAGTTTTGTCCTACAATAATTATATCATGGTACTTCATAATTGTGATGTAATTGTAGTCTATGTACTTGCCATTAATTGAAGGTTATTTATACTAAATAGTGTGTTTGATTATTACTTTATTACACTGTTGCTACTGTTTTTTCTGAACTTAACCTAATTGGGGCCGTCCATTAATCACGTGATTTTTTTTGCCACTTTTTAACCCAACCCCCCCCCTCCCCTTGGTGATACATGGTAAGGTTTAAGACTACCCCCTACCCCTATATCACGTCTATTTTATAGTACCTACAAAGAATCTTAATTTTTTTTTAATATTTATAAAATATAGGTATAAGTATCATCTAATTTTTTTACAGAAAATTAAAGACTACAATAATAACGTTTAGAGGTAGACAGAAAGGTTGCAGGTTGTTTTTGAAAAAATAAATACACGTGATATACAGGGGGTGTAAGTTTAATCACCGTTATCCTCTTAAGGGGTCATTGTACTCATCAATATGAACAACTTATACTATGGGACCTAACCTGGAATCGCGAAAAAAAAATCAGCTGTTCCCTACATTTTGACGAGTTAAGCGAACATAAATGTAGGGAACAGCTGATTTTTTTTTTCACGATTTTAGTGTTGGCTTCATAGTAAAAGTTGTTCATAATGATGAGTACAATGACCCATTAAGAGGATAACGGTGATTAAACTTACACCCTGTATTACTACACCCCCTCCGCCCTTGTGATATTTCGTGATTCACGAGGCTCATGTGATTAATGGACAGCCCCTATGACCCAGTCAGCCCCGTTACCAGCTAGCTTGCTGACTGACTAATATTTTGACCACGATATAAGCTATTCCTATGGTTCGTGCCGATATGAGAGGTGAAAAAGTATTAGAAATTAAGATTTATTTTTAAGCGACAAAAAAACGGTGGAGATTCTAAAGTCGATGCGTATATACATATATATTTTTTATGTATGACCACGCATAACTATTTACAGAGTAGTCCGATTTTGTTCCTATACTTATCACGAACATCAAATCAAATCAAATCAAATTTGTTTCTGAACCAAAAAGTTTTACATTAGTTGGTGATTGGAGCCTCCTGTTAAAGCAAGTAATGCCTGTGTTAGGAGACTCCGAACATGATTTTTTACATCACCTCTTCCTTGAAAACTTGAGTAATTCTTTAGGTTTCAGTCACTTCTTTTCGTACTTTCGAGCGCCGGAAAAATCACTATTCCTATTTCAAAATCCGCTAGTAACATTGCCCTTCATCAATAAATTATCATTATACCAAGACGGTGAAAAAATACAAAAATTTGAAGTACCTAGTTCAACTTTCGAGCGCCGGCAAAATCACTATTCCTATTTCAAAATCCGCTAGTAACATCGCCCTTCATCAGTAAATTAACATTATACCAAGACGGTGAAAAAATACAAAAATTTGAAGTACCTAGTTCAACTTTCGAGCGCCGGCAAAATCACTATTCCTATTTCAAAATCCGCTAGTAACATCGCCCTTCATCAGTAAATTAACATTATACCAAGACGGTGAAAAAATACAAAAATTTGAAGTACCTAGTTCAACTTTCGAGCGCCGGCAAAATCACTATTTCTATTTCAAAATCCGCTAGTAACATCGCTGGTTGGGCACCTTAAGTGACCCAATTTGACTGTTCAATATTTATCTCTGTTCTACCTAAGTATTAGGTCATTACTTTAGCAATAATTAATTATGTAGTTTCAAATGGTTTCTAAGTTAGTATCTGTGGCTATTTGGTTCGCGCGCTTTTCGGATCGCGCGATGGGATTCGCTGAACCTGGCGACACTAGCGCCATAGTTTGGCCACCGCTCCGCGAGCTGACGAATGAGAACTCTCGAGTGCCGACGATCAGAAAATGCTTCTGTAGTGTTCCGCTTGTAATTTTGGGAAAAAGTTCGTTTTCTCCGTGATGGACAGCTTTAATTTTTAAGAAACTTATGATAAACACCCAGCAGTGAACTGACAATCTGTTTGTGAAAGTGCTTCACGGTGTGAGCTGCTGAGAGTTGCTGGTGAGGCGTCCCTGAGCTGGTCTGAAGGTTAGTGGGCCAAATAGTTTTCAGTGCTGACGACGAAACCATTTCTCATGCGTGAGTTCACAGGGTGGGTTCATAGGAATCGATAATACATAATTAGTCTCAAACCATAATTTTCATAATTGTGCTCCCCGCATGTTGTCGGCTATTTGCACGCCGCAACACCATTTTATTTGGTCCTTCATAGCTCGGATATTGTACTAGCATAGTATATTTCCACTCAAATACTTATTACAAGTATTATTTTCCATATAATTACTTGGATGTTCGCAGAATTTACGTAATTTTTGGTAAAGTTCTCGAAGTACCTACATTGTACCGCCATTGTGCGCCGGTTACGCCATTTGCAAATTCCACGTATTTTTACGTCGTATAATTACAAATAAATAATATTTCAATTTCTTTCATAGATTCATTGTGAATTTTTGCTTTATAATGTCTACGGATAAAGATAATATGTCTAGTGTTTTGATTGATAAACAGTTCGTCCTTTTGACGGCTAAAAAAGAACGCCTTTTTTCGCGGATGAATGATTTATTTGACCTTTCAAAAAACATTTCTAATTACGCGTCAAGAAGTAATGAAACTTTCATGGCTAAGTCTGAACCAATTGATGAGATGCGTAGTCAGTTCGAAACGTTGTTAGATGATTTAAATGGTCTCCAGTTATCACTTGATTTGACGTTTAAGCCAGATTACAAGCCTTTAGATGCGTTTGATGATCTATACCTTCGAGTAAAGCACACCCGAAATAATATTATTCAGGCGTTGCGACCACATGAATCATCATCGCGATATGACTCGTGTAATTCTAATGTCACATGCACCATTAAGTTGCCACCGATAGAATTGCCTAGTTTTGATGGCAAAACACAAAATTGGCCTAAGTTTTACGAAAGTTTTAAATCTAACATTCATACCAACAGCCAGCTGACTGACTCGCAGCGCGTGCAGTATTTAGTAGGTAAACTTACGCACGACGCACTCAAGGTTACGGCCGGCATTGTGCCTACCGGTGAAACCTATAATATTATCTGGGAAAGTTTAGTAAAAAAGTTTCAAGATAAACGTGCATTAGGCACACATTACTTAAATAATATTCTTGACGCTAAGGGTTGTACAAACACGTCTAATAGTCTTGATACATTTATTGGTATGTATACCTCCTCCGTGGCGGCATTGAAACAATTAGGTATCGAGGATTTGTCCGATTTCATCTTATCTCATTGCGCACTTAGGAAAATCGATTCACAAACAGTACAAGCGTTTGAGTTAGCGTTTCGTAATAAAGAAATTCCGTCTTATAATGACTTGGTATGTTTCGTACAAGATCAAGCAAAAATATTACAACGTTCAAGCAATAATAACTCGACGCGGGTATCGAACACTGGCGCGAGCGCAAGTAAGCCTCCCACTAATCAGTCGTCCCGTCCTCATACCTGCAAGTCGTTCGTCGCGAGTAATGAGAGTGTGCCTACTACTTCGTCGACGAAATCGTGCGAATTTTGTAACAAAAGCGATCATTTAATTTACGCTTGTTCTCAGTTCAAGAACTTAAGTTCTCCGCGAGCGCGATTTGAATTCATTAAATCAAAACATGGTTGTGTTAATTGTTTAAGTGGGTCACACACAGTTACGTCTTGCAAATCTACGCATGTTTGCGATACATGCAAGAAAAAACATCACACTTACTTACACTTTGATGATAAAAAAGATCATAATATTAGATCAAATAATTATGTTCAAGTGTCTCAACTCCCTAACGGTCAAGGGTCATTGACATCACCTGTGGTCCCGTCGCGCGCTTCGCCCGGACAGGTCGACGTAAACATAGACTCGCGCGTTATGACAAATTGCTCAGCTGATAACAGTGCACCTACCACGGCTGCTTTGCGTATTGATAACATGAATCAAAGTGTTGATGTTTCCTCACGTATTCCCTCGCTGTCATTGAGTGCTGAAGTTAGACCTAATTCTTTTATTTTATTGTCAACCGCGCAAGTTTACGCGAAATCTATGAATGGTAATAAAATAATAATACGTTGCCTTATTGATAATGGTTCTCAAAATAACTTGATAACTGTTGATTGTTGCAAGGCGCTTAACTTGGCTATAATTCCCTTGAGTAATTCTTTTGTTAAGGGGATTGGCTCTGCGTCTCAGCCGATATTGGGGTACGTTAATTTGGACATTGAGTCTCGCGTATACCCAAATAATAAATACTCGATACATGCACTTGTCGTTGACGGTATAACGGATCAGCTGCCTACACACTATATAACCAAGGGTGATGTCGGCTACTTAGAGGGATTGCCTCTTGCTGATTTGACGTGGAATATTCCCGGGAACGTGGACGTCGTACTAGGTGCGCAATTGTTTCCGTATATTTACTTAGGTAACAAAGTTGAGTCGGGCACGAATGCGCCCCCCGCTTTGTTGACCGCGTTCGGTTTCGTGTTGATGGGTGACTATCCCTGTAATGAATCTCAAAATAAAATTAATAAAACTTCTTTTTCTGCTCTCGCTCTTAATGATTTAGTTCAAAAATTCTGGCAACTGGAAGAAATACCTAATATGCGATTTTTAAGTCCAGAAGAGACTGAATGTGAGAACTTGTTTACATCGTCGATTACACGCGCTGATGATGGGCGGTATTCTGTCGCGTTACCTTTTTCTAAAGACCCGAGTGCACTGGGTAGTTCTCGCACTGCTGCTCAACGTCGACTGTTGGCCTTGGAACGCAAGTTCAAACAATCGCCTGACTTACAAAAAAAATATAATAGCGTAATGAATGAGTATGTCGATAAGGGTTACTTGTCACAAGTCGCCGAGTCCGATATTATTGACGAGGGATACTACATCCCGCATCACGCTGTTACTCGTTCGGATAAGCCGATGCCTCGGATCGTACTTGATGCTAGTGCCACAACTCATACCGGATTGTCATTGAACGACGTGTTACATACCGGTCCTAACTTGCAGGCAGATTTATTCTTGCTATTGCTTGATTTTCGGCTTTTCCCTGTCGCTATGACTGCGGATATAAAGCAAATGTATTTGCAGATTGAAGTTCCTGATAAACATCGTAAATATTTGAGAATCTTATATAGATTCAGTCCTGATGATTCAATACGAACCTTTCAATTTAATCGGGTCCCTTTTGGACTCAAGTCAAGCCCGTATTTGGCAATGCGGACCGTTCGCCAATTAGCCCACGATATGAGGCCACATTTCCCGGATGCTGCCACTGTGGCGGATTCTAAACTTTATATGGACGATTTGGTTCATTCTATTCCAGATGAATCCAGCGCCATTCGTCTTTCACGAGAATTGATCTCGTTGTTTAGGTCCGGAGCCTTTGATTTGGTAAAGTGGACGAGTAATTCTCAAGTGCTACTTGATGATCTTCCGGATTCGCATCGCAGTACGGTAGACTTTTGTGATGATTCTTCTAACAGTGCGTCGAAGGTATTAGGCCTTTCATGGGCAACGGCCGATGACAGCTTTTTCTTCAAGACTCTTAATGTAGAAAACAAGTGTACTAAACGGAGCATACTGTCAGTAGTCGCTCGATTATTTGATGTCCTCGGCTTAGTGGCCCCTATAATTTTATATGCCAAGCTGCTTATTAGGGAGCTGTGGCTGTCCAATATTGGTTGGGATGACACTCCACCCGAAAGAATTATTCAAAAGTTCTCGGCGTTCATACAAGAATTTCCATTAATTTCATCTCTGAAAATTCCTCGTCATGTAGGCGTTTTACGTGATAGCACTGTGCTGATCGTTGCTTTCTGTGACGCCAGTATGAATGGGTATGGATGTGTCATATACCTACACACTACTGATCCTGCTGGGAATATCACAGTGAGATTATTGTGTGCGAAATCAAAGGTTTCCCCTACAAAAGTGACCACACTTGCTCGCTTGGAACTCTGCGCTGCGGTTCTTATGTCTAAGCTGATACGTACAGTTCATGAAACTTATCGTGCGCGTCTTCCTATTGCAGGAACTTTCGCGTTCTCGGATTCTACCATCGCTCTTTCGTGGATACATTCTTCACCGCATCGGTGGTCAGTATTTGTCAGCAACCGCGTTGCCCAGTGTCAGGAGAATTTACCTCCTGAAAATTATTATCACGTCGCCGGGTGTGAAAACCCGAGCGATTGTCTTTCGCGTGGTATGTTGCCTTCGCAGCTCATGTCGCACGACTTGTGGTGGAACGGCCCTTCGTGGATTCTGAACCCACCTTCGAAATGGCCTGTAAAACCTTTTGCTCTTTCCAATGCAGGCCAATTGCCTGAACACCGGGCAAAGATACTTACTGCGACAGTTCAATGTGAACCATTGATCCTAAATGAATTAGCTCAGCGTATATCCTCTTGGGATAAGCTTCTTAGGATTGTCGTTTATATCCTTCGTTTTATAAAGAAGGTTTCTTCTCCTGGTATGGTCAATAATCTTATGACTGCAGAAAAAGCTGTGATTCGTTCTGTTCAAAGAGTTCACTTTGCAGAAGATATCAAAGCTCTTAAAAAAGATAAATTGCCTTCAAAAAAGCTGCAAAGCTTATTCGTGTTTCTTGACGAAGATGGGCTGTTGCGCATAGGAGGTAGGCTTTCTAATTCGGACTTGCCATTTGAGGCTAAGCATCCTCTTTTGCTCCCTAAGCATGACCCAGTGGTGGATCTTTTAATTGATCATTTCCATGTTATGAACTGTCATACAGGCCCAGGTCTGCTCATTTCCATTTTGCGCCAACGTGTCTGGATATTGGACGCCAGGACCGTTGTAAGGGCTAGGGTGCGGAAATGCAACTACTGCTTCAGAGTAAATCCATCACACCCAAAGCCCGTGATGGCAGATTTGCCGTCATATCGTGTGTCGGAAGCTAAAGCCTTTGTTCATACAGGCGTTGATTACGCAGGCCCAGTCCGTATAACTCTTACTCGTAGGAGAGGTCAGCATTCACAGAAGGCATATATCTGCCTATTTGTCTGCCTTGTAACTAAGGCCATCCATATCGAGTTAGTCTCGGTGCTAACTTCGGATGCCTTCTTAGCTGCATTTAAGCGGTTTATCTCTCGTCGTGGCCCTGTCTCATGCCTATACTCTGACAATGGCACCAATTTTGTGGGTGCAAAAGCGCAATTGGACAATATCTTCAAAATTCTGATTGACTCCGAATTTCAAACTGCTCTAAAGCAGGAGCTTAGTGCCCGCCGAATAGAGTGGAAGATGATCCCGCCTCGGAGCCCACACTTCGGTGGGATTTGGGAGGGGAACATTAAGAGCTTGAAAACTCACCTTCACCGTGTGATAGGAGATCAACTTCTCACTTACGAGGAGTTACAGACAGTATTGGTTCAGATAGAGTGCATTATGAATTCTCGTCCACTTACTGTTGTGTCTTCTGATCCTTCACCAGAAGTTATAACCCCTGCGCATTTCTTAATGTCAACCCCATTGCAGTACTTGCCTGCCGTGGACTTGAAAGACGTGCGCATTAATCTTAGTCAACGCAAGCAATTACTAGATAGCATGGTCCAGTCTTACTGGAAAAAGTGGCGTTTGGAATATCTGCACACGCTGCAAGTCAGGCAGAAGTGGACCTCTCCTGACCGTCCCATAGAAATCGGAACTGTCGTACTTGTTGGACAGGATGATTGTCCTCCTTTAAGATGGCCATTAGGTGTAATTACGGAAATTCATCCCGGTGCTGATAAGGTCGTTCGTGTTGCGACGGTTAAAACAAAATTTGGAATTTTCAAGCGTCCGGTTGTAAAACTGTATCCTATACCAACGCAATAATAACATTTTCTCTTTTCTCATATTATTTAGTATAATGCAATTAATTTAATAAACATAACTCTTACAACCTTAATTAATTTATCTTTATTAATTTGTCTCTTTTGTAAGCTCTGCGAACTTCCAAAGCGGGCAGCATGGTTGGGCACCTTAAGTGACCCAATTTGACTGTTCAATATTTATCTCTGTTCTACCTAAGTATTAGGTCATTACTTTAGCAATAATTAATTATGTAGTTTCAAATGGTTTCTAAGTTAGTATCTGTGGCTATTTGGTTCGCGCGCTTTTCGGATCGCGCGATGGGATTCGCTGAACCTGGCGACACTAGCGCCATAGTTTGGCCACCGCTCCGCGAGCTGACGAATGAGAACTCTCGAGTGCCGACGATCAGAAAATGCTTCTG
The DNA here is from genome assembly GCA_927399505.1 of Luperina testacea. NCBI lineage: Eukaryota > Metazoa > Arthropoda > Insecta > Lepidoptera > Noctuidae > Luperina > Luperina testacea. The sequence goes on from OV656782.1 coordinate 5,036,241, forward strand.
TAGTGTTCCGCTTGTAATTTTGGGAAAAAGTTCGTTTTCTCCGTGATGGACAGCTTTAATTTTTAAGAAACTTATGATAAACACCCAGCAGTGAACTGACAATCTGTTTGTGAAAGTGCTTCACGGTGTGAGCTGCTGAGAGTTGCTGGTGAGGCGTCCCTGAGCTGGTCTGAAGGTTAGTGGGCCAAATAGTTTTCAGTGCTGACGACGAAACCATTTCTCATGCGTGAGTTCACAGGGTGGGTTCATAGGAATCGATAATACATAATTAGTCTCAAACCATAATTTTCATAATTGTGCTCCCCGCATGTTGTCGGCTATTTGCACGCCGCAACACCAATCGCCCTTCATCAGTAAATTAACATTATACCAAGACGGTGAAAAAATACAAAAATTTGAAGTACCTAGTTCAACTTTCGAGCGCCGGCAAAATCACTATTCCTATTTCAAAATCCGCTAGTAACATCGCCCTTCATCAGTAAATTAACATTATACCAAGACGGTGAAAAAATACAAAAATTTGAAGTACCTAGTTCAACTTTCGAGCGCCGGCAAAATCACTATTCCTATTTCAAAATCCGCTAGTAACATCGCCCTTCATCAATAAATTATTAACATTATACCAAGACAGTGAAAAAATATAAAAATTTGACGTACCTAGTTCAACTTTCGAGCGCCGCAAAAATCACTATTCCTATTTCAAAATCCGCTAGTAACATCTTCCTTCATCAGTAAATTAACATTATACCAAGACAGTGAAAAAATACAAAAATTTTAAGTAGTTCAAGCATAGTGTTCAGTAAATATTTTGGCATCCGTTAAAGAATGCAACATGGTATACGTATATAATTATGACAAAATATTTCTCACCCTTCACGCGAAACTCCGTATGCTCCATTTTGTCTATGGATTATAGATGTTTTTGGTGAATACCTGTAACAAAAGAGGTGGATGGTAAATAAGACATAATTTTAACACACATACCGTTTGGTCATTATAGGATCATCAGGAAATGTAGTCTAGGGCATTATCTATGGGTTAAGTTAGATAGATTTAGGTGGAGCTATAATATGTATATAGGTAAACTTATTCATTTCTTTTAACTTTTGCGACATACATTGATTGTGTTGGAGTTAGCTAGATGCGGCTGTAATTCAGCGCGTTTTGGTCGGTTCAGACTAAACAACCGAACACACACAGACAGACAGTTCTTGTGTAAACAGATAGTATTTATCACGATAAATACTATCTGTTTACACAAGAACTGTCTGTCTGTATGTGTATTTCTCTCTGTTGTCTTTCTCTTGTGTATAGACCCACGGGTCTATACACAAGAGAAAGACAAGAATATCTAGAAGTAGATGCTCTTGTTCGTATTCTCGTATTATAAATGCTAACAAAATTAGGTTAGACTAGCTGCGCCCCACGGTTTCACTCGCGTAAATGTCGATCCCGTGCAAATATTGGGATAAAAAGTAGCCTATATGTTAATCCAGGGTGTCAGCTACCTCCATACAAAATTTTATCAAAATTGGTCCAGCCGTTTGAGCGTGAAGAAGTAACAAACATATAAACACACACACACTCACAAATTTTCGCCTTTATAATATTAGTGTGATATATAGTGTGATTTTTATAGTGTCATTCATAAAAACCCGGTCGAAAATACGTCTAAGACTGCGATAATTTTACCCGTATAGACTACCAACTTCAAGATTCATTTACCTACGAATCTAGATCTCATGTAATGGACACACTCCTCCACAAATTTTCGGGCGTATCTGCAAAACTACTGAACCGATTTGAACACAGTTTACCGATTTGCACCAATACCAACCTATACCATTTTAGTGAAACCAATTTTTCCCATACCCTTCTTACAAGCGAGTTATACATCGTTGTCCCCTTGTCCTATATAAAACACGTGAACAAGTAATAAACCCATCGAATTCGGTTAAGTTACCGTAACCGCAACGTATAATACGGTAATCCGGCTCGCCAGACGTTTATGAAGCCTTAGTAAATGCGTCGATACTACCACGCTAATGTCCTATAGGTAGGTAGGTAGGGACAAATTGGAAGTTATTCACTACCTACTCATCATGACTGTCTAGCTTTTTCCCAGCTGTTAAGGTCGACTTCCAGCCTTTTTGAAGTGAAAACTTCAAAGTCAAAGTCAAATCATTTATTTCAAATAGGCACATTAAAGGCACTTTTGAACGTCAAAACTTACAGTAAAATTGAATTGATTCTAGTCGCCCCTTCCAAAAGGTAGTTTTCGTATGGAGAAGAATGGGCAAGAAACTCCACCGTTACTCTTCTATAGGCGCGTTGGGCATTTTTTTGAGGTGGGAAAAAACCATTGAAGTCGCGCCACTGTTACCGTAAGCGACATCACGCGTGTTTTGTTTATATGACGATTCAAATAATACCCGCTTCGGATGTGTTCGGCTGTCCTCAGGATGTACAGTACCCGGCGATAAAGATTGCAATCGACCTTTTTACACAAAACCATTTTATACAAAGAACAAAAATAATTATCAAAAGAAGCAAATCATGATTGTTTTAACAGCTCCTAATAGATACCGGACTGTTTGTATTTCGTGCGACAGAGATAACGCTCTACGAAGCCGAAATTAGCCGATTGTCTCTTTCCAAAGGTCGATGTGCATTTATCGCCGGGTAGATACTGTACTCGGTTTGAATGTATATCTGATATGTCAGTGAGTGATGGCAAAGTATTCTGTTTGTGTTTTGTTTTCATTTCTGTCGGCACTCCCGGAATTCCACTGTTTTTTTGTTTTGTTCGGGGTGGAAAATCCTCATGGATGTCCTCCGCCTTGGGGCGGGCGGAGGGGTCTGTTAGACTCTTACTGACTAAAAACCACCCCCGTGTTCCCTTCCCATACTGAGGATCATGCGATATTGTGCGCCTTCCACGATCTCCGCCTGGGCCGCTAGGCTCGCGGGGGCAGTGAGGTGTAAGATTACTCCCGTGACTTCCAATAGGGGCTCGCGTGGAACCCGGCTACATACAACTGGATACCAGTAATTAGCAGCTGAATACCATGAGTATCATCATCTGCGTAGCATTGTCCCAACTATGTTGGGGTCGGGTTCCAGTCTTACTGCATGTAGCTAATTATCAGATTCTAACATGGAGCACCTGCCTATCTGATCTCCAAAACCCAATTGCTGGGTAATACGATATTGGTTGGTAAGACTGGTTGTCAGACATTCGGGCTTATACTAAAGACATCCGGGACCAACGGCTTAACGTGCTTTCTGAGACACGGAAGAGTCTCGACATGATAAATGGTTAATAGTTATAGGTCGACCGCTTAACTGAGCCGTTGCCTGAGGTAACTGCGCGGTGCGGGAGGGGTGATTGTTGTCACAAGTTGACGAATCACTGAGCTCTCGCATCACGTCACCACACCCCTCCCGCACCGCGCTGCTACCTCAGGCAACGTCTCAGTTAAGCGGTCGGCCTATAATAAACTACAGTGCACATGGCTCGTACAAAGAATGGCTAATGGAGCCAGATGACCGGGTATAAATCCATGACTCCGGGCCGCAACTGAGAAATTCCTGATGAAAAACCCAATAACTCTTTACCCGACCTGAGAGTACCCAGGACCTCATGCTTGGGACTACTAGACCAGCAATACAGTCAAGGAACTTTACTTTTTTTTTCTTACATCGGACTTTGCACTTTTTATTTTAATGTTATTTTTACCTGATGTACGACTATTATCTAACTATCTGGTGTATTGTGTGTCTCTTAGTCTGTGCTAAATAAATGTATTTTCTTTCTTTCTTTCTTTAAAAAAACCAAAAACAAAAAAGCATCTACAGTGCGACCGAAGAGAGAATGCATTTTGACACCTGTCACTTTCATACAAACAAATGCGCGTTTTGCTAATTTGTTCTTTATCACTGACAGGTCTCAGGAACACATTCTCTCGACGACTGTAACATTTCCTTTGACACGTCTAATAAAAAACAAACATAAATAACCCACTTAAATAACAAGGCTATCTTCTAAAGGTGTTATAAAAATAATATCGAGTACAGTCGGTGACAGATTGTGACGCATCGGCTTTGTGGCGGTCAAAGTAAACAGTAATCCCACCAAAAACATTCTGTAAAAAACTAGCCAAGTCTCGATGGAGCTGCTTGTTTATCTCTAAAAACTAATGAAATCTAGACAAAGTCGTGCCAAGTCTAAGGTTCCTTACTGCGATTTCTTTATTATTATAGTTAATGTTGTGTGACTTGGCCGTTGAACATTCTTTATAGTGGGTACAAGTAAATTTTGTTTACACGTAATGTTATATCTGTTATAACTACCTATGCTTTTTAAGCGAGATAATAGCCCATACTGGTATTGGTAATTGGACGCTAGTGTCTCATTTTAGGCTGTTGTTGATTGTGCAACACATGCATTCAGCATTGACAATGCTGACTTCTGCTCTCTTCTTTTTGGAGCGTCAAATCGACCACTTGGCAATTTTCCATTGTCAATGGGTAGCGGTTCTGACGACAGATTGGTGCAATGGTGTCATGGAGCACCTGGTTTTGTACCCTTGTGTACCCTTCAACGGCCAAGTCACACAACATTAACTATAATAATAAAGAAATCGCAGTAAGGAACCTTAGACTTGGCACGACTTTGTCTAGATTTCATTAGTTTTTAGAGATAAACAAGCAGCTCCATCGAGACTTGGCTAGTTTTTTACAGAATGTTTTTGGTGGGATTTCACTTCTTTTTGTAGAAACATGGGCATATTCATTTATTTTATTAGATTTTCTTATTTGACACAGTTTTTTTTTCTTTTTACGAGTAGTTTTTTTATTATTACAAATCTTTCTTTTCTTTTTTTCCGGTTCTGATTCTTGTACAGTAGCAACAGTTTTTCGTATTGCCCATTCGCGTTCATTATTTATTCTTTTAGACGGCTTAGACGGTTTCATTTCTGAAAGATCGGCACGGTATTTACGCCTAAACCGGTTGTATTCGGTGATCGCTGAAGCTTGAGCTTTTATACTCTTGAAGTCAACATTTATGAGGTGCACCCCATGAAGATTGATTACTCGTGAAAGCGCCACGTAGGCTTGGCCACAAGAGAATATGGAGGTGCCAATGTCCATGAGGGCATTTTTGAGACTTAGACCTTGGCTCTTGTGAATTGTTAGGGCATACGCCACACAGATTGGGAACTGTTCTCTGTACACGTATGCCCGGGGTATGATCTCAAATTTTGACTTAATAGGCAATAATTCGTGAATCAAATTATTAGCGAATTTTACTACCAACTGTTTAGGCTTTGTTTGGTCTTCCGGGTCCCACCTCACTTTTTTTACAACGCCTATCGACTCATTCACTAAACCTAAACTAAAAAAATGTTTTAACCTAAACTAAACCTAACCTAAACCCGTCTTTGGGCATACCAACTACTTGGTAGCCACTAAGTTCATCGTCGTCTTTTAATATTATCGACATTATCTTGCGAAATCAAACACAAATAAACTCAACGACTTTTAGGATATGGACAACAAATCAGAAATACCGATAATATTTAGAATAAAACAACTAATGAAAAAAACTGAAATTTTCAGAATTTATACTGTCTCACTTGACAAATGACACAGAATTACATGCAACATAATTGTACAAAGAAGGAATAATCTTATTTAACTCACCGATAGATGAACTTTTTTGCATCGATTAATAATTAGACGAACTATTTTGCTTTTCCTTTAATTTTATTTATATGCGTATTAAAAGTAGAAGGGGAGGCATTCGCCCAGCAGTGGGACGCTGTAAGCTAGATTAAATTAGAAGATGTGTCCCACTACGCTGGATTTTTGCAATGACAGTCGTTTTTTTTATGTACCAATAGTAGAAGGGGGCATAATCATTCTCTAATACAGCTGAGACCAGCTGAGGGTTCTTCATCAGATACTTCAGACCTTCGATTTTTGACATCAAATGAAGCGGCCCACCAAGTTGAATATTTTTTGTAAAGGCGGTATGTCGATCTCTAATAGTTGGGTTTGGGCTCTTGTGTTTTCTAATCAGGGTCACGAGGTACTCCAGATCTTCGATTATCCTAGTTTTTATAGTTTTCCCTTTATGTGGCCATTAAACCCTAATTTTGTACCAAATTTCAGCTCTCTGAGTTTATGGGAAGTACTAGTTCTATTTTGATGATCATCAGTGAGTGAGTGTCATAAATGCGAAACTTTGCTTTCGCTTAACTTCGGAACTAAATGACCTACAGAGTTGAAATTTTGGATTTTAAGTATGTGATTATAGCTTATTGGATGACAAAAATTTCTGCGTTCTGGTCTTATCCAGAGGTTCTCAAATATGGGCCTGAAAATGCGGCGAAATGGTTCCAGTAAAGGATGGTACGGCAGTGTTTGCTTCGCGCTCGACTTGGCGGGGGCACTGCCGTGCCCCCCGATTATTGGTGTTGACTGTACATTGGAAAATACTTCAAATAATGAAGTCGTTTTTTTCTCGTGTGTTTTTCGTCCCGGCTTTGTAAATGATATTCAATTTTTCTCTTGTGTATTGTGACATTTTTAGTTTCCGTAAGATTCAAATAAAATAAGTAAGTTACCAAAATCTGACTAAGGGTTGATTTTGAACAGACTACGGAGGCTATATGATTCCAACAGCAGATAATTTTATCCGAGGAATAATTTAAAAGCTAACAGTCTTAAAATAATAATATGTACATGTATATAAAAAGGAGGCGAAATAATCAAAGGGCATCAAAAAATTCGTCCGCATCGCTGTCAACAGGAAACGTGCCCAAAAGACTGGCAGCATTGCCACGTTGTATGGCAATGCTGATTAAAGTGTTACCGCTGGCTCGGAACATAAAGGGCTAAGGAAGCAAAACGGGTGGGTTTTAGTCAGTAAGAGTGTGACACTCCCTTCCGCTCCACCCAGAGCGGGAGGGGTCATTTGATGATTTCCAATCCTCAAAAAAAAAAACCTACATAAGTGATCACAGCAACGCATACGCAAGGAATTCCCTCGATGAAGTTAGAAAGACCTCTACTAGACCAGTACACTGATTACGTGAACTGCATCCACTACTATGTGAACAGAATCCAGCCTTGTAATAATATGTAAGCTGTCACGCCCTTTATACCTGGAGGCTTTTATTTAGTTAGTAAGTTTTTATTTACATTTTTAATTTTGATTAATTTTTTGTTTTCTTGAGTACGTATAGTTTTTTTTTTGGTTATATTGGCGTGGCTAGCTGACATAACTATATGGCAAATAATTTCATTTAATGTTCTTTTTGCATACCTAGTATTGTATAATTATGTTATGGACCAAGTAATAAATACGGGCATTTTTCATAATGCCCGCGCATTATGAATAATGACAAGCTACTTCGGGCGAAATAAATAATTATAATTTGAGCTGATGTAATCGTAACTAAAGGTATTTGTATTCTCATTCGCTCGCTCTTGCATCCATGTCAACGGAGCCCCGCTTCGCGGGGCTCCTATTTCTGTGTAAAGGGTTTAAAGTAACCTAACCAAACCTAACCTCGGGGTGACCTTCGCTCGCTCTTGCATCCGTCGCCTATCGCCAGCAGAGTGTCTATGAATGGAAAGATGTTGTTTGATTTTAAATATTGATTCTACGTTTGAAATAAAAATTACAGTAATTAAACCTGGTTTTAATTGATCTGCCCTATAGGTGACTAGCATTATAAAAAATGCCTGGTCGATTTGATAATTTCAATAATTATTATCACACTGCCCTCTCATATTGGGCATTTTTCATTCTGCCCGGGCATTTTTTATAATGTCCTAATAATCACTTGGTCCATGACATATACAATCAAGTATTTTCTAACTGAACAGACAGCTGTGCTGCTGGGGAGTTTGTTGCGCCACTTCTTCTCCCCAGCGAGCGGTACCTACGCTTTGGAATGGGCAACTAGCTTCACCTAGAAAGGTGAACTTTTGAATTGTCAAGGGGTCTGTCAGTCAGAAGACTGACAGACCCCTTGACAATTCAAAAGTGCCTGTAATTAGTTTAATTGAAATAAATGCTTTGTGTTTGACACTTACACACTATCAACCGGAATCTGAGTCATTTTCAAGCAAATTGCCAATCCATTGCTTCATAAGTTCGCAAAATTTGTCTGCTCGACACGTAAATTACGCAATGAATGATGTTGAACTGTCAAAATGTAATTGATTCCGATTGATAATGTGTTACGCAATTGCCCCGCTATTTATTTTTGAAGGATATTGCTTATCCATTGCGTCATATTTTCGAAAAATTTGTCTTCTAAACAACCTAAATAACGCAATGAATCAACATTAATTGCGTTATTTACGTTATTGAGGAGACAAAAGACAGCAATGGGTTTCATTTTAACGTTTCAACAACTTGAAATGTTAAAATGAAACCCATTGCTTAGTGTGTTACGCAATTACCCCACATATACTAATACTGTTTCTTTCGCCCACTTTTTACAGTCAAACCTTTCAGGAACGATCTGAGCAGTCACAACCTACCCAAACGTTTAGAAATTTGAATGAAAAGGCGTATTACCATTTATATTTAACCAAGATAGAGTCGGGTCACTTCTTTCAAATGAAACAGTTAATCTGAGTCTATAATCTTTACGCAAGTTTTTTTTTTAATTTCCTTGCTAATGGTTCAAATGTGTTCATTTTTAGCCATCACATAGCCAAAGGCGTGGGTGTATCTATTAATTAAATAATAATACAGCTGAAGAGTTTGTTTGTTTGTATGAACGCGCTAATCTCAGTCCAGAGATTATACCAGTCGGATTTGAAAATTAGTAGCCCAATTCTCGAGGAAGCATTTGATAGCCGAATTCTCGAGGAAGGTTATATGCTATTTAACATCACGTTCCAACCTTAGGAGCCGAGTAAAAATATTGGTATCGTAATAGCTTTTCTTTTTTGAGGATGGGAAATCATCAAATGATCCTCCAGCTCTGGGTGGATCGGAAGGGAGTGTCAGACTTTACTGACTAAAACCCACCCGTGTTCCTTCCTTAGCCCTTCATGTTCCGGGCGTGTGGTAACACTTTCGGACAATACCGCTGACCAGAGTAATACCCTGTAACTGGGTTGTGGAGGTCAGATAGGCAGTCGCTCCATGTAAAATACTGGTATTCAGCTGCATCCGGTTAGATTGGAAGTTGACCCCAGCATAGTTGGAAAAAGGCTAGGTAGATGATTGAATATTGAACAAAAGAAAAGAGATAAAGTTATTTTAATTAATAAAATTAACTGTAATAACTAGTCAGTTTACTAGTAGAAGTTTTGAAATCTCTCTATAACAATCTTACCCACTATGAAACTTCTTGAGAATTCAAAAGACGTTTTAATTGAATGAAAAACGGATTGAGTTCGTGTATAACTCTTATTAGTATTTCTAAGAATGTATCCTTAAGGCGAAAGCGCCAGGGTAGCCCGCGAAATTCAATTCTTTTTTACGTTTTTTGCAATTTGCTGGTCAGTATTAAGTTATGCGTTGATTAATATATGATTCGCGGCCGTAACCAATATGTGTTTACAGAATTATAATTATTAAAGTCATCAACACAACTCTCTAAGACCAAGTAACCCCAAAGACTGACTATTTCATGAAATCTTGACATTTTGGGATTATACTAACCTAACAAGTTGTATTACTGATTCTAATGATTATGATTCTGTGAATACATATTTCTTACGGCCGCGAAACATATTTTGATCGACGTACAACTTAATACTGACCAGCAAATTGCAAAAACTTAAGAAAATTTGAATTTCGCGGGCTACCTTAGCGTTTCCCCCTTAATACATGTCTTTATATTATCAACTAGCTTCTGCCTGCGACTTCGTCCGCGTGAAATTTCTTCTTCTTTCGATCCACTGGGTCGCATCGCATCGCCTGCCCGCGCTATTACTTCGTTTTACCTTAGCGTTCTTTCCGACTTTTCTACTTTTTGCCTAGCGTGATGTTAAATAGCATATAAGCTATAGCATTCCTCAAGAATTAAGCTATCAAATGCAAAAATATTTTTTTCAATACGACTGGTAGTTCCAGAGATTAGCGCATTCAAACAAATAAACAAACTCCTCAGCCATATTATTAGAATAGATAAATCAGATTAAAATATTTTCTAAGAGCAATTCTTTAATTACCTCTATCTACTGTTCAATGTTAGGTACGTTCAACCCCTCCAAATTGCTTCAAATTAGGGTAGAAAGACAAAAAGAAAAATGCGTTTAATGGCATTGGACCAAAAAACACCTTACACTATAAAACGGAAAGAACTCGAGTGCTTATATGCCAAAAAACTGCATTCACATTAAATTATTAAACCGTTCTAGAACAACCCTTAATTTCAAAACCTTTAAAAACTTTTTTCACAAAAAAGAAACGAAAGGAAATGCATCTGAGATAAAGACTTCTACGTTATAAAAAAAAATATTATGTTTTACTTACTTCTAAATTCAAACTGACACATAATATTTTTCTTTTTTTTAAGGCGACGTCAGAAGGTCTATTGTCATAATTAAAAACGTTCAAAATCTATTCGTAGTCCCATCTCAGCGACAATCGATTTCAAAAATTTGTCAAAAATGTAGGGAAATTAGAGGTATTATTAACAGACTGAGATCAGACTGAGAACATTCTTAAACTTACGAGAATTGCCTTTCTGATGCATAAGCTTAGCACAGAACTATTAGTACATAAGGAATGACAAAAAAATAATCCCTTTCATTTAAAAGTCATTTTAAAATACAAAAAAACTTTTTGATCAAATGAAGGAACTGCATTTAATAATAATAAAACTATTTCTACAAAAATAATAATGATATTACTATGACAGCCAATGGTTTAATAGCCAAGAGCCTCGACCAACACCTAAGGAGGCTCTCGTTGGGCAGCTGGATCCAGGGCTTGATCCAGAAAGCGGTACTTCTGGACACGGCCCGCATTGTTAGGAGGTTCCTCTTTCTGGAGCCCTGACCGCCGGCCGGTACCTTGGACCCTGTTCCCGATACCGGTGGGCTACTATTTTTATATTTTTAAATGTTTTTATATTTCTTTTTATAAATCTTTTTTTTTTAATTATATTTTTAAATATTAATATTAATATTTAAAAATATAATTTATATGTATTTAGGTTAATAAAGGACTTAATATTACTATCTTCTACTTACGTGAAAATCAAACTGACACTTCGTTTTTCTTTTTTTTTTAAAGGCTACAACTTATACACAGGGTGCGGAGATACTGTCCGGTGGCAGCCTACTGTATCGTTTATATAGGGGGTGTAGCGCGGCGAAGCAACGCGGTGAGGGCTGTTTGATGAGCGGAGCGGAGAGACGAGCGATTTTAGTTAAAGTTTTTGATAGGTTTTCTGATGTTGCCGAGTAGTTATGGCTTTTATATGTAATATATTAAATAATTTCGTATTTAATTGTATAGTAAGTTAGTTAGTCATTTTATTTAGTAAATAGTTAGTTACATTCTCTCTAAATAAAAAAAATCATGCATTAAAATAAACTTTTTTCTTGTGTATTTTGTTGTTTTACCACACAGACAAACACGAAAAGTGACGTTAATGTATAATATGTATAAATAGGAATCACGCGAAAAGCGCCTCTGCTTAACCCTCCACACAATATAAGCGTGATGTTATTTTAATTAGGTGTAAAATGGTACTATGCTAATCCCATAGTCGTCCTTACCATCGTCCTAACCTAACCAAAAAGCCTCCACAACGTCCCCGCTAAAGCACACTTTGACGGCAAAAACCTCAGTGGAACTACTACTGTACATTTCACAATTTTATTCATAATTATTGCATAATAGTTTTGCTATTGTTAATATGTGATTAACTAATTAAGAAGGGATACATCATCAATCGCTCAAATACTCCATTGTGTAGCGATTAGCGTAGCCAAAAATGAGGCGTAGCAAAAAGCGTAGCATTTCGTAGCGATCGATTTCAAACAAAAATTACACGTTTTTTCCAGTTGCGTTAAAGTCCCATGTAATAATGGGAAAAAAAATCAAATCAAATTATTTATAGGTAATACGGGCTGGTGTCCGCAACTCCACGTCAATGCGCGTATTTTTCATAAATATTTATTTATTTGTAATTAATATAATAATAATAATTAGGCAATAAAATAAACCTAAAAATTTAAATAAAAAAAATAATTATTAAAATAATTATTATTATTAATTACAATAATTAATAATAATTATTATTATTATTATAATTATAATTAATGTATTAATTATTGTAATTATTTATTTGCTAGAATGCAGGTAAGTATACAAATAAGGTTGTGAAGAATTAAAGTTGGGCCATAGCCAAAGAGAAACCACAAAATCACACCTTCTTCTCATGGGGATAAGCAGAAACTACAGAACACCACCTGCTACGATCCCTATAATAATATTGGGTCCCCACCTATGAAATTGGCGTTTTTTTTCTCACAAATAAAGAACCTTGTCACTTCTATTATTTAAAATATTCATCAATTGCTTGATATTCTATCGGATTATGAGCATCATAGACCAATAGTAAAAAAACCTTAGTACACATAGTTTTCTAAACATAAAAATACCTTAAAAAATGACTCCTTTTTAGGGTTCCGTAGTCAACTAGGAACCCTTATAGTTTCGCCATGTCTGTCTGTCCGTCTGTCCGTCCTCGCTTAATCTCTGTGACCGTTAGCACTAGAAAGCTGATATTTGGTACCAATATGTATATCAATCACGCCGACAAAGTGGTAAAATAAAAATTGGAAAAAAATGTTTTATTAGGGTAGCCCCCCTATATGTAAAGTGGGAAGTGATTTTTTTTTTAATTTCAACCCTAACGTGTGATATATTGTTGGAAAGGTATTTAAAAATGAATAGGGGTTTACTAAAATCATTTTTTGATAATGTCAATAATTTCGGAAATAATCGCTCCAAAAGTAAAAAGCAGTCCCCCCCCTCTAACTTTTGAACCATAAGTTTAGAAAATATGAAAAAAATCTGAAAAGTAGAACTTTATAAGGACTTTCTAGGAAAATTATTTTGAACTTGATGGAAACAACAGTTTTTGTACAAAAAAGACAAAAAGTTGTACAAAATAATTTCTGGACTGTTTGTAGTATAATCGTATATGCAAGCATTTTTTTAACTTCGTTTACATATTTTATTATCCTGACGTATCTTTTTTCAAACAAAAACAAAAAAAGAATTATTAAAATCGAATCCCAATATTTTAAGATCTATGATCGACTACGATTATTACGCGAACATAATGGATACCCACTCTTAAACTCACAAGTGGGAACACTTATTGTGACGGACGGGAAACTACGGAACCCTACACTGAGCGTGGCCCGACACGCTCTTGGCCGGTTTTTGTTAGTAGAAATGACCACTATGTATTTGTTTTAACTTAGCCAAAATTTATTTTTGTCGCTTAATCTAAGTGGCATACGTTATCTTAGTTTTTAAACATTAGTGCATAAAAGTTATAAAACATTAGTGTTCATGGTTGTTAAATAAATTAAGAAAATGTTAGTATGAAAAATGCAACTTCTTTAAAATTCTCCATACAAAACGCTGATTTCATAGGTGGGGACCTAATATATTCCTTTTACTTCCTTTACGTTCACGACTGATAAAGAAGTACGAAAGAAAAACATGTTGCTACCTCGAAAATCTAAAATCCTCGAAGCGAGCGAAAGTGATGCAATTACTTTTGAAACGCAAAAGAAGAGTGATGGCGATAATGTGCGTGCGCTCGGAATAAAACGACGTATGTGCCAAAACGATTTACTCATTTTTTAACAAAAATGACTTAAATTAAAACTACTTTTAGTAAACTTTGACATGAAAATTCTCTATGTTTTAAATTAAATTCTATTGAATAACTCTTAAGCGTTACGCCGTGATGTCGAAAAAAGTAAAAAAAATAGAATATAACTTTGCAATTGTTTTGTGTCGAGAAAAATTCATTGAATCGTGTATTCCTTTTACATTATACTAGACCAAAGAGTCAAAAAATATTTACTAAAATGTTAAATCCATAATCCACATACATAACGAATTACGCGAAATAAAAAAAAAACATTTTTTTTTTCAATATATCACCTTAACCCTTCCGAGGAACGTGGATCCACGCGAGACACAATGACTTTTTAACTGTTTCTGTAATTATACAGCGTTCTAGAGAATCATAATATTTATTTATTTCTTTTTACAGGAGCAAGTTCTGCTTACCGAGCAGACAGCTGTGCTGCTGGAGAATTTGTTGCACCACTTCTTCTTCCCAGCGAAAGTACTAGGAAGTGGTGAAGGGCGGGTGTGCCGGAGGACTGTTTTAGAATCAGCACTTTTTGAGCGTCATAATGAGGGTTTTCTGAAATGACGTTCGCTAGGTGGCAGCACTGACACGTCAGGCCCAGGCATCTGTCAAAGAGCCTATATTTTCTTTAGTCATGACTGAATGATGAACGAATGAATGAATCGAATGATTAACGTCATCATATATTTTATATTGGAAGACCTCTTGTCAAAGTGGTGCCAACTGGTGGTGTAAATTTTCACGAAAACCTCCATTAGACGGTCTAAAAGTGCTGATTTTTTACTGAGTACATTGAGTGCTTCACTTACTGTACCACTAGTTTCTGGTTTGATTCCTGAATAAAAAACGTAGTTTCTAGGCCTAAAACTAAGCTGTTACTTGTTGGTTTTTTACTACTAATTGCCAAGATGTAAAGTCTAATTTAAGTTAAAACATTGTGCTTGGAATGATTTGCGTGCCGGTTGCGAAGTTGGTAGATAATTAGCGAGTTTTTTACGGTTTCAGCTGGAAGTCGTTTTGCAGTGTAGTACCTATGTTCCAATGAAGTCAATATTGACAGGGTCACCTCGCCTTTTTTGCACTACTCATAATGCGAAGCATTCGAGAGTGCTTTACGTTCGAAAACATTTTTTTGCCTCCTTTATGCAACTATTTCTGTTGTTATACTCCTGCTAGTACACAGAACCTACTTAATTTATATACCATTGTATTGTATAGATAATTTAATGGAGATTAATTCTACTTTTTTTTCAAAATCGATTTAATGCAGTAGAACCGAAAAAACATCAAAATATTTCTAATTTTTTTCCCATCAATCAATTGTGAAATCTGAAAACATTGTAGCTTGCGAAAAAATCAATTAATGGAGTCAATAATTTTTTTTTTTTACTCTTAGAGGTTTTTGAAAATCGCTTTTTTATTCAAAGTAGTTTAATTATAATTAATAAAAAACTGACTAATATAATATCTATATCTGAGATTTTTTATACCATCTGTGACTGTTCCTAAATTACCCTAGGCTGATAAAATTTTCGTTTTCCCTAATTCTGTTACTTATTAGTGTTTTTGGGGGAACCGACCTAAACCCCCTTGTTCCCCAGCTTCCTAAGTCAGGACAAGGCAAAACACTTCTTGGGAATTCATTACAATCGGTGGGAGAGTGTCCAGTCTGGCGACGAGCTCTACAGAGTCGTACGGGGCGGGGTGCGGCTCTTCCCCATTAGGGGGAACCGACCTAAACACTGATAAGTAACAGAATTAGGAAAAACGAAAATTTTATCAGCCTAGGGTAATTTAGGAACAGTCACAGATCAAACGAGCATTATGAGACACAAACACACACATTGCGCACTTTTGGATTTTCCAAATTTTTAGAACTCATTAATTGTCTACTTAATAAAATTACTGACAAACAACGCACGGCCTAAACCGCTGGTCTATAAGCATGCAATTTTGCACAAGAGTTCCTTATACAGGATGTCCCAGAAGTCGACGTCAAGCTGGAATCGGGTAATATGCCAAGTCATAATAGTTATCAGAAAAATATAAAAAAAAGTTAATATCTGTAGCAACAGGAGTTAAAAAACTGTCACTGGGTGCAGAATTTCTTGATTTTCTTTAAATGCCAATCATTTTTAAATACATAACTTAGATTTTTTTAAATATTTTTCTGATTTCTATTATGAGTTGGCCTAATACCCGATTCCGTCGTCGAAAAAAGACAAAGTGAAAAAACAACTTTAATTTCGGAAGTCGATAGCAAACAACGAAAAGGCGAACTCAACGACACCGACTTTCGAAATTAAAGTAATAACTTTAATTTCGAAAGTCGGTGTCGTTGAGTTGACCAACTTCCAATGGAGACACTGCAAAGTGAACAATAGTTCACTTTGCAGTGTCTCCATTGGAAGTTGGTTGATTTATTTTGTACAAAAATTTTTGTTATTTTTGTATTTTGTGTTTCACGAACTGTGTTCAAATAAACTTTATTCTTTCTTTCTTTGTAGGTAAGTATTGTATGTTTGTGGCCCAGTGGTAATGATTTGTATTTCCAGATCATAATATGTTGTTGTTGTTATGTTGTTGTTGTTTGTATGTTGTTGTTGTTGTATGTTTGTTGTATGTTGTTGTTGGGTTTCCATACACAACTTTCAATAAATCCTCACATAAGTAACAAATACTATGTATGTAGGAGTTAGGCTTGACCAGAGAAACACTTTTTCAGGATTTCTTCGTTTATTTTGGCTCGTTAAACACAAAAATCTTAATATTCTTAATCTTCGTAACGTCTTGTTCGTCTTTTTCATCATTTTCATTCTCTGCTCTCATTCACACTCTCCCACCACTCGTTCACTCATCTTACGTTCCATTCCACCAATGAATTTAATGTTCCATTTCACCGTTAACTTTAATTAATTTAATTTCTAAGAAAATAGGGCCCACAGTTCGGCCATGCTGCCCTATAGTCTGACCTCAGACTATGCTACGTTAAGGTGGATAGTGGTAGACCGTGAAATTCAAATTTTCTTACGTTTTTTGCAACAATCTGACACTGACCTGCAAATTGCAAAAAACGTAAGAAAATTTGAATTTCGCGGTCTCAACTACCCATTCACCTTAAACTAAACTATGTATTTTGTTTCTGCTTATATCATTTAACTACTGAGAACTCTCTTACACAACAATTACTGTTTAGATTCTAAGTTTACAACAAAACATTATGGTATTATTGGTAACAATTATACAAAATAATACAAACATACAATACACAAGCAGCCTATAATATTCCCACTGCTGGGACACAAGCCTCCTCTCTTCAAGATGGAGTGGGCTGTAGTCTACCACGCGGGTCCAGTGCGGGTTGGTAGATGTCACATGTCTTCGAATTTTTGGTTCTAGGACATGCCGGTTCATCACGATATTTTCGTTCACCGTTTTGAGAGTAGCGGTGATGAAATTATTTGCACAAAATAAAGCGCCTGCCTGGATTCGAACCCACGACCGTCTCGTAAGTCGGGGCCGTTACCTCTGAGCCACGACTGCTCATTTCCATGACAGCTGTCACCACCGCTGCTATATGGTGCCGTTCAAGGAAATCGTAGTTTTAATTTAGCCTTTTCCCAACTATGTTAAGGTCAGCTTCCAGTCTAACCGGATGCAGCTGAATACCAGTATTTTACATGGAGCGACTGCCTATCTGACCTCCACAACCCAGTTAGTGGGCAATACGATACCCCTTGGTAAGACTGGTTGTCAGACTTTCGGGCTTCTGACGACTGTCAAAGATCCACGAATGCCAGCCGGGACCAAGAGCTTAACGTGCACTCCAAGGCACGGAGGGGTCTCGGTATGTAAAGATGGTCACCCATCCACAGAGCAACTGCAGCAAGCGTAGCTTAACCTGATCTATCGATCTGTGCGGCCGTTATAATTTAGCCACAGACCCCTCGAATCAACCAGATCGTAGTTTTAAGCGTTTTATAAATCGCTGCCGCTTATCACTAAGTTGCGACCTCTAATAGGATGTGAGAACTAGAACAAAAATTCATTCGCGCATACTTTTAATAGATTTTCCGGAGTAACTTCAAATTGTCGATCGTTATCTCACGACGATCTAATGATCCTTAGTCAAATGTTGATACTTTAACATATTATTGAAGGACACCGAACGAGACACAATAGAAGTTTCTCGTCGACCTACAAAGTATTAAAGTGTATCTAACTGTAAAGTGTAAATGCATTCATCATCTGCCTAGCCTTTTCCCAAATATGTTGGGGTTAGCTTCCAGTCTAACCGGATGCAGCTGAATACCAGTATTTAACATGAAGCGGCTGCCTGTCTGACCTCCACAACCCAGGTACTGGGTAATATGATACCCATTCGCGGACGCGGTGAGGCCGCAGTGGAGGAGTAGTGTTGGTATGACGTTGGCCGCTCTCCCTATCGTATGCGGCCGAAAATTGGCAGGCGGCGGGGCCAATGACGTGACCCATCGCAGGGGGACCAAGGGTGCCCAGACATGGGGTCGTCTGGCGCCCATGTGCTGGTTTGGTCCCTGGAGTGGTCACGGCGTGCTGTGTTCTGCTGCGCCGGTGATGGGGAGTACTCCCCAGAGGAGGGTCCGGTGACGGACAGCCGTGGCGGGTTCACGGATGAGTGCTAACGCGTACCCGTGTTCCCGCCGTAAGCGGCAGAGGAGGACGCCGTGGAGTTTTAGTGGGTTAGAGTCCCACATAACTGCACTATCTCCCCGTGGTTATGCAAATTGCATGAACATTGCTCCACGTCAAAAAAAAAAGGTACATCTAGATATGCCTTATAACCCTTCGCAAAATACAGGCGTGGTGATGTCATTTTCATAAAAAATGATTTCGTTAAACAGATTTGTGAATTTTTTATACGCACTTTGTGGGACTTTGGCTCCCACTAAACGCACGACGACATCGGCACCTAATACGAAGATGGTCGGACAGCTGGTCGATTCTGTAAAAATCTCACCGTGAAAACTTAGGTGTGGTGAGCTTGTTTTTGCTAGGAATTGACACTATTTACAGCTCACTCCACGCTCACTTCACCTAAGTTTTTACGGTGAGATGGTTACAGAATCGCACTGCAGGCTAATTAAAAGAGATTGCTACGTAGAAGAGCAGGCTCTGGCTAGTTATAAGAGCAGTGGTGGCCCAGTGGTAACGGCCGTGACTTACGAGTTATAGGTCGTAGGTTCGAACCCAGACAGGCGCTTTACAGTACCTGGCGATAAATATTGCACATCGACATTTGGAAAGAGACAATCGGTTTATTTCAGCTTCGTAGAGCGTTATCTCTGTCGCACGAAATGCAAACAGTCCGGTATCTATTAGGAGCTGTTAAAACAATTATGATTTGCTTCTTTTGATAATTATTTTTATTCTTTGTATAAAATACAAAAAAAGGTAAAGGTCGATGTGCAATATTTATCGCCGGGTACTGTACTTTGTGTAAATTATTCCATCACCGCTACTCTCAAAACGGTGAAGGAAAACATCGTGAGGAAACCCGCATGTCCTAGAACCAAAAATTCGAAGACATGTGACATCTACCAACCCGCACTGGGCCCGCGTGGTGGATTACGGCCCACTCACTGAGAGGAGGCTTGTGTCCCAGACAGACAACACATCAAGCTATGCATAACCAGTATAAGCTGACTTCTGATTGTACGAAAAATCTGTATAATGCGGGGTCAGCTGAAACTGGAAATATATAGCTTGTTGTGTAGCCGAGTATGCCTAGTTCATATAATTTAATTTATATGTTCATGTAATTTTTTTACAAACTTAAAATATATCGACACATATAGGGGCCTCAAGTTTAGCATTTGGACTATGTGTTTGGCGTTCTTTATTGGCGTTTGGTATTAAATATTTTATGTTTCTCTCGATAATTTTAGAGCCCTTTTGTTGTCTGCCCCGTTTTAAATGTTATTGACCTAAAATAACAAACTTAAATATGTGAAACCCATTTTAATCATCAGTGTTTGTAAATCATCGATACCGTCTCACAGATCACTTGCTGCTATACGACTAACAAAGGTGATGCGACTCCATGATCGGACTTTCTTTTACGTTCGCTCTAAATGTAGGTAGATTTACAACGACTCTCACTCAGTACACGAAGTTCATTTGCATTTTAGCTAAATTATAGATCTGTCAAGGTAAAAATTTAATTCTATCAATGTTGTACCTTGTTACAATCTTAAAAAAATTGTTTAATTATGTAACACATAATTAACCTATTTTTTTAAAGTGCGTTTATGTCTAATCATCGTTACGTAATATGATACCTCTGATTCCTGGGGAAGGACCCCAGGAATCAGAGGTACCTTTAGCTTTTATAGGGAGGGGGGGCGGGGCAGGATGTGATTAGTTATAATATTTATGACACGGATCGACAACAGGTCTTAGGTTCTTTTTTACAAGAAGTTTTTTTCCATTACATTTTTTATGTATATATAAATGTTTTTTTTTTATAAAGGCGTCATAGTCTGCACAAAACACCCAATCAGAAGGTTTAGTGCTTTTGAATAAGATCTGAATGTCATTTTATCTGTTTTGTTTATGTTAAAATAAAGAAATTTCAAATCAATCAATCATGTAATTTGTTATCATTTATTTATGCTTTTGTGTGCTATGCTATGTCTTTTGTGTCATCATCAACATAGAAGAAAAACGTCCACTGCTGGACATAGGCCTCCCCCAAGCACCTCCACTTCGACCGGTTCTGTGTTTCTCGCATCCAACTGGTTTCTGGTCGTCGGTCCATCTTGTGGGAGGCATTGCAACGCTAGTCCGCGGTCGCCACTCCAGAACCTTTCGGCCCCATCGGCCATCTGTTCTGCGAACAATGTGCCCTGCCCACTGCCACTTAAGTTTGGCAATACTTCGGGCTATGTCGATTACCTTGGTTCTCCTGCGGATCTCTTCATTTCTAAAATCGATCACGTGATTATCTTTTGTGTGCACTAAATGGTTTATCTATCTATCTATATCAGCTGATTTCAGTAAAGCTGTTTGAGAATAAAGTCTCCACACATAAATTCACTCTGGGATGCGTTTATAGACGTAATTCTCTCTTGCACTAAGACTTACCCGGAACTACTATCTGCTGGCAATACAAATATTTATTCTTCCTTAAGGGAATCGAGAGCAGGGGAAACTGTTTGGGAAGTGATAATTTGTCAATATCTTTTTGATAAATCAAGGGAGACCCCGGTTACTTGGTAGCATTTTTTATATTAAATTAAAATAGTGTCATAAAAAGTCAATAGGTATGTTGTGTTGTGCTAACGAATCGCTGCAAAACCGACTATACGCAGTCTTTTCTGCCCTAACCTTGAAGCCCGTGGAGGCGCGGAGGGGTGGGGTGGCCCGCTAGCTGAGGAGCAGGTGATTTGAAGGCCTGTCGCCGCGGCTGAGGCAAGCCGAAGCGGCGGTGGTGAGCGTTAAAACCATCTGCGACAATAGGCTCGCGTGGGGCCGCTCAAACTCCACAACACCGGAGCCGTGACAGAAACAGTGCTTGTTGCATGTTGCATGCTTCTTTGCACGCTGCATGCTGCATGCCTGCTTGCCTGCTCCATGCTTGAAGCAAGCATCCTTTGTTTGCATGTTTCTTACTGGGACCACTTAAAACCAATTTATTCATAATAAATTATAAATGAAATAGTGTGCACAAACTTTCTAGGCGTTTGGTGAAATAAAAATATAGTAATTAAAACAGTGGTATAATGAATGTTCGGAACCGTAATACTTCGAACAAATGTTATTTCGGCAAAGTGGAACTTCGGTAAAAAGCTTTTCGACAAAATGAAACGTCGGCGCAACGAAAAAAATCGAATTGATAATAGGTCAACTAATACAGTGGCACACGTGACTTCGATGAAGTAAAAAAAAAAACGAAACAAAAATAGTTGAAAATTTGGTGAAATGAAATTTGGTCAAATGATTTTCGAACTTATGATAGGTAACCGAGGATGTTCTAGAACCAAACATTCGAAGACATGTGACATCTACCAACCCGCACTGGGCCTGCGTGGTAGATTACGGCCCACTCCCTCTCACAGAGAGGAGGCCCTGTGTCCCAGCAGTGGGATGATATCGAACATATGGCCCCATCGCCAAGAAGACCCCTCCATGCCTAGAAAGAAGCTTTTCCTTTTATACCTAGTACTAGCTTCTGCACGCAACTTCATCTACGTGAAATTTATGGTCCCCCGACCCACCCCATCGCATTGCCAGCCCACAAGCCGTAATTAGCCGATTGTCTCTTTCCAAAGGTCGATGTGCAATATTTATCGCGGGGTACTGTAAATGGTGTCAACTATCACTCCCTTAAAGCTTTGCACTCAGCTTCCAAACACCCTGTATATCTTAGTGTTAGTTTGTTTAGTGTAACTAGCCTGTATCCCACTCCAGGACAGAGATCTCCCTCCCCCTTTTCCACTCAATTCTGTCTTTTGCGAGTGCCGGCCAGTCCTTACGGTAGGATTCAAGCTTGTCCCGCCATCTCCGTCTTGGCCTGCAGCGATGGCGTCGTACGTTTAGTGGGACCCAATCGGTGGTTCTCTTAGTCCAATTGTCATCTGACATGCGGCAGACATGTCCAGCCCAGCCTCACTTAAGGGGCTTACAGTTACAGGACCTAAACACAAATTTAGAAACAATAAAAGTATATTGTGTAAAGCGCTTTGTATTTTTAAAGTTTAGATTTTTATTTTAAGTATTAGCTGTAAGTAGATTTTTCATTTTATTTTTTGTAGGTATGTGTTTGCAAACCGCTATTGTATTGGGGTCATCCTGTAAAGATAGTGTGTGTAAGTTTAATAATAAAAGAAATAATATGATCGACTACAGTAAACAAAATCAGAAAAATATTCTTCAGGATATATGCTAATTAGATAGTGTGTTGAAAATATAATACAACAAATTTGATATGATAGAAAAAAATCATGAAGATTCTTCTAAAAACATTCTTTTTACAATAAAAACTATACTAATATACATAAAATCATTCTGATTTTTGTCATATTATTCTATAAGCAACATACTAAAATACTAGTGTTTTAATTTTTCAGTCCAAACAATAATTTTTTTTGTAATTAAATAATTGCTTCATATCTTGCAATAAATTACCAGTGTTGTGTTATCGCGCTTCTCTTTCTTTTCTATGCAGTCCGACAGTGACCGCGCTTTAGGCCATGTAAGCCCCGAAAGGGTTACCGCTGGCCCGGAACATAAAGGCTTAAGGAAGGAACACGGGTGGGTTTTAGTCAGTAAGAGTCTGACACTCCCTTCCGCTCCACCCAGAGCGGAAGGGGTCATTTGATGATTTCCCATCCTGAAAAAAAAAACAAAAAAGCCCCTTAAGGGGGACTTTACAGGACCTAAACGCAGAAAACGCAAGTTTTAGAAACAATAAAAGTATATGATCGACTACAGTAAACAAAATCAGAAAAATATATGATATTCTTCAGGATATATGCTAGGTAGATGATAGTGTGTTGAAAACATAATACAACTAATTTGATACCATAGAAAAAGTCGTGAAAATACCTCTAAAAACTTTTTTTTTTACAATAAAACAATAAAAATCGTACTAATGTAATACCAATCATTATGATTTTTTGTCAGATTTTTCTACAAGTAACATACTAAAGAACTAGTGTTTTAATTTTTTAGTCCACACATGTAGATTTTTTGTAAATAGATAATTGCTTCAAATTTAGCAACAAATTACTAGCGTTGTGTCATAGTGCTTCTCTTTATTTTCTATGCAGTCCGAAAAAGACCGCGCTTTAGGTCATGTAGTCGCCTTAAGTTTAGCGGCTGTCTGGGTAACGTCCGTTATCTTGGTTTTGGCGCGTAGTATGTTTCTCATTAAATAAGTGAATAAATTGCGACCAGTTTACCTACCACACTAATTTATTGTGTAGAAAATCAGGACATTTGCGACAAAAACGTAATACCTACTATATGACGCACTGTCGGTCCGTATATCAAAATTTTTTATTTGATAAACACATCAAATCTTATCTAAAAGGACATCTTAAATAATATCACAAATTAATATTTTTTTATGAATTATAATATTAAATCGATATAGAGCATCCTGTTGCTGTGAAAATGTTTGTTTAGGGTAAGGTAATGTTTCAAAACATTATGTAATAATTATAAAAAACGAAACTTTAAGAGTAAATGCCGTCGAAGAGACTTATGAAAAAGCCTATGTAAAAAGTCGGGGGTATTCGGGGTTTGGCTCTCGCCTATTTCCACCTCCAATATTGGACCAATTTAAAAGATATTTCATAAACTGATAAGGACATTATACTGTGTCCCTATGTTTTTTTTTTTCATTTTAATAGTTGTCAAATTTGTACACTCTATAGACCTCTGTTGACAGCGGTTTAAATCGGCAATTTTGAGCATTTTTTGAGGGTTCTAGTGCTTATAAAAAATAATGTAACATCAAAAAGGAAAACATAGGGACATACTCGTACAAGTAGTTCATATATTATTCTGTAAAAAATCATTGCTTTAGGGTAATTAACCAGAAAGAAAACAAGCAAAGAGCGTTTCTATGGAGAACAGACCACCCGCAATTTCCATTTAGGGGGCATCCCCGTCTCATCTCAAGAAATATAAAGGAAGCCATCTTTCTTTTTTTACTAACTTCCTTGTTAGTCTAGAGGTCGCTACTGCTACTGCTGAGCCTTTTTTTTTCAGTTTGGGAAATCATTAAATGACCCCTCTCGCTCTGGGTGGAGCGGAAGGGAGTGTCAGACTCTTACTGACTAAAACCCACCAGTATTTCTTCCTTAGCCCTTTATGTTCCGGGTCAGCGGTAACCCTTTCGGACAATCCCGCTGACATACTGCTGAGCCTTAGGTCTTGGCTTGGCCCAGGTCTGGAAAATTGGTATTGGGTTTTCCATCAGGAATTTCTCAGTAGCAGCTCGGAGTCTAGATTTGTGCCCGATTGATGGAAATAGGCTTGCCCCTAAGGGCCTTATGGCTAAGTAATAACATCCGCACGAGTCGATCGATTAGGTTAAGCTACACTTGCCGCGGTTGGTCCATGGATGGGTGACCATCTTCACATACCAAGACCCCTCTGTGGTAAAACGACTGGACTGGGTAATACGATACCCCTTGGTAAGACTGATTGTCAGACTTTCAGGCTTCTGACGACCCGTAACGACTGTCAAAGAACCACGAATGACAGCCGGGACCGACGGCTTTAAGTGCTTTCAGAGGCACGGGGGTATTCAACCGCCAACTTCCATATACTCAATAACACTTTATACGGCCTGGGAATTGAACCCAGGACACGACGCTCAGCAGTCGCGCTTGTAACAACAAGACCAACGGGGCAGTCAACTTCAAACAATCAATCAGTCAATTCATGGTAACTCGCCAAATTTCTTTTTGATGTATATGTCATGGACCAAGTGATTTATAGGGCATTATAAAAAATGCCCGGGCAGTATGAAAAATGCCCAATATGCAGTGGGCAGTGTGATAACAACTATTGAAATAATCAAATCGACCAGGCATTTTTATAATGCTAGTCACCTATGGGGCAGAACAATTAAAACCAGGTTTAATTACTGTAATTTTTATTTCAAACGTAGAATCAATATTTAAAATCAAACAACATCTTTCCATTCATAGACACTCTGCTGGCGATAGGCGACTAAGGATGCAAGAGCGAGCGAAGGGCATCCCGAGATTAGGTTTGGTTAGGTTACTTTAAACCCCTCCGTTGACATAGGATGCAAGAGCGAGCGAATGAGAATACAAATACCTTTAGTTACGATTACATGCAATGTATCTGTGTATTATCAGATTGCCCAAAGTAGCTTGTCATTATTCATAATGCGCGGGCATTATGAATAATGCCCGTATTTATCACTTAGTCCATGACATATATATGATATCTGAAGGGCGATTCTCGTACTTAAAAACCTTCAAAATATGTCGCAGTATCATCTCAACAATGTCTAAAACTTGTCAAAAATGTAGGGAAATTCGAGGTGTTTTTGACAGATTGACACTTGAGATCAGACTGTGGCTGTGACTTAAAATAACGAGGATTGCCCTTCTGGTATTAGGAAGTCATTACATTGATCTTGACTTTAAAAATATTGCATTTGAAACAGGAATCTACGATGCGATTTAGAGGAAATGACAACGCGCTTATCTCAGACATCTATAATAATTATTATATTAACATGATTTTTATACCAAAACGGTGTAAGAGACAAGCGTAGCCGGCGGCTATCATTAGTCTAATTAAGTTATTGATATAATTTATAGATAAGCGTTGTTTATTATTTTTATAGTAATATTTTATTGAAACGTCATTACATACCTACGTAGTATTTTAAGACGAAGTATAATACAGTACCCGGCGATAAATATTGCACATCGACCTTTGGAAAGAGACAATCGGCTAATTTCGGCTTCGTAGAGCGTTAACTCTGTCGCACGAAATACAAACAGTCCGGTATCTATTAGGAGCTGTTAAAACAATTATGATTTGCTTCTTTTGATAATTATTTTTATTCTTTGTTAAAATACACCAATTTTCAAAGGTCGATGTGCAATATTTATCGCCGGGTACAGCAGTGCGATTCTGTAACCATCTCATCATGAAAACTTAGGTGAAGTGAGCGTGGAGTGAGCTGTCAATACTGTCAATTCCGAGCAAAAACAAACTTACTTCACCTAAGTTTTCACGGTGAAATTTTTACAGAATCGATCGGCTGCGCTGTTAAAGAGGTTCAACAGCACACATGTGGGTTGCCATATTGGAGGTGTGTCATTATCATCATCATCATCAGCTTACAGCGATCCACTGCTGGACATAAGCCTCTCCTATTGCACGCCATCCAACTCGATCTTCGGCAACTCTCATCCAGCTGCTACCAGCCATCCTGCGAAGATCGTCGCTCCACCTAGCCTGAGGGCATCCCACCTTACGTTTACCGATTCGCGGATTGCAGGTGTGTGCCTTATCAATATTATCAGTTACGCTGATGACATAGTGAAAAGTATGCTGGAGAACACGGTTTGTTGTATAACACGAACAAGAGCATGGTCTTTCGGGCTAAGAGGAGGTGTCCTGCTTACTTACCGGCAATTAAGCTCAAAGGAGAGTTGGGTGAGTGGTGGGTGAGTTAGGCAAGTCGATAACCTCTGGTTAGTAATGTCAAAATAAATTGCCTTTAAACTCAAACTTAAAGCATTTATTTCAATTAAACTATTTACAGGCACTTTTGAATTGTCAAGGAGTCGGTCAGTCAGAAAAATGAAGCTAGTTGCACATTATGGGCCTACCACACACACAAGCTTCACCACAGTTTTGCCTGCGCAAGCCGGTTTGTACACGGAACACCGATACAGTTTTACCAACCACACGCACGGTGTTCCGTGTACAAACTGGCTTGCGCAGGCGAAACTGTGGTGAAGCTTGTGCGTGTGGTAGGCCCATTACAAGCGTAGTAGCAGCAGGGGCAGCGGGGGGGGGGGGGTGGCAGTGGGGGTGGTATGCTATTTAAATCAACGTAATTTCGGAATAATATGTCGTCAGTAATTAAAGTTGAATTACAGGCGTAATCATGCCGAACTTCGGTCGCGTAACTTCGGCATAGTGTGTTTAGAAACTAAGCCTTATATACGCAGAAGCTCTCTTTTGCTACATTCCAATCTTGCCGAGTTAACCCAAGGATTTTTACATAACAAAGCAATTAATTAACATTCAAAATATTAAAAAAAAAATTAATGAGTCCATCATGACATTCATGACACATATTCTCAGAAATTGAGTGTTTCCGATTGAAATGAAATGGAAAATGATTTCAATTTGATATACCTACACACCCTTTTTTTTTTCAGGATGGGAAATCATCAAATGACCTCCTCCCGCTCTAGGTGGAGCGGAAGTGAGTGTCAGACTCTTACTGACTAAAACCTACCCGTGTTCCTTCCTTAGCCCTTTATGTTCCGGGCCAGCGGTAACCCTTTCGGACAATCGCGCTGACCCGGCAGGCTTCGGCCCTAACGGGCCACTTCAGTTGCTGCTGACATCTCTTTGAGGCGCGCGTGGAACACGTACGCGCCGTCCGGGTATAAACACCCTTACATTTTGATCGTCTTAATCCTTAAAAGGGGTCATTATACTCATCATTATGAACAACTTTTACTATGGGAACCAAACCTGAAATCGCGAAAAAAAATCAGCTGTTCTCTACATTTTGACGAGTTATACGAACATAAAAGTAGGGAACAGCTGATTTTTTTGTTCACGATTTCAGGTTTGGTCCCATAGTAAAAGTTACGAGAAGACGGTTTGCAAAAAAAATATCGCCGCGGGAAAACACCGCCCGCGCTTACCTGGGCTTACGAGGTAGATTTTACCCTGATGTTTTCATACGTTAAGGAAGCAGTAGACCTTACCCAGGAACTGATCCTGTATCCATGAGCAAATATGGTGGGATCATGGTATCTACCACAGATATAGATAGACCTAGATAACGCAGTATCACGATCTGTATGAAAAGCAAGCGTGCCATTTTTTAACTACCTACTATGACGTCACAAGCACTATTTAGTGATGGGAAAATCAAATCGATTCAATGACGCCGCTGCGTGCGGCACCCGTCTCGCCCCACCCCCGGGGCCTAGCGCCAGCGCTCACGCTCACCCAGCCAGTACACAGGACTGAGCGCGAAAGTGGCGGCTTACGATTTTTTAACGTAAGCTGGTGCGATTTTTGGCACGCGAAGTAGTTGTGCTTGCGTTATCTGTGGTATCTACCCTCTGTGTCAGACAGGAAACGCCGACCTCATCTAGTTTTATAAAAATATGATTGAAGTGTAAAAGTGCATGGACAAACCTACTTATTAGAATTATAACGCTTATAACGAAATAAAATAATTTATCATTTACGTGGGTTTTTATTCCCGTGTTATTCACACTACAATATCTTAATCGAGTAGTCACATTGATCTTGCCATAGTAAATATCTACTTTATTTACGGTTTCCTAAAAAAGTGGTGACGGCCATATTACTGCCGTAGTGACGGCTGTCATCAAAATAATGGCAGCGGGGTTTGACTTTACAGTGTCCAAAAACGCTCTCTAAGAAAACACACCAACTTTCTTTCATAAATAAATAACATTTCAGTGACGTCATTCGCCGGTAAATGGCGGACGCTATCTGGCTACCGCTATTCTAAGAAACCGAAGCTTTTTCCAGGAGCGGATCCTGCAACCCTTAGCAGTCAGATGGTGGGATCATGGCATCCACCTTCTGTGGGGCTTCTTTCCCGGGTTGTTCGCACTACATCTTAATCGAGTAGTCACATTGCAATTGTAGTGACGTCATTCGCAGTAAGTTGCAGCCACCGCTCTTCCAGCAACGCACTAGGCACACTAGGTTTACGCACTTCAACGACAGTGATCTAGGTAGCTACATCACTGCTTACCTTTCGTACAAGTGAGTTATGTATTAATAGTGCCATCTATGTTCCACTCAAGTTAATACTAAGTGAATGAGCTAGAGTTACGAATCGGATTAACTTGGCGAGTGTTAATTAACTTGTTTCATAGACGATAGATGGCGTTGTTTGATAGGCGCGTTGAGTGGAGTGAAGTTTTGATGTGTATATAACTAGGGAGGTACGAAGGAAACGAACGAGTGTATGGTACAAAGGCTAGTTTAATACTGTTTGTACATAAGAAGTCAACTGACAATATTAATATTTAGATCATGTGGGTAGATACGCATCATTCCTCCACACTTAGTTTTGAAACCTGTTGACAAAATAACATAACATAAAATAACTTAACATAACATAACAATCTTATACTAATCTACTTATAATATTTAGAATAGTCTACTTCCTTTCTGGGACGCTCAGAACGTGCTCGTGACACAGGTGGGGTAACTGGTTCCTGTATGACGACCAAGGCTTGAGGAGCCCGACCTTCGGATACCTCACTACATGTCGGTCGTGCATGTTCTCTGCTCTCAGTTTCAGTGACAGCACTTTGATTCCTGTCAGCTTCAACACTAGTTTCTGTCGCAGTATCAGTCGGTGCTGCACCATCGTCCTTCACCGGTTCCTCGGTAGCTGCACCGACTACTGTGCTAACTGTATTGGACTCGCTGACATTGTCTGGCATTGGCAATACTGGTGGTCTAATAGGAACTCGTGAAGACATTGGACTGTACACAGGAAGTGAGGCTGCCGGTTCAGGTTCATTAGAATCGACTGATCTGGAAATATTAGAACATTTTCCGTTCTTACAATGTAGTAATTGGTCGACGTGTCTTATGGAAAATCCATTTTGTTCTTCAATAAATATTTTAAACATTCTATTTCCTATGACCTTATTTACTACTCCTAGTTTCCAAGACTCCTTCCTACCACTATACCACCGGACCCATACCTTGTCACCAACTTTAAAATCTCTGATCTTACATTCAGTTGTCCTTAGTTTTGACGTTTCACGCGGTTTCGATTCTATAGGAAGTATTAAATCTAGACGTGATCTCAAATCCCTCCCAAACATTAATTTAGCGGGCGAATATCCGGTAGTACAGTGTATCGTGTTCCTGTACTCAAAAAGATATCCTAATAATTTTTCTTGCAAAACACTTAGAGACAAGCTTTCACTTAAAATAATTTTTAACATTTTTTTACAAGTACGTACTGAATTTTCAGCTTGCCCGTTGCTACATGGATGATAAATTGGAGACGTCATATAATTAATGCCATTATTGGAACAGAAGTTGTTAAAATCCTTAGAATTTATTTTAACGTCATTATCTGATACAAGCGTACTAGGTATACCGAACACGGAAAAAATATGCTTTAATTTCCTAATTAATGATTGGGTAGTAACATCATTATGCATCCAGATACACTCTAACCACTTTGAGTATGCATCAATCACGACCAGGTAAGTTTGTTGTCCTATCGACAAGTAATCGATGTGGATCCGTTCCCATGGTGCCGCTGGGCTCGGCCACGGTGCCGGCGTAGCTCGTGGTGGCGCGTGCCGCACGCTTGTGCATTTATCGCATGCGCCGATCCATCGCTCGATATCTTCGTCAATACCGGGCCACCACATCCTACTGCGAGCATTACATTTCATTTTTACAATGCCTAAATGAGTGCTATGAAGTTCACGCATCATTCTTTCGCGTAATGCCATAGGAATTACCACCTTATGTCCACGCATTAAAATACCATTTTCATATTGTAAGTCTGTTCTACACAAAAAATATGGTCGAATTGATGCACAAACAATCTTTCGGGGCCAACCGACATTGGTATATTTAACGACAGTTTGTATGGTTTTATCATTCTCAGTGGCATTCTTTATATCCGTAAACAACACGGCCGGCGCGATCGAGTCTAGGAAATTTAATGAGCAGTATGCGTCATAGCCCTTATCTGTTTCGCACACAACATCAGGTATAGGCGCACGGGAGAAATAATCGGCGACTAAGTTATTCTCACTCGATATGTACTGAACTGTATAATTATAAGCGGATAATATTATTGCATACCTTTGTAATCGTAATGCTGTAGTTATCGAAATGCCTGTTTTATTATTAAATATTGATACTAACGGCCGGTGATCGGTTTTAAGAATAAATGGCTCGCTCCTACCGTACAGGTACTGATGGAAGTGTTTTACCCCAAAAATGATAGCCGTCGCCTCCTTCTGTATTTGGCTGTAATTACGTTCACTTGTCGAGAGCGACCGTGAGGCGAATGCCAATGGTCGTTCATATCCATCGCTATCCCGCTGGGATAAAACTGCACCAAGTCCGTGCGGCCCCGCGTCAACTGCCAGGACCAGCTGCGCGCTCGGCTCGAAATGCGCTAACACGCGCTCTGAGGTCTGAGGCAAGCTCGGCTCTGACGCGGCGCACAGCGCGGCGCTGGCGCGGTCCCCACTCCCACCTAGCGCTGGCGCGCAGTAGCTCGTGGAGCGGGCTCATAATACTCGACGCGTTTGGGATGAAATTCCTGTAGTAATTAACTACTCCGAGAAACCTTTTGACTTCTGTTATATTGGTCGGCTCCGGAGCGTTCAAAATGGCTTTAACTTTGTCGCGGCTAGTACGTAAACCATTTCTATCGATAACGTAACCTAAATAAGTTACGTTTTCCTTAAAGAACTCGCATTTATCTTTTTGAAGGCGCAACCCGGCTTCGTCTAACCTACTCAAAACCTGAGCTAGTCTCGCTAAATGAAGCCTTTTCGTTGGCGCAGTTAAACAAATATCGTCTAACCATATGCTTACTCCATCGATACCCGACAACAATACCTCCATTGCTTTTTGGAATACAGCAGGAGCATTGGCAAGACCATAAACTAAACGTGTGTATTTAAATAAACCCTTGGATGTATTTATTGTTGTAAGCTCTTGGGAGTCTTCCGAGAGGGAAAATTGGTTATATGCATTCTTTAGGTCTATTTTTGAATAATGTTCGCCCCCACCAAGCTTCGCGAACACTTCTTCAATTCTAGGTAGCGGGTACTTATCGATTATGAGATCCTTGTTAAGTGTGACTGAAAAATCTCCTGCGATCTTAACTGTGCCGTTATCTTTCAATACTGGAACTATAGGAGTTGCGTATTGTGAATTGCTTACTGGCACTAATATACCCTGACCGACTAACCTACTCAATTCAGATTCCACCTTCTCTTTCAATGCAAAAGGTATGGGACGAGCCTTAAAAAATTTAGGCACAGAATTTTCCTTCAGTTGCAAATGAACTTTAAACTTATTAAAATAACCTAGTTCGTCACGCCATAAATTAGAATACTGTTCCAATAATGCATTAACTTTTGGCTTATTTTATAAATGTTTGTTAAAACTAATCCAAAAGCGGACATAAAATCACGACCGAGTAGGGGCGGGCCATTTGAGTCTACTACATAAAATGTGACCTCTTTCTTAAGATTATTATATTTTACTGTTTCTTCAAAATACCCCAATGGTGAAATTTTATGCCCATTATATAGACACATTTTGATCTTACAGTTATTTAATTTACAATGTGAAAACATCTCCGAATACATTCTTTTAGACATGACAGAAGCGCCAGAACCGGAATCTAACTCCATAGTCACAATTTTATTTCCGATAGTAATTTGTAAACATAACGGTTTATCCGTCACATACCTGATATTAAAATTGTGACACTCCTCACAGCTTGCTTCCGTGTCTGTGTCACTCTTGTTGTCCATTTTATTCACTCGCACACGGGATTTTTGCTTTTTGTCACACACTTTCTTTAAATGACCCTGTACACCACATTTTTGACATTTATAATTTTTGTAACGGCACTTGTCTTTATTATGGTTTTTTAATCCACACACCGAACAACGGAAATCTTCGTAAGATGGCTCACGATCGCGACTCGATGTGGACGCTCGCGCCTCTCGCGCGCTCGCCCGAGCACCGCCATCGCTCCCGGCTCGCTTACCGCTCCCATCGCCCGGCCGCTTGTAACCTTTGCACGATATCTTGTTCACTGCCTCCTCTTTTATGAAGGCTGTGTCAGATATCTCCTTCCTCGCTTCCCTCGAGCATTCAGCTCGTTCTGCTATCTCCACTGCTCTCGACAAACTCAACGCTGAGGCATCCTGCTCAAACAATTTGTCGCGCTCGGGCCCAGGTCCCAGGCCAAGAACGAAACGATCAGTAAGGTTCGTGTCTAAGGCAGCTCCGAACTCGCAGTAGCTCGCCAAACCTCGCAATCGCGCCGCCCAATCGCCAATCGATTCGCCTGTGTTCCTTTTCGCCCCGTAAAACTTCGCTTTGTCCGCAAAGGAACATTGCTTTCGTTTGAAATGAGTATCGAGCAACTCCACCAGCTTCTTGAAGTCCAGCTCCTCCAAATCTTGCGGGTATGCCAGATTACGCACCAACCGGTACGAGTCATCTGACAAATGCGTGATCAAAATGGCACTTTTATTGTCCTCTTTAACGTCGTTGATCTTCAAAAATTGCGTCAACCGTCCTCTATAAATTAACCACTCGCATGATTTATAATCAAACGTGGTTAAATTCCCCAAAAAAGTCTTCGCCATTTTCTTTTTTCAACACGCGAGGGTAAGACCGATCTCGTCGCCAATGATGTGTATATAACTAGGGAGGTACGAAGGAAACGAACGAGTGTATGGTACAAAGGCTAGTTTAATACTGTTTGTACATAAGAAGTCAACTGACAATATTAATATTTAGATCATGTGGGTAGATACGCATCAAGTTTGCAAATAGTATGGTAGGTGGCGCTGCTCGCCACGGCAGAAATTAATTTTAAAATAATTATACACTTGCTTACAAAGTGTGATTTTTGTATGTACTTCCAGCTTAGACTTCCAGTCAATTTAATTATTCAGTAACAATTCAAATTGAGTTTGAATACAACCCAGCATGAAACATAAATGCTTATTCGAGTAAAAAATGAGAAAATGTTACATAAGTTAAGTCTATTCATACTTATTTCAAATTAATATTATTTCAAGTAAAACAAATATCAACTTTATTTTAATAGTAAGTAAGTTGATTTTAGAGTGACTAGGACTATTGAAAAAGTTATAAAAATGTTTGAAGTTGTAGCGTAAACTGAACTTTATTGTGTAGGATTTAAAGTTATTTTTCTATAAACTCATGTTTGTTTACATTTTTGGCAAATAATTCGCGAATGCA
This sequence comes from Luperina testacea, assembly GCA_927399505.1. Lineage (NCBI taxonomy): Eukaryota > Metazoa > Arthropoda > Insecta > Lepidoptera > Noctuidae > Luperina > Luperina testacea. The sequence continues at coordinate 5,070,911 of OV656782.1, forward strand.
GATTACCTAAACTCACGCCTGGTTCCCATGTGGATGGGCAGAAACTACAGAACGCCACCAGCTAGTTAATATTACGGTTGGTATTAAGTTTTTATAACAATCTTTTTTTACCGATTAACTAGTGAAGCTCGCAAGAATCAGCTGGACGCATCCAGCAGATTCCTGCGGCCTGCACAGATCCGGTCGAAGTAGCGGTGCTTGGGGAGGCTTATGTCCAGCAGTGGACGTTGCGGCTGAAATGATGATGATGATGATGATTTTTTTTACATTGTTTGCATGCCGATTTCCTCACGATGTTTTCCTGTGTATCTTTTGAGGGCAGTGGTAATGAAATAAATTATACAAAGTAACACGCCTGACTGGGTTTAACGTGTTTAACCCACGACGCGACGTACAATACGTAGGTAGGTGATACGGGCTGGTGTCCGCAACTCCACGTCAATGCGCGTATTTTGCGTTTAGTCAGAGTCTGACAGACCCCTCCGCCCTAAGGCGGAGGACTTCCATGAGGATTTTCCACCCCGGAAACATAAAAAAAAGTGGTCGCAGTGCTACTTCTGGGCATGAGATGATTGATGGGTTTTGTCATTTTGACCGCGTCGTGTAGGTATTGCACTTTTCCATGAAACAGCATATGTTTTTCTGATAACTGGAGAAAAATTTCTACGTTCTACGTCTAGAATCATGTGCTAAATTCATGGTTTGACTTTGCGCCTCGATGTGCCATCCTGTACACCATAGTAAAAAAAAAAACAGTGGCACTCCGGGAGTGCCGACAGAAGTGAAAACTTGAACAATTACGTGTGTATTTTGTGAATCGTCTTATAAACAAAACACGCGCGGTACCGGCTACGGCCATCCGTCTCACGAATTTTCGGTCACGTGTCCTGACGCGAGTTTAACATTTTTTACCCATTACAAAAAAAGTGTACAACGGCGCTAAAGAAGTTTTCACTTCAAAAATTTTACCTCTATCGGTTGAAGATATCTGCTTCAAAATTGAGTTGCAAGAGTCCACCCGAACAAACATAGTTACATTGCAAGTTAAATAAAAGCTTGTCACAAAACTGAAACAGAATACTTTGCCATCACTCACTGACATATCGGATAATATTATACATTAAAACCGAGTACCAGCTTTTTCAATGATATCCCGAGAACGAATCAACTGATTTCGATAATTACATAAACTTTAATATCAATAATAAAAACTATTTACATACTCGTATTGTCTCGTATACACAACAAATACCTATAATAAAACGTATACATAATGCAAAATTAAAATTAAATTGAAGTATCTAGAAAAAAAAAATGCTTTCAATAGGAACTCCGATAGAAACTGTGTTTCGATACGTAATAATTATGGACTCCTAGTCTCAATTGTTTGCAGATTACCAACATCAAGAAAAAAACATTTAAAACAAATACATACCTTCTAAACTCGATCTCTTTTAGGATAGTTTATTTTACTAACATAATAATAATGTTAATGATTAACAATTATTTACCTATGTCTAACTTTAAACATTCCGTTCCGATATTCGTTCCAAGGAACGTTTTTATTATTACAAGCTTTTATTTAGCTTGCACTGTTCGTATGTAAGTTGTCCGTCAAAATTTGCAAACCATTTTTCGACCATTTGTTGGTATCCGATTGAGCTGTAATTTTGGTAACAATACAATATGCAGTACCGTAAAATGGGGGGAATAGGGTCTAGGGGGTGAATTGGGACAAACCTCAAGTTTTATTTGCGACCTTATTCACACATTTATGTTACGTGTTACACTTTGTGGTAGGATTTAAATTTGAAGCTTGCAATATTTTTTCTATAATCTGGCCACACTCAGTCATCCTGTCATAAGTATTTTAAAAAAAAACGTACTTCAAAACATTGGGTCAAAGTTGTGTGAAATTTGCTTCGTAAAACATTTTAATTTTCTCTGGTTTTTACTAGATTTGTACTAGAAGTGACGTTTTTACCATTATTTCCAGTTGTTTGGGAACTGATTAAGCTACAATTTAAGTGATATAATCTTATTGTTTTTCCTTTAGCTTAACAAATTCTTACTAAAGTAGATTTGAACAATAATTGGGGGGATAAGGGTCGAACTATGGGGTGTATAGGGTCGTAGATGAGGGGAATCGGGTCAGGAATGGGTTTAATAGGTACCCGATTAGGGTTAATTGGGACGGCTATGGGTGAATTGGGTTTTTGTTTCTAGGGTTGTCGCAATCTCTAAATTACATAAAACGTAATTTAATAAAAATGTTGATAGGTACCTAATACATACTTAACTGGCTGAGTATCTTTACTTACCTACACATTTATTTAAATTAGTTTCCTAGTATTTATTTATTTATATAATAATGATTAATTAGTTGATTAATATTAATTGAAAATTGATACCTACGTAATTTAGGCGATATTAAATTTAAATTGTTTGATATTAGCAGGTGGCGCTCTGTAGTTTCTGCTTATCCCCAAGGGGAACACGCGTGAATTTATTTATACATATAAGTATACTTACATACATAATTTTTTTTTTTTTACCTCATATTATTTTGTTTACGATTTTTAGTGAATATTTTAATATAAAACAAAATTAAAAAAAATTATTTTCGAATGGTAATATTTTTTTTTAGCATGTATGGATGCTATACTATTGCGGGTTAACGGGAACGCCCTCTGTTAGTTAACATACTGTATAGCAGAAAAATATAGTATTAGCAGATCAGTTTTACAGAGGCATAGCAATTGACAAGTAAAGTAATGTCAAGTACGTAACCTAAAAAGACACTACCTACCAGGTAGGTATTGTAAGTACCTACCTATAGTATGAAAGTGTCAGCCCTAGCGAAAAACTCTATTAAGACGGCGCCTATGCAGCCCAACGCGAGCGATTTCGTACCTCTCGCCCGCGCCACCCCGCGCCCCCTCTACTATAATACGCAAAAGCGCGCGGCGCGGGCGGCGAGCGGCGACGCAGCAAGCGCGATCGACTGCGTGAGTCGAGTTCGAGTTTGAACGGCGCCCAGCTGATCAACAGCGATCTGTGCCGGAGACGGACCGTGAATTTGAACTTGATTCGTATGGCAATAAAAATGTATTCGTAAAAAATTATGTCATTCAAATAAAGTTCAAATTCACGGAAGTATTTCCACGGTACGACGCGGCGACGGATCGATGTGTAAAAGATAACACAGCTAAACAAACGAGCTCATTGTCGGTATACAATACATACATAATTATTATTTGAAGCTCTGTTCATAGACCTACAAACTGACATACCTACCACCAACATAGTAGGTAAATAGGTACTAGGGCTTCCATCCCGAGGCGCGAGTTTCGAAATTTAGAGGCTCGTGTTTTTTTTTTGTGGACTCGATACTATATATAGACTGATCCGTTATTCTATCCTCGCGTAGGTACTCAATCTATATATTTACCTAAAAGGTTAGTATGAAATAAAATGTTATGTAAATATTCATCAATGTTTATTTATTAAACAATTTAATATGTATATTCAGAATATATAATACCATTACAATAACAATAAAAATCCCATAAAAAATAAAAGACAAAAAGGTTTCAAAAAATTTCGCGACGTGCAACGTTCGAAAGTAATCTATGTACTTATTACAAATATCGTATTACCGTAATAACAAAAAGTAATGTTCCCTAAACAAAAATAAACTCTCTCATAAGTCATAACATAACCATGCATGTACCTAGAACAAAATAATGTTTCCTTATAAATAAAAATATCGACCAAGCAAGTCGGGCCATGCATAATATAGGGTTCCGTAGCTGTAATTACAAACGACTGTAACATACTTTTTATGATGTAAAGATAAATAGAAGGCTATTAAAAGAGTATTGTTTGCTAAAGGCAAAGGCAAACCTTTGAACTAGGACGTCTATTGTCTATTTTGCAGTTTTATCTTTATTATTCGAAAAGTTATAATCACATTGTTCGCGAAATTATTTTAAAACAGTTTTTACTAAGTTATAGCAACGTGGAAGTTTCTAGGTTAGAAATGGCAGGGAGGGTGGGGGGCACTGCAGTGCCTTGCAACGCCCCCTGGCATTGCAAGGCAGGCAATTTGGCGGGCCATATTTCGCAAACGGTATAACTGAAAAAAAGTGATGTATTAATTTATATTACCCTCGTTTAAATAGACCTATTCAATTATACCCATCAAGAGGGGGTGCATTGAAAAAAATAATTCTTCCCCATTTGTATCTTTAGGCTTGTAAAAAAAACCGCCCAAGTGCGTGTCGAAACACGCACAATGAAGGGTTCCGTAGTTGGGAATGAGTTTATCCCAAGAAGCCTAACCTTTTCTCCCCTATCAACTCCAAATTATTTATACCGCAACCAAAGGCTGTTGAGGGAATAGAAAAGGTTTTTAATTCTTTAAAAAAATTTAAGTCTATCATTCTTCTTTCGTCTGATTCTTCATTGATTTCTATCTGACCTGTCCTCTTCGTCTGGAAACTTACAAGATTAATGCATTTTATTACATAAATATAAAGCAGACAATAATAGCAATGCATGAATGTTCTGAAATAGTAGTACATTTTTGAATAGCTCCGATACTTTCCCATGGCCAAAGCCCTTTCATATAATATGCCATTTGACAGAACTTGTACGGAACCCTAAAAACCGTCAAATAAAGAATATTCTCCTTTTTGAAGTCCGTAAAAATGCGAGAACTGCAATATTGCCTGTCGATCCATCGATCCATCGATCCGTCGATCCGTCGATCCATCGATCTGTCGATCCGTCGATCCATCGATCCATCCATCCATCTATCGATCCGTCGATCCATCCATCCATCCGTCGATCCATGGATCCATCGATCCATCGACCTGTCGATCCATCGATCCGTCGAACCATCGATTCGTCGATCCACCGATCCGTCGATCCATCGATCCGTCGATCCATCGACCCATCCATCCATCCATCGATCCGTCGATCCATCCATCCGTCGATCCATGGATCCATCGATCGATCCATCGATCCATCGATCCATCGACCTGTCGATCCATCGATCCATCGATCCGTCGATCCGTCGATCCATCGATCTGTCGATCCGTCGATCCATCGATCCGTCAATCCATCGATACGTCGATCCATCAATCCATCGATCCGTCGATCCATCGATCCATCGATCCATCCATCCATCGATCCATCCATCCATCGATCCATCGATCCATCGGTCCATCGATCCGTCGATCAGTCGATACATCGATGCTTCGATCCGTCGATACATCGATGCTTCGATCTTTCGATCCATCGATGCTTCGATCCTTCGATCCATCGATCCATCAATCCATCGATCCATCAATCCATCGATCCATCGATCCATCGCGATCCGGCGATCCATCGATCCATCGATCCATCCATCCATCGATCCACAAAAACACATAAAATTTCAAATCACAACGATGCTAAAGAAGTTTTCACTTCAAAAACATCCCCACTTTACGAGTACCTAAAAAAACCGATAGCGTAAAAAATTTTTTTTCAAGATTTTATTTTACCACTTTGTCGGCGTGATTAATAATGTACGGACGCCAGCACATCAACCTACCCGAAACTGTCAAATTTTCGCAATCAACTTTGAACCTTATGCTTTAGTGATAAAGTTGAAAATCTATTAAAGAAATCTGACAGATTGTAGTAACTTGATGTGCTGGCGTCTGTACATATTATATCCATGCCAAATTATAAGTTTTCTAATAGTACTAAGAGCCTCTGAGCTAAACTGCGGACGGACATGGCGAAACTATAAGGGTTCCTTTTTGACTACGGAACCCTAAAAAAGAGAAAGCCATCATGGCAAATTTTTTTTTCTTTAAATAAAATTCATCAGTTTGAATAAGTAATATTGATTAGTAAAAATATCAGTGATTGAACTAGGATGATATTATTTTGATACTTATTGTATTTTTACCCGCATTATATAGGTAGATAGGTAGGTACACACGGCTACGTATGAAGCTATACATTTCCAGTATATAAGCTGACCTCTCATTGTACGGGAAAGATTCAATTATGTTACATTATGCGATTTAAAATTTACATACATAAATACAAAGCATCACGCCTGTATTGCCCGATGAGGTTGGCAGAGGTGCGGGAATCGAACCCAGGACCTCACAGCTCAGCAGTAGCGCTTGCGACCGCTAGACCAACGAGCCAGGTAAAAAAAATATTAACGGGGATTAAAAATTTACTTACTTTTTTTCCCCAGGCAATAGACATTCGAAATACCTAAGTAGCTAAGGAAATAAAAGAATTGATACCGTTATATAAATCGGTAGTTAGGTACAGATGCCAGCACACCAAGCTACCCGAAACTGTCAAATTTTCCCATTCAACTTTGAACCTTATGCTTCAGTGATAAAGTTGAAAATCTATTAAAGAAATTTGACAGATTGTAGTAGCTTGACATGCTGGCGTCTGTACTTACTTTTTTCTTTCTTTCGTTCAGAATACGGAGTTGTTCCCTCAAACGTTTTGTTTTGTTTTTGTTTTTTTTTAAAAAACGTTGTCCCACACTAGGAATTACTCCTGTATCGTGGGTGCGTTTACAAACATTTAAATTCACATACACAAACATCCAGACCCGGAACAACTACCTGTAGGCAATACAAATATTTGTCCGGTCGGGAATCGAACCCGCGACACGCAGCGCAGCAGTCGATCGCTCAGCCACTGCGCCAACCATGGAACAAACTGTTTTTTCTATTCCGTGGCGCCAACCATGTGTCGTGTTTTCCGAGAGTTTTCTTTTTGCCCATCTTTATTTACACTAAATAATGATAATAATTTATTATGTTTACACCAAACGGGTTTAACTCCTTTTTACAGTAGGTAATACTTACCACTAAACAAAATAAAAATGTCGAAAATAGTCCTCTCTCTGTAATGTCGCCAAACATAGGTTCGTCCTCCAACAGGTGCCGTAGCAGACTGATTGAATAAATTGAAAAGGATAGCGCTATTACTACCGCGTGCAAAACAAGAGACAGAAAGAGAGTATGCTCGCTTAGAATAAAATGACGCAAGCGCCAAATCACTGGATTGCTAATTACGAGGAGAACGAGTAGAAAAATAAAAAAATAATTCTGCACGATTTGAGATAATATTATTACCTATCTATTAGTTTAAAAATCATCATTAAATTCCATAGGGTTTCAGAGATCTAACTCAAAATAAGTGCAAAACGAGGTTTTTTCGTTATTTTTTTTTATCGAGATTTTTTTATCCAATCGTGTTTTCGCTTCTGCAAATTTAAAGATTATAAGTCCAAGTTTAATGTGTCCAAATAGCAAACTCTCAAGTCTTACAGATACCGATATCCAGATCGCCCAATATCACCAAAACATCATAATATAGACTCTTAACCCCTTAAGCGACCCGATTCGCCCCAACGCCTGGGTGAATAGGGACAAGTGAATTTTTGTAACTTTTTATGATTATTCTTTAATAAACTATATCTTAATGCATTATAAATGAAAATTTAAACTACCGGAACCATTATGATCTCCGTTTTATTACTATAACTACAAAAAAAAACTATAAAAATCAATGTCGAACTTAAAAAGTGTCCCGATTCCCCCCATTTTACGGTACTCAATATTGAGTACTATAGTAATAATTTCAATATCTCCGCCGCCGCTCCAAGATGGCGGATTACATTTTTTACAATCCCATTAGTATGGGTATCAATCAACTCGTCAAAATGTAGGGAACAGCAAATTTTTTTTCGCGATTACTGCTTTTGTTCCTTGGTAAAAGTTGTTCAAAATGATGAAAACCATCGCCTATTTTGGTTTGTAGCATGTTTTCAATTTTAACCTGTTTAAATAGGAACTAAATAACACCAGTGGTATAAATAATGTAAATGATGTACTTTTTTTTTTTTTAATCAATAAAATAGTGTAAATAAATACCTAAAAAAGAAAGAATAGGTACTGCGAAATAAAAAGAAAAAAAAAAAATTTAAGTGACACTATCATTTTAAAATAAGTAGGTATATATAAATTTTAAAAACTTTTTTTTTATTTTTTATGTATGCAATCAGTGTTTCTAACTGCAAGTGAATAATTGTATTCTATTTTTGAGAAATAAATGTCTTAACCCATACATCCCGAAGACAGCCGAACACATCCGAGGCGGTTATTTTTTTTTTAATCATCTTATAAACAAAACACGCGCGGTGTAGCTTTCGGTAACAGTGGCGCGAGTTCAATGGTTTTTTCCCATCTCAAAAAATGCCCAACGCGCCTAAAGAAAATTTCACTTCAAAAAAAACAGAGGAATACGTTTGCATGGAATCAATGCCAACGACACAGAACACTAATACTCCTAGCGGAGTAAAAAATATCCAAACACAGTTGACTGGGCCTGGCCAACGACCACGTGATCGCGTTTCCTCATAACAGGAAAAATAATGAGTAATTTAGAAAGAATGTCACAATATGTTTTCCATTATTGACACTTCTAGTTAGCGATAATGAATCGTTAGTGGTTTAGATTCTTGTGAATCTTGTTACATAAGAGTCTATTAATGTAGTAAGTAGGTACAGACGCCAGCACATCAAGCTACCCGAAACTGTCAAATTTTCCCAATCAACTTTGAACCTTATGCTTTAGCGATAAAGTTTAAAATCTATCAAAGAAATTTGACAGATTGTAATAGCTCGATGTGCTAGCGTCTAGCGTCTGTATAATTTGACGCAGGTGATTACATTAGAATTTGCGTACTTACCTGTGTTTAAATACATAAATGAGTTGGTATCATTACGGAAAATGTTACCATGGGGTCTCGTATTATCAAGTACCTAACTGGGTGCTTACTCTTCAATTTAATTCCGATAGATCGACATTGGAATTGTGACTTTTCGTACTCTTGAGTCGATGCTAGCGCCAAATGATTTTTAGATTGGGTGTCCATTTTGGAGAACTAAGTGGAATGAGGGTTTTCGTGAAAATTTACGACACCAGTTGGCACCACTGTGACAAGAGGTCTTCCAACATAAAATATATGATGACGTTCATCATTCGATTCATTCATTCGTTCATCATTCAGTCATGACTAAAGAAAATATAGGCTCTTTGACAGATGCCTGGACCTGACGTGTCAGTGCTGCCACCTAGCGAACGTCATTTCAGAAAACCCTCATTGGGTTCGGGCATGGCGTGGGGTAATTGTTGACAATATTGTTTTCAAGAGTATCGAATCACGTGATTGTAAAATTAACATTGGAATCATATTGGCATCTCATTGGAATTAAAATTAGTTTGGAGAGTAAGCCCCTGGGTTGTGAAGGTTAGTGAGGCAGTCGATCCATGTGAAATACTGGTATTTAGCTACATCCGTTAAGACTGAAAGCCAACCCCAACATAGTAGGGAAAAGTCTAGGCAGATTATAATCATTAGGAAAACTTTCTAAAAAGTTTATGCAAGTTTGCTCGTCACGGCAAAGGCAGTCGTCAATTAATGGAAAATAACTTTAATTCCTAAACAATAAAGTTCAGTTTACGCTACAACTTCAAACATTTTTATAACTTTGTCAATAGTGCTAGTCGCTCTGAAGTCAATATACCTAATTATAGTTGAAATAAGGTTGATATTTTGTTTAACTTGAAATAATAGGGCACTTTTACTTTAGTCTACTTTACTGACTAGCTAATACATATTTTCACCACAGCAAGGCCTATCCTACCATTATACTTATTATAGTATTGGCACGAACAATAAATGATCAAGTCTTCCAATTAAAGGCTCCTACAAACAGGCGCGATAATCGAGCGCGACACAAAGGCACCACTCGTTGCGCGACTTGCGGTGCCTTTGTGTCGCGCGCCATTGTATTTCGTGTCGCGCCGACTCGCGCCTGTTTGAAGGAGCCTTAATCCCGGATTGGGTAAAGTTGTATTGGGTTTTCCATTACAAAACTCTTAATAGCAGCTTGGGGTTTAGATTTGTGCACGTCTCCTCTTCATCGTCATCATCATATTCAGCAAAAAAAAGGCACCGCGAGTCGCGCAACGAGCGGTGCTTTTGTGTCGCGCGCGATTCTCGTCACGCGTCGCGCCTGTTTGAAGGAGCCTTAACCCTTATTTCGACGGAGTTCTTAAAACGCTAATTTTACAAATTTATGATAAAAATTAGGTTTCTGTGACATGTCAGACTCTCGCAAAAATAATAAAAAAAATATACCACTTCCCATTTCTGTGAAAAAGGGGGTCCGGCACAGCGGACTCCGTCGAACATACGGAGATTTACAAGTAAATTGACAAGTCCGCCGTAGCGGATTTTGCCACTTTAGGGTATAAATAAAATTATGAAAATGAAACCAGAAGAACAAATTAAAAGTATAATATTAATAGTACAATGCTTATTCTTTTACATGAAAATTCAAAAAACAGTTACGTGGAGCTTTTCCAGTGACAAAGCATAGGCGAGTATTACATTTTAAAGCAGTCTTCCGATGGACAATCAGACACAGGCTCCACCAATCGCAAGCCACGCCGGGTATTACATGGGACTTAAAACGTAACTAGCAAAATGTGGAAAAAATTATGACATAGGTACTAGCTTCCGCCCGCAGCTTCGCCCGCGAGGTATGTCGATAAAAACTATCCTAAGTCCATCCCCGGGATGCAATCTATCTCACTGCCAAATTTTATCGAAATCCGTTGAGTGGTTTAGGCGTGAAAAGGTAACGTACAGACAGACAGAGTTACTTTCGAATTTATAATATTCGTATGGATTGGTGCCGATTATGTTGAACAGATCACAGACTAAACTAAAATTTATCTCCTGTCCTTTTCTTAATGAAATAGAAAGAAAAAGACGCGCTGAACTTAAATTTAGTTTGTGAACAAGGGAATTGGCACCATTGCCTGCAACACAGGAAACACATTTGATGTTAATTTTTTACCAGTTGCCATGAAAAATCAATTCAAGTTAACCCTGAAAAAAATCGCCGAGTCGCTCACATTTATATAATCTATCAGACATAATGATACTTATTTGTAATGCTCCATTATCAGATTATCACACAGAACATACCTAATGTAACGCACTTAGCACCTGACTTGGTCAAGGTTTTAAGCGAACCGTGCCTTAATTAAACTGTGATGTGCAAATAGTTTTTGTATCTAGTTATTTTCACCGTCTCAGTGAGTATGTGGGTTAAAAAGATTGTCAAAGAGAATTGTTTTGACGTTTGTAAGGTCACGACTTGTCCTCGAGGACAATTTTTGAAGTGAAACTTCTTTACGCACGCTTGGCTTTGGGAGTAAGCTGGCGAACGCGTGATGTAAGCGTTACGAAAATTGTGATCGGGCGAGGCGAACGGGGGTTGAGTGGAGGATATAAGCAAGAGAAAGCAGTGCGCGCGCACATTTTCTTTCTCTCTTTCTCTTATAGCTAGTAAATGAAATATGTATATATCTCAGTCAGTAGTTCGTTTGCGAGTTTACTAGCGTTACGCGAACGGTGATTCTTTGGTTATTTTTTTTCGTAAATCAAATAATTGAAAAAAATTTACTCCAAAACGCGGAGGCGATAAAGATATCTATGCAGACCTATATATATATACAGATGGAGCTAAAGAAATTTCACTTCAGTCGTGTGGTCATAAGCACAGTTGCTTTTTTATTTTTCTAGTATGACCACAGATATAGATAGGTACACTTAGATAACGCAAGAGCAACTACTTCGAGTTCAACTTACTATGAGGTTACATTATGGTTAGTGTTTGCGACTCTGGCTATGAGTCTATGACAGTGTCGTCGCCACTCGCCACATATATAATACGAGACACAAAGGCACCGCAAGTCGCGCAACGAGGGGTGCCTTTGTGTGGCGCGCGATTCGCGTCGCGCGTCGCGCCTGTTTGTAGGAGCCTTTATATGACGTGCGTACAACCGTTTGAAACAACCGGCCCTAAAAAGCAAAATCGAAATCTCTACAGCGCGGCCGACGACAGAATGCGTTCTTGACATATGTCAGTTTCATACAAACGCACACGTGTTTTGCGAATTTGATGTTTATACTACTGTCATGGTCTGGCAGTTTGAGTCATTTATGTGGCCTACCCAAATGTCCTTTCTTTGGTATTGTTCGTCGAATCATTGAGCTCTTTAAGTTTTGGGTTGAGCTGCACGATTTCTGACAAATGCGTGCATTGACTGGACAGGTCCTCTTAATCTGTGTGGTTCTTTTCTCAAAAGACTATCTCAGACATCGATTTATATGGTCTTCATATAACCTGACCAAGATTATGTCTGGACTTTAAAAGAGACTGTGACCTCTGAGTTTGTTTCTCAAGTTCTCAGAGCAGTCAGATAAGAAACGCCGACCTTAGATTTTAAAATATGATTGACGTGTAAAAGTGTTTGTGCAAACCTACTTACAAAAATAAAATCATTTATCATTTACTACCTAATTGTCGTACTTACAGATGTCAGAAACGCATGCTCTCAACGGCCGTACTGTAGTGTTTCCCCGGAAACAATCACACTTCACACTAATATTATAAAGGCGAAAGTTTGTGAGTGTGTTTGTATGTTTGTTACTTCTTCACGCACAAACGGCTGGACCAATTTTTGATAAAGTTAGGTATGGACGTAGCTGACACAAAATTGAGCTATCTTGACGAAAATGGCAGCAAGGTATAGATATGGAGCTGTGTCGCAAGCCATGCTGGATCACAGAACATATACCCTATGCTGGATCTCCTATCCTGCCCTCTGTGTCCCAAACCATGCTGGAACATCTATCCCGTCCTCTCTGTCCCAAAACATGTAGTCAAAGTGACCTCTGCGCTACTACCGACGCCGACGACGTGAAAGTGGCGATATTTTGGGCCAAAAGCCAAAAAAAAACGGACATTCTTCCTTCGTTAGATGGCCCACCTCCAGTTCTGTGCAAAGAGGCTCATGCACTGGCGACCTTAGATTTTAGTTTACTTTTAGGCTGAGGCTACATTAGGCCGCGATGCGACCTGCGACACATGAGCGATTAAAACAAGTAAATGAATGCTCACGTATATGGCTACACCGTACATCAAATATTACTAGCGATCTTTGATTTCTTTATGCGATAGGAACAACATTACTGAAATCACGGCATCGGCTACATCAATGAGCGAAATTGAAGCGAATTTATTAGAAAATTGCTTTTTTTTTCGCTTGTAATGTAGCCATACCATGTTTTTCTCGTTTCGCTCTTCAAGTCGCATCGCAAGTCGCTGCCTACTGTAACCTCAGCCTTATAGTCATTCCAGTACTGAAAATATTGCGTAAGTTAGTAAATGTATTTAACAATAGCTTATTATTTTCCGAGTGGCTAATAACTTAAAAGTCGACAAAATGTTTGCAACAAATAAAATAACTTCCCAGCGATTAAATATTTTCGTGACTATTATTTTTATGTAAGGTTCAAACTTAAGGGTATTATAAAAACTAAAAACTAGCAGCTGCGTTTAGGTAGCAAATAAACTATACCAGTCAATTGAAATATTAGGCGAGGAGCTATACAACGTGTTTTTTTTGATATCCCATAACTCTAGGGGGTCATTGTACTAATCATTATGAACAACTTTTACTAAGGGACCAAACCTGAAATCGCGAAAAAAAAATCAGCTGTTCCCTACATTTATGTTCGCATAACTCGTCAAAATGTAGGGAATGGTTGATATTTTTTTCGCGATTTCAGGTTTGGTCCCTTAGTAAAAGTTGTTCATAATGATTAGTACAATGACCCCATAGAGTTATGGGATATCAAAAAAAACACGTTGTATATAATGACTTGGCGACTAATAATGTTAGTAGGGTGGCAAAGATAATAATATATTACCAACGTTACGGTACGTTACGTTGTTTGAATAACGTTTATGTAATCGAAAATCATTTGGTCTAACGTTTAATATGTATATTGTTTATTTAATCGAAAATCATTAGGTCTAACGTTTAATATACATATATAAAAAACGTCATTAGACTCAGAGTACGACTCGGATTGGTTAGGTTAGAAGGCTAAGGCGGGAGCGAAGCGGAGCGGAGCTCCCGCCTTAGCCTTCGTGGTTATTTTTTTTTAAACCACCCAGAAATAGGAGCCCCGCGAAGCGGGACTCCGTCGACCTATCTTAGCGCAGGTGGTAATCAGATACTAGTTATGTCTAATATCTACTTAGGTTACAATTTTAAATAGAATCTGATTTGTATTATTTATGAATGCCCATTTTCTATTTTATTTTGATCATTAAGTTTTCGCTTAGACATTAATTCAGTTCCAATAAGAAAAACTTGATGCTAGTTTAAATTAAAACGGAGCTTATAACTGATATATTAATATGCTACCTTTTACTTATTACGATACTCCTTATTAGCTGCCAACCCATTATATGATACCCACTCTATTTTTTTTAAAACCTATATTCATTTTACTTAGTTGCTGCATTAAATACATGCCTTTAACAATAATGTGGAGCAATTAGTAATGAGGTTTGTCGGCGGCGGTGGCTACAAATATAAACTCCGGATATCCAGCAAATAATCATTTATTGAGGTCACTGCACTTACTATTAATATATAATTGTGATGCCAATGTTATATTAAACAGAAAGACTTGTTATAATGAGATTACAATAAAATCGGACAACGAAGCGATGAGCAGAGAGCGAACAGAACAGAACATAGACAAATGTCACCATAGATTCACAAGTAAAGGGTTGCCAAACTTTTAACAATTAGTTAGCAATTGTGTAGGTACTGTTGTACTACACGACAAAGACCGCATATCAGCAAGCGTAGTATTGCTTCATGTAAAATACTAATATTCAGCTGCATCCGGTTAGACTAGAAGCCGACCCCAACATAGTTGGGAAAAGGCTAGGCAGATGATGATGATGCTCATATTTAAATGATTGTTATATTATGATGATAATGTTTTTTTACAATGTCGTCTAGTATCAAGCACGTCACTTTTTTTTTTTCTGGATGAGAAGTCATCAAATGACCCCTCTCGCTCTGGGTGGAGCGGAAGGGAGTGTCAGACTCTTACTGACTAAAACCCACCCGTGTTCCTTCCATAGCCCTTTATGTTCTGGGCCAGCGGTAACCCTTTCGGACAATCCCACTGACCCGGCAGGCTTCGGCCCTGACGGGCCCCTTCGGTTGATGCTGACATCTCTTTGAGGCGCGCGTGGAACACGTACGCGCCTTCCGGCACGGGCCTAGTCCTGATCGGACGGTGAGTTACCCATTACTCTCCGCCCGCAGGCCCGCACCTACGGTGGCTGGGAGTCGTCGCGCGGCTCCCGACGCCCGGAGCGTCTCCCGCGGCGGCTGGGACGGGAGGCTCTCTCGCTCAGCCGTCCCGCCGCCTCCAAGCATGCCACTTCAATTAAAATATAGGTTACATTGAGTGTAGTACCAGTACCCAAATTGCGTAATACACTATCAAACATTTTGAAGGACCCCAGGTAGATGGACCGACGCCATCAAAAAGGTGGCTGATACAGACTGGATGCGGAAGGCGGTGGACAGAGTGTTATGGCGTAGCATCGGAGAGACGTATGTCCAGCGGTGGACTGCGATAGGCTGAGTTGATTGAGGTAAGGCTAGATGTAAAATGGAACGCCGTGCCCTCATCTCAGAAGTAGGCAGTGACCTGTCGCTGCGGACCATCGACTCGGGTCGGCAGCGAAGAGTCCTGGGACGCGGTGGTTTCCTTCTGCGAAACGGTCGTCTCGCAGAAGGAGCTTGCTGAAAGGGAGAGGGAGATCTCGTCCACTCACCCGGCCCGCAGAGGCGCACCGGGCGTCAGCGGAGGGCGGCCAACGCCCTCTTCCAGCCCCCCTAAACGGGTCCAGGGGCGACGGACTCGGGGACCTCCGTCGCCCCCCACACATCAGGACTCAAGGTGGCGGCGCGTAGTGTTCCATGCGCGCCCCTCTTAGACGTCGCGGGGGGAATCAAACAGCTCATTCCCCCCTGACTTGACGAGGCCCGCAGTGGCGGGCCGGCACCAGTCGGGGGTAGATGGTCCAAGAAATACTTTATCAGAAAAATTAAAACGTAGCACCATCACGCCATCTGAGACAGGTAGCAAGGTATTGAAAAAACATTTTCTAATATAATAATGTATAAATATTTTTTAATTATAACTTACATTCAGCAATATTGTCAATAATTAATATTCCATGATAACATTTACAGAATATAACTCTTATTAATATTAATAAACTTATAATAATTACATGATCTGAATAATGATGATTTTATAACAATAATAAATTATTTATTTGATGTGTTTTAATTATTTTGATACTTAGATCAATATGCTTATTATAAATGGAAGACACGAGCAAAATAAACCTAAAAATTTCTGGTAGAAAACGTACGAATCTACTCTCTTATACAAAAGTTTTTGTATATTTTTTTTTATATTTTGACTTCATAAAGATTATGAAAACAATGCAATAAAGTACATTTTTTAAATTAACAAAAATTAAGATAGAAAAATTGCATCTATGTTGTTAGCTACCTGCCTCTGCTTCACAAGGTTACTTGACAAAACTAGAGAGTTTGAAGGGTAATTACGTGCCGAAGATGCTCTCATTCGCGTTTGCTATCTCGATACCTGCACCCGGATTGCGTCACACATTATCAATCTCAATCCGAATCATTTTGAAAGATATTGCTAAACCATTGCTTCATAAGTTCGAAAAATATGTCTGCTAAACAACGTAAATAGCGCAATGTACAATGCGTGCCACGAAAGATGAGACTTGACCCCGCCTCCCCCGCTCTTTCCGCTGCCCCTATGACGTCCGGTCCCGTCCCGCACTCAGACCTCATACCTAAAATCGTGTACTGCGCATGTCAAACCACGTGGTGTGTCAAGTCTCTTCTTTCGTGGCACGCATTGTACCCCGCTGGTTGTCGACACTCGCTATTTCTTCATGGGTGGCGCTGCGAACACGTCGGTTCAGTCGCATCTGAAAGCTCAGTTGCTCAGTCCTGTGCTTGTGCTGTACTCTACCGAGTCCAGAAGAACAAGTTGAACTGATTTGACCAATCACGAGGCAGATCACATCGATGCTTGACGTCGAACGCGATGTAAAAGTTGTTGTCACGTAGACAGCGAGGTAAACACCCAAGCAGCCCGCTCTGAGGTATCTTACGGCATGTGCGTGCGTGTCTATTAGCAAACTTTCGCCTTTATAATATTAGTGAGATATATGCTTCACTTATCCCGATGTGGGAATCAAAACCTAAACATACTCAGATACTTTATTCATTCTCTTATCTATACTAATTACTAATACTAATATACTAATATAATATTATAAAGCTGAAGAGTTTGTTTGTTTGTTTGTTTGGTTGAACGCGCTAATCTCTGGAACTACCAGTCGGATTTGAAAAATTCTTTTTGCATTTGATAGCCCAATTCTTGAGGAAGGCTATAGGCTAACATCACGCTATGACCTTTAGGAGCCGATCAAAAAGAAAAAAAGTCAGAAAGAACGCTAAGCAAAAACGAAGTAATAGCGCGGGCAGGCGATGCGATGCGACGGGGTGGGTCGGAGTAACAAGAAATTTCACGCGGACGAAGTCGCGGGCGGAAGGTAGTCCTAAATATTTGAGGCCGGCGCAATATGCCTTCTTCTTCCATACTTCTCTGTTAGTCGTCATCTCGATAATCACCCCCTCTTTCTAGCCATTTCATCTTTCTTTTCTTTATTGGACTGTGTACTAGTACCAAGAAAACCCCTTAAAAAGTATTAATTAATTTCTTAATCATATCTACAGACTCATTTTGTGCAAGTCCTTCAATATATTCCGTGGCTTTCTTGGCATGTTCTTCATACAGCCTCTGAGTTTTGTCCACAGCGTCAGTCTTCAAAATATTAAACTTCAGATCTTCGTAATCCACATCTTTTACATCTTTCTTTGACTGTGTAATTATTTGATATAAATTGGGATTACTGTCTAAAGCGAAAAGGACAGGTGCACTTGCTAAACAAAACTGTTCTTTACTCTCTGAAGTTAGCTGCTGTATTTCCGTGGCTGCTTGCCAGGCTAAGCCGACATGACAACCAAATTGGTAGGCAAGGTTTTGTGTTTCTCTATTCTGTCTGTCCAGTACCATAGCAGATTGGCAACCCCTGCCTAGCAAGCTAACACCATTGTATACAGTTCTAGCAGTCCATTCCTTTCTAGGTTTACCCAAAACTTCATTAACAGCAATAGAATTAGTATCGAAAGTAATTTCATAGTCCTTGGCTGTAGGTTTAGGCTTTCCAGGAATTGGCATGTTTTGCTCATCTCTTTCGCCAAAGAATTCGCCTTCAGAAAGGTCTTTTAGAGCTGTTGAAATGATATAGGACACGTCTGAGTTTCTGAGGTTAGCTAGCATACCGTTTGCAGTTACCAGGAGATAGTCTCCGAGCAGGATAGCTATTTTGTTGCCGAAAATTGCTGAATCAGTGTCCTTCGACCGCTTAGCGAAAGGCACGTTGACAATACCTCTATGAATCAGATGACCAGTTCTCATCATCTCTGTCAGTTCAGCTAGCACTCTAGTTTGTTCTTCATTCTTCTTCATTTGAGGGGTGTAAGTGGGGGTTTTGACGGATTTCGAGAGGAGAAGAATGATGAGTCCCCAGGGTTGAAGGTTCTTGGAGTCTCCGTAGAGAACGTTCTTTGCTGTCTGCATTACCAGGTGGTTGCTGCCGACCTGTGGACAAGAAATGTAAAACAAATTACACGTTTGTTGGTTTCGATTTGTTCAGTGATTGAGTGATTGGGTTTTGTCATACGATCTATTCTGCAGGAATCGCAATAGAAGTGAGCTGTCAATAGTGCCAATCAATAGCATAAAGCTCAAAAAGTTGCCTTCGAAAACGGTGAAGGGAAACATCATGAAGAAACTTGTTCTAGAACCAAAAATTTTAAGACATGTGACATCTAACAAACCCACACTGGGCCCTCGTGGCCACCACGAGCGAGGGAGTAGGGCGTAATCCATTACGACCTACTCCCTCCCACAGAGAGGAGGCCTGTGTCCCATCAGTGGAAACATTATAGCTAATTATGGTATAATGCCTAGCATTAGGTGGATTGAAAGCTCTCTTCAAACCCACTTCACCTAAGTTTTCACGGTGACATTTTTACAGAAAAGAGGTACCTACAGGTTTAGTTCCTGCATATATAGTATATTATAGCTTCTCCCAGCGACTTCGTCGGCGTGAAATTTCTTGTATTTGGTGACATACCGACAGCAGCGCCACCTACCGGGTCGAATAGTGTTTTCAAACCATCCAGAAACCCATTGAAATAAACACACAATATTTCATCAAAACCGGTCCAGCCGTTTAGGAGGAGTAAGGTGACAAACACACGTGTGTGCGTAAACACAGGTTCACTGCCTGTTCCTTTACTCTCATAGTCCGATGCGACGGCAATCCGACACCACCCTGGAGAGATCAGGTGCAGGACCAACGCCTTTACGTGCTTCCCTAGCCACGGGGAGTTATTAAACCACCAACTTCCAAACTACGTTACTAAGAAATTCCTAATGGAAAACCCAGTAACACTTTAAGCGTCCAGGGAATCGCACCCAGGACCCCAGGCTAAGCAGTCGCGCAACCTCGAGACCAATGGGTCAGTCAACTGAGATACAGTGCGTGCCACGTAAGAAGAGACTTGACCCCGCCCCCCCCCCCGCCTCTTTCCGCCGCCCCTATGACGTCCGGTCCCGACCCGCACTCAGACCTCATACCGCTAAAGACACCTAAAATCGTGTTCTGCGCATGTCAGACCACGTGGTGTGTCAAGTCTCTTCTTATGTGGCACGCGCTGTACTAACCAACAATACAAACAAGTATATTATGAACGAGGTAATGTCGTGAAAGTGAATCTTTACTTTCTACGTTCAAACCGGTATTTTAAATTTTTGCCTTGAGCTAAATTTATTTAGGATGAATCAGACTGCTTACAATAAAATGCGTATAAATTACGGTACCCAAAATAGTGGCTGTTTTCTTTTTAACCCAACTCCGGAAGTTAAACTCAAACTCAAAGCATTTATTTCAATTAAACCTTGTAAAGGCACTTTTGAATTGTCAAAATTTAAATAGTCTGTCAGTTAGTCAGAAAGTTGAAGCTAGTTGCCCATTCCAAAACGTAGATCTCTATGGAGAAGAACGGGCAAGAAACTCCATGTACACTCTTTTAAATCAAGATATGTATTACAAAATCCTGGATACATCATTATTGTTGCTTCTATATGTGAGAACAATGTAAAAAAAAAGACACAATAGAAGAAACATTTCAAAATATAAGATTAAAAATAAGCCTTGGCAGTTAAGAGATGACCAGTCTCAACCGACGGCGCCCGTTCACGAACATAAAAGGAGGGTAATGTGTTTCATGTGTATGTATGTCTGTTACTTCGTACAGCTTAAACGCAAATATCATTTTAGACATCTACGAGGTAGGCATTTGTGTATTATGCATGTAATTAATTTCTCGAATCTAATCAACATATCAACTTGAGATCCTATTCCTTCTAAAAATAGCCTTAAGGATGATTTACACCAAACGGCTCGCATCGCATCGGATCGGAACGGACTTTACAATCTTTAAACGATATTAAATCTTGTACACAGTGTTTAAAGTCTAAATTACCAAGCCGCGCACAGCGATTTAACCGCGGGCGTCTTCCGCGACACACGATCGTAGCCGAAAGCATGCTGCGACGCGCGTACGGCTGCGTTCGTCTGTCGTCGTATCTGATCGAATCCTTTCGGCTGTCGTCCAAATGTTTCTTTTCCTCTTCTGTGTTTTATGATTATTTTCTTCTGCTTCTAATGCAATAGCCAACAATACTACGTCAACTTAAACCATTGTCAAAAATTAGAACACGTCAACACTCTAGGAATGAAACTATTTGACTAGGCGCAAAAACGGATACTACGTTCGCAAGCGACGACGTACGGAGCCGATCGTATGCGCCGACATCCTGCCGGACGCGATCGCCGCACACGTTCGTATCCTTTCCGATCCGATACGAGCCGTTTGGTGGAGATCATTCTTTATAAGGTATGTCATCATCTGCCTGGCCTTTTCCCAACTGTGTTGGGGACGGTTTCCAGTCTAACCGGATGCAGCTTAGTACCAGTATTTTACATGGAGCGACTGCCTATCTGACCTCCACAACCCAGTTACTGGGTACTACGAAACCCCTTGGTAAGACTTGTTGTCAGACTTTCGGGCTTCTGAATACCCGTAACGTCGGTCAAAGATCCACAAATGTCAGCCGCGACCAACAGCTTAACGTGCTTTCCGAGGCACGGAGGGGTCTTGGTCACACCTCGCCAGTTATAATTAGGTCCCAAATAGCTGACAGAGGGCGTTGCCTATTGCCACCAAACAGGTACAAATCTAAACTCTGAACTGCTGCTAAGAAATTCCTGATGGAAAAACCCAATAAAACCTTCGCGCTATCCGGGAACAGAACCCAGGACCTGATGCTAAGCAGTATAGCTTGCCACCAACGAGCATCGAGGTAATTTATGTATATTTCTATGTAATAATCTTTATAAATTATTCCCTCTTCGGTGTAGCTTCGCTCCGGTATTCAGGTCGCCGTGAAATCGAGATCAACCCACCTAGTTTTTCTGGTTTCATAACAGATTCTTAACATACCATTTGATGATGAGAACTGCAGGTCTATGCTGTAAAAATCTCACGGTGAAAACTCAGGTTAAGGGGACTACAGGACCTAAACGCAAAAAACGCTAGTTTTGTAAAGGCTCCTTAAAAACAGGCGCGACACGCAATAAAATCGCGCGCGACACAAACCGTAAGTCGCGCAATGAGCGGTGCCTTTGTGTCGCGCGCGATTATATCGCGTGTCGCGCCTGTTAGTAGGAGCCTTCATGCCTAAAAGTATTATATGATCGGCTATAGTAAACAAAATTAGAAAAATATGTGATATCGTTCAGGAGAATGCTAGTTAGATACTATAGAAAAAAATCATGAAAATGCCTCTAAAAACATTATTTTTACAATAAAAACCATACTAATATACATACAATCATTCTGATTTTTTGTCAAATTATTCTAAAAGCAACATACTAAAGCACTAGTGTTTTAATTTTTTAATCCAAATATAAGATTATTTGTAAATAGATATTTACTTCATATTTTGCAATAAATTACCAGCGGTGTGTCATCGCGCTTCTCCTTCTTTTCTATACAGTCCGACAGTGACCGCGGTTTAGGGTACGTAGTCCCCTTAAGTGAGCTAGAAGTTAGCTGTCATTCTACCAGTCAGGCTATTCTGTAAAAATCTTAACTCGAAGATTTAGATGGAGTGAGCTAGAAGAGAGCTGTCAATAGTGTCAATACCTAGTATCAGGTGGAATGACAGCTCATTTCAAGTCCACTTCAACTAAGTTTTCACGTTAAGATTTTTAAGGGGCTTATGGGTAAGTAATAACAGCCGCACGGTCCGATTGATCAGGTTAAGCTACGCTTGCCGCGGTTGGTCCGTGGATGGGTGACCATCTATACATAACAAGACTCCTTAGTGCCTCGGAAAGCACGTTAAGCCGTCGGCCAAATTAAGATACTCCATAGACAACTTTAGACGCAATTAAAAAATCGGTTGTCTGTAAAGTCGGTTTACTGACGATAGTTGAACGTGACAACATCATAAGAAAATACTGATGGAATAGTTGCATTGCATTTGTTAATATTCGCTTGCACTTCAAGCCGCCATGGAACGCTACAGAGCGAGGCCGCGAGGTAACGCTACATGAGTCATGTTTTTTTCGTGAGTGCAGCCAGCTTCATCGATTTATTAGACGTTGTCACGTCAAAAATTGGCTATTAAAAATACGTCAGGCGCTGAATAATTTGAGAGGCCTAAACTAATATTTTATCTTCTGTCCTTTAAAGAAAAAGATGCAATGAACTTAAATTTAGTTTAGTTTGTGAACAACAGAATCGGCGCCATTGTCTAGAATTCGATCAGCCTGTATAATAAGATTCCTTTTCACTTTCCTTTCTTGAATGGCAACCATTAGTTGTAAGATATTTACTATAGTCTAAAATATTCGAATATGTTTTTTAAACCGGCTTTCCTTATGTAAACTTTCACTTTTCATTGCTTATGCAGGATATTTTATTGAAGCTTTAAATCGACATCCATGCCTTTTTTTTAGTAGGCAAAGCTTATTATAGGGTTGAAGAGTTTTTATTGGAGAAAGAAGTTGTTTGACTATTTTATATATTGTATTTAAATAACTATTATAAATTGTGACATTAATTTTATTATTGACTGATTATTTTTATTAATGAATTAGAATGTATTATTAGTATAAATTATATATAATATAATAAATTATTATGTATTATTAGTAAATATAAATTTTAATTGGACCTAAACACGATACTTTTGCATGCCTTGCAATTGGTAAAATATGGCTGTTTCTGTATTTATATTATGTAACACCTTATCTTGTAGGTACCCGTATTTCCAAAATAAAATATCTTTATCTTTAAAAGTTTTTTGCAGAAGAAGAAAATTCGTGTGGAATCTGGCGAGCACACGCTCGCCAGATTCCACACAAATTTTCTTACCTATTTAACCCTTTTAGGGGATGAATTTTCAGAATTCTTATCTTAGTGCTCACCTTTGTTATTAAAGGAACTCTTGTGTAAAATTTCATGCTTTTAGACCCAGCGCTTTAGAGGGTGCATCTATCAGTAAGTGAATTTTAGTAAGAGAGATGCGCTAAATACGTCCCATAGGTTTGTGTGAAGTGTCGTATTTCAACGTCGTTCGTTATTTCACGAAAAAATCGCAATTGAAAGTTGCCAAGTGTTGACAATATTAGTGCTCGTGACTGTACACAGATTTTTATGCAGCGGAATCACGCTCACGAACTGCCGATCGATTCTGTAAAAATCTCACCGTGAAAAGTTAGGTGAAGTGAGTTTGTTTTTGCTAGGAATTGACACTATTGACAGCTCACTCCACGCTCACTTCACCTAAGTTTTCACGGTGAGATAGTTACAGAATCGCACTGCTGATAACATAAACCCACCACTGAACCAAGTACTCAGAAATTCAAAGATTATGATTAGAGATTCCGATGACATAACAAGTTTTTGATACACTACAGGAATCGAACCCACGACCATGCATAAACACCGACTCAGCCACGTGTAGGTACAA
Organism: Luperina testacea; assembly: GCA_927399505.1. Classification (NCBI taxonomy): domain Eukaryota; kingdom Metazoa; phylum Arthropoda; class Insecta; order Lepidoptera; family Noctuidae; genus Luperina; species Luperina testacea. Next base: position 5,095,200 of record OV656782.1, read on the forward strand.
GAATTGAAGGCTCAAAGCCTTCTCCGTTCTTGTACAGGAATTGTCTCATAATTAGAAATGTTCAAAATCAAGTCGCAATTCGTAATCTCATCTCAATGTCAAAAACTTGTCAAAAGTGATGATTTTTGAGGTATTTTTGACAGATTGTGAACGTTCTTACGGATATTGCCTATCAGATTTCGACTAAAATAGAAAATAAAATTACTCACCAGCTTCCGCAAATAGAGAGCCATATTAGCGAATTCATCACTCAGCAAGCACCGCAGATTCATAAATGAAGTCGGATACCCGATGACTTTCTCTGCATCTCTTATAATATTGCTCCAATTCGTAAATGGAGGACGCAATAATATTAAAATCTCATCTTTTGTCAAACTCGCGACAGTCGATTCCAATCTTTTTTGGTAAAAGAAAGGGGACGCGCGCTTCAGAACGCGGGAAACCGCGTAGGACACCGCCATGACAGTTCAACTTTTTAATGTTTTTTTTTTTCGAGGCACAGGTTGCGTCCGCGCGAGTGGACGAGTGTAAACGCAATGGTGTTGTTATGTGAACCGATTGTAGGGAGGCCTATATTGAATTTTGAATTTGCCTGATATTTGTAATTATTATTTTAAGTTTTGCGTATGATATTAGTATTGTTTAGAATTACGGCAAAAATATTTTTTGTAATATACAAGACGCATAATTTTCTACTCGAATTTAACGGTTTTTTTATTACACTTAACATAAATAACATCACGCCTGTAATCTCCGAAGGGTGAGACAGAGTTGTACCTATAATAGGTACAGACGCCAGCGCATCAAGCTACCCGAAACTGTCAAATTTTCCCAATCAACTTTGAACCTTATGCTGTAGTAATAAAGTTGAAAATCTATTAAAGAAATTTGACAGATTGTAGTAGCTTGATGTGCTGGCGTCTGTACACCCACATTTCGTCAGTTATTGTTTTGAAGTCCCATGTAATAGGGCACGAACCTACTACCAACAATTCCAGACTCCGGACTGCTACTGAGAAATTGATAAAAAAAACCAATGACAAACAACAACAACAACAATGCCCAACCTGGAAATCTAACCCAGGACCTCATGCTCAGCAGTAGCGCTTGTGACCACTAGACCAAGGAGGCGGTCTAACCAGCAGCGCTCCGCGGTTTGACCCGCATAAGTGCCTATCCCGTGGGAATATCGGAATAAAAATTGTATGTCCTTTCCCGGGACTCAAACTATCTCTATGCCTTTAATTTAAATCGGTTCAGCGGTTTAAGCGTGAAGAGGTAACAGACGAGCAGACAGACAGACACACTTTCACATTTATAATATTAGTATGGATGTGTATAACTTAACTTTCAATCTCACATTGATATACGAGTGTCTATTGACATGACTTTTCACATCATGATTTATTTTTCTTGTTTATTTATAAACAATATTAAAAGAAAACACTTGAAACAATATTTTTTTACAACATTCAAGGCATTTTTAAAAACTAAGTTTTCCTTCATACGGTATGAAGGAAAACTATAATAATAACAAACGAATCTCCACTGACATAACTCCCAACTATCTGGTAAAAATTATAAACCGGTAACACTGATGTTCTTGACCATGAAGTGGAAAGTAGCGTTGGACTAGTCTCGAAACCAAGCGCCATTTACCGTTAACACCCAACAGTACGCTCAAATCTCAACCATAAACCATTGACATAAGAATCAAAACAAACTTTCTCAGCTACAGAAGAAATTTGTCAAGGCGTGGTTAACCAATTTAAGTAAGACCTCCGTTTTCGTGGTTTATAAGTAAATGGATAGGTCATGTTATACTGGACACAGCGGATTCTTTCGACTACTCTTTTTATTGAAATCTTGAATGAATTTCTCCTTTCCGGCCAGTTTGAACAAACGTGTTTAGTAAGTCTTTGTTTGGGTCGTATTCGTAGTACGAGTGCTCTTTGAAGTGAATTATTGGATTTTTAGCGTTCCGTACGTTCTAATTAGAAAACGGAACCCTTATAGGAACACTCGTATGTCTGTCTGTCTGTCGTCTGCCATAGCCAATTTGCTCAGAGTCTACTGGACTGATTGAGTTGATGGAATCATTTTAACAACTGTTATTTAAACATTAGGGAGGTTATTATTATCAGTTGAAAGACTTACGGGCAGTCATTTTAAGGCTCTTTCAAACAGGCGCGACACGCGATGAAAACAAGCGAGCAAAGGCAAGTCGCGCAACGAGCGGTGCCTTTGTGTTGCGCGCGATTATATCGCGTGACCAGTGGCGTGCCTAGGGGTCAAAATTAGGGCAAGCCCACAGATTTTCAACGTATAAAAAACGCCCAACTGAGGGATTGGCTGATTTTCAGTTATTAATGTTTGTGTTAGAGTTCATTGACTGGTATTTATTTAATATATTTATTTATTGATAGGTTTAAGTAAGTTTGTAGTTGTGAATTATGATTTTATTAGGGCAAGCCGGGCTTTTCGGCTTCTATGAAGGTACCGCCACTGCGCGTGACGCGCCTGTTTGTAGGAGCCTTTATATTTTGACGGTTGTTAAATTAAAACATGAACAGAGGGATAATTGCGTAACACACTGTCAGTAACAATAGGTTTCATTGTGACAGTTCAATAACATTCATTGCGTTGTTTACGTTGTTCAGCAAACGCATTTTTCGAACATATGAAGTAACTAGCTGCGCCCCGCGGTTTCACTCGCATAAGTGTCGATCCCGTACGAATATCGGGATAAAAAGTATCCTATGTGTTATTCTGATGTACAAGCTATACACCGTGAAATTTTAATGGTTGTTTTCCCGCGGCAGAACGACTTGCCATAAGGAGTACTTTCGAAACATAGAGTAAAAGTAAAAAAATAAAAATGTTTTTGATTTAAAATAATTAAAAAAATATTCAACAACTCGAAAAAGTGAGAAAAAATAGTAACACTAGACGAGATTTGTTGTAGGTACTGTCGCACGCGCCGGCGCCATCAAAAGAAAACAATGCATAAATTAATGTTCAAACCAAAATAAGCTCCCGCATGTGGTGATACGGCATAAAATAGCTTGCACGCAACATTGCAAAAAATCACCTGCTAAGCCGACAAAGCGAAGACCGATTTAAAATGTTGAAACCAAAATAAGCTCTCATACGCGGTAATACAGCATAAAATAGCTTGCATTTAACAATACAAAAATCTACCGCAAACGCCGACAAAAGAAATTTTCAAAGTAAAATAAGCTCTCGCGTGTAGTGATACAGCATAAACTAGCCTGCGCGCAAAAATTACAAACGATCGAAACCGCGTTTCGACGCCTATTGTATCCGTGCGGCGGTAATTATCTAAATTTAATTTCGTGTTCAGTAAATTGCAGTTCAAAAAGTATTTATGACGGTCCTAAGCCCGTAAAAGTATGAAACTCGATGGTATGAAGGGAAAATTTTAATAACTTGTTGGATAGCAAACAGCTGATTGAAACGCACGCGGGTCAATGGCCGTGCGGCTCTTCAGCCGTAGATATCGGGCGGTGTTACTATTAGTTTGTGATCACTTTCGAGTTTTGTGTTTCACAATGCTAAATCTGTCATTTCCTGTTTCTAATATTTTATTTATTTATGAAACGATTATATTACTAAGACAAAACAGTTTCGCTGCGGGAAAACAACCATTAAAATTTCACGGTGTATTACTGTAAAGTTTCATCAAAATCCGTTCAGAAGTTTTTGCGTGAAAGAGTAACAAACATCCATCCATCCTCACATACTTTCACGTTTAAGTATAATATTAGCAGGATTTTTTTTTCTGTATGGGAAATCATCAAATGACCCCTCCCGCTCTGGGTGGAGCGGAAGGGAGTGTCAGACTCTTACTGACTAAAACCCACCCGTGTTCCTTCCTTAGCCTTTATGTTCCGGGCCAGCGGTAACCCTTTCGGAAAATCCCGCTGACCATATTATTAGCAGGATGTATTAGCAATATCGACTCTGATATCGTTCAAAATAGATTTAGATTAAGGGGACTACATGACCTAAAGCGCGGTCACTGTCGGACTGCATACAAAAGAAAGAGAAGCGTAATGACACAACGCTGGTAATTTATTGCAAAATATTAAGCAATTATCTATTTACAAAAAATCTATTGTTTGGACTAAAAAATGAAAACACTATTGCTTTAGTATGTTGCTTGTAGAATAATCTGACAAAAAATCAGAATGATTCTATGTATATTAGTATGGTTTTTATTGTAAAATGAAAGTTTTATGAGGTAGCTTCATGAGTTTTTTCTATCATATCAAATTAGTTGTAGGTAAGTATTATGTTTTCAACACACTATCTACCTAGCATATATCTTGAAGAATATCATATATTTTTCTGATTTTGTTTACTGTAGTCGATCATATACTTTTACTGCTTCTAAAACTTGCGTTGTTTTTGCGTTTAGGTCCTGTAAATTAGAGTGCAGTACAAAAAAAATTGGTCGGTTATAAAATCCTACAATGTCCGTACAACAAATAATCAAGTAGTGTAATAAGTTAATGGCTAGTGAAAATCACGGAATTGGCAGTTAGGTTAATAGTTCGGCAGTTAATAGGTCTGGTTGGAAATGACCAACTGTAATAACAGCCGGATGGGTCGATCCATTAGGTTAAGCTACGCTTACGTCTATGGTCCGTGGATGGGTGACCATCTTTACATACCGAGACCCCTCCGTGGCTCGGAAAACGTTGAGCCGTTAAGTAATAGTAAGTTTCATCAGTACTTATAAATAAATTATCACGCTATTTGGCATGGGGGATGAGTAAATGATAAATAATTTTATTTCTGTAAGTAGGTTTGCACAAACACTCACTCATATTTTAAAAACTAGATGAGGTCGGCGTCTCCTATCTGACTACTCTGAGAAGAAAGGCCGAAACAAACTCATAGGTCACAGTCTCTTTTAAAGCCCAGACATAATCTTGGTCAGATCATGTGAAAACCGTGTAGATCGATGTCTGAGATGGTCTTTTGAGCAAAGATCCGCAAAGATCTGAATGGATCTGTCTAATCAATACTCGCATTTATCAACAATCGTGCAGCTCAACTCAGAACTTAAGGAGCTCAACGACTCGACGAACAACATTTGGGTGGTCCGCATAAACTACTCAAAGTGCCAGACTATCATTAAAATTAACTAAGAAAGAAAAAAAAGTAAGAGGTCGAAGGACTCATGTCAGGAACGAAGCTCTAAATGAAAATCCGAGAAGCTGCGAACATTTTAAAATGACGAAAAGATTAAAATTTTCGCAGTCGCCATCTTGAATTTATATTTTAACCTCGCTATCGGCTTTTGCACCCTCGAAAACCATGAAAACGACACCCATGACGAAAAATTTAAAAATGTTTGCAACTTGGATTTTAATTTTGACCTCACTATTGGCTTCAAAATTCTCGAAAACCATGAGAAAACCGTGGAAACTACATAACCCTCTCTGTCACTATTACTTATTTATAATAAAAAGTCACATAACGCTTTTTCCTTACGTGACGATTTCTGCCAGTTTCCTCTTACCGCTAGCTGCGTTAAAGAACTTCGTTCCAAAAATACTCAAGTAAATATTCATGTTGGTAAATTCCCTTCAGACCGAATCACAGCATTCTTGGAGGCACTATTGTATGTCGGTTATGAATGGTTGTAGTACTTCCCCTAGCTACGTAGGTAGGTATCAGCTGTTAATGTTCTCACTGGCTGGGACACAAGCCTCCTCTCTGTGAGAGGGGGTGGACCGTAATCCACCACGCGGACCCAGTGCGGGTTGGTGATGTATTGGTTGGGGTTGATGTTCGCAGCGCCGGCGGCGCCGTCCGTGCATAGATACCTACCCATACTACTCACTATGCTCCCACAACTCAGACGATCATTCTACTGAACGCTCTGATTGCTCAGGAGTCGGAAGTTGACATATAAGATAGATAGATAAAACGTTTATTTAGTGTAAAGACACAATACAGATATTAAAAACATGGAAAATTTGAAAAAAAAAATAACAAAGATTAAAAGGATCAATTGACCCATAGAGACCTCATAGACATCTATAACGGTCGATCACTACTGGGCGGTGTGTGTCTTATGTTTGCACCAAATGGGAGTCCAGCTCAGCATATATATTGACATATATACATTGACATATGTATGGCAGTAAATTTATGTTTAATGTTTAGAAGTATGAAGTTTTTTAGTTAAATGTTATGTTGTTAGCTTGCTGCACGCTTTGGTGTTTACTGTAAGTGCAGCAAGCAATTGTTATAAATAAACTAGCTTCTACCCGCGACTTCATCTGCGTGAAATTTCACCCTCTCCATTCACCCTCTTAGGGGTAAAATTTCGAAAAACCCCTTCTTAGTGGACACCTACTCTTCACAAAGAACACACCCTCCAAATCGCATGTCTCTAGGACCAGCGGTTTAGGCTGTGCTATATATCAGTCAGTCAGGGCTTTGAATTTTACATATATAAGAAGATAGATAAATGTCTTCCAATTTTTGTTTCTGGGACATGCCGGTTTCCTTACGGTGTTTTTCTTCACCGTTTTGAGAGCAGTGAAATATTTTTTTTAAAATGCCTGCCTGGGTAATTTACCAATTAGGCTTTTATTTACGTGTCGTGTGTCATGTCGTTCGTATGTTCATTGTGTCGTATCGTGTGGCTTGAGTCATAATTATGTCATTAATGTGTGTGATAGTGAAAACGAGCTTAAATCCGCCTACGAAATGAGGTTCTGGTAAACACGGAATGAGTCACAGAAGTCCAAATTGAGAGTGATTACTTAATTAGTGTCTGCTTACATATAGATTCTTTCACCTCGCAACGATTCTCAAGAATCGTACACAAAAGATATAGATGTCTTGTCATTAGATGTCACATGTTTTCGTATTTTTGGTTCTTGGAGATACCGGTTTCCCCACGATGTTTTCCTACACCGTTTTGAGACTGATGAAATAGTTTACAAAATTAAAACGCCTGTCTGGGTTCGACCTCACTACCTACAACTCACAAGTCGGGGCCACCACTACTCAAGACCCTTTATTAGATAGTAATAGATTGGATATGAGAACTAAATTACAGTACCCGACGGCCCCCCGGTGTATTGCACATCGACCTTTGGAAAGAGACAATCGGCTATTTTCGGCTTCGTAGAGCGTTATCTCTGTCGCACGAAATACAAACAGTCCGGTATCTATTAGGAGCTGTTAAAACAATTATGATTTGCTCCTTTTGATAATTATTTTTATTTAAAAAGGTAAAGGTCGATGTGCAATATTTATCGCCGGGTACTGTAATTCAATTCTTAATTGCATATCACATGTAAAGGGGCCCGTGGTAAATAATAACAGCCGCACAGGTCGATCGATCAGGTTAAGGCGAAAGCGCCAGCGTAGCCTGGGAATTTTTTTTTTAAGTTTTTTTGTAATTTGCTGGTCAGTATTAAGTTGTACGTTGATTAAAATATGATTCGCGGCCGTAACAAATGTGTATTCACAGAATTATAATCATTAAAGTCATCAACACAATTCTCTAAGACCAAGTAATCCCACAGAATGGCTATTTCATGAAATCTTGACATTTTGGGATTATACTAACCTAACAAGTTGTATTACTGATTCTAATGATTATTATTCTGTAAATACATATTTGTTACCGCCGCGAATCATATTTTAATCGACGTACAACTTAAGTTGTACGTCAGTATTAATACTGACCAGCAAATTGCAAATCGCTTCCCCCTTAAGCTACGCTTGCCACGGTTTATCTGTGGATGGGTGACCATCTTTCCTAATACTAATTACAAGTTCACATGGATCTTGTCAAGCACACCAATTTAATCATCATTTCCTTGCCCTTATCCCAATATATTTGCATTCAGTGCAGCAATTCTTCTCCATATCTCTCCATATCTGCTTATCCGGATTTGCCTTTGGGTGCATCAGCAGTAAGTTATTTTATTTATTATTTATTTATTTATCCATTTATTTCACGCATCAAGGTCCATATAAACACATAAAATACAATACTAATATAACTTAAAATACTATGAATACATGCAACATTGTAATCACATTAAAAACTAACGCACACGAAGTGTCTGCGTCGTGTTTCGCTGACTGGTGTCATGTAGCCAGCCACGAAACCGGCGGTACACAACACCCTTCGGCCAGAACTCTTCTTTGAGGAACTTCTCGAGATGGTGTGTCGGAACAAGCACCACGAACGACTTGAAGTTCGTGTTGTGACGCGACTCCAACTTCTCGACCCTCAAAGTCCAGTTGGTCTTCACACGCATGTACTCCACAATCTCCTCAACCTTCGTGGAGTAGTGCAGTCTGGACACGTAGAGCTGCGTCGTCGGGATTGCTGGACGCAGCAGCATGTTGGGTCCCGCCTGCGTGGTGCCGCATTGGTTCCGACAAGCGGGCTTCTTCTTCTAAGAAGCCTTCAGACAGGGCCTTAAGGGGGGAAGCCTTAAGGGGGCTTAAAACAATTAAGCAACTAGACGCTAAGGGCACCCTCTGAGAAGTGCGGACCTCGGCTTAGGGCGTCGCTTGGGGAGGGTAGCAAGAGACAGGCTGGATCGGATTAAGCCTTGATTGATGTTGGAACTTTATATTATTATGCTCGATGCGCGGTAAACTTTGTTTGCGCGATGCAGGATTCTGCGTGACGTCAGTGCGATGCAAAGTTCGCATGTGGCGTTGTAGATACCGCCGCATTAGTAAACTTACTTTACAAAACTAACGTACCTCTCTACCCAATGGCTAATAAAGAGGGCGGCCCACCTTATCTAATTAATATTTGTGTTGTATTTTGCGATTGTACAGACACCAGCACATCAAATTACCCGAAACTGTCAAATTTTTCCATTCAACTATGAACCTTATGCTTTAGTGATCAAGTTGAAAATCTATTAATGTTTGATAGATTGTAGTAGCTTGATGTGCTGGCGTCTGTACCTAAATCCATTATCACATAGTCAAAGTCATCTATTTTTAACACACTTTCCGATTTTTTTCTCGTGAACCGTGTATTACTGAGTTTAGGGCCCACTGCGTATAATATATGACGGGCAGGTAAGCTAATATAAAAAGGAAAAAGAAGTAGAAAATTATAGATCCCGACATGACGCCAAATATAGGGTACACCCAGACACCTCTGATTGCGTGGACCATGAATAACCTGAAAAGAACAAAAAATATATTGTTACTACCATAGAGCATCATTTCTAATATGTTCTGTATTTTTTTGAGTTTTAGCAGATGTGTAATTGAGCGAACGGGAAGTAATGAAAACCTCTTTAGCGTTGTACTCCGCATTATCAATAATTTTAATACATATATACAAGGTTATTGGTAAAACATTATAACAAACTCTTAAGAGGTCATTGTACTCATCATTATGAACAACTTTTACTAGGGAACAAAACCTGAAAGTTGTTCATAATGATAAGTAGGTACAATGACCTCTTAAGAGGTTGTTAATGTTTTACCAATAACCCTTTACAAAACAAAGTCGGGTTAATTACACCATTTATAACTCAAGAACGGCTGGACCCATTTTATGATCTTTGATTTGTTGGATTTCTCTCCGCCGCGAAGAGCAGAATTACTATTAAAAAAAATAATCTCTGAAAAAAAGTCAAGATAAGTAGGTACAGACGCCAGCACATCAAGCTACCCGAAACTGTCGAATTTTCCCAATCAACTTTGAACCTTATGCTTCAGCGATAAAGTTGAAAATCCATTCAATAAATTTGACAGATTGTAGTACCTTGATATGCTGGCGTCTGTACTTCATTTTCTCATAATTTTTTTATGGAACGGCTTATTGATTCTAAGGCGGTATGAAGTTCGCTGGGTCAGCTAGTTTAAAATAAAATGCCCTCCAACCCCTGCATCACATTGCTCGTAAAACAGATAGCCGATGGGGCCAACATGTTCTTGAGTGGCGACCGCGTACTGGAAGACGCAGCGTTGGACGACCTTCCACAAGGTAGACGGATGACCTGGTGATAGCTGTGGGAAGAATCGCAGGACCGGTCGATGTAGCGGAGGAGGGGGGGGCTATGTCCAGCAATTGAAATCTTTCAGCTGAAATAATGGTGATTATCTTCTTCTTAGCGTATCGACTCTTAGTTTAAACATTTTTGGCCCAATATTCAGCTGCGCGAACTCCGCTCACTGTCGCAGTCATGAGATCATCAAGTGCACAGGTGACATGCGGCGCAGGATGGAAGGTGGGCCACTGTCTGTGGGAAGGTGCCGCATTCGCACTTGAGATCAGAGCCGTCCGTGAACCCCCATCTGTGGTGTCTTTACTCCGGCTGACTTGGGTTCGATGGTTATGATAACGAGCATTAAATACTTACACCCTAAAGTAAACGGTAGCCGCCATCAGTACTCCCAAAACATGCCACCTATGGTTCCTCGGTGGCTTCCGACTCCTGAACATGACTTCCCACAAGGTGACCGGGAATATATACGTGTGCATGATGTGGTTGGAAGTGCTGGTGATTACCAGGTCGATATCCTCGGGGAATAACAGGTTCCGATCGTAGGACCAGAAGGTCCAGAATACTGTGAAGACTAGCTGGAAAAATAAAAAATAAAATGGTTTAAAAACAGATATCCGTTTTAAAAGTTATCTTGAACAGGAAATAAATATTGAGTGTAAAACTGTTCTTATTTTTAAATTCAAACGTAGGAAAAAGAATAGAATAGAATACTCTTTATTATGTACACCATATAAATTACAGACATAAATATAGAAACTGTACAAAGGGTGACACAATGGGCGGTCTTATCGCTAAGAGTGATCTTTTAAAGACAACCTTAGGATGGATTTAAAAAGGGGAAGGACAGATAGAGACTCAGATAAGTCAGAGAGACTAATTACTGAACTGAGGCTTATACTTAGAGATATTTATACAACATAGTATATGCAGCGTGAGGACCCTAATAAAGGCTCTTTCAAACAGGCGCGACAAGTGATAAAATCGCGCGCGACACAAAGGCACCGCAAGTCGCGCAAAGAGCGGTGTCTTTGTGTCGCGCGCGATTCGCGTCGCGCGTCGCGCCTGTTTGCAGGAGCCTTAAGCCGAAGTTTGATAGCAGACTAGCAGCCTTGCGAACTGAGAGTGATACTCATGCATCAGTAATCAACTCAAAGTTGAAGACACTTTTATCAATGATTCATTCAATTGTTTGTCTTGTTTTCACGTGTCAGATCGTCGCGGTCAAGGATTCAGATAATTTTATTAATTCAATTCAATCTTTATTGCATACGTAAGTAACGTAAAGTTATTCACATACAGGTGGTAAGTTTAAAAACAATAGAATCAATTATGGACCCTGTCGGGCACAGCCAATTTTAAATAAGTAGGAGAGAGGAAAAGCGCTTTTATGGTTTTCCTTTTATGTCTATTCTATCTGTTACACTAGCAGCGCCTCGCTGCCTCACCCGCATAAGTGTCGATCCCGTGGGAATATCGGGATCAAAAGTATTCTATGTTTTATTCTAATGTTTAAGCTATTTTACTGTAAAGTTTCATTAAAATCCGTTCAGTAGTTTTTGCGTGAAAGAGTAACAAACATCCATTCATCCATCCATCCTCGCAAATTTTCGCGTTTCTAATATTAGTAAGATTTAAGTACTTATGCATTACTTATTTTATTTTCGTCAGTATATATATACGTGCGCGTGCTATACGTGTGTGTCCGGTCGAAGAGGTGCTTGGGGGAGGCCTATGTCCAGCAGTGGACGTCTTTCGGCTGAAATGATGATGATGATGATGATACGTGTGATTGGATTATAAATAAAAGTACAGTACCCGGCGATAAATATTGCACATCGACCTTTGGAAAGAGACAATCGGCTAATATCGGCTTCGTAGAGCGTTATCTCTGTCGCACGAAATACAAACAGTCCGGTATCTATTAGGAGCTGTTAAAACAATTATGATTGGCTTTTTTTGATAATTACTTTTATTCTTTGTATAAAATCGAAAGGATCGAATAAGTCGATGTGCAATATTTATCGCCGGGTACTGTAGCACTTCCCCTGCGACTTTGTTTACGTGAATTTCGTATTTTCTCCTACAAATTCTAAAACCGCTTCCAACTTTAAAAAATAAATTATACGTATTTTGACCAATCGCCCGCCCGCACTATTACTTAGTTTCCACTTAGCATTTCTGACTTTTTTTTCTTTTTGCTCTTCTCCTAAAGGTTGTTGCGTGATGTTAAATAGCCTCAAACCTTTCTCAAGAATTGGTCTATCAAATGCAACAAAAAAAATTTTTTATCCGACTGCAAGTTCTACAGGGTGAAATTGAAAACATGGACAAATCAAAATGGTATATTATACTCATCATCATGAACAACTTTTACTATAGGACCAAACCCGAAATCGCGAAAACAAAATCAGTTGTTCCCTACATTTATGTTCGCGTAACTTGTCAAAATGTAGGGAACAGCTGATTTTTTTTTTTGCTCCATTTAAAAAATAAATTTAGTAGCGCTTTCAACTCAGTAGATTTCGACATTTTACTAGGTTTCCTCAAATCTATCAATTTCTCTTCTTCCACTTTAGCTTGGTTCAGTTCTTATCTTCGGGGACGCTCTCAGTGTGTTCGCCTGGAGGAGTCGTTCTCTGATTGGTGTAGCCTCACCGAGGGTGTTCCTCAGGGTAGCGTTCTCTCTCCTCTCCTTTTTTCAATTTTCATAAACTTTGTTACCAGAGTAATCTCCTCTAGTTTTCATCTCTACGCAGATGACTTGCAGCTTTATCGACATTTTACTGTAGCTAACGCGAGTTCTGCAATTGCTGCAATGAATCATGACCTGGCTCGCATCAGCGATTGGGCTAAGTCATTTGGTTTGCAAATTAACCCAACTAAATCCCAGGCCATGATCATAGGCAGCAGATACGTTCGCAATGCGGCTGATGTTACATCTCTGATGCCTTTATATCTCGATAGTGTTCGCATTGACTATACTGAAACCGCAAAAAATCTGGGTGTAGTTATTGACTCCAACCTTTCGTGGCGTGCTCAGGTCAATGAGGTCAGCCGAAAGGTACATTTTTCCTTTCATTCGCTGAAATGCCTTCAAAGTCTTCTGCCCTTGAAGATTAAAATTTCATTGGCACAAACAATTATTCAGCCGATTATAGATTATGCCGACGCCTGCTACCTGGATGCTACTGAGGAGCTACTAAACAAGCTTGAGCGCTTGCAAAACCTGTGCATTCGCTTTGTTTTCGGTCTTCGTAAGTATGACCATGTCTCTCACCTTCGCAAGGAACTCAAGTGGCTCCCAATCCGTCTTCGCAGGAATACTCGGATTTTATGTCTCCTCTTTAATATCTTACACAACCCGTCTTATCCTTCCTACTTGCGTGAGCGTTTTTCTTACGCTCGCCCTAGCGACGCACCATGTAGATCACACCTAAGATCCCTCCTTAAATCTCATCCTCATAAAACAAGCTACTATTCTTATTCCTTCTCTATCCATGCTGTAAGATTGTGGAACTCTCTTCCGCCTAACATTCGTGATCTAAAAACTATTTCTCTATTCAAACGTAGATTGAAAGAGCATTACCTTTCCTCTATACTGTGAGTATTTATATACTTATATGTTTATATATTTTAGTATTATGTATTTATTTAAGTATATTTATGTTTATTATTATTATTTTTTTTTTGCATTATATGTGTAGGTTTATTTAATATTCTAGTTTTAGACGTCACACATTCATATTTTCCTCTTCTTGTTCTCACACACTATTGTCTACATTTCTTTTTTACTTCTCCTTTCGCAGGTCTGCTGGAAGAAATTTCTTAAGAAATAAGCAGTACCTTTGTACTCAATTTATAATCATGTCATGTCCCTTTGTATTTTACTGTGTGTATATAGGAAAAGGTAAAGTGTGTGTCATTATTATCAGGCATATCTTAATTACTGTGGGCGTACTAAGTGGGTAGTGTTGGTTAATGCGCAATAGAAACACGGTTTGCACTTCACATCAGATTATAATTTCATGAACAATTTAATCACATTAGTAAATCAAGCACTATAGGTACACGATACAACCAGATACGAACGCGATATAGTTTCTGAGCACATGATGTCCGTACGATGTCCAATGGTCAAGTCCCCTGCCGCTTCGTTGCTCGCTCTTTTATACTGGTGTCAAAACAAGTCGAGCAGTGGGGCGGTGGGAGAAGTCAGGTGACGTACTTGTCGGTGGCGTGATCGGTGCATGTGTTGTTATTGACAACGCCGCCGACACGGCCATACTGACGTGCGGACGTCCTCGTGCGCTTACAATTCATACATCTGTAATAAGCATAAATCGTTCGATTATCCTGACCCAAAAATCGTACTTTACAATCTGGACCGGTTTATCTAAACCCTACAGACAGGCTGGTAAGTAGTTCTGGACCGGTCTTCAATGACCCTTCAGATTAAAACTTCTGGACCGGTCTTCATTGACCCTTCAGATTAACAAGTTCTGGTCCGGCTACAAGCCCTACAGATTAACAAGTTCTGGTCCGGCTACAAGCCCTTCAGAATTTATTTTATCTTATTTTGGCTAGTCCGGAATATTATTATTCCCTATAGCCGATTTATCATTGGACCGGTTTAACCCTACAATGATTATTGCAATTTAACTGTTATCATTAGTTTTATGGACATCAGCTCGCGTTACTATTGATCGGTTCCGAATAAACGGACATAAAGTGCAACTTGTGCCCCGTCATACACTTTCCGGGGTGGAAAATCCTCATGGATGTCCTCCGCCACGGGGCGGGCGGAGGGGTCTGTCAGACTCTTACTGACTAAAAACCACCCCGGTGTTCCATCTCACACCTACGCCAGGGGTCGCGGGAACGTACGATGCTTCCGTAACGTACGTTCACCGTGACATGCCAGAGCCAAGACTGTCTCGTTACACCACTGCGCGCTCTCTTCCACTCCACACGAACTCAGGCTAGACTCTGTCGAGCGCCGCCGGGTGACACTGGCGTTCAGAATAGTCAATGAATGACGCCGACACGACCATCTTGCTCGCACACATTCTCGTGTGTTAATCTGCAAAGAAACATACCCCGCAAAGTATCACATAGTTCGGTCACTTCTAACCGAATTTGGTACAGACTAAAACACAATGAAAATTCGCACAAACTAAAAAAAATTGAGTTCAGAGCATTAATCATTATTTGATTACTAATTACAATTATTACAATGTTACATCTAAAGCACGAAAAACTGATTAACTACCGTTTGGTCATTCTGCTATTGTTTCTGGTCCGGTCAAGTTAGACCCTTCAGATATTTAACCACTTGGTCCAGTCAGCCATGACTCTACAAGACTTGTTTCTTGGTCCGGTCAATTTCTGACCCTACAGGATTAGCTTCCTGGTCCGGTCAATTTCTGACCCTACAAGATTAGCTTCCTGGTCCGATCAGTTTTTGACCCTACAAGATTAGCTTCCTGGTCCGGTAATTGTTTTGCCTTTCAGGTGTGTCCCTACAGTTAAACTGGACCGGACGTAGCTAGGCCGAACAAGTATCGTTCCTTTAGCTTAATTAACAAATAGCTCAATATTTTGGTTGATGTACAAGTGCTTCTGTTATAATGGTAATTGACTCAGGACCAATTGATTCTACTGAAGTAGCACGTAAACCAGGGTTTCTACAATTTGCATTATTATGAGAACTGGTAGATATAGTGGGACTTTTAGCAGACATGGTATCACTATTGGCAGACATGGTATCACTATTGGCAGAGATAGTATCACTATTGGCAGAGATAGTATCTTTTTTTTTTTTTTTTTTGCACTTGTTTAGCAGGGTAGCATTCGGTACCAGAGTCAAAACATAATGAAAACGACTCACCAAATTCGGTAGACAATAGATCTGTAGTTGGCTTAATGGCTGTAGTGGTTGCAATCCACTGTTTCCTTGGCAGAAGTCGTGAAACTCCTCGCTCGAAAAGCACCGTCCTTAATCAGCGATTATTCGTACAGGAGATCCAAAGAGGGCAGCGCTGTCCACCACTGTCATTCTGCTTGCACACGTCCTTGTGTGTAAACCTGTAACCAAAAAAAATCAACAGCAGTGCATGTTCCACTCGGCCAATTCTGACCACATTTAATAAAAACAATAACAATCATTGATAATAAAAGATTCGGTCGGTGGTTCGTCTTAGGGGCGGTTCCTCTAAGCCTTGGTAATAGATCACATACAACGCTCATGACCCGGCTGCCGCAGCATCTAGTGACACTCATGCCACCCATGTAGTCATCACCTCAAGTGATACGACCAACACACATCACATCCCATATAGTCTACGACTCCCAGGTCATTAGAAAACCAACACCACAATAGTCTCCTTTGAGAGCCCATCGCTCCCTGAACAACTCACAAGCGAGTTGCAGTTACGACTACAGACAAGTACGTACAGTGCGACCTAGCCATGGTATGTGCTCTACTACTCGGTGAAGGAACTATCCTCACCGCCTTCTACGTTTAACACGTTAGGAACACTACTTAGAGGCATCTTTCGTATGCGATCGTGAGCATACTAGTAAGTTCGGTTAGAATCTAAAGCTTATGACGTATAGCGATCACTTGTCAAAACTTCCACAACCTTAAATGGACCTCTGAACTTCCGATCTAGATTAGTCTGATAATCTGATTTCACTCTTCGTTTTATAATAACACAAAATAGCCTACCCAAAATAATACTTTGCAAGTAAATGTCGTGCAGTAATGAAATAAAATCTCAAGTTGTGGCTCGCTATTCGCAACGCTTCTTATGATTTGTTTTGTGCTGAAAACACGCGTTTAACCAATACCAGTCAACGCAATAACATTATTAACTCGTTTGGCACTTAATTTGGCTGCACAACTCGCTTTTACTAACGAGCATTCAGCACCAGAATCGTAACAAAACAATGATACAGCTCACCTTTGTTCTAACTTGCCTGAGCGTAGTTGTACGACGCAAACATCCACTCGCCGTTGCTGCTTGCAGCGCGTGCTCCACCTCCATCATCTGCTTGGCTGCCACTTCTCGTGCACCGGGTCACGACATGTCCAGGATTCCCTCACTTGCAGCACACGAAGGGCTTCACCGAAGGCTGCGGGCTGCTTGGCTCGATCCTTGAAGTCACCCAACGTCACTGGTAGCTCCACGTTACGTCCTTCGTACTATTTACGATAGCCACGTTGATACTGCTTCCTTTGTGCGCCTTAATGACGGCCACAAGTTGACCTCCTTGCAGTGAATTTTCAGCAAATCACAAATCAGCTGTAGTATTGTGTGCGGTTACGTTTGCACACGCGTCCTATCGCGTTTTCTAATTACGGGAACACTTTTTTTTCCTAACATGGCGGTAGGGCGCAACTGGCGCGTCACTGGGCAAAGGTATTTCGGCATACAGCCTATGCCCAAAACTATATTCACTATGATCGCGCATCCGTATCTGGCTTGTCTGGGTTCAACTCTAACAGGTCCACACGATTATTTAATAAGCGTTCGCAGTTTGCACTTTGTTTTTTAAAATGTCAACGGTCACTTTCACTTTTAGCGTTTTCATTTTGCGCATGAACCAACACGAATCCCACTTCTGATATAGGAAAAGGTAAAGTGTGTGTCATTATTATCAGGCATATCTTAATTACTGTGGGCGTACTAAGTGGGTAGTGTTGGTTAATGCGCAATAGAAACACGGTTTGCACTTCACATCAGATTATAATTTCATGAACAATTTAATCACATTAGTAAATCAAGCACTATAGGTACACGATACAACCAGATACGAACGCGATATAGTTTCTGAGCACATGATGTCCGTACGATGTCCAATGGTCAAGTCCCCTGCCGCTTCGTTGCTCGCTCTTTTATACTGGTGTCAAAACAAGTCGAGCAGTGGGGCGGTGGGAGAAGTCAGGTGACGTACTTGTCGGTGGCGTGATCGGTGCATGTGTTGTTATTGACAACGCCGCCGACATGTACATAAATTATAAAATAAATAAATAAATAAATAAATAAATGTCGCAGCATCATGCCGAGATAGGAGCCTTTTGGCCTCGTATAGGAGTTTCTGTTCCATTTTTCTTTTTGTTACTTTTTTTAAATATACATAATTTGGTTTCTTATTTTTTCCTGTGTTTAGTTTAGTTTGTGATCTTCCTGTACGAATCGCAAAAAGTACTTTTTCTTTCTTAACACTGTGAATAAATGTCGTAATATCATCTGCCTACCCTTTTCCCAACTATGTTGGGGTCAGCTTCCAGTCTAACCGGATGATATGATATTATGTCGTAATATCATCTGCCTACCCTTTTCCCAACTAAATTGGGGTCAGCTTCCAGTCTAACCGGATGACATGATATTATGTCGTAATATCATCTGCCTACCTTTTCCCAACTATGTTGGGGTCAGCTTCCAGTCTAACCGGATGACATAATATTATGTCGTAATATCATCTGCCTACCCTTTTCCCAACTAAATTGGGGTCAGCTTCCAGTCTAACCGGATGATATGATATTATGTCGTAATATCATCTGCCTACCCTTTTCCCAACTATGTTGGGGTCAGCTTCCAGTCTAACCGGATGACATGATATTATGTCGTAATATCATCTGCCTACCCTTTTCCCAACTAAATTGGGGTCAGCTTCCAGTCTAAACGGATGATATGATATTATGTCGTAATATCATCTGCCTACCCTTTTCCCAACTATGTTGGGGTCAGCTTCCAGTCTAACCGGATGATATGATATTATGTCGTAATATCATTCAAATATACTTACAACACTAGAAGGCCAGATGAGTATACTAAATAGGGCATCTCTGCTAACAACCAAAAATGTTGGTACTTCATAGCCAGCAGACTTGGAATTCTTGAGCGTTAGGATATCTGTATATAGTCCGAATATTGCATATATTGTCTGGAATATCTGGAAAAATAAAAACAAATTGTTAAAAAGTTTTGCTAGATCGAGATAGATCCTGTCGGGGAGCTGTGAATGCTTACGCGAATCTCGCACCCCCGGCCATAGACAGAGGTGAAACACCGCGGTGGTTTTAGCCAGTAAGAGTCCGGCATGCCCCTCTGTCACCCCCACGATGGAGGAAGTCCATGAGGATTTCCACCACGCACCAATTAAAAAAATAAGATGAGCGCTGCGTCGAGCTGCGTTGCGAAATGTGTATCTTTTCGAGTAGTAAATAGAGTTAGATTTTGAATAGCTCTATTGAAATGTGCGCGCAGCGTCGCGTCTCGGTGTGACTTGAACCTTATTTTCAAATTACAGTAGGTATGGGAGGCCAGCGTAGGGCTGTCAACAAGTACCAGGTACATAATAAAATAAAAAATGGTCTACAGATCTAAAGTCTACAAGGCCTACAAAGTCCTCACATTTACAAAATATAAAAGAGTCTATCAAAAGGATAAATAAAATAAAATACTAAAACCTATTAAAACCAAATAATTATGATTGCCATTATAACCACTAATAAAAAGTTGATATTAGAATTGTCCGTATATAATGTCAAAATAAATAAGCATCGTAATTTGGGAGCAGTTTACGTAGTTATGCTTATAATGAGGTGCCAGGGAAGCCACATATGCAGAAGGAATTATTGCCAAACTACCTGGTCTTCAACGTCGTCTTTAATCTTGCTTTTTTGATACCTACACGTTTGATGAGGGCATCGGGTAAGTTCTGTAACCGGCTTTGGCAACATGTTATAAAACCGGATGCTGTTTATAAAAAATGGTTAGCTCGTTTTAGTTGATATATCACAATTTAATTTTTACTACGTGTAATTATATTATGGAAATTGCTTCATATTTTGAGAAGTTAAATATACAAAATACCTTCTAAGATATTATAAAGAGAAGGCAGTATAACTGTGGTCCAGTTTAAAAAGTGTTGGTGGCAATAAAATTACGTTTTCGCACCAACGCCAGCACAGCACGCCGGGTCAGGAAGATACGATGGCGCAAGGGTTTCGACACACCATGCATTCCACACTAAAGGCCTACCCACCTTCCATGGAAATAAAGACATGGCGTCCAGTACAGCACATAGGCTTTATGCCACCAAACCATTAGAAACAAAAAGATGGAGTAACACTTACAAAGGTCCAACAGGTAAAGAAGAAGTACTGCATCTCACTGAAATGTCGGACATAATCGTTCTTCATGGGCTCCCCGTGGAAGGAGCTCATCATGACCAACATGTTGGAGACGTGCATCGTGATGGTGACCACGTAGCCCAGGATACGGAAGTAGATGTGGTGGGACATGGTACTGAAACATGTGATAGAAAAAAAAAGTATTAGAAAAACATTACCCTCGAGGGGATGTGGCTATATATGTAATAACAACCGCATGGGGTCGATCAATCAGGTTAAGCTGCGCTTGCTGCGGTTGTTTTGTGGATGGGTGACCATCTTTACATACCAACATCTCGGAAAGCACGTTCTGCCGTTGGTCTTTGCTTTCATTCGTGGATCTTTGACAGTCGTTACGGGGCGTCAGAAGCCCGAAAATCTGACAACCATTCTTACCAAGGGGTTCCGTACACAGTAACTGGGCTGTGGATCAGCTAGACAGTCACTCCACGTAAAATACTGGTACTCAGCTTCATCCGGTTAGACTGGAAGCTGACCCTAACATAGTTGGGAAAAGGCTAGGCAGATGATTACCCTCTCTTTTCGCCTAGCCACAGCTGGGTATTAAGTAAAACTTACTTTCATACCACCTGCTCCTTACTATCAAATTATATTTCATGCAAACCTAACCTAAATTTACCCTTAATAGCCCTGATGTCTAGCCGACTGATAATAATTGGTACTCATCACATCATTTTAGCCGAAAGTCGTCCACTGTTGGAGATAAACCCTCCCCCAAGCACCTCCACTTCAGCGGTGGCGACCTCTCGCGTCCGGGCCTGGTTCAAGCCATGGTCAGGGGCGAGAGGGAGTGGGGGGCAGTCGCCTCCTTCTGCGAAGCAGTCATGCTAGCCAAGGAGGCGGCGGGATGGCTGAGGGAGAGAGCCTCCCGTCCCAGTCGCCGCGGGAGACGCTCCGGGCGTCGGGAGCCGCGAGACGACTTCCGGCCACCGTAGGCGCGGGCCTGCGGGCGGAGAGTAATGGGTAGCTCACCGTCCGATCAGGACCAGGCCCTTGCCGGACGGCGCGTACGTGTTCCACGCGCGCCTCCTAGAGATGTCAGCATCGACCGAAGCCTGCCGGGTCAGCGGGATTGTCCGAAAGGGTTACCGCTGGCTCGGAACATAAAGGGCTAAGGAAGGAACACGGGTGGGTTTTAGTCAGTAAGAGTCTGACACTCCCTTGCGCTCCACCCAGAGCGGGAGGGGTCATTTGATGATGTCCCATCCTCAAAAAAAAAAAAAAAAAGCACCTCCACTTCGACCGGTTTTGTGCTTCTTGCATCCAACGGGTTCCTGCGGCCTTCACAAGGTCGTCGGTCCACCTTGTGGGAGGCCTTCCAACGCTACGTCTTCCGGTACGCGGTCGCCACTCCAGAACCTTTCGGCCCCATCGGCCATCTGTTCTGCGAGCAATGTGCCCTGCCCACTGCCACTTAAGTTTGGCAATTCTTCGAGCTACGTCGGTTATCTTGGTTCTGCTGCGGATCTCCTCATTTCTGATTCGATCACGCAGGGAAACTCCAAGCATAACCCTCTCCATTGCCCTTTGGGTGACTTTTAGCCTTCTGATAATAAATGGTACTAAACTTGCACAGGCATATCCAAGTAGCCAGGATTATTCACCAGCAACTTGCTTTGAAATATAAACTTGTGGATTCTGAGGTACCGTATTACAAGTATGTGCATACAACATTTCTGCACTGTTTTGATTCTAAGCAAAAACTACGTCCTTTGTGATCGGTTTTGTAGTGATTAATAATAACATTACTATGTGGTTGAAAGAAAAGATAATTTAACTTACTTACATAAAATAAAACAAACGGCTTTAATACACCAATATAACTGATCTCCCACTATTTACAAATTATTCACTTTTACTTTGAAGAAACTTTGCCCTTCACTGGCCACAGATAGTTAATGAAAACCATACGTCACTCACTATAAATTAAATATGTATGTACTCGTATGTCAAAAACACGCACGTTTGAACCCGTTCGGATCTCAAGCCACACTGGTACTTATCATGATCGCAAAATGTTATATTAAATGTTATAGTAACTTATAAGAATAAAGATGAATATACAGTATGTTAACTAATAGAGGGCGTTCCCGTTAACCCGCAATAGTATAGCATCCATACATGCTAAAAAAAATATTACCATTCGAAAATAAAATGTTTTTATTTTTTTTTTATATTAAAATATTCACTAAAAATCGTAAATTGATACTCTATTTATTTAATTAATTCTAATTTATTTAATTAAATAAATTCCGACATTGCTGTCCTTCAAGTACGCGTGTACAGAGTGTTTCTTTAACGTATCAATTTACGATTTTTAGTGAATATTTTAATATAAAAAAAAAAAAAAAAAACATTTTATTTTCGAATGGTAATATTTTTTTTAGCATGTATGGATGCTATACTATTGCGGGTTAACGGGAACGCCCTCTGTTAGTTAACATACTGTATATTGTTAACATAAATTATTGATAAATCATCATCTGCCTAGCCTTTTCCCAATTATACTGGGGTCGGCCCCCGGTCTAATTGGATGCAGTTGAACGGCAGTAATTTACATGGAGCGACTGCCTATCTGACCTCCACAACCCAGGTACTGAGTAACACAGAGCATGTAACCTTTTCTGAGTAACACGGCATGGTATCTGTCAAGACTCTTTTTCTTATGAACGCTTGGAGGTATCAACTTGAAATTAATATCAAATAGGTAGGTATCCGGTCCCTTCTTTTTTTGAGGATGGAAAATCATCAAATGACCCCTCCGGCTCTAGGTGGAGCGGAAGGGAGCGTCAGACTCTTACTGACTAAAACCCACCCGTGTTCCTTCCTTAGCCTTTTATGTTCCGGGCCAGCGGTAACCCTTTCGGACAATCCCGCTGACCCGGCAGGCTTCGGCCCTAACGGGCCCCTTAAACTGATGCTGACATCTCTTTGAGGCGCGGGTGGAACACGTACGCGCCGTCCGGCACGGGCCTGGTCCTGATCGGACGGTGAGCTACCCATACTCTCCGTCCGCAGGCCCGCGCCTACGGTGGCCGGGAGTCGTCACGCGGCCCCCGACGCCCGGAGCGTCTCCCGCGGCGGCTGGGACGTGAGTATCCGGTCTCTTTTGCTCTAAAAAATCATCCTTCTAAGTCAACGTAACACAAAAGTAGGTACGTTAATTTATGCGACATAATTTAAAAGTGTCTGTCGTCATAAATAGTTATTGGTGCCGATTCTGTTGTTCACAAACTAAACTAAATTTAAGTTCAGTGCATCTTTTTCTTTCCATTTCATTAAGAAAAGGACAGAAAATAAATTTTAGTTTAGACCTGTCAAATTAATCAGCGCCTGACGTAAATTGACGTAACTTTAGGAGGCAAGTTTTTAATCACGTCTAAATTTATAAGTAATGTCAGGCGCTGATTAATTTGACAGGACTAAACTAAAATTTATTTTCTGTGTGTAACTTTTTAATGGCTTTTATTTTCCTATTCTGTTTCCGTACATACAAAATTAATAATAAGTGAAAACGATATCATGTTTAACTTTGGATGCATAAAGTAAAAGAGTGGAGTAATAGTTAATACTCTCCCGAAATTTGTATGGAAAAAAAATCGACTAGTGGCACCTTAACTTTTCACTTAACATGCAATTATACAGAACAATCAAAACAGAACCTTGGTAAGAAATTAAACCATCAGGTGGACCTTATGACCTGACTTTATTTCCATATTTAACGACCAGTACGGTACTGTGGTAGTATAATTAATCCATACTATCAATACTATACTATATGTATATACTATACTAGCTTCCGCCCGCGGCTTCGCCCGCGAGGTATGTCGTCAAATCTGTCCTATGTCCTTCCCCGGGGTGCAATTTATCTCTCTGCCAAATTTTATCGAAATCCGTTTTGTGGTTTAGACGTGAGAAGGTAACATATAGACAGACAGAGTTACTTTCGAATTTATTAAAAAAAATATAATTTTGTTTTTCGCTGGGCTCGGCGTTCTACTATAGAACCTCTCGCGGCGCTCGAGATCTACTCTAGAATCCGTCGCTCCGCTCTGGATGCAAAGAAACACTCTCGCCTTCAAAATAGTTTTGTTCCCGAGGTGGACACTAATTTTTGTCACCCTCTATGACAAAATAAGTAAGTACAATTTATGAATAAGAATAGTACGTTTATATAAATTTACATACACTTTACTTGAAGAAGACATAATTTTTTTATCAAACTAAGTAAAATCCTAATTTGAGGAAACAATTACGAACGAAGGCAGAATGCTTTTCGCGCGTTTTTTTATTTTTACTTTATCAGACAGCCTGTTGCTTGATCATTCAATGTTCGTGATTGATCTTTTACTAATAATATCCACATTCCAAATTATAGTCCCAAGGGATTAAAGAGCTATATTAATCCCTGTTTTTTTTTATAATAATCTCTTTTTGAGTAGATGTGATAAAAATAACTTTAATTTCGGAAGTCGGTGGCACACAACGAAAATGCAAGCCCAACGACACCGACTTCCGAAATTAAAGTTATTTTTCACTTTGTAGTGTTTTTTGGAAGTCGGTGGTTTTTTTTTTTGTAGAGTTTTGTTGTAGATACCGCTACAGTTGAATAGCACTTGATTAGTCCAAGGTCTCTTTAATCAAGATTCGATGTTCTGTCCTAATAACAAAGTTTATCTTAATTTGATAAACCCAGATACAATGATAATTTTCAGCCGAAACATGCCTCAAAATCAAATCAATTTAAAATATTTTTGAAGTAAAAAGTTCTTTAGGCGCGTTGGGCATTCTTTGAGATGGGAAAAAGCCATTTAACTCGCGCCAATGTAACCGTTAGCGACACCCAGCGTGTTTTGTTTATAAGACACATCGCGAAAAAATACCCGCTTCGGATGTGTTCGGCTGTCCTCGGGATGTACTCGGTTTTAATGTATATCCGATATGTCAGTGAGTGATGGCAAAGTATTCTGTTTGTGTTTTGTTTTCACTTTTTTCGGCACTCCTGGAGTGCCGAAAAAAGTGAAAACAAAACAAAAAAAAAAGTGCCATTGTTTTTTATTATTTCACATAAACCTACATGAGCACTTATGAAACGTCAGAAGCTATGTGCACGGTTCCAATTGGTCGTTTCCTATGGAGAAGAGCCGGCAAGAAACTACACGGTTACTCTTTCAAAAATAATTGACATTCCCAGTGTTTTCAAATTACTGTGTAAGTTGTTCTTTATTCGAGTGGTTAGATGTAGTACAGCCAGCACATCAAGCTACCCGAAACTGTCAAATTTTCCCAATCAACCTTGAACCTTATGCTTTACCGATAAAGTTGAAAATCTATTAAAGAAATTTGACAGATTGTAGTAACTTCATGTGCTGGCGTCTGTACATTTGTGCCAAAGACCGTGTGATTGTATCGGCATTACGAAATAAGTTATCTGTAGTTGAAAATCATTAAAAACAGTTAAAAAAATAAATAGCCGCGATGATGCATGATATTCAATATTCGCGTGATGTTATTGTTTATCAAAACTTTGGAAGAACAATGGTATGTATTTTAAGTCATTCGATTCAGTATGAATGCCCGGCTATTTTTTAAGTAAATAAAAAATAGGGTCATCGCTTTCGATTTTGAAATAATATTTTTTTAATTTTTAATTGGCGTAAACATACATTAAAAATAGGGATGCATCCGATTTCGATACCGATACTGCAGTGCGATTCTGTCACCATTTCACCGTGAAAACTTAGATGAAGTGAGCGTGGAGTGAGCTGTCAATGGTGTCAATTCCTAGCAAAAACAAACTCCCTTCACCTAAGTTTTCACTGTGAGATTTTTACAGAATCGACAGGCAGATATATCGGCGATACTTCAGGTTTGCCGATGTATCGGTTTTTGAAGGAGCCTTAACAAAAAGGTGATGGAAAATAATAAGACAAAAAAAATTAAAACATTCATTAGAATTCCGTATAATTCCTTGTAAAATCTTTAAAAATTAAAAAAGGGAGCTCAAAAAACTCAATAATTAAATAAATAAATATTGATCTAATTACTTCACTAGGATCATTTGACTTTTTTCTCTAATCTCGCTTTTTTCTTTTCAGCCTTTTTCTTTGAGCCGTGTATCATGTTCGTGATTGGCCATTGTATATAATAGAATGTGAAGAACATTACACCCATGGCCGCTAGAGCCAAAAAGAAGTAAACTGTCCCGAAGAGTTTTTTGAAGATGGGGTACAACCATACCCCACGCTCGATGTAGGTGAAGTACATTCTGGAACAAAGAATACTGCATTAAATAAATACAATGTATAGGTATTTGTTTGGTACAAAATAAATGCCTATTCCGGTGGCGCAGTGGTAATGGCCGCGACTTAGAAGCTGTATGTGGTAGGTTCGAACCCTTAGCGTTCCTGCACACGATGCCGTCACCGCGCCGTCGCCGCGCCGACGCCGCACCATTACACTGTAGATACGAGTCGCGCGAAGCCCGCCACCGCGCCGCCGCCGCGCCGCCACCGCGCGCTTTCCCCTCCCTATCTGTTTGATTCATTCACGGGAAATTACGC
The DNA here is from genome assembly GCA_927399505.1 of Luperina testacea. Lineage (NCBI taxonomy): Eukaryota > Metazoa > Arthropoda > Insecta > Lepidoptera > Noctuidae > Luperina > Luperina testacea. Next base: position 5,122,010 of record OV656782.1, read on the forward strand.
GGCGTGCACGTTCGTACGCGGCCGGTAATGGAATGAATGAAACAGTAAAAACGCGCGCGGTTGCGGCGCGGCGACGGCGCGGTGGCGGCGCGGCGACGGCGCGTTGGCGGGCTTCGCGCGACTCGTATCTACAGTGTAATGGTGCGGCGTCGGCGCGGCGACGGCGCGGTGACGGCATCGTGTGCAGGAACGCTTAGGCGCTCGCGCTTTATTTATTTGTTACTAAGCTGCGCCCCGCGGTTTAAGGCTCGTACACACAGGCGCGACGCGACACAAAGGCACCGCAAGTCGCGCGACGAGCGGTGCCTTTACGTCGCGCGCGATTCGCGTCGCGCGTCGCGCCTGTTTGCAGGAGCCGTTAATCCTCATAAGTGTCGATCCCGTGGGAATTTCGGGATAAAAAAGTAGCCTATATTTTAATCCAGGGTGTCAGCTACCTCCATAGAAAATTTTATCAAAATTGATCCAGCCGTTTGAGCGTGAAGAAGTAACAAACATATGAACACACACACTCACAAAATTTCGCCTTTATAATATTAGTGTGATTTATTAAAACCTGTGATATGCCACTGTAGGGCAAAAATCTCCCTACTCTCTTTCCACTTAGGCACTTTATGTAAATTATTTCATCACCACTGCTCTCAAAACGGTGAAGGAAAACATCTTGATAAAACCGACATGTCCCAGAACCAAAAATTCGAAGACATGTGACATTACCAACCCGGACTGGTTCTGCATTGTGGATTTTTTTTTTTGAGGATGGGAAATCATCAAATTACCCCTCCCGCTCTGGGTGGAGCGGAAGGGAGTATCAGACTCTTACTGACTAAAACCCACTCGTGTTCCTTCCTTAGCCCTTTATGTTCCGAGCCAGCCCTTTCGGACAATCCCGCTGACCCGGCCATGCATTGTGGATTACAGCCGACTCTCTATCACCGAGAGGAGACCTGTGGAGACACAGGCCTCCTCTGCTGGGAAGCAGTGGGTACATTAGAGACTGATTATACCGTATGCTGTTGATTCTTTATTGATCATGCTGTGACTTCTCTAGGAAGGCCTCCAACAGTAAACATCTGTTCTCTGAAATTCTTATAACTGAGTTTCTGTATGTATGTAGACATAAATAGATACTCACACGCTCACATAAACACACAGGTGCAGAGTCAGCTGACTCACATTCCTGGCGTGATTCTCCGGCTCTTTCCTGGGTCGCATCACCACCTCCCACAGCACCACAGGAACGATCATGGTATGTATGACGTGGTTCGAAATGGGGGGTATAACGGCGTCAAGAAATTCTGGGAATATGAGGGCTCTGTCGTAATTGTAGAGACCCCAGAATACTGTGAATACCACCTGGAAAGAGAGGGAGTATTGATTAGACAGAGAAACATGTTTAAAATACAGTAACAATATCGTCTCCGGACACAAATGAGAAGATGTAACTCCAACATGGTTAATTGGGGCTACCTCAACGGAACGGCAGTAGGGTAAGAATGTGGAGATATCTCGCAAACTATGCTCCACTTCCTAACCTGCCCTCTATGATCCAAAACATGTAGTCAAACTGACGTATTCCACATTGGGCACCCGCATAAATAGCACTTGAGTGAGCACTCGGCGCACGAGTGGCATTGAGATGACTAACAATTATATTATTATATGTATCTGTAATTAAACCTATATCTATGCATACATAGTACTAAACTACGAATCGTGTGTGTCTGTGTTAACGCTAAGATATCCTAAACTACCTACACATTTTTTTTTATTATATTTTGATGTGGTTGTCACCATTATTTAGAAATTTAGAACATTTATTCCTGAGATGTAGTGCAAAAGATTGATTCATTAGCTTTTGAGTAAATCGCGGACATACATACATACATTTACAAACGGGTCGAATACAGAACCTCCTTTTTTAAAGTCGTTTAAAAATCGTGATGTTTTTTTGGCTGGTTGCCATTGCACTCATCCAAAGCAGGGGTGCGTCCCTAGCAATGTATAATGTCTGCTACTGCGTCCAGACTCAATGTATTACAGTGCGTGCCACGAAAGATGAGACTTGACACACCACGTGGTTTGACTTGCGCAGAACACGATTTTAGGTATCTTTAGCGGTATGAGGTCTGAGTGCGGGTCGGGTCCGGACGTCATAGGGGCGGCGGAAAGAGCGGGGGAGGCGGGGTCAAGCCTCATCTTTCGTGGTCGTGGCACGCATTGTACAGACTGGTTGCGGAAAATGGAAGACGGTGTTGTGGTGCAGCCTGGGAGAGGCCTATGTCTGATCCCCCAGTTAAAGAACAGTAATAAGGTAGGAAGTTAGAAGAAGGAACGTTATAAAAAAAAAAAACAGTGGCACTCCGGGAGTGCCGACAGAAGTGAAAACTTGAACAATTACGTGTGTATTTTGTAAATCGTCTTATAAACAAAACACGCGCGGTACCGGCTACGGCCAACCGTCTTACGAATTTTCGATCAGGTCACGTGTCCTGACGCGAGTTTAACATTTTTTTACCCGTTACAAAAAAGTGTACAACGCCGCTAAAGAAGTTTCCACTTCAAAAATTTAAACAACTTAGATTTTAAATGTAGGTACCCTACGTACCTACATATTATTATGATGCTGACCGTTTCTACCTTCACTTTAAACCCGGAGAAAGTTACTGCGGTAAACCTACTTTACTAAAAACTGTAGGTTATTTCATATGAGTAACTTTTAGTATGGGAACAAAGAAATCGAATCTCCAAAAAAAATCAGCTGTTATATAATTTTTGTCGAGTTATGCGATCATAAGGGCTTCTACAAACAGGCGCGACACGCGATAAAATCGCGCGCGACACAAAGGCACCACAAGTCGCGCAACGAGCGGTGGCTTTATATCGCGCGCGATTTTATCTCGTGTCGCGCCTGTTTGAAGGAGCCTTTATTCAATTATATGTACTTATATAATAAAAACACTATGGATTCACTGTCTTCAATTATAATTAATGCAAACACTGTGGATTCATTGACGCGGAAAAAAATTATTGTTTGTCCAGTGCAATTATAAACAATACCTACCTAACATTGACTTAGCTTAAAAACACTAGCACAACTTGACATAATACAAGCCGGTTTTGAAGTCACACAAATTTCACTCCCGCCATTGGCCGACGATGACGCGGCAAAAGTGACAGATCACATTAGTAAACAATTTCACCGTTCTGCACTTCAAAACACACCTTTTTGACATCAAAACTACACTTTTTGAGGATAAGTTTTATAGTTTTTCGAATAGGTAGTAAATATTATGTAGTTACCTTGATTTTCCTTAAGTAAAGTGCGTAAATAGAGATTATTTTATCGTTTTTAACACTGACACACAACCTGCCGGTCCAACGGTTGGGACCGTTATAATAGTCAGTTACTTCATTCTAGGCGCTGGAAACATTTTTAACTTATCATCACGCTTGTACCTATTCCCTGGATGGGTATATAGAGGTGTAAAGTACACCTATATTTCGCCAATTATGTTGCCACATGAAGGTTGCAATATTTGCGATTATTCCCGATGTCCACACCACTTGTTTGACCACCACTGGGGGACACCAAAACAACTTTAAAAAAACTGGCCAAGTTAGAGTCGGACTCAAACACGAAGGGTTCCGTATCACAAGGCAAAAATGCCGAAGAAAACACGTTTGTTGTATGGGAGCCCCCTTAGATATTTATTTTATTCTGTTTTTTGTATTTGTTGTTATAGCGGCAACAGAAATACATCATCTGTGAAAAATTCAACTGTCTGGTTATCACGGTTCGTGAGATACAGCCTGGTGACAGACAGACCGACAGACGGACAGTGGAGTCTTAGTAATAGGGTCCCCTTTTTACCCTTTGGGTATGGAACCCTAAAAATAAGATTGACGTGTAAAAGACCAACCAACCGTTGTTTTGTATTCTTATCAATACAAAAATAGAGATATTAGATTAAAATTAATGATACTATTGAATAAATAATTACGAATTAATATTACAATTTGAGGCATCTTAATTTAGGTACACTGACATACAGTTTATATTTGTTGTTATGTGGAAATAAAATCAATTGGAACCAAGGATTTGAACAGACTTTACCTAACTTGAACCATTCTAGTTTTTAGACACTTTACCTAGCATGAACCATTCTAGTTTTTAGACAAATTATTTATACTCAAAGGATATAATATCAGTCTGTTACGAAACAGGGTGCCGGGAAAACGTGGTCAAATTTTCCTGTAGTTTTCATTAAAACTAACCGTCAATTCGTAATTCATTTATACAAAAAAGAGTACCTTTGGCATATTACTTGAGTAAAATAAAATAATTTCCTAAAACGTTTTAAAATCTCAACAACATTATGCAAATCTTATAATTTAATTAGCTATTGTTTCACTAAAATTAAAATAATAATTAATAACTAATTATCATTTTTATGTTTCTTTTTATTATATTTTTTCCAAAAAATATTAAATCTTCTATCATTCAATATTTAATGTGTTTTGGAACTGACGATAATTACTAAGGTAGTGTTTTAACGAGTTCTTAAATTAAAATAAAAGAAATATATTGCTGTGGATTTTGAAAATGTCGTCTACAGATGAATCAAGCTGGTAAGATTTCTTTTAATGCGAGTTCTTCTTTTCTATCAAAAAAAATAATCCGCCTAGGCTTTACCTAACTATAAGGGTAAGCTTCCAGTCTAACTCGGTTAGACTGGAAGCCGACCCTTATACCTTACCTTTCTCGATCAAATCCTGTCGAAACAAATACGGATACAACGAGCCCCGACCTTTCCTATATTATCCTCAGAAGATGGAAAGACTTGTTCCACAACCCTAAAAATAAGATTGACGTGTAAAAGTATTCAAACAAAATTACTTACAGAAATAAAATAATTTGTCATTTAATCAAAATCGTGCAAAATGATGCTTATTTTCTTACTAGGTACGCTCACTAACTGTAATGTAGGTCAACTTAATGACCAATTACACGTACTCTTGGCTCATGGCTCCTGTCTAATTTGTCCACCCAAATACATAACATCACACCTGTATAGCCGAACCAGGTCAATCAATCAATCAATCAATCAATAATTTTATTTGCATAATATGGGTTTACAAAAGATGTTGCACAGGTACAGTTTCACCATATTCAGCTATGTTAGCATGCAAATTATATTAACAATACAATTGTCATAATACATTCAGAATAATAAAGTTAAATTAAATAAAAGAAATAATCAATAGTCAATCCATTACATAAAGTCAAATTAATAAATGTCAAATTGAATTAAAGCAAATTAAAATAAATTGCACTACAACCTTTCTTCAAAGAACTCTTTAACTGAGTAGTAAGCCTTATCTGTAAGGAGAGATTGGAGTCTCTTTTTAAATAGATTTACACTATTGGAACTGCGAATAACTAAGGGTAGCTTGTTGTAAATCTTTGGCCCCATGCAAACAAAACTTTTGGAAAGGAGAGCGGTTTTACTTTGTGGAACGCATAATTTATCTGCATGTCGCTTTCTTGTGCGATACTCAAACAGTTCCAGATTGGAATGTATAAATAGAGCTGTTTCATAGATGTAGATGCTGGGTAGTGTCAGTATTTTTAATCTCGTGAAGTAAGGCTTACATGAGTCCGTTTGAGTTAAGTTACACATAGCTCTTATACACCTTTTTTGTGCCCTGAACGGTACCAGGTGCCAGGTAACCAGAGGTTTATAGTAGGTAAACAACACATATTTTGCCAGTTATACAGTCAAACAAGATTGGAATACCAAATGATGTGGATTGAAACAAAGAAACAAATTGCCATTGGTCCAGTATATTTTTAGATTTTATTTTTATACCAAACAAGTTTTAAAAAACCCTCTGTATTTTTAGTACTACACAAACATTATCTTTTATAAAAAAATAACAGATTCACCGCCACTTGGTGCACAAAGCTTGAAAACTACTTATTCGATTTACGTGTTTTATTTTTAACCAGTATCTGTCAGCGTGTTCGTAAACGTGAAATTTCTTGTTTTTAAATCAAATAATTATATCCTATGACACTCGGCAGTAATTAGTGAAATAATTTATTGAATCGGATAATCTAGCAAAAACAAACTCACTTCACCTAAGTTTTCACGGTGAGATTTTTACAGAATCGACCGGCTATTGTTCCAAAGATCACCCCCAACATAGAAACTCACAAAACCTCTTTATAACATTAGTATAGATTTGTAGAATGTTCTCTGGCTAGGTTTACGCGTTGGTATTGTTAATCGAAACAAAACAATGACGGGATTTAAATTAATTATTAATAACTAAACAAACACACAAAAAAACCTTGAAATTACCTCTAAAACTCCACAATTATTTTAATATAAACCTTTTTTGTTAATTTTATTAATAAGATACTTGTTACAATAACTTTAAGCAACGCGTTTTCGTGGGAAAACGGTTCGTTTTAACAAAAAATCTGTAACATAAATTACTTCGTATTTGAAAAACCAAAAAGGGTACCTATATATACGCTGTTAACTACACCCACATATTCACTATTAATATGTTATAATTAGAAATTATTAATAAATTAATAAAAACCGTAAATAGTGCATGTTGTGTTAGCCTATAAGTAATTGTTGCACTTATAAATGTATTATTTAGGAAAATATTTATAAAATGTATTGTGTAAACAATTGTTGGCTAACCTCAAATAAATAAATAAATAAATAAATTAAAAAAAATGAACGAAGATGAACGAACGAATGAACGAACGAACGAACGAAACGACGAACGAACGATGATGATTGAATTATTATTATTTTTTTTTATTAAAATTAAAATTAATTAAATTAATTATTAATTATTCATTCCAGTTTTCCCTTCCCCCATAGAATGGGGGAAGGGAAAACTGGAATGAATTAGTGGAGTGGAGACTGCGTATCAGCTTAGTGTGGGACGCTTCATCTAGCTGAGATGGACCGACGACCTTAGTTAGGTGACTGGGACAGATTGAATGCGGAAGGCGGAGGACAGGGTGTTATGGCGCAGCCTGGGAGGAACCTATGTTCAGCAGTGGACTGCGATAAGCTGAATTTATTGTTTGGTTGAAGGGAAAATCTATTGCTAAGAATCGTGCACAAATCGTGCGTGCGGGGCAGCGGCAACAGTCTTCTTGCCGTTATTGCCAACAGGTTAGACGGGCCTTTCATGCGGCACTGGCAGGGCTTACACGCACCCGTATATCGGGCGTGGGGCAGGTAATAAATTGTATCTGACATTTTATTTATTTATTATATTCAATTCTGACATTTTTATAATTTTATTTATGTATTTTTTCTTTTTGACAAATTTAATTATGTATTATTATTATTATTTTTAATTGATCACAATTTTATTCTGGGTTTTTAACTGTTTTAATATTATATTTTATAAGTAATTTTAATGTATGTTTCGAATCTATGGACTAGAATTATGTCTGAAATAAATAAATTAATTAATTAATTAATTAAAATCCTGAGGATAAGTGAAGAGAAAAGCTTTCCCGACTCGATAACGGAACCCTGGATTGACATCCTATACATGTATAATTGTATAGTATATCTCTGACTACCTTGTTTGTAAATAAGTATGTACAGACGCCAGCCTGCACATCAAGCTACCCGAAACTATCAAATTTTCCTAATCAAGTTTGAACCTTATGCTTTAGCTATAAAGTTGAAAATCTATTAAAGAAAGACAGATTGTAGTAGCTTGATGTGCTGGCGTCTGTACATAATCAACCTACAAAGCTCCCACTGCTGGGACACAGGCGAGAGGGAGTGGACCGTCATCCACCACGCGGGTCCAGTGCGGGTTGGTAGATGTCACATGTCTTCGAATTTTTGGTTCTAGAACATGCCGGCTTCCTCACGATGCGCGATGTTTTCCTTTACCGTTTCGAGAGCAATGGTGATGAAATAAGTTACATAAAGTAAAGCGCCTGTCTGGGTTTGAAACCCGACTTACGGCTCGTAAGACGGGACCGCTGCCACAGGGTCTTGGATGCAGTTGAATACTAGTATTTTACATGGAGCGACTGCCAATCTGACCTCCACAACCCAGTTACGTTTTACAGTGTCAGTGCAGTTTGCTTCTCAATTTCTTCCTCTTAGTATTGTTGCGCGCCACAATTGATGCCTGGTACATGGTGACATTAGTTACCACTAGCGCCATCTAGTATCGGGTAGCAGAACTAGTAGGGTGTAGGTCCTAGAAATTCCGAGAACTATCGACATCGAGTCAGTCGGGACCGGTATGTACTCGAACGTTCTAGATGTTTATATATAGTAGCTCTGCGGCATTATAAGGCCGGTATGACCCGCGAGACAGTCTATAGTTTTGAATAAGCGATACAAGCAAGTACATCGAAGCGATATTCAAGTGCGACTAAGAGTGATCAGTAGTGAAATTATGTTGCATAATTAGTGTGTTTGGGTTGTAATTAGTGTTGTGATTAAAGTGTCAATTTTTGGTTATTAAATCGGCAGTCTAAAATTGTCACGAACCCCAAGATCGTAACAGTATACAGTCTGTATAATTTCAGGTACATCCCATCACGGATATACCCTCGCATGCTTGGCTATGCCGTGAGCCTGGCTATGCACGTCACCAACGCAGTTCACATGGCTAATACCTTCAAAGGCGATGTGTTGAAGGATCCTGATGTGAGGAGATTCAATGATGACCAGTTCAAGTTCTTGACTGTTTGGAATGTTGTGAGTATCACTGTCTTCCATTCTGATAGGAATTTCTAGGTAAATGAGCCAGGTGGATTATTTAATTTGCGATGGTGTTACATGGTGTTAGGCATCGCTGGCTGGAATGTGTACCAACTGGTCAGACCTAAGAATTACGGCAGTTTGTCTATGTTAAATCTATACTAAACTAATAACAAAGTATAAGAATTCATTTGTTTGTCTGTTTGAGCGCGCTTATCTCTGACACTACCACTTAAATTTGAAAAATCTTTCTGCATTTATTAGCCCCCATTCTTGACGAAGGCTAAGAGAGAAAGAACGCTAAGCAAAAACGAACTAATAGCGCGGGCAGGCGATGCAATGCGACGCGGTGGGTCGGGGCAACAAGAAATTTCACTCGGAAGAAGTCGCAGGCAGAAGCTAGTATCCTATACAACCACAACATACATTAAGGCTTTAAAAGCTTCATGGCGGCATGGAAAGAGCGACTGTCGCAACCCAGCGCAGGGCACGCCACGATAGCGGCGGTAAGACCCCTCTTTGAGGAGTGGCTAGAGAGGCGTCACGGCGCCCTCACCTACCGCCTGACGCAGGTCCTCACCGGACACGGAAGTTTCGGGAGGTTCCTGCACATAATCAGGCGGGAGGAAACGCCCGGGTGTCACCATTGCTAGGATCGCCCAGAGGACACGGTGGAGCACACGGTGGAGGTCTGCCCCGCTTGGGCGGAGCACCGCCGTGTCCTCGTAGAGGCGATCGGCAGCGGCGGCGACCTCTCGCGTCCGGGCCTGGTTCAAGCCATGGTCCGGGGCGAGAGGGAGTGGGGGGCAGTCGCCTCCTTCTGCGAAGCAGTCATGCTAGCGAAGGAGGCGGCGGGACGGCTGAGGGAGAGAGCCTCCCGTCCCAGCCGCCGCGGGAGACGCTCCGGGCGTCGGGAGCCGCGCGACGACTCCCGGCCACCGTAGGCGCGGGCCTGCGGGCGGATAGTAATGGGTAGCTCACCGTCCGATCAGGACCAGGCCCGTGCCGGACGGCGCGTACGTGTTCCACGCGCGCCTCAAAGAGATGTCAGCATCAAGTGAAGGGGCCCGTCAGGGCCGAAGCCTGCCGGGTCAGCGGGATTGTCCGAAAGGGTTACCGCTGGCCCGGAACATAAAGGGCGAAGGAAGGAACACGGGTGGGTTTTAGTCAGTAAGAGTCTGACACTCCCTTCCGCTCCACCCAGAGCGGGAGGAGTCATTTGATGATATCCCATCCTGAAAAAAAAAAAAAAAAGGCTTTAAAAGCTAAGCAGATAATTTTCATCTTTGATACAGCACCTTTTTTTTTTTTTTTTGCTGCCTCTTTTTCTGTTTAACTCTGGTCCTCTGGTCCTGGTGGTCTGGTATCTTAAAAATATTACCATCATAATATTCCTCCGCATCGCCAGCGAAATCGCTACGTAGGCTGGCAATGCTTTGGCTTTGGCCAAAATTGAAGGCCACCTATGGGTCACGGGTAGTGCCATCGTACCGCTTAGAAAAATCCAATGACTCCAAGGGTACAAGGTGTTTTTTTTTTTACTTGTAGTTTATGGGGAGGCTGCTGCAGGTGCAGAAAACCTCAAACGGCGAAAATATTCCAACCTGATTGGGAGTTATTATATTCGAGTCGTTGGGGGTTGAGACATTAGGGCCATGGGGTTCGAGTGCCCACTTGGTGTTTCGAGATACTGTCAAGTGGTTGGTCGACTTTTCACGTGATCAGAGGGCTGGCCTGTTTCTCGGCCAAAGAATAAGCATCGCCATACAACGTGGCAATGCCGCCAGCCTTTTGGGCACTGCGGTGCTATTCTGTAAAAATCTCACCGTGAAAACTTAGGTGAAGTGAGCGTGGAGTGAGCTGTCAATAGTGTCAATTCCTAGCAAAAACAAACTCACTTCACCCAAGTTTTCACGGTGAGATTTTTACAGAATTGGCCGGCTGTTCCTGTTGACGGCGATGCGGACGAATTTATTGATGATTCTTTTTTCATATACGTGTACGTACGTACATAATTATTATTATTTTAAGTCTGTTAGCTTATATTATGTAAATTATTATCCTCATTAAATCACGCACAACGGACCGAATGAGAGTCTAAGTGCGGAAAAGGGAGTCCTATCATCATCATCCTCATTAAATAAAGTTCTCCAAGAGTTATACATAAAATTAAACCGAAAATACATAATTTTCTCCTTTATTTCAGTACATGCAAATGTTCTACTCAGCTCTAGGACTATCATGTGACGTTCTCTCACTCGCAAACGAGGGGAAAGACAGCTTGCTCCTCAAGACACTGAAGAAAGTTAGAGATCCTTTGTTCTCTAGCCTGATCTTTCCGTTCGCCTTTGTAAGTATTCTTGTGCTAAGTGCTATGCTGACATAGCCCGAAGAATTGCCTCACTTAAGTGGCATTGCTCACAGAACGGGTAGCTGATGAGGCCGAAAATTTCTGGAGTAGCGATCATATACTAAGGCACAATTGGAATTCTGCCAGGGTCGCGGGTTGTTCGAAAGAGTTGCCGTGGCCTTGGCACAGGCAACTGAACACGGGTGGGTTTTAGTCAGTAAAAGTCTGACATGACTTCCCGCTCCGCCCATAAAGGGAGAAGGTACTGTAGTGCGTAGCTATTGTGCTACGCGTGTGTGTTGATATAATTGAAAGAACTTTAGATTTGAATTAAATATAATCACGACTTTACATCAACACGTCAGTTCTAGCACTGTTCTACTAAAACAAGAACTACTCAATAAAAATACTTGACACTTGCTTGAACGTTCGAATGGAACATGCCGGCAATTATAACCAGCCTGTATTTATTTCTAAAGGTAGAGCTATACAGTCTCTACAGTACCTATTTGATGATTTCCCACCCAAAAAAATACAGTAGGAGTAATCGCGAATGGATAGGCGTCCCACAAGTGACAAGGTGGACCAATGACCTGATGAATGTTGCTGGAATCTGCTGGATACGATAAGCACTGGACTGGTCGATGTGGCAACGCCTAGGGGAGGCCTATAACCAATAGTGAACGTATTTCAGCTGAATGATAATCTTCAGCCATTAGATGGCATTAAAAAAGTCTCCTAGAGAAGGTATATTTAACTGAGCATGTTGCGCCTCAAGCAGCATCCCAATCTTACCACGACAGCACGAGCAATTCTATAATTTTTAAAGATGCGGGCAACATTACAAAAGGAGATCCTATTGATCTTTCAATCATTTTTTTATTAGTTAATTCAGAACTTCTTAGGCGTAGCCCTAATCAGAAGTGGCCATAATGAGAACTAGTCCATTAGGGAGTCGGTTGCCAAAATGAGAATTAGCCCTAATGCGCCTAAACCCGTGATTTTACTCACAGCTGTATGTCGCAGAGATCAAGCTATCTTTTACGAAGTATAGTTAGTTGTACTTTTGAGCAGCGTCGTGAACGACGAGCCTTACAATATTTACGTTCTAACATTATTTTGTTCTCCGATTTCAGACAGTATCCTTCGTATTCTGGACAGTCTTCTCCTACGAGCGGAGCCTGATACTGCCTCCGAGCGTAGACAAAACCATCAGTGGCACAACCAACCAGATCATTCACACAGCTATAGTTCCTGTTGTTCTATGGGAGATTGTGTTCAGACCTAGAAGAGGCCCGAAATCTCATGTGCCGAATCTAGTTCTGATGTATAGCTATGCTATTAGCTACTTGGCTGTGTAAGTATTTTTTTTATTTGATTGATTAGTAATGCAACATAATTATATCACCACGCCTGTATTAAAGCCTATGAGGTGAACAGATGAGATTAATACACTCCAATTTAGTCAAATAAGTTTGCCAAGATATATGTCAAATGTATTTAATAGATTTTCAACTTTATCGCTAAAGCATAAGGTTCAAAGTTGATTGGGAAAATTTGACAGTTTCGGGTAGCTTGACGTGCTGGCGTCTGTACAACCTCTGTGAAAATTTCAAGTGTCTACCTATTACAGTTCAAAAGATACAGCCCTATGACAGACGGACGGACGGACGGGCAATGGAGCCTTATCCCTATAAAGCTCCGCTGACCGTACCCAAAACCAGTTCACGGGACCCTTCCCGTGAACACCTTTTGGGTACGGAACCCTTAATCCCGTCAAGCCCATAACCCATCAAGCAATGGACAAAATTGACAATATTTTCTAAGCTTGAATACGAGGCTTTTGACTACGTTGTGTGTGTGTATTTTATGTTTTTTTTTTAATAATTTTTATATTTATTTGCCATGTGCGTTTTAGTTTGTGCAGAATAAACAAATTTTCTTTCTTTTCTTTCTTTTTTTCTTCCTTCATCACTACATCACTATCACTACATAGTATAAAACAAAGTCGCTTTCTCTGTCCCTATGTCCCTTTGTATGCTTAAATCTTTGAAACTACGCAACGGATTTTGATGCGGTTTTTTTTAATAGATAGAGTGATTCAAGAGGAAGGTTTATATGTATAATAACATCCATTAAATAGTGGAGAAGTACTGTTATTTTTGAGGTTTCTAATGTGATGTCGTAAATAATTACATTTTTTCCGCTTACATTGCAAACGCAGGCTGAACCCTACGAGTTTTATCAAAATAATGTACTAAGTATTGTACACATTGAAAAGGTCTACAGAAAAGTCCGTGATGGTATATGTCTATCTCTTATGGATAACCCACAATAACTTTTTTTTGTCATTTACTTTTTACGACAAATAATGGCTAATTTTCGAAGCGATTTTAACCAATACAGCATTAATCCTTAACCAATTAAATACCTTGAATACATTGTTCATTTAATATAGATCTATATGGCCCTTTACACCGTATGATTTAAGTGAATATTTTCGAAGATATTACAGATTTAAAAATTGCGGGACGTAGCGTTTGCGGCGGTACCGGCCGGGCCGCCCGGTGCGGCAAGAGCGTGCCATTTAGCACTTTGAATTTAGCAGCGATCGGACGCGTTTATTATAAAAACGTGCTTTTCAGCGCGACAACGTATCAGTAATTATAAGTAAGTTACGATAAATAATTGTATGATAGTAGTTTTAAAATATAAATTATATTCTATTCTAAGGTTAATTTTTTAATTGTTAATTTTTAAAGGTTAATTTAATTTTCTGTAGTGTATTTAGTATCAGCATTGCACCCGTGCGAAGCCGGGGCGGGTCGCTAGTAAAACTATAAAGTGTATAATTTGACCGTCACAAACTCACAACATCGTTAGCATAAAAACTTCAAGTTCTTTTTTGCCCTTTACCAAATAACAAAACATGTCTGACTCACACTTGGAACTTTTTCTAATAACGCCATTTTGTTTTTCTGTTCCAGCCTGATCACCTCCTACATCACCCTAGGCGCCTGGGTATACCCGATACTCAATCTCTTGAACGGTACTATATACCAGTACCTTTTCCTAGGCACTGCTGTAGTTTTGGTGCAAATCTTCTATTGCCTACAGTGGTACCTGACTGATCTCGTTTGGGACAACCTTGAAGATGTGAAGAAAGTTAATTAAGTATTTTAAGGGCTAATTTTTCAATCGGCAGATATTTTTTTTCGTGGAATAAAATTGACGTCTGACAGTTTTTGTATGGAAGAACTGTCAAAAATTCAAAATTATTCCTTCGATAAAGTTATCGGGCGTTGGAAAAATCAGCCCTTAGTTGATTAGGAAATTATTTTTAAGTCATAATTATCCCGCAGATAACTGCGGGATAATTATGTAATACAGTACGAATAGCTTTAATTTTGACAGTTCAACAACATTCATTGCGTTATTTACGTAAAGACGTATATAATAATAACGTACGTAATATACGTAATATATATAAATAAAAAATAAATAAATAATGTTTATTTTATATTCACAAATTACTTTCTTATCCATACTATATAATATATAAATTCGAAAGTAACTCTGTCTGTCGGTATGTTACCTTTTCACGCCTAAACCACTGAACGGATTTCGATAAAATTTGCCAGAGAGATAGATTGCATCCCGGGGAAGGACATAGGATAATTTTTATCGACATACCTCGCGGGTGAAGCCGCGGGAGGAAGCTAGTAAAGTATGTGTCGCAGCCAACTGGTTTAATTAGCCGTTTCGTTAACCTTCAGCCTTTTAATTAAACGGCGGCCGTTCAACTAATGATCAATAACCCATTTTTTTTTTTTTGTTCCGGGTTGGAAAATCCTCATGGATGTCCGCCGCCCTGGGGCGGGCGGCGGGGTCTGTCAGACTCTTACTGACTAAAAACCACCCCGGTGTTCCATCTCACACCTACGCCGGGGGTCGCGGGAACGTACGATCCTTCCGCAACCCCCGGCTAGTGCCGGCCCGCCGCAGCGGGCCCCGTCTGGTCAGGGGGGGGAGTGAGGTGTTTGACTCCCCCCGTGACGTCTAAGAGGGGCGCGCGTGGAACACATCGCGCCGCCACCTCGGGTCCTGATGTGTGGGGGGCGACGGACGTCCCCGAGTCCGTCGCCCCTGGACCGGTTTAGGGGGGCCGGAAGAGGGCGTTGTCCGCCCTCCGCCGACGCCCGGTGCGCCTGCTGCGGGCAGGGTGAGTGGACGAGATCTCCCTCTCCCTTTCCGCAGCCTCCTTCTGCGAGACGACCTTTTCGCAGAAGGAAACCACCGCGTCCCAGGACTCCTCGCTGTCGACCATCGACTCGACCACGGCCGGCAGCGAGAGGTCACTGCCCACTTCTGAGATGAGGGCACGGCGCGGCTCCTCCCAAGCGGCACACTCTGCCAGCGTATGCCACGCCGTGTCCTCCCGGCAGTCGACGCAGTGGTGACACCGGGCGTCCGGCTCCCTGTTTATGCGACACAGGTACTTCCCGAAGCAACCGTGCCCCGAGAGCACCTGCGTCACCCGAAACGACAGGGAGCCGTGCCTCCTCCCGAGCCAGCGCTCGATGATCAATAACCCAACAACAATATCAACCCCCGCCGGAGGTCGGTTGTTAGGGTTGTTGTTATGTTCTTATATTCAATATTATAATTTCTACAAATGTTACATTTTTACAAACTTGCAAAAAAGGGGTGCCCGGCACATTGACCTTTACAATTTTTTCAGGTTTCGACCATATTATGTTTGTTTGGTCAATAACACCGCGCTGTTGCCGCAATATTTAAAGTGTGTTCTTTTTTGTTTAAACTTTTATGCTATATAAGGCTGATTTTCAATCAACAGATAATTTTTATTCGTGGAATAAAATTGACGTCTGACAATTTTTGTATGGAAGAATAGTCAAAAATTAAAAATTATTCCTCGGATCAAATTAACCGGCCGGCATTGGAAAAATCAGCCCTTAATATGTTACCTAAAAAAACCCCTTTTTTAATTTCAACGTTAGGATTTATTTGATGGTTTCTAAATACGTATTGTTAGTGTTTTCATCCGCCGCGCGCCGTCGCGCGTCGTCGTCGTGTCGGGCGCAGCGCGGTAAACGCCTCGACGTAAACAAACTAATTAGCTAATGAACGCGAACACCTCGTACGAATGCCGATACGAGACTAAATGGACGTCTTTCGGCTGAAAAGATGATGATGATGATGATGACCCATCCCCCACAATAATAATCAGCCTTTTATCCACTGCAGGACAAACCTCTTCTCATTCAGAGAAGGCACGAGCATTGATCACCACGCTTGCTCAAGACGGATTGGCGATTTCAAACTTATGTAACTTATGTTGTAGTCTAGTTTTCCTGACCATGTTTTTACTTCACCGATGTCCAAGATAAACTCGGAAAGTCACATTGGGCTTGCCCGGATTTGAACCCAAAAACTCGTGAATCATCATCGGCCACCAGCACTCCACAGCTGGACATAAGCCTTTCATGCAAATCAACTCGATTTTCGGCAACTCTCATCCAGCTGCTACCAGCCAAACACCTGAAATGTAAAAAAATAATAATCTAAACCTCGTGCATGGCAAAACAAATACACAATGAGGGTTTTCGTGAAAATTTACGACACCAGTTGGCACCACTGTGACAAGAGGTCTTCCAATATAAAATATGTGATGACGTTCATCATTCGATTCATTCATTCGTTCATCATTCAGTCATGACTAAAGAAAATATAGGCTCTTTGACAGATGCCTGGACCTGACGTGGCAGTGCTGCCACCTAGCGAACGTCATTTCAGAAAACCCTCATTGTGATCAGAAACAGTCTACGTTGAGATGAGGTCTATGATAAATACCTTTATAATATACGCGCCGCACGATTAAGGTACCATTTTGTTAAAACTCAGATGTGTCTTCTCGACATCCGTGTGGAACGGGATGCAGCAGAATACCAGCGTCAGGTAGTGTACCTACCTGGCATATGCTGAGCTGGCTGCCCATTTGGTGCAACCATGAGACACACACCGCCCAGTAGTGATCGACCGTTTTAGATGTTTATGAGCTAGGTGGGGTGAATTTATCTTTTTAATCTTTGTTATTCTTTTTTCACCTTTTTTGATGTTTTAATACCTGTACTGTGTCTTTTGTTGCACTGAATTAACGTTTTATCTATCTACTATAAACCGGTAAAATATCAGAATACCACAGAAAGGTAGATACAGAAGGTCGACTCCATACTGTAAGTGAAACACACGCACACGCGTCACGTACAGCGAGTGCAATCGCATTCGCAACCGACATACATTATACTAATCATTTTCGTTATAAATTATTAATATAATAATAATAGCAGTAACAAGTCAACCTAGTCAAATAACCCGCCCCGAACAGTTCCCGGCGCAAAGGCGCCCAAAACGCTTGCTGCATTGCCACGTTGTATGGCAATGGCTAAACTTTGCACCAAGAACGAGCCGGAGGTAATTATACTAATTAACCAAATTTTATAATTGTATGTGTAATTTGTTACTAATATTGACCGATAATTTATATAATCAGTGATTTATGCAATTTTAAAAGAATATTGTCATAGAATTGGCTTATTGCCATAGGCAAATTGTAAAATTGGAAATAAAAGTTGTTATTATTATTATGTTATTAGCATGTGTGGTGAAAACTGTAAATATGGTTATGGTTATTAATAAATAAAAAATAAATTTTAAGAAAATATTTGGGTTTCGGTGCAACATGTCTTTTTCTTCCATACTTCTTATAATATAAGTCGTTATCTCTGAAGTCGCCCCCATTCTAGCCATGCCATCATGCATCATCATGGCATACCATGCCATGCCATGTACACAGGATGAAAGTCTGTATGGAAGTTCGTCATTTCTTAAATTAGAAACTTGGAAGTTTGTACTACAATAGACATCTCTTAATATGTAAAAATTTGTTGTATCATAATTTTTTGAAAGGCTCTTGAATCGTGAGAAATTGCCGATTTGCAAATCCATTCGGCACACGGCTCATAATCAAAAGCAACGTGTTTTTGATTTCTATGTAAACTATTTCCGACATTTGTCTTAGTGACAGCTGTCAAACTCTTGTCAGTTTACAAAAAAAAATACATGAGTTTTACAACATCAGTGTTGCAAATCATTTTATTTTGGTCAAAACGCTTACAGTACGTACTAGGCACGTGTATATCTGCCGGTCGATTCTGTAAAAATCTCACCGTGAAAACTTAGGTGAAGTGAGTTTGTTTTTGCTAGGAATTGACACTATATTGACACCTCACTCCACGCTCACTTCCCCTAAGTTTTCACGGTGAGATTTTTACAGAATAGCACCGCTGTGCGTGCGCTTGTTTTCGATCATTGTTCGGAACTGACCTTCTGTGCTACCCTGTGACAAGACCGTCTCGGTCTTGACCATGCCGTTATATGCCTATTAAGGCAGTGCGCCAGTGTGATTGGTGAGGTTCAAACGCGTCGTATTGCCTACAATAGTAGTAGTGAATAGAAGTGATTTTGGTTTTGTTTTGTTTAACCTCTCAGGCTATTAAGGTGAGTTTCTGCTGTATATTGTGTGTTAGGAAAAGGCAGGATTTTATTGTTTTGCGGTTAGTGCAGATATTGTAATACTCAGGGTTGATTTTTCAACAGCCAATCAAAAAGTATACAAGCTCAAAATAAAAAAAAAACCCACTTTTTTTATTTTATTTTTGAAGTGAAAACTTCTTTAGCGGCGTTGTACACTTATTTTTAATGGGTAAACAGTGTTAAACTCGCATCAGGACACGTGACCTGATCGAAAATTCGTAAGACGGATGGCCGTAGCCGGTACCGCGCGTGTTTTGTTTATATAAGACGATACTCAAAATACACACGTAATTGTTCAAGTTTTCGGATTGTCCGAAAGGGTTACCGCTGGTCCGGAACATAAAGGGCTAAGGAAGGAACTCGGGTGGGTTTCAGTAAGAGTCTGACATTCCCTTCCGCTCCACCTAGAGCGGGATCATTTGATGATTTCCCATCCTCAAAAAAAAAAGTTATTTTAAGTTATTTTTAGGGTTCCGAGGTAAAAGGAAACGCGGAACACTTTTTTCCGTCTTTTTCTGAGGTTCTTTCGCGAGATCTATCAACTCAGCCGATCACAGTCCACTGCTGGACATAGGTCTCCCCCAGACTGCGTCACAGCACCCTGTCCTCAGCCTTCCGCATCCAGTCTGTCCCAGCCACCTTCTTAAGATCGTCGGTCCATCTAGGTGGGAGGCGTCCCACACTACGATACGCGAAAAATGTTATTTGATTTTAAATATTGATTCTACGTTTGAAATAAAAATTACAGTAATTAAACCTGGTTTTAATTGTTCTGCCCCATAGGTGACTAGCATTATAAAAAATGCCTTATTTCAATAGTTGTTATCACACTGCCCTCTCATATTTGACATATTTCAAACTGCCCGGGCATTTTTTATAATTTCCTAATAATCACTTGGTCCATGACATATATAGTGACATAATACCACACCTGCAATTGCAATGATAAATAATTGCAGTGTATTACGTAACTGCACTCATTCCTATGAATGCAGTTACGTAATACATTTACTATAAAGATAATGAACAATAACAACAAAACCAGTTTTCAAGGTTTTACAAGTTTATATTTTAAGAACAGTTTATGTTTTCTTGAGAACCCTTGAGCTGAAGGCTTCCTCCAGAGAATGTTCATAATCTTTCGACGCATCGCCCGCTCGCGCTTTTTCTTCGTTTTCATTTAGTGTTCTTTCTGACTGACACTTTGCTCGTCTCCTACGTATCGTAGCGTGATGTTCCTTTTTCAAATCCGACTGGTAATTCTCTAGAATTACCAGTCGGGCCAGTTTTATTTTGTTTAGACGTGCTAACCTCTAGGTTAGCACGTCTAAACAAAAAAAAAACTGGCCAAGTGCGAGTAGGAATCGCACACGAAGGGTTTCGTACCACAAGGCAAAAACGGTTTGTTGGAGCCCCCTTAAATATTTTTTTTATTCTGTTTTTATTATTTGTTGTTATAGCGGCAACAGAAATATCATCTGTGAAAATTTCAACTTTCTAGCTATCACGGTTCATGAAATACAGCCTGGTGACAAGCAGACAGACAGACAGTCAGTGGAGTCTTAGTCCTATGACTAAGACTCCACTGACCGTCTGTCTGTCTGCCCAGCAAATTGCAAAAAACATAAGAAAACTTGAATTTCCTTGGAGCTTCCCTCTTAAATATACGTATTTAAATAAAATGAATTTCCTCTAAATTTTCAGATAATGTCCTCCTCAGTCTACTACCGGCTTTTCGGCCAGGTTGTGACCCTCGCCCTGCACGGTGGCAACTCGATCGTCCTGTTCCTCTCCATGCAGGATGAGGAGCTGATGAAGGATAAAGACATCAAGAATATGACCTCGATGCAGAGTCGCTATCTGACTGTTTGGAATATTGTGAGTTGCTGTCATCCTTCTACCATCTCTCTCTCATCTTCATCTTCTTCTTCTGTCTTCTTCTTCTCATCCCTTAAAGTATCAAGCAATCTGCCTAGCCTTTTCCCAAATATGATGGGGTCAGCTTTCAGTCTAACCGAACGTAGCTGAATATCAATATTTTGTATGAAGCGACTGCCTATCTGACCTATAAAACCCAGTTACTGGATAACACATACGATACCCCTTGGTAAGCCTGTGTTGCAATTCTGTAAAAATCTCACGGTGAAAACTTAGGTGAAGTGAGCGTGGAGTGAGCTGTCAATAGTGTCAATTGCTAGCAAAAACAAACTCACTTCACCTAACTTTTCACAGTGAGATTTTTACAGAATCGACCGGCTGGTTATCGGACTATCGGGCTTCTGACTACGAATGACCACCGGGACCAACGCCTTTACGTGCTTTCCGAAGCACGGAGGGGTCTCGATATGTAATGGATGGTCATCCATTCCATCCACGAACCTGACGCGTCAAGCGTAGCTTACCCTTCGATCCGTGCCACCGAGCGACTAATAACAACATTTAGCTATGAATACACAGGTTTAAAATAATGATCTTTAATAAAAAGAGAAACCACTGATGAATGGTGAGAGAGCAAAGTTAAATTAGCAACCAGTTTGATTCTGTCTAGAGAAGTCCTATTGAGAAGAACGGGCATGAAACTCACTGGTCAATGCTCTTCCCTTTTCGCTTTTAATTGCGGCCAAGTGCGAGTCACGAAGCGTTCCGAAGCGTTCCGACTCGCACACGAAGGGTAGGTACCACCATACAATTTTTTTTTAAACATGAATCTTGGAAGGGGTCCCCCTTTTTATTCTTCCTTTGGCTTTCAGGTCTTCCAGCTATCATACTTCTCGCTAGCATTTGCCTGTGACTTACTGACAGTGACAGGCAGAGACAACTTGATACCAAAGAGCATCAGGAGGTTAAGACAGACTTTTTTTAATGCTATCGTCTTTCCTGTAGCTGTGGTGAGTAAAACTTTACTAATGATAAGTTATAATTATAATAATATATGTTTATTCATCAAAAATTTGGTACAGATAATTACAGCAACAGTCAGTGAGTAGAGAGTTATACAGTTAATTAGGTTTGTTGTAAAATCTGTACTAAAAATTTTAAAACCCAAAAAAAAAACAAAAAAAAAAGAGACCGTGTATGGCCACAAAATTCTCGTTAATAGCAGATGTCGTGATTAACTTAGGAATTGACGTAGTTTAGAATTAAGGAATCATTAAGAGGTCATAGTTAATTAAGCCCTGGTTCCTTATGGGTACAGTGTACCCGTGCATACACGACAAAAGGCTCCTGCAAACAGGCGCGACGCGCGATTTTATCGCGATTCGCGCCTGTTTGAAGGAGCCTAAAAACGTTTGAAGTTTATGTCAAACGACATCACGAGCAACTAATATAACGTTTTTCATTTGTTTCAGCTAATATTCGCAATATTCTGGCCGATCTTCATTTACGACAGAGAGCTACTGTTCCCTGCGTTCATAGATAAGATATTTTCTTTTAAATCTAACTTGGTCATGCATTTTATCATACTGCCTGCTGCGTTATGGGAACTACTATTCCTGCCCAGACCCGTTCAAAAGTCACATCGTCTCAATATTGGGATCATTGTGGTTTCATACATCCTGTATAATTCTTTGTGAGTATTAAACTGTACTGTACTGTTTTGTACTGTGTAACTGTGTGTGTTTGTGTGTTGTGTGTATTTGTGTGTTGTTTTGTGTGGTAAAGGCTCCTGCAAACAGGCGCGACACGCGATAAAATCGCGCGCGACCCAAAGGCACCGCAAGTCGCGCATCGAGCGGTGCCTTTGTGTCGTGCGCGATTTTATCGCATGTCGCGCCTGTTTGAAGCTATATATCTTAGATACATATTATAGAGGAGCTCGTGGCTAAGTAATAACAGCCGCACAGGTCGGTCCGTGGAAGGGTGACCATCTTTATGTACCGATCTTCCCCCCTTTGGGGGAGGCCTATGTCCAGCAGTGGACGTCTTTCGGCTGAAATGATGATGAAGATGATGATGAAACGCACGAGCTATAACATAGGTGCTATAAGGGGTGCTACAAAAATGTTCGGGTCGGCATGATTCGGCACACCCAAGCGGCTAAACCGAAAATATGTAAATAAGGCGCTCGGCTTAGCTCGAATTGTGCCGAGACGACTCGAACATGATTTAGCGAGGGTAGATTCCGAACGATGTTTGCCGATCGGCTCGAGCCGAATGAGAACCGAATACATGTTATAATTCCTTCGGCACGGCTTTGTTGTTCGACAAATACCTACTTCCAAATAAAATGTGCCGACACTAACATGTCTGTAGCACCCCTGACAACTCTACCTGCACGCTCGGGAAATGCAGACGTGTTGGCTTGATAATGTCAAAAAACAAATGACAGTTCAAAGAAACTTCTTATAATACTGTGAGACATGAGGGGCAATTCTCGTAATTAAAAACGTTCAAAATCTAGTCGCAATCTCATCTGAGCGACAGTCAATGTCAAAAACGTATCAAAAATGCAGGGAAATTAGAGGTATTTTTGACAGATTGAGACGCATCATACTGTGAACGTTTTTAAAATTACAAAAAATGCCCCTCTGACTGTGAACGTTCTTAAAATTACAAGAAGTGCCCCTTTAATCTCTGTGACTTAAGTAGTCCATTTTACACAGAAAAGCGTGACTTAATTGCGGGTTTAGGTCACACGAGCTTTAAAATAATATACTATACATGTGTGCCGTACTTACAATAAGTGCAATAACTCGGATTTTGGGCTTTAAAAAGTTACATACATATCCGTAATCAGCAAATTTTGCTGATTATTGAATCCGAGTTATTGCATTTATTGTAAGTACGGCAGATGTAACTTAAGTATTAATTCCGATCCAGCCTGTCCCTGGCTGCCCTCTCCCAGCGACGCCCTAAGCCGAGATCCGTACCCCACAGAGGGTGCCCTTAGCGTGTAGTCGCTTAGTTTTTAAGTTATTAAGCCCTGGCTGGAGGCTTTAATTTATTGAGGCATCCACAGGCAAGTCCTGTGAAGCAGACGACAACTGCATAGGTTGAACTGCGAGATGCAATTTAAAAAAAAAATACTTGTAAGCTGCACGGCGCGCGGCATGATAGCGAGGGTGCTAAACGCCGTGCAAATAACACACGTATCGTAATGTGCTATTGTGCTATTTTTTTAATCATGTTTTTTATTGTTTCAGTGTCCTGCACACATACAGCCAACGCGGGTTATTCCCATACCCGATTTTCACAATGACCTACGGAACGATTTACTTCCCAATAATTTTAACTGCAGCATTTTTCCTAGAACTAGCCATTTATTTATCACAATGTAAACTGTATTCTTTCATTTGGGGACAAGAAAAATCACGAAGTGTGGGCAAAGATAAGTTTTCTTAATTAGAGTTCCGTACCAAAATGGTAAAAAGGAACCCTTATGGTGAGACTCAGTTTGTCTGTCTGTTTTTTTTTTAAGTCAAGTCAAAGCATTTATTTCACATAGGCACATAAAAGGCACTTTTGAACGTCAGAAATTACAAAAAGTAAAATTGATTTTGTTAGGTTAGTTATAAATCTGTGATTACAATGATATCTAGTTGAAATCATTTATATTAAAATGTTAAAGAGTATGAGACTTAGTTTATTTAGCCTGGAACCTCCAGCGTATTTTCCTAACCGTGTTCAATTCAAGACATCGCCTTTCAGTTACCCGCATAGGCTTTTAATTTTAGTAGTTCACATTTCAATTCAACAACCTCCGAAAAATTAAATAACATATAATAACCTCTCTAATGTTTAAATAACAACTGTTAAAATGATTTTCATGTATTCCCTCACATTTTCATCCTAATATATAAATGGCTTAAGTCAGTCAGTTCATTAAATGTTGTATATTAGACGAATTGGCTGAATATCATTCAGGCCGCTAGTTGGACGGCGCCATTTTGTTAAAGGGCTAGGCTGCTAACTGAATGGCTAAATCTTAAGCTAGTTGGCTAATAAAATTAATATAATTTTATTCATGGTCTTTTTTTTTTCAAGCCATCTTTCGTAGGGTCAGCAAAAATAGACTACTCGAGGTCCAAATTCTAAAGGTGTAAGGCAGAAGAAATAAAACACAAACGCATTTGCAAGTGATTCGAGAATAATAATAAAAACAATAACATTTATTTACTTTTGGTTCTCAAAATTCACCATTATCTACTTTAGGTACATAGGTATAATGTTTTTTTGTATTTGAGTTCATAAACCAACAAAGCTCATGCGCAACATCATCGAAAAAGGCTCAGCCCACAGTTTCTGAACGAAAGAATGAGTAAAGAATTGAGAACCTCCCCCCCCCTCTTTTGAAGTCGGTTGAATATTTTTTTTTCATACTACATATTTTTTTCTTTTGCCGCAATTTTCGATCATACCGCGCAGACAAAATATGTTTTTTAATATATTCTGTTCTTTACATAGATATATTATTATGTTTTTTTTTTAATATTTGTAACTCTTCATATGTTCAGGTAATGTGTAAAAATACTTAATTATTTCATTAACAAATTAATATTTTTGATAATATAAATCATCTCATAGAAAAACAAGACATACAAAAATTTTATTATTTTTATTCATTTTTCACTATTTATAATGATCTCAGTTACCCATAAATTCGTAGGTACCGTTTTACAAAAAATAGAAACTCTTAGAAAAGAATTAAGAATTAATGAAAAGAAAAAACATTTTACGAATCGAACCAATTTTTGTAAAAAAATGCACAGACACCCGTAACCGATTATACCCATATTTTATCATGCTTGCTTTTCCCAAAATACATTTTTAAATATACTATCCTTTACGTGTCCAAATCTATATTAGTTTTTTAGTGAAAATTTAGCAAAACATAGTACAAAAGTTTTAGAAATACCTACCAAAACTACCCAGCAAGTAAAACGTTTACCCTATGTACTATCACTATCGCACTGACACTCAAACGCATATGTGCGAAAGAGAGGCAAGAAGCTCCTCTCTTCACCCTTCGATTTGCACCAATCAAGTTAAAGTTTTGCTCGAAGTTATGGACACGGCGTTGTTTAGGATGGCTGCACACTTGCGACTTTTTGTTGCGATTATTTAATGGGACTTAAACATAACTGGCCAAATTTGGGTATAATATAGGCACTGCATAACCTTTTGGGGAATATTGTGTGATGTTTTATTTGGTAAATAAGTTTTACCGAAGTTTCATGAAGAAAATACACAAATTGTTTGAACGCCTGACTAAGAACCCTATCTCGGTCCCAAGATGTCTATTAATTTTTTATTTATTAATATATACTTTATTGTACACCACAAAAATACATCAAACACTACAAAATATACAATGGGTGGCCTTATCGCTTTCTGCGATCTCTTCCAGGCAACCTTGGAATGGACAGTGATTTTCAAGATGAAGTGACGAAGAGCAACATTGCTCTCAATATTTGTGTAATTAAAATAAAGATGTAGTTGGATACCGAACACTCGCCTAAATGATTAGAATATTGCCTTAGATATTATGTTGGCGAGCCATAAAGATCGATTCGGAACAGACAAAGATCGGAAAGAACGGGAGATGGGAGTAAAGCTTTATCTATAGTTCATTTGTATTCAGCCTTTTAGTCAAAAATTACGAATACAACGTTATTATGAGACGAAGATTGTAGTTGGCTATCACAACCACACTGTTAGTGTTTGGTGACAGAAGTATTATACAGCCAGGATGACAATACAGTTAAACTCCCATCTGTTAACTCCCTCAAAAGAGATTGATGGTGTATGATACAGTTTTGCGACTTGTCAAAAGCATTAACAGCAAATTAGTCAGACAAGCGGCACAAGAAGTATGTAAGAATTGTAGCAGGTGGCGTTCTGTAGTTTCAGCCCATGTAGTACAGACGCCAGCACATCAAGCTACTACAATCTGTCAAATTTCTTTAATAGATTTTACTTTATCGCTAAGCATAGGGTTCAAAGTTGATTGGGAAAATTTGACAGTTTCGGGTAGCTTGATATGCTGGCGTCTGTACATGAGGAGAAGGCGTGTGTTTATGTATGTTTGTATGTATGTTAGACAGACATAATAAGTCGCAAAGTCGCAAGTGTGTAACACATATTCTTCCAATAATTTTATTGATTTATTTTTCAAAATAAATTCGTGTTACATGGCCGGTCTCCAACGGTTAAATATCTGAATCAGAATATTCAGGAAATTGCTGAAAATTGTTATTTTTTTTGCTATATTTTAATTGTGATTTTTTTTTTTTTGTTAAACCATGTTGATAAGCGAAGGTAATAGGTTTTCAGCCAATTTTTCAGTCTTAGTGCTCTAAAACGTTTTCTCCAATATTTCGTTTCTTTACTAATTTTATTTTGTAAACCTTCTTGGGAAATGTCCAATTGTAGTTGAAAGTTATCAAGAAAACACAGAACAATATACTTTTTCTGAGAAAAATAAAAAACATCGTGCTTTTTTGTGTTTGCTAACATTCTTTAAACGTTACGAATTGATTCACACTTAGAAGTATACATAATGAAGTAATGAACTTTTATAACACAATACATAGTATAAATTTTATAAAACATTTAACAAAAAAAATTTTTTTTACAAAAAATAATTATTTACAAAATAATTTTACAAATTGGACATTCCCATATCGAAGCTAAACATAATGACTAAACAATCTAAACGTGTGCGCCTAGGTTTTTACATTTTTATTTATATTTTTGCGAAAAAAGAGTACACACTCTTTGAAAAAACTGTATTGCATATACTAATAGTTGTGGAAATATTAAAAATTAATTATTTCTACGTATATATCTGAGTTTTAATAAAAAATTAAAATATATCATGTTTAAAAATTAACATTTGAACCACCCGTATGTTTTTTAACTATTATGTATGATCTCACTATATAATTATACCTATTTTATCAGTTATAGAAAATCATAAAAAAGGAAAATAGGAAATAAAAAAAAATAAAACCAAACTAGACAATAACAGATTGCTTTATTTAACAAAAAATATATAATATATAGAAAGGAAAAAAACAACATTTTTCACATGATCTGTCAAGCATG
Organism: Luperina testacea; assembly: GCA_927399505.1. Lineage (NCBI taxonomy): Eukaryota > Metazoa > Arthropoda > Insecta > Lepidoptera > Noctuidae > Luperina > Luperina testacea. Next base: position 5,149,799 of record OV656782.1, read on the forward strand.
CTCGGAGTCCATCTTGAAAAATTTGTTTCTTTTATTATATTTTTTAATAGAATGTAAAATTAAAGATAACCCATCGAACCTTATGATATTTAATATAAAATACATATGATTAATAACTATTTACAAAATACAAGTTAAGATTTATACTTTTTTATTAACATTAATAAAATCCAGTCTATAGTAAAGGCTATTCGACAAACTTAGCGTAATGTTAGAAAATTGATGGTTATTTTAATAATTCTAATTATTAGTAGCAGGCAATTTAAATTAAAATATAAATATACGTATAAAATCGCGTCAAGCTAAAATAAAAAAGGTAAAAAAATAATTTACGTATTAGCGGATAAAAATACAACAGTTTATTTATTATGCAAAATTGTGTTTTTCATTTTTTTTTCTTGTTTCGTTTTATTATGCAAAATGTGACATAATTCCATAGATGGCACCCAAGCAAAGAATATGAAAAAAATAATGAGATCAATTTACTCATCACGCGAGAAAATGAAAAAAATAAAAATTGCCTGCTAAATATTACAAAAATGATTTTTGTCCGTGAAATTTGATTAGTCATTCTTGAAAGGTTCATTCTCATTTGATAATTTTGTTCAACGCACGACTGTTAATCGACTTAAAATTACATTTAATTATGATTTGCATTTTTCCATCGCTTTAACATATTTGACATATATGTACTTCTTTATTTAATTAAAAACAACGAAAAAAATACAAAAAATGGGCAGTATCATGTATTCCTATATTACAACTTAAATCGAAAATCTACAGAGGCGAAAAAAACATCAATAATAATAATAATCATTTGAAATAAATAACAAGTTACATTCTTTAAAAAAACTGTTAAAATTAATAAAAAGAGTCCTATTTAAAATAAGTTCCGTTCAATTGAAACTGTGTGATCTTTAACTTGCTACACCTTTATAACTTTTTTATTTCTTAATAAAAACTCTATTCCTATTATTATATCTTTATATAATAATTATTATTATTTCTTCATTCAGAGTTAGATACACTTTACGATAATTATATTACGATATTCCTTTGTATACAATACACAATCAAACATACATTATGTCTAATTATGTATTAAATAAACCACAAAAATGTGTGTAACGCTACATATTTTTTGTTACGAAAAAAATAATAAGAGATTTCCATAACAAATGAAAAAAAATCATATATTCTGAGATTAAATGTAAAACTAAACGCATTTAAATGTAACTAGAATCGAATTAAATAAACCTCCTTTTAATTATTGTACGTACATACTTTTAAGTAAATATTTTAACAGTCTCAAGGTACATACATACAATTATAAATATATTAACAAATGATTTATATGCGTTTAGTTTTACGTAGGAATTAATAAAAAAATAGCTGTCAAGCTGTCAAGAGTCTTTGAAAAGGTCTCAAAATGCCACCGTCCAGCTATATTGGGCAAAAATGAGATCGTTCTAACGCAACCTGATAGAAACCAGTGGGTTCAGACCTGGGGCAGGTGCAGACCTAGCCGTGCGTGTAGTCCAGTACACTATCCAGTGAGAACAGCTCCTTGTAGAGCGCTGGGAACACGTGGTGGGGGTGCGCCGCCTTGAAGCGACACAGGGCCTCGAGGTGCATCAGCGATAGTTCTCTGTAAATGAAGAATTGTTAACATTAGTATTAGTACTTGCAACCGGTGTGCGTGTATGACCAGATGTATGAACATAAATGAGACAAAAGTAGTATGCAAGGATCGTAGCAGATAGGAAGGCGTGAGCTTATGTCACATACATATATCATCATCATCATTTCAGCCGAAATACGTCCACTGCTGGACATAGGCGTCCCCCAAGCGCCTCCACTTCGACCGGTTCTGTGCTTCTCGCATCCAACGGGTTCCTGCGGCCTTCACAAGGTCGTTGGTCCACCTTGTGGGAGGCCTTCCAACGCTACGGTCTTCCGGTACGCGGTCGCCACTTTAAAACCTTTAGGCCCATCGGTCATCTGTTCTGCGAGCAATGGGCCCTGTCCACTGCCACTTGAGTTTGGCAATTCTTCAGGCTAAAAAATATGTGTGTATGCTCGGTTCCAATTGGTCGTTTCCTATGGAGAAGAGCCGGCAGGAAACTTCACGGTTACTCTATTTACAATTGACTTTGACAAAGCTTTGAAATTACAATGTATATAGGTATGGGAGGACAGTGATCTAGATACTATACATACCTGAAGGTGGGTATCTTAGCCAGCAGTGTGTCTAGAACAGTGACGTCACCCTTGAGAGGCGCGTGGTTAGTCTCGATCTCGTGTCGCATCGCCGCCATCGACATATTGAAGAGGCACTGGATCTCAGGGTTGCCGCGGACACCGTGCCGTTCTGTGGAGGATTAAGTAGGAGGTAAGTATTTCAATCATCTCTAAACTCTTCTACAATATTCCGGATCATCCCTGGTTGTATAGAGGTAAATCTATAAATAGCTACAGAGATGATAATATAACATGAAGAGTGTTTAATCTAGAAGTCAAGCCCTTTTAGTTAAGCTGCTTTCATTTAAGAGTTTTAACCATTTAATTTCACGGGATTTACTTTTGTTTTTTTTTTCGTGATAATTATGTATTGAATTAGATACCAGATTTTTTGACAAGTCTTTTCGTGGTATTCCAAGCACCACAATCGAATAATTACATATATGGACCCACAAAATAATTATTTACAAGCACGAGTATTATTTTATGGGTTTTCATGGCAACTTCTAAGGCATAGGTGTCTAATTTCTTTGACAGTTTATTCACTAGCTATAAAGTTATGATTCTTACCTGGCCACAATAGCACAAGGCTCTGGTAGAGCGCAAGTTCAGTCTCAGTCAGTTTGAGTCGCGCGATTGTCTTCGCCGCGTCAAATATACCCACCACTAGCGCCACGTCGCGGGGATCACTGGAATTAAATAAACATTTTTATATACATGTGCAAAAGACACCATTACATTACAGAACTTATTTTTGGCGTTAAAAATACAACTTCTTTCATGTCAAGTTCTGTAGTTAAATGTAACATAATTTCCACCGGATTTTTTATTTCTCAAGGTTTTCAAATCAAATGTAACTTTGCCAAATTAAATGTAACTTTGTCAAATTAAATGTAACTTCTCAAACTAAATGTAACTTACCGTGCATGCACGCACTCCCTGATGGGCAGCACCACATCTCCATACAACACCTGTTCCCGGTTCACGTCGATCAGCCGTGAAAGTCGGACGATGGCTAACTCAAACGAGCCTACAGAGAGAAATAGTTTATTTAGATGATTTGTTGGGAAATGTTTTTTTTTGGTAAATATTTTTTTTTTGAAAGTATTCTAGTGATAGATGGATTGATGATGATGATTATTTGATACTGAATGGAGTGTTTTATGTAATATGTATTTAATATGTTAAAAAAACACATGAATTTAATACTTATACTTTTTGTCGAAAAAGTTTATGTAAATCGTTCTTATCTTCTAATAAATAAATTAATGCAAAGGTGTTACGTCCCAGCATTTTAAGAAATATTTTTATACTAGCAGCGCCTCGCGGTTTCACCCGCATAAGTTTCGATCCCGTCGGAATATCGAGATAAAAACTATCCTATGTCCTTTTTCAGGACTCAAACTACCTCTATACCAAATTTCATCTAAATCGGTTCAGCGGTTTAAGCGTGAAGAGGTAACAGACAGACAGACACACTTTCACATTTATAATATTAATGGACTCTGGACTCTGACTCTGGACTCTGACTCTGGACTCTGACTCTGGACTCTGACTCTGGACTCTGACTCTGGACTCTGACTCTGGACTCTCTCTGGATTATGGACTCTGTACATAATACATATATATTTATAGTATAACATAAACCATCGAAAGAAACTAATAGAAAAAATTCAATAATTTCTCAGAGCCTTCTAATTTCTTTTCTGCTGTCCCACTCCTGGTCAAAGACCCTCAAAATTTGAGAAAATAAAAAACCTTATTCGATGATGAATGATTTATGGATACTATATACTCACCAGACTTTAGTAGCAGTATCTGATCGTCTTGTGTAAGTTTCATAAAACCAGGGATAAGTTTCGCGAACTCAATAATATTCTGGATCATCCCAGTTAGTTTGTCTGCACAATCCAGCCACATCTCCTCGTATGTCATTGAACTATAGTATAGTAACCTGGAAAATAAATTAGGGTTAGTGGGCATGGCCACGTAACGTAACAACAACCTAAGGGGCCTAAAAAGGCCACTTTGGCGAATCATAAAAGGATAACATTATGAATCGTAATGGACAGTTAACTGTTAATAGAATCAAATCCCATTGATGAAGGATTTTTCAGTTATTTTTTTTTTTTTTGTCTATGCTAAAATACTAATCAGTCCAATCCAAATCCAATCCCTATCTCTTTGATTATACCTACGTAGTGCAGCGAAAAAAAAAAAAACACGGACTGTCTTCGCCATATTTTGATTCATAACGTTATCCTTTTATGATTCGCCAAAGTGACCTTTTAGGCCTCCTGAAAAACATTCAAATTCAAGTCGTCTCAATCTCGTCTCAGCGGCAATCAATGTCAAAAATTTGTCAAAAATGTATGTGAATTGATTCTAAAAATACGGGAATCGCCCAGCCTCAGATCATCTGTAGAACTCGATCTCATTACATTTAGTTATCGAACTCATTACATTTAGTTATCGATCTCATTACATTTAGTTATCGATGTCATTACATTTAGTTATCGATCTCATTACATTTAGTTATTTCAATTATACCAATTACAGGCACTTTTGAATTGTCAAGGAGTCGTCAGAAAGATGAAGCTTGGAACTCATTCCAAAGCGTAATAAGTTCCTATGGAGAAGAACGGGCAAGAAACTCCACGGACACTCTTTTAAATCAACTTATTGATACAACATTTTGTTTCAGTCTAGTCTTTGCCCAACTATGTCGGTATCAGCTTCCAGTCTCACCTGATGAAGCTGAATACCAGTGTTTCACATGGAGAGACTACCTATCTGACCTCCACAACCCAGTTTCTGGGTTACGTAACACAAAATTACGACTGTAGTCCCTGATGGGGTAGACAAAGTTGTATATTTCACGCTTATTATGCCAGTTATATTAAAGTATGGGACTTTAATATAAGTGGCAAAATAATAAGTAACAAGGGCGAGTCTATTGCCATGCATCGGGGACAAAGCAGGACTGACTGATATTGAGGAATTCCTCATAGAAAAACCCCAATAACACTTTGGCTGTCCTGTGGATTGAAATCAGGACCAATCAGTAGTCTCATTTAAACTAATGAAACGGAGTTAAGGCGAAAGCGCTAGGGTAACCCGCGAAATTCAATTTTTTTTTTGTTTTTTGCAATTTGCTGGTCAGTTTTAAGTTGTACGTTGATTAATATATTATTATGATTCGCGGCCGTAACAAATATGTATTCACAGAATTATAATCATTAAAGTCATCAATACAACTCTCTAAAACCACGTAACCCCAAAGAATAACTGTTTCATGAAATCCTCATTCTTTGGGGTTACATGGTCTTAGAGAGTTATGTTGATGACTTTAATAATTATAATTCTGTAAATACATATTTGTTACGGCCGCGAATCATATTTTGATCGACGTACAACTTAATACTGACCAGCAAATTGCAGAAAACGTAAGAAAATTTGGATTTCGCGGGCTACCTTAGCGCTTCCACCTTAAGTAGGAATATAAACTCGAAAATAATAGTTTAAATAGGGAAATAATTATATATTAACTTTTTTATGTCAACCCGTTGCGGCAGCGGCTGCAGCGGTTCGGGTTTCGATGCCTGTGCTGGGCAGTGTGTATGGGGTAGTCTGTTAGAAAAATTTTGGGAACATTTTCACTTTCACTCGGAACAATGGACTCGCCCCTATGAGATGCGACCTGAACTGGGTAATTTTAAAAAGAGGAGGAAGAGCATAAATATCTACAGATAAACGCTAGACAATAATTTTATGTTATTACCCCTTATCCCCTTATGAATTTAACTAAGAAAATTATTATGGAAAAGAAAGAATTTAGTGACACAAGTGTTAGGTAAGTATTAGAAAAGTTTTTAGGGTTTTTGTATTAGATTTCTAAAACTACAATTAAAGCGCCACAGTAGTGGAAGAACCAGTATACTCACTTGGAAACATCTTGTGGCTTTCTGAACATCTCGTGTATGAACTCCAGCTTAGGGTTGGTATTCGCGTGTGCTTCGGCCAAACTCTTCACAAGGACCTTGCTAATGTCGCCCTCCGCTGTAAAAGAACAAAAGGTTTAGCTACTCGCCGATAGATGGCAGTGTTTTAAATTTAGTGCAAAGAGTTCTACATACAAAAATAAAATAAATAAACATTTTCATGAAAATAATAGTGAAATTACTACTAACAATTTTTAGCAAGCATTCATAAGCATTTTTTTTTAAATTTTTAAGCTAGGGAACAAAATTATACAATTAATAAGTAGAACAATGTGATATTTATGAACGAAACAAACAAAAAAAATAAACAAATTTTTATTGACATTTGACAAAACCTATCAAATCAGAAATTGAAAATTAATAATAATTTATTTGGTTAAAATCATAATGAAATTATAAAAAATCACAGCTATGGAGCCACTTACTGCCTTTTTATTGGGCACGTGTTGTTGTTGTATATGTTGGCGTAAGTTTAATCGAATTTTCATTTTGATATGAGCTATTACGCTGAAGTTTAGTCCTCCCAAAAGAAGGGCTAAACCTATATTCAGTATGTGGAACAATCATGGAAGATTAGATAGGGTTTCCATATATGTTTTAGTGTCACTTTTATTTCGATGTGTTTACTTTTTGTTTCTTTATCAGCACCTTGTTTTATAATCATGTGGGTAATTTGGTTATCATCTAATACTGTACTTTTGTGTGTTGTGCTGTCTTCTTGTATGTGCCAAATAAATGGTTTATCTATCTATCTATCTATATGCATGAATAATAATTTGTACTAAATACTATTTTTATAACTTCATTCCTTACAAGAGACGAAATATACTTTATCAGCCATAATATACACTCGACTGCACGTCTCTGTTACAATATGATTTACGAAAACCACTACTGCTGCGAAATAAAGTCGCAGCACCAAAGTCAAAGTGTTACCACTTTTTCCGGATTTTCGGTCGACTCCACTACGAGGGCTTGGGATCAATTCCCGGGTCGAAGTGTAATTGGAATTTCTCCGTAGCAGCCTGGAGTTTATAATTGTGCCCAATTAATGGCAAAAGGCTCGCTCCTTGTTATATGGGACTTAAACATAACTGTCGAAATATGAGTGCAATAAGAGAATTACAGGCGTCAAGTTATGTTATGTTTGGTTCCAGGTACATACAAAATGGCGTGCTAACTAATACTCTTAATTCTATCACTTTTTGTCTAACCATAGTGCATTGTATTGTATTTTTAATTATTCTATTTCTAATTATTAGCCGCTTGTTTATTGCCGTTTTGTTTGACACTACCAATACCAATGATAATAATAAAGGATCCGAATTTAAACCAGTATGGGGTAAATGAACAACACAGAAATGATGGACCCGTTTTGAATAACGTAAGTTTCATTTGTATTTGAACTAGCAGCTGCCCGCGGTTTCACCCGCTTAAGCGTCGATCCCGTGGGAATATCAGAATAAAAACTATCCTATGTCCTTCCCCGGGATGTAATCTATCTGTCTGTAACATACAGACAGACAGACAGACAAAATGTATGGATCAGCTATTTTTCTTTATAAAAACCGATGAGAATTTTCAAGGCATGGGGGATTCAGAATCATGTAATGAATCCATGGTTGCGCTTCGATGTGCGTGACACTCTGCATCATTGACAGAAAATATGAAATTGAAATCGCCAACCCGCAATTGGCAAGTGTGGTGATCAATAGTCATTCCTTCTCTGAATGAGAAGCGGTCTTTGGTATGTAGTGTAAAGAATGTTATCACAAAAACATATGAACGAGGTGGCCTATTCCTAGCAGTGGGTAAAAATTGATAACGTAATAAGAAAAGCCTTAAAATGCCCTTTACTGAAACTAGGTATTGACTTAGAGTTAGTTATCATCTGCCTAATCTTGTCCCAACTATTTAGTGATTAGCTGATGCAGCTGAAGTAAAATACTGGTATTTTACATGGAGCGACTTCCTATCTGACCTCCGCAACCCAGATGCTGAGTAACACTATGGTAAAACTGATTGTCAGGCTAGGACAATAATTTATTATTTATAATTTCTTTCCAGCTACGAAGCAGCCTCCGATTCTTCCCATTTAATGGCTTCAATCATGCTATCCCTGGTACAGGCCTCACTGGTCCACGGTTTAACGTATTGTGGGACCATAACAATATAAATATTGTAAAACGGAACGAGGCTCGATGACTTGAAACTGTTGTGGAATTAAATATTCATAAAACTTTTAGTGGCCTCTTTTTTATAGATTTGTAAACAGACAGGTTTTTGACAAAATAGTAGCTATGGTTAACCATAGGCACCTACAAAACTAAAAGGTTTTTCGATACAATTCTATCCTTCCTAGGTTAGAATTGTATCGAAAAGCCTTTTTTTGCACAGGAGACATTTTAACTTTAGTCTAATGTCTCCTGTGCCAGTACTCCCAAAATACAGAAATACTTCTTGGAGCCAGACATACGAGTATGTGGGGTTGAATTTGACCGAATTTAGGTACCTTAATGCAGATATATGCAAACAAACTACATTCCTATCTATTTCTATAATAGCATCGTTCGAATCAAAATGACACTTCTCATAAATACAAAAAAAAACTGAAAAAGAAATACTACATACGAAAACAATAAACGAAAAAAAAAAACTGGCAAAATAATCTGGTAGCGTAACCGAAACAATCCAACATCGTCCACTTACAAGGCAAATCATCACTCGAACTATGACTGGACCCCTGATGTCTTCTGTTTGACACTGCATTAGGATTCACCATGCCCATCCCAGACATATTCATATTTAGCGGATCCATCAACCTTCCATGCCCACTACTGGACGTCAGGTCATCCGGGCTCAAATCTTCACTCGTCAAGGACACCGAACTTTGCCCGCTCACCAACACAGAATTTTGGATGTCCATAGGACTATGTTGGATGTTCGAGGGACTATGCAGGAATGTTGTAGAGTCCACATAACTGGCAACAAGATTATCAACTCCCATTGATGTTTCTGGTTTAATTTCCTGCTTAATATTTATCACGCCGCTTGAGATTGAGGCGGGTGATTGGATCCTGTCTTGGTCGTAGCGGTCGAATTCTTGTATTCGTGTCCTCGGGAGCTCGTTTATGGATGACTGTCGCATGGATGTTGTGGATGTCGTAGCTGTTGACGTGGATGTTGAGCCGGATGGCCGGACTATTGTCGTCCCTTTTTGCTGATCGTCTATAGGTAAGTTTGGTGTTAGTGAGTGCTACTAACAATACTACTGTAGCTAAAAGATATACTCCTAAATTATCATTTGATTTCTTAAACAAGGTATGAGAAATCTGTAGTTTGATGGTGGCTTGACCGACAAATTTAACGCATTCATGCAAGACGTTTTTTTTGTCATTGCGATTGTTTCGCAAGCTACAGATGGCCCACCTGATGGTAAGTGGTTACTGCTGTCCAAAGTCAACACTAAGAAATCTTAATACGTTGCAGTAATAGGCATATCTGCATAAAAGTCCTTATACTGCTTAACGGGGATGCGCTTAGATAAATTCTAATTATCTTACGTTTGTTGCAATTTGCAGGTCAGGATTGAATTGTATATGGTAAATTGCAAAAAACCGTAAGAAAATTTGAATGTCGCGGTCCCCCTATGGCACTTTCGCCTTAATAATACACAAAGAAGATCCAAAATACATACCATGACTGATAAAGTCAGGGTCCAGGAACCCTCCAGTCTGTTTCGGCTCGTAAGCTGTGGTGGAGTCGACGTAGTCTGCGGACACATCGTAGGGTTGTTGCTGGGGCGGCTGCGGCTGGATCCCGCCCATGTTGGATGTGAGGGCTGGACCCGCGTTGTTGTACCCGTATGAGGACAGTGGGGATCCGTAGCCGGGGTAGCTGTTGATGATAAAGTTGGTTGGTTAGGTTTGGATGTTGATTTGGTGGCTCCGAAATATGGAAGCTGATTGGCTGTTGGTATACTGTATTTCTGATGATGTAATTGGATTTATGTTATAAGTTCAAAATTTGTAATGCAAGAAACCAATTTGGTTGTAATCTAAATATTATTTATTTATAAGGTTCAAAAGAAGGTCAAATAGTTACCTATTTTTACTTCTTTTAACCGTTTATAAATTGGAAAAGAGTTTCAAATGTTTTCTTGAGTAAGCTCTTTTTCTTAAGTTTATTTTCTCGCTGAATGTAAATAAGCCTTTCATTAAGTACAGTAGCAGTAATGTATGTAATTCCTAGAATATTAACTGTAGTCCTGCATACCGACGACAGCCGTTGGGCTTAACAGAAATACTAAAAGTCCCATAAAACTCCTATCAAGCAACAAGCTATCAATTATGATGAGTAATTGAAGTATCCCACTCCACAGCAAAAACTGTCGCGTTAAGAATTTTTCCCTCATTCCTTTACTATTTACTGTTAAATCCAATGAAAAACAATCGTAAATCTACTAACAGACATCTTAGACGCGCAATAATAAAAACAACGCCATCTATCATTCTTAATGAGAAACGCTTAGTACCGCTACTCGGTACTAGGTGGCAGTATTTACAGTTTACCGTTAAGCGCCATTCGACTTCGTCACGACAGTATACCGTTGGACGCTTACAATGATGACAGCGTCTGATGCACCGCTGACACAAATTGAAGTCCGTGCAGTAATGAATTACAACGGTGACGGTAAACTAGAAAGCTCGGAGTTCTAACGAGTCCTGTTTTGTCGTTTGACTGCCAACCATTATGCATTTTATTGCCAAGTTGCATAAATAACTTATTATATTGCACGTTTGGCATAAGATGTGGAACGTAAATTCATTTCAGTCTTGAAGGGCAGTCTTTGCAATTTCAACATTCTACATTCCACGAATAGATAGGTAGATAAGTACAATATATTAGGACATGAATAGCTGACGAACAAATCGTTTATTATGATAATAGTTTTTCAATTTAGTATTGTAACTGACCCTCAAAATTAAATTACGAGAGGAAAAACGCAATAGCATTTTCACTGTTTCAATTTTCGATAATAGATGGCGCTACTTACCCATTATAATGACCATGGAACTGGTCGCTTGAGCTCGGCGTCTGTTGCTGGGCGTCGTACACCGAATCAGGCGCTGTATCAGTCTGCGCTCTCATTTGTGCACGATGGAACCGCACCTCATCCTCCACCTTCTCACGTTGTTTTTTCGACATACGTCCGAACTTCACCGCTGAAAACGAAGAATTAAATTGTTAGTTTAGTTCCGCCACTCACCGCCACAAGCGCTCGCTTCGCGCACGAAAAACTAATGACACAAATGACATAACAGGGAATCCGATATTCGCATCGTTCCCATGCCTCTTAATATTCACACGACGAAAAAACGCAGCTAAAATCGACGAGCCTAACAATACAATGCAATTATGTTCTCAATGACACCTAGCTTCATCGCTTAGTTACTCAATACCTGCACACATAGGTCGGTGTAGTGTGCGAAACACGAACGAAACGCGTTCTTTCGATAGTGTGCGTGAACAAACGGGTGTTGATTGGTTGTGTGTGTAGGGTGCGCGTTCGTGTGTGTCCGGGATACTTCGGCCGTTGGCACACTGCCTAGTAGAACAACGAACTCGCGAACTCTGACGTATGTATGTATAGTACGTGCGAGTGACGTATACTTGCTACGTAACTCGGCGCGATCCCGTTGGGCGGCAACGCGACCGATTTGAATTACGGACGCGGTTCGAACATCGAATTCCTCATGAGGTGCCTTTTTAATTTCGTTGCATAAATTATTTTTCAAGGAATAGAGTTTTTGTGTTTAGATTATTCGTCGATGAATTTTCTTTGTGAGAGAGGTTCGATGACTTTTACATATCCAGTTCGGCTTGACCCGTCTTTGAGAGCAGCAGAGAGCAGTTTGTTTATCCAGACGGGTCTTGTGTTTTGGTTATTTTTTCTACATGTATGTATTTAACGGTCGGTCCATAGTTTGTCGTCCCAGATTTTTGTAGAAACAATTAAATTTGTAACAATAGTTGTTTGTTCACCAAAAACAAAGAAAAGTCGTTGAACCGTATGTGTGTCGATTTTTTTTTTTTATTGGTCTTAAATCAATAGAAGAGGCTCGGTTGAGTATGCGGAAGGATTTAGGTAACATGGTTTCCTAGCTCCGATGATATCATAGCCACATTGAAAATAGAAACTTAATACGTGGGTAGTTAGGTGCATAATATATCTAGATACAGATTTGAGATTCAAAACTGGCATTAGGCTCGTTCGCCATTCCAGTTATTCGGAGCCTGCCGGAGATGGGACAAGCCTATATCCAGCACAACTTTGTACATTCTCTTTTAATTTCCTTCACAGTCTCTGGCAAAAATTACTCAAGGAAAAAAAATATCACATCTCAAGCGAAACCACGTGCAAACGTAACACCTAACATTATAAAATAATAATGTACCAGTCTTGAATTAGTGCATGTTACATAAAGCCGTCCCGTGTGTGCCTGCGTTGTGTTCGCGTAAGAAACTGTGTGTGTGTATGTCGCTGTAAAAACTTGGATATGTTTATGTTACGCTTCATGACTGCTATATTGTGCAATGTGTAGGGTTGGAAGTTGTCGATGATTTGGGGTTGTCGATGTTTTTATTTAATAAAAGTTTTTTGTCAATTTAAATGACTTGTAATTTACAAATGGATTTAGACTTCAGAAACAGTTGCTGATTCTAATTATATTAGGGCCAATTCCTGTTTAAAAAAATCAAGTCAACAAATGTTTAATTAATTATCAGAATCAGAATCTGAATCATTTATTTGCCTCAATGTAGGTACAGGTTTGAGATGGTACACACGATGGTGGTATCACTGTGTAGGTACACTTAATAGTTACATATTTTTGAGTTAAGTTACTATTGTAATTAATGGATTAGTTAAGAGACATTGTGTCTTCTCTATTTTTCTATGAAGGAGCATTATTTGACACTTGTGGCCTCCTTTTCTTCTACATACCTCAGAATTTTCTTTTTTATTAATATTCTATCACAAACCACCAGTGTATCGACATAACTACCAACTATCGACAACCGCGCATCTAGCCAGTAACCAGTCATTGCGCAACAAGTCGTATGCGCACGCGTCGCCGGTATCGCGTTATGTATGATCTATGATCTACAACGTGATATGTTATGCAGAAGTAGTATTCTAGTTAGACAACTAGGGATGAGAATGTGATCTAACATACGAGTAGCATGATTTGTAGATGACACAAAAAACGCCATTAATGCCGCGATTAACGTTGCCACCTACAGTCTTTTCACAGTTATTTTTTCTCTGACAACAGCAACTTTATTGTAACGAGAATAATTGTGATTTTGACAGACTTGTCAGTGGCAGCAATCCAACTGCAACCTTATTATTAGGATACTAAGGATCACTGTGGTATTAACAGTGATGCAAAATCAGAGGTAAAATAATTGTGAATGAACTATACTGGGCCAATAAATTTGACAGGATGGACCATCGATAAGAAAGAATGAGAAAAACTAAGCCCCAGTTTCAAACTTTTCGTTAGGTATCTTTCTTGTGTATGAGGCATGAAAAAAGATTTGCTTCTTAGCAATGTTGGTAGCTGAGTGAGTAGGGAGCTCTGGACGTATTTTTAAGTATTATGGAGGCTTTTTTAACGCTTCCAATTAATTTCATTGATTGAAGCTAATGAAATAGTAGCAAAAAATAAGCGTACTAATCATAGTACGCTCATTTTTTGCTACTATTTCATTATATTCTTTTTTGCTACTATTTTATTGATTGTTGAAATAATCAGAACCAATCATGGTTCTTATTATTTCAGCAATCAATAGCAAAATTGAGGTTTCGATTCACTAACTTAAAAATAACACAAAGCTAATTTGTTCAAAGCCCTTAATTAAAATTTCAGAAACTGGGTGAATTATTTTATCGACAGTTTTTCTAAACTATCGATAAAACTTCAAATCTATCGATAAGCACTATCTGATCGTTACAAGTATTGCGCAAGTACTCGTCACTACACGCGTCGGCGACGTCTTGCTATGTGAACTCACGCGATTTGGCGTGACATATCGTTTGTATGTTATGTACGTCTTTGTGTTGAGGTATTGTTTTTGTAATAATAGAGGGCGTTGTTACCACGAGAATGCTGTTATTGTGGTTGGTATAGGGTTTACTGAAAAGGGCTATGTCTAAATTGTAATTTGTAGTCACGGAATAAGAACTTCTTTCCAAGAAGTAACAACCTTAATGTCCATCAGTTACAAGGTTATTATTGCAGAGATAAAATTTTTCTCTTTAATTAATTTTATGTTCGATGAAGCTTTAAACAATGTTATTTCAGCAATTTCCTGTACTTGAAGGTTGAAAAAATAAAGTTTGATAAAATCGATAATAGATGGCGCTAGTAGTACTCAAATGTTCAGTTTATTTTTCATTTTGTATAGTTTTTTTTTAATTTGTCAAATATTTGTATTGCATGAGAAAGAAACTGTTTTCTCTATAGTTAGATGGGTTTATTGGATTCCCTCGCAATTCTTTTAATTTCTAAAATATGTAGGTAGGTACCCTAAATTAAATATTTAGAAAATCCATAAGTGCACGACTCATAAAATGCTCATTTGATCGTATAAAAAAAAATTTTTTTTTCGATCGTAAAGTACTCTAATGCTTCGGATTAAGGCTCCTTTAAACAGGCGCGACACGCGATAAGATCGCGCGAGACACAAAGGCACCGCAAGTCGCGCAACGAGCGGTGCCTTCGTGTCGCGCGCCATTCGCGTCGCGTGTCGCGCCTTTTTGCAAGAGCCTTTATGAGTCGTGCAATATCACTGTTGGCGATATTATGGTGATTCAACTGACGTACAGACGCCAGCACATCAAGCTACTACAATCTGTCAAATTTCTTTAATTCAGCTGCATCCGGTTAGACTGGAAGCCGACCCCAACATAGTTGGGAAAAGGCTAGGCAGATTGCAGATTTTCAACTTTATCGCTAAAGCATAAAGTTCAAAGTTGTTTGGGAAAATTTGACAGTTCCGGGTAGCTTGATGTGCTGGCGTCTGTACGTACTCATATAGTAGTAAAGGCTCCTACAAACAGGCGCGACACGCGATATAATCGCGCGCTACACAAAGGCACCTCTCGTTGCGCGTCTTGCGGTACCTTTGTGTCGCGCGCGATTTTATCGCGTGTCGCGCCTTTTTGAAGGAGCCTTTATTTTATTATCAATATTATTATAATTATATGTTTATGGGAATCTATTCTAATCCTATACGCATTATTGATTTATTATAATATGCTGAGGCTATGTGACCATTTACAACCATAGGTAGGTATGGGTTTTCTAAAAAGAAAGAATAAACTGGCAAACATGGCGATGGAGGGAAATAGGTACGTTTACAAAACGTAGTGTTTTTTTTGGTAGCTGGTTCCATGAAGATCTATGTCCAGCAGTGGCCTTGGGCTAATAAAATTTTGCCCAGCACTGGGATAAAGGGTAATGGGCAAAAATGTAATATGAACATCATAAGTGGTTCTATACTGAAAATATTTTGCCCAGCAGTGAGACTCAACTAAACAATTACAAGTAACTCCTGGACCCATTCCTACATCGCCATTTCTCACTATAAACTTGCTCTGAGTACTTGTGTTGTATAAACAGAGCGTTATCAGCAACTGATAAGAGGTCGATGACCTAACGCTCGCTTCCTCATCGCTCGACACGTGCTTTTGAGGTGAATTCAAATTCTTTTCTTTATTTTATTGTGATTTGTATTTGAAATTATTGTTGTTGTAATTGTAAAAGCTCTATTTGTACTTAGGTGTAATTGTGTGTGCTTGCTTAAATTGTGTGCTTAGTAAACTTATGATGTAAAGGTGCAGGTTGAAAGAAATATTTTTATTTGTGATTTTCTTGTTTTGTTTTCTTTCCATTTTATGTTTTATAATTTAATGTGAAATTAAGAGAAAAAAATCAAAATCAAACACTCGAATCATGCTTTTAAAACCGACTTCAAAAAATAGAGGAGATTAGGCATTCAGCGAGTATCTGTAATTTTAAATAAAATCTTATACTAACCTTGCTATTTGTTTCCTATCCACAAATTAGTTTAATTTCAATTAAAACCTCTCTCCTCATTCAAACAAAAATTCCTTAATCTAAAAAAAAAAATAAAAAAATTTAAATAAAGCATTCTACTCACCATCACGACTCATCCCAAGCTTCAAACACTTCTGTAACCGGCAGTATTGGCATCGGTTCCTGTTGACTCGGTCCACCACACACGCCTTGTTCCTCGGGCACTGGTAGTTCACCACTGGAACAGAGCACAGGCTTAGTATCGATACCTAGCATTTAAACAATCGGGAAATATCATCGAGTTGATTTTAAGGGGGAAGCGCTAAGGTAGTCCGCGAAATTCAAATTTTCTTACGTTTTTTGCAATTTGCTGGTCAGTATTAAGTTGTACATCGATCAAAATATGATTCGCGGCCGTAACAAATATGTATTTACAGAATTATAATCATTAAAGTCACCAACACAACTCTCTAAGACCACGTAAGTCCAAAGATTCTTTGGACTTACATGGTCTTAGAGAGTTGTGTTAATCAACGTAAAACTTAATACTGACCAGCAAATTGCAAAAAACCTAAAAAATATTGAATTTCGCGGGCTCCATAGACATGGAGAGCAATGGTGGCCCAGTGGTGACGGCCCCAACTTACGAGTTGTAGGTCGTGGGTTCGAACCCAGACAAGCGCTTTACTTTGTGTAAATAATTTCATCACCACTGCTCTCAAAACGGTAAAGGAAAACATCGTGAGGAAACCGGCATATCCTAGAACCAAAACTTCGATGACATGTGACATCTACCAACCCGCACTGGGCCCGCGTGGCGGATTTACAGCCCACTGTCTCTCACAGAGAGGAAGCTTGTGTACCAGCAGTGGGAACATTATAGTCTGATTACGCATAGACAGAGAATGGACTGAACTTTAAGGCTCCTACAGACAGGCGCGACACGCGATAAAATCACGCGCGACACAAAGGCACCGCTCGTTGCGCGACTTGCGGTGCCTTTGAAATAGCACATCGCGATTTTGACAAAAAAAAAAACAAGACGGGCGGCGGCCGGGTATCTATGCCACAAAGGCTCTATCCCGTTTGCAGGTCAGTGCCAGATTGTATCCTTAGCGCATAGGTAAAGGAATAATCAGTCGTTCCAATTCCAAATGAAGTCGAGATTTAGGTCATTTTGAACGATTGACTTTATGGACGTTCTAGCTTAAAATAAAGCCCGGAATACACATGCATGACTTTCATAAAAGTTTGCAAGTAGCTTGCATGCCATAACTTCTGATTGGTGAATTTGACGGCACGGTTGGCGCAGTAGTTAAGCGATTGACTGCTGCGCTGCGTCTCGCGGGTTTGTTTCCCGCACGGAACAAACATTTGTATGACCTACAAGTAGTTGTTCCGGGTCTGGCTGTTTGTCTATGTGAGTTTAAATGTTTGTAAACGCATCCACAATACAGGAGAAATTTCTAGTGAGTGAATATCCACGTTTAAAAAAAAAAACCATTGGCATGCAAGCTACTTGTGTATTCCGGGCTTAAGGTTATTCATGCAAGTTATCGTCAGTTCAACAGTAAGAAAGTTGGAATGACAATCTTTAGGTCATAAAGTATAGTGTATAAGTTTAAATCTTACCTCTTAAATCTATTGAGATGAATCCACTTTGAGTAAGCACTCATTTCGCCTTAATTAAAATTTCAAACATATCTCTTTCTCTCTCTTTTGTATCCTACAACTCTCTCTGTCTCTTTCACATCTTGCTTTCTTATTTTATTTTATATTTTAAAAGTCAAAAGATGTTTTTATCTTTTTCTAGCCATGCTTGTAAGTCTGCTTACCCCTAAGAAAGAAACCAATGCCCTTACTGTTGATAACTCTCCTTCGTTTAATACATAATAATTGCGATAAGAAATATTACTACAAAGCTTATGAACCTTGATATGAAAATTATGTAAAATGCCTACATTTATGAAATTTCTTAGCTAAATGGAGTCCTAGGCGACTTAAGACTCCTGCAAGCAGGCGCGACGCGCGACGCGAATCGCGCGAGACACAAAGGCACCGCTCCTTGCGCGACTTGCGGTGCCTTTGCGTCGCGCGCGATTTTATCGCGTGTCGCGCCTGTTTGAAGGAGCCTTAATGCGGGTTGGAGGCTAAGAGCTAACCTAAGTTAGTCTAGCTTAGCCCGCATAGCTGATGTAGTTTTTATACTTGTGTACAGACCGCAAACTATCAACAAGAGTATGAAAAATTACCTCAGCTATGCGACTTAAGCTAGACTAACTCAGCTCACCTCTTGGCCTGCAACCCGCTTTAGGGTAAAACGTACTGCGATCATAGATTTGTCTACTTAGTACTCATACACACGAGCGACACGCGTCAACGGCAGATGCATCTGCAGCCGTCGACGAGTGTTGACGGCGGGCGTCGACGGGTGTTGACGGCGGGTGTAGACGAGTGTTGACGGCAGGCTTCGACGGGTACTGACGGCGGGCGTCGGCGACTGTTGATGGCGGCCATCGACGAGTGTTGACGGCAGGCGTCGACGAGTATTGACGGCGGACGTCGACGAGTGTTCATGACAGGCGTTGACGTGTGTTGACGGCGGGTGTCGACGACTATTGACGGCGGACGTTAACCGTTGTAGTTGCCTCTACCGTTGATGCGTATCGCTCGTATGTGCGCACACTTAACGTGGTGGGTATAATTGTCACTTTTCCTATGAAAGCGGTTCCGTCATATAACTTATGTCAGCTGTCATGGAAATCTGACATTTTCACTAGTATTTGACATTGACAAGCGTCAAAAAACGCTGCGTATTTAGACAACTGTGTCAGCGACAATCAATATCAAAAACTTGTCAAAAATGTAAGGAAATAAGCGGTATTTTTGACAGATTGAGACTAAGAATAGATTACAAACGTTCTTAATAATACGGCAATTGCTTCTCAGATATCAACGTTGTATCGTGGCGTGGGCGCGGTCCTTGAGAGTTATCAGATTCTTTTTGAAAATGGGTTTTTGGCCATTCTTCTTTCGTCTAACTACTCTAACAGATCGATGAGTGAAGTCCGTTCCCAGTTATTTTACTTCTGACAGCGGCAACGTAACAACGACTTTATTATAACGAAAATAAAGATCATAATGGTTTTTACAGACTTGTCAGTGGCAGCAACTCAACAGCAACCTTACTGAGAATAAAGATTACTATGGTTTGGACAATGATGCAAATGCAGAGGTAAAATAACTGTTATGGACTGTAGATTTTTTTTTAATTGTTTGGCCTTTCTATAGAGCTGTCATGTAAGGAGGATTGCCAATGGTAGTTTATAGTTTATGGTAAAATAAATATAGCAGATAAACAGATGCCGACCTGTACTCTGGGACCGTCTGAAGAATCCCTTGCATCCTTCGCAGGTGATGACGCCGTAATGGACGCCTGAAGACTTGTCGCCGCACACCTTGCATGGTATTATCTCGATTTGAGCTGAAACAAATGGAAAAATATAATTTATTACATGTGATTTTGGTATTAGGAAAGAGTTGTGACCTTTTTAGGTAGTTGCGGTAAACACAATAAGGGTTGAATATGGCAAATCAGAAATGAATTGTGTTTTTTTTGGCAGTGTGTGACGAAATCTTAAAAAAATGATGCATCTTACAATATCAAGAAATATAACTTCACTGTATCGACTAGGAAAACAATTGTCTAACATGTTCAGAAAAAAGGAAATTTATCCAGACAATGACAATAGATCAAAAATTATATTCAACTGTCAATCAAAAAGAAAGAAAGAAAGAAAATACGTTCAAAACCTCTTTTCAAATTTTTTTTTTCATTTTCTGATCGTTTTTAAAACCAACTTTACAGTAAAACCTAATTTTTATTAACCTATCCAAGAAACCTACTTATCCCAATCCCGTTCAACCGTGAAGATAGAACTCGTACTTGATTCGCGGCCATTTTTGGTCGCAAGTTCATCGACCCCGAGGCAAGGTCGGATCGCGGCCGATGACTTGGTGTGAGCCTGTGTGCGTACCGTTGTGACTATAGGGACAGCCCTTTGGTGGGTGTGGATAGGTGTAGACAGTATTGCCCGATCCCCTTTTGTTGAGATTTTTAATGGAGCTCGAATGCGTCACTTGTCAGTGGTTTTGAAATCGATAGTGTTCTTTTTTTGTTTTGAAAATGGAGCAATTTTAGAGCATGTGCCACATAGAGTTTTAGATCTGTGGCACGCAGTCAAAAAATTACATCATCGACCTGTTTTTTTTTTTAATATTGGCAATTCCTATTTTGAGAAATGAAGTATTAAGCTTACCAAGGTTATTAAGATCGAAGTTTTAGAAAAAAATTAAAATATTCTTTATCTTTACAGTAAAAGGGAACATTTTAAACTAATTCTTACACGTGGCTCTGTCATTTAGTATCTAATGAGAAAAATAATTAAAAACATATTTACAAAGTGTTGTATATCATTGATATAATTATTTTAGGATTAGTTGATAATTTCTGGTTAATTAAAAGCCGGCTACGCGGTTAGGAAAGATTAATCTATCTTTTCATATAAGAATAACATTCCAGCTCTTTTTTCTTTCTTTATCCACTTTGAAAACGAAATAAAATTAGGCAATATTTCAAAAACAATAGTTTCTTAAAAAACCTAATTGTACTCCGTAAAACGGAACTCAAAACAATAGTTTAAGCGTTCCGTTCCACGCAACAGCACAGTTAGTTGACAATTTACAAAATGTTAGTCTTTGCAATATCCTCCTTGATTCAACTTTGTCATTATAATGCACGGTTCTGTCATTTCGTCATTGGAATTCAATGAATTGGAATTGGGTCAAAAGTTTACAGATTTGTGTCACTTTACGACCGGTTTTCCCAGTAATTGGGTTATAGAGGTCAGATAGCGATCGCTCTATGAGTCTATGTAAAATATTGATATTTCCTGTAGACTGGAAAATTGGGTAACACACTTGGGTGTTACTTCAATGGGTTTCATTTTGACAGTACAACAACATTCATTGCGTAATTTACGTTGATGAGCAGACAAATTTTTCGAACATATGAAGCAATGGATTCGCAATATCCGTCAAAATCATTCAGATTGTGATTGAAAGTGTATTGCGAAATTAGGGCACTGAACATAGTTATCAAACATATCCTTAGAGACAATCCAATTTTTGAATAACAAGTATGAAAACCATATACACACGCAGAACATCACATCAAAATCGACCAAGCAGTTTCCGACCTCAGTAGAGCGAGACACAATGACACAAAATCACAAATATGTATATATCTATCTCTGTCTCACTGCTCAGCTGATTATCACGTCATCGGCCGTCGACCGCGGGCATGTTCGGAATTGTATCACGCCCCGCTACGTCATGCAACGGTCAGCCTTTTGGATTTGGAACGTATAGGATTTACAGTTATAGGCATGTAATGCAGGGTATTTGTTTTTTTTTTTCTTGTGGCAGTATGGGGATATGGCTCTTGCGTTTAAAAAAGGAATCTGTCATTTTTGAGTTTGGATGTTTCGAATATTGCTACAAAGTTTAGTGTAGGCATTCGTTATTGACTTCATATATTTTTGATCATCAGGAACTGTTCAGATCCAGGGCAGTCGCTCCATGTAAAATATCGGTATCCAGCTGCATCCGGTTAGACTGGAAGCTCACCCATAGGATGGAAATAAAGCTAGGCAGATTGATCGAATACTAGATTATTAGCAATTCTAACAGGATGGAAAATTCCATAGATTTCTCTGAATATTTTAGAATAATAATTAGAACCAAACCCTACACCTAGGTATATTTTAATCTATCATGATTTCGAAAAAAATATTATTGTCTGTGAAAACCTTTTTAAGTTCCAATTTTTTCTCTAACTTACACAGCTGACGTTATAGGCTGACTTCTCATTGTATAGACGCCAGCACGTCAAGCTACCGGAAACTGTCAAAGTTTCCAAATCAACAATCAAATTTCTGTAATAGATTTTCAACTTTATCGCTAAAGCATAAGGTTCAACCTTATGCTTTAGCGATAAAGTTGAAAATCTATTACAGAAATTTGACAGATTGTAGTAGCTTGATGTGCTGGCGTCTGTACGAAAAACCAAACTTACTTACAATGCGAGTTCAGCCAAAACTGGTAATGTATAGCTTGGTAAATGTCGTCGTGTGGAAAGTTTTCATCATCACAACTATTTTCAACTTATAGACTAACTGACCGACTCCTTGACAATTCAAAAGTGTCTGTAAATGGTTTAATTGAAATAAATGCTTTGAGCTTGAGTTTGAATAGAATACAATTTTTAAAAAATGCTTAGATTTACACGGATCAATAATGCTATAAGCTCCAACATTTCAACAGTACACTATGACATGTATATATGTATATCTATTCTTTATTGTTCTAGCACGAGTGCCTAACTAGAAAAAATCTCCGAATATGTGGTTGCTATGCCACCCGCTTTCACCCACTCAGCGTTTGAGAAACCAAAATGACAGGACCATAGATATTTTAACTTTAAAAGCAAGGAGTACACTTGACAATCGAGTGATTATTCGATATTCAATTTGCATTCAATACTATGCTTAACACACCCACCGTACGTCACGGGTCAATGTCCTCTCAAAGCCTCAACAAGGCTTTAGTTAGGGTTGTTAATAAAAGTTAAAGAAGAAAATTATAATTTATGTAAAAAGTTTTTATAAGTATAAGGAAAAATATGCTAATTTTCTTTATACGGAAAGGGCAATTTACGTGTTTGAACTCAAATTAGATATACCTATCTTGAAATGGATTGGTATTTATTTAATCAAGCTGTCTTGTCTTGTATGGCATTCACTTTAGTTTTTCTGTTACAAAATAGAGAGATGCTTACTATTTCCTAAGTTGTAAAATAAATCAATTTGTTATCAACAACAAATATTCCACGAATAACTCCAACTTCAGCAGTGACAACCATGGGTCTAGTCCTAAATTTAAATTTTAATCTAACGGCGTACGTCAGGGGTCATCGACCGCAGTTGTCCGAACTAGCGATACAAACAACGTTATTGTGACACCCCTAAATTCGCGTATAAGACTCTATCACCTTGAAATAAAGTTTAATTTCATACAGCAATTGGTTTATAAATTGCGAAAATATTTTTGCATTTACTAGTTCGAAATTCGAATGAGAGTCCAGAAATTGTTTCTATACTATCTTTAATAATGTTTTTTTTTTTTGCAAAATGGCAGGATATTCACGTTAAGATAGTTGATTATTCTTTTTAATAAAAAAAATAGCTAAGTGATTTTAATATGGTTTTATCAAGTTTATAAATAAGATCTCAGGAACCTTAAAGGAGCTTCGTAGCTAAAAATACTGTCAATACTGGTGACTAATTCTTAAAATAATGTCTCTCGCAGTCTCGGGTTTAAAATAGTACCAATAAAGATGTTTACTCCGATTTAAATTGACTACCTTGATCCCGCGGCTTTCCCCACTTAGATCAGACGTTTACACAGTGGAACAGCGGTGCTATTCTGTAAAAATCTCACCGTGTAAACTTAGGTGAAGTGAGCGTGGAGTGAGCTGTTAATAGTGTCAATTCCTAGCAAAAACAAACTCACTTCACCTAAGTTTTCACGGTGAGATTTTTACAGAATCGACCGGCAGGACATGTAAAGAGTAACTAGTTATATGAAGTTTCTTGTCCATACGAAAATACTTTTTGGAAGGAGCGACTAGAATAAATTCTATGTATTTTCTGGTAAATTTTGACGTTCAAAAGTGCCATTAATGGCCTACTAGTAAATGATTTGACATTTCTCCTTCGACAAACAAAGCCCCTGAATATTGATTATTGTTAAATCTTAAAATATTGTAATTCAATCAAATCTCCACTATATCAAATAATCTAAATAGAACTAACAACCATCAGATTTCAAATCAAAGATGAAGAAATATCGTATCTGCAGAAGCAGCATTATTCCAAAGTTCAACAACACTGGCCGTTGCAAAAGAATATTGTTTTAATTGCATAACGAGCGAACCAATATGATGCA
The DNA here is from genome assembly GCA_927399505.1 of Luperina testacea. Classification (NCBI taxonomy): domain Eukaryota; kingdom Metazoa; phylum Arthropoda; class Insecta; order Lepidoptera; family Noctuidae; genus Luperina; species Luperina testacea. The sequence goes on from OV656782.1 coordinate 5,174,214, forward strand.
AGTTTATGCGTCAACAAATTTAAAATGACATACCATCGTATGTGTCTTGTGACGACAAAAGATTGTATGCTGTAAGATACGATTGTTGGTCCTATCTCTTCTACCATTTATTGTTAAAGTTTTCCAAAATACAATTAAAATTTGTAATTCAGTAAAATCATGAATCTATAATAATTACAGGTAAAAAAGGTCCATCGAAATAGATATAGAAACTTATAATCTACTAAAGAAAACGAGTTAATCTCCTGCTTTCGATTTAATATGGGACTTATTAAGGCTGATTTTAATGATCAGAATGATCGGTTTTATGGAAGCACTTTGTTATATTGACAGATGTCTTATTTGACAGCTGTCAAATTTAAATATACATAGTTGTTTTCTCACACAAAGCCAGTGATAAATAGTATTTTTACCCAAACTCAAGAGATGTAGAAAATCACACAAAGTGCGTAATTTATTAATAATTCGATTAAATATAGTTTTGGCTTCAGATCAGCTGTGAGCGGTCGCCGAACTCCCGATCTATTGTCTCACTAATGTATTGTAATCACATTCTTCTATCATTGCACAAGTTTTTAAATGAACCGTCTGGTATTTAATTGTGAACTGGTCAGTGGAATAATATAAAAGGGATTTTCTTTTAAGATCAACGAAAATGTTAATTTATTTCAAATCCATAACATGATAATATTTACATATCTAATCTATGCTAATATTTAAAATAATAATAATAATATGTACATTTATATGTATGGTTTTTTTTAAATATGTATTTTTTTTTTGAGTAATAAAATGTGAACTTGGTATGCTAGTCGAGAATGTAAGCCGCATTTAACAAAATGATGAGGATTTAAAATTAGAAATCCATAGTGTTGAAAAAGAAAAGCAAAAACAATACAGCATTCTAAATTTCTAAATTCGAATGATTAAAAAAAATAATTTGGGTGGGACTATTAAAGTAAAGGTGTTTGAAGATCGTCGACCTTAAAATTATCTTTTTTTTCTTAAAGAAACAAAATCAGAATTATCTTTTCATTCATAAAAATAATGAAGATAACATATCACTGCAGATCTATGGTTACGATAACAGAACACATATCATTCATTAATCCGCTAACGAGGCTTTCCTTAGATATCTTAGTAAATATGGTTTAGTCAAGGTCATCACCAATATCTGTCATACATGTTTTATTCATAATTGTAATTAATACTATAAGATGTCTGCCCATGACGTAATGAATATACATAATATTGGAAGCCAAGGAACGACCTTCCAGGCCGTCTGCCGCTCAATATAGTGTTATACAAATATTACTCATCTAAATTATACATAACATCTCAATCTGACTAGAGTTTATATAGTTGGTCAACTGTTATACGTATAGCATAATCCAGCATATAATGTTCCCACTGCGGGGACAGCCCTCCTCTCTATGAGAGAGAATGGGCATCGTGAGGAGACGGGCATGTCCTCGAATTGTTTGATTCTAGAACCTGCCAGTCTCCTCACGATGTTTTCCTTCACCGGTTTGAGAGCAGTGGTGATGTAATAATTTGCACAAAGTGCTTGCCCTAACGGAATGTTTATCGGCAGAAGGACCATTAGCAGACCGATAGCCAGGTGGGTGGACGACATATAGAAGATCTTGGGGAAGACCTGGATTAGACTCGCACAGACCAGGGAAGCATGGTACAAAAGGGAGGAGAACTCTAGTCAGCAGTGGGTGGAACAAGGCTGCCGATGATGGTGATGAAGGTGCCTGTCTGAGACTTAATTGTGATATGTGACAATGGACAAAATTGTCAACATTTTCTAAGATTGAGTACGAGGCTTTTGACTACGTTATGTGTGTGTATTTTATGTTCTTTTTTAATATTTTTTAAATTTTTATTTATTTTGTAATGTGCGTTTTTGTTTGTGCAGAATAAACTAATTTTCTTTCTTTCTTTCTTCTTTATATGTCATTTTGACATTTCTAAAGTTTAGTCCTGTCAAACGTATGACCGATGGACTGAGCAATTGTAAAGTACTGGGACTTATCCACTTTTTGCAATATCATAGTAAGCAAAGAGATGAGAGAAGTCGGTAATAAATAATAGTAATATCTGGCTCGAGTACAGAAAGATGTCTGGGGAAATTTTATTGCAACTTGCAACATCACAGGGCTCATAATAGTTCTCAACTTTGTCTCTGGGTGACGGGGACAATAAAATAAGGTCGAAAACTACTTCAACCTATTTCTAAAAAACCTCGTATTTAATAACTAGAAGTACGTTGGTTTGGTACATTCTTTTAGTAAGTAAGTTATTTGAAAGTATACAATGACTTTGTTTTACTCACAATTTTGCATTCCAACATTCCATACAAAATTATTTAGAACTAGCTGCGCCCCGCGGTTTCACCCGCGTAAATGTCGATCCCGTGGGCTATAAACCTCACGGAGCCCGAGACCTTTCCAACGAATGCAAAACCGTGGAAATCGGTTCGTGCGTTCTGGAGTTATAGTGTCAGGAAGGAAAACCCGACTTATTTTTATAAAATAGATTATTACTTGATGGTTGATCCCAAATAAAGACAAAGGAATTCTAGTAACTTGTGTAGTATTCATGCAAGACTGAATTACGAACTGCGTTCTAAATTCGAAATTATTTGAAAGATGGAGAGAATATCGTGGGATCTTTTTGTTGCTGATTTTTTTTACATTTGAAAAAAGAAGAGCCTCGAATAGAGAAAGTATTTTTGGAATTACGTTACTATATAGGGTTATTGGTAAAACATTAACCTCTTAAGAGGTCATTGTACTCATCATTATGAACAACTTTTACTATGGGAGTTGGGACCAAAATTGAAATCGCGAAAAAAAAATCAGGTGTTCCCTACATTTTGACGAGTTATACGAAAATAAATGTAGGGAACAGCTGATTTTTTTTCGCGATTTCAAGTTTAGTCCCAAAGTAAAAGTTGTTCGTAATGAAGAGTACAATCACCTCTTAAGAGGTTGTTAATGTTTTACCAATAACCCTGTAAAATTATTCAACCGATACTGAAAGCCAGCTAGGAGACTTGGGGTAACGCCAGGAAAATGATAAAATACAAATACATAATATTTATTATGTGCACAGCTCATACTGCGGTTTGTATAATAATAATTGTCCTCAAATGAAAATATATTTACATTGTAGTTGTAGCGCATTTTTATCGCAAAAGGTAATTGTCCTTCATTTGTCAATGACCGATGGATTCTATTCAAAGTTCGTCGATGGATTAGTAATTTATTTAATTTAATTAAAAAACCTATAATGTTTTTAAATTAAAACAAAATACCTACTTAAATAGTTTTCCTGTTTTCCAACTATTACTACGACTACTCGGTTTCATATCAATGTAAACAATTAAAAAACGGTTAAAAAGAAAAAATGTGCCCACTCTTTTTCATTCTGTAAAAACTTAAAAATAGACTGTACGAAACCCAAAATAGTTCCAATAATAAAATTAAAAAACAGAAGTTCAAAATTAGAATCGACCTTTAAAATCAGCAAACGTTTTTTACGTAAGACCACGCCTACAAAAAATATCACAACAGTGAATCACTATCAAGTCAAGGCAATGACCGTTATCGGTCAAACGCAAACCGCAATACAGATCGTATCGCAAATTCATATACGTAACGTGGACGAGCGCGTTACCGTATTTCGAATTACCTACGTTTTGTGACGCGAGTGACATCATCACGGGCCAATGACCTCGATACCGCGTGCTTTTCATTTTATATTTAGGAGAAACCATTTTAGGTTGACCTTTGTTGTGCTCAAGAATGTTTGTGTCAATAGATCAGTTTATAATGGTTTTGACCGTTATAATTGACAAACGTATCTTGATCTCTGATTATTTATAGAGTAGTTCTGAATGATAGTTCTTTGAGAATTTGATGTGTTTACTCTGCGATGACTGGCGTATTTTGATCCGTCATTTCATTCAAAATGTTTCGTTGGACGGCTCATTCTATTTTTGGAACTGTAAGAGTGCCAAATGAGGAGTAATGTTTTGACCGAAAATGATTAGATATCTGGAGCTTTAGGTAACTCTGCTTTGATAAAATAACCAGACGGCTAGACAGAGAAATGACGATAACAGAAATTAAAACCAAACATTTTTATCTGTGAACTAGATCTAGAACGGACGTGTCTATACCTAATAAAAATTCGAAATCTTTCGTCTACAAAAAACATCACAATCATCACCAAACTTGGCAAAGAAAATAGAGATTAAGGGCATTGAATGATTGCTTCCTTTATTTCATGACGCTTGCGTTATTTTACGACACTTGGAAAATATTATCCAAAAGTTGGTATGAAATATCGTAAAATAAATTTGGTGAATAATGTCTTTCATGTGGATGAAAGACATTTTTAAAGCATTATCTTCAAAATTAGAATTCCTATAGCAATTTTCAAATCAAAGAACAAGATGGCGGAATCTTGTAATGACAGCACATTTTCAGCCTGTCACAGGTTATTGAACCGCAGTTATGTGAAAGAAATGATGACTAAGTAATTATTAGTAACCAAATGAATCATTTCTGTGATGGTCTTTAGCTTAGTAATTGAATTTCTGTAGTTTAGTTGTGAAATCTTTGTTTTGCAAATACAAAGACTTGTCAAATGATTTCAGAGTATTTTTTTTTAAAGTGGCTTCTTTAGGTAGCATTCTAGCTATTTTAAGTGTTATATTGATCTATTAGAAAGGAAAGAACTCTAGTCTTCTATGGCAAAGAATGTGCGCAATATGGATGGAGTAATGGAGTTGACACTGTGTGAGCGTGCGTTCATTGCCGCCCGTTCGATATCCACCGCACACAGGATAGATAAAAAGCAGCACATCCAGTATTTTTTTCTATTTGGTATAATTTCTTTAAGGCGTTCCAGTAGGAGGATAAATAAATTAGGGATGTCAAGCTAATCTTGGCAGAAAAGTTTATTTTTAATTTTTTTTAAATGTCCATGGAGTTTCTTGCCCATTTTTCTCCATAGGTGTCTACTACGCTTTGGAATGGGCAACTAGCTTCGTATTTCTGACTGACAGACTTCTTGACAGTTCAAAAGTGCCTGTAAATGGTTTACTTAATTGAAATGTATGCTTTGAGTTTTACAGTGTGTGGTAAAAGTCTTTATGTCCGTATTTATGCCTTTTTAAACCAGACCATAATGTAGATAGAGTAGTATTACTTACAACAAAAGGTCGACTGTACTGCTTAAAATATTTCCAAAAACATAGCTAGTCTCATTTTTCAAACAGCTTCTTACTGTTTCGTAATATGACCCTCTCTATAATATAATAATACACAATAGTAGAGACTTGTGTGTTTTTTGTTTATAAAAGAACTATTAGCGGTCCAATGAGCAGTCAGGCTGTGGTTCTTAAATATTGAGGCTACTGTCGGAGTACTAGTTCACTTTTTTTTAAAGAATATTTTATTAGTGCTATAGCTTCCACAGAGTCACACTCCAAAGGCGTAATTTGATTTATAAAGCAAGGTAAATGTATTACACGACCATTAAAAAAAATGACGTTAGAAGTGACAGTACTTCTGACAAATCACCTTGCTCTCCTAACCCTAATGTTACGGTAAAACCCTCGACCTCTTTGTAAAAAAAATCACTTCGAAAATCGAAAGGGAAAGGGAATACAGTCGTTTTAACTAATTTATGTGTGAAGTAATTATAAATTTCATTCGGCCACTTCCCTACGAAGCAAAGACAATTAACGTTGAGAATTTCAATAATTTGTCAAGAACGTTAACAAAAACCATTCATTTGAACGCGCCCTAAAATAAAAGTGACAGCATACGTCACGTGACGTCACGGGTCGACGACATCACGAGATCGTTCTATTTTTGAAACGTTTTGTCAATTTGTTTTATGGATTTTTATTTTAAATTTGCTAATTACAATTAAGAACTCGTTCATTTACATTTTTTGTGTATGAAGACTTTGGTGGTTTTAATTGAAAATCGATTGAACACAAAATATTGCCCGTTTGTTAGGAAAAACATGCCAATTTACATTTTAATTAAATTGAGACTTATAATATTAAAGAATTAGGAATGTTATTTCGGTGCTCCACCCACCGTTCGTGCCGCTCTCACGGAAAATGTCTGCGTGAGAAAATCAATATAAAGCTACAACAAAAATGAGCTAGTCTTTTATTGAATGGTCGGCGCCTATCATGTCTCCTTTCAACATTATTGTATATATTATAATTATTTTTGAGTAGACGACACTGATTTTTTGACACACAGGTTTTTTCTTTGGCATAGGTAAATGGCAAAGTTATGCCAGTATGGCTGCGATTCAAAAATCGAATAACGAAAACTGTTAATTCCTTTTTTATGTTCAACCAGCTGCATCGAACACACGATTTCATACAGCCAGAAATAAAGAATGAGTAGTGATATGAAGATTCATGTAAGAGGTGAACGTATCATCAAATTAACGGGCAACGGCCTTGAACCCGGCCAGTTGAGGCAAATTCGTCGCCGGATGACAACCTCAAAATTGTTCTATCGCGCCATTCCTACTGTAATGATAATGACTGAATAATGAGAATGGCAAATGGACTTAAAAATGAGATCTAAACGAATTTAAATTGACAATCTGCGGTCGTGAGAGTGCAGTTTTTTAACTTAGGATTAATATTTAATTCAGTAAATTATTTATTAAGTACTTCATAAATTAATATTGTCAAATTCTAAAAAAATCCATTATATTCCATTTTCAAAGCCACTCGCTTCGCTTGAACTAAAATAAAATTCAAAACCTGTAACATAAATTACATTCAAATTGACATTCCATCAATATAGTCTCAATTAATCTAAATGCTTTACATTACGCAAAGACAACGCGGCATACAGCCTTCACTTACGACGTTTTACCACTGTACTGGCCTGGCATCCACGTGTCGGTTTTCGACGGGGTTAATGACACTAACCTGCACTTTGACTTGCCTAGTAATTGTTTGTTTTTTTTTTTATTAATTTAATGGCTTGCAAGCAAAGTGCTGTTACTATAGATTTTTTTGTGTGAGGGCCCTATTTTTGCTGATAAAGGAGTTTGTAAATTTCGAATTTTTATATTTCGCATTCAAAATTATTCTAAAAACTGTCTTTTGGATCGAGGAGGGGGGGGGGGGGGTCAGGACGGATCAGATCGGAATAAATCGAATAAAATGTTAACGGTGTAACTGGCTATAATTTTCATTCCACGTTGGTTTTCAAATTAAAGCGTTTTTACACGTATCCCTCCTTCTGACGCAGTCGGGTAAAAAGGAATTTAATCCTTGCCGATATTACAACAAAAAAGTAAATAGGGGTGCAGTGATGGTAATCTAGCTACTACTGTTACTCAGGACTTCTGCTGACTCTACTATCAGTATAACTGCTTAAAGATTCAGCATAAGGCTTGCCCAAACTCATCATTCATTCTCCTGCCTTATCCCAATTTATTTGTGGACTGAGGTCGATGCGACACGTCTTTGGGCGACTAGAATCAATTCTATTAGTTGTAATTTTTGACGTTCAAAAGTGCCTTTTATGTGCCTATTTGAAATAAATGCTTTGACTTTGACTTTGACTTTGACTTTGACTGTGACTTTGACTTTGTCTTCCATACTTTTCTATAGTGACCCCCTTTTCTAACCATATCATCATTCACACAGTCCATCCATCGTTTCTTTGATCTTACCCTACTGTTACAACCTTCTCATTAATTATACTCAACACTTATTCTAACAAACTTTCCGTCTTTAGTAACACAACTAAACATAAGACCTTTAACACAACATAACCCAAATTTAACGACAATTAACACAAATAAATGAAACAAAGAAAAACCCCCAATAGGTTAATTGTGGAAAATTATAATTTGGGGCACAAACATTTAAATGCAATTTGGGGCAATAGATAAATGCATCGATTTTGTAAATATGTTCACTAAAATGTGGGTCGAATGACGCAAAAAAAAATGTACTTAAAACTTGAGAAATCGAGTTTTTGTCACACGGTAGAACCTAAGTCACTCAACATTATCTGCCGAGCCATTTCCCAACTATGTTGGGGTCGGCTTCCTGTCTAACCGGACGCAGCTGAATAGCAGTATTTTACATGGAGCGACTGCCTATCTGACCTCCACAACCTAGTACTGGATAATAAAACTGGTTGTCAGACTTCCGGGCTTCTGACTACCCGTAACGACCAAAACCCAAAAGTACTAAGTATCACTTCCAAAAAAAAGTCTCAGTTTGACTTTGACTTTGGTGACATTAAAACCTCTATTCAATTGACATGTCACTGTCATAGCAGACGCGTCAAATGTGGATCTCTAAATTTGTGGTGACCTGAAAATATAAATAACTCCTAATTAGTGCCACATTTAGCTGTAGACCAATTAGAGGCACGGTAACCCGCTTTCCCGAATCTACTTTTACTTTATCTAGTTTTATTTTTTAAGGAGAATGCGCAGTGGAAGACCGCATGATTATAATTTTGTAAATACGTAACTGTTATAGTCACGAATCATATTTTGATCAAGATACAACCTGACATTGACCTGCAAATTGCGTAAGAAAATTTAAATTTCGCGGTCTACCACTGCGCATTCACCTTATGGGGGAAGCGTTAAAGTAGCCCGCGAAATTCAAATTTTCTTACGTTTTTTGCAATTTGCTGGTCAGTATTAAGTTGTACGTTGATTAATATATGATTCGCGTCCGTAACAAATATGTATTTACAGAATCATAATCATTAGAATCAGTAATACAACTTGTTAGGTTAGTATAATCCCAAAATGTCAAGATTTCATGAAATAGTCATTCTGTGGGATTACTTGGTCTTAGAGAGTTGTGTTGATGACTTTAATGATTATATAATTCTGTAAATACATATTTGTTACGGCCGCGAATCATATATTAATCAAAGTACAACTTAATACTGACCAGCAAATTGCAAAAAATATTGAATTTCGCGGGCTACCCTGGCGCTTTCGCCTTAAGACTGAACTGGAGCTGTCATTTTTGAAAAAAAACGACTTTTTTTTTACTATAAGGTCATGCCCTGATTGGTAAATCAAGAGCTATTTTTATGCGAGACATTTTAGCGTAACTCTATAGTACTTATTCATTTCTATCAGGAATTTCTCAGTAGCATCCCAAAGACTGGATTGACGTGCGGCTTCAACATATCTGCCTAACCCTTCAGTGAATACAGGCGTAATGATAAATTTATATCTAGTAGTAGCGATAAGGCCGCCCATTGTATGTTTTGTAGTGATTATTGTATTTTACCCCAACTGCACCAGAAGGAGGGTTATGTTTTTCGAGTGTATGTATGTATATTTCTTTGGCACGCTCTGTAGCCTAAACGGCTTGATCGATTTCAGCTTGAGAGGTGCCGTTAGAGTGACAACAGCCGATCCCCTGCCCTGGAGCCTGCTTCCAACTTTTAATTAATTTAAAATGGGCTTGTTTTTAGCTTTTCAGTTTTTTTTTTATACTTATGTTTTTTACTGCAGTCGGGTTTTTAGTTTTTTTAATTATTTGGTTATGTATTTTCTAGTGTACAATAAAGTCATTCATCTGCCTAGGCAGATGAATGACTTTATTGGACATGGAAATAACTAGAAAAAAAAAGTGCATTAGGTTAGACTGGAAGCCGACCCCAACATACATATTACATAGTTGCGAAAAGGCTAGCCTTTTCGCAACTATGTTGGGGTCGGCTTCCAGTCTAACCTAATGCACTTTTTTTTCTCCATGTAAAATACTAGTAGTATTTTACATGGAAATAACAAGAAAAAAAAGTTCATCAAGCAAAAAAAAAAACATTGGTAAAAAGTGACAGGTGCCAATTTTTTTTTTACAATTTTGTTTTGTGATAGCTAATCATCTTAACAATTCTGCTGAACCCTTAAAAAAAAGGTTATCGCAGTAATTAATACGCACTTTGATCCAACGAATTGGACAGTGCAAACAAACAAACAATATCAAAACAGATACTGTTATTTGCCTAACCTATCGTGAATAAAGGCCCAGTTATATACATACATTTGTGAGTGACAAATCATTGTAAGTTGAGTTAAGTTGTTTCCAACTGTCAAAAATAATTAATTCAAAACTATGAGTATAATTATTGAAATAATTTTCGGCCTTGATGACGAAGAACAGCCAACCTATTCTGTAAATATCTCACCGTCAAAACAGGTGAAGTGAGTATGAAGTGAGCTGTCAGTAGTGTCAATCCCTAGCATGACTTCACGGTGAGTTTTTGACAGAATAAACCCGACAGTTCTATTTCGACGATCAAAAAAAAATTGTCTATGGTAACAATTAAGTTGAATCTTATTTTTTTTTTTAAATATGTAGAGTCCTTATTCCCAATTGTAATACATTTTGGACTTGATGGGGAAAATTAGTTCCATAATTTTGACGATCAGAAAAATAGTTTGATTACGAAAACAATTAAGTTTTTCATATGTAGAGTCCCTAAGGTTTATCATGCTCTACGCGACAATTAATAAATAAAAAAAAAGTAAATACCTCTTATAGAATTAGCGGCTTTCTTATCCATGAACATGCCAGATATCGATGAGCCGAACATCCCATCACTATTGCCAGGCGGCGGAGATGTACTGTCCGCCACAGACCCTGAAGTGATGTCCATGCCCATTGGGTTGTGCATCCCCGGCTGCACATCTGTATGAGGTTCTCTCTTCAACTGCATACCCTGAGGTAGACCCTGGGACTGGTGCAGCATGGTGGAGGCAGACGAGTGCCCTCCATGCTCATCGGGAGGCCACTGCGACCCGAACAGATTATGAAACTGATTGCTGTTCATCATTCCAAATTCAATCTTTGAGTTTTTTTCCGTCGTGTTTTCTTTTTAAACGACTTCTTTCTCTTGAGGTTAAAAACTTTTTTAAGTTATTTTCGGCCAATGAATTTGTGTGCGCGCGAATCGAATTCGCATTGCTGTTAACACTAGTATCACTGTGCGATTTGGTGTTCCAACGGATTGTTTATTTCTCTTCTGTTTTTAAATTTTAAGCGACTATGTCGGTAAGGCAACTGTTTTTGTTTTTTTTTGTGTGTAGCTACACCATTAGAATTTTTCTTCGAAAAAACTATGGCACTCCCAATTTTAATGTTTCTTCAACTTTGTTGACTTTTAATTTTAAGCACCAGATTTTTGTGTTTAACTGATAAATATATTCCGGCCAAGCGGTGATGTGAGATTTCTTTTAGCGAAGTTTATTTCAGGTATTAACTTTTTGAAGAGCAACAAATTTTTTGGCATTTTGTCTCCGTGGTTGTGTTTTGTTTTCTTCCTTTCGTCTTAAATAAACATCTACGTAAGGCACTATTACTGTTATTGTAATTATTCACTTGTTCCCTTATTCTACTGGATTTATATTATCTCTTTATCAAAATTTGACAAACACAAAAAATCTGTAAAGAGAAAACCGAAGCGGAAGAAGAATTTATTTGAATTTTAAAATGTTTTTATGAAACTTTGAAAATGCCAATTGGTTGTTATTGTCAAAAGATTTTAGTTAACCGAACACTGCTGCTCAATTATCTAAAATCCGTTATCCGAATTTATGTGGAATACAAGATTTAAATTTTAAATAAGTCGTTAGACACCACTACGTTCCATTTTCCAAAAAGAACAATATAATCTGGTCACTGTTGCACTTGTAAGCACTGTCACTTGTTTTGTGGAAAAATAACAATACGTGATCTGATCACCTCACTGCTGGAAAAATTTGTACGATATAATATTTGTACTATAGGTTGTTCACAACTCGACTTCGCGTCGGCAACTGGCAAGTCCAAAGATGTTGACGCCAGAGCGGCCCGAACGTGACTGACGCATTGACGAATCTTCGGCCAGGCTCACGAAAAAATTATATATTTTTTCATTCCGACCGAATAATCAACTTAGCTCATAGCGATAGTTCAGTCGCCCCGACGGCGGACTACGATGGGAAAAAATCTCCTGCAATATTCATCTTTAAGGGGAATTTCCTTCAGGGGAGTCAATTAGCACTGTAGTACCTCCCAAATCGCCTAACAAATGTACGGAAACGTGTGTAATTACGGTGCAATTAAGAGACAAAATTGCCCATCAGTGTGCGAGCGGATCACAAGGCGTCGTTTGCTTGTGTGCGTACGTCGGTGTCGTGTACAGACACAGCGGCGCGCGCACACTGCCTCAGAGGCGTCACAGCAGTTCACTGACCCCGGGACCCAAACAAAGTAGATTTCGGTGAAATGCTGTTGAACTCTAGTTTTGAATGTGGAATCACTGAGCGATATTACGTCGCCGCCTTTCCTGGCGAATTTTTTCGCCAACGAACGACTCGAATATTTTTGTTCTTTTTTCAAAACGAAGATTCTCCGGGTTTTTTGTCTATTTTTCGCGGGTTTTGGCGTCGAATACTGGCAGGCAATGATAGGCAAACGGTTTTTGAAATTCGGAAAGTATTTTTTTTGCATAATATTACTGAATTATTGTGCAAAAAATTCGCAATTTACACTTCTTTCGACTGGAAAACTTTTGTAATCCATAAAAACCATTAATTTTTTTTTATTAACTTTCTGGCTGTGCAAATTAAATTTAATTAAATCTACTATATCGTCATATTTTTCGTTTTCCGTACTAAACAGTTGTTTTGTCAAAACAATACCTGAAGTTCTGAACTCCATTACTAGTGTTAACAGGTCAATGACCCAGGAAAAATGTGCTGTCAACCGCTAATATAAATGTAGGCAATTTTGTTTCGTTACGCGTCTACAAAGTGTTTTTGTTTACATTATTTTTTAAATTATTATGCACTGTAATAAAAATTTGCAAAAAAATGACATCTCATTTTACTTATCGACATTTTTTTTTTTTTTTTTATTTATGAAAAATAAATTTAAATAATCTGTCAGATTTTGTAGATTTTTTTTTTATATTACTTCCTCCTAAGCCGTGCAAAAATCTTTAGATATCTGTGTAACTACCAAAAATGACCTTTCGCTATGGTTCAATGACTCTAACTCTACACAGTGGGCTATGATGGGCCAACATTTGTGAATAAAACTTTCTATGTTTTTAAGTACTTGATATTCTTTAGTTAGCAGAAGAGGAAGTCATTCTTTGACAAATGACCTTATGTCATTGACATTTTGATGTCTTAAAGGTCATGCTTTATTTATAGCAAAGATACATATTTAAAAAAAAATGATAAGGTTACAAAACGTTCCATTTACATCGTAAAATAGTTTTAAAGAAAACATGTAAATAAAGAATACTTAAAAACTTTCTTCTAAAAACTTTTACTGTCTAACAAAAAACTCAGCAAATAATGATTAACCAGCATCCCATAGAAGTCACTGTTCTGTAACAAACTATTAAACATTACTCTCACTGTTGGACCACCATTAATCATCAAGATCATCAAAATCCCTCCCGTGAAAAGTCAGCCAATTTCAAAAAACCATAAAGGTCACACAATAAAGTCATAAACCATAACGAAAAACACCGTAATCCCCGAAATATGAAAAAAAAATAAAAGTAAATAACCCTAGAGGGAAGCCGCCGACCTTGTGCTAGAAAGGGACGGGTGACGTGACGTCACGTGGTGCTGTCTCACTCTTACTTACAGGCTAACGACCTATTGATTTCGGACCACGTGCTACGACGTGCTCTTTAAAGAGTCCACCGGTGGGCCAAATGCGTAGTTATCTATTAAAAAAAACATAATTCTTGACTTATAATTATAGCACAAAACATAACATAACATCCCGCCTGTAATTTCCGAAGAGTTGTGCAGAGATGTACTATAGTAAAGGCACCTACAAACAGGCGCGACACGCGATATAATCGCGCTACACAAAGGCACCGCTCGTTGCGCGACTTAACTTGCGATTCAAGTCAAATTGAAACACGACACACACACGACACGACACGGATGGCGCGGTGGCTGAGCGATCGACTGCTGCGCTGCGTGTCGCGGGTTCGATTCCCGCACGGAACAAATATTTGTATTGCCTACAGGTAGTTGTTCCGGGTCTGACTGTTTGTGTATGTGAATTTAAATGGTTGTAAACGCACCCACGATACAGGAGTAATTCCTAGTGTGGGGCAACAAGTAAACTTTAGTAATTTCGTCATTATGGAAGCCATAGATATCCGTGATAGAAGCCAAGTCTTCAAATCTCAGCACAGATGATCTTTACATTCTTTAAAGTATTAAGAGTAAACTAGTCGCGAGCCCGAACTTACTTGTGGTCATATCCAAAAAGCACGCGGTCTCACCTGTCTTCGTATTCGACAGAGCTAATATCAGTGATGAGCAGTTAGACGCTAGTCTGCACGCACAACGTTTAGTTCTCACGCAACCGAAACACCGTTCCGTACCGATAGGCGCGTAAAAAAATTTGAAAAGTGCTTCGGCAAATCGAGTTTTATGAAAAAATCACTGCATAATATATCAATTACAAACAAAGTTTATTGAACTTTTCGATAATTGGGCTTTGTTAGTACGGGCTTGGTTTTGAAGATTTTACAGTTCTTTTCTTACTTATTTACCACCCAAAGTTAGGTTAAAAATAGCAAGAAAAACGAATCTTTGTTGGCTCATAACTTTTTAATGCCTTTTTATTTTACTATTCTGTTTCCGTACAGACAAAATTAACAATAAGTCAAAACGATATCATGTTTAACTTTAGATGCACAATGTCAAACAGTGGAGTAATACTCTCCCAAAATTTGTATGGAAAAAATATCGACTAGTGGCACCTTAACAGCAGAAATAACCTTCAAAGCCTTAATTATGAGCTATTTAGACAAGCAAAAGCTACGATTGTTAAAAAAACCCTTTAAAATACTTCACATAAACATTACTCTTGGTATTTCAGGTCCAATGAAACGGGAAACGACTGAAAACAACCTTCAGTATTTCGTTGGGCACTTTTCCAATCCCCAAATGAGATTTTTCCTGACAGCCGAATCAATTTGTACTATTTGCGCAATCTCATAGATCGTAGGCCTTCTCGTAGGCAGTCGTAGGCCTTCGTAGGCAGTCGTAGGCCTTCGTAGTCAGTCGTAGGCGGTACACTTTAAATTCTGTAGCTCTTATAGTCTCTACGTTAAAACAAGACAAGTTTGAAAACAGTATAAACGCGATGAAATTTTTGAAAGTCTTAAAAGCTCAGCCTTGCTTGAGGTAATATTTTTCTTTATTCTTACTTTTAACAAAACAAATTAATATCCTAAAATAAGCCAAAAAAAAAACTTAATCTTTAAAATTAAAATATAAAATATTATGCACCAGTGCACACCATTCGCTCAAAACAAAAATAGAATAATTTTTATTTTGTAATTAAACTCGATATTAATAAATTAAAATCTATATTCTAAAGACATTTACAAATTTAAATTAATACATTAAAGTTCCCACCTTAACTAAAATAAACTCAATAATGTATTAACGTTTTCCCTACGCATTATGTCAATCCAATCTAGGGAATTGGGTTGCAACGGTGAGCGTAAAATTAGGTCGAAAATATGTCACTAGCAGTGCCGTAGTAAACTATTGTACTGATTTTTGAGCAAATATATTTTACAGCCAGATTTCAACAATACAGGGGTTTATTCATAAACTTTGCTTAAAGTTAAGTAAATATTAGGAGAAGAAATCATAATTTATAAATAAAGAGGAGAATGTTGTAGTGTACAGCCTGATTTGAATTTTGAATTGGTTCTATTCTTAATTTTGACAGTTAAAGCACCGAAGTTTTATGAAGAATAGAATAAGTTTAAATGAAGTAGTTGATATGTAACCACGATAACATCGCGAAAAAAGTATTAAAAAAAACCCTAAAATTGCATTTGAGAGTTAGAACCAGTTCAACTATTCAAAAAAAATATGCTATCAAAATTATCTACAACTATCATGACGTAAATGAAGTATAGAGATGGACCTAAATATCTTTGTATTTTTACAAAGTTAGGGAAGAGAACGCGAAAGGGGTGACTACCGAGATGACGACTAAAGGCTCCTTCAAACAGGCGCGACACAACACGCGACACAAAGGCACCGCAAGTCGCGCAACGAACGGTGCCTTTGTGTCGCGCGCGATTACCTACATCACGTGTCGCGCCTGTTTGTAGAAGCCTTAAAGGCTCCTGCAAACAGGCGCGACGCGCGACGCGAATCGCGCGCGACACAAAGGCACCGCTCGTTGCGCGACTTGCGGTGCCTTTGACTCGCGCGCGATTTTATCACGTGTCGCGCCTGTTTGAAGGAGCCTTAATAGAGAGAAGTATGGAAGAAAAATACATCTTGCGTCGACCTTAAATAAATTTGATTAAAGACAGGAAAATGATGATCATGAGCAAAGAGTTAACAACATTACAATTTGAACAAAAAGCTAAAAAATTTGTGTGTTTAATGTTGTAACTTTACATGCTAATGTCAATAATAACTTAGAAACAGCCAATATTACTCAATCAAGAAAGTGTGAATCACATATAAATGCTAATGTATGCTTCCCACAGAAACATACAAATTATACGAATTTAAAATCATAGTATAGCCATGCAACTCGTGAATGTTCTATAAGTAAACAAATATAAGTTACGGCTACACTTATTCTTAATATATTTTTATAATTTTATTTTTAGAACACTTTTCATTTGCTCTTTAAGCCAGTTTAAGGAATTTTATTATTCCAACTGTTGTAACTGAAGTTACGCTGTTTTGGTACACACAATTGACTTTGCTCTTACTTTTGTTTGATTTTACCTTTCAACCGAGATTTAACTTTCAACCGAGTTTTACCTTTTAACTGTTTCAGGCTACGCGTTAAGGCTCCTTCAAACAGGCGCGACACGACACGCGACACAAAGGCTTCGCAAGTCGCGCAACGAGCGGTGTCTTTGTGTCGCGCGCGATCATATCGCGTGTCGCGCCTGTTTGTAGGAGCCTTTATTCCTACCACTGTCGCACAACTGTAAAACTACAAGTGCACGATAGAGACGGGACCATTGTCTAAGTTAAAGCAAATCTAAAATCTATAAGCGTTACTTAGCTCGATAAGTAACGTTTATAGGTCTCGGCCTAAATCTGCTAGGCGTTGAGTTTTTTCTGCTTATTGTTTTGACATCCATAAACTAATATTTTAATTTTACAAGAACTTGGCATAATTTCCCATCTTAACTGCGGGAAAACCAATATTTGATTTATAACAATAGAAATTCAATGAGGGTTTTCGTGAAAATTTACGACACCAGTTGGCACCACTGTGACAAGAGGTCTTCCAATATAAAATATATGATGACGTTCATCATTCGATTCATTCATTCGTTCATCATTCAGTCATGACTAAAGAAAATATAGGCTCTTTGACAGATGCCTGGACCTGACGTGTCAGTGCTGCCACCTAGCGAACGTCATTTCAGAAAACCCTCATTCCGTCTCATTAGCCACAGTTGAGCTACTACAATTTCACAAGAAAGATGAAAAAATGCAAACTTAAAGCTTCACTATATCTTACGGCCCAAAAAGCATTCTGAAAGTCATTTAGAGGTCGATTTGGAACGCAGACACTGCATGTGTGAGTTTTTTGATATCCTCAACAAGAAAGGATCGGGGCCTACGTGCGTTCTGTCATATATTACTCATTGGAACGTATCAAACGCACCTCAATAATAAATCCGAGCATTGACTCGCGTTTTTTGACATCTGTCAAAGGTTCATAATAAGCAATGGTATATTTTCCGTGCCTCAGAAAACACGTTAGATAAACCATTGGTCCCGGCTGCAGTGGCGAAACTATAGGGTGGCATTGAGGCAAAATGCACGGGCCCCCGGCCAGAGGGGGCCCCCGGCCCGAGAGGGCCGTGAGCACAGAAGGATCCTAACATAAGTTTACAAATGCAAACTTTTTTGAAAATGTGCTATGGTAGGACATCGACATGCAAACTGTGACTATAAATTCAGCACACATGATTCTATTCTATTCTATTCTTCTTCTATTCTATTCTATTCTACCCCTAACGTAGCAATTTTTCGAGTGTAATAAAAAAAAACCTGCTGTTTGCTAGACAAGTGCCCTACACGGACAAAATGTATGGACCCGCTTTTTTTTTTAAATAGCCGACGTACAATTTCAACGCAGATGTGTTCAGAATCACGTACGGAACTGCGGTGCTATACTGGAAAAAGATCACCGTGATAACTGTGCAGTGCTCTGTCATTCCACCTGATGCTAGGGATTAACACTACTGACAGCTCACTATAAGCTCACTTCAACTGTTTTTACGGTGAGATTTTTACAGAATAGCATTAAGGCTCCTACAAACAGGCGCGACACGACACGCGACACAAAGGCACCGCAAGTCGCGCAACGAGCGGTGCCATTGTGTCGCGCGCGATTATATCGCGTGTCGCGCCTGTTTGTAGGTGCCTTTACTGACTCCATGGTAACAGGTGGTGCGTCTATGTCCGCTGCCACCCTGCGGGGCAATTGCGTAACACATTATTCAATCGGAATCAGTTTCATTTTGACAGTTCAACAGCATTCATTGCGTTATTTACGTGTTGAGCAGACAAATTTTTCGAACTTATGAAGCAATGGATTAGGAGTTTGCTTCAAAATGATTCAGATTCCATTTGATAGTGTGTTACTCAATTAGGGTGCTGTTTGTGAAGGTAAAATATTATACAATGCGTGCCACGAAAGATGAGACTTGACCCCGCCTCCCCCGCTCTTTCCGCCGCCCCTATGACGTCCGGTCCCGTCCCGCACTCAGACCTCATGCCGCTAAAGATACCTAAAATCGTGTACTGCCCATGCCAAACCACGTGGTGTGTCAAGTCTCATCTTTCATGGCACGCATTGTACGGACGCCAGCACGTCAACCTACCACAATCAGTCAGATTTCTTTATTAGATTTTCAACTTTATCGCTAAAGCATAAGGTTCAAAGTTGATTGGGAAAATCTGACAGATTGTGATAGGTTGATGTGCTGGCGTCTGTACTTTGCGTAATGTTACAAGTGGTGGTCAGAGCAATGACATCATATCGTGTGTATAATGTCATTTTTATAATAAATTATTACTTTAGTTATTAACTATGTAATGTACGCATGCGTACACTACGTACAACCGCGGACACTAGCGGTCGACCACTTTTCACCCATATCGTTAGTACTATTAGTTACTCTTGGTTATTTGCCAACATATAAACTACCTACAACTGTAAATGTGTATGGCATGAGAACGTAGGAATATTATATTCCCTGATACTATGATAAAATTCCTAAAACTGTGCAGTCAAATATTTTCACTAGTACATATTATAAAAAATGTAAATCTACCTTAACAAAATATTATATTACTGGTGACATCACACATTTTAAGTTTTTAAATATTTTTAATAATCGCACCTCTGTAACTGAAATAACCTCTAATTCCTAACCTCTATTATTGGAACCCTCTGTAAATGAGACAGATATTTATTTATACCTGGATATCTGAGACACTGGGTAAGTGGAATACCTCTATAAGTGAGACAAATTTGCAGGTCCCTTGAAGTCTCGCTTAACCAGGTTTCACTGTAACTTGATGTGCTGGCGTCTGTACATTTTATATTGTATCTGGGGATATTAATATTAATGTATTTTTCTTGCTATCTCTCTTTGACTAATGGGCTGAATTGAAAGGACTGAACAAGGGGATATTATTTAATATGTGTTTTTTTTATTTTTTATTCGAAGACATGTGACATCCACCAACCCGCATTGGGCCCGCGTGGTGGATTACGGCCCACTCCCTCTCATAGAGAGGAGGCCTGTTTCCCAGCAGTGGGATAATTATAAGCTGATTATTTTATTTAAATACAAAGGTAAGCAGGAATCAGTTTAGTAAAACTTCGGTGCTATTCTGTAAAAATCTCACCTCACCTAAGTTTTCAACTTTTCACGGTGAGATTTTTACAGAATCGACCGGCTTGTCTTCATCATCGGCTTCCAGTCTAGCTGGATGCAGCTGCATACCAGTATTATACATGGAGCGACTGTCTATCTGACCTCCACAACTCAGTTACTGGCAGTGGCGTGCCTAGCGGTCAAAATTAGGGCAAGCCCACAGATTTTCAACGTATAAAAAAAACTCCCAACTGAGGGATTGGCTGATTTTCAGTTATTAATGTTTGTGAAGTAAGTTTGTTGTTGTGAATTATGATTTTATTAGGGCAAGCCGGGCTTTTCGGCTTCTATGAAGGTACCGCCCCTGGTTACTGGGTAATACGACACCCCTTGGTAAGACTGGTTGTCAGACTTTCGGGCTTCTGACTATCCGTAACGACTGCCAAAGATCCACGATTGACAGCCGGGACCAACGGCTTAGTGTGCTTTCCGAGGCACGGAGGGGTCTCGGTATGTAATGATAACCCATCCACAGACCAACCGCGGCAAGCGTAGCTTAACCTGATCGATGGCCCTGTGCGGCTGTTATTATTTTGCCACGGGTTACTGACAAAAAAATCGCCATTCAAAATTCGCAATCGCAATTCAATATCGAAAAATCGCAATTCAAAAATCTTAAAACTGTAAATTGCTGACTACGTAAAGCAGGAAAGAATTTTAAATCAACCGAAGTGAATGAGAAATACAAATTTTGAACCAGATTCGGTACGTTTGTTGAACTAGGACCTTTTAGGATGTTTTTAGGGTTCCGTACCGAAATGATGAAACGGAACCCTTATAGTGAGACTCAGCCTATCTGCTGACTGAAAGGGGGTCTGAAAAATTCGAAGTAGGGCTACTAGGGTATGTGGCCATGTGGGATATCATATGAAAGAGCGCAGTTTGCACAGTGTCAAACATTTTTTCTTTTTTTTTTCTAGGCCGCATAGTTTTCGACTTATAATGAAGAATGTAAAAAAAACAATACCGTTCCCCCTTATCTCCGAAGTTTGCAAAGAGAAAATTCTGAAATTATTCTATGTGATAGAAGTTTATGTAAAGATTACAGGAAAAATAAAACGAAGTCTCTAAATAGCACACTTTTTCAGAAATCACCAACAAAAGTTACATTAGTTCCACTATCGGTCAAGAGATGGCGCTGACATAAAACTGCAATATTCTACACCGCAGTGCAGTGTTAAAATTCTCTGATGAATATAGGCCTTGCCGATGAAAAATTAAAAACATGATGGTACAGAATCCTCGGTGCGCAAATCCGACTCGCTCTTAACCGGTTTTTTATTCGTCTGTCTACTCCTTAATTTTGAAAAGAAAATGTGTGAAAATGAGAATCTATATTTTACTATAAAGAACCACCGAAGAATAGCAATAACAGACAGCTCAATTCTCTCAGTATCTATGCTGTGGGTTCGATTTCCACCGAAAACACGTTAAGGTATTTACTTTCTTAAATTATGACCTAAACATACATTTCCAGTGGAGTAATTAAGTAACACACTAAAAGTAGGAATAGCTTTTTTTTTTCTATAGCATTTTGACAGTTCAACAAAATTCATTGCGTTATTTACGTTATTGAGCAGACAAATTCTTCGAACATATGAATCAATGGATTAGTATTAAGTTATCATTGAGATTGGTGTCTCCAAATGAACCACAGAAGAAATACAAAATATCCTTTAAAAAAATTCAAACAAAAAGAAAAATACAGCTAGTTCCTCATTCGAAATTCAAATTGTCGTGACCATAGACAAATCACCCCCTACGAACCTAACCGTGGTTCAACGTCACGGCTGGGGTCAATAAGTTCACACAGTTCGCAGGTCAATAAACGACCCAAATGACACACTATTTGAAATTCTCCTGTTCGAATTTTGTCGTGTAGTCGTTTTTTTTTCCGAATATTTACCGGAACTAAGATTGTTTTTTTTTTTATTTTTAAATAGGCTGTAGCATTTTGTGTGTGCTAACTTTAGAAAAACGCATCCCTGGATGAGATTCGCACAGACCAGGGAAGCATGACACAAAAGGGGGGAAGGTTATAGGTACTCAGCAGTAAGTGGAACAAGACTGCAAACTCAAACTCAATGATGCTAGAAAAATTATGTTCCTGAAAGTCCTGAAACGGTGCAGAGGTTCACTGTATAATAATTTTGGAGGAGCATCGACGCAATAATATTCTTGTAGCACTTTTACAATATTGATGTAGTAACAGTGTTCTCTGTCTGTGCTCCCATGCCAAGCGATATCTTATTAAACCACGTGACAAAAATGCAAAAAAAAACTTTGATAAAAATTGATAAACATTGTATCATGTACGTCCTGCCTTAGCAACAGAACCCTGGTATGTCCCATCCAAATATTTGGCACAGACATTTGATCCAACTTTCAACGCAGTCCTTTTGGGTCAAAAGTTGGGCCAACTTAAATTTTGAAAAAAGAAATCGGAAAGCGGACATCCTGCTTTCTGCCAATCCCTGTCGAAGGAACATCAATCTGTTTAACAAATCGCCAATCGATATCGCGCCGCGTTATCGCTACGTTTGGCGGTTCGTCGCTCGGGCAACGAACCCCGAAAATTCGCGAGTTCATTGCCTCGTCTAGCTTCGGCCTAACGTTCTACGTTTGAATCGCGATGCATTCGCCAATTCTATTGGTCGGAATTTGAAATTTTTGTTCGGCATTTCGAATTTAGATTTCGAATTTGAGTGGAAGTTTGGAAATTGATTTTTAACGATTTATTGTAGAGTTAGTGTTTTGTTTCAGTTATTTATTTCTTATTTCGTACATGTTTTGCCCTAGCGATAAATGTTTACCTTACCTAACATTTTGACCACCCGTTGAGCCACAAAAGTGGATCTTCCAAAAAGGCTGTTTAAATCAGGGTTTAAAAAAAGTTCACAGTGGTCAAAAATGAACGAGATTATCAACAAGAGTTTCTTTGTCAAAAAAACAACGCATATTATAAAACAGACGTTGCTACCTAAATATAAAATGGTAGGCATATTGAATTCTAGTTCACCAGACATGCACACCGATAAAACTAAACCTTTATCAATACATCTGCAGACTTCCTTTATCTAAATTGTCAAAATAACAATAACTGAATTGAGGCCGTAGACAACAAATAATATTTTAATCTTATGTTGCAGACTTCAGATACCAACTACAAAAGGAAAAAAAGAAAACCTAAACTAACATTGAAAATACAAACAATATTAACCCGGTTTTACGTAATTCGAACGTCATGTGATAGTCATTAAGAATATCAAACATGGCAGGCGTTCTGCGTGACTTTTCGTAAAAGGAACGACTTTCTTTTTGTTTTGTTAAAAAGACTAGGTTTTAACTGATAAAATGGACAAATTAAATATGGCGACCTTTTTTAGTGTTTTAGTTAATGGGTTTTTTTTTATTAAAAATAAAAATCGAAGACTCTCTGTGGAGATAAAACAAAATACACCGAGTGTATGGTAGATGAATGTCTGAATGATAACCTCTATCTGTTGATAGGTAATCAAAATCACAATGAAAACAAAACGGCACTCCGGGAGTGCCGACAGAAATGAAAACTTGTACAATTACGTGTGTATTTTTTAATCGTCTTATAAAAAAATTACAAACAGAATATCGGCTAAACATTAAAACCGTGTACATCCCGAGGACAGCCGAACACATCCGAATGTAGCGCGGTGTCGGTTGCGGTAACAGTGTCGCGAGTTCAATGGTTTTTTCCCCATCTCAAGAAATGCCCAACGCGCCTAAGAAGTTCTCACTTCAAAAATGGTTTCATCATGGCGAATATTGCCAAAATCCATCAGTGAACTGCGTTAGACCGAGTTAATTGATTGATTGATTGAGCAATTTTGAAACTGATTTTCCTCCAAAACATACAGTTTGAAAAACTAGGTTTATGTAACAAACTTCCGTAGACATGTGTATGTTTATACTATGGATCGTAAAAAGAACGACCTAGTATAAACACCTCACGCACTGTAAAATTCTTAGACCAACTAGATTTCAGCCAGTTCTTTGCTAATTTAGTTGATGCATTTCTTTCTGAGACCAACGGGAACTGTTTTTTTTTTATTTTGGTTAGAAATAAACACAGAATATGGCCAGAGCGTCCCCTATTTGTGTCAAGAAAGAGGCTTTGAATGAAAAAAATAAATAGTGGGTACTGGTGAGTAGATCTACATACAATAAAAATAAAAACTTTTTATTTCAATCTTTTTTTAAAAATCCATAGTGAAAGCTTCAAATGCTTGGCTTAGCTGGTGCTGTGAAAATTGTTTATGGTAAAAAAAACTTAGCAGTCAGCGTTTGATAGCGGGTCTGACGGCTGGCGTACTCGTAGATGTCATGAAGCTCTACAATTTTGTTTAGTTTGAAGAAAGTCATATTTTTAAGTGATGATCGTTTTCGTTAGATATTGGTGCCGATTCCCTTATATACAAACTAAACTAAATTTATGTTCATTGCATCTTTTTCTTTCTATTTCATTAAGAAAAGGACAGAAGATAAATTTTAATTTAGTCCTGTCAAATTAATTAGCGCCTGACGAAAAATCTTTTTGCATGCGATAGCCAAATTTTTGAGGAAGGCTATAGGCTATTTAACATCACGCTATGACGCTTAGGAGCCGAGTAAAAAAAAATGCGAAAAAACGCTAAGCAAAAACGAAGTAATAGCGCGAGCAGGCGATGCGATGCGACGCGGTGGGTCGAGGGAGCAAGAAATTTCACGCGGCTGAAGTCGCGGGCAAAAGCTAGTAATTTAATTAGCTTATTAAACACGACTGAACAATGTTTTAAGATTTGTCTTTTTTTTTACCAAAAAAGAGTGTTTTATTTAATTCACATTACCAAAAGGACATAACATTAAACGTCCTGGAACAAGATGAAAGGATGATATAATATCAAGATTATAATAGCCAGTTACAGCCATCTGTATAGCAAAGCATTATACTGTGAAAATCAGGTTTCCTGGACTGCGGAGGTCAGGGCGTCAGGCGGCAGTTGCTCTGAGTAAAACCTGTAAGGCTGTAACGCGCCATGCTATTAAGTACTGGCTCAAGAAGAAAAAAAGATTGGAATTTAACGTCAAAAAATGGAAGGTTCTTTTCGAATTTTGAATGAGGGATGATTACGTCACAATTTTTAAAACTGGAGTCTTTTTTTTTTCGCGAAAAAATGGCTTTCAACGACAGCGTTCACTACGCATGTCGTAAAACTTTTCCATAACTTTTTTAATGTCACCCTGCCTATCCTGCCCAGATTAAAAGAGAAAACACAGCAACACACCTCCTTGGCAACACACCCATACTCGAAAAATGAACGAAAAAATCACAAAAATGCGACCGGGAAGTCACTATAGGGCGATAAGATCGGCCGGTTCCTTGCCGGCCCACGTGGTGGGTCAACGCCTGCCCCACTGCGCAGGCGGGTCGCTGAACCGAACGCGCCTCACGCACACAAACACACACACATTTTCATACTCATCGCGAACACACACGGGATTCTCCAGCGTGTTTACGCGAGCATCTCACTCACACACACACCTCCTGTAGTTATGAACTTATACGCGCGTAAACTCACGCGCACATTCATGTTATGGGCGTCAACGGACAGGTGACTAATTGCATGTACCTTGTTTCAAAGCCTTTTTTTACGGTAGAGTAAGGTTGGCAGTAGTTTTGAAAGATCATCTTGGATCGTTGAAAAAAGTTTGACTTCCGCCGGGAGTGTGCAAAAAAAAATTGGCACTGAAATGTTAGAGAGGGAAGAAACTATACTGCTATCCTTTATCCCTCTCACGACTAATGAAATAATGAAATTGATAAATTCTTACAAAACAATCTGAAAGTACAAGAAACATATAAAAAAAAACAAAAAACATACAAAAATAAAAAAATTTCGACACTAGCAACCCTATCTTAAGGTGGAACACCTCAGACAGACATTATTTTGGCGCGCAATATGTCCTTCAACTAATGACATCACGCATTCTAAATTTAAAAATGCGTCATTAAAACGGCCTAACAGAAAATAGGTGTTTTCTACTGAAGGTCGAAACGAATCACCGCACTGTTTGGTGATTATTTCATCACCACTGCTCTCAAAACGGCGAAGGAAAACATCGTAAAAAACCGGCATGTCCTAGAACCAAAAATTCAGAGACATATGACATCAGACAACCCGCACTGGACCAGCGTGGTTGATTATGCCCACTCACTGAGAGCAGGCCCGTGTCCCAGCAGTGGGACCAGTATAGCCTGATTATGATATTCTACTAGCTTCTGCCCGCGACTTCGTCCGCGTGAAATTTCTCTTTCCCCCGACCCACCGCATCGCATCTCATCGCCTGCCCGCGCTATTACTTCGTTTTTGCTTAGCGTTCTTTCTGATTTTTTTTCTTTTTGCTCGGCTCCTAAGGGTCATAGCGTGATGTTAAATAGCTACCTTTCGCAAGAATTGGGCTATCGAATTCAAAAAGATTTTTTCAAATCCTACTGGTAGTTCCAGAGATTACCCACTACATACAAACTTTACCTCTTTATAATATTAGTATAGATGAAGCTCTTCTTGGATAGATCCTACCGATACGAGATATGACACACAAGGTTCGACTTCCATTAAAATCCAATTATAATGTAAGTACTAGGATACTGCAAAAAATGAAACTGAGTCATCTTCCAAAGTTATTTTCTAAGAAATCATTAGAATAATATAACTGTGATCGATTAGGATCGAATTTTTGATCGATCGATCGGCAAAAACATACACAAACTTTGTGGTTGAACATGGTTCCCTCCCACATACGGGACGTAGACACAAACAATACCAGAGAAATAAAGAAAATCTTTGTTGTAAGTAGTTTTCCTATAGCAAACATCTATATTTTGGGTTAAAAGTGCCTCCACACACGACCTCAACCTCAAGAGGGGGCGGAACAGAGACCTATAAAAAGCAAAATCAAAAATCTCAATATTTAATTTCACACTAGCATCGCCCCGCGGTTTCACCCGCATAAGTGTCGATCCCGTGGGGATATCGGGATAAAAACTATCCTATGTCCTTTCCTGGGACTCAAACTATGTCTACACCAAATTTCATCTAAATCGGTTCAGCGGTTTAAGCGTGAAGAGGTAACAGAGAGACAGACAGACACTTTCGTATTTAGATCATTAGTATGGATTTTCATCCCTGCCTACACCTTAACGGTATACAGGCGCGATGTTATGTATATATCCAATCTTAACAAAAAGACCAAAAAGACAGGAACTACAACCTTTTTTAATCCAGCCTTTCCTAACCTCCCTAAACCACAGACTTCATTCATAACGATAAAAAAGTCCTCCATTACGGACAATTTCGGTCAATTTACCCTTTTAACGGCGTCCACTAACACATTAGGTGCCTGCATTAACTTTATAGGGGTCTGTTACCTATCGGAGGTCGTTACCCCAAGAGGGCATTCCCTCTGAGGGTGGTAGGCCTCCAACAAAAACATGACGAGAGAGTATTGAACTAAACAGTACCAAATGATAGATGAGTAACGCCTCTTCCAGTTTTGGCTGGTTTTTGGGTTTGGTGAAAGGGTACTTGGATAAACGAGTTGGAGGGAAGTTGGTTTCGGTCAAGATAAATTGATTTACAGTACTCGGCGATAAATATTGCACATCGACCTTTGGAAAGAGACAATCGGCTAATTTGGCTTCGTAGAGCGTTATCTCTGTCGCACGAAATACAAACAGTCCGGTATCTATTAGGAGCTGTTAAAACAATTATGATTTGCTTCTTTTGATAATTATTTATAAAATCGATATTTATCGCCGGGTACTGTAGGTGCTTTTTTGTAGGAAAAAACAACTAAATTTGTATGTCGGTAAGAATGTGATGAATCTAAAAGATTGGCAGTATCCTCTTCGTGCGTAAACTGAAGAGATCACCAGCACACTAACTGCGTTTTTGGAATTTGTATATATTCGCTTTAGGTCGTCGAAAATTTAAGAAATTTTTAGTGAATAGTCTACATTTGCGTGATGTTTAGTGTCTTTTTTTTTTGTTTGTTTTTCGTAATAATTGTATCTAGTACTATTTGTTTCAGTTTAAAATAAACATAAAGTAAGTTTTTTTGTTTGTTTTTTAATATATTTTTTAAAGTACAACCTCTTTATTCTCTTACTGTCTTCTTCTTTGTGTTTCTGTAATTTGAATATTGTGAAATCCAAATCGTTATAGGTGTGCCTATAATATTTGAGGAGTTCCCTCAATTCCTCATGGATCCCATCATCAGAACTGAATTTTAATGAAAATGGAACCAATCTGGAAGTTATATCCTTTTAAATAAAAAATAAAAATTCCAAATCGGTTTATAATGACGGCGTATTGAGGTAACAAACATAAAAAAAAATTAAAAAAATACATTTGAATTGAGAACCTCCAACTTTTTTTGAAGTCCGTTAAAAATATGTCTGTTCAACAACGTAAATATCCGCAATGAATGTTGTTGAAGTGTCAAAATGAGAATTATTCCTACTGTTAGTGCATTGTTAGTGTGTTACGTAACTACAGGAAAGTTCGCCTGCTCAAGTGTGTTAAGTGTTAATTAGTGATTACCAATGAAAAGACGTTTCCATGAAAAAAACATACTGAAAATGTACCGTACCCTAGTTTTTGAAAACATACGGTTTTTGTGATAATCTAAACTTACCACACACAATCCGAAAATAATGTTCCCACTGCGGGGACACAGGATTTCTCTCGGTAAGAAGGAGTGGGCCGTAATAGACCACGCGGCCCAGCGCGGGTTGGTTTGTAACTAGCATAGCTAACATGTCTAACTTACCATTGCTTCAATAATATTGTCTGTACCTTCTCTATCTACTCCAGCAGTGCAATTCTGTAACCATCTCACCGTGAAAACTTAGGTGAAGTGAGCGTGGAGTGAGCTGTCAATAGTGTCAATTCCTAGCAAAAACAAACTCACTTCACCTATGTTTTCACGGTGAGATTTTTACAGAATCGACCGGCAGTATAGTAAATACTGCTTTACAAATCCAAGCAACAATAAAAATACAAAACATCCTCCAAAAATATTATGGCGTCTCGCATACTACTCTATTCTTAAAACGAAACAAAATAGAATCATAAATAGTAGAACTATTTACAATTGACATAGATTCGGCTAAACTCGGCTTTTTTCGGCGGTCGACGGCCGTGCAATGAACTTTTCTGGGTAGTACTGACCTATGCTTACCTAGAGATTGCTCTGTAGAGAGTTCATTAAATTAAATGATATCATATTCAATACCAGCTTGAACATGTCTTGGACTAATGCATTTTCAGTGACCGGGAAATAAAAAAAAGAGCTATTTTTGTCTATGACAAGGCTTTGTGACAAAAGTGGTACCTATAGTTCGCAGAACCAAAGAGTTTGTAAACGTTGGCCATTCCAAATATAAATTTTTCTCATGATCAGAGGGACAACAGTCTTATCTCAGTCTCAAGCTGTCAAAAATATCTACCACTAATTTCACTAGTTATTGACAAGTTTTTGGCATTGATTGTCGTTGAGATGACGCAATCTCATCTAGATTTTGAACGTTTTCTATTACGGGAATTGGTCTTCTTGTAATTTTACCAGCACCCCATACACTTCAAGCCGGGACACTGCAATGCTTACCAGTTACCATATTATAGCCTCTTAATAGCTCTTCGAAATTCGAATAGTGTTATGGGTGTTAGTAAGTACGAAATTAGAATCATTAAAAAAAACAAATGAATTCGCTTTCGAAATGACGTGTGCGGTCACTTGTTTGACGTTCCAACTTTAAACTCTTCGATCGAAGTGAAATTTAAAGTTTCAAAGAATAATGAACTACCAACCTACTGATAGATACTTACTCTACATCTATGTACGAGTATCAACCTAACAAAACATATTTAACTCTGCTCTATTGACTTTACTCCATACTATATTCCCTCTAACATCCCACTATACTGAAATCGTGTGAAACTGTGAACCAATGACCGTTAGGTTAACGTACGGTGTCAACGGACGACCTTCGTAGTTTGGCCTTGATGTGGGTTCGAATCCCTGTGACATCACAAGGGGTGAATGTATGACTTGAACCCGGATGATTCAAATTTTAGAGTTCATGACTTTGTAGGTGGGGGTGAAGATATGTAAGTATTATAGGGCTGTTTTAAAATAGCCTCTATAATATCGGGTAACTGAAGTTCGTCTGGTTGGATAGTCAACATTGCTGATTGACTAACGGACAGATTCTAAAACTCAGTTTAGCAGAGACTTAACGGCTACTCAAAATTGAGCAGCGTTTAATAAATTTGCCTTCAGGAAGTTCAATCAACTGTGAACAAAACTTCTAGAATTTGTCTTGCTGTGACTGTTTTCACAATACACGTCACTTTGCGCAATACAACTTTTATTAGGCATCGTTTTCCAGGAAAATACGTTAAATGACACGGCACTGTCATACAAAAATACATATTTAACTTTGCGGTTCACAGTGGCGCTGTTTGTCAAGGGCTCTTGACAGAAATATGTCAAATTCTATAGATTTAAAATTAGTACCATATTTTGCCGCTTGCACTAATATGGTAATGCGTAATATTGTGCGTAGACATAAGTCAATACTGTTTTTAGCCAGACTAAGTATATCGTTCCATGAAAACAATGAGGGCAAAACAGTCACATAGTCAAAATTGGCAAAATCAACTGGATAAACAGAAGTGCTATTGTGCAAAGTTCACTTGGAATCTCATTCAAGTGACTGCACTCAATTTGAAAGCGAATTCATTTGTTTTTGGAATGATGTCTCTTTGAATCTATTACTGTTTAGACAAAAAAAAAATTCTGTCAATGAAAAACAAAACTATTTTGTCTCTGGTCTGCATGTTATATTATGGTGTGTCATAGGACGGTTTTTTAAGGTCAATGACTTAATATGGCATTTCACCATGTTGTGCCATGATGATAAATTGCTAAGTCATACTTATCTTCATGTACTTCAATAACATTTTACATTGATTTTTTCTACTATCTCTGACTGATTAGGAATTATTTGTTTGATTATTTGGCATTTCTACAAGTTGGTAAATATTTTGACAGACAGAAATATCGATTTGAATATTATCTAATAAATGATTACAGACGATATTCATGTTTATTTTTCTGCAATGTTTAATAAAAATAGATAAATAATAATCGTAAACTAGACATAAATAGAATATATTTTAGCAAAGTATATAGCATAATTTCAAGACCAAAGAAACAATGGATGTACTCTGTGAATGATGATATGGTTAGAAGGGAGCATCTACTGAAATAACGACTAAAAGAGAAGTATGGAAGAAAAAGACAAGTTAAAGGGACTGGAGAATGATAGATAATAAATTGATGATATTGCACAATTAAAATGGTTGGGATGGTTGGTTGGGTTGGTTGGTTGGTTGGTTGGTTGGTTGGTTGATTGGTTTTTGAATTTGCTGTATTTAGTTTAGTTTGTGATCTTCCTGTACGAGCCGCAATAAATACTTTTTCTTTCTTTCTTTCTAAAATAGTAATTTCGTATTATGCCCAAGAAACAATTTTCTTAACTAGTCCAAGGTTATGAGTTCAATTCCAAGGTCATGCAAAAGTAAAATAGGAATTTTCTGCCGATCAAAAGATCAGCAGTAACCTCAAAGATTCAAAAAACAATAGCTATTATAATACATCTGTACAACCACAGACAAAAAACCAACCTTCAAAAACGAAATCTTGTAACAACAGTCCCCCAAAAAATCAAAACAACTGAGGAGTTCCTAAAGGCTCGAATCGTACACACAGGCGCGACGCGACACGCGACACAAAGGCACCGCAAGTCGCGCAACGAGCGGTGCCTTTGTGTCGCGTGTCGCGTCGCGCCTGTGTGTACGAGCCTTTAAACAGATCAGAGTTATCAAATTTGCCCAGGTCAACGTACCAGGAGCAGGTTGAACGCGCGAATCAACCGGTCAATATAAATAATGCTGTCAGTTTCAACCGTTGATATTGACATAGGTTATAAAAACGTGATGGTAGTTTTATGGGGCTAAAATGGTGTTAGGAGTTAGCAACAGGCGTTTTAGAAACGTGTCTGTAAATCAGTGAGTCAGTCTGTTAGAGACGTTAGAACAAATAAATACCAGCATATAAATTGTCCCAGCATAATCAGACTAGAATGTTCCCACTGCCGGGAGACAGGCCGCCTCTCGAGAGGGAGTGGGCCGTAATCCACCACGTGGGCTCAGTGCGGGTTGGTAGATGTCACATGTCTTTTGGTTCTAGGACATGCCGGTTTCCTCACGATGTTTTCCTTCACCGTTTTGAGAGCAGTGGCGATGAAATTATTTACACAAAGTAAAGCGCTGTCTGAGTTCAAACCCACGACCTAAAAGTCGTAAGTCGGGGCCGTCACCACTGGGCCAGCACTGCTCTCTATATGTATAGTCTATTCCAAAAGTATCAGACAAAAGTGTAAACAAACCTTGTTCAGGCAATTCATACGCAATCACTCACTAAATAGAATTAGTAACACATTCATAATGAAAAACAAAGGCTTCTTCTAATATAGAGAAGGCATGAGCATTGATTATCACGCTTGCTCAAAACAGGCTGGCGATTTCAAAAAGTACTGGTTTCTTCACGATATTTTTCTTTCACTGATGCTAGTACAGATATTCTATTTCACGAAGTCCGTTCGGCTTTGATTGTAGTAGTGACGTATCCCGACAAGCGCGCTCCTACAGCGGCTGCCCCTTGCTGCCGTCGCATGAGGCTATTTCCGCGAATGTGTACTGTTTTACTTCACCCATTGTTGAGTCTCTGTTGATCACAATGTGCATGTGCACGCTTGACAACATTCATAGCCAAACGGACTTCGTGACATAGAACATCTGTATCTAATCTCGAAGATAAACTAGAATGTTTGAGATGAACTATAGAGAAAAGTACTTTTTTTTCCAGGATAAAACGTCACGTTTTCAAAGTATTTTTAATCTCGGAAATAGATATTATAGAAGGCTTTTTAGTTGCCAAAAAATGAGTAATTTTTCGAACTGGGAATCGAACTCCTGACAATGCAAATACTTTCATTATTAAATAATCATATAGCCTTTCTTCAGTAAAAGGGTAAGCAGTGACATAAGATTTAATATATAAGCAAAATATTTTTGTCTGGCTACGAAAATAGAGGTCATTCAACCGGCCTCGGCCGTCGACACGCTGAAAACTGACGAATCACTATCTGGTATATCGTATAGTATGTTTGTTATAAACTAACATAACGACAAGCCTGTATTCCCGAAGGGGTAAGCAGAGATGTACAGACTGAATTAGACTACTACAATCTGTCAAATTTCTTTAATAGATTTTCAAATTTATTGCTAAAGAATAAGGTTCAAAGTTGATTGGGAAAATTTGAGTTTCGGGTAGCTTGATGTGCCTTTTTTCAACCCCCCCCTTTTTTCAAACCCTTTTTCATCGAATTCAAAAAGGTTCTCAATTCGACTATATGTTTTTTTTATATGTTTGTTACGCGATATATCTCCAGCAATTGTAAATCGATTTCAAAAATTATTTTTTAATGGATACGGTATGCCTGAGGGGTGGTCCCATATAAATTTTATTAATTTTGCTTGGGTAGTTTTTGAATTAGCTTCAAATAATACGTATTTTTGCCATTTAGTTTATATTAATGATGTTATAATAACTTCCTGTCACTGATATTTACATAGCAAGTAGTGTTATATGAATTTTTGTGGGTAAGTTAACATAAAAGTGAAAATAAAAATTTACAAAAAGAAGCGATCGACTTCCAAAAAAAACACTACAAAGTGAAAAATAACTTTAATTTCGGAACGGGCAAAGAACGAAAATGCAAACCAACGACACCGAGTTCCAAAATTAAAGACCTGACCCGGAATCGAACCCAGGACCCATAATCAGTTGCCGCATATACAACCACTGGTCCAAATAGGCTACTAGACTGACTCTTGTCGATAAATCACACTAAAATAATTATAAAGGCGAAAGTTTTTAAGTGTGTGATTGTGTGTATGTTTATACGTATATGTTTGTTACTTCTTCACGCTCAAACGGCAGGACCAATTTTGATAAAGTTTGGTTTGGAGGTAGCTGACACCCTGGATTAACATATAGGCTACTTTTTATCCCGAAATTGACTATCGACATTTACGCGGGTGACACCGCGGGGCGCAGCTAGTAAATAATAATCAAGGCTTTGATCACCCATTCAAAAAACAACACAATTTTAATTTTCTGCAAACCAAAATATTCTTATCCTTACTTTTTTTTTATTGTTTAATGGGTCCGCTCTGGACCTCGATCACGCCTGATGGAAAGCGATGGATGAGGTCTATGTTGGAACGAGCGTGCCTAGAAGATGCCTAGAGCACTGGAACTCCCACGCATCGACGAAACACAGCAGGCTGCTTGACGCCGGATTTCGGTAGGAGGGTGGTCATAAACCAGGCGGGAGTTAACCCTACCACCGCAAGAGAAGAATTGGTCAGTCAAATAAGGTGTTGGGTGTGACTGTCCAGGATGCGCCGAGCGCTCGGTTCTGTTGAGCAACTGGCGGAATAAACTGCGCTACACGAGTAGGCTTCTTCAGCCATCCCAAAAACTAATATTTTCAACTAGAATCAAACTAATATTTTCAACTAGAATCAAACTGTTATTTTCAACTAGAATCAAACTAATATTTTCAACAAGAATCAAACTAATATTTTCAACTAGAATCAAACTAATATTTTCAACAAGAATCAAACTAATATTTTCAACTAGAATCAAACTAATATTTTCAAGTACCATTATTATCATTAACGATAATGGTAGATGCAGACATCAGATAAAAACAAATAAAAAATCTATTTTATTTGTTTTTATCTGATGTCTGCATCTGGTGTATTGTGTCTTTTAGTCTGTGCTAGATAAATGTATTCTTTCTTTCTTTCATTCTCCTTATCTTATCCCAATTTATTTGGGTTGGCGCAACAGGTATTTTTCTTCCATCCTTAACAATCAATTTCTACTATTTAATTAAAGAACTCTCTGGTAGATGATCTACCCAAAATGGCCGACTTAACTGTCATTAATCTCAAACAGATTGCCGGAACACGGACATAATGAAACCGTGACGTCATGACATGTCCGTCTACATTGACTATGGGCAATCAACCTAACAATGACCTATAGACATTAACATACGATATTATAGATGTAGTTACAGTAAGTAAATTTAATTACTTTAAAAACTATATTAATACTTAGATATTAAAATAGTACAAGAAAGAATACCTAAATGTACAGACGCCAGCACATCAAGCTACCACAATCTGTCAAATTTCTTTGATAGATTTTCAACTTTATGGCTTAAGCATAAGGTTCAAAGTTGATTGGGAAAATTTGACAGTTTCGGGTAGCTTGATGTGCTGGCGTCTATACGTCCAGCGAAAGTACGACAACCAGTCTTATGAAAGTATCGTGTTACCCAATACACAACTACGTAAACGAGACAACAGGAGTCACAATCCTCAGTGGATTGTGACTCCTTTTGCCTCGTTTACGTTCATACATCTGCAGTGCGATTCTGTAACCATCTCACCGTGAAAACTTAGGTGAAGTGAGCGTGGAGTGAACTGTCAGTGTCATCTTACCAGATGCTAGGGATTGACCAAGCATACATTTACAATCATGAAAGAGATTTTAATAATATTTTTTAATGCTAATCCTATTGATATTTTTATATAATTCAAAGCTAGTATTTTAGTGGTCAAAACATTAATATTTTGTGAGGTTTTACTTAGTGCATGTCGCACAGACTGCGGCCCCGCATGTAAATTACACGAATGTGCGTCAATGAGCAATTGTAGATCGAGTCTAGTAAAGACTGCGACGATGTTCAGCGTTGTTATTAACCCAAAACTATTGAATTAGAAGAGATAACCGAGTGTGTCAAGTCATCGAGTGCTAACGGATGCCTAGTTGACGGACCATAGAATGTAATCCCACGTAGTTTGTGTGGCGTGATCACTTCACCCGATTCACGACACTAAATGTCGTAAATCGGGTGAAGTGAAGGTGAAGTGATAAGATCACGCCGCGCTTGCGCGTTAATCACTGTCATTATCACATTGCAGATTGCGTGATCACTTCACCTTCCCTTCACCCGATTCACGACATTTAATGTCGTGAATCGGGTGGAGTGAAGGTGAAGTGATAAGATCACGCCGCGCTTGCGCGTTAGTCACTCATCACATTAGAGATTTGTTTTTACATATTTAACTTGTAAGGCGTCATGTATATGAACATTAGGAAATTATGGTAATAATATTAATAATTAATATAATACACCATGGCGACCCTGCCTTAGAGTCTGCCAAGGGGCAGATTAAGCAAAGTTTTCGTTGAGCGATTTTCAAAATGTGTAACTCTAAAGTAGAAAAAGACGAGGTATTCGTCAATCAAAACGCGGCTGGTGGAGGTGTTGTTGACGCCGAGGTGGTGTTGCCATGGTTACGAGATTCGAGTGGAGTGATATATGGTACATTCCGAATTGCACTGTAATCGACTACAGCGTGCTTACACCTTGACCCCAATTATTCTGCTGTATGGTATTTATCTATTATTCCCCGCATAATCTTACCACGCCGTACGGTTGTCAAGCGTGGTATTTTGACAGTTCAAACCGGTTTCGGTCATTGTGTCATAGAGAATACGTTTTCGCAAATTATTTATGTGAGCGCTGTGTGCGATGATAACTTAATTCGGAATGAGCCATATTTCACGCCGCGCAAGCGCGTTAGGCGCTGGCGCTGTCTGGCTATATAAGGACTTACTAGTCTAGGGAAAAAAGAAAAAAAAAACAAGGTTGAGATTCTGACTGCGCTTCTGTTTTGCAATTTTATTGTAAGTAGCTTTGAATTATATAAAAATATCAATAGGATTAGCATTAAAAAATATTATTAAAATCGATTATGATTGTAAATGTTTGCTTGGTCAATCCCTAGCATCAGTAGGATGACAAAGACAGCTCACTCCACGCAAGTATTCACGGTGAGATTTTTACAGAATCGACATGCTGGTCATACACGCACACTGTCATAACCAGACGCCAGCACATCAACCTACCCGAAACTGTCAAATTTTCCCAATCAACTTTGAACCTTATGCTTTAGCGATAAAGTTGAAAATCTATTAAAGAAATTTGACAGATTGTAGTAGCTTGATGTGCTGGCGTCTGTACCTGATCTTTCTGAAGATGTCGCTAATAAGGCTACTATACAGTATGTTAAATAACAGAGGGCGTTCCCTTAAACTCGTTAATCTATATCATTAATAGATTAAAATAAAAATATCAGCATAGAAAAATAAGCATAAAATAATCCGAATTAAAAAAAATAATTAATTGTCAATAAATTCGAAACCTCCTGTTTAAAATCAAAATAGCGCGGAATAGTATTCGTAGTAGTAATGCCCAAACGCAATGCGGACGATGCTGGCCGAGCGTTTCCGAGAGTTCACGAAGCCGAGTGAGACGGCCGCCCCGCCCCGCCCGCACCCGCGCCCGTCATTCATAAATAAATTCCGACATTGCTGTCCTTCAAGTACGCGTGTACAGAGTGTTTCTTTAACGTATCAATTTACGATTTTTAGTGAATATTTTATTTTAATATAAAAAAAAATAAAAACTTTTTATTTTCGAATGGTAATATTTTTTTTAGCATGTATGGATGCTATACTATTGCGGGTTAACGGGAACGCCCTCTGTTAGTTAACATACTGTATATGTCCTCCCAGGGCTCCCCTCCCGGCGTTTCCACTCACATCTGCCTTGTAAATACCTTCATTCATACTCTCAACGTGACCAAACCATTTAAGCATACTCTTTTAAATTTTTGTCACTACATCTCTTTTGGATAAGACTCACTCACATCATTCACTCCTCAGCATAGAGTTCATAATCACCCCTCACATGTTTCGCAAGGAACGCAGTTCCACAGCACTTTATACTACTTTCATAATACTGAACCCTCAAAAAAAAATGACGATCAGTTATGACAATTCCTACGCACATTTTTTCCGATCAAATCTTTTTGACTGACCCACAGGGCTTCGGCTTCTGAGTTCTGACTCATGAAGACTCATTAATTAAACAATTGTGTAACGACGACCTTGTCATTAATATATTACGTAGCCCGGTTCCCTAATAACTCGGCGTAATGATAAATTGCTCTAGAAACAGCGAAAGTATCACAGAAGTCGGTTCAGCAGTTTAGGAGATTAGCATCTGTGAAAATGTGTGATGAAAAAATGTGTTTTTAGGAAGATTTATGGGTGTTTCAGAGTTTATTTTGATGTAGGAGTTAATCCTTTTAATCCCTAACTATTAATAATGAGATTAAATGGTTTGTGTTATTTTATTTTTTATTATTCAACCAAGACTTATTTTAGATTCAATCCAGCCAAAAATTTTTTGTACAATTATTTATTTTTCTCATTTGTAAAATATTTATCAAGCACATTCTGAATGAAATGTAATTAAATGGGTCAGCAATTATAAAATTTGGCGAGCCACCCAAAAGCAGCATTTAAATAATTTGGTCAGCATACAAAGATTTTGTTTGCAATAAAAAAAATCAGGCAGCAATTCTTGTTCCGCAACTAATTTTGATAATGGTCAAAAATTAAATCATACATAGGCAGCCAACAATAACATGAGTCTGCATAATAAACATTCAGTCCGCAAAATAACTACTTGAGCGGCAAGATTTTGTGGATTAGGCGTGAAAAGGTAACATAATTTTCATTTCATCGAATATTTATTTGCGATAACAACATTTGCGCTGTTGATCAAAATGTATAATGTTCATATGATGTTCCCACCCCGAGGTTCGGTTTTGTTAGGTTACTTTAATAAACCCTTTTCACAGAAATAGGAGTCCCGCGAAGCGGGGCTCCGTCGACATTGGATGCAAGAGCGAGTGAAGTTCTTTCTTTTCGTAGTCACTCATTTTTGTTCTAATATCAGCACGTTCTCCACTAATAAAAGTTTATATGTGCGTTTGTCGTTATTATTATCGACCACCTTATGCTGTACAAAAATAATTACAGCCATCCAGAATGACATAAATTGCTGATTGATTTTGAAATGTTTGCTGACCATGAGTTGCTGACCAATTAGCTATTTCTGCTCACCGATTATATTTTTCTGCTCACAGAAATAACAATACTATGCTAACCATTTAATTGACACCCATTCTGAATGTTGATTCAGAATGTGCTTGATAAATATTTTGGCAAACTAATCATAACGACAGTTAAACTGAAAAAAAATAAGTGACGATCCTTTTAATTCATTTTTTTTGAAAATAAAAAAAGAATTAAAAGAAATAATAATTATTAATTTAATTATTTTCCGAAAACTTAATTTTACAACGTCACTTGTGTACAAATATTTGGTAAAAGAGTTTTAATTAAAGATGATGTCCAAAAAATGACCCAGAATCGACAGAAATGAACTGTGTACCAATGGATTGGCATTTAAATATAATATAATGTTGCCAAAGCGGCAACCCTGAAATCGTTGTAGTATAGGAGCTAAGAGCAAAATAAAATAAGTAAAAAATTCTTTTTTTTATGATTTTTTATTTTTATTTGGCCCATAGATACTACAATCGTTATAGTACTGTGTGTATTATTGGTAATTCTGTAGCTAAGGATTGCAAATAAAAAAATACACAGTTGCTACTGGCTATTATGCACTGCTTATTTTTGTCATCGGTACATATCATGTGAAACTAGCTCGATCGTACTGCTACGAACATATAAGAGAAACAGGTGTGTACTCAATAGAAGTGTACAGGCATCCTGAAAATAATTAATAAATAAAAGAGATTACTGTTACAATTACAACAAAACCGCGTACATGTTTTTAGTTCGTGTATAGTTTGTGTATAGTTCCAAACTGTATTTTCTTTGATTATTTGGGCAATAAAGTTTTTATGATAATAATTGTTGATTTTTTTTTTAACCAAAGCAACATAATTACCAATAACACACAATACGTCGATTGTAGTATCTATGAGCGAACAAAAATAAGTATAAAAGTTAGAGTATTTCTTTTGCTTGTACTTTCATGTGTATCACAAGTTATTGTGGATTAGAATGTCGTTGTTGTTATAGGAAATATCATTAGAACTTATCACAATAAGACTTACATTATGAAAATAAATGATTAACAACGATATTCTCACCCACAACATGGCTCTTAGCTCCTATACTATACCAATTATTTTTATATTTGCAATCTTTAGCCACAGAATTACCAATAATACACACAGTACTGTAACGATTGTAGTATCTATGGGCCAAAAAAAAAAAATATACAAAAAACAGAGTGTTTGTTATGTTGTGATTTAATATGATGTTGTTATTATGTTGCTGTTGCTTGTGAAATGTGTTGATGATAATTATGACAAGTGATACAACATTAAAACAACGTCATATCAAGCAACAACATGACGTAAACTTATTTTATTATTGTTTTAAACGTTTTTTTTTTCTCATTTTATTTTGCTCCTAGCTCCTATACTATAACGATTTCAGGGTTGCCCCCTTGGTAACATTATATTATATTTCAATGTCAATCCACTGGTATACATTTCATTCCTGTCGATTCTGGGTTTTTGGTCCATACATTTTTGGACATGTCCTTTAGTGAATGCGCCTTGTTTTCTCATAAGGATTCGTCCAGTACTCTCGCTTCTAGGCTTACATTACCCAAACACAGTGTCGTTGACCCCTGAACAAATTCTTCAAAGTGTTTCAACCTGCGATGTTTTTTCTCCTATTTGTTTTTATAATAGGGCAATAGTGAAATTACTGATGGAATTGTACTGATAAAATTGATGAAAAAAATAATAATGATGTCTTTCAAAAAGCTAATTTTATACGAAAATTGTTTAATGAAACGTGTAATTTTGTTACTTATTGGACATTAACAAAATATTAGAAATATTATTAGAATTGGCCTTGAGTTTTATTTTTAGAGACCAAAAATATTCTGTTTACGTGAATCAACTCATAATAAAAAATATTTTTCCTATTAATATTTTATAATGAAATTTACATATTTATGTTTAATCACATTCATGTCATTTAAAACAAACCTTCACACTTTTGCCCCTAAAACACAACCAGATGCTTAAAAATACAAAAACTACCAAAACTCATAGACAACACATCCTTCCTAATTAAAATTACACAAAAACCTACTGAAAAAAATACCCTACACTGTCCTGCCCCCAAAAAATCCTAAAACTACCGCCCAGACTAGTGAAAACGGTACAAACCAAACAAACAAAAAAAATTGCAAAGTAAGTACACCAACGAACTCGAGCATCGAACTTTCGGTCGTTCAATGAACCCAAGAATTTTGGCAGTTCATCGACCCGGTCGCTGCCCGCTTACAAATAATGTTAGAGCGAGACAGCGACACTTGACATCTTACGTCAGCTGATAGTGTGGCTAATCATCGCGTGACGTCATCGGCTGGGCTGCATGCGAATTTGGAAGTTTGTTTTGAATTTAGAATCGTTTAGCTGTGATGAAGGTTAGATTGCTTGGTTTTGGTTCAATGAGGAAGTTGATGCGAATTAAATTTCGTTGTTTAAATTTTAGTCAGAAGTAATGTTTTTATCAGCCGTAATAGGATATTGTATTTTATCTTGTATTAATACAAGGTAAACTGATTCAAATAAATATAGAAACCAACCAAGCGCCATTAAAAAAACTGGCCAAGTGCGTTCCGTACCACAAAAACGCCGAAAAAAACACGTTTGTTTTATGGGAGCCCCCTCCCTTAAATATTTATTTTATTCTGTTTTTAGTATTTTTTGTTGTAGCGACGACAGAAATACACTATCTGTGAAAACTACAACTGTCTAGCTATCACGGTTCATGAGATACAGTCTGGTGACAGACAGACTGGTGATTATCATCATCTGCCTAGCCTTTTCCCAACTATGTTGGGGTCGGCTTCCAGTTTATCCAGATGCAGCTGAGTACCAGTTTTTTACATGGAGCGATGCCTTTCTGACCTCCACAACCCAGTTACTGGGTAATACGATACCCCTTGATATGACTGGTTGTCAGACTTTCGAGCCTCTGACGTCCCGTAACGACTGCGGACAAAAGCTATTATAAAATAAAATAATAGTATTCAGAATCATCTGTGGTTAATTTGGTCGACCACAACGTTATAAAAGGCTTGAGGACAAAACATAGGTAAAACCATAGGCTTGGCTAGTATGTGAGTTGGTAAATACATTATATTTATCTACTAGCAGCGCTCCGCTGTTACACCCGCATAATTGTCGACCCCGTAGGAATATCGGGATAAAAACTATCCTATGTCCTTTCCCGGGACTCAAACTATCTCTATACCAAATTTCATCTAAATCGGTCCAGCGGTTTAAGCGTGAAGAGGTAACAGACAGACAGACAAACATTCGCATTTATAATATTATAGTATGGATGAAGCTTCTGGTCAAACGGAGGTCGTTGAGCTCAATTAAACGACAAATATTTTTCTATTAGTTATAATTGAGGAATAGGTTTTAATAGACAAAGGGACTCAGAGTGCAGTATAGGGGATTTATTGATTTATTTTCCTCTTAAAAATATTCGGTCTAGTGGTCGCTAGCTCGACTACGTCACTGGCCCGTCTCAGGTAAAGTGTAATTGGGGTTTTCCATCACGAATCCCATGTGTCCGTAACAGGAATTAGCTTAGAATATGGATTTGTGAAAAATGGTGAAGGAAAACATCGTGAGGAAACCGGCATGTCCTAGAACCAAAAATTCGAAGACTTGTGACATCCCCCACACGCACTGGGCCCGCGTGGTGGATTACGACCCACTCCCTCTCATAGAGAGGAGTGTGTCCTAGCAGTGGGAATATTATAGGCAACAACTATATATTATAGAAAACTTATAGGATTATGACGGTGATTATAATGGATTTGTGCCCGGTTAAGGGCATTTTTTGAGATGGGGCAAAAACCACGCGTGTTTTGTTTATAAGTCGATTAAAAAAATACTCGCTTCGGATGTGTTCGGCTTTCCTCGGGATGTACTCGGTTTTAATGTATATATCCGATTCCGATGTCAGTGAGTGATGAAAAAGTATTCTTTTGTCTGTCGGCTCTCCCGGAGTTCTACTGTTTTTTCTTTTGAGGTTATATATATTAAAACATTAACCTTCGAGTGAACTTGTCATTCCACCTGATGCTAAGGATTGACACTTTTGACAGCTCATTTCACCTAATCTCACGGTTAGATCTTTACAGAAGAGGTCAGCTGCCAGTTACATCTGGTCAGACTGGAAGCTGACCCCAACATTTTTCGGTAAAAGCTTCGCAGATAATGATTTCGAGTAATTCTGCTTTTACGAGGTAAAATTCAATCCTAAAATTATTTGCACTAAATATCCTATAAGGATTGACGCCACCCATTATACCGGTAAATAAGGCAAATGTCCTGATAATAATTAGTAACAATATTACTCAGAATTGCCGAAAGTATGTCAATGACCTAGAAAAATAAACTCCATGATGATTCTAATTAATATTCAATAACATACTTGGAATTGACAATACCGTCAGATTGTAGGTACAGGAAAAGGTGGTTTCCTTCCTCCTTGCTTCCTTTCATATGTGTTTTTACACACATGGACTATAGCTACACTTCTGCTTCACCCTTTAGGGTATAAAAGGCGTGATGTTTTGTAGGCAGAGGTTGTAGCTCTAGTACATCTATATTTCATCAGGGAGCCTAAAAACGCCACTTTGGCAGAATCATAAAAGGGTATCAAATCCCATTGGTGAAGGATTTTTCAGTTATTTTTTTTTGTCTGTGCTAAAATACCAATCAATCCAATCCAATCCCAATCTCTTTGATTATACTTACGTAGTGTAGCCAAAAAAAGGAAAACACGGACTGTCTTCGCCATAATGAGATTCATAATGTTATCCTTTTATGATTCTGCCAAAGTGGCCATTTTAGGCCCCTAGTTATGTTTAAATCCCATTTTAAAAAGGGCCGAGCTTATT
Source organism: Luperina testacea (assembly GCA_927399505.1). Classification (NCBI taxonomy): domain Eukaryota; kingdom Metazoa; phylum Arthropoda; class Insecta; order Lepidoptera; family Noctuidae; genus Luperina; species Luperina testacea. The sequence continues at coordinate 5,218,425 of OV656782.1, forward strand.
GTCACCAACACAAACCCAGACTCCGAGCAGCTACTAAGATTTGTTTTATGGAAAACCCACTGGTCTGTTGCCCCCAGAACCTCACACGCTCAGTGGTACACTCAAAAGTTTGAGCCGAATACCAGGGCAATTTCTAATTCCAGAATTCCCAGGTGGCTCAGAACCGCAAACTACGAATCATTTTCATGCACTTTTAACATGATAAGGAAAAATTGAATTTTTAAATATGGAACTTATCTTCATAGAGCCGGTTTGTTTTCATTTGGCAATCTTTAGACACAAGGAGTTTGTCCATAAAAGAAGGTTTGCTTTTTATTTCCAAAGATACACAGAAGAAGTCATGGGGAGAGGCAATGGCCTCTCCCCATGAAATGGGCAATGGCCCAGCGGTGGGATGATGCAGGTTAATTAATAGTAACAGTAACACAGAAGAATTTTAAATAAACAACTGGTTAAAAACAGCGAGCTCTTTATTTAAAAACCGTCTATTTTTTAATAAGAAGCATGAATAAATGAATGCGTTTTGACTAGGAATACTAAAGTCATAGAGTATATTGGTATTACAAAGCCTCAAACGCTTAAACTTCATAATAGGAATTTCTGAAAAATTACCATCGTTTCGTCATTCTTCCCTAATTACGAATTTGCCCACGATTTTAATGGTATTCCGCTAAAGTACTTTTTAGCTTCTGAAGGAACACGTATTGCGGGCTATGAGCTAAAATGTGTATATATGTCTGTGTAAGATAAAACATTCATAAAAAATCTGATTCACATCAACACCTTTCAGCCCTTCCGGGATCAAAAACACCGAATGAAACTGATTATTCTCCAACCGTACCAATGACTAACGCACATTCAAACAAGAAGAAACAAACAAGAAAGATAAGCCATTTGATAAACAAATAAATTAACAATACTATTTATTCAGTTTTTTTACCAAAACATTGTCGTTTGGGTCCAACAACCTGAAGTAAAGAGCAACGCACTCGACACCAGACGTACCAGGGAAATACCTTTGAACAACGCCATCTCTTATCGAGTAGACGTACTAAAGGTCAAACATGAGGGTTAATGAACCGAGTTTGAATTACACCCTATCAGATATTATTGTGCTACTATTTTTGGTAATGTTTGTAATGGCATCAAGACGTATTAAATTTTATTGTTGAGTGTCGAAAATGATTTGGAGTATTTATATTAAACAAGGAGAAGATTTTATTGTCGATTTTAATCTTGAGAGAGATATCTTGGGGTATTGTAGTGAGTGTTTTTTGAATGTACTTAGATTTAACTATTATAGCTGTATAGCGGAGATGAGGTGTGAAATTGGACATGATATCATATTAACGTCATTTATTCTACCGGTATATTCTTATGCCCAATATTGCTAAGTAGGTAGGTAGTGAAGTTACAATAATTCTTGAATATTATTTCAAAATGAGCCACGACTTTTCCGCATTCTTTCATGCATGAAGTCCTGGAACTCCTGGATGATTCACGTTATATTTTTTTTTGTCTAGGCGCTGGTAAAATTGAAAACTCCTAAACCAAATGAGGATGGCGTTTTGATTCGTACCTACCCAAAAAAGTCTTTAAAGGTATAATTCTTGCATAGACCGCACGTACACGTATAACCTCACTAACACGTAAAAACAACGAATCATTGAACTCCGAACGATCTAGAATTCTATAATAATATTTTTACTACCTATCGTCGTTGCGCGTGCAAAAGTCGCTATGTGTTATTTAGTTATTTTCGGTTCTTCATGCAGTTTTAATCGTCATTTCAATACACACATACTGTATAAACATCTATATGATAAGTGCAATATTTAAAGAGTTAAGGAATGTAGCTATGTGATATTCATACAACGAAAGTTCCGTATAAACACGCTCAGTGTTATAATTCATATAGTTCAAATAAGTTCACTAAAAATACATAGTGACTTTTGCACGCGCAACGACGCTATGTCGTTAATAAAAATCGTCTAATTTTAAGAAAACCGCCATCTATCGTCGAGTGGCAGTACCAAAGTTCAAACTGCCAAACTGAGGGGAACGACCTCTTGCGCGGGCTTATCTTCGTATTATGTACCTCTTATGACGCATTCTTGATTTATTTTTTCCATGCAATAATACGTACCTCGTCAAGGAAAAATATGTATTTTTATTGCAATCATCGTTATTGTGTTTGTTTTGTGTAAAGTTTTGTAAGCATTTATTAATTTTCGAATCAGCTGTTCGAAGTTCAAACTTCAAACAACTGATTTGTGCAAGAAGAAATTTAAGATATGGTTCATATGGTTGCGTTAATTGTTCCATTACCAAAATATCGCTACAACATAACGTAAATTTACGCCTCTATTTACAAAACAGGTAGGCCTAGGTCTCTGTAGAAGAGACGTAAAATGATAATTATTGTCTACCAATAAGAATTTTGACAGAATATTAAAAAAAAGTTGTTTTCATTGATACAAAAAACTCGTACCACACACACAATAGCACTATAATAATACCAACCTACAAAAAACATAATGAATGAAAAATTGCTATTGTACGTACCACATAGCCATAAAAAAAGTAATTTATCGACAGTCGGTACCAGCAGGCATAGCATTTAAAAAATCATCAATTATACATAGGATAGTAATTAATCATTCGTCTTTGTATACGAAATTATCTGTGGCAGACGTTGCCAACCTTTGGCAGAACAAGTAATTGTTAATTAGGCTGGTAGATTAAAATTATTGTTAGATGATAATAATTAATTACGATATCATGCCTAATTTCGTCATTCTGTTTTTCCTAAGCAAGAGGACTGCGGGCCAAAAAAGGCCACATTGACAGAATTATAAAAGGATAACATTTTGAATCACAATATGGCGAAGACAGTCCGTGTTTTTCTTTTTTTCGCTGCACTACGTAGGTATAATCAAAGAGATTGGGATTGGATTTCGATTGGATTGATTGGTGCTTTATTTAGCACAGACAAAAAAAATTACTGAAAAATCGTTCACCAATGGGATTTGATACGATTAACTTAACAGTTTACTGTCCATTATGATTCATAATATGATCCTTTTATGATTCCGCCAAAGTGACCTTTTTAGGCCCCCTGGTAGTTTGGTTGAGTATTCAGATTACCTAGACAATCAACCGATGAGCACCCTTAAACGTCCAACATTTATGTCTAACAGTTAACTGAAATAATCTGCGTAAAGCAATCTTTATCTAACAGTGGTAGCAGCGTACTGTATGTCAGCTGACAGTCGACGTTTTATTATCTTTTTTTTAATAAACAGGTCATAAAATATGAAGGTAAACCCTGATTTCTAATTTGCCAGACTAAAATTACTGCTGCGATCGAACTTTTTTTGTCAACATTACATTATTTAATAAATATTAGCTGTCTTTTTGGTCTAGCAAATTAAAAATCAAAGTTTACAAAGGTTCCCCATCTCTGATCTGTGCCTATTACTCATTAGATTATTGATGTGATCATTTATTATTTTATTAAAGCAAAAACTTTATACTCGTGTCGAATTATGTAGGCGTAAACGTATGTTCTCTGCACTGCCTTCCAAATATAGCGGGATACAACTTGAAATACTTGATGAGTTAAAAATAAGCTGCTCATTCAGACGGAAATTCTTCAGAATCGTGGGTGCGAAAAAATTAAAAGAATCATAAAAAAAAAATCTTACGTGCACAAACATCGAAGCGACAAAAATTGCTTTAAATCTATACTTCTATACTAATATTATAAAGCTGAAGAGTTTGTTTGGTTGAACGCGCTAATCTCTAGAACTAACAGTCGGATTTGAAAAATTCTTTTTGCATTTGATAGCCCAATTCTTCAGGAAGGCTATAGGCTAACATCACGCTATGACCTTTAGGAACCGAGCAAAAAAAAAAAGTCAGAAAGAACGCTAAGCAAAAACGAAGTAATAGCGTGAGCAGGCGATGCGATGCGACTGGTGGGTCGGAGTAACAAGAAATTTCACGCGGACGAAGTCGCGGGCAGAAGCTATTAGTTTTAAAAGTATAACTGTTTGCTTCCCGCTGAAATTAATCCCAGAAATCTTATGAAGACAGTCTGTTAAGAGGTGCCATGGTTATCCTCGAATTTTTTTGTTTACGTATTTTGCAATTTGCAAGGGAATTTCGCAGACTACCTAGCGCATCCCCCTTAAAGGCATTGATAATGTCCTAATCAGAATGTAATCTAAGCATATAACAAAAAAAAACGATATTGTTTTAATTTTTCGGGTTTAAGTAGGTTTAAATGTCTAATGCTACTACTTACAATAACACTCTTAATTTAAAGTGCTGTTTATTTCCTATCCGAATTCGTTGGAATTTCGGAAAAAAAATCCGGCCATTTTCCTTGTAGAGTTCATAAAGGTAACCTCTATGGCAAATTTCAGCTTTCTAGGGCCAAAGGTTTGGGCTGGGCGTTGGTGAGCCAGTCAGTGTCTGAGTTAGGATTTATCTTTTATATTATGACTGTATTAGAAATAATTTAGTAGGTTGAACCTCAAGGTCTAACACACTGCCTGACAGATTACCACATAAGTTGTCTATACTGACAGATTAATACCTCGTAAAAGTAAATACTTGTCATTACTTGCAAGTATACCGTACCCCTGTCTATACCGTTGAGCACCTACCGCGACGCCATGTATGTTACAGGTGTCTTTAACTGCTGATACCGTTGGCATCTCGCATACACTGTGCCGCTAGAATTTAAAACGATGTTACTTGGTAGAGGTAGAAAACTGTTGTTTAAATTAGCAGAAGATTTCTGGAGAAAGATTATGTCAGGTTAGAGTTTTGGTTAAATTGATAAATAGTAGATTAGGTACGGTTCCCTCCTAAGGCATCTACTGCGAGAAATTCATACAATGACAAAGATAATTATGACTTTGGTGCCAGATATACAAATGGTAGCAATTCTTTCTTAGACTAACTAAAAGACTTCTACAATCTCAGGCTCTTCTGCTATAACATTTTAATCGTATTCATTATGGGTTACTAACTAAAAATCGAATAACATGGGTTTAGTATGCCTCTATCTTCTTTCGTGTCGGCGGCATGAGCGTGGGCATGGCGGGTAGTGCTCCTACGTGGCTGAAGATTGACCCGTCAGCAATGATGCCAACAGGTCAGCCAGGTCAGGCCAGGTCAGGTGGGTCAGGTGGGCCTAAAAACGCCACTTTGGCAGAATCATAAAATGATAACATTATGAATCAAAATGGACAGCTAACTGTTAAGTTAATCGTATGAAATCCTATTGGTGAAGGATTTTTTCAGTTTTTTTTTTTTGACTGAGCTATAATACCAATCAATCCAATCCAAATCCAATCCCTATCTCTTTGATTATACCTACGTAGTGCAGCGAAAAAAAGAAAAACACGGACTGTCTTCGCCATATTTTGATTCATGACGTTATCCTTTTATGGTTCTGCCAAAGTGACCTTTTTAGGCCCCCCGATATTATGTTTAGTCAGCATGGTGCTCTTATAAAAATCATCATTATTAAGCGTGTTAAGCATTACCCACGTAAAATAAGAATAAGTTACCAGTCATACCACAAGCAAATCAATGTTGTACCTAAATCAGTATCAACACAAACCCATTGTAAATACCTAAACAAAGTGTGAGTAATTTAACGAAGCGTATTTTATTCTAGCAAACAAGAAATACTGCGGTGCAGTTCGTATCCGATTAGCGTCGCCATTATTGTTATGGGCAAAAGTAAATAAAAAAACAATAAATAGCAATCGGTCAGTGAACGATTATCGTAGCTATGCAGTTTGCTATAAAAAAATATTATGACATAGTGTATGGCCGGTCGGTGACCCAAGTGTTACGCAGGATGCACAGCGCCATCTAGTACTGAGTTTCTCAACTCCATTCTAATTAGAAAAAGATTGTATAAACTTGTAATGCTTTAAAAAACAAAGTAGCAGATTCTTGACACGTAATTAGTTATGTTAATATTATTCGCGCGTAGAATTAACGTCTGTATCGAGGTGAAAATTACAAAAGTTCGGCTACTCAACGCTAGATGGCGTTACCGCCCCACCTTTCCAACTTCTCGTCCATACTACCAAAACCGCACCTAACTTAATTGGTATAATTGAGCGGAATAATGTATAAATATGAATAAATACGGAATAAAAGAAGTTGTTTAAGCGTTATGCGTTTGCTATTACGCATTATGAAACCGTATTCAAGTTAGTTAGGTAATACCGCTCGCCGTACGAAGTTGGTATCGTAATCGATCCCCACTGCTAAATCTTAGCGAATTCCAAGGTTAGGCTCGCAGTGTTGAACACAAAAAGGGTTCCTTTGAGATAAAAAATCTCCTTTCGGAGCTTTTATAAAGGTGACGTCACGAGACAGACGTATTCAAAGGGTCCAATTGGTTTTTTTCTCGCCCAAGAAGATTGGTGCAAAAAGATTTGAACAAAAGAAAAACTTCGTTCAAAAATGGAACGTCTACGTAGTATCAATCTTTTTTTTGTGCAATTAAAACCTTAAGCCTCGTTCACACTACGCTACATTTTCATTACGTATAACTTTTCGGTACAACAAACCTATGCCGCAGAAAAAAATGCAAAATAAATGAAACCTTTTTATCGTATTATCAACTAGTAAAGACTAAAACTTATCAAGGAATAGGGTAGCAGTAGTAGATAATGAAAGATTTGGACGAAACCATTTTTTTTCACCTGTTACCGGCTCTTTTTGGCGACACTGTAAAAAATATAGCGTCTGCGTCTATAAATTTTTGCACATGCCTATTTTAAAAAGTTGATGAAAAAAGCTTGTGAAACCATAGAAAGCTGGAAAGAAATAACGGTCAAGTGCGAGTCAGACTCGAGCACCGAGGGTTCCGTACTTTGTAGCCTGTATGTAAATAGTTTATCACGGGTTTTTTTTTTCCTTTTCTTGTGCTACATGATCCTGCTTCTTGCCAAATTTCATGATTCTAGGTCAACGGGAAGTACCCGATAAATATTGATTCTCTTGAGAGTGTCGAAATATAATTATGTTCTTTGCGGCATAAACGGCCGTATCTTTTTTTTACGTTAACTTAGGTATTTGATTTTGGGGCTCTGTCTCGTATAGGGTCTTAGCATTATGCTGAGCGTTGGCCGTTTTGCATAAATGTGGCGCATACTTTCTCCCAAATTGTTATTTTTGCTTTTCTGCTGTTTGTGTTATTATTTTTATGCGTCATGTTTGCCGCAAATAAACGTATTTTCTTTCTTTCTTGATTTTTTCACAGCTTCAAGGGACTGTAGAGCTCAGTTTATGGTTTTAATTTCAACTCGATACCTCCACGCGTTCCCGAGATAAAGGGTCTTGACGGACAGACGGGTAGGGACGATAAGGGTTCCGTTTTTTCCTTTTGAGGTAGGGAACCCTAAAAAGGAGTTGGGAAAGCCCGAATGCGATGGACGATAAAAATCTGAGACGCAGTTTTGGAAAGCACTTAGCGTGGAGCTCTGTATCATAGACCTAGCGTGGATCTATGTATTGTAATAGGCTGAGATGAACCCCTTTACTTATAAACGTTACTTAAACTTTAATATTGATTAGAATAAGACTGTTTAAGGGGGAAGCGCTAAGGTAGCCCGCGAAATTCAAATTTTCTTACGTTTTTTGCAATTTGCTGGTCAGTATTAAGTTGTACGTCGATCAAACTATGATTCGCGGCCGCAACAAATATGTATTTACAGAATCATAATCATTAGAATCAGTAATACAACTTGTTAGGTTAGTATAATCCCAAAATGTCAAGATTTCATGAAATAGTCATTCTTTGGGGTTACGTGGTCTTAGAAAGTTGTGTTGATGACTTTAATGATTATAATTCTGTAAATACATATTTGTTACGGCCGCGAATCATGTACATATTTATCAACGTACAACTTAGGTAATACTGACCAGCAAATTGCAAAAACAAAAAAAAAATGAATTTCGCGGGCTTTTTTGATGTTTAAACGTCTCTTAATTTTAATAACGTTTATGAATAAACTCTAATGAAAAAAGTGCAATTAACTATTATTGTTTTACCAACGAAAAAGCATGAGGAGTATGTAAGGGTCATAGCAGAGGCGTTTTGTAGTGTCTGCCTACACTCCTGGGAAGAAAGCGTGAGTTTTTGTATGTATGTACAGACGCCAGCACATCAAGCTACCCGAAACTGTCATATTTTCCCAATCAAATTTGAACCTTATGCTTTAGAGATAAAGTTTAAAATCTATTAAAGAAATTTGACAGATTGTAGTAGCTTGATGTGCTGGCGTCTGTACAAAAAAGCATGACAAAGGATGATACCCATTCCTTACCCCACAAGCACGTGAAAATACTCAATTACACTAATATTATAAAGGTGAAAGTTTGTGACTGTGTTTGTTGCTTCTTTACGCAAAAGCTACTGAACGGATTTTGATGAAACTTTACAGTAATATAGCTTATACATCAGAATGACACCTTTATATCCCGAATATATATATCCCGGATTCTTGTTATCCCGATATTCCCACGGAATCGACACTTATGCAGGTGAAACCGCGGGGCACTGCTAGTTTAAAAAAAAATTAATTCATGAAAGCAGCAGCATACATAACATTTGGGCAGCGTGGCAGTCAGTATTACGCAACCGGACTAATCTAGAAATGTCTAGCCGAGCTGGTAATTGTATATTTTGTATGCTACGTACGCGTAGAAGCATGGAATCGATAATGTTGTATGTGGAAAAATTCTAGTGAAATCATCATTTGGAAATGTTGTTGGAAAAGACTTTTGTATTGATTTGAATTACCGTTTAAATAAAAGTAAAAAAAAGTAGTTTTTTTTAGCAATAGTTTATGAAATTAAGTAAAGTGGATTTTCTTTCATGAAAACGTATTTTGGGTTTCGCTATAATAAATTGTCATGGTAATTGGTTAGACGTTACCAAGGTAAATGAAAAAAAATTACACATGAAAATTGCTCTATAAAAAACATCTTTTTTGTTTGCTTACTTCCTAATCGGGAACCGATCACTTTTCCAGATTTTTTTTGTTCGAATTTCATTTCACCGAAATCTATTTACCGACGTGTTTTTTGCTATATGCATTATTTGACATGTGGGGACTGTGTCTCACGTACCCATCCCTTGCATAGTTTTTAAGAATGTAATATTTTTAGAAGTACTTATTGTAATAATTTTTAGAAAGTTTCATTTTTGTGTTTTTCCCACGAATCACATCTGCAAGCGATTTAAGTCATAGGTACTATTGTCTTTCATGATTCTTTACTTTTAGTTAAGGTTCTTCATTGTTCTTTTATGTTTAGTTATCTTGTATTGTACCCATTTGCTATTGTTAGTTAAGGTTCATTGTTCTGTTATTTTTAGTTGTCTTGTATTGTACCCATTTGCATTTCTCGTGTTTTATTATACTTTTAAAAGGCAATCGTTTTGCCGCTTCCTTTGTTTAGGAACTGCAGATGTGGATTTTCCGCGTCCTTTGTTTAGTGATGTGTTAGAGTTTTGGTTCAGAGCTTCAGTCTGTGCTGAACTACGATCGTGCGAGGTCCTCTCTGACCCCCGATCATATTTTACTCGCCGAAGCTCGCCGTAATAGTTTACGGCGAGCTTCGTGTTTCTATTAGTTTTACTCTTCATGTAACATTATTTAATTTTACCTTTTCGTGTCAAGTGTAACTACTAGCTTTAGTTACTTGATATCGTAATAAATTAATCGCTACTTCTGTGTACAACTTCCTTCAGTGTATTACTTATCGCCCACGCGGTCACGAATTCCCACTTAAGAATGTAATATTTTTAGAAGTACTTATTGTAATAATTTTTAGAAAGTTTCATTTTTGTGTTTTTCCCACGAATCACATCTGCAAGCGATTTAAGTCATAGGTACTATTGTCTTTCATGATTCTTTACTTTTAGTTAAGGTTCTTCATTGTTCTTTTATGTTTAGTTATCTTGTATTGTACCCATTTGCTATTGTTAGTTAAGGTTCATTGTTCTGTTATTTTTAGTTGTCTTGTATTGTACCCATTTGCATTTCTCGTGTTTTATTATACTTTTAAAAGGCAATCGTTTTGCCGCTTCCTTTGTTTAGGAACTGCAGATGTGGATTTTCCGCGTCCTTTGTTTAGTGATGTGTTAGAGTTTTGGTTCAGAGCTTCAGTCTGTGCTGAACTACGATCGTGCGAGGTCCTCTCTGACCCCCGATCATATTTTACTCGCCGAAGCTCGCCGTAATAGTTTACGGCGAGCTTCGTGTTTCTATTAGTTTTACTCTTCATGTAACATTATTTAATTTTACCTTTTCGTGTCAAGTGTAACTACTAGCTTTAGTTACTTGATATCGTAATAAATTAATCGCTACTTCTGTGTACAACTTCCTTCAGTGTATTACTTATCGCCCACGCGGTCACGAATTCCCACAGACATATTTTTAGATCATCGAAATATCATGTGTTGTAGGTATTATTTTACCGAAGTATATTTCGCCGACTTACAAAATAATTTTTTGCTATTGGCCGAAGCCTCTTTAGAACTTTTCCCAGCCAGCTAAGCCGGCCAGGCCGAAGCTGCGGTGGTGAGCGTTAAACCCATCTGCAACAATAAGCTCGCGTAGGGCCGCCCAAACCCCGCAGCGTTCGAGCCGTGACAGAAACAATCCTTGCTGCATGTTGCATGCCTGCTTGCATGTAGCATGCTGTTTGCACGCTGCATGCTTGCTTGCAAGCTGCATGCTTGTTTGCATGCACGCCGTATGCCTTCTTGCATGCTGCATGCCTGCTTGCATGCTGCATGCTAGAAGCAAGCATCCTTGTTTGCATGCTGATAGATGAAATAGTGTGCACAAACTTTCTAGGCATTTGGTGAAATGAAAATATGGTAATTAAAACAGTGGTATAATGAATGTTCGGAAACATAATACTTCGAACAAATTTTATTTCGGGTAAGTGTATCTTCGGTAAAAAGTTTTTCGACCAAATGAAACGTCGGAGTAACGAAAAAAATCGAAATCATAATAGGTCAACTGATACAGTGGCAATCGTGACTTCGATGAAGTAAAAAAAAACGAAACGAAAATAGTTGAAAAGTTTTAGGTGAAATGAAATTCGGTCAAATATTTTTCGAACTTATGATAGGTTAACCTTCCTAATCATCTGAAATTCCATCCCTAAATAAAGAAAAACAACAAAAAAAAACCAAACATGATGTTATAAACCATTTGCAATTATCTCTTCGTCCTGCATACCAGCGTCCTTAGATAATTCAGTTACTCAGTTTCCGTACACAACTGGGGCAGGAGTTCAACTTTGACCTCGAATCCTATTGAACCTGAGATCCAAGGTCGCAGAGGTCAGATTAGGGCCGTTCGAGAGCTAGCCCAAAACGTGTCAGGCTGTGACCTGCAGATGACCTACATTATGTTACAAGTTTGGGGTCGAATTGCACTGTTTACGTATTTTTGAGTATTGCTGGTTGATTTTTTTTATATAAACGATCAATATGCTTTTTTTTAATCTGTCAAAATATATCTAATTTCCATATATTTTTGACAAGTTTTTGACATTGAATGTCGCTGAGATGAGATTGCGGCTAGAATTTCAACGTTTTGAATTCCAGGAATTGGCCTTCTGATTTAAAGGACAGATAACAAGAATCTTACAGTAAGATTTTTAAATTCAAGACTGCTGGACAGCTCGAAACAATGAGATATCTATTATCTACAAATAAATTGGTCACAGTTGTCTCATTTTTCACAATTTTTGTAGTGTATTTTCTGTTGCCAAGTGGTTTTTACTCTTCTAAAAGTGTTTACCTGAAGTTTGCTCTTAACTCAGTACCAATAGCGTACAATTAACCCATTTTTCTTGGAAGCTAGCACAGTTACAAGCCCTGTTAGTCTTCAAACTACAAGAAATTACCGCTGTGCGTGACTTTAAATGTTTCTCACAGCGCGGCGTTATATTGTTACAACTTAGCTGTTCTGTTCACATCTTTTCCCGTTTCGAAGTCCTACGTTATATTACGTACATTTGCAAAATAATAACCATTCATTTATAACCAGCCCCTTTTAAAATCAACTTCTTTTATGCCTGGCCCCTTTAAATATCCCTGGTAACTAACAAGGAAATTGCAAGACTGCTTTCTATACGCCACGTGGCCTGAAAATAGGTCATCCTTTATCTTTCGACAATTTAACTGCTCGGTCCCTCTCTTTTTGTTGTTGGACAATGGGTGTGAAAGAGAGGGCTGTACTTAAAGTGTTCCCTCTGAAACTTGATAGTGTGGTAATAGTTGGCTAGTTGACTTTTGTTACTTAGGGTTAGAGTGTCAAGATGTATCCTGGCTTGTCATGCTTTTTGTGGTGACATCAGGAAGTTGCCTGTCATGATAGGAAGACAGACCAGCAACAGCATTCCTTTTGATGTACTACTCGTTCATACAAGAGTGTTTAAAATGAAACATGTTGATAATTAATAAGTAGGTATATTTTAAACAATGAAATACTTTTTCCCTATCTGCGGTTAAAAACTGTAGTTAATAAACTAAGTAAGAGTATTTTTATATTTATATTTATGGTAGATATTTTTTTTAAATCGATTTTAAAATTGGTTCCATAGAGTAACAGAAGGATGCTTTTTTTTTAAATGATAGTTTTGTATTCAATACGTATTTTCAAGTAAAAGTTTCTAATCAAAGCTTCAGCAAATTCTTACAATTCATAATATCTATTTGAACAGCTTGTCATATGTATACTTAACGGAAATCAATTCAGCATGAAACTGATGTGTCCTTATCTTACCTATACGTCGAAACCAAGATACAGCTTATCGGTGTTATAGGTATGTAAACAATCAACGGGTTGCGGTTTCTATTCTATGATTGGCGCCTGCAATTGTTGGAATCGGCATTCGAATATTTTATTTATTTTATCATTATTCGTGCTTTTTTTTTTGTTAATGTAATAAATAGCTTTAAAGCGTTGTTTTTTTTTTTAATATATTTGAACTGGGTTTTTTAAAGAGGACTTCTGTATAAATTTGGAAAATAAGGTTTTATTTACTTACTTAATTTCAATGAAATACGACAGTTATTTGAAATGTGACAGAATGATATGAACATTTTTCTCATTACCAATGCATATTTTATACGGGTGTAGTATTTTTATAGTTTATCTAAAAACAACAGACTTTGATTAAGTATCTGTGCGCTGTAAATAATATAAAATGCCTAAAATTGTTACCCAGTAATCGAAATACTATTATAAATAGAAAAAATGTTTATGTTTGTGATATTATAACTTTACAAGGATATTGGACGTAAATTAAATTGTTACTAAGCGAGTATAATAAAAATCTTATTAGGCAGTCACGTTCGGTTCTCTCTGGTTGTACACAAAACATAACCCTTCTTTTTGGCTTAGCCGCAGTCGGGCAATAAAACATAAGGAAGGAAACCTAAAACTTTAAAAGTTTGTAAAATATTGTTTCAAAGCTTTTATAGGCATTTAGATGTTGGAAATCATTTGTAGTGGCAATAACTATAACTATCAAACAGAACAAACAATGTAATGTTATGCCTGCGTAATTTCTTTATAACTTTGTGTTAAGTAATCACAATTAATTACATAATAACACTCTCCGTCTTCATAAAAAATAATGAAGAACAATTTGTTATTAGGAAGTTACAAAACTGTCTAATTTTAAACAGCACCATCACATAACTGAGCTTATTATTCCATTATTAAAGTTACCGTGACCAATTTAAACTTTATGGCCAGACAACACAGTTAGCTAAACAGTTAACGTTTGTTAAAATTCACATGCAAAACTCGCTTTGCACCTCTAATTGCGTAATTATAATTTAATAAATAATTATAAGATAAAAAAGTTACGTAAAAACTTTCGAATGAATAAAAAAAATGGTTGCCGAAGTTGCCGCCAAAACCGAGTTGTGAACGCGTTGAATAAAACCGTCAAACCTCTGACATCATTCCATTATTCATATTAATTCACTGTCACAGAACACACCACAGATAACACAAGCACTAGGGCACTTAAAATTTTTTGGAATTTTCACGTTCAGAATAATTTCGTATACGCGCCGAACTCGTAAAGACCCGCTCACACCGAGATGTTGCAAGCGGGCCATCGGGGGAGCAACTAGGAAATGAATACAAGCGACGGCACACCGAGCCGCGCCTGCCACACATAACCTCTTTACACGCACTTGTGTGTGTGAAGTGCATACGTTTTGACAGCATGTGGAGTTTATTTATAGGCCTATCACATCACATATATGTTGAAAAGAAAATAACATTCTAACTAACCAAAAAAGCTCATGTAATTACAGTATCATGCAAACATATTTCCACGGCTCTAATTAGAGTCTAATGAGACTTGAAAAAGATTATATCAGTACTCCAATTAAAATATTTTAATCAAAACTACAGATCTAAAATGAATGACAGATTAAAAATCTGAGATGTAGCGGTTTGAGAGAAAAATGTTACGCGGCTAAATCACAACAACCGTTATTACATAACAGTCGCCTAGAGGGAGATGGGAATAGTTTTTGTACGTGCTAAAAAAAGACAGAACATCGAAGTTGTGTAACTCAACACAGGGAAAGCTCACACGTACTTTCTTTATACATGACATGACAAACACTTGTGCGTGGCTAGTATATACGTGTGCAAGTGTGTGCGCGTCTTTACATTTTTGAATTTCGAACGAAAGAGCGTAAGTGTCGGAATGAATTTTTCAAAATAGACTCTTCCTTTAAAAATATGGAGTGCAATATTGAGCGTTGAGCTGGAGGGTTTAGGGTCGAATTTTGTGACGGTCAGGAAGTGCACGGCAGCTTTTTGAAGGGGTTCAATGACACACGGTTTGGCACGTTCCTTAGGCCCACCGATTTTTTCAAATGTACTGCGGAGTAGGTTGAAAACGCCACAAAAGACGTGATATTTCCACAGAACTGAAACTAGGGCATGCGTAGTTGCTGTTATGACTTTTTTAATCGATTTTCCTCGAAACAAGAGGATAAACTTTAGACTTTTAACAAGCGGAATTTTCTCGCATCCTAATATTCCGGTATGATGCACTCGTTACGAGAATTGAAGGACCGAAAATGAGGACATGCGTGATAGGTAATAAATTAGCAATAATAAAGTGTCGCTACCCGATGCTAGATGGCGTTGTCATAAATTATATAACGTGTGAGAAAACTTACTTTTTACCTTATTTTGTTTTGTAGTTAATTTTATACGTCAATAAAATAATTGTATTTTTTTTTTGTAAATTGCTCATTCAAGAAGTTCTATTTCAATTGTTTCGCGCCAAAAATATGACACAGTCTTGTTGCAAAATTGTTACAAAATTATTTATACCAAGCAAAAGTGCATGCAGTAAGCGTGCAATGTTGGTAGTTAATAATAAACTTTGAAACATTACGATTATTTGAGGACCGGTTCGAACACAACTTATTATTAATAATAAAAATAACTAATTAATAATTACGAAATCCTAAAAATAAATGAATCTTTGTCTTAAAATAGATGCTTTACTGTAAAATTGCTATTGCATCACAGCAGAGGAAGTGAAATAACAGTCATAATATTTATATAGCTATCTCTTTCCGGCTATATGGCGTCATCTTTGTCGCACGCGGAGAGTTCCTCGTTTGAAACGCGCGACTGAGAAGAGGGTTGCCGTCTCGCTCGCGCTACAGCGGTGTTGTATATAGCGGCTATGTTCGGGCAAGGCAACCGAGGGTATTGACCTGTCCTTGTTGTCTATGTGTGCAGCCTTGCTTTACAGTTATACCTTGTTTCCATGTATTGTACGTGCATCGTAAGGATCGTTACACACTGCATCATATTCATGTCGTAAATTATTTTAATTTTATGCTCTTATGTAAACTTAGTTGAATGTTTGTACAAACCACGATAATTGTTGGTGAATGATTCCATCTTTTCTTGCGTGATGGATAACTTACCTGTAAAGAGAAAATTTATTGGTTAGTTAAAAATTACAGCTACATTATAATTAAATTATGCAGTATGGACACGCAAAAATAGTTTTTGTTTACAAAGGCTTTTTAAACATTATTGCTTAGTTTTGATTATATTAGGATATATATATATAATTTATGTTGGCTTTAAATAAGTACTTAGATAATTGGCCCTTAACGTGAAAGACTTTCCCAATTTCCAGTCTCCTTAAAACTATTATTTCCAAACACGCCATCAAAAACATGTCCACAACCATTTATTTCCTCAACAACAACCGCATTAAACAAATACGGAACCACACATAACAAACAAACCGAGAAAACCTGAAAACGGCCTAACAAGTACGCTTATAAAAAAAAAGTTGCGTCAGAGCCTATAAAAAATGTCTGCCAGGCGTCAACGTTGGCATTACATCACTGTGAGCCGTCAGTGTGTGTGAGGCGTACCCACACGTCACACGGCACATGCGCGTGTGTATACGGCGTCTCTTCACGTGGTACGCGGATGTGTGTGTGCGGCCTAATCTTTAGAGGAATGCGGGTTTCATACAAGTACTTTTTAAAAGCTGAAAAGGGAAATTCTTTGACTGGCTCGCCTCACCACCCTTTATGTTTTTACTTTTTAAAGTTTTTTTTTTAAGGCAAATGAAATGGATTGATGCGGATTCTCTTTGAGACTTTTTAGTTTAGTTTTAATTAGAGTTTCGTAACGGCATAATTACTGACGTGGTTTGATGAAATATCCTGTGATGTTGATTTGATTTATAATCTGAACCAACTATGTAGGTATTTCAAATCAGAGCGGCAATCCTCGTTATAGTTTTAAGAAAGCTCGAAGTCTGGTCTCAGTATCAATCTGTCAAAAATACCTCTAATTTCCCTACATTTTTGACAAGTTTTTGACATTGATAGTCGCTGAGAAGAGATTGCGTCTAGTTTTTGAACGTCAGATCCTTCAATAGATTCTATGAACCTCAAAGAGTGCTAGTTCTCTAGAAATATGACAGTAAATCAGTAAAGTCAAAAGTTCATACAGTTGACATTTGATTTACTAAGAAAATACCTCCCTTTTACATAGTTGTGCCGGTAGTCAAAGGTTCATTCGGAACGCGTTTGTCTTCGTTATAGTAATAACTTATGTAACCAATGACTCATCGATGCCAAGCCCAAATTCTTGAACTTAGAAATCGTTTGGTTCGATTTGAAGGGACGTTTTGTTTTGTACTATCAAGGAAATTATGACCTAAAATAAGTTTGACTTGATTAAAAAAAAATATGCGAAGAAGAGTGACCTAATTTTGTTTAGAGATATTATTTTTACAGTCCACTGCTTTTTAAGACAGGAAGTGGGAGGTGCAATTACAACCTAACATCAAGATTGGCAACCGTTGGTTACTGCAATTTTTGATGAGATTATTTAAAAAAAAACACTAACTAACTTTTCTAATGAAGGTTCCTCAAAACAGACTCACAGAAGTGACAAGTGGAAAGACGCTCCAATGATGGTCCGTCAAGACCTATCTCGACGGACCATCATTGGAGCGTCTGTCCACTTGACACGCGAGCGTCTGACCTTCCCTATCCCTATCGAACGGATTTGAGCCATTTTACCCAGAAGCTTAGGAGCTTCTGGGTAAAATGGCTCAAATCCGTAAGTCCTAAGTTGACAAATAAAAGATTCCTACCTATTCCTAATCTACAAATCTACCGCTAAACTTGATTTATATTCTCCGCTCCTCAAGCCAAATGAAATGATTTTATTTTTTGTAAGTAGGTTTGCACAAACACTTTTACAAGCCAATCATATTTTTTTTAAACTAGATGAGGTCGACGTTTCATATCTGACTACACTGAGAAGAAAGGCCGAAACAAACTCAGAGGTCACAGTCTCTTTTAAAGTCCAGACATAATCTTGGTCAGGTTACCATAACTATGTACCATGCCAAATCAGTGTCTTCAAGTATAAAGCCCTAAAGAACTCAATACATATATATGTCGCGAAATATATGAATATATTCATACCAAAACTATTTGGTATTCAAGACGGGGAGAAATAGAAGTAGGTTGAACCGGAAAATGCATCTTAGTGCAGCGAAGGAAATGGTATCATTGACCGACCTTGAAATACTCTGTTAGATAAAAAATAGATTTACTTCTCTCTTAACGTCACGAACTGTTCTTATTTAACGTTGTGTCCTGCAGTGCGATTCTGTAACTATCTCACCGTGAAAACTTAGGTGAAGTGAGCGTGGAGTGAGCTGTCAATAGTGTCAATTCCTAGCAAAAACAAACTCACTTCACTTAAGTTTTCACGGTGAGATTTTTACAGAATCGACCAGCTGTAATGTTAATTACTTTGCATACCTAATATTGTATACAACCTAGTATTTTCTAACTGCACAGACAGCTGTGCTGCTGGGGAGTTTGTTGCGCCACTTCTTCTCCCCAGCGAAAGCACTAGGAAGTGGTGAAAGGCGGACGCTTTGGGGGACTGTCTTTTGTAATTTCGACGTTCGAAAAGTGCTGATTCTCAGCCCAGTTTGAATAAATGACTTTTGATTTTGATGTTCCTCAAGAATAGCTCATAATCATCTCCAATCCCTCATATAGGCGTCACTTTCGTCCTGTCATCTACGCCTGTGGTTTCTGCGATGCCATTTGATGTTATCAGGGATCCGTGCTGTGGTGGTCTTAGCCCACAAGCCCACAATGCATCCAACATGCGGCAAATGTGTTCGGCCTGTCCCATGCTTGGCTGCTTACTTCATCAACTGTCTAGCCTTCATTTAACTATGTTGGGGTCGTCTTCCAGTCTAACCGAATGCAGCTGGATACCAGTATTTTACATGGAGCGACTGCCTATATGACCTCCACAACCCAGTTACAAGGTCACACGATACCACTTGGTAAGACTGTTTGTCAGACTTTCGGGAATCTGAAGACCCGTAACGACTGTCAAAGATACACGAATGACAGCCGGTCTTACCAAGAGGTACCGTATTACCCAGTAACTGGAGGACTGTAACTATGGAGTTCAGGTGGGCAGTTGCTCCATGTAAAGTATGGTATTCAGCATATTGCGAGTAGAAGTTGTAGAGAGATAGGTGTTCTTCATCATTACTACACGCTGAGAAGAAGACTACATCAGTCCACTTGGCCATATCTGGAGGTCACAGCATACAGGGGGCCTAAAAAGGCCACTTCGGCAGAATCATAAAAGGATAACATTATGAATGGACGGTTAACTATTAAGTTAATCGTATCAAATCCCATTGGTGAAGGATTTTTCAGTTATTTTTTTAGAAATAACCAAACAAACGATGAGGGCGCCACTAGGCGGTCGGCGTAGCCTTAACCGTCTAGCCTTTCAACTAAACGGCGGCGGCCGTTCAACTAACGGCCTCAATGATATTCAATATTATAGTTTAGGTTGGAACTATAACCAATCACGCGAGAGCCGAATTGGTCGCAGTAACTAAGCCATGGCACTCCGACCAAATGGGTTAGTTTTGTGATCAACCGCGAGCGAGTAAAGAGAGCGAATCGAGGCGGTTAACTAAACGGCTAAATTAACCAGTTGGCTGTGACATAAACATTACAGCTTGATGAAGAATTGCAGACCAAAATGAATCATTCTAATAACTGGCAATGCAGAAGTCCTGTGAAGCAAATCGAAACAATGATTAGAATTATGAATGAAGCACTCAAAAATCATAAAATCACAATATCATGCAATACACAATAGATACAAGAACTGGCAGATGTGAAACATCGACATTATTTTGTAAAAGTAATATGATTGAAAAGAACAGATTGCGATATAAACTAAATATGGCATAATGATAAAATAAAATATTACGATTTCGCGATTTTTTTTTGAATCGCAGTCGATTGCGCATGGCCACGCGTCGCCACACAGTACACAAGACTATGACTGTATATATACACCATCATATAGCGTGGCGACGCGTCGCCACGGCATGCGTCATCACGCCAGAAATTTGTTTTACGTGCGGCTATAGATGTTTCACATCAAAAAAAGTAATTAGCATAACATTTAAAACCGCAAACACCGCTAGTTATAGAAAAAAAGAAGTCTCCCGTTGCGAAAACCTGACCTACTACAATACACTAATACATACACACACAAATACGTACACATTATACGTATGGGTATTACGTGGGAACTGGCAACAATGATAGTAATGATTTAGGGCATTTGCAAACGGGGCATTTTGCACTCGACGACTGACAAACGGGAATGATCTCGATCACGCTAGTTACCACGTAAGTCCAAAGAATGATGATTTCATGAAACAGTTATTCTTGGGACTTACGTGGTCTTAGAGAGTTGTGTTGATGACTTTAATGATTATAATTCTATAAACACATATTTCTTACGGCCGCGATTCATATATTAATCAACGTACAACTTAATACTGACCAGCAAATTCCAAAAAACCTAAAAATAATTGAATTTCGCGGGCTACCCTGGCGCTTTCGCCTTAAGAGGAAATGCGGGTGGTCGTTTATCCATAGAAACGCTCTCGCCGTTTTCTTTCTGATTAATGACCATAAAGCAATGATTTTTTACAGAATCCATACTTCCATACTAATACTATAACCTCAGTTCCTACCATGTACCTATGCTCTGTTCTGTGCTAATGTAGACGCTATAGTAGTAGAATTTGTTGTTTTGCTTTCCCGCGTGGATGTCGGAAAATATCCCACGGGAACGTACTACCGGGATTAAAAGTCCGAGAAAACAATGCATTAATTTCGTAAAACAATGTTTTCATATAACAAAATCTATTCGTTTACGCGGCACACGCCATTAAAGTCGGCATGATTTTATTCGAAATCTCCAACAATCATCGTCATATTTCTGCCAATTTACATAAAACTGTAATGAATTATACATTTAAACCTTCCTCATGAATCACTCCGTCCATTAATGAAAACCGTATGAAAATCCGTTTGGTAGGGTTTGAGTTTATCGTGTTCAGATAAACAGAAAGACGCGACGGAGGGACTTTTCTATAATACAAATATGTAGTGGTGAATAATGTTTCATTCAAATGAATGAACTTTGTAAGAGACAATTGGAATGTTTTGACTTGACATTCCAGAACAACAATGCTTGCTCTTTTCTGTCTAACTCTCAAGAGGCTTGATGAATAGATTCGGTTATATGAATATACCAAAGCAGAAGGTTATCAACGAATATATTTTATCCCTTCATGCTAATATGGCAGTTGTATCCTGACGGAGATTACTCTAATTATACAAATCCTCAATTATATTTGACGCGCAGAATTGTTCGCGTGTAAAAAACCTAAAACTAGATATACCTATTGTAAACACGTATACATGTAAAGTTATATTACCAGAGTCTAGCTGTCATGAGTCAGAATGGGTTGAAATAGTGTAATAATATCATTATTAGTCTACGATTTCGTGACTAAAATGCACATTATGGTGGAGGAAAAAATATGTTTTATGGATAAGATAAACAATGCCTTACTTGGCCATGACATGTCTAAGTTTAGTGTCCAATTATGGGCAAAGTATTTAATTGTAGATTTCGAGAATATGTCACGAGAGGAGACAATCATGAAATCTTGAAGAGTTAGAGGTTGCTAAATTAATCGTGCATGCATAAAGCTGCAAGAACACTGATGTAAGCTGTCAAAATTTCAGCGGGATTGTCCGAAAGGGTTACCGCTGGCCCGGAACATAAAGGGCGAAGGAAGGAACACGGGTGGGTTTTAGTCAGTAAGAGTCTGACACTCCCTTCCGCTCCACCCAGAGCGGGAGGAGTCATTTGATGATTTCCCATCCTGAGAAAAAAAAAAAGCTGTCAAAATTATGTTTATTTTTGCTTTCTACGGTGTTGCAATAGTAGATTATTAACCAAGGGGATAAAGCAGTGTCTTCTGTCGCGGGTGACGATTTAAATCGCGAGCGTAACGAAGGACTCGAGATTTACTCCCGAGCGTAGCGAGGGTGTTAAAAACTTAAATCACGAGCGAAGCGAGGGATTTAAGACGAGTCCTGAGTGTAGCGAGGGATTTAAGTTCACCCAAGACTAAGACAGCTTTATCACCGAGGAAAATACTCTACTTTTCGTACCATTTGCGAAAAATTAAGACAATAATAATATGAGATAAGCATTTAGAACATTAACTTATTTATAAAAATAAATTAAAGTAAACTTAACGTTTATGTATTTGAAGAAAACAAAAACGCGGCAAATTCCTAGACGAATATTTTTTATCAGAACAGCAAAGGCATCAAGCTCATACAGCCTTGTAGGTTTTCGTAATTTTATTTAATAATCATAACTGCATAATAAATGCGTATTCCTTTTTCAATATGATGTATAATGCTTTATATACAAACTCAATGGTGTAAACACAGATGTAGTTCAGTATAAATTTCGGTAAGTATTCCAAATTTAAATCACATTCTCCCCCTAGAGGATGAATGAAATATACAATTTTCTTTCCCTGTTTTTAACAGATTAAAAATGACTATTGTTATGTTCGCTTTTTGTGGCATAGAATGTCACTTTTTTGAGCAAGTGGTACGAAAAATATTCTTATTGGTCAGTTTTCTTACAGGCAGATTTTCCTCTATTATTGGTTTTGTTTGTTAAAAGACCATACTGCCTGCTGATAATAGCATCTTAATCTTATCATCTCAACTTTAACCAGCGCTTTTGCAAACTGTGCAGTGATATTAGAAATTATGATTTGATAAACTGAGGGGTAATTGCGTAACACGATAAAGAAGACAATGGCTTTCATTTTGAAAATTTAACAGCATACATTGCGTTAAGTATTTACGTTGTTGAGCAGACGAAATTTTTTTTTTAAACTTTTGAAGCAACTGATTAGGAGTTTCCGTCAAAATCCGTCAAATTGGGATTGAAAGTGCTAGGTAAAGATAAGGTATACAAAATATTTTAGGGATGTGACAGTGATAATGACTAAGTTTCTTTGGAAAAATGTAGGTAGCTCTTTACCCCGAAGTAGAAAACCATAAACTAAATCACAACCAAATATTATTCGAACCAGCACAGCCCACAATAAATATATTCTCACTAAAGGAATTCCTAGTTATACCAGTTTACGTCAAACTAAAGTAACAACCGGCCCATGATCTGGACATAGAGAATTATTCCGCAGCAAATTATCAACGACTGTTTTGCATATTAAAGAGCCAGTATTGCTATAGTTTGAGTTTAATAATATACATATTTTATGAATATTTGTATGGAACTATTAATTTGTACAGAGCTTCTGGCTTTTGATTGCAAATATACGTTACTAGATAGAGTAGAGTTCACTTTTATATACCCATCTGCGACATTAGTGATATTAGTGAAATACATCGAGAATTGATAATGATAATGTTCATTTGCCAAAAACAGTGCTTTATATTTCCTTAAATTTTACACTAATAGCAAATTTTTTTTTCCCCACTGCTGGTCATAGGCCTTCCCCGAGTCCTTCCAGGAACTCTTTGAAATAAATTTACATAAAAGAAAAAATAAATAAGACGCAACGGAAGCATTTTGCTAATGAACTCCGCAGTAGGTCGAGCTTGTCTCGTGAAGTCCTTGGGTGGTAGTGCCATATGAAAATTCAAAACTAACTTGTTTTTTAAGAACGGAGAGCTTTTTTTAATTTGGCAACGAATTTATTTAAGAGCATAGATACCATACAGCAACAAAACCTTAGAAGCTTTTAAACATTTTTTTTATTTCAGGATGGGAAATCATCAAATGACCCCTCCCGCTCTGGGTGGAGAAGAAGGGAGTGTCAGACTCTTACTGACTAAAACCCACCCGTGTTCCTTTCTTAGCCCTTTATGTTCCGGGTCAGCGGTAACCTTTTTGGACAATCCCGCTGACTCGGCTTTTAAACACTGACACGGAGATCAGAAAGTTTTGATCCCAGACCTAGGATTAGATAATGAAGTTTGTGAACATGGAAACAATAGCTGAGCGTGGTATACATATAAATAATACATCCAGCAACCGAGATCACAGAGGGCTTAGTCAGAATTGTACACAGATATACTATGGTAGCACTAGAAGTAGCAGACAGTATGCGTTTCCTTGCGGACGAGTTCGTAGTTACTCAATAGTAGCTACGAACTCGTCCGCCAAATAGCCATAGCCCAATGGCTATTCTTGGACAAATTGTCTATACTTTACCATAACTTCATCACCTCAAAGTTTTCCCTGTATACGCATTAGCATGATTAGTTTGTAATTATCCCATCGCGGGGCCACAGGCCTCTTCTTTGTGGGAGTGGGCCGTTATCTACCAAGGCCCAGTGCGGGTTGGATGTCAAATCTTTTGGCTTTTCTGCTTCCAGGACATGCCGTTTTTCCCCCTCGCCTTTTGGAGCGACTACCTATCTGTCCTCCACAACCCAGTTACTGGGTAATACGATACCCCCTGGTGAGACTGGTTGTCAGACTTTCGGGTTTCTGACTATCCGTAACTACTGTCAAAGAGCAGCAGCAGACGTGCTTTGCGAGGTACGGAGGGGTCACGGTATGTAAAGATGGTCACCCATCCACAGACCAACCGCGGCAAGCGTAGCTTAACCTGATCGATCGACCTGTGCGGCTGTTATTATTTAGCCACGAACCCCTCTTTTACTAAACACCAACTTTTAATAAACACCAATTAACATACCAATCCTTGAAAATGTCGCAATCAAATTGAATTGAAAACTTTTCAAATTGAAACCAATTTAGTTTGATTGCATAAAATATCTGAATTCATTCCATCTGATTTCTCTTTATTTATTGAATTGAAATAATTTGCCGTGCGCTTTAAGGACGTTAGTATATAGAACAACCTGTATTATATACCTACAATCTCGGACAAAATATTTACGACGATAAGATACGACAAAATATATTACGATGGGGAGTGCTGTCGTGAGTTTGATGCTAGGATCTTTGTGTTATTGAGTTTTTTAATCAAGAATTCATCCGATGTATCCCTTAGACTAGATTTTATTTGAGCAACAGGCTCGCCTTCTGTAACACGGGACTTAAACAAAACTGACCAAATGGTGTACACTCAGGGTATTTTTATAAAAAAGAAAAAAAAATTGTTTATAAGTTAACAATGAACATTGTTAACCTACATTGTTGTTCATTTTTTAATTCCAGAGACTAATCTGACAGATGTAATGTCAAACTTCTATACTAAAAAAACGCAAACACAAAGACTTAAATGTCAGATTAGTCTCTGGGATAAAAAAAAGAACTGTAGGTTAATTTCAACAACTTATTTCCCTGATTACCTTCCATACGCTTCTGCCTACCATTTCATTGAGTACAGAAGTCATGCTATGTTAATTTTGACAACAGAATTAAAAACACTGCAATTAAAACCGAGTATCAATTTCAAGATGTCACTAATTAAAACGATTAAAAGACATTTAAAACAATAAATCAATTCTTTACATGACCTTTATGGCTTTAATTTATTAAAATGTAATCAACAATTAATACTTGTTAAGTAATAATAAATGGGTAAATAAAAACGTTGACAATTAATTACCTTCATTCAGAAATAATAGTGAGTACCTACTTACTATTAATAATTGATTTTATTATATTGTGACCTATTTCTTGATTTGTACTTTTTTAATTATCTTAAATGTCACTTGAGGCTGACTAATAGCTCATCGATCTATCTTCATCTTCAAAGAAAAATCATCACTTGAGAACGGCTCGACCGATTTGGCATTTTTTTTTTAATTGATTGTCAGGAAAACATTGGAAAATCGACTGGTATAGTCGAAAATTGGATGGTATTTATATGATAATCTCAATAAAAAAATTACGTTCAGTTTGACAGTTCTTACAGAGAGGTTAAAATCAGCACCCGGGCGACGCCGGGCATGAACAGCTAGTAGTAAACAATTTAATGTCTTTGGCTAGTATTGTATTTTAAAGCAGTCGCACTGTACTCGAAGCAAGGGTTCATGAATACAAGGAGCAAAAAACTATGCTTTAAAGAATGACATAACACAATTTGTTTATTTATTGGCATGTTTTTTTTTTTTGTTTTTTCCTCACAGACATTGCAACTACGCATCCATCAAACCAAGGTAACATAACAGGTGAGTATTCATTCGGAAAAACCCAAACAAACTTTATGCTTCACGCTTTTTTCCTTGACGTAGTAAGCAGAAGTAGTAGTAGCAAGGTGCGTGTTGGGTGAGGTCATGTCCGGTAATAATGTAAATTAGAGTTACGCGTGCGCTGTCGTAGCTAAGACAAGTTAGTGCTCGAAAAGTTTTGTTTTGGTGACCTTAAAGGGAGATGGCGAATTTTTTGTCTAATAATTAGGGTATGAACGTAAAAGATACAAAACGATTATGCGAGGATCGTAGCAGGTACCGTTCTGTAGTTTCTGCCAAACCCCATGAGAAAAATAATAGAATAGAACATTCTATGTATCTCTACCTCATCCTTTCTTACAGGCATTATATAAAAAAAAGCAAAATCGACCATAAAGTTGCTTAAAAACCTGATCAATTTAATAAACTCTCCACTACAAATAAAACAAAGTCGAGTTAGTTACACCATTAACTCAATAACGGCTAGACCGATTCTTATGATCTTTGATTTGTTTGTTTTGTCTCCGCCCCGAATAGCAGAATAACTATTAAAAATATTACAAACATAATTCATTTTCTCAACATTAACATTCGTTCACATTGACGCCGAGACGGTACGAATTTCGCTGGGTCGGCTAGTTTTAGATATAAAACGACACACCATTTACAAAACACCGTTTTTACCTCGTCCAGCACATAACGAGTCATGTAACAGACCTTCAGATCCCAAGTTACGTTTTAACTTAACCATAGTTAGTTTACACAGGTGATTACCTATTCCGTTCGGGTGCATACAAACATTGACATCTAGGCAGCCTAGCTGCATAATTTAAGTACTACGAAGGCTTATTAACGAAAATTGGTCAATGCCGCATGTTCTAGTACTTTATAGGTGTAATATAAATAATTATTATTCATTATATTTTAATTTTATGAGGGTTTAAATTTTTGCATCTACTATTTATTGGTTGGTTAGGTTCGAAAATTGTTTTGCGTCGTTTATTATGTTTTAACAGTTTCAAAGCAATTAATATAATAAATAGTTAAAAGCGCTTGAACAGCTTATGTATCCATTATTCCTCGAACAGATATCAGATCACGTTTCTAATAACGAAACTGCAACTTAAAAAAAAAACACTATTATAACTACACTAAATACAAATTAACAATAAAAATATTACGACGCTACATAACGCGAAAATTCGCATAGTGTGTCAACACAAAAAGTTTTTTTGCCCACAGTGTAATCACGAGGCGATGAGTAGTGCGGTGCGCG
Source organism: Luperina testacea (assembly GCA_927399505.1). NCBI lineage: Eukaryota > Metazoa > Arthropoda > Insecta > Lepidoptera > Noctuidae > Luperina > Luperina testacea. The sequence goes on from OV656782.1 coordinate 5,245,919, forward strand.
ACGCTCATGGTTCCCTATCTATGTGTGTGTGCATCCGTGTGACCCACTTACGAACGCGTTCGGCGCACTTCGGTCGTTTCCGTCGCCCGAACATATGTCCGCGGGACCGCCATCTTTACTTATTGACTGCAACCGACCAATTTAAGGTGACCTATCTCGACCGGTGTTTTTTAAGAATTTTCTTACGTCAAGGGGTCATTGCTATTTGGACGTTTGTAGACGACGCGTGTTACGTAAAAAAACTAACTAAATGTTTACTCGGTGGTTGTTTTCGCGCTGTTATCGTACAGTTTTGTCATCGTGTAGATAAAACTTATTTACTTCCTAACGTTATGGTGAGTTCGTAACTTTATAGTTAGTACGCAATTGTTGAGATGAAGTTAGCTCGTACAGACACGACCTAGCCAATTCTGGTAGACGTAATCGTAGAACTATGTTGCATATCTTTTTGTGCAACATTGTTTCGTCTACGAACGAATCTATGGTTTACAAAGTAGCATTAATAATAAAAAAATATAAAAAGCAACAAGCAAAACAACTGCAGCGAATCTTATGCAAAAATTTCAATAAAAATAAAGAACTTACGCAACCAAATATCGATATAAAAGTTATTTAATTAAACGATTATCAATCGATATCGTAACATCGCATAACAGAAAGCTCGCATGTGCATATCCGAACGTAACTTCCGCATTCGAAATTTGATTTTTTCCCCACTCACACATAGGTACAACTTTCACCTATTCGAAAGTGGAATGATGACGTGTGTGCGTTGCTATTTTGGTTTCAGATATGCGTTCCGAAGAAAGCTTTTAAAAATAACTATTAAGTACTTACTTATAACTGTTTTTTTTTTTCATTGTTGTTTATTTTAGTTCGATAAAAGCTCATAGCTCGTTTGAACGAGCGTGCTGATGTAATATTTATGAATCCCTTTTAGTATTAATTGTTGCATTGAAGTTTTATTTCTGTTCTGAGGCTTTGCTTCGTGAATGCGTTTAGCGAGCTTTTTCATCAACCCGTATCCATTTACAACTGCTGAAAGGAGACTTCTATAATGAGCACTACAAGGGTGGGTCGTATTGTAGAAGAAATTGGCATTTTCTTCTCTCTTGATAGACGGGTTGATGATCTTATTATTGTCGACGATTCTAGACCCTAGCGTAGGACTTTTTAGTCGGTCATTACGCCCTAGCGCAGAAATTTTTAGTCGGTTAAAAAATAAATTTGCCGTTCCATAGTTTGACCGCGTCGTATCGTATCGTCGGTCTAGAATCATGCGCTGCATAGCTTTGCAAATAAAAGTCTACTTTTGGACCCCAATTTCTCTATACACAAATAAAATTCTGATCAAAGTACATACACAAATTAGAAATCATCCAAAACATACAATTACATCAGAGGTTATCACTCTCTCGAGTGGTCAAGCCACAGTGTACCAGAATCTCATACGTTATAAATTTAATCTTAGCGTAATTACAGTATCCAAACAGTTTTGTTTGTTGTCTTTTTTATCTGTGACGCGTAGACGTCACGGTTTGTAGTTGTAGGGCTGTGCTGTGAGTATGAAGATTTATTTATGTAAGTATTTAAAGGCTTATAAGTTATTACTTATTAATTATACAATTAAGCATTTCTTTTTTTTAATTTATAGGAAAACAAGCATGTGGGCTCAAATCGGTGAAGGAAAACATCGTGATAGAAACAGCATGTCCTTGAACCAAAAATTCGAAGATATGTGACATCTACCATCTACCAAACCGCACTGGATCTCTCAGTGGATTATGGCCCACTCCAAGAACAGCTCATCATCATCTGCCAATTCTTTTCCCAACTATGTTTGGGTCGGCTTCCAGTCTTACCGGATACAGTTGGATACCAGTATTTCACATCTTATCTGACCTCCACAACCCAGTAACTGGGTAACTCTATACCTCTTGGCAAGATTGGTTGTCAGACTGTCGGGCTTCTGACTAACCGTAACGCTAATGACTGTCAAAGATCCATGACTGGCTGCCTGGCTATCAGCTTAACGGGCTTTCCGAGGCACGGAGTGGTCTCGGTATATAATGGATAGTCACCCATCCACGGACTAACCTCGGCAAGCGACGATTCAATGAATTTTTTTCGATACAAAAAAAATTGCAAAGTTGCATCTATTTTTTTACTTTTTTCGACATCACGGCGTAACGCTTAAGAGTTATTCAATGGAATTTACTTTAAAACATAGAGAATTATCATATCAAAGTTTAGTCAAAGCAGTTTTAAATTTAATTCATTTATTTTGTTAAAAAAGGAGTAAATTCGTTTTGGCACATACGTCCTTTTATTCCGAGCGCACGCACACTATATTTTATAGCCATCACTCTTCTTTTGCTGTTCAAAAGTAATTGCATCACTTTCGCTCGCTTAGTAGGTTTTTGAGGATTTTAGATTTTCGAGGTAGCCCCTTAACCACGAGCCCCTCTTATAAAACATAAAAAAAAACTTAACAATCATTTAAAAACATTAAATGCAGATACAGAGAAATCGTCAAGTAAAGTCACATTGCACATATTTCAAGCGTCAGGAGCCGAAATTACTTTCACTGGTTAGATAATACACCGGTTTGCTGATCAACACTGGTGACGACTTACCTACTAAAATGTAACTATGGTAATTTCTACTTCAATACTTGTAAATTTTAGCGGAAATAATCCTTCAGGTGGTGAAAGGTGGAAAATAGATCTTCAAAGGATTCTGGGGGTGAAAAATACACATAGAATAGAGGCATATGAAACACTTTTAGTATAAGAAAAACAAAACTAAAATATTATTTAGTGGTCTTTGACAATTAAGCAGAGGCTCCGAGGTTTGCCAGAAAGCTATACTTAAAGCAAGACACCTACTGGGCCCAACTCATCTATCATAATTTTAATTTTGTTTATCTATTATAAATTCAAATTTCTCATAAATATGAATGTATAATTTTCAATTTAAATGTAATTCTTTAATTAATCATTTTTAATTTAGTTTATGTACTTAATTATATGATCCAAAGTTGATTGAAATAAATAAATAATAATAAAATATTTTTACTTTTTCCATCAACTTGAAAAGAAGTATAGATAAAGCAAGATTCGAAAAAAATTGTTTGTACAGACGCCATCACATCAAGCTACCCGAAACTGTCAAATATTCCCAATCAACTTTAAACGTTACACTTTAGCGATAAATTTGGATTTTCAAATTTATCGCTAAAGCGTAAAGGTACCTGCACACAGGCGCGACGCGCGACGCGATTCGTGCGCGACACAAAGGCACCGCCCGTTACGCGACTTGCGGTGCCTTTGTGTCGCGCGCGATTATATCGCAAAAGAAATTTGACAGATTGTAGTAGCTTGAAGTGCTGGCGTTTGTACGTCTCCATCTCTACCTATACGCAACTTTAACAGGCGTGAGTATAGCCAATTATAAAGATCATTATCCCGCACATAATTATTTTGTACAATAATCAATTTACAGTAGGTTTTTAAGTACACACAACAAAAGGTAGGCCTTCACCGTCTTTTGTGAGTAGCACGCAAACCGCAGTATTTTATACAGGAATCACGAATATATTACGCATACTATAAGAGATGAATAAATTCTTCACTAACTTACATCGGAATAAACTTGCTAATGTCCGCAGTTTCATTCGAATTCTAAGGAAACTCCTTCAATCTAGGCGCGGATCCAGCCCTCAAAAACGGTTGTGATCACAGCCACCCGAAAATCGGGGTTTTGGTCACAGCCACCCTAAAATCGGCCAAGTGCAAGTTGGAGTATGAACTCGCTCATGATCGATATCAAAAAAGGTTTTGATCACAGCCACCCTAAAATCGAAGTTTGGTCACGGCCACCCTAAAATTGGGGTTTGGTCACAGCCACCCTAAAATCGGGGTTTGGTCACAGCCACCCTAAAATCGGCCAAGTGCAAGTCGGAGTATGAACTCGCTCATCTATACTGATACATATTATAAAGAGGTAAAGTTTGTAAGTTTGTATGTAGGGAGTAATCTCTGGAACTACCAGTCGGATTTGAAAAAATCTTTTTGTATTTGATAGCCCAATTCTTGAGGAAGGCTATATAGGCTATTTTATAACATGACGCTACAACCCTTAGAAGCCGAGCACAAAGAAAAAAAGTCAGAAAGAACGCTAAGCAAAAACGAAGTAATAGCGCGGGCAGGCGATGAGATGCGACGCGGTGGGTCGGTGGAACAAGAAATTTCACATGAACGAAGTCGCGGGCAGAAGCTAGTGATCGATATAGTGCATTCTTACAAAGGAGATGTTTACAAAATAGTATATGACGCCCTCACCAAGATTTTACGCACGATTCATTGTATTATTTGTTATTTTATTAAGGCATAAAGGACTACTAGCTTCCGCCCGCGGCTTCGCCCGCGAGGTATATCGATAAAAACTATTATATGATAAATTATTTATTTTCTGTAAGTAGGTTTGTACAAACACTTTTACACGTCAATTATATTTTTTTAAAACTAGATGAGGTCGGCGTTTCCTATCTGACTCTGAGAAGAAAAGCCGAAACAAACTCAGAGTCTCTTTTAAAGTCCAGACAAAATCTTGGTCAGATCGTGTGAAGACCATGTAGATTGATGTCTGAAATGGTCTTTTGAGGAAAGAATCACACAGATTGACAGGACCTGTCCAGTCAGTGCATGCATTTGTCAGTAACCGTGCAGCTCAACTCAAAACTTTAGGAGCTCAACGAGCTATTCTATGTCCTTCCCCGGGATGCAATCTATCTACCTGCCAAATTTTATCGAAATCCGTTCAGTGGTTTAGGCGTGAAAAGGTAACATACAGACAGACAGAGTTCCTTTCGAATTTATAATATTCGTATGGATAATATCATCAGCTTAACGATCTCAATAGACCGTGAAACTGTGACGTCACAAGTATATTAGGGGTGTAGGCACGCCCATCGTGCCCACAACGCTGGATCCGCATTTGCTTCAATCCGAGTAGGATTAAAAGTATCCTTTGAGAGAATTCAGGACTTGCCTTATCAATGTGCCATTTGTGCAATTTTGTTCAGGCATAAATGCGCGGTAGAATGTGTACAGTACCCGGCGATAAATATTGCACATCGACCTTTGGAAAGAGACAATCGGCTAATTTCGGCTTCGTAGCACGAAATACAAACAGTCCGGTATCTATTAGGAGCTGTTAAAACATTTATGATTTGCTTCTTTTGATAATTATTTTTATTCTTTGTATAAAATCTATAGGATCGAATAGGTCGATGTGCAATATTTATCGCCGGGTACTGTAAACATGTAACAAACCTTCGCGTCAATGTATCGAAAAGGTACCACATTGGCTACTGGAATAGAATTTAGGCTTCCTCCCTGAAACAAATACCAATAAGTAACATTGCTGTATTTTGGAGAAATTCAAGGAGCATGAGATATTTTCACCTTGCCATGACCTACATCAGGTAACGTATCGTCAAAACCCGTGATGTTACTGGTGTCTTACAATTATACACATGCACCGGTCACTCCCGTCAGCGTAGCTGTTAGCCTGTTAAGTTAGTACTATTTTTAATATTGAGCTCCTATCAATGCCAAATACCTATTAAAACTGCAGAAAATACCTGCATAGAGTTCCCATCCTACTTTTTTAAAACGTCCAGGGGGCTTACTCTCCAAACTAATTTTAATTCCAATGAGATGCCAATATGATTCCAATGTTAATTTTACAGTCACGTGATTCGGTACTCTTGAAAACAATATTGTCAACAATTACCCCACGCCAAGCCCGAACCCAATTCCACTTAGTTCTCCAAAATGGACACCCAATCTAAAAATCATTTGGCGCTAGCATTGAACTCAAGAGTACGAAACGTCACAATTCCAATGTCGATCTATCGGAATTAAATTGAAGAGTAAGCATCCAGAATCCAAAATCATTCGAAAGACTGAAATAGTCTGTTAGAAGAAAGGTCTTCTGATAAACAATTTTTATTATCTGCCTAGCCTTTTCCCAACTATGTTGAAGTCGGCTTCCAGTCTAACCAGATGCATCTGAATACCAGTATTTTACAGGGAGCGACTACCTATCTGACCTCCACAACCCAATTACTAGGTAATACGATACCCCTTGGTAAGACTGGTTGTCAAACTTTCGGGCTTCTGACGACCCGTAACGACTGTAAATGATCGACGAATGACAGCCGGGACCAACGGCTTAACGTGCTTTCCGAGGCACGGAGAGGTCTTGATATGTAAAAATGGCCACCCATCCACGGACCAACCGCGGCTAGCGTAGCTTAACCTGATTGCTGATAAACATTGTTGTAAAAAAAAGTTGTTGTTTAGTAACAATTGCAATAGCACGGTAAGATACGATGGGAGTCGCGTGTCAAACGTCCTCGGATGCGCATACTAATATATTAGACCCTGCAGGATAACGTGACATCTTGCACACACGTTTTATTTGTTGTGAGTGAGAGAGAAGAGAGCTTTCTTGTTTTCTGAAATGAAATGAGTGAGTGTGAGAGGGAGAGAAATCTTGCTTCTATCATAATAAAATTAAAATAATTTTTTTATCCAAAAACTAAAAATAAAATGTTAGGGGTGGACAACCCTTATCACTCAGGGGTATGAAAAATAGATAGTAGCCGATTCTCAGACCTACTGAATATGCATATAAAATTTGATAAAAATCGGTCAAGCCGTTTCGGAGGAGTATGGTAACTTACATTGTGAATTTGACACGAGAATTTTATATATAAGACTAGGATTTGCAACTGAAATCCTGCAAAAGCTCACTATAGCAAAAAAAGCCTTGCTTTTTCCGAAAAGCGATAGAAAATTGTGATTAGTCTTCATCTAAAAAACATCCATGAAAGCCTTCAATTTGAGCCCAAGGTCAATAACTGCAATGGTTAACATTGGTTGCCGTGGATTATGAAGCAACCTGAATTATCTGGTTGTTTTACGTCAAGGTTGTCGTTGATAACCGTTGGTAACCAGGTCACCTAGTGGTAGCTATGAGGAGTTTCAGTACCTACTTATTATAATTTTGGTTATAGTGTCATTCGTGGATCTTTGACAGTCGTTACGGGTCGTCAGAAGCCCGAGACTCTGACAACCAGTCTTACCAAGGGGTATCGTATTTACCCAGTAACTGGGTTGTGGAGGTCAGATAGGCAGCCGGTCCATTTAAAATACTGGTATTCAACTGCACCCGGTTAGACTGGAAGCCGACCTCAACATAGTTGGGAAAAGGCTAGGCAGATGATAATGACTTAGGACTAATTTTACCAAAGTCAGATTTATCTTTCCATGGAACAAAATTGACATCTGTTAGTCCTAGTATGAAAAAAACTGGCCAAGTGCGAAGGTTTCGTACCACAAGGCAAAAACGCCGAAAAAAACACGTTTGTTATATGGGAGCCCCCCTTTAAATATTTATTTTATTCTGTTTTTAGTATTTGTTGTTATAGCTGCAACAGAAATACATCATCTGTGAAAATTTCAACTGTCTAGCTATCACGGTTCAGGAGATACAGCCTGGTGACAGACAGACAGACAGACGGACAGTGAAGTCTTAATAATAGGGTCCCGTTTTTACCCTTTGGTTACGGAACCCTAAAAACTGTCAGAAATTCAAAATTTATTCTCTTTATAAGACTTATAGGGAAGGCGCCCACGATCAACTTTTGACTCTGCAACTAATTTGTCTCTCACATCAAGTCTACGGGTTTGTAAGAAAGAGCGACGCGACAGCTGGAAACTTTATCGTCCGCGGGTTTGTCGTCTTTGGTTTATCAGAACAACCCAAAACTTCAAGGGTAAATAACTTGCAAATCATTTCGTAAATGTGTATGTGTATAAAATTTCGCGAATTAAAAAAAAAGAATGTTGAAGGCTTGAATTGCCTAAATGCGAAATTAAATAGAAAGTTGTGTGAAAGAAAGAAATAAAGAAAGCTATCATGACGTAGGTAAAGATGCCAATCTCTAGTTTTGGTTCTGCATGCCCTGAACGAAATGATCGTAAAATTTTTAAGAGCGTTTACGCCGTACGGCATTTCATACAAACTTTCAATCCCATGTTTTTCGAAATGAATGAATCGATTTTAATGAAACTTCATACGCATAAGCAGGATACAAAGGTCTAAAAAGTTACTTTGGAAAAATAGTGTTACAGCCAAATTACACCGATTTTAAATTGTCCATAGAAACAGAGATTTCCAGTTATCTTTTTTTAAATAAGATATTTCGAAAATGTTCTTAGGGGAATTTTTTTTATGCCCATGATTCTTTATCCTTGTTTTGTTTTATATACATATGTATTATTATTTTAAGTCTTATATTTTACACTATATTTATTATTAATTTGAAAAGTCCATCTCCGAATAATTTCTAGAACCTTTCCTATCAAAACATCACTCAATTAAAACCGGCGCCATCTTTAAATCGACTCAAAAAAGTCGATTAGTAAAAGGAGTTTCGTATAATCGATGCCTGATAAAGGCATGTCATGTTGATACAACCTTATTATAAACAGCGCCAAGGCTGCGCAAACGCACGCGGTGTACTGACTAGTGACGACGTCATTTATACGATTCTTAATTTGAATTGCTAGTGTTATGTACTTATGTGTGACTTTTTGATTATGTATTAGATAACTGATAAAAGTTCTTGTTACGATTCCAGGGTCATGTAATATTTTTTTTAGATGTTTTATACGAACTCTCTCAGCTCGGGTTTTAGGCGGCAAGAATCAATTTTATTTTAGTGTAAATTTTAACATTCAAAAGTGCCTACTAAGAGCCTATTTAAAATAATGTTTTATTTATTTATTTACTATTACCACTTACATTTGTTTTTACAGGTGGCCGATACAATAATGTAGTCACAATTTCCACTCTCAGAGACATAACCAACAAAAATGAAATGTTTTTAAACTGTCCTACTTTGACTGACAGGGTTCAAATTCATACCTGTCGATGAAGGCTCCTACAAACAGGCGCGACACGCGATATAATCGCGGGCGACACAAAGGCACGTTACCGCTCGTTGCGCGACTTGCGGTGCCTTTGGGTCGCGTGTCGTGTCGCGCCTGTTTGAAGGAGCCTTTATCGTGGATTAAAAAGTCCCAAGTAACGACTCCAAAACTCCAAGTACCGACATAATTCATACAGAGGACCACCATCACCATCTGGAATTCCGCCAAAGAGCAAGTAAAGATATCCAATCGCAGACAGACTGCTGAGTATCTTTATTGCACGCCCCACCGCACTGCTACTGGTGCAAACTTTAACAAGTTTGTACGGGCCCCCGGGACTTTCAACAGCCTCTCTCTCGGCCCCTTATGAATTGCATCCCGCTGAATTGCTCGTACCTAACAGTAGGCTGCACTGTTAGGTACGAGCAATTCAGCGGGATTGTCCGAAAGGGTTACCGCTGGTCCGAAAAATAAATCCCTTTATGTTTAAGGAAGGAACAGTAAGAGTCTGACACTCCCTTCCGCTCCACCCAGAGGGGTCATAATATGACGATTTCACAACCTCAAAAAAAAATATTGTGTCTGTTTTTTCAGAGCTGAGTGGGGTAGCGGAAGAGCTGGTAAAAGGTGCTGTAAAGATGCGCTTTTGTTTTTGGTAGCTGGTTAATCTTTTTTCCAGACTGAGATTACAATGTGAACTTTCTAAGAAAACACGGGAATGGCCCATCTGGATGAGGATGGCGCAACGTGCGGGGATTGCTATAAAGTCCACGTTTGGCATAATTAAAACAAGTTATTTTAAATTAAAACACATGTTTAGCACAGTTTGAATCTAAACACGTGTTTTTTATAACGTTTAAAAACACGGATTAAAACAAGTTGTAAGGATTGTATAAAACAATACTTTTCGTGGAAAATGAATGGATATAAAATGATAATAAATTTATATTTAGGAGTCTAAATAGCTTGACATAAAACGAGTTAAGTCTATGCTATTGCTATATTAGGTATATTTTTTAACTTCTAAGTCCCGCTAGTCTCTATGTCGCCCATTTTAAAACTGTTTGAAGTTGTAGCGTAAACTGAACGTTATTGTGTAGGACTTAAAGTAATTTTTCCATAAACTCAATATTTGTTTACATTTTTGGCAAACAAATCGCGAATGCAGATAACAAATATCTTCGAAAGAGAAGTAAAAGTGAAAACTTCACACATTAAATTGCATTCGAGCCTCCTTATTAACAAGACAACACTAAAAGGCAAGCAAATTGATGTTGTACAGCCGGTCGATTCTGTAAAAATCTCACCGTGAAAACTTAGGTGAGGTGAGTTTGTTTTTGCTAGGAATGGACACTATTGACAGCTCACTCCACGCTCACTTCACCTAAGTTTTCACGGTGAGATGGTTACAGAATCGCACTGCTGAGCTTTCTGAAGAACATCACCAGTAAGGTAAATGTCCTTCTAGGGCGTGATAACCGACAATACATTTCTTCACTAAGACTAGAATCATGCGCTGAATTAATGGTTATAGTTTGCGTGTCGATACCCCTGCTACCCTGTACACCAGGGGTGGCCAACGTGGTTAGACACAAGATCTACTGTTCACTGACGACACCCTGGGCGATCTACCAATTACATACTTCTTGAAATCTTAAATGAAACAGCATAGTTCAGTACACAATTATGTAGTATTTTTTAAATATAACTCGTAACCACTCGTAACTCCACTAAGGCTCTTTCAAACAGGCGCGTCACGCGATATAATCGCGCGCTATTTATCGCGTGTCGCGCCTGTTTGCAAACTGACGGAGTGACAACGCGCCCCACTCCCGCGTCCCACACGCTTCCCGCTTATTGTTATCGCGCACCGAAAACAAAAGAGAGCTAAACTGCATAGAAAATAGGATAAATAACGTGGGTTATTGTACATTCGTCACAAAGTAAATTCGTCACATTTTTTAAACTCCATACATTGAAAGTGTATTCGTCACATGCATAAAAAATATGTGTAAACTCGTCACAAGTCTGCATAGGTACATATTTTTTGCATAAAGTACTGGTAGAAAACAAAGTTATTGATTTTTAGTGCTCAAAATGAAAATGATTTCCAAATTTTTGTTTTGTCCTGTGCTCCTGCACATGCTATCACGCGCTCGCTCGCTCGCTCGCTGTATCTATCTCTTTCTAGCCGTACCGGTCATGTTATACCGGAAGATGTTATTATTCCACAAAAATATCAGGAAAATATATTATATATTTATTGCCTATTGCAATAAATATATTGTAAGTAAAAGTGCGCCTTTTTATTTAGATGCAAATTACCAAAAAAAAAAGATGATCATGATGATGTCACGCTGTCCTTGACAACGCGGGCTTAAAAACGCACAAAACCAGACAATATTACCGTATATTTTAGCTGTAAGTAGAACTGTGATTTTTATGTGAATTTCTATGATTATGAAAAATAAAGAAATAACGTTTTATTCTTTGATTTTTCTGCTGTCTGTACGGAAATAAACAATATGGCGGATTTTCTTTCATAAACATAGAGTTGTGACGAGTTTACACATACTTTTTTTCGTGGCGAATTTACTTTGTGACGAATGTACATAACCAATAACGTGACGGAACGGTGATTGAAAAATGATACAAGATGATGCGTGCAGCAGTTAGTGATTAGGTCCATATTTTTTCCTTGCTACGATCGACTGAACTGATAGTCGCGATCGACCGGTTGGCCACCCCTGGTGTACATCATCATAGTTTTAAAGTGTGTGATGTAACACAGAAACGCGTGGTGCCAACATGAAGTACACAATGCGTTTGCGCAACGAAAGCGTAGGGCTCGTGTAGAACAGTCATCGATAGTGAGAAAGAGTTTTGTAACATTCTTTAGAATCATCCGAGACGATAAACAGTTTATGGTAATCGCTATTACGATTTATTATTGAAGCAGTTGTGACCCAGTGGTAACAGCCGCGACTTACCAGTTTTAGGTCTAGGTCGTGGATTCGAACCCAGGCGTTTTACTTTGTGTAAATTATTTCATCACTACTGCTCTTATAAAGGCTCGTTCAAACAGGCGCCACACGCGACAAAATCGCGCGCGACACAAAGGCACCGCAAGTCACGCAACGAGCGGTGCCTTTGTGTCGCGCGCGATAATGTCGCGTGTCGCGCCTGTTTGTAGGAGCCTTAAACAGTGTAGGAAAAAATGGCATGCCATTTTTTGCAGACTAGGTCGTGACCTAGAACCAAAAATTCGAAGACATGTGAAATCTGCCAACCCGCACTGGGCCCGCGTGGTGGATTACGGCCCACTCCCTCTCACAGAGAGGAGGCCTGTGTCCCAGCAGTGGGCACAGTAAAGACTGATTAGATTATGTTATTCAAACTCTTTCATTCTAGTTTTCCTTGACAATAAATCTAAATATTCGCAATGTAGATTACGTCAAGTTGTTTTTTTTTTTCCCAATGTTAATCATTTCAAACATTTGTTTTTTTTTTCTTATTCATACCCAATGTTGCCATTACAAATATTATCACTTTCTACAACCTTCACGCTGTTACGCAGTTGGTACGACTCTGTGCGTATTTTCCTTGTTACAACACTGAACATATTCGAAGGAAAGCGATGACTAATCTTTATATCAATAGTAAACAAGTTTTATATTATTATATAATATTGAAATAGACGTTTATGGAGCTGTAGCAGGAACTCGGTCCTCTAATATATTCTATTAATATTAAAGAGGGTATTGGTGGCCGTGGCCCAGTGGTTGATAACCGCCGCGAGTTACGAGTTGTAGGTCGCAGGTTCGAACCCAGTAACGCTTTAAGGGGCTTACAGGACCTAAACGCAAAAAACGCAACTTTTGGAAACAATAAAAGTAGGTATATGATCGACTACAGTAAACAAAATCAGAAATATATATTCTTTGGTAGATAGTGTGTTGAAAACATGATACAACTAATTTAATACTATAGAAAAAAATCATGAAGATACCTCTAAAAACTTTCTTTTTACAATAAACCATAATAAAATACATACAATCATTCTGATTTTGTGTCAGATTATTCTACAAGCAACATACTAAAGCACTAGTGTATTAATTTTTTAGTCCAAACAATAGATTTTTTGTAAATAGATAATTGTTTCATATTTTGCAATTTATTACCAGCGTTGTGTCATCAACTCATCACGCTTCTCTTTCTTTTCTATGCAGTCTGACAGTGACCGCGTTTTAGGTCATGATTGTACTCCCCTTAATTTGTGTAATTAATTTCATTACCACTGCTCTCAGAACGGTGAAGGAAAACATCGTGAGGAAACCGGCATGTCCTAGAACCAAAAATTCGAAGATATGTGATGTGTACCAAACCGCACTGGGCCCGCGTGGTGGACGGCCACTCCCTCTCACAGGGAGGAGGCCCAGCAGCTGTGTCCCAGCAGTGGGAACATTATAGACTGATATCTGACCTCAACGTCGTTGGGGCGGTGGAACAAAAAAAAATTCCGCGGACGAAGTAACGGGCAGAAGCTAGTGTAATAGAGCTTAAGTAAGACTTCGTATGAGCCGGGTCAGCGGGATTATCCGGGTCAGCGGGATTGTCCGGGTCAGCGGGATTGTTCGGGTCAGCGGGATTGTCCGGGTCAGCGGGAATGTCCGGGTCAGCGGGTTTGTCCGAAAGGGTTACCGCTGGCCCGAAACATAAAGGGCTAAGGAAGGAACACGGGTGGGTTTTAGTCAGTAAGAGTCTGACACTCCCTTCCGCTCCACCCAGAGCGGGAGGGGTCATTTGATAATTTCCCATCTTCAAAAAAAAAAAAGACTTCGTTAAGGAAATAGGGTCTCATACTGCGACCATGTCTTAACAAAAGGAGTATACCTACTCCTTCTTCTAAGACATGGTCGCAGTCATCTTTTTAGCGCGGCGTGTCGACAGCAATCTAAATGAACTCGGCCCAGAATTCGGTTACTTGTTTGGCGCCATCACCAGCGTCCATCAGTTCCTGAGCTGCACGATTTCTGACAAATGCGTGCACTGACTGGACAGGTCCTCTCAATCTGTGTGGTTCTTTCCTCAAAAGACCATCTCAGACATCGATCTACATCGTCTTCATATAACCTGACCAAGATTATGTCTGGACTTTAAAAGAGACTGTGACCTCTGAGTTTGTTTCGGCATTTCTTCTCAGAGTAGTCAGATAGGAAACGCCGACCTCACCTAGTTTAAAAAAAAATAATATGATTGACGTGTAAAAGTGTTTGTGCAAACCTACTAAACTTACAAAAATAAAATCATTTATCATTTATCCTGTAACGTGCACGACAGGACACGCAAGACACAATATTTAGTGTCCTATCGTTTGTGGAACAGCACCACATTTACACTCCAAGGCAGAGTCGTCTATGAATCTCCACTTGAACAGGTTTTCCTTGCTTCGGCCAACCAGGGTCGGGAGTCTGTTTAAAGACTTCCAGGTTACCCTAGGCCCTAGGTACAGTACCCGGCGATAAATATTGCACATCGACATTTGGAAAGAGACAATCGGCTAATTTCGGCTTCGTAGAGCGTTATCTCTGTCGCACGAAATACAAACAGTCCGGTATCGGTATCGGTTAGGAGCTGTTAAAACAATTATGATTTGCTTCTTTTGATAATTATTTTTATTCTTTGTATAAAATACGAAAAAAGGTAAAGGTCGATGTGCAATATTTATACAATATCGCCGGGTACTGTAACTCATGTTCAGGTGGGAGGTAATTATTAGGATGGTAGGTACACGATATTCTATAGTTTTCTGCCGTCCTCCATGTGAAAAAAGGCGTGAGTCTACGTATGTCTGTGTGCGTATAATAAACTTCTGTCTCCCAGTGTGTGTTAAAGGTAAAATTCGTCGCGTGCCGAGCCCTGTGTGTTGCGCAAACGCACGCGTTCGCTTTTTGTTTGTCTTTGACATGCGCGTTACATCAGTAAACTTTTACGTGTTATCAGTTTTGTAGGGAGATGATAGAAAAAGATTTTATTATTGACTAAAATTTTACTAGATGTAGGTGAAATGGGCTTTATCTGTCAAAAGTACCTCTATTTTCCCTACATTTTTTTTTCTAATTTTTTTTTCTTTTTTTTTATTGTCGCTGAGATGATATTGCGAATAGATTTTGATCGTTTTTAAATATGGGAATTGGCCTTCTGACTGTGAATGCTCTTGTCGCCCTCTGATGCTAGGGACTGACACTATTGACAGCTGTCATTAGTGTCAATCAGTCTTCAAACTTTTTTTTATGTTGGATGGAATATTATGAAGATACTGGTATGCAGGTAGTGTACTGCAAATCAAAAAGATTTTTGTAAAAAAAAATGACTGAAGTAATTTTTAAACACTTATTTAAAGGCACAGGATAATATAACAGAATTAAATTATTTCATACAACCTTCGATTTGTTTATTACAAGCATTTACTTCGTCATTATACATGCTTGTTAATTACTAATTTAAATGATGAAACGATGGCCTATTGGATAAAATTATTAAACCTTATATTCTAGACCTTTTTCGAATGAATCACGATTTAAAACGAAATTTAACTAGAGTTTAGAAGTTTAGAATGAAATCTGTCATTTTGAACCAAGCAGACTTTCTGGAATGCGGCCCTTCAAAGTGACCAGTACCTAATTAATTATTGCTAGTAGTTAAAATGGCCGACGAGTATTAGAACTCTTTGAAGGACCTCGTGAATATAAATTAAAGTTAACATGTGGCCAGTGCTTTAATGGAGACAAGAAACATGTTCATATTAAAAACCAGTCAAATTAAATTAATTACAAATCCTTGGCGGCCATTTAAATTGCATTTTATGGAACAGAAAAAAACGGCAATTTCAATTTAACCACGGAACGTATCCGAAATTAAAATTGAGCGAGAGAGTATTAAAAAAAAAACCCAAATTCGAAATAAAAATTTCGAAATTCGCGATAGGACGGTACGTTTGTCTCAATTAAAACTTTACGTTAACTTCATTCATTGGAATACCAACTGTAACGGGTTTTAAATAAAGTTTATTATACTTTGTACAGTCACACGGCTTGAAGCCAACTGAAAAGTATGTCACCGAGTTGAATAGCACTCGCAAGGCCGAGCTATCTATGTATGCGCGCTCAAAACCACGGATGTGGCTCTATCAAGTAATATCAACATTCAAAATCATCATTGTTATTACCCATTAATAGACAGGCAACACTATTTAAAGCTAGCAACACAGGCCGCGAAAAAGATGGGTTAGCTGCAAGTTGCAACGAAAAGAAATGTACAAGGCCGAACGAATGCGCGCTTAAAAAGACTAATGTGATGGTTTAGCTGCGTTTAGTGTTTACGCATAAATTGATAGACAAAGGCATCTTTCTATTCAGCCAAATCGAAGATGTTCTTGGCTGTATAGGAAGATACTTTTGCCATTATTGTCCTATTTCAAAAATGGTGGCAATTTGACATTTACCTACCACGTTGGATAGTCATAAAAAAGCGCGAAACTTAGCTTTTTTGTATGACAGGCAATTTTTAACAGCCGCACAGGTCGATCGATCTAGTTAAGCTACGCTTACCGCGGTTGGTCTGTGGATATGTGACCATCTTTACATACCGTGACCCCTCCGTGCCTCGGAAAGCACGTTAAGCCGTCGGTCCCGGCTGTCATTCGTGGATCTTTGACAGTCGTTACGGGTCGTCAGAAGCCCGAAAGCCTGACAATCAGTCTTATCAAGGGGTATCGTATTACCCAATAGCTGGGTTGTGGAGGTCAGATAGGCAGTCGCTCCATGTAAAATATTGGTATTCAGCTGCATCTGGTTAGACTGGAAGCCGACCCCAACATAGTTGGGAAAAGGCTAGGCAGATGATAAGACAATTTTGGTAGATTTTAGTGGATTTTATTTTACTCATAGGTTGATTTGCACGGCTAATAAATAAAAGATATTAGCTAGACTTCTGCTGATACTATAAAAAGTGTTCGCACGCAATTTCTAAGACAATATTGCATAATAATTGTATATCAAATGCGTTTCTTAGTATTCTAATTAAATCATTTTATCTTAAATGCATCACAATAGAATAGGGCGTGAACAAACGAAAGACGTAATTGTATCAATAAAAAATTGGTGTAGTTAATTGATAGATTAACAATTTAATTATTTTTCTCTACCAATCGTAACCGAGTCCAAAGGACATTTTGGCGCTTAAATGACGTTGACAGTGGCGCGGTGTTGGTAAACATTTGTGAAAATGTCACAGAAATTCTACAGCGGTGCTATTCTGTAAAAATCTCACCGTGAAAACTAAGGTGAAAAGTGAGCGTGGAGTGAGCTGTCAATAGTGTCAATTTCTAGAAAAAACAAACTCACTTCACCTAAGTTTTCACGGTGAGATTTTACAGAATCGACCGGCTGAAACAACAAAATGGCGGAGTTAGTTCCGATTTTGGCCACGCGTCTAAAAAAAAATCCTTGTATCGTAGTAACATGAGATGTGATATTAGATTTACTGTTCAACACCGTAATGGCGTAACACACTGTCAATCACCATCTGAATCATTTTGAAGGATATTTCTAATCCATTGCTTCATATGTTCGAAAAATGTGTCTGCTCAACAACGTAAATAACGCAATGAATGTTGTTGAACTGTCAAAATGAAACCCATTGCTACTGTTAATGTGTTACACAATTACCTCGAAGGATTTCAGAAACCATGGCTACTAGGCGCCACCTAAGCGTCCTAAGCTTTACGATAACCATCACCTGACAGCTAAGTCAATCGTTTGTAGAAACCCTTACCAAACATTTTACTAGTCGCCAAGCCACCACAATCGGTTAATTTAAAATCTATCATGCGTTTAGGCCCTAGACTAGATTCCAGAACGTTCTATCAAAGTCCATGTTTAGGCACTAAATTATCATATATCGGACCATTTGACCTAGAGCCACTGATTGTAATATTGTTTCTAGCTTTTTATCTAAAATGGCGTCGGTTGAGCTTTTAGATGGGTTATTGTTATTTTGTCTGTATTTGTCCTTTACAAAAGCATTATAGGGCTGTATAGGGAGCATTATAGGGGATTTTAGGGCTATATTTTTATGCAGATATCAAAACGTTGATAGAAACGCTACATCACTTTTTCGTTAGAAAAATCTTTTTTTTTTATTTTCGAACGGAGCTCGCCAGAATCGAGCGATTCAGAATTTGAAAAGACTTGCCATTTCGCTGTCATATAGAGCTGTTTCTAAATTCAAAATAGACTGCAGATTGGAATTTCTAGATGCGTTCATTTATAGAGTCAGTTCTGCAGCGGTGCGTTTACGAATTTCGAATTCTTGGATATGGCTAAAAAATTATGGGAGAATCGGTTTTAACAGACCAGGATTTTGAACATATTACAAAGATACCTCGTGATTGCCTGAAAAAATACAGATACTAAAGCTTAGACTTGTAGACCTTACAGGCTCAAACAATTGCTACAATACCACAATTGTCAGTTAAGAGAAAACAACCTTCCGTCGAATTTCAACACTTAGAATCAGAACGCTTTTACATTTTGCAATACCCCATCAAGGTGATAATGGTTTTTGTGTACTGATACCCGAAACGGGGTCAGGTGTCCGTCCTTGAGGTGTGCAAAGAAAAACTAATGAAAATTGCAATAAGTTATTAATTATATTATCAAAGGTTTGAGAGCAAGGCATAAGAAAAGATGTGTTGGATTGTGAGAGAGATGATGTGGCTAGTATGTGCTCTGAAGGCCAATCCAAACGTCCAATCCATCACGGCGACAAGCAAATACCAAAAACTTGTCAAAAATGTAGGGAAATTAGAGATGTTTTTGACATATTGAGACAGAAACAGACCGTGAACGTTCTTACAATTACGAGAATTGCATCTATGAGATGTATAACCAGCCTATAAAATTCCCACTCCTGGGACACAGGCATCTTCTCGAAGGAGTGGGCCATCATCCACCACGCGAACCCAATGCGGGTTGGATAGAGTTGCATGATAGAAGAAACACGTGCTGCGGCGATCCCAAATAAATAATGATTAGTTATCTGTGGTTGTTAGTAAAGGGTTTGTTTCCCTAGGTTGGTAGAACCTGCGTCTGCTAAAACGTCAAAAGTGACACCCAAATGTCAGTTTTGACGTTTCGAGTTCCCCGTAAGATAAGTAAGCTGCAGTTGCAATGGTTCGGCCATATAGCAGAGCAAAATAGACTTTATGATGCACGATGGAAGAGCTTACTTCTCATTGCAGGTAAGCAAAGTTTGATGAATACAGTGTGATTTTAAATGCTCCCAAACAGTATCTTGGTTGGATTCATTAATCTAAGTACCTATAACAAATTAATGTCACACTTCAATAAACAACGAAGCATTTACCGCTCGCCTTCAAAATGGCAACAACTTCAATCTCGTGTTTTTCAATTAATTCTGTCAGTAATTAAAGTTTTGTGACAACTTCCCCCCCTCTCCCCCTCTGCATAGAACACGGCCCGATGACGTCATCACTATTAAGCGCAACGTGCGGACATGCGTACACGCACACATGTATGTGACCGTTTAAATAGTTGTTCTAAAGGAGTGTTTGAAAAGGGTTAGTACTTGACTGAAATACTAGAACTTGCCAACTTGACAATAATTTGTTACTGCGTATTCAGTCTATAATGTTCCCACTGCTGGGACACAGGCCTCCTCTATGTGTGAGATAGTGGGCCGTAATCCACAACGCGGGCCCAGTGCAGGTTGATAGATGTCACATGTCTTTGAATTTTACGTTCTAGGAAGTGCCAGAATATGTTACATGTCAGTGGTAAAACGTCTACGACTTTTACCACTTTTTTATGAATTTTATCACTATTTTTTTTTTGGAAAAAGAATCATAGAGTATGATTCTTTTTCGACGTTCAAAAAGTGCTAATTCTAGCCTCTTTAAATTTTGATTTTAAATGACGCAATCTATATAATTAAAAATCATTGTTTGTCCTCTATGCGTTCCGAAATTATTGGTTAGATTGTGATGAAACTTTGGTAGAGTGTTCTGGGGACGACGCCCGTGAGGGTTCTTAATTATTAAAACATGGGAAAAATAACTAAAAAAAAACAATTTTCTTTTAAAGGGGGCTTTAAAGTTTTATAAGATTTCCCGTAGTTTTTCAGTTTGATACAGAATCCCTCTCCCAGAGAAAAGGTCGCAGAGATCTTTTTCCATACATCACCTTATCGTTAGGTTTTTGCATTGTTCCTTTTTAGGGTTCCGTAGTCAACAAGGAGTAATTAGTCGACCAACTTACATTTGCAGTTAGAATGTATGGGAGAACATGTTTTTCAACTAAAATGTTGAGTTTGTTCTTGGGATAAATTCATCTCAAATACGGCCTTCATTGTTGCATGGTCCGACACGCATTTGGCCAGATTTTACAATAAACAAATAAAGCTTCATTCCCCTGAATGGACTAACCAAAGCTCCAAGCCACAGAGACGTCGTTTTTGACGTCTCTGTGGCTTAGAGCTTTGGCTTTTGCCATAATGGCTCATTCCATCTTAAAGTGTAAGTGTTTCAAAATGAACATGCAAACAGCAGCGGTAACAACCAATAAGTTGCATTTCACACCGAGCAATAAAATAAAACAACCAATAAGGTGCGAGATCAAATATTGAGATAGCATAGTGTGAAATAACGCAACTGTTACGTGCTCTGTGGTTTAGTCCGTTATTGTTTGAAAATAGAACTGTTATATTTGAATTTTGAAACGTAGAGTATTTTAAGTGTTCTGTTTTAAGTGACGTCATTAATGTCGTGGCTTGCGCATGTGGTGCGATGTGCTTGCGCATGTGTTTGTGATGTCGCATGACTGTATACCCCGAAGGACTGGGCAGAGGTGTACCTTTAGAAGACCCACAGTTCGTCTAAATCCCATGTAACAGGGAGCGAGCCTATGGCCATTAACTGGGCACTAATCCAGACTACAGGCTGCTACTGAGAAATTCCAGATGGAAAAATCCAATTTCACTTTTTCCGACCTGGGAATCGAGCCCCGTACAGTGCGTGCCACGTAAGAAGAGACTTAAGGTGTATAGATGGCTCACTGACCTTGTGCATGTGGGCGGAGCTAAGCGTCCTACGTAAAACGCGTGCGGTGGCGAGCTACACTAAAACGAAATTCAAAGAATATGCAGAGGCGCAGACATGCCGCACGTAGGTCGCCATTTTTGCCTACGATTCCAGAAGGGAATGGCGGATGCAAGACTGATATATTTTAGTACAAAATATATCAGTCTTGCATCCGCCATTCCCTTCTGTTACCCGCGACTTCGTCCGCGTGGAATTTAAGAAAAAAGTTATTGTTGAGTTCGCAGAGTTTACGATAACTTATTAATTCTGTATTCCGCGTAAAGAAATACCTATGCATGTTTAATGAAATTCTTCTAATATTTCTCCATTTAGTTCTTTTTGATCGTTTTTGCATTTTTAGTTTAATTATTATTTATATTTAGTTTTTCGTATTAGCCTTTTTATATACAATATTTGGTGTACAATTTTCTTGGGCTAAAACAAAAACACTATATTATTATATTATTTATTCAATCAATTTCTATGGAGATTAAGGAATCTTCACGTATAGGATCCACTTATAAACATAACTATACTCCGTTTCTTTATTATGATTTGTTTACATTTGGAAGTACCTAATTAAACGGAGTATAATACAACCTCCCTATTTGAATCGGATATTATTCAATATTTCATTTCATTGGTTTTAATTTTTTTTCGTAGGAACCTATTTTCTTTTTTTTTCTAAAATAAAAGTAGCCTAAGAAAGAATAGAAAGAAAGAAAGAAAAAGTATTTATTGCGACTCGTACAGGAAGATCACAAACTAAATACAGCAAAATAAAAAACCAAGTTAATTATAAAAAAAAGTAACAAAACAAACAGTTACTCCTTATTCACCTATCTGCTAGTGAAAGTCCCGTCTTAATCGGTCCAGCCGTTTCAGAGATTAGCGGGAACAAACAGACAGACAGACGGACAGACAGACAAAAATTGTAAAAAAAAATATTTTGGTATATTACAAAAACAGTCAGAAGTCGACTAGCAATCTCACAAAACTATGGCATAGCAATATTAGTACTAATGACCTTCTATAGGAACGTTTGACAACACTACAAATTGGCCACATGATTGTTATTAGAAATTTCAATAAGGTTCGTAAGCGTTACGGTGGCCAAAGTGGCTAACACTGTACCTCGCATGGCGAACGTTCGGGTTCGAGTCTCACATCAAACATGAAAAATGTTTTTTAAGTATTACACGTGAAATAAGAATGCCGAGTTGCTAACCAATAATTATGTTAAATATTCCACAAATAAACGAAGATTCTTTTGTTTTACAATTATTATTTTCAATCTTAGTTGGAAGTAAAAATACTTGCATAGGAAATTGACCCGTTACCTTCTATGAATAAGGAGCATAATCGCGTTTACAATTAATATTTTCACAGAAATTGTTCCGTAGACTCTAATTTGATAAGGAGAATGATCGCATTTGCGAAAACTGACGCGTTGGGTACCTATGTAGTTGAGCGAGTAGCCGTATAAAATACTTTGAAGTCTTGCAATTATTTCGAGTCGGTACCTAGTGTAGGTACGTACTTTGGTATCTGTTTGTTGATGAAAGCTGTTTATTATATTTTATTTTTTGATTAGTTTTTTCTAAGTTATGTTGTTGGTGTAAATATTTGTACTATCAGTATATAAAAAATGGTCAACAAGAAAATAAACGGAAGGCAATAAAGAGATCTTATTCGACGAAACAAATTGTAAAGTAAGTACCTACTTTTTTGTACACACCATATTTTGTTTGTACAGATTATGACGCGTAATTTCGACATACATTACAACAGCTCGATTGGTCTAGTGGTCTCGTGCGTCACGTCACTATAGTTTAGTCACTAACGCCCGGCTTCAAATCCAAGCTTTTCCATATTTGGTTTTTTTTTATTTTCTTATTTGATATGTTTTTTTAATTATTATTTTACTTTTTGCCGATTTTCTTGTTTGAAAATTTTCAGACTATATTATTATTGCTTACACTCTTTTGTAAAACACTGTAGGTATATAATTTTTTCCGAATCAAGCTTGGTGGACGTTTTTATTTTATTTTTATTATATTACTCTAGATTCTGAAGAAAAATAACTATAGGAATAAAAATGATTGTTTTTATTAAAATAACAATTACTTATTGAATTATTTTAAAAATAAGAAAATAAAAATATGCGCATTATAATTAAAAAATAACAAAACAAAAGATAAGTACATTATAATTAAAAAATAACAAAACTAAAGATTATGCCGTCCACTGAGATTCGAACCTGGTGATTACGCAGTGAGAATCCGGACAGTAGAGCGCGGAGGCAATCGTGCATCTTATTCGAGTCGCGAAATTACGCTTCTAAATATAATGGAAGTCGCTCATCGACGAAATCCGCGCGGTGCACCCCGTGGGACAATTCATATCCCACTTCATCTGCTTCACCCCCTCAAATACATAAAAGTCGTCTATTCACCGCCACGTAAAGAAATACCTATGCTAATTTTATTGAAATTCTTCTAATATTTCTCCATTTAGTTCTTTTTTATCGTTTTTGCATTTTAGTTTAATTATTATTTATTTTCAGTTTTTCGTATTAGCATTTTTATATACAATATTTGGTGAACGATTTCCTTGGGCTAAAACAAAAACACTATATTATTTTATTATTTATCCAATCAATTTCATTGGAAATTAAGGAATCTTCACGTATAGGATCCACTTATAAAAAATAAAAAAAAACTATACTCCGTTTCTTTATTATATGATTTATTTACATTTGGTTAAGTACCTAAATAAACGTAGTATACAACCTCCCTATTTGAATCGGATATTATTCAATATTTCATTTCATAGGTTTTAATTTTTTTTCGTGGGAACCTATTTTCTTTTTTTTTTCTAAAATAAAAGTAGCCTAAGTTACTCCTTATTCACCTATCTGCTAGTGAAAGTCCCAGTCACAGAAATAAATCCGCACAAGAATATGAGAAGGTAGTAATCAATAAACTCAGTAATGCAAATACCTACTCGTAGATTGACAACTAAGAATGCTCAATTTTTATATTAAAGTATTTGAAAACATTTTTTTTTTATTGTGAGTAAGTATGTAGTTATTTTCTAAACAGTCAAAATAAAATGGCCTGAAGCGGTTGTTTTAATATTACAAACAGACACTCCAATTTTATTTATTAGATAAAGTTTTAAAGATTTTTATTTATAAGATTAAGTATAGATAGATAGATACTTATTAGTCCACTCAACGAATAAACCAAAAAGAGGTGTAGAGTGCGTGTGCTGGGCCCTGAGCGATTTCTTCAGAAAGTTGCTCAGAGTGCTTAGGGAGTAAACATACTAAAAGTCCCCGCGTCTAGGAGGTGAGCCGGAGTGGGGGGTATAAAAATTCCCACTTTTGAGTTTTTCGCTAATATCTATAAAACGGTACGTCGTCGTAGAGAAAACGTATTTTTCTTGACTTGCTTTGCTTTGGCATTTTGATTTATTTACAAATTATCTTATACATATTTACAAAATAAACAATATAAAAAAAACAGTATTTAGAAATGGCACCACTAATAAAGCGTCCATGCGGACAATAGAAATGGGCCCTCTGCAGCGAGCTAATCTATAAACGCATACTGATACAATTCGTTCATAAATATTTGCACTAACACAGCCAAACGCGCGTAGTCGATCGATAGCCGGGCGGAGCAGCGAGCGACACAGCCACCCCGTCTCAGTGCTAACGCACGACTGCCGCCCGCGCCCGCGCAGAGCACCTCTGAACCTATATCTCAAAATGGGGCATTGTCTTTGCAACTGTTGATTGATTTAAAAACGCTATTTCAAATATGTAGTACCTCTAACCACCAATTTTTCAGTGTAAAAATATTTCCAAACATCAAAGCCGTTTAGAAGTTATAAGCAAATGTTAGCGAAAATAGCGTTTTGGTAAATATTTTTTTAAGGCAAAAGTATTAGCCTTATGAAAAAACCCTGTTTCAAAAATGCTGTACATGAATCTATAGCAAACATATATTTTTTACAGACCTTCTAACCAAACCATTAATGAGTTATAAGCTTCATAAAGTGACCGAGTTACGGTACTAAACGAGAGTAAGGCCCTTAACACACCACGTGGTCTGACATGCGCAGAAAACGATTTTAGGTATCTTTAGCGGTATGAGGTCTGAGTGCGGGACGGGACCGGACGTCATAGGGGCGGCGGAAACAGTCGGGGGAGGCGGGGTCAAGTCTCTTCTTACGTGGCACGCATTGTACCTCATGCGCAGCAGTAGCACTTGAGACTACTAGACCAAGGAGACAGCCTAATCCTTTGGGGATTGCAAGCGTAATGTTATGTATAAAAACTGTTATATTCGAAACGTAGAGTAATAAATGTTCTGTTTTTAGTGTCGTCATTAAGAGGAAATGCGATCGGAGAGGCTTTTGCCAAAAGCCAAAAAACTGAATTAGAAGGATATAATACTGAGTTCCTATGTTTTTCTTTTGTCATTAATAGTTGTCAAATTTGTACACTAGGCCTCTGTTGACAGCCGGTAAATCGGCTATTTTGAGCATTTTTGAGGGTTCTAGTGCTCATAAAAATAATGTATCATCAAAAAGGAAAACATAGGGACATACAAGTGTAGTTAATATTGATTATTTTATAAAAAAACATTGTTTTACTGTCATTAGCCAGAAAGAAAACAGGCGAGAACGTTTGTATGGAGAAAAGACCACCCGCATTCCCTCTTAATGTCGTGACTTGCGAAAATATCGCATGATTGCGTTGATTAATAAAATTCAATTAATTTTGTGGCAATGGGTGATGAAAATGGTTAATAAAGTCAATTTTACACGATGAAAAGATCGAGAGATTATTCGCCACTACGATTCTCAGGCGAGAATGATAAGGTTTTTTTAAGAATAGGTACTTAAAAATAATAATATAACCCTATCGCCGTATCTCTACGTTGACGTCGTGGAGGGGCGTGCGCGCTCCGAAATCTAGACCTTTGCCGGAACAGGTCTAAGGTGAGGAGCCAGACCAAGAGAGATACAGAAACCCGCAGGGCAGCATGTGGCGAGCTGTTGGGCAGTAACTACCCCACGGACCCTATCTCCTGGGAGAAGTCTTGTTCCTCACCTCATGCTTGCCTTTATTGGCCGGCTTGAGTGGAGATTCGCAAGTGCTCGGAGGAAGCAAGTATTCCAGTAAGATGAGGGATCTGAAATGCTTCGAGTTTGAGTTTAAGTTAATGACATGAGTAATGAGTGAGTTATGAGTGTTTTAATGAGTATTCTATTCTATTCTATTCTAGTCAGTACGTAAACACTTTTTTGAAGTGTAACCTTTTTTTGGTGCGTTGGGCATTTTTTGAGATGGGAAAAAACCATTGAACTCGCGGCACTGTTACCGTAAGCGACACCGCGCGTGTTTTGTTTATAAGACGATTCAAAAAAATACCCGCTTCGGAAGTGTTCGGCTGTCCTCGGGATGTACTCGGTTTTAATGTATATCCGATATGTCAGTGAGTGATGGCAAAGTATTCTGTTTGTGTTTTGTTTTCACTTCTGTCGGCGCTCCCGGAGTGCCACTGTTTTATTTCCACTACTGGGCAAGGGCCTCCCTCAAATCCTTCCAGGATCTCTGTTCCCGCGCTACGACGAACCAACCGTCGCAAAATAAACACTTGTAATCTCAAAAACTGACCTACAAAATTGGCCAATACATAAGCTTAGCATTTTCCCTGATAGCGCCACTTCCAAGATATACGACTATTTTGGAAAGGCCGATATTGAACATTGATAACATATCCAGTACTACATGTCCCAGATACTTAACATACTGGTTAGTACCTACCAAATCTATAACCTACTTAATATATCACACTTTTTTTTTTTTGAGGATGGTAAATCATCAAATGACCCCTCCCGCTCTGGGTGGAGCGGAAGGGAGTGTCAGACTCTTACTGACTAAAACCCACCCGTGTTCCTTCCTTAGCCTTTTATGTTCCGGGCCAGCGGTAACCCTTTTGGACAATCCCGCTGACCAATATATCACACTTACTCGTAGGTAATATTATAAAGGCGAAAGTTTGTGTGTTTATATGTTTGTTACTTCTTCACGCTCAAACGGCGGGACCAGTTTTGATAAAATTTGGTATGGAGGTAGCTGACACCCTGGATTAACATATAGGATACCTTTTATCCCGATATTCCTATGACGTCACAACTTATGCGGGTGAAACCGCGAAGCGCTGCTAGTACATTATATAAATTAAATTCACTTTTCATATCTGTCTGTGTGACCGTGTTTTTTTTTTTCTAAGCGACCCAAGTGAACAAAAAAACATTTATATTAAAGTTAAATAATAATAAAGAAATCTTAATGTTTTATTTGCTCTCAAAACGGTGAAGGAAAACATCGTGAGGAAACCGGCATGTCCTTGAACCAAAAATTCGAAGACATGACATGTGACATCTACCAACCCGCACTGGGCCCGCGTGGTGAATTACGGCCCACTCCCTCTCACGGAGCGGAGGCCCGTGTCCCTACAGTGGGGTACATTATAAGCTGATTATGTAATATTTTGTCAAATCTCACCGTGAAAACTTAGGTGAAGTGAGTTTGTTTTTGCTAGGAATTGACACTATTGACAGCTCACTCCACGCTCAATTCACCTAAATTTACACGGTGAGATTTTTACAGAATACCACCGCAGGGGCGGGTCGCCAGTTCTAGATAAAACCAATATACTAAACGCAGCATAATGCGCTACACACACACACATGAATTTTTTATCAGCCGCTTGTAAGTCCCCCAGTAAAGCACAGACGGCGAGGTTAGTTTTAACTAGCAAAATAAGTATAATATACTATTCTACATTTGACATACTCGTAGATCCACATGTGTTGAAAGCTGTAGTTTAAAAATAGAGCCAGTAATTACAAATGCATAAAATAGCTGCCGGCAAAATATCTAATATTGATCTAATTTCTGCAGGCGACTTAGTCCACGTTAAATTTCACCCTCTTAGGGTTGGAATTTTGAAAAACCCTTTCTTAGTGGATACCTACTCTTCACAAAGAACACACCCTCCAAATTTCATGTCTCTAGGACCAGCGGTTTAGGCTGTACGCTGATATATCAATCAGTCAGGATTTTGAATTTTATATAATGTTACGACTAATAGCCGAAATGCGGCAACACTTAGTTTTAAGGTTGTAACCAAACCCTCGGGGTGCCCTTCGCTCGCTCTTGCATCCTACGTCGCCTCCCGAAGTACACACGAATCGCATGTGGCCGGCTGCACCTAGTTGCACCCGGCTAAATCTAGGTGTAGCCGCAGTTGTACCCGGGTAAAACTAGGTGTAGCCGCAGTTCTACCCGGGTAAAACTAGGTGTAGCCGCAATTGTACCCGGGTAAAACTAGGTGTAGCGGCAGTTGTACCCGGGTAAAACTAGGTGT
Source organism: Luperina testacea (assembly GCA_927399505.1). NCBI lineage: Eukaryota > Metazoa > Arthropoda > Insecta > Lepidoptera > Noctuidae > Luperina > Luperina testacea. The sequence continues at coordinate 5,274,538 of OV656782.1, forward strand.
AGCTGCGCTTCGGCTATTAGCCGTGACATATATAGATACAGGGTAGCAGGGACAAAGATGCGAAAACTATAACCATGCGATCAGCACATGATTCTAAAGGTAGCGTAGTGTGCGATTACTGATACCTCCCTAAACAAAAAAAAAAGTGGCCAAATGAGTGTCGGACTCGCACACGAAGGGTTCCGTACCACAATGCAAAAACGCCGATAAAAACACGTTTGTTGTATGGGAGCCCCCCTTAAATATTTATTTTATTCTGTTTTTATTATTTGTTGTTATAGCGGCATCATCTGTGAAAATTTCAACTGTCTAGCTATCGCGGTTCATGAGATACAGCCTGGTGACAGACAGACAGACGGACAGCAGAGTCTTAGTAATAGGGTCCCGTTTTTACCCTTAAAACATACTACAGGATTTATTGTACAAACATTAACGTCAATTACAAGCCTCAGATTCAAAGCGGTCGGTCTAAACACAGCACAGTGTATGCACACACGGCTAACTAATATCATTATGTCACACGCTAACCTAACCCACTCACCCGGTCATTTGCGGTGTAACGAGCTAGCTACTTGAATCTAACTAGACATAGAAAGCTATCTGAACGGAGCATAGTGCATTACCACAGCTAGGCAATATCACATACGCATCACACCAGGCTCCCCAATGGGGGTTTTCGTCAAAATTTACGACACCAGTTGGCACCACTTTGACAAGAGGTCTTCCATTTCGACAATGAATATAAAATATATGATGACGTTCATCATTCGATTCATTCATTCGTTCATCATTCAGTCATGACTAAAGAAAATATAGGCTCTTTGACAGATGCCTGGACGTGACGTGTCAGAGCTGCCACCTAGCAAACGTCATTTCAGAAAACCATCATTGCGTAACACAATATCAATCTAAATTTGAATAATTTTGAAGGATATTGCTAATCCATTGCTTTATATGTTCGAAAAATATGTCTGCTCAACAACGTAAATAACGCAATGAAATTTGTTGAACTGTCAAATAAAACCCATTGCTACTGATAGTGTGCTACGCATTTACCCCGCTGGGTCCTAATTCACTATGACCACTTAACGATTCCTTAATTCGAAATCACGTCGATTCCTTAGTAAATCACGACATCTGCTATTAACGTATTATCTATGACACAATAGCGTGCTTTGAACTGTCAAAATATATAGTGTCCGTACAGCTGACATTTCGATTCCTAAAAAAAGCTGATTCTCAGCCTAGTTTGAATAAACTACTTGATTTTGATTTTTGATTTAGCTGTTTGAGGTCTACTTAAATAGCGAGCTTTTTGATTACGATCTAAAACAATGCATAAACAAAAATACATCAATTTATCTCCCTATTATAATTTACTAAACCTCACCTACTCTCTTCGAAGTACTAACCACTTAGTGCACTAGCCACTGGCTAGACTAGGCGGTCTAAACGCAGCACAGTACAACACACAGCCAGCTAATATTATCATATCAGTGGCGAGTACCTGAGTGCACGCTCCACGCATGCGCATACTTAAATGTGTGGACTGCGACTTATAGGTGTTGATACTTTTCACGATAATATTTTACTTCTAAAAGTAGTCTTAAAGGATATTTATTTAAAGCGGATTTTACCAAATTTGTTTATAGTCTTATCCTGCGCATAAAATCACTTTTTATTGGAGTGAAAATTGATTATTTTCTTAGGGCTGATTATTCAATAGTCAAATAACTTTTATCGGAAGAATAAATATGGCGGTTTGACAGCTTTTGTATAGAAATTTTGTCAAACTCTCATATCTATTCTTTAGATACTTATAAGTTATCTGAATTTTGAAAAATCAGACCATAGTGAAACATTTTGGCAAGGATAGCCAAAAAAAATTATGTTACGAACAAAGAACCTCCTCCTTTTTAGAAGTTGGTTAATAATGCAATAATTGGTATTGTAGATTATTGTAAACAGACACTAACCCCTTTATTCATAAATCTTGCTTAAAGTTAAGAGATATTTAAACGTCAATAATGTATGTTTAACAGTCGCTAAAAATTTGGTACTTAGTTCTAAGCAACTTTTATAAATAAATCATTAGATTCCATTTAAAAATAAGATAAATACCGTTAAAACTCATACATGAAGCTAGTTATGCAATAAAATGACTTATCCATAAAGTTCTTATCAACTAAGAAAAAAAAACAATTTGTAATATTATTTAAAAAAAAACGTTTCATAAAAAACAACAAAATTAATAGATGTCATATTAATAGAGGCCAACTTCCATATTTAAAAACGTTCAAAATCTAGTCCCAATCTCATCTCAGCGACAATCGATGTCAAAAATGTAGGAAAATCAGAGGTCTTTTTGATACACTGACACTGAGACACTGAGATCAAACTGTGAATGTTATTAAAATTACGAATATTACCTCTAAGAACGTTATCGACTAACATCCCACACATGTTAATAGGATTACGTTAGAATGAACATAAAACTTTGACAACTTTTTTAATACTTTCTAAGCTCATATTTTATAAATTTCTGTTAACACAAAAGTAAAAGTTATATCCGCCTTTTAAAACTTCAAGATATTCTTTTATCTCTATTATATGCATATGGCAATAAATTTCATCGTATTTCATAACCATAAATTTTTACATAAACAGAGAAAAAAAAAAATAAGCATAAATCAGGATGAAGTTGAACGAAAGTTGTCATGTTTTTTATGAATATTTATGACTTTAATTTAAAAATGCCTCAGGCGATGGTCATAACATCTCTTAAATAACTATTATTATGTTATTTGCTACATGTTAACGATAGCCACAAAAACAACTAACGTATCAGTGTCTAAAATATTTTTTTCTAATTCAAAATATCAAACATAGTAATAACTATAATTATCAACCAACGCTTCTATTTCTGACAAGCTCTAACTGAATAAGTATGTAATTATTTTTAACTAGCGATACGCCCCTGCTTCGCACGCTTTTATGACTTGGCAAAACATTGAGGTTTCTTTATTATACCTATGTAAGTTTAATATTCATGTATTAAACACATAAACCTTCCGGAATAAATTCTCTAAGCGATGGTGAAAACTACATCAAAATCCGTTGCGCAGTTTAGAAGAACAATGCGGTCACACTACAGACAAGAAAAGCGAATTATAATTATGTACAGATATAGATAATGAAAAAACCTAAAATTGCATCGAACACATGACAACATTCGCGCATAAGTATCATAACTCGTTGGTCAAAGTACATCGAACACGCTATATGGGTCTTGGCCAGGCAACTTTTTCTTGCGCACGCGCACTTTAGTACTAAACCGACTTGCGACCTGTCACATGCTTATACTATCCTGGTGCTTTTCATATGTGTATGTACGGACATTTTAAGTAGGTTTTAGGTAAGTAATTCAAACGTAACATATATCACGCCTGTATTGCCCGTAGGGTAGGCAGAATGTGCCGACGCCAGCACATCAAGCTACACGAAACTGTCAAATTTTCCCAATAAACTTTGAACCTTATGCTTTGACGATAAAGTTGAAAATCTATTAAAGAAATTTGACAGAATATAGTAGCTTGATGTGCTGGCGTCTGTACCTACAGTTCACCCACATTTTACCAGATTTAAGATCGAAGTATTAAGGTGCGAGTTAATTGCTATCGCATGTCTATTGCTATTGCAGTCGATTTACTTTGACTAAATTTCATCACCACTACTCCCAAAACGATGAAGGAAAACATCGCGAGGAAACCAACACGTACAGATCACGCACATCAAGCTACTACAATCTGTCAAATTTCTTTAATAGATTTTCAACTTTATCGCTAAAGCATAAGGTTCAAAGTTGACTGGGAAAATTTGACAGTTTCGGGTAGCTTGATGTGCTGGCGTCTGTACCTAAATATGATTTCAAACTGAAAAGTTATGGACCTAGGCTTGTCATCGTAAAAAAAAAAAACAAAACAGAGTTGCCATTATGACAGACAAAATCCTAAATAACTCTGCTATATTGTTCGTGGACTAGCAACACTTCATTACGGGCTACTTACTACGAGTTAAACAATCCATTTCCTCCAATTATATTACGAATTGCACTAGAGACTCGTCTGACATACTATACACATACATACATTTCATTCACATCGTTCCTTAGATGGTCAATAAAGATTTGTGTCCCGTGTATTCGGAAATCATATAATTTCTTTGAAAATTTGAATTTATTTAACAAAATAATACCATCTAAATAGAAATTACGAAAGCATTACTCAGTTTTCTAGCAAATAAAGAACTTTTTCATAACGATTACAAAGATTATTACTTATGAGAAATTAATCGCTATGTTTAAGTAAATCGAATTTACCAATTTGGCTACTTATGTCATGCATAATAATATTATGCATATTATATGCCATTTATTTTTACATAATAATATTATACATGACATGTTATGATACGTTACCATTATTATGGTACCTAACGTCATAAACAAAAGAGAGTGGAAAACTATTTTTAAACTGAAAAAGTCTAGAATAATTTATTTTGTCTATGAATTATTAACTGCCAGCTATTTCAACTATTATTTTTTTCTATATAAAGATGACACGAAATAATTAGGCAGAACAAATACCTAAAAACATGACGAACACAAAATTTTGCTGACAGTAGAATTGTAAAATAGTTTTGATACAATTAATTTTGCGTCCGGTGGTAATTCGAACCGAGTGCAGACTCGGCAATAACTAGTATTGCTGGTTGGCAAATGTGGCCATTGTGCTTGTAAATCATGTTTTTTTAATTATTGTACTATTACTCTCTTACGAATTAAGCAGACATTTTTAAACGTGCACGTGAATTTGGCTTAAAACGAATGTAATGTCTGCGAAATACTCTTTGTAAGCTGACTAAAAAAAAGTTAGATCGCACTAGAATTGTGTTTTTGGTACCTAACGTTGTCTTCTCTACATTTATTTTTCTACTGGTAGATAAAAAATTGTCTTTAATTTATATGGAGGCAGGGACACATGCAAACTCCAACCATGAATTCAACACATGATTCTAGACTCCCTGACGTAGTATTTCAACGCATGACGATTCTTTTTAACATTTTTTAACAACAGGCGTTCGATTTTCATCACCAATTTCGCATAGGACATAATTCCATTTTTAAATCGCGCCAGTTTCTCTTTTATGTTCTAAATCGGAGGGGCGCATTCATGTTTGGAACTCGTATGCCAATCATAACTTATGCCAAATGGAACTGGTTAGCAATGCCTTGTTACGCAACTGCGTTTAAAAAAGAAACCAGACTCGTTCGCTTTAGGGTTTTCACTTCATATAAATTGTGTTGAGATTTCAAGTGTGTAATTTTGACTGTGAATGTAATTAAAGATAAAAAAAAATGTGTGGGTAATTTATCAAAACGAAAGTTTAAGTAATGAAAAGAGGAACAAGTGGTTGATGTTTGAGATGAAAGTGACAGGGATTTGATGTGGGTGGATTTTGTTATGGCATGGGATGGGCCAATGTAGTATTTTGTATTTGAATATTCAACTTTTTCAACGGCTTTTGTCTTGTTTTCGTTATGTATTTGATACAATCAATACCAGATATTAGACCCCAAATACTGTTTCTTATCTAGAGACTATTATAACTTCACAGATCAATGAAAAGCTGTAGGTATCTTCTACTAAAAAGACAGATGAAAATGAATCTTAACTTTCCCAGTCAACAATTTCGCATTTTGAAATCACAAACAGAATTTTGAGAATTATATCTCTTTGTTTAGTTAGCGCCATTTTTATGAATGCTGGACAGGACAATGCAGATGTTAAGATCTGAATCAACTTTCTCTTGAAACATAAAAGTCTGTTAGGCAATGTAAAGCCGTGGTGAGTATTATTTTAAATGCTGTTACGAAATTAAAACTGGATGCCTGTTATCATTTGTTTGACTAACATTAAAATAGATATTTAGTTATATATTTAATTATTTTCCGTTTAAAACAATAACTACCTAACAATATAGACAACCTATCCACACTGGGTTTTTTATATCTCAGATAAAAATTTTCAGCACCAAATATACCTTGTCTGTCCCGAATATAAAAGCATTTTTTTGCAATTACAACCCTAGAAAGCTTTCTTAATAGCGACATGCGAAACGCTCAATATGTCCTTTATTATAAATTTCTGTGCAATAAACCGAACGTGCCACGCGTGAAAGTACCGCCAAAATGTCAATTGAAATTGAAAAAAAGAACAGCTTTTTATCGCTGGCTGAATATCAGGGCGATCAATGTCATTAAAAAGAGAATTTAATGGCTCCAATATTACAATGGCGGTTTGACATATTGATAGATTATCATGATTGACGTATTGTGTGCCAATGAAGAAATGGACGTCGAAGAATGATCACCATGGGCCAGAGAGGTTATAATATCCCAAGTAGAGTATTTATAGTTAGGTCATGAATAGTCTCTCATTGATTCCAGTAGAGAAGAACGGGTAAGAAAACCCCATGGTTATTTTCTTTATGCTCGGTCAAATAAATGTTACACAACGCCATAGGTGTGCCAGAATATTACTATCTCGAATTCTAAGCCACACACAATTTATAAACAGCTTTCAAACTGAATGCACCGCACCAATAGAAAACAGAAATATAAGGAAAACCGCAAATCACTAAACTTAGAACTAACGATTGCAGCGCCACCTATGCAGTTTAGCATTGAATCAAACTGACGTTTAGTGAATGTGTCAAGCGTTAACATTCCCTTGAAGTTACTCAACGAGGATTGAAGCTAATGATATTTTTGATGACCTAAATGACGAAGCGGTAAAACATCCGGCGTTAGTCCTTAGGGCTTCTACATTGAGACAAATGAATACCTATTTGTTTAACGCTGAGAATATTATATTACGAAGTCTTGATACTTGTAAATTTGACACAGAGGTGTAAGGGCGCTATGAGTGGGAATTGTTACTGAAGTATCTTTTGAAATCACGATGTTATTATCCCCCTAAAATCTATGGCATATATATAGATGTTTCGTTTCTTTTATTTCGTCGATATGTATAAAATTCAAAGTCCTGACTGACTGATATATTAACGCACAGCCTAAACCGCTGGTCCTAGAGACATGAAATTTGAGAGATTTGGAGGGTGTGTTTTTTGTGAAGAGTATGTATCCACTAAGAAAGGGTTTTTCTAAATTTCACCTCTAAGAGGGTGAATGGGGGAGGGTGAAATTTCACGCGGAAAAAGTCGCGGGCAGAAGCTAGGACATAATATTTTGTTGTCTTTTCTAACATGGGACTCCAACATAACTGATGGAAACATTGGTGTTCTATAGGTACACCTCTACCTAACCTCCGAGGACTACCAGGCGTAATGTGACGTTTTATTTTGTTACTCATAAGAGGTAAAAGTCACAATTAATGCCAATGCAAGTTTCAAAGACGGGTTTAGCAAAATTATGCAAGTGTTAAAGATTGCAAAAATACATTTTGCGTGGGAAGAGAAACAGTTGACACATTCGTATTGTAATATTAAAAGATTAGATCTGTGATGAGTAGGGTATCAAAATTAACAAACCTGTTTTTTTTTAATCTCACGATTTCTGATGAATTAAGTAATGAAAACGGTAGATAAGATAAGATAAGATAAGATAAGTCTTTATTTGCTTTAAACATGGTATAAAGGTGTTACAGTCTGGTTTTGTATATAATGTCCACATGTTTAGCTATACACAAATTGTATCAATTGCATGCAAAATAATTTATAGGTACATAATTTAATAGTAATATATAAACATTCAATTTCGATTAATTCGTCATAAGACATTATATCACAAACATTTGCATTAATTCAATTCAATTAGATAATAATAATAATAATCCCTATAGAACATAATTATTTTATATTTACATGTTAAGGAAATCTTTAGTGTCATAAAAGTTATGTCCATTCAACCATTTATATAAATTACTTTTAAATGAGTTTATATTATTTAGTAATTTTAGTTCGTTTGGTATTTTATTATATATACGTACACACATCACAAGGCAGCTTTTAGCATACTTGGCTGACTTAGGAATATCCTTTAATACAAGTCTGTGTGGATCCCTTGTTGGTCGAGTGATTACTTCATACGCTTTTTTGAACAATCCCTTATTTTTGTACACATATTTACAGGTTTCGTAAATGTAAAGTGAGGGAAGTGGTAATAAACCTAGCTTTTTAAAAAATGGTTCGCAGGACTCATCGGGCTTAAGTCCACAAATGGCCCTGACACATTTTTTTTGTGCTTTAAATGCTCTATCTTTATCTGTGCTGTTGCCCCATATAATGAGCCCGTAGCGTAAAATGGATTCTATATATGCGTGGTAGGTAGTTATTGCCGTTTTTCTATTTGTCACGTTTTTCACTTGTCCGAGAGCGTAAGCAAATTTATTGATCCTATTGCACAAATTGTCTACATGTACTTTCCAATTTAAATCTTGATCTATGAGGATACCCAAGAATTTGGTTTGTGTAACTTCTTTCAGTCTATCAACGTTAAGTTTAAAATTGTATTTAGCATGTTTAGATTTATTAAATTGTATAAAATTAGATTTGTCTAAGTTGATTTTTAATTTATTTGTCCGTAGCCATTTTAAAATATTGTCAATAGTACTATTAATGTCAATTTCATGATCAGATATTGATTTATACTTCTTATCAGACGTCACAATAATTGAAATGTCATCTGCAAATAATATACATTTATGATTAGTCACTCGTGCTATGTCATTTATATATAATATAAATAAAATTGGTCCTAAGACACTCCCTTGAGGGACGCCGCATTTATTTTCCCTAGAGTCAGAAGAAAACGAAGAAAGTAAGTTTTCATGTACTTTATCTATGACAACGTATTGTTTCCGGACACGTAGATAAGACGAAATCCACTGCAATGCTAGTCCTCTTATACCAATACTTTCTAACTTTTTTAATAAAACGTCATGTGCTACAAAGTCGAAAGCTTGTGATAGATCGAAAAAAAGCCCTGTGGTTAAGTGAGTACTATTTAGATTAGTCAGGACATTGCTCAAAAGGGTAAATATTGCCTGTGTTGTCGATTTGTGCTTTTGAAATCCAAACTGTTCTTTTGCTATAATGTTATATTTGCTACAAAAGTTGATAAGTCTGTTGAGCATACATTTTTCAAATACTTTAGACAAAATAGGAATAAGAGTAATCGGACGGTAGTTTTTCACGTCGTTTTTGCTGTTTTTTTTGTAAAGTGGTTTCACAACTGATAATTTTAAGGCATCAGGAAAAGTACCTGATGAAAATGAGAAGTTGATTAAGTAAGTCAATATGGAAATTAGCTCATTCTTACAGGCTTTAATGATTTTTGTGCTAATTCCATCATAACCTTCGGAGTTAGTATTATTCAAAGCCATTATCTCCTTTTTAACTTCATCCTCAGTCATGGAACTAAGAAACATAGAATTAGGAATTGACGGCGTATTAGAGTCATTAAGTAAATTATTAGTTCCTAAGGTATTTGTTGAGTCAATAAAATAATTATTAAAAGCGTTCGCTATGTCAGTGGGATTAGTCAGTATCTGCTTATCTAATTGTAGTTCAGAAATCTCATCGTCACATTTCGTTTTCCCAATTTCGTTATTAATGACAGACCACGTTGCTCTACATTTGTTTTGGCTTTTTTCAATAAAATTAATATTAGAATTCATTTTGGATTTAGTAATGCACTTCTTCAGTATATTTGAATATTTTTTATATTTTGTTTTAAAAATTACAGTTTTATTTTTGTAGTAAAGATATCGTAAATATCGCTTAGTTTTACAACTATTTCTTAGACCTTTACTTATCCATCTTTGTTGGTTTGTGTTAGCGTTATTAATCTTTACTTTAATTTTTGGGAAGCATAAGTTATATAAGAGACATAATAAGTCATTAAATTTATTAAAAGCATTATTTAGGTCAGTTTCTAGGTGTACTTCAGACCACGATAAACTGGCGAGATATTTTGTGAATTTTTTAATATTTTCATTACAGTAGTCTTTCTTATAAACGTAGTATGATTTGGACTTCGAACTTTGCTGTTTTACTGGAAAGTCTAACAATTGGGCAGTGTCGTGGTCAGATAAATAAAGAGGCAAAACATCTGTTGATGTTGTCTTTATATTACTTAGTATGTGGTCGATACAAGCGTTTTTACGTGTGGGGATATTAATATGTATTTGGAGATTGTTGGTATTACATAAATCTTTTAAATAGGTAGTCACTTTGCCTGGTTTTAGGGTATTTATGTTAAAATCCCCAGCAATTACAATTTTTGTGTTTGGCCCATATTTCTTGTGTGTTTCATTCATAAACTGGTCGAGCTTATTCAAAAATACATTGGGGTCAGACTTTGGCGTTCTATATAGACATGCTATTAATAATTTGTGCAACGGGATTTCAATGCCACAGGCTTCAAATGAGTTTAGCGTTGAATATTTTTTTATGTAAGTAATTTCATTGTATATAATACCCTGTTTTGCGAGGATACAGGTTCCTCCTCTCTGTTTGTCTCTACTAAAGGCAGTTGCTAAAATATAGTTATTTAATTTTAAGTACTTTTCATTACCGGCACGCATAAAGGTTTCAGAGAAACATAAGATATCAGGTTCTTTATTGACATCTTGTAATTCTAGTAGTGTTAGTTCTAGTATTTCCTGTTTTGATAAGATACTAGCGATATTTTGATGAAATATCTTAAAAGTCTTGGATTTGCTAAAATTTTTCACGAAAAAGCTGTTTCCTGTCTACAACCTTAAAATAGTGTGGTATAGTACCTATTTTTCTCGAAAAGGGATTTTTTACATGGGGTTCATTTTGAGTATCACATTCTGGCTGTTTTCTTGCAAAGTAATACGGGATTGTTCCCTTAGTATAATTTTCCTTTTTGTTATCAGTTTTAGTAGGATTTGTCTGACTACGCAGTATTAATTTCTTTAGTTCTTTGACATTCAAGTATTTTTTTTCATAATCATCATAGTCAATAGTATAATTAATTAATTTACATGTATTATTTAATTTATGATTAGCGTCAATAAATTTAGCATTTTTGTATTCATTGCAAATATTACTTATGGTTTGGTTCAAGTCATTTAAAGGATAATGGTAGTGATAATGAATGCCAATATCGTAAGGTATAATTTAGTACTTAAAATAAAATTTATTCAAATCAGAGCAATAATCAGTCTATAATGGTCCCACTGCTGGGACACAGGCCTCCTCACTCTGAGAGGGAGTGGGCCATAATCCACTACGCGGGAAATCAGAGCAATGATTACTAGTATAAAGTAAGTAGTAGTAGTAAGTTATATCGAAGCGGCCAGTACCAAGCAAACCTCAACATAAAACCAGAGAGAAAAATCTAGAATGAAAAAAAAGAAGTACAGTGCATCTGGTGGTTGTCATCCCGTGCCAGTTATAAGTGACTGTGGCTCGGAACTGGGTCACTGTGGCGACCGTAAGCGTTAGGGTAACAACCTCTCAATACTTATGCCCCCTACGTATATGTAGTAACTGGCGGATAGGACATTTGATGCCGTGAATAGGATAACCTATTTCTCGCGGTGGGATCGAGAATGTCTAAAAAGGGATTGGCAACGAGAATTATATACCAGGCTCTATGGAAATTAAAACGTTGCTATGATTGCAGAGAAAATTAAAAAAAAAACACTAGCACGCGCCGCACTTGGTCGATAAGGCAACAAAAGCGACAAAAAAATCTGCAGTGTTTTGTAGATCTGCTCATGCTACAAAATGCTACAAGCGTTAAGAAAAAAAATACATGCATAAAATGGATATTTTTTTCACAAAAGACTATAAAATAATTACGAAATATCACGACAGAGCGACGATAACAACCGAATTTTAATTGGCCACTTTCATATAGCTTACGCAAGACCACTATATGAGAAACAATTATGTGGATATAAATATACCGGAAAAAGAAGTTTTCGGACCTCACTTTCTATATTCTTTTTATTAAAGATTTGTTTCACGCAACCGTCTTTTTTTAATTTGTAACTCCTTCGCTAATTTTAAAGTGAGAAACGTGATGAGCTTACTGTATCTATGCTGGATTTTGGATGGATACTAAAGCCGGGTTTTTCATGGATACAACAGGGCCTAACATGCTGTAATTTTGTGGGGAATGTGGATTTGTGAAATAAACTTTTGGATTTTTTTTCTACAATCAATTTTTTTACTAGGGGCTTTTACTAGATACTACTAACTATATAGTCTAAAATTGATTCTTCCCATTTTACTTAAATGTGTAACCACATGCAAATAGTATTTAACGTTTTAATATCGTCGTTACATCACAAATCCAAAAGTTATCGATTTATTAGTTTTGCAAATATTACCCGTGAAAGTTATTCTTTTGCTATTTTGCTTGGGGCAAACTTGGTGGATTCACTTTTGTATAAGTTTTTCAATATTGGTTGTCAATTTTTTTCTGTGTATGGAAATAAAAGTACAAGGAGCATGAATTGACTGAAATAGTTTCTTAGTTTTTGTTCATCAATAAAACCACTTTCCAATAGATTAAACGTTAAAATAACTAACTACTGTACTTGCCTGAAATACTACTGAATAATTACTAACTACACCAACAATTCTAGTAATTACTACCAACTTTTGGTCCAAAGTTTGCCCCAAACACCGGCCCCGTTTTATTAAGTGGAAATTACCTTTAATGCTCCCACCTGAAGTGTGCGGTTGCTGGCTTTGTTGGACGTTGGTCTGCTCCAGCTTGGTGCTAACAGAGTTCCACATATCGAACATGTTCAACATATTGGCCCAAGGCCCAACACTAGCACAATGGTACCATAACACTTAACTTTCACACACAAACACTCGATCATCCATTTTTGTACACTGAAAATAGCAAGTGTCAAAATTGTTCAACCGTCGTACAAAATACTAAGGCTACGGCTCTGATCCCTGATTAATATTTGTATTATATTGCGTTTTTTTATTTAATAAATACTTTTTAAATTTTTATTTCTACATATAAACTTTCTCAAATGTTCAACTAATGTAAATACTATATTTTTTTTTATTTAAATCTACTTACGGAATTTTATATATCAGTCTAAAATTTCGATTTTAAGGTTGGGTTTTATTTGCTCGGGAGGTTATTATTATTGTGTATCACTAATTTGTATTTAATTATTGATTTATATTAAAAACTATCGGTTCTGTGATTAAATATTGCGTATAAATTTTAATAAACTTGTGAGTTAAATGCTTTCGGAATTGTTTAATATTGTCGACGTGCTCATACGAAGTGGTTTGTGTTTAATATATGGCATTGAATGCGTTTATTTTGTGTACCGTGCATTCGTTTTTTCTTCTTCATAGTTCGTTAATAGCTGGTGTGTGTTCGCTTCCACTTGTGACCGGTCTATGGTGTTCCGAGTCCACACTTTGCAGATGACATTTTAACGATTGAAGAACCGACACATAACCCGAACGCGTTTTATTTTCGTTTTAAATAAAGTGTTCTCCTTTTAAAACAACTGGAAATTGCGTTTTATTTCTTTCAAGTTTTTCTTTGGTGACGTTCTCGCATGCACTGAAGTGCAGTTGCAGCGTGGGGGTGTTTCAGCTACAGTGTCGAGGGGCGTGCGGGGGTCGGAAGTCGTCGTCCTCTTTGCGCATGCCCGGAATCGATCCCGCGTGGCCACTGAGGTATACCAACTAAAACACTACTTTTCTTACTCGCTATATGGCCTGCATGAATAGATATGTACAGCCTATTATGTCATTCACTTTGATGTCTGGTTACTAGGCTGTATAGCTGTAGGTGTTTGCCTATTGTTGACCGTTTCTTTATTGAGTGTTGCAACACTGGTGGAGTGTGAATGTACTTGCGTACTGGCTGGTATTTATTTTAAACTTGTTAGTGTTCTAATGAGTTTTTATTTTACTGGTTTGTATTTGGAATAGAATTCACATGTTTGTGCAATTATGGCGCAATGAGTTCTTTTAATTTACGATGCATTGTAGCTCGATTTTTTTTTAGTAGTGCTGTGCTATTTATTTTGAATAGCAATTCGATTTTCATATCGATTATTTTGTAATAGGAACGCCGGGAGGGGCAGGCCTTAGAGGACTAGCGTAATAGTGACCGAATTGGGTTATATCCTGTAATGGTTTGTGTAAGTAGATAAATAAATAAATAATGATAAAATAAATACTCTTATTGGTGTTGTTCTTCGGGGGGCTTGTGGCTACGTAATAACAGCCACACGGGTCGATCGATCAGGTTAAGCTACGCTTGCCGCGGTTGGTCCGTGGATGGGTGACCATCTTTACATACCGAGACCCCTCCGTGCCTCGGAAAGCACGTTAAGCCGTCGGTCCCGGCAGCCATTCGTGGATCTTTGACAGTCGTTACTGCCGTACCCCTTGGTAAGACTGGTTGTCAGACTTTCGGGCTCCTGACTCTGACAACCAGTCTTACCAAGGGGTATCGTATTACCCAGTAACTGGGTTGTGGAGGTCAGATAGGCAGTCGCTCCATGTAAAATACTGGTATTCAGCTGCAACCGGTTAGACTGGAAGCCGACCCTAACATAGCTGGGAAAAGGCTAGGCAGATGATGAGACGGATTTTTGAGTTTACTGGTTAAAGTTTGCACAATATTCCGTTCTATGAATACATCTTGCAACTTTTCAACCAAATAAAAAGTTTGATCAAACTAGAGACCATTACCACGCCTATTCAGTGTGACTACTGACTTTTCACACTGGAACATGTCCATATACATTGCGTTGGTACAAAAACATATACATGTATATGCATATACATGTATATGTATATCGTAATGCCTCCTATTCAAGTAGCCGCGAGTAGTTTAAGAGTTGCGTAACATTTAAAGCTGCAGTACTATTTATAGATAGTTCCACAGAATAGTAAAATTTATACATTTGCAACTTCAATTAAAATGCTCTTTAAATTACGCAATAATAGAGTGGATTTTACTGTGGCTTCGTTTACGTAAAAAGGAGTGAGTATTTCAAAATGAAAAGTAGCCTATGTTATTTGGAAGTTAAAAAGCTATGTTTTTTGTAAAGTTTCATCAAAATCGGTTCAGTGGTTTAGCAGTAATGATGTGACAAACATACAGAGAGGTTAAGTTTCGTGTTTAATAATGTTAGTGCTTAGAGTTAGGGTCTAGATGTTGAGTAATGTAATAAGAGTAGTTTAAAAAAAATGAAAAAAAGAAAGAAAGAAAGAAGAGAAAGAAAAAAAAGAAAGAGAAAAAGAAAGTGAAAATGTTTTAGTGTTATTCTCGTTATAACATAACATATCATCACGCCTGCATTCCCCAAAGGGTAAGGCAGAGGTGTTCCTATATTCCCCACATTGGCCAGTTATCTTTAAGTCCCATGTATTAGGGTAGGGGGCGAGCCTTTTACCCTCAACCGGGAACAAATCCAGACTCCATATTTTATGGAAAAACCCTTTGCCCGATCCGGGAATCGAACCCTGGACCTCATGCTCAGCAGTAGCGCTTGCGACCAGCACCCTAATTGCGTAACACACTATCTATCTGAATCTGGGGGCTTACTCTCCAAAGTAATTTTAATTCCAATGAGATGCCAATATGATTCCAATGTTAATTCTACAGTCACGTGATTCGGTACTCTTGAAAACAATATTGTCAACAATTACCCCACGCCAAGCCCGAACCCAATTCCACTTAGTTCTCCAAAATGGACACCCAATCTAAAAATCATTTTGCGCTAGCATCGAACTCAAGAGTACGAAACGTCACAATTCCAATGTCGATCTATCGGAATTAAATTGAAGAGTAAGCAACTAAGCACCCTGAATCATTTTGAAGGATATTGCTAATCCATTGCTTCATATGTTCGAAAAATTTGTCTGCTCAACAACGTAAAAAACGCAATGAATGTTGTGGAACTGTCAAAATGAAACCGCGTATCTGCAAGCGTACAAGATACTCTATTTCACGAAGTCCGTTCGGCTTTGATTGTAGTAGTGACGTATCCCGACAAGCGCGCTCCCACAGCGGCTGCCCCTTGCTGCCGTCGCATGAGGCTATTTCCGCGAATGTGTACTTACTTTTACTTCACCCATTGTTGAGTCTCTGTTGATCACAATGTGCATGTGCACGCTTGACACCATACATAGCCAAACGGACTTCGTGACATAGAACATCTGTAGTGTGGGACACCCACCAGCTACATGGACCGACGACAAGAAAGTGGCTGGGGCGGGAGGCGGAGGACAGGGTGTTGTGGGCGCAGCCTGGGAAAGACCTATGCCCAGTAGTGGACTGCAATAGGCTAATTTGATTGAGCCCAATGGGTGACTGAACTCTGAGTGAAATAGTCTGAGAACTACGCGTTTACGCACTAAGCGTTTTCAAATGTCCTTTACACAGCAAAAGAGTGGAACTCTCTACCAGCGTTTGTGTTTCCGAGTGCATACAACCCGAATCTCTCACAAAGTAAGAGTGAACAGGCTTCTTCTGGGTAAGGTCAAAAAAAAAAAAAGAAAGAAAAAAGAAAAAGTTATTTATTGTTATACAGACACTAACCAATTTTGATGAAAAACAAAAAAAGTTATTCATTGTTATACAGACACTAACCAATTTTGATGAAAAATAAGACGACTAGAATCAATTCTATTTCATTGTAAATTTTGACGTTCTAAAGTGTATCGTAACATGCCTATTTGAAATAAATTATTTGACTTTGACTCTCCTCTTTCTAAAGCCAGATGAAGTCTTATTTAAGAAGCATGATAAAAAGCTAAGAAAAACTCTTTGAAACCACAAATAAAGCAATACTAACGCCCGGTTTCTGAATTTAATATTTGAATATTGACTTGTCAATTCTATTTTAGTATAGCTTAATGTGACTTCAATGTAGCACACGAAATTCAAAAATTCTGTGCATATAACGTAAGAAATTTTGAATTTTGTGAGATTTTACCTTAAGGCTTTATATCTCACTGGGATACCTAGGTGGCGCAACCATGGTCACGCTGCCAGGAAAATATACACAGCTTTATGGTGTGTATATCACCAGGCGTTTAATCGGATGAGCAACCGTCCATATATTCTTTGGCAGTGCGACCACGGTTGCGACGCCACTAGTGTCCTAGTGAGATAGGGCCCTAACTAACTAACGCTAAATTGATTCTATCATCGCGGGTAGAACCTGCACACTATCCGAATCATTTTGAAGGATAAAGCTAATCCATTGCTTCATATGTTCGAAACATTTGTCTGCTCAACAACGTAAATAATGAACTGTCAAAATTAAACCCATTGCTACTGATAGTGTGTTACGTAATTACCCCGCTGGATGAGGCTGGCACAGGAGCGTGGGGATGGGCACGTGAAAAGAGAGGCCTATACCCAGCACGGGGTGAGGTCGGGCTGTGGATGGATGAACGCTAAAGGCTCCTGCAAACAGGCGCGACACGCGACGCGAATCGCACACAACTCAAAGGCACTGCTCCCTAGTCGCGCCTCTTTGAAGGAGCCTTAAAGTGAAGTTTGACAGTTCTCGACTTCAAATTCTCAATTCAGAAACCGTGTGTATGAAAAACAGGTGAACTGCGGGGCAAGTGAGTAACACATTATCAATCGGAATCTGTTTCATTTTGACAGTTCAACAACACTCATTGCGTTATTTACGTGTTGCGCAGACAAATTTTTCGAACTTATGAAGCAATGGATTAGCGATTTGCTCATCAAAATGATTCAGATTTCGATTGACTCAATTAGGGTGCAGGATAAATACAGTGTAAGTGTTCATTTGTTTTTGCATTACCCGCCAAAAAACGTTAATAAAAGGACGACGAATTGTCTTTAATTTGAAATGTGAAAGAAAATAAAAAGCCCGAAATTCTACGAAAACGTTAATCATGGCCCATGCGTGCACGACACATTAACGTTACGCAAGATAACGTTACGTATGCTCATGCGCCGATGAAAGTCGCCGGTTTTGGAGGTGCAGGTGTAAGTCATGTGCGGTAGTGGGTGAGAGGAGTGAATGTGAGAGTGACGCTTGTGGAATGAAATGGGCGTTTGATTTTGAGACGGGCTATTTTTAGAGTGTTTGGGAAAGAGTTACTACGGTGGCTGTTAATGGTTAAGAAATGATAAGTTCAAGGGCTCCGCCCTTTCGTAAATACCCAGAACAATAATGAAGATTGTAAATCTCCAGTGTTTTTTTTTGCAAGCAGTGCAGAATAAGTTTGAATTTTTCGTCCAAAAAGCGATGGAACCACATTTAACTTAATGTTAGACTGCTAATGACCATGCCTGGTTGAAAGCGAAAAAAATTTACAAAATAAAGTTAATAGATTAAATTGACGCAGTCTCACGACTGTGAGTAAAAAGTTTGCCGAAAATTTTTGTTGAGCTAAGTTCAGTTAAAGTTCAGTTATAGTTTCGTTACAGTAACTATTATGAATTAATACATGAAATTGGTTAATAACCAAGTATAATTTAAGTGAATGTGGTTTTATTTGCGTAGATCGTGAAGATAACATTGTTTTGCAAGATATAACTTACTTAATTGTTTAATTGCGATTTTGCAAGTGAATGTAAACGAACGGATGAATGAAAGGTATTTAAATATGATATTTTTGTTACATAAACACGAGTCTAGGAAAGCACGTTAAGCTGTAATTCTTTGACAGTCGTTACGGGAAGTTAGAAACCCAAACTTCTTACTAAGAGTTATTCCGTGACCCGGTAACTGGGTTATGGAGGTTAGAGAGGCAGTCGCTCCATGTAAAATATTAAGCTGCACCCGGTTAAACTGGAAGCCTACCCCAGCATAGTTGGTTAAAGGCTAGGCAGATGATGATGATGATTTTTGTTACATAAATGAAGACTTGTTGTTGTATATTTATAGGAATTTGTTATGAATAATGTATGTGTGAAACTAAAATGTGTTTTGCTCGAAAAGGATTATTCGTAATTTAAATGGTATTTTTTAAATAACTTAACTGTCTTTTAACAAAAAAGTTCTTATAATTCTTACGTGAATATTGAATAATTCTAAAAGCATTTCTAAATTATTGACTTGTTGAGTTGCGTAAGATAAGTGAAAATAATTTTAAACCTTTCCAAAATGTCGGAAATAATTTGCAAATCATTATGCAAAATTTTAACAAGCTGTTTCCTTATGTAATGAAATGTAAAAATAATGTACTTTTTAATTTTAAATGATGACTGTTTTTATTTTCGCAATAAAAAATAACATACTTATGTTCGCATTTATGCAATGAAGTAAAAGAAAATAAAATCATATTTTTAGGTCCCAAAACAGAAAATATGATTAATTTCATAAGTACTGGATAACATTACATTTCAACTTGACAATAAATAAAAGTCATCAAATTATTAATTGTATCATATTTATCACAATTAGGTACCCCTCGATGGGCAAAACCGAAAAAAAAACAAAATGCAAAAACATGTTTTTCTAAAAATACAGTTACAACCGCTGTCAGTTTCCGTCTTGTACCACACCAGCCTCAAGTGAAAGTAAGAACTGCCAAAATCTCGCGTGAAAGTCGAGAGTTGATCGATGCCATAATTATTATTACCATTATAAGAGATATGCTAAAAGCAAGCCGGATGTAGGAATCGAGTATCGATATATAAAATCTAGACATCGATATATCAAAATATTAAGAGAGAATTTTTTTTATGATTATGAAAGTTTGAGCTGTGTTAGTGTATAATTTTTTTTCATTTTACAGTTTTTTTGTTATGTTGAGTTGTGAGTGATTTTGTTTCTTTTTTAGTTTTGGTGGTAAAATGTTAAATTAACTTAATGCAAAAATATATCAGTTAGTCTTGAAAAAGTGTTTTCGTAAATTAAAACAAAAAGTGTCTGCTATATTCTCGTTGGTCACTCAAAAAAAAAAACAAATGATCATAAAAAGTAATAAGAGCATCTAAAAAGGACTTTCCATGCTGTTCGACTTTCAAAAATTTCCCATTAAAAACTCCAGGCCCAACACCACGACTCATTTCAAAAATAGAATCCTTAAAAAAACATCCTGCCAGTTATCAACTTCCGTTGTCCTAAGTGGTAAATGGCGAAATATTTTCGTTTAACTCTAGCACCATTAGAAAGTGCATGAGTAAGAAAGCCAAGCCTTTTAAGAAATACAACGACGTTAGCGTTAGGAAATATACACGTTATTTTGGCTATTTTTGCTCACTAACTTAACACAACCGTTAGTCTCCTTTCTCATTTTCACGACTCTTTGACAGCAAAGAGTTCTTACACAGATAAGAACTTTTTGTTTACAATGTCTAGAAAAGGAATGAATGTGGACTGGCTCTATGGTGTCAGACAGTGACCGTTTTGAGTGGTTTAGAAAAATAAATATTGAAAATAGTAGGACTGATGATTAAAATTATGATCTTGTCTATATCTTAGCGTTCTTTTGAGGATTTAGTCTCAGACTTGAGGCCAGGCCGAGTTGATTGATTGTTTGAGAATCTAAGCATTATCATATCTTTACGAATCCTTCTTCTTGTTAACAACGAACGAAGCCTATTAATTCTTTAACAAACGTAGGTAACACGAATAAAAGTTAACTTAACCAAGTCTATTAACAGCTCCAACTTAAACAAAAGTTTCTCCAAACAGAAACTTACTTAACTCTTACTTGAAGCTAACTTAGCTTGTCAATATTTCATTGACGAAAATATTATTTCTGGGACTCGAGCATTACTCAAAACTAGTTTCCACCAATCAAATGGCTTGAAACTAATTTTAAGTAACGCTTTAGTCTTGAGTGAGTTTATGCGGGTCTAAGTTAAGTTAAGTTAGGTAAGTTAAAGGCACAGTCGTATACAACATATGTTTCTATCTGCGTTTAGTAGTTCATTCAAGGTTAGATGTAGCAACAAGTCATTGGAACTTGAGATTGCAATGAGACTCACAATAGGCAGGTTTCTATTTTATTTAAAACCTTAAAACTATTTTTAGAAAGCTCTTTTTCGTTCGTAAATGTAAATCCTTGCTGAACCCTTATCAGTGACTGTGAATTAACAATAATCACTTTTACAGCTCGATAAATAATTATCTTTTTGGCGATGCTTGGTCCTTCGAGCGACGTCAAAATGGCCTCGCATCTTTCCCTGCACTAACCTTTTTTCCATTCTGTGCAAAACAAGGATCTTAAGGACTTGAAAAACTTCAATTTCGAAAACTATGAAACGTACTACTTTTGTATCTTTTACCTTAGGTACCCTGTTTATAGTATCATTAAATGGACGAACGCTTTAACTTAATCGAGAAAAAGCAACAGCGCTAGAACATCTTAAGCACAAATATTATTACCAAAAACTCTAAAATATTTCACAAACCACCCAAGTACTCGCTGGGATGAGAACAAAAAGTATTTATCTATCAATATTAATGAACAATTATAGGTACGGAGATCTGACTGGCCTCGGCTCACGCAAGCCACAAAACCAGCTACTTGTAATCTTGTGTTTGAAATAAATACGTAGCAACGACCTGTGACAAGGATAAAGGATTTATGCAAGATTTTTGATAAATTTTAGAGTCCCTGAGAAAAGTTTAGAGTGGTTAGAATTACTTTTAGAGTTAAAAGACCAAATTTTAGAGAGGTGATTTTTAGCTTCACTTGTGATTTTTATGGGAATAAAGTAC